>CM071937.1:26179425-27433796 GCA_016081115.2 Rehmannia glutinosa
AGTTACGTATTGCTTCATACGGATGGGAAGGGCAGATGTGGGGGGAATAGTCAGATGGTTTCACTTTCAATTATTTCAAATTCAAGAACTATTAACTCATTTTAAATTTCTAACAATTGTGATGTACTATTTTTCTTTTAATTTATTTCAAAGTGTTTTGAGTGGATTTTTAATTTTGGCAAGATTCTATAATTATTTCTTAAACTTAAAGTATTCTCATTATCGCCTCCGCTAGTGTTTGCTTCATTTATCTATTTATAAAAATACGGTTTTTCTCAAAATTTAGTAACGCTTAAAAGTAGGCGTTACAAAATAGGTACATAGAATTGAATTTCTTGAAACACCTATTCAAATTTAAAATAATTTGGAAATATTTCATGCGACATTATTCTAAAGTTTTCAAAATCCTTTAACCAAAAAACCCGGTTAATTTCTCTCCACATGTGTTCTAACTCTACAATCAGCTTAGATTTATTTATGTTTAAATTTTGTTTAAGGTATGTACGTGTTTATAATCCAGGCTTGCAACTGCTTTTCACCGCCATTGTGTCATTGTGTTTTATTCTAATTATTATTTAAAAAACTGTTAATTTCAATCTGTCAACAGTACCATAATTTCTATTCCGTAATTAAAGTTCAAAGAAAGATAAGGTAGTTATATAGGTTAGGCAAGCTCCTTAATTAGTTGGATTGATACACTTGTAAACTGAATATGTTATTTTGTTATATAATATAACAATTTAATTATTTCGCAACTACTTATCCAATATATTTCATTTTTCATAATATACCCAATCTTCTAGAATTATTTTCTTCCACAACAATAGAAATAAGGGTTTATTACAAAAACATTGAAGTTTAGCCTAATTACATAAAAACTCAGTTATCATTCAACATAAACACTCCCTTAAAATGTTACAAACATCCCATTGAGATTAATATTTACTTTAATAACTCCCCCTTAACAAAATGTTAAGGGGTATTTAAGACTCTGACAGATAACTATGTTTCTTGTAATTAGGCTAAACTTTATGGTAATATTTGTAATTAACCCTGTAAATAATAGCAAATATAGCAGTATCCCTTCACTTACTATGCATAGTATGTACCACACATTTTTCTCAACTTTCTTTAAATTCAAAAGGTTTCTGCCTACCAAATAAAGTCTTATCAGAAAATTACATGACTAACATTTTCACCAACTATAACATATCTTTATTTTCCTTACAAAAATACATATATCTTTATTTGCAAAAAGAAAATCTTAAATTGACCAAAATAAATGAACACGCATAGAGGTTTGGTTTAGGACCCCTATGAGATCTATTATACTAAAACCAAGGAAAGAACACTGCAAAAACTTAGAACAATATCTATCGCCAGTCCACTTTCACTGAGGAATCCCACAGAATCCAGTCCTTTATTCACAGTTAACAATTTTTCTTTTGCTCCTTTAGCCGCCATTTCCAAGTATCCCCACCATCAACCGTCTGATATAAAAATGAGAGGTCCCATTATGTGGGCCCCAAAGATAATGCAAGTCCAATCGCACAAGCCATTTTTATACTAATTCAGTAATTCTCATCCATTCAGGGTCTTCCTTGAGTCCACCCAAAGGATTAAGATTCCATTTTGGGGCAGTATTTTTGCTTGGTTTTTCCTTTCGATTTTGGTTTGTATCAGAATCTGTGGTTTGTTTGGTGAAATCTTGATTTGTGTCCTTTATTTTTATTGATTTTTTTCTTTTTCTTTTTAACTATTTATTATTGGTGTTGTTTGTTTTTTCACTCATTTGGCTTCTTGTAAATTTTTTTTTTTTTTTTTATGGTGATGTGTGATATCTCATTATTGGTTGCCACAGAAACACTCTTTCTCATAGTTCTTGGAAATTCTTGATATGTTATTTATTTCACTGTTGATTTTTTTCTTCCTGTAATGAAAATTTTGGGTGCTTGCACCAGATTTCTCACCTAATAGTTGACTTGCAGAATAATGACCTGAGAAATTAGTCATTTCCCCGATCTGGGATTTTATTTTTATTCTTATTTTTCCATCAATTTCCTCTTTGGAGAGTGGGGTTGAGAGGAAATTAGAGTTTTGATATGTTAGGGTCTGGAATGAATCTGATCACAACAATTATTGGTTTGGGAATGAGTGCAACATTCATTGTTTTTGTCTGCACTAGACTCCTTTGTGGGGAGGCTCAGCAGAATGAGGCTCAACAATGTTATAAAATGACTCAAGGATTGATCTTGAGCTGGTGTGTTTTATGTTACTGCATTCTGGGCTTTTAATTGCTTTCCAGCAAGAGTTTTTGATTAAATTAATACTTTTATTGTATGCTAATCTGTGTGTTTCTCATTGATGATGAGTTTGAGAATAAGGCTAATTACCTATGATCATTACAATGTCACTATTTTCATTCTTGTATTAAGGGTATTATATACCTGTTACTGTTCTATACACAAGAGAGTGTTTTCAAATTTATGCTTTTAGAGGGCGATTTATATTAGCGGAAGCGTAGCAGTTGAAAATCAAAAGTTGTTTGTATTTGCAAACAGAATTTAGAAGTTGCTTAAGGTTTTGGAAGTGTTTGGGTTGTAAAAGTTGTGTTGTTTTGTTTGTGTGTAAAAAGTCAAAACAAAACCTGAATTAGAAGTCTAAAGCACCCTTCTCCCTAAAGAATCACAAGTTGACATTTCAAAATACTAGATACTATTTTTTTCAAGCCAAAAGCTTCATTTTTTTATGTTTGCAAGCACTCCCATAGTACTCACAAGCTTATGTTTTTTTGGTTTTGGAGCTAATGTGATTACTTAAGCCACTGGAGGGCTAATGCAGAATATAGGTTTATAGAATTGGGGCAAATATGTAAACTTGTTGACTTAGTTTATAGAGAAACCTATTACGAATAAGTGAGAGCATAAGGAAGAATAGCTCTGTTTTTAGAACTTATATTTTCATTATCAATGCTCAATAATTTTTGGGAGCAGCAATTGCAAGGTAATATTTATATATACGGACAAAGTTTTAGCTCAATAATGTATAGAGATGTGCAATTAAATGTATCCTCCTCATATCTTACAGGTTTATCCTCTTAAAATTTTAGCTAATTTGAGATTGATCATCGGAAGTCATTTTGTTTATTTTTCTCTTTTGATCTTTTGTGGCAGCCAGAACATCGGATTAATGGTCTTGAACCAGTAGTAGTTGCTGCAATTCCCACTGAAGTTCAATCGCTACATTCAGTTCAATGGAAGATGCACAGTGAGTCTAGCCACTTGCATATTTGGGGCATCATTCAGTACTTACTTACTATTCGCTCACCATTTATTGTCAGACACGTAATTGAGGCAGGAAAATATATCTTTTGATCAAGATTTATGGAGTATTTGCAAACACTTAAAAAGCGATTGTCAGCTTCTGGCTGGAAAAAAAAAGAGTATTTTTGAGTGCTTTCAAATGCTGACTTCTGCTTAATTTAATTAGAATCTAAAAGAACGAGGAAGGGTGCTTTTAGATTTCTGATTCTGTTTTTGGTTTGACTTTACACAAATATTTTTACAACTTATTTACTCAACACTCCCTTTAACTTACTCTACTTTTAACTTCTATTTGCAAACATTGCCTACTTCCGATTCTCAACTACTTTTCGCTCTATAATAATAAATCACTTCCTTTAAAAGCAGATTTTTTTGCAAACACCTTTAAGTACACATTAAGTTATTGTATACCAGAACATTGTCTGTTGATAGTTGATTTAGAAGTTATCAACTTGAATTTATTAACAAGTGTACATTTTGATACATATAATTTTCGGAATCGCAGGTGTACGATATATGTTTATCAGAGTATCAAGAGAAAGAAGTGTTGAGAATTATGCCAAAATGTGGCCATAGCTTTCATCTATCTTGCATCGACATATGGCTCAGGAAACAGTCTACCTGTCCAGTATGCCGTCTTTCAGTACATGACTCTGTCGAAATAAAACCGCCGGACAGCTGCCCTCTAACGACGGTTCAATCTTTTTGATAATTCCGAGATTACATTAGAGCATTCTGCACGGCTTCTCCTCATGTTGCACGTTCGAGGGTAATCAAAGCAACCAAATGGATACTGATTCCATTTCTGTTGATTTGGACTCTGCGGTTTCTAGAGAAGCAATATCGAGGTCGGGATAGGACAATTGTTTGATTCATATAAATTTGTAAGACACTTACAGGAAGTTCCTGTGGTTTAGTCTAATTACAAAAATACAAAAGACCCCCTGAGGTTTGGACTACTCACATAAAACCCATAGATGTTCTAAACATACAAAAATGTCCTGATCTTTCACCATTACAAATACCCCATTGAAATTTATTTCGTTTTACAAATTGCACCTGGAGAGGGGTATCTGATTATCTATTAGGCAAATACAATCATCAAGTGGGTGTTGTAACACTTTAAGGGGTATTTGTAATTATGGAAAGATACCTGGAGTTTTTGTAATTAAGCTAAACCTCAGGGTAATACTTGTAACTATCTCTTTAATTTTTACCCCTTTCTTTTGCGCTTTCAATGCCTGGTAGCAAGAGGTTACAAATTGGAATCACACAGTAGATAAGGGATTGTAGACCGTGTATGTACATAAGTTTCTCGTTGTACGATCTGGATTCTGTTTCCATTTTGTTGGTTTTTTAAAGGAAGACTCTTAGAAGGAATGTCATATATATGATGGGATAATTACATAAACGCCCCTGAGGTTCAGGCTATTACAAAAAACCCAAAGAGTTTTAAAATTGCAAATAACCCTTGAGGTTTGATTCCACTTACATTTTCCTCTTCATAAATCATAAAGAAAAAACATTTCAAAAACCCCTTTGATATTTGTAAAAATATTACATTTACCCCGCAAACCTTAAAACATATTCAAACTGAGGACTTTTGTAATTTTGAAACATTAGTTGATTTTTTTTGTAATTAGCCCAAATCCTGGGGTGTTTCTTGTAACTAACCCTGTATATATTATAAGATGCATTTATACATGAGAAATGCAATAGCATCAGATGGACAGTTTTTCAACATAGAGTGAAACTTATAGTTCACTCTTGATTAATTGTTCTGTTGATGGAAGATTTAGATATGAGAAATTCTAATGGCGTTACTCAGTCACAATCTTGCAAGCACCTGATTGAGGATAGATACATCGTGAAAGTTTTAGTTTCTCGCATAATTTTTCTTTTGGGGTAATTACAAAATTACCATGAGGTTAATTTAATTATAAAAAACTTCATTTAACTTTCAAAATCATAAATACTCAATTAATCAAAGTGATACATCCCTTGAGATTTATATTTAACTAACAAATATTCCCCGATGATGCCAATTTGCAAAAAAAAAATAGATATAAATATGATATTTTGTGATTTGGAAAGATACGGCTATTAATTCATTTATTGTATAGAAATCGCATTTAATTTTCGCCAAAGGTTAGGCTCCAATTGGTCACGAGTATTATTCTTTCGATCAAACTTCCTTATATATACAAAAGTTGCTAGCGCTTTGGTAGAAAGATGGAAATAAACATGTCAACATAATAAGGGTTTGCTTAAATCAGAATTAAAAAAGGGGAATGTCTTAAAAAGAATCCGATAACACATGTATTAAAGAATTATGGGGCAGAATTATGTACAGTGTTGGGTGTGTAGAGCCGAGGGTTGCCAACAATAAAGAAAACAAACCCACGGAAGACTAGTGTAAAATCACACAGGGGCCCACGGCAGAAAAAAACTATGTAGAATCACACTGCACAGCAATAAATTGAAAGACTGAAAGAAACATGCATATAGACAAGTAGAAATCATAACAAAAACTAAAAACTTGTTTAAAAGACTACGTACGTACTAACCATGATCTAATAAATTGAAAATTGACCTAAAGTAAAACCCTAACATATATGTGCAAAACATGTACATAATTTAGATAGTAAAAAAGTAATAATACGAAAGGAAGGAGATGCAGAACTATGAGCATAAAATATGAATCAAGCAGGCATCATCACTCAAATGCCCAGGAATTCCTCTTTGTCGAATCGCTTCTTCCCTCTTCTGAGCAAAGTCTTCTTTATGTTGAAATGTTTACTTAATTCATCCCGTGTCTTCCCCTTCATCATATTCGCTTACAGTTTCGCATTTATGAGATCGAGCAGGCTCTTGATGTCCAAATAGTTCGCAGCCAATATCAAGTCAAACAGAGTCCCCTGGTCAACCTTTCTCATGAACTCGGCATCGAACGTCTTCAGATCGCCGGATGACTTAAGGCCCACGTGGCGCTTGCAAAAGATTCGAGAACCTTCGCCAGGATCTCCGACGGACGCTATGCGCAGCTGGATAAAGGCGCCGCCGGCGCAGTCGCCCTCGATCGTGTGCTTAACACTCGCGATTGGGCGGCAACCGCTCCTCCACCTCGAACGCCTCGCCGCCGAGCTCTTCGTAACGATCATCTTCGCTGCATTTCCGGGGATTGTTTTTTTCTTTATTTTTATCCAAGGAATTTCAAAACCTTAACAGAAAAAAACGAGTGAATATTGGGGAAACAGAGAGACCGATAAAATTTATACGAACCCAGAATCCTACTCGGCGAAGGACTCTGTTGGATTTGCAGACTTATATTATGACCGGATAATTTTTAAAGATTCATTAGAGATAGTAAACGCCTGGACTAGTGATCTTACTACGCCAATCCGCGCTAGTTGCATGGACCAACTAAATTGTGAACCTAATTTTATTTCTATAAGATTTGAGCTGAATGGGCTATTATCCTGATAAAAGTAAAAATTTCCAAAATTAAATATTTAAATCTAAAAATTTTAAATTGAAAACATATATAACACTTAAAAATTGAAGTTATTCATTATTAAAAATTCATATGTATAATTTATAATTACACCGACATAAAAAATAAATATTTTCAGATCTAAATTTTTAAAGCAAAAGTATAATAATAAAAACTGAACATTCTATATTGAAAGAAATGAGAAAAAATTAATTATTTATTTGTTGCACATGAGAAATGCACAGCACATCAAGTTGTGAACTTGAGTGTCGATATATTGTTGTCACATACGAGAAATCCTATTGGTTATTAGAACATCTCCAATGTATTTCACCAAGTTTGTGTGGTTTTCAACATCAAATATGTGTGGTTTTCTGCACCAAATTGGGTGTTTTTGCATAATTTGGTCAAAAACCATCATGAATCCACTTTAATAAATTTTAAGTCAAATGAATATATTAATCTTTTATATTTTTATAATAAAACAAAATTATTATTCATATAATTATTTTATTACTTTTTATTTAACTATTGTTACTTTAATCGCATCAATCAAAAATATATATTAATTAATATTATTTTAATTAATTATATCACCATATTATTTGTTAGTTATTATAATTTAATGAAAAAATAATTTTTATAAGTATTATTTATTGAAAAAGAAGTAAATTTGAAAATTTTAAATAACTAAAACTAAAATATACCTTCACCAACTAATCTCTAGTTTTAGGATCAATTTAATGAGATATGGATATAAACTAGTGTTAATTCTGGTCCAAAGATCCTTCGCAATGGGCTTTTTTAAAAAGAGGCGTGAGGCGCAACCCGATTCGAACTTGAGCTGATTGCACAGCTTAAAAGCTGAGATTAAAGGATTTACACACCACCTATACTAATGCAACGATGATTTTCTTTTTCTTCGTCTATTATGATACAAACTCCAGCAAAGCGTTAAAAGTCATTCGGAGTAGACATGAGATGAGTGACCCGGGAAATTTTTCTGTGGTGCGAATGAGTATGACAAAACGCAGAAAAGATCGTTGGTTTTAGACAATCGGCCAACTCCAAGAAAGCGCTTGAGATCCAAAACAACTAGTTTTGATAAATGGCTTACATTCGTGATATATGAAAAACAAGATATCTAGTGTCAAATTTGAAAAGGTAAACTTGCAATAGATTGTTGTTACAGTCTTGACTTAAAACGACCGAGAGACCAACATAGTATTGTTAAAAGCTTCGTTTGAACCTTTATCGAGCTTCAAAATACCGTGATTTGAATTTGATTTTTTATTATAAATCGAATTAAGTTTATACATCTTTAATCGAAGTCAAACACAAATCAAGTTCAAATAACTTGATATTTTTTATACATATTTATAGATTTTTTTAAACCTAATCGAACTCGAATCGACCATTATAGTGATTAAGTTTGAGAGCATTGGCTAAACTTATTTAAAATCTTTATATTCCCTACATCTTATAAGTTGGTTTTAGAGCTTATAAGATGTTAGATCTTAATTTAAGAATAAATTGTTGAAGTGGTTGATAAAATAATATGGTGTAACTTTTAAGATATTAGTAATGATAATTTTGTAATTATACCGGGCCAAAAATAAAGGAGGTTGTTGAAATAAAGATTCTATTTTAAAAAACGCTCCCCTACTTATTTAAAAACATCTTATAAGCTCTTTTCCATCTTATTTTGCAGTTTATAAGATATTTTTAAAACAAATTACAATATAAATTTAAACAACTTATAAACTCTCAAAAATATCTTATAAGATATTTCAAGAAATTATAAGCCTTCAACCAAACGCCTCTTAGTTTTTCAAGTTGGTAAAAAAGATGTTTTTTCCCAAGAAAAATAAACAAACTTTGCAGATACCTTCCTTAATTACCATGATTGAGGGTTTCCAGCAAGTGCAAACCAACACGAGAATACTAAGAAGACGCGTGTTGCAAAAAATTTAAATGCAATTGTGAATGTAGACAATTATGAACCATATTTAAAAAAATATTTCAATATTATCGAACTATGCTCATTTCAAGCGATATATATATATACATATATTTTGTCAAAAAAATATATATATATATACATATATATATATATATATATATATATAGAGAGAGAGAGAGAGAGAGATGGAGCAGACAACGGAGCTCACATATTATAGTGAGACAACGCGACTATGCCTCAACCCTCCCTTATCTATATCAAACGTACAATATAAACAGGTTAAAATTACAAAAACATTTAATTAAGGCAAAAATAAGGGTATAATTGTCAAAACAAACATGTGGGGACCATCCAAATATGAAATCAGTTATTAGGGGAGAGAGAAAATCATGCTTATATATAAAATCGCTACTTATAAAATCGCGTACGCGCTTCCGCTACGCAGATGTTGTACACTTATCAACGAGATTATTGTATATTTAACACTATTTTCGCTGTATGTTTAACATAATTTTATTGTATATTAAAATGATCAAACAAAATATGTGGGGACCATTAATTACCTGAATCATTTGATGTGGGGAATCACGCCACTAATATAATCCGACCAGTAAATCAATTTAGAGAGAGAGAGAGAGAAAATCATGTTCATTATCGCTATTGTATATTTGAAGATAGATTGATATATACTTAACACTATTTTCATTGACGTTTAACATACTTATCGCATATTATAAATTGTCAAAACAAAAATATGCGATACAACAAAACACACATAAAAGATACAACAAACCACATATAAATATACAACAAAAAATAAGTATACAACAACATAAATATATACATAAAAATTAACTATTTATACAAAGAACACACCTAAGATACACGAAAAATATCTAAGTGTACAATAATCCTCACCTCCCTGCAAGAGACTCGTTTTTCCACGCCAAAGATCGCCTTCTTCACCAATCCTCCAATCCTACAATCGTGAAAAACCGAAAGTGACAAGCAGAGAACGCGACGCCTTGTTAAGCAACAGGTAAAACACGCGATGGCGACTCTCCACACGCCACCTCAATTTATCGTCAACTCACCTCTCGGAGTTCCACCAAAATCCTGAGCCTCCAAAACCTTCTCAGCAATGCACACAACAAATGCTTAAACGTCATCATTAATGGTCATCTTCAGATCACTCAAACAAGAGAATTCTTGGGCCAATCATGACAAAGTTACCAAAAAGTTAACCCTCTCATGACTTGCAGCTTATCCCTCATATACGCGGCTCTCCTGCAGCTGAAATTATTTGACCACCTCCTCTGTTAATAGCATCAGCATCACACACCTCAAAGCAAATGCCTCCTCATGTTTTCTCCAGCCAATGCTCCTTCCTTTGAAGCCCATCGAACCCAGCAATAATTGACTCTCTTTGATTTTGTTCAAGTACTGGACTCCTTACACATATCCATCTACAGATTTTTATTCGTGTAATTATACAATTATAATATTGCCCTTTGTGATTTAAAATAAATTAAAAAGGGTATTAACTTGGGTAAATCTCAACCATCTAAAATTACAGATTATAATGTGATTAGCTTCACACCGTCTCACTCTAATTATCCCGGTCTTATTTGATACATCCCTATATATATATGTATATTCTTAGTATCTGGGAGTGTTTTTTTTTAAGACAATGTGATTCGTGGTTTCCAATCTCATCGAACTACGTGGATTGCTCAATGATTTCTTAAGCCATAGTGGAGAAGCTTGAAGTTGCTGCTATGAAGAGTATTTGAAGGAACTTATTGACAAAAATCTCATTTTTAATCCATCCTCTAAGTTTTAATGGAAAAATAAAATCTGTTAATCCATTATCTCTGAGAGGATGCAGAGAAGTCCGCGATAATACCTGCAACATAATCTTTTGTTGGAAATTTGTTTGATAAGCTGTTGCCAATTCGACTTTGACCAATTTTTTGGTATAAAAATTTACCTCTGGGAAGAATTAAATTATATATTATTAATCTACATTCCGAGTAGATGTTCATAGTATTTTTTATTTCTCAAAACCGACTTCTGGTGAGTGAGAAATTAATACACGAAGGTAGCCACATAAATGGGCATTATGTAAAGATTTTGTAGCGGAAATGAAAGCGTTTTGCTTTATCCCACATAATACAAATCATCGTTTTATCCTGGGCTTATATACTGTGGTGTTATATGTTGTATAAACTATAACACAAGCTGATGATCACAGCCACATCACGCACAGTTGCTGCGTTCGCCTCTACTGGGCCTCCGGGCGTGCCGGGCGGCCCACCCTATCGCTCCTGTCCAGTCCACTAAAGTTTTGACACTGGGTAAAACGGGCTTGGCCAAGATTCGAGCGATCATTGACTGTTGAGCCCAACTAATCAGATATTGAGGTGTCCGATTCGTGATCATGGAGAGTTAGTAACTCCTACAAGAGGTGATCATCGAAAAGAGCCAACTACTTGTCCGTTATGGAGAGCTGGGCAAAACATCCGGGATGCTACAATTGATTAATGCCCACTACTTTGTTATCTCATGTGTGTCAAGGCTATATATACCATTTTGTGCATCATTGAGCTACTGCATTTACCCATAAAAAAGTATACACTATTTATTTCGTGATTTCGCACTAAGTCCAAAGAACGGGCCTTTCCAAAGACATTTCTAGTTCGCAGTGCTTCGTATTGAGCAGGGCATTATTAAACGTAAGACGTGAAGTCATTTCATCTTTGAAGAAGCATACGTCAAACCGTGAGCACTACCGACATAATTTGCTTTCATGAAAAAGAGATTCATTCGACTCAAGCCGGAAGTTCTATTAACCAGCTTGTAATAGTTAGAAGTTTACCGTAATTTTTGTTTCTCGTGAATTTTCCATTTTGGAAGGCATTCCCTATTCTCAGAATATCAGATTCAAAAACGCAGCTAAATTATCCTAACTTCACGATGGCGTTGGCCGTGGGCGTAACTCCGATCATCCCTTCCCCGCTGCTCGAAACCGAAAAATTCATGGGTTTTTACCAAGAGGTGGCAAGAAAAATGCTGTTCTACCTCGACTACCCTGTCTGCGAAGTATCCTAATCGGTGACGCCTGTTGTTGCCGAATCCAAACGAATGTCGAAAAACACGCCGCGCTGATGACAAAGGCCGTGGTGATTGCGGCTTAACTATGTCCTAAATGGACTTAGTGATGCACTTACAAAGGTGTATGAGGCTCAGAAATCCTCCAAAGAATTGTGATTCTTTTGGGTTAAGTACAAAATAAAACGCCAAGACAAAGAAATTTGCTGTTCGCAAAGTTCTTGGATTTTTTGCGTGACGGGGTTTGATTCTAAAACCTGATGGAACAAGTTCGTAAGTTCCAAATGATCCTACATGAAATTCTACCGAGAGAACGGGCTTTGCCTAGCATTCTAAGTGGTCGCCTCTGATTGAGAAATTGCCCAAGTCGAGGGATTTCAAGTTAATTATCTCAAACATAAACAAAGCGATTTTTAGACAGATGATCCGATTGTCAAACCTAATCATAAGACACAGGAGGATTTCCCAAGTCCAAGCTTGTCCCTACGGGAGTCAAAAGCCAACTTCATGGAGCACTACGTCAAGTAATCAAGAAAAGGCCTAACGAGCAAAGCGCAAGAAAAAACCCAAGTAAATGAAAAATTCCGTGAGAGCTACAACCGTGGGTAAACCGAACCATATGGCAAAAGTTAACCGCCGTCACCAAAAGAAAAGAAAACCAAACCGGCAGTCCAATGCCAATGTGGTTGAAGCAGTGAGCCGACAAGACGCTGGACATGTGGGATGTGGTGTTTCAAGCCACTTGGTGGATAACCCAGCAATGGTTTGTGGATACGCGCCACTTGCCAGCGTCTGCTCGATAAGGATGCATTTCTCTTCTTCATCCCATCGACCCG
Organism: Rehmannia glutinosa; assembly: GCA_016081115.2. Classification (NCBI taxonomy): domain Eukaryota; kingdom Viridiplantae; phylum Streptophyta; class Magnoliopsida; order Lamiales; family Orobanchaceae; genus Rehmannia; species Rehmannia glutinosa. The sequence continues at coordinate 26,192,152 of CM071937.1, forward strand.
GCTTAAGCTCCATATGGGGAATCACGCATCTTCCCGATGTTGCCGGGCGCTTGGAACTATGGTGCTAAAAGCTACTTCTAGAAAGGAGTTGAAGTCAAGATGTCGCATGTCCCGCACATCCGCAAAAACGGTTTCGGGTTTCCGGTCAACCAACGATTTAGACTAGTTTTTGAGTCCGAAAAGTTTGTACTTAGCAAAATTCTGGACAGCTTCCTGGCAGGGGTGACAAAGGACTGCTCAAAATGAACGTAATGACCGTATCGCCTGCTCGCGAGAATATGAACAGTTAATGAATCTCTTCACTTATATTGCCGAAAGTGCTCTAATTTATGGCATATTAGATTGTGTGACATGTAAATCAATGCTATAAAAAAGATTGGTAAATTTAAATTAATTAATTATCTTCACAAACTCACAAAGAAAATGTTAAGTTTCAGGCGTTGAAGCTAAACGGGTAAATTACCGCTTCATTCTGTTGAGAGCACTTACTCTTAGTTGATACACACCGATGTGTGTGATCTAAAAATTTGTGCAAACTAAAGGTGGTAAAAATATTTTCATCACATTTATTGATGATTGCACAAGGTTTTGCTACTTATACTTGTTAAGAAGCAAAGATGAAGCATTAGAGGCTTGGAATTATAAAATGAAGTTGAAAATCAACTTGGCACGGATTAAATAATTCTGAGATGAGGTGGCTTAATATGTTGCACCATTTGAAGAATCCATGCACTACGGGCATAATTCATCAAACAACAAAGACCATATCATTCACTACGCTTCAACTGTTGCCGAATGCAAAAACCGGACTCTAAAAGAGATGATGAATGCCATGTTGATAAGTTCGATTACCCCAAAAATGTGGGGAAAGTGTGTTTAATGTACCAACCACATATTTGACAAAAATACCACTCCAAAGGGAAAGATAAGACACTCACTTAATTGCGAAAATCGCGTTTCCTCTATAAATACCTTAAAGGTGGGGTGTTCAAGGCGTAGCAACACCAACCAAAAACAAGTTAAAATTGACCAAAGACAGCTTGATTGTTTCAGGATATGCATACCAAAGTAGTATATGTTTATGATACATGTCGAAAATTCGGAACATCAAGGTACCATAATCGAATCAAGGAATGCTATATTCTTTGAGGATGTCTACCCTTGTAGAGAGGTGTTAGAAGTGAGTACTAATAAAAAGAATCACGAACCGTAGCTGGTTCAACACCATTAGCAGCTAACCGAGACGCAAGTAGAGGTCTAAGCACGGCTAAGTCTTTTTCGGGGCCGATTACATAACTTTTATGTTAGATGGTGAGCCAAACTGACAAAGAGTTCTTAAGCAAACCCGTGATGTTCATTTGGAGCGTTAAGTTATCAATCAGCGGGAAACGAAGTCCACCCTCGCGTAACCATACTTGGGAGCATTGATCTCCTGGCGGTCATAAACCTTGCGATGTAAAACGATCCCAAAGCAGCGCGGTGATAAGTTGATGGAACTATTGATAAGTATAAAGCACGCTTGTAGCCAAAAAGCTTTAAAACAAAAAGGATATGACTTCTTTGATACCTATTCTCCAAGAATGCAGGATGATCGGTCTATCTTCGTGCTTCCGCGATTGTCGCTTTGCACAATCTGTAGATTCATCGACGGGATGTCAAGACCACAAGCTTCAATGGAGAGATAGATGCCGAATCTACATGGAACAACCAAGGGTTTGTCGACCCTTGGCCAAGAACGTATGCGTAAGTTAATAAGATCTCAGACGCATCAAACAAGCTCCAAAACAATGGCATCTTAAGTTTGACAATACGATGTTGTCAAACGGATTTAAAATCAACGAGTGTGATAAATGCGTATATGTCAAAGGGACATCAAGCATTTGTCATAGTTTGTCTATACGCAGTATTTCCATTTGTTAATCAACGGGGCAATAGTCATGATACTATCAACGGAGGCTAAAAGAATGTTAAAAAGAGGAACTTGACACGGCGATATGGGGACCGCCGATGTAATCTCGGGATAAAAAATCGCCAGAACTCCCGATGAAATTATCTTGTCACAATCCCACCATGCGGGAGAAAGTGCTCAAGAAATTCAATACTTTTCGACAGCATCACCGTCAAAGACGCCATCGATGAGTATAAACGGGTTGCTAATAAAGGCAAACTGGCTTAGATGGAATACTCACGATAATGAGCGCCTGGGATGTACATCACAAATTGTATACGCCCGCATTCTTCGCCTACCAGAATATGTTTCGAAAGTAGTTCACGAGCAATCCATGCTTCCTCAGCATTCGAAAGCGCAACTGGGCGTGTTAAAATACTTGAAGTATACCTGATTACGGGCTATACTACTCAAGATATCTAATCGCATTTCAAGATATGTTGATGCTAGTTGGATTTCGGATTCGAAAGATTCTTATTCAACTAAATGATACATATTCACTCATCGAGGGCGCCAGATGGAAAGGCCACAAAGCAAAACACGTATAGCCTGGCCCACCATGGAATTGAGCTTATAGCTTTGGATAAAGCCGTGAAGCAGTTGTAATGGCTTCAAACTTTTGGAAGATATTCCATGTCGAGGAAGCCTCGCGCTTCGTGATGATTCACCGTGATAGCCAGCTGGCCATAGTGGGCACGAGCAATACGTAGATTGGCAGTTAGACATATTCACGAGACACAATACCGTTAGACAATTGATCTCAATGGTGTGATGTCAATGATCACGAAGTCAAAAGACATTTTGTACAGATCCTTTGACAAAGCGATCAATCGAAGATCAATTAGATAAATCGCCAGAGGAACGGGCTTAAAGTCCACAAAGTAAAAATAACCATCATATGGTAACCCAACCATGATGACCGGAGATCCCAAGAACTTGGTTCAAATGGGAAAACTAAACTATGAAGGTTATGTTGGAACACTTGGAAACAATGTTATAAACCCATCCCTGTAAAAGAATAATACCAGGTTGTCAAACACCGCAGTTGTGGGTGAGGCTAAGTCATTCGACTTTTTAATGATTCTTACACCTGCTGAGGCTTGAATGACAGATACCCTGACAGAGATCACCTATATAAAAGAAGAAGTGCGCGTGGTCAGCTTCAAAGTAACACTTATGAATCCAAAGTGGTGTCCATGGCCGAAACGACACAAAACGTGAGAATGTAAGGAGTTGAGACCTTATTGTTAATACTTGACTCCTGGATACACCGTGGAGGAATAGTTCAAGCATCGCATCCACTAAGCCGCCAGGTACCCTTGATGGCATTGACCACGGAAGGTTCAAAGCCATGTTTACCTTTCCTAATGCAATATCGTTTCGGCGACGGCTTACAGAGCCAGATTCATGCATACTTTAATTTCCACCATATGATTGTTGGAATATTTGCTGATAAAGGGGTGTCGATTCGACTTGACCAATTTTTCTATTGGTTAAAATTAAAAATTTAATTGAGGAATTAAATTATATAGTATTAATTTATCGCCCGAGATGTTCGAAGATTTTTATTTCTCAAAACCGAATTTCGTGAGTGAGAAATTAATACATTTGGCAGAGCCACATAAACGGGCATTAAGGAAAGATTTTGTAAATGAAAATGAAAGCGCTACTTTATCCCACATATCACAAAATCATCGCTTATCCTAGTTTATATACTAAGATGTTATATGTCAGATAAACTATACCACGCGGATGATCACAAGCTGAGCACGCGCTACGCCGCCTCCTACTGCCTGGGCCGTGCTCTGGTCGGGCGCCGCCTATCGGGGCCCGGTCCCAAAGTTTTGCCATCAAGACGGCGGGCCCTGCATTCGAGTGATCACACGGCTGAAAGACAATGAACCGACACCTACAGATTCGCGCGACCGCTGGAGAGTTAAGAATCCTTACAAGAAGGATCATCCAAAAGAGCCCACTACTTGTCCATCATGAGAATGTAAGGTAACATCCTGGATGTTACACTGGATTAACGCCACTACTTGTTATCTCCCGCAGCGCTGCTGGCTATATATACCATTTTGTGCATCGCAACTTGAGTTATAGAATTTACTCCATAAAAAGCATACACTCATATATTCTCGCATTCGCACTAAAGTTCAAAGAACCGGCCAAAGACATTTCTAGCTTCAGCCGCTTTCTCGCTACTACACATTACGTACATTTAAGTCATTTCATCTTTGGAAGCGAATACGTCAAACCGTGAGCACTAGTCGACGTGAATTGCTTTGCGAAAGAGATTCATCTCGACCTCGCTTCCTGGAAGTTTCTATTAACTGGGCTTATAATAGTTAGTTCATTTTCTCGCACTTTTCTGCTTCTCGTAATTTGCCATTTTGAAGGCATTCCCCTATTCTCGTAGAATTGTATTCAACAATCTTAACATGTTTAAATGAATATAACATTGTTAAAGTATGTTTGAACTAGTAACAAGCTTCAAACATTGTGTTATAACTAGTTTTTTCTCAAAAAGTAAACAGATTATCGAGTTGTTGTTGGAACATCATATTACGACATCAACTTTTTTAACATGGCCGAAATTTTAAGAGCACAGTAATTTTAATCATGCTTGGATTAAACAACGGATTAGATAATATAGTGCACTCTGAGAAAAAATAATCCAATATTATTAGAAATTTTACACAATACAATATTATGATTTATAACAAGAAATTAAGACTCTCTCTTTAATTTTCACTGTTCTTGTATTGTCTTCGATAGTTCATAGTTGTATTCGTTGTTCTTACACTTCATCTCGTTGAACTCCGTTCAATGTTGGACGCCTAAACAAATTAAAGTTGATATATTTATAAGCAACTCATGAAAAGTATAGTACTAACCAATTACAGTCACTTAATTCCCTTATCTTATCTCAACATTAATTACACAACTTTTATAATTAGGTTCCACACTATTTAAAAGCTCTGAAAAAATAAAAAGCTCTAAAAAACGTGTGGTTGTAGGTTGTGTAATCCATTCGTGTTGCAACTTGGTAAGTTCCCTTTGTCTTCAAAGTCTTGCGCTGCGCTCCAAGTTATATCTAGTTATTTTTTAGAGATATTCAAGGGAACTTTCATAAATTCCACTAGTGTATCTCCAACAAATCTTATCTAATTTAAACCCTATCTAATTTATGGAAATATTTAGACTTCAAATCCTACAAGGACACAAATAAAGGGTTTAATAGCAACTTTGGTCCTATAAGATAAAGGAGTTGCATATTTAGTCATTGCAAAGATTTTACGAAGAATATCGGTCTTCAGAATCCAAACGAGCTTAAGATATTTGGGTCCTTCGAAAAGTGATCCCATGAAGAACCCTGCATCCCTAAATTTTTATTTATATGCACCTTTGATCCCATAAGTTCTATTTTTGGCAAGTATTTTGGTCCTAAATGGGTAAGTCATATTTCATCCTTTCGTAAACCAAAATTGCACAAACATGAACTTATGGGACCGAAATTGCACAAAAATAATTTTTTACGGACCTAAAATCTAAGGTGAGTACACTTAGAGTACCAAAATATGTCATTTTTATATATACAGACCAAAATTGCTACACACAATTATAGACTAAATATGTCATATCTTTATATTTACGTGATCAAAACTAATTTAGCCCAAATAAAAGAGTAATAACAAATAATGTCAACCAATAAAATTAAGTCCTGGCCTAATACATCGTGGTTTCAATTTGCTTTAATTGATCCATCAATCGAACTCTCGAAAGCACTCGATATTTTTATATATTTTTTACAAAATTATAGTATAAATCTATATTTCTACTTCAAGTTTTATATTTTATTGAACCAAAAACATGTTCAAGAAAATATCTGTAATAGATAACTTAATTAAAAACTAAATCTCAAATAGTTTTTGTAATTAAACTTTTTTCTTATTAAAGAAATAAACGAAGCAGCAGTAAGCAAAACATTAATGGACTACTTTAGAATTAACATAATCATCCAAATGAATCCTGGCAAAGTAAAGAGTCAAAAAGGGGATGAATTCCTCGTCAAAGAAAAAAATATTGCAGAACAAAAATCAGCATAAAAACATCAATCAAGCAGGCATCACCAAATGCCCATGAATTTTCGTTTCGAATCGCTTCTTCTCTTCTGGAGTAAAGTCGTTTGTTATGTTGAACGTTTTTCGAACTTCTTCGGCGTTTATCCTTGATCATGTCCGCTGCAGTTTGGCACGTGAGATCAAGTAGGCTCTTGATGTCCAAGTAGTTCCCGCAGCCAAACCAGCTCAAACAGAGTCCCCTGGTCAACCTTCATGAACTCCTCGCTTAACTCCTTCAAATCGCCCCCGCTGATATTAGCCAGCCCACGCGGCGCTTTGGCAAGATTCGAGAACCTTCGCCAGGATCTTCGATTTAACGCTATGCAATCGATAACGCGTCGGGCGCACCGCCCTCGATCGTGCTTAATACTCGAGATTCGACGACAACCGCCCTCCTCCACCTCAAACGCCTCGCCGGGAGCTCCTCAGAATCCACCATCTTCGGGCCGCAGATGACATCGATGAATTTTTGATTCAATGAAATTCGGAAAGCCAACTCTAATTGAAATCGAAGGAGAAAATAATGGGAAAGAGGAAAATTGAATAATTGCGATTTGATACTACAAGTTTTTTTTTTTTATCGCTTTTAGGTTCTTTTATAGTTTAATATTGGACCCCTTGAACCCTAGAATCCCTACTATTTAGGAAAGCAGTTGATTTTGAGGTCGATCGCTCTAGCTTAGTTGTAGACTTAATATAGACTCTATAGTAAGACGAGGAGAACTTAAGATTGATCATAGTTGCTAAAATGGGGTCTAGTGGTTTTACCTAAACTCTAGTGGACTTAGGCTAAATAGACCATATTAAACGGCCCATATATTATAAACCCAACTTTTAATTTTATCAAGCTATGAATTAAACGGGTCATTATAGATATAACTCCAAATTTCCAAAATTAAATATTTAAATCTAAAATTTTGAATTAAACATATATAACATTTAAAGTCGAAGTACTATTCTTTATTAAACAACTCGTGCTTATTTTATAATTACATTGTATTACAAAAATTATTAAATTTAAATATTTTAAGATAACATGATATAACCAAAGATTTTTTAAAATTAACATTTTATTTCTCATAATCACCTATGTGGCTAGATGCCAAGATTTTCTTTGTTATACATGAGAAAGGCAATAGCATCAGATGGACAATCTTTTCTTCACTAAAACTTCAGCTTAATTGCAGTTTTGGTATTGCAAATATAAAAGAAGTGACATATTTAGTTCTATAATTATTGTGTGTAGCAATTTTAGTCCCGTATATAAAATTAGCATATTTGGTCCTCTCAAGATGATATGTAGCAATTTTCGTCCAATATATATTTATTTTTATGATTTTGGGTCCCATAAGTTCTAAGTTTGTGCAATTTTTGGTTCTTAAAAGGTGCAATATGACTTACACATTTGGGACTAAAATTGCAAAAATAAAACTTTTGGGACCAAAATTACAAAAAGTTTAAATTTATGGGACCTAAATTGCACATATGATACTTACAACCAAATATGCCACATATTTGATTTAAAGGACCAAACCTCGTACATAAGATGCTTATGTAAAAACCAAATATGTCACTCAGATTCTTACAGACCAAAATTATAATTAAGCCTTTAAAACTTTTCAACGCCCCGTAGCTTGAGTGTCGCTTGTTGTCACGCATTTGCCCACTTTGACTTATAAATTATTTTGGTGATGGAAGATTAGATACGAGAAATCCTATGGCAAAAAAACTCATAGTGAATGTTTCACGGTTGCATTTTTTTGTGAGATGATTCCCACGACTGTGACTCGGCCAAAAATCGTGACATTTTTGTAAATATTAGATAACTTACGGTGTGATGATAATTAAAAGTATTACTTTTTCCTCAAAGAATATCACTTTTACTCCGAAGTAAATAATTTTAAAGTAACTTACAAAAGGTGTGATGCTATATAGTATCACTTAAAATTGAAAAGTATCATTTTTTATAACAAAGAGTGACGCTTTACTTCAAAAGATATACGTTCAAAGTACCAAAATCGATTTTTACTTCCAAAATGTACAACATTGTTGAAAAATATCAGTTTTTATTAACCAAAGTATTATTTTACTCTAGAAAGTATATGTTTTTGAAATAATACAATTGACATTAGTAGTTCCCTTAAAAGATAAATTAGTGTCTCATCCGATACGTGATTTAGCTTCCTCTTAAAAAGACTATTAATTTTTCCCCTAAAAGATTAGAATCAAACCATTACAAGAACCTGCAATCTTAATTCAATAGCACTTAATTACTGGACTTCAACGGACTCATAAAAAGAACATATTTTTTTATTCATGTATGATTCCCAATCGGCACCTTCTCATTGTCTTCCATTTCCTTCCACTTATTACCTTCGCACTCTCCACGAACACAAACTTTACACCTTATTCCCTTGAAAAATATCCAATCTACAAATTGAGGTAAATGTGGGAATTAAAAAAAAAAGAAAAGAGAAAACTCAAAGCTTCTGTCTTCTTTCCCCAAAGAGGCGACTTTTCTTCCTCCTCTTCTTTATTGACTCAGTTATGAATTAAAAAATATATTAATGGTCACTTCTTGTTTGAATGGATCGGAAATAATATTGAATTAGCAAAAACATTTGATTATCTAGAGAGAGAGTACCAAGTCATGGTTCCCTATGATGAAAAGGATTTTTGCAAATCGCAATATTGAGAAACAGAGAAGGAAAAAGTCAAAACATCATGTATCAATAATTTGAATGAATGCCCATTGGTCACTCAGTTCATATATTATTGCAATTGCAAATGTAAATTCTCTCTTATTTAATATATGAACTAAACAGAGGTTGAGGGTGGCAAGAAATGGGATGTGGGAGGGTGAAAGAAAGAAAAGGAAGTAAGGGCAGAGAGAAAATATTTTTTTTTACTAGAGAATAGTTGTAAAAAATGAATGGAAAAAGATGAATTTTGAAAGTATGATTGAATATAAGATTAAAATTAATTATGAAAGTTGATTTGATATTGAAATATTAGATTAATGATGATAGCTAAAAAATATATGAGTGGATGAATAATAGAATTTATGAAAAACGGAATAATGATTGGTGATTAGATGAATTTTTTGAAAAATGAATGGAAGTGATTGATGGAAGAAAAATAAGTGAAAGTAAGTGAATAGTGTGTTTGTTTGAAAATTTTCACAAGTATTCAAATTTTTGAAAAACATTTCTCTAGCGGAATGAAAATGATTTTTTTTATGAATCACAACCCAGCCTGCAAAAATCGTCGTTTTTTTTGACGGGTTGGGTCAATTGGTCATTGTATTGATCCGGTTAGAGTTTTGGGGATTAGTCTTACAAATTTATATCCGTGAGACGGTTTCACAAGAGACTCAATCAAATCCTTTGGGAATAAGACTATCCAATGGGTTGCATCAAATTTGGGTTTGGTTTTTTACATCAATAGGTCAAAACCATCACCACCATCCCACTACACCAAATATTAAATAAAATGTATATTTTAATCTTTCTTTTATTTTATAATAAATAAAATTATTTATTTATATAATTTTTTCATTACGTTTATTTAATCATCGTTAATTAGTAGAATTTATTGAAAATATTAATTATTCATTAATTATTATAATTAAGTATTACAAGTATTATTGCCAAATGAAGAATTAACAAAAACATTTAAATAAATAACATTAAATTATAAAATAATTAAATATATAATATATGATACAACTAGAAATAAATTTTAAGTAGAAAAGAATTAGGCAATGTGGGATTTTGTTTTTTGAAAAGGAAACAATTTCATTAAGCACTTAAACCAACTGCAACAAATTACAATTAGATAATGGCGAATATTTTTTCCAACTAACTACGTCAGACCAAGAATCCATAGCTTTAGCCAAAGAATGAGCACGCGATTCCCCGACCTTCTAAAAATACACAAGAGACCAAAGGAAGGTCTTTAATAAACTCAAACAATCCTCAATAATATTCTGAAAAATAAGAATTTTCATAAAAACCCCTGCACTTAATGAATAACGCATGAACTGCCTCCAAAGTTACTAGTGAACTGCTGAACATGCCTTTAATCCTCCTGGAAAGAGACCCCCGTTGATTCTTCAAAAGTTTCCTCTTCAACAGATTGAAGTCATTTTCCTTCATACTGTGGTTGGATCGATTTCCTTCGGGATTTTCAAAATTGAGGATTAGATTGAATATTCTTGAGAGTATTTGGCAGTTAATAGTCGAATAATGCCCGACTTCTCGTGTGCAAAGTTACCTTTTCTCAATGAATTTCTCACTTTATAGTGAACTTTTGAAATTTTGCCCCAAGAGCTAAAGCCGATTTCAAAAGTCACTGTGGTTCATCGGGCCTGCCTTGCTGCGCCCTTGATGTTGATATTTCCTCGTATTTAATGCCTTGCAAAGATTGGGTAACGCTTCGACACTTCGTGCGTTAGTTTCCCATCGTTTGTTCCTTTTGCATAATCGAACTAACACTTTATCTCTCGACAGTTTAATATGTTACCATTCTCAGTAACATTTTTCGACTTTCATCAACGGATCTCATTCGCCTGTTCTCGACTCTGACGCCGTTTTATTCCCCGTGACTCGAGTTAGCTTCCAATCCTTGGATGACTCATCCGCTACTTCAACTCGAGACTCGCTTCGAGTTGACTTGATCGACTTCCTTCATACAAATTGCCTCACAAGTAGATACACCTTCGCCGAGTTATCGACTCTCCCCTTCTTTGCCATACCCATTGCCTCTCAATGAGTCTTCACTTCAGCCTCGCTTGACTTCAGTATTTCCAGAAGCCGACTTGACTCAACTTTTCTAACCCTATCTATAACAATACAAATTACAAGGAAAATGGGGTGCCAACTTTTAGTTTAAGCTTTTATACGACATTCATCAAAAATCTATAACATAAATTTCTCTAACACATCTAAAAATCTTCTTCATGCGCCTAACATAACTAAAAATCTTCTTTGTGTTTCTCAATTTGCTCAAGGCAATAAAGTCTTTTTGAATTTAATCCCTTTTTGTTTTGTTAAGGACCAAATCACGTGGCTACTCTTCTTCAAGCGGACTCTACAAGTTTTGAGCTAAGTCAAGGCCAATTCACCAATGTCCTGGATTTTCCTCTAAAGTCGCTTCTTCAATCACAAGACAATCATCACCTCAACAACCTCTTGTTTTTTCTATTTCCAAGAAAAAAATAGGACTAGATACATGGCATTGTAGGTTTGGCCATGCTGGCAATGATATTGTATTAAAAGTCTAAAGGAATGTAATCTCGATTATTCTATGAATAAAGTGCCTTCTACTTTTTGTTCTCGCTTGTGTCTTCGCCCAAATCACATAAACAACCTTATCAATCTCAAGTCTGAACATCTTGAACCTTTCGATCTTGTTCATACAGATCTATGGGTCCCTCTCCAAAAAGTGGCTACTAATGGAGTCTTTACTATGTTACATCATTGATCATTACACCACATATACATGGATATACTTTCTTAAAGCTAAATCAAGTTATTCAAGATTTTTTACATTTCAAGACACTTATGGAAACTTAATGTAATAAGAAAATAAAACCATTCAAAGTGATTCTGGGGGGGGGGAGAATACATAAATATTTCACCTTTCTTCACAAAAAATGGGATCATTCATAGAGTTTCTTGCATTTCCATACACTTCTCAACAAAACAGATTTGCCCGAGAGGAAAACAAACATGTGGTGGAAGAGATAGCCTTGCTTGCTCATTCTTGTGTTTCTGCACTTTTGGTTAAAAGCATTTCAATCGTTGTTTGTATAATTAATAGAACTCCCAAAGAAGCAACTTGGTTGTTAGAAATTTATTGTTTAGATTTTGATGAATGCCATGTAAAACTTAGAATAGAAAGTTGGCACCCCAATTCTTGTTGTAAAATGCATTGTAATAAATAGAGCCGACTAAGCCGAGTTAAGTCAAATACGCCCTAATATGCAAGAAGACAATCAAGACTAGAAGGAAGACTACCGCGACACAACCGAGTATGGCAAAGAAGAGTAGACTGAACTCTATCAAGTTAAGTTGAGATGCAAAATGAGTGAGATCACCAAGTCAACTCGAGAAAAGCCAAGTCTCAAGTTGAAGTGACAAGAGTCATCCACGATTGGAAGTCGACTCTAAGTCACCGGGAAAGCAAGAAAATGCAACCAAGTCGAGATAATCAGAAAAGATCCGCTGTACGTAAAATCAAGAGATTTACTTAAACAAGTAATATCTCCATACCACCTTTTCGAGTGCTCACCCCTTGCTGCAAAAGGAATGAACCAATGGGAAGCACTACACCGTGTCGTAACTTTTGAAAAGGTGAAAGAACAATTCATACGAGGAAATGGCAATTTCAAGGATCGCAACAAGACAAGCCAACGATCGCAAAGCTGACTTTCAAAAATAAGCCTATCTCTTCAACGGGCAAATTTTTTGAAAGATCACTATAAAAGGCCGAGGAGTTTGTTTGAGAAAGAGTGACAAAAAGACACAAGTGACAAGCGACACAAGTCAAACCAACTAAAAACATTCAAGCAATTATTAGAAAATCAAACATTCTCAATCCTCAAGCCTACACTACGAAGAACATCAATCCAACACTCACCGTGAAGGAAAGATAACTTCAATCGCTTGAAGAGGAAAATACTAAAAAATCAAGGGGTCTACATTCCACGAAGGATTGTAGGAAGGTTCAAGGTCGAACCAAGTCTTAAGCTTTTGAGGGCTTCTTGATCAAATCCAAAGAGCTTGAGAAAGTGAGTCGTAGTAGCAAGGCAAACGCCCGTGAAGAAGCCGAGTCGCACGAGAAGCCAAACCGAGTGATCAAGGCGCCTGCATCGAGTCCCAAAGGATCAAGTCACCGTGGTGATCAAGACTTGTATCCGGATCAAGTTACCACTTTGTATACCGATCATTACCTAGTGGATTCCTCCGTGAGTTGGAGAAGAGAGAGAGAAGAATTACCCCATCTTCGAACCTCTATAAAAATTTCATTGTGTCATTTACATTTCAAAGACTTTAATTCCCGCATTTTTAATCGCTTATATCTCACGATAAATTTGCTATCCACTTGATAATTTATAAGTACTAAACCAAGCACTAAACTCTTGCTTAATCAAACTTAAGTGGTGTTAAGTCTTCCAAAAAACAAAACCACAACTGAGTTAATTTAGAGTCAATGACCGAGTTATTCCATCAACAAAATTCGCTTGAGTCCGTTGAGAGATTAACTCTAACCGAGTGACTAAATTGATCGTCCATCAAGGACACAAACAGTAAGATCAACTCGTATATTTAAAAGGACTAAATCGAAAATTTGCAAGGTTTATTCAACCCCCTTCTAAACCTTACACTTACACCCTTGGGACCTACAAGTGGTATCAGAGCTGCTGGTTCATTGAACCCTCCGCACCGGTTATCGAACTAGATCTCCAAACTTTTCAAAGTCCGCTTTAGTACTTAAAATTTCAAAACTCTTTTATCATTAAAAGTTATTATCATGGAAGCAAATTTGACACGATTCCTATGTTCACTATGAAGAATTTGATGATTGAAAATTCGATGTGTTCATCTATCAACATTACATGATGAGATGGATAGTGATGAAGATGGGCCTCTCGCAAATCTTAAAGGTGAACACAACAGACGAAGAGTCGCAATGGTAAGGAGAAGAGATGTTGCTCCTGCACTGGCCATGGTTGAAAACCAAGAACCGAATGGACAAATGATGACAGTAAAAGATACAACCCGGACAATGTAGCCAAGCGACATCCTTTACAAAACCTCGACAAAGCCATGTTCAATAAAGTCAAATCTTGCAAAACGGCTAAAGAAACTGGGACAAGCTAACATTGATTTGTGAAGGATCGTGAGCAAATCAAAGAAAACAAATTATCGCTGGTTGTACGTAAATTTGAGAACTTCAAAATGATCTCAGGAGAGAACCTGGATCAACCGGATGCTCGATTCACGTAAATCACCAATGAGTCATTCGCACTTGGAAAGGAATATACATGTATGAAATGTGTATGAAGATCCTAAAAAGTCTTCCATTAATGGGAAATGAAGGTCATGGCATCGAGACATTCCATGGACCTATCAAAGACATCCAACCATTAATTATTCTCAAACCTCAAAGCCTACGAGTCGTGAGCCGAGAAAAAGACCAGAAGAGACAAATGTACCCAAAACAATCGCTCTAATTGTTAAAGACGGAAGAGAGCTGAGGTCAAAGAAGTCATTGATCCGTAAGAAATAGCCCGATGGTTAAGAGGTTCAACAAGTTCTTCAATAAGAACTACAAGAGAGGAAAGGGTGAATCTTCCAGAAGACACTCAGCCTCCCTCCAAATCAAGGGAAGATAGGCCAACCAAGAGAACATATCATCAAAAAGCTAAGTATCAAAGGGTCGATAATCCAAGAATGGAAAGAGTCGATCAAAAGGTTGAATATCTATGCTTGAATCAGACAACCAGGTCACTATGCCATTGATCGGCCCATATCCTCGTAGTCAACAAATACAGGGATGAAAAAGAAAGAAGGTCTTCAGAGAAAGAAGACAAGAAAAGAAAAAGGCAATGATGGTCGCAGAGATCGCCGAAACAGCCAAGTCAAGAGAGACAAAGCTGATTCAGAGAGCAGTGAAGCCGACTACCTCAAGTGACTCAAGAAGAAGCCTTCATCCGCTTGATGGCCAAAGAACAAGATCAACTCGACCAAGAAGATGAGGTACACTCTAACTCATCAAACTCAGACACCAGTGATAGTGATCGTGACACACACACTTCATCACCCACTCGATCTTTATGATTCATTAGGCAAAATGATGAAAGATTTTGAACACATTAAATCCTCACACACACTATTAAATGAGGAAAACAAATTTACTCAAAAGTCAAACTCAAAGTCGACTAAGGAGCCGAGTACTCTAAGTCAAATAGTGATGAGAATGAAAGTTTAAAGGTCGAAAAATGCTAAATTAATAGCAGAAATTGCCGCTATAGAGAAGAGGAGAATGACCTCAAGAATGTTATTGCTTCATTCACTAAGGCATCTAAATCATTCGATGATCTTATTATGAGTCAAAGAGAATGTGAGACAATGCCTAGATTTAATTCATCCTGTGCCATGTCAAACCTCAAAAGTAATTTTGGAAAAGGATCTTCAAGTCATGAAGAGTCCGAAAAATCCAAAACTCTAAATGATGCACACACATTCACTCCAAAACACAAGAACAAGCAAACCGGCCTTGGTTATAAAGGAAAAGGAAAAAATAGCCTGAGTGCACTTGAAAGACAACCGAGAAGAGATTCACCGAGTTCTCAAAGAAACTCCAAACAAAAATACTCAGTAAAGAAGAAGCAGAGCTACCAAAACCCCTTAAAATCTATAAGAGAAATACATATGATGGGAATGGTAGAAAATATCCAAGCCAAGCCGATTGAACAATGTGAACTATCAAAGATAGAACTATGGAATATAAGCCCAAATGGCAAAGGCCTAGAACTCAAAGAAAGGCCATTCCAAAAGTATAAGAGCTTTCATCAAGACACATATGCACTTAGCACAACACTCAAAAACACCACAATTACCCAACAAAGGCAATTGCTAAAACACATATGCAGCATACAGACAAAAGAGACAAACAGATGAACCTAAAATCCCAAGCAATTTGCCAGATTAATTATGATTATGGCATCGATAGATGGCAACCCCTTGAGTCAAATCATTCGCTATAAGTTGGTTGGATCATCTTACAATTTAACTCCCTCAGACCTGCACAAGTATGGGTACCTAAAACTTAATGTCCTTGATTGGGTGTTCAAGGAACAATTGAGTGCCAAGGAACCTGGTATACGGATAGTGGTCGTTTCCGCATATGACAGAAATAAGAAAATCTGTCAAAATTCAAGGAAGTTAAAGGAGCAAAAGTCATATTTGGAGGAAATGAAGCTCCTGGTGAAATAAGAGGCATTGATCCATCAAGAGGAATGGATTAGAAATCACAGATGTTGCATATGTTGAAGGACTCAACTTCAACTTATCGAGCATCACCAACTCGTGACAAGTGGTTACAATGTCGATTTAACACGGGTATATGCCAAATCAAGGATATCAATCAAATGAAGTTGTGTTAAAGGATGTAGACAAAAGAATATGTATGTGTCGATTGGTCAACCGCAACACCCAAAGACTGCCTACTAGCAAAGAGCACAATCAATCAAGTCAGTCGTGGCACAAAAAGCCGAGTCACCTAAATTTCAAAACGACAATGCTTGCAAGAAGTAATCTTGTGGAAGGACTTCCGCATCAAAGATACAAGAAGGAGAGTATATGTGACGCATGTCAAGCGGAAAACAAATCAAGTCATCATTCAAAGAAAAGACATGCCCATCTTCAACAAGAATATCATCCGCTACATATGGATCTATTTGGCCCAAAGGGAACCAAACAAAGATAAGTGGGAAGAAATATACCTTGGTGGTAGAGATGACTACTCAAGATATACATGGACAATATTCATGTGTAAGAAGAAAGAAACTCTACAAAAACTACCACAAATTGGATGAAGAGGATTCAAAACGGAAGAGTCAAACCATTATCAAAATAAGATCGTGATAGAGGAACCGAGTTTGTCAATGGAATAATAACTCAAGATTGTATTGAAAATGGTATTGGTCATGAACTATCGCCAGCAAGCGACCCACAAACAGTAACGGAGTTGCGTAGCAGAAGAACATAACCTCAAAGAAGAAGAAGACCATGTTAGTCAAGCAGATTACCAAAAGATTTTGGGTCAAGCAATCAACACAAATTTTTGTTACACTCAAAACAGATGTATGATAAAATGACATAACCGACAAAGACTCTATGAGATCTGGATCGAAGAAAAACCAAATGTTGCATATTTTTAATATTCGATGTAAATGCTTCATCCACAACAATGGCAAAGACAATCTAAAGGCTTTTGATGCTAAAGTCATGAAGGTATCTTCAGATACTCAATTTAAAGCAAAGCCTACAGAGTACTCAACAAAAGGACTATGGTTGCGTAAGAATCCATTCATGTGGTATTCGATGAGCCAAATGTAAATGGAGAAGACATTGAAGAGTCACCGATGTTCAATCATCCAACCATACGTAAGAGTCCCTATGTCAAGTTCAAGCCGAATTATCAATTCGTAAGAAGATGAGATAGATGAATCTCAAAAACAATGAAAATTTGCGCCTAAGTGATTACGAGAGAGCCGACTGCAGCAACACAACCGCAAGTCAATCAATCCAGCCTAACTTACTCCAACCTCGATGTAAGATGGCCGAGAGACCATCCACTTAACTTGTCATTGGAGATATAGGACAAGGTGTCAAAACAAGATCCTTAACTCAACAAGAAGCAATGGTCACATGCTTCATCTCGCAAAAGAGCCCAAAGACGTGTCACAAGCATCGACGACACACATTGATTCAAGCTATGCAAGAAGAGTCAATGGCTTGAAAGTAAATAAAGTATGGGAATTAGTGCAAAGACCCATACATCAAAATGTTATGGCACCAAATGGGTGTTCGTAAATAAGATGAACGAGGAAGGATTTGTGGTAAGAAACAAAGCAAGACTAGTAGCCAAAGGATATTGTCAAGAAGAAGGGATAGATTTTGATGAAACATTTGCCCTCGTAGCAAGATTGAAGCTATAAGGATGTTTTTGCCTATGCAACTCACAAAGATTTCATTGTATATCGATGGATGTAAAAAGTGCATTCCTAAATGGTTTATTGAAGAAGAAGTATATGTTGAACAACCTCCAGGATTTGAGCAAAAGACTCTTGGAGATAAGGTATACAAACTCAAGAAAGCTCTATATGGATTGAAACAGCACCCGCAGCATGGTATGATACTTTGTCACAATTCCTAACCGAAAATGGATTCACAAAAGGAAAAGTAGATAGAACACTTTTCGTAATTCAAGACAAAAAGAGTATACCGCTTGTTCAAATATATGTGGATGACATTATTTTTGATCCACAAACAAAGAGTCATGTGGTGAAAAGTTTTCAAACCTCATGCAAAGTAAATTTGAAATGAGCATGATGGGGAGAGCCGACATTCTTCCTTCGACTTCAAGTGAAACAAATGGCAAGGATGGAACCTTCATAAGTCAAACAAAATACAGAGATTTAATGAAGAAGTTTGGTATGGAGGAGAAGTCTTCCGTAAAAATACCAATGAATACATCACCAAAATGGACATGGATGCGTATGACAAGCCTCAGATCAAACAAGATACGAGCACTTATCGATCATTGCTCTATCTCACAAAGAAGCGTGCCGTACATCACCTTTGTCAGGTGTATGTGCAAGATTTCAATTTGCTCCAAAAGAGAGCCATATGACAAAGCCTAAGAGAATATTGAGATACTTGAAAGGAAACCAAGAAGAGGCCTATGGTATCCAAAGGAAGTTGGATTCAAGCTAATTGGCTATTCGGGATTCTCGACTATGCCGGGATGCGCAGAGCGACAGAAGAGCACTTCGTGCACATGTCAAATGCTAGAAACAGATCGATTTCCTGGTTTAGCAAGAAGCAAAATTCAATAGCCACCTCTACACCAAGGTAATACATAGTCGGGCAGTCACAGCCCAAGTCCTATGGATGAGACAAAGAGAGAGAGATGAAGTTGAGGAAAAAAGAAATTCCAATCATGTGTGATAACACAAGTGCAATTGCCATTACTCAAAATCCTCGTGTTGCACTCAAGAACAAAGCATATCGATATCGATATCACTTCATAAGAGATCATGTTGAAAAGTATGACATCATCCTCGAATATATCTCAACCGATAAACAACTAGCCGACATCTTCACAAAACCATTATGTGAGTCAAGATTTGAAGAACTCAAGCATGAGTTGGGGTTAATTGACTGAGTTAGTTAACTTTGAGAAAACTCAAAGAAAAGAAATGGAACACAAAAAGTGAAAAGAGTCAACACACAAATCACCAAGCACTCGCCAAGGATTTGGCCAACATTGCTCACTACCAAAAGATGAGCATCGAGATCAACGGTTGATGTAAACTGGGCCGATGCTTGGAAATAAATAGCCAAGCCCGACTATGCCGATAAAAATAGTGTACACAAAGAAACAAGAGACAGCCGAGAGATTATCACAAGTTGTTGACATAGTTGCCAAATGTATCGACATCAAATTTGGCAAATTTTGACCAATCGTCGAAGGCAAAGCCGATTGTAATGGCCGCAATCATCGCAGAAAAAGAAAATAAATTGGGCCGAGTTTGTCTACACAGACTCGCGCCGTAACGTGGGGAACAAATCCTTCAAGGAAAGATGGCACATCTGGGGATCCTCAGATATGGCCTCAGTGATTGGCCGACCGATGGAGGTGAAAGGAGTCCTCTTAGACATGGGAAGGCATTCCATGTTAACAAGAGGATGTTCAGAGCAAAACCTCTCTCGGCGCAAGAGAGCCTATGCCAAGAGAGCCGACATGATAAAGTGAGGGGAATCACCGACCTCAAGATACAACTGCTTTCCTCTCCACCCAAGAAGAAAGCGCCCGCATGCTATAAGAAGATCACGCTTCGCAAAGAAAGAAAGCCAAACATGCTCCCGCCGCAGCAGTCACCGCCCGCACTCGTGTCTCCCGCTCGCAGCTAGGGGTCGAGAAGGACTCACAAATACCTTCTCCGATCGTCAAAAAGAGGAGAATCGAGAAGCCAAGACGGCCCACTCGAAAAAGACACTAAAGACGCCCCGCGCCAAGACTCGTAGGACACCGTATCTCGAACGTAAATCCTCCGTACAGACTCAGAGACGAAGAAGAATCATCAAGCACTCCGAGCTTGAGAAACCGGGCTGAGTCGCCCACTCGCCGGAGCAGATACGAGATCACTGAGAAGCAGAGTCTCCAAGATGTAGTTGATGAAACAAATGTATTGTCATCAAGGCGATCATCAAGAGGCAACTCAAGACACACAAACGTAGTTCACACACCAAACACAAGTTAAGAAATCACAGAGCGGATATGATGTAATGATCCTATCTCCACCTTACCCGACATCCAAAATCGTCGTAGTGAGTGGAGGAAATGGAAGTTGAGTAAATCTAGGGAAATGGCTCCAACGGCCCGAGTTTATAGAAGAAGAAGAGGAATCGTTAAACTTCCTCAACTAACCATCGTGTTCCCAAAGACTAGATGAAGACAATCGCACGTACATCCCGCAGATCTTCAAGGACAAGGAGAAAGAAAAGCAAGCAGAGGAAGCCGAGGCACGTGAGAAGGCAAGCATCCTGGTCCCATCTCCGCACCACGTAACACACACATCCTCTCCTTGATGTCTTCCGACAAACTGATGAGGATCCGAGAATGTCCGTCCGCTACGTAAGAGTTGCAAATGCAGCAAAGCATCGCATGAATCCGTAATCCTTCACGAGCAAAGATTGATGGAGGGACCAGGAGAGTCCTCCGTAACACACCGAAATCGATCCAATGGGAGTGGTTCAAAGAAATCGCCATCGTTGTTGCCGCCACCACTTCCCCACCACTTAAGTGCAATAAGGGACATGGCGATAAACTGGGATAGTGGGGACCCCAATGAGCAACCCCTATTGAAGGTGTTTTACCACCGCCCCAACGGCCGAACATTCAATCGAAACAGGGAGTTTGGAGACGAGTGACCCTATTCAAGTCACTCACCGGTGCGCCAAACCGAGGGGGAAACTCTCTCCACCGCAGCCCAGGCGGAGGATGTCGCAGATGACTCCACAACGAATCAAGGAGGCGAAGTAGAGAAAATACAAACACAAGAAGAACAACAAGTTGCCATCAACGAAGCTCGCACGCTTGATTTCGTCTCACCGAGGTGCCAATCGCTTCCTGGTGTTAATGACGCCGATGCAAATGAGGCACGAGGAAGGAATGTAGCCCCGGGAGTTAACTGGCGATGAAAGTGCAATCCATGGGTTGAGACTCCAATGGATGCCACCGCAGAAGACCCTAAGACAATTGACATCGCCGAAAGGGAGACTAAGTGCCTCGCCGCAAGAGAGACGCCGGGAGGTAATGAAGGCCCACTGGGAGGTTGAGACTTCCGGGGTAAAGAAGTCAAGTAGAGAACATCCTCCCGCTATCATCGACCCATCTCGAGAAGGAGATAAGCGCACTTAATGATTCCCAGGATAATCATGATGTAACCTTTCTCGGGATCGAAGGCGCAAGCAGAAGAAGCCGAGTCATCCCCGTGATGCATCCAAAAGACTCACGGGCAGATGTTCCAAGCACGAGCAAGTCTCGATCCCAAGACTACTCACAAACCTTTAATTTTGATGATGAGCCAACAATGGAAATCTCATTATCATCCGATGACGCTCCGATAAGGCCGAGGACCGCCTACTCAATCGAGAAATCACCGAGACCAACGGTTGCTGAGAGACACTGAGGCTCAAGCAAGCCGGGTCCACTTCACAACAAAACCTAGTCAACTGTAGAGTCCACCGCGCAGCTCCCTCAAGTCGCAGCAGGTCGATTCCAAAAAGGAACTTCACGCGCACCGCTCATCATCGAACAAATCCCAGCTGGGCGGTGATGAATCCTTTATAGAATCTTTTCCTTTTTCCCCGGAGGTACCCGACCTCCATGAAGAGTCGAGAAACGAACAAGCACGCTACCACGCACTCAGCTCCCGCTTTTTCCATCGTGCACCATTGTTCCAACTGATTATGATTTTGACGCATGGCCATCACCGCAACTAAGAATCAACTAAAGTCCGCGAAGTGTTCAAGGCATTATTCGCCGAGATTGAACGGATGGAGAGGCATCGTGCCTCTATGGACATGCGATCGACAACAGAGATGCCAATCTCACCGCGATTTAAGAGGCATAATAAGTGGGATCGTGAATGGTGGCAACAAAAAGAAACAATGCGTGTGGAACAAGTTAGATACTTCAGACATTGTTCAACAAGCCTGTATGGAGAGCTGAAAATGCCGACGCAAAAACGAAGCCGAGAGAGCATATTGAGCACATGCATGAAGCTCACAATGCCGAGATTAAGCCGCATGAGCAAAACAAGAGTGATCTACAAACGCTTTGAAGAGACCATGAATACAAAATTCAGCCTTCTCATGGCCGAGATGAAGTTGATTTCAAAGCAGAGTCCAACGCTACTCGATCCGAATTTCGGCCGCATACCGCAGCCAGCACTCGAGACAAAACTCAACTATCGCCAGGCTCGACTTCCCGCTTGCAAGTCATTTTCCAGTGCTCTCCTCTCTCCTTTGATGATGCCAAAAAGGGGGAAGAGGAATACCTAAAGGCAAGGGGGATCCCAAGTTGAGAAGGAAGGAGCAACGGGCGAAGGGAAAATCACCGAGAAGTGTTGAGACAAAAGAAAGGAAAGCTTGTTGAGGGGGAAGGATCAACAAATGTGACCTTGATGATTGCACAAACCCTCAACAGTGGTCCTCACACAAATTGACATTATCAAGCAAACTCCCTCGTGACTCGCCACTCCAACACTCGCTATATCTATGGCCGAAAAGAGAAAAACAATTGAAGCAGGATGGGAAGTGGAAGGAAGAATGGATGCCCGGGTTATGAACATCTTGAAAGAACATGGAGGCATTCCAAAGAGATGAGACACTTATGCCATTTCAGATGTCGACAGAGCCACGATCGTTGATGAATTTAAAACGCCGATCCGGGAAGGATACTTTGCAAAAATGTCTATGGCTCAAGCTTGGGACTTGTAGATGGGAAAAGGGTCTCACGTTATGTGAAGAATGACAAAGCAAGAGACTACCATCACTACTCGCCGGGTCACCCGCCGGACACTCACCGAAAGAAGAAGACCCAAAGACAAAGACACGCCAGAGGTAGAGGAAGAAGCGGTGGTGGAGGAAGAAGCTTGCACCAGGCATCCGCCCCAAAACATTGAATACGTGGATCCGTGAAAGAAAGGAGGGATCTATCGGGTCGGGCTTGACCAAGTAGCAAATTTGTAAGTGGCTAAAAGCAACGCCGAGTATGCAAAAAGAATAGAGGAAGTAAACAAGAGACAAAACTCAGCTATGGGAGGAAAGACAGAAAGAATAAGAAGAGATGAAGCCGCAGAAGGCATATGAAAAGAAAAAGAAGGCAAATTGACGATGAGAAAAAGAGAAGAAGAGAAGAAGATGTTCAACAAGATTTAAGGAGACAAAAGGAGATGAAGTGTTATTGCCCACCCCTTCGTATTTTATTATGTAAATACATACAATGTAAGTCTTCAAATAAAGTCAAATTCTTTATTTTTCGTGTAGACAAATATGTGCTTTGATACACCTTGTAAACAATTGTGTAAAAGAACAAGAATGTTATGATCAATAAAAGGGTTGATTCTCAAGCGCATACATTCTATGTCAATACACTATCTCGTATGTATCTTTGTTGTTTGCATTTTTGAATGGTTTAAGTTTTGGCATCATCAAAAAGGGGGAAATTGTTAGGAAATTTATTGTTTAGATTTTGATGAATGCCATGTAAAACTTAGAATAGAAAGTTGGCACCCCAATTCTTGTTGTAAAATGCATTGTAATAGAATAGACGACTGCCGTGTTAAGTCACCACGCCCTAACATGCAAGACGACAATCAAGACTAGAAGGAAGACTCCGAGAGAACCGAGTATGGCAAAGAAGAGTAGACGGAACTCTATCAAGAAGCAAAATGAGATGCAATGAGTGAGAGACCAAGTCAACTCGAGAAAAGCCAAGTTCAAGTTGAAGTGACGTAAGAGTCATCCAATGATTGGAAGTCGACTTAAGTCACTTGGGGAAAGCAAGGAAATGCACAAGTCGAGATAATCGAAAAGATCCGTTGACGTAAATCAAGAGATTTACTTAAACAAGTAATATCTCCATACCACCTTTCTGAGTGCTCACCCCTGCTGCAAAAGGAATGAACCAATGGGAAGCACTACACCGTGTCGAACTCTAAAAGGTGAAAGAACAATTCATACGAGGAAATGGCAATTTCAAGGATCGCAACAAGACAAGCCAACGATCGCAAGTGACTTTCAAAAATAAGCCTATCTCTTCAACGGGCAAATTTTTGAAAGATCACTATAAAAGGCCGAGGAGTTTGTTTGAGAAAGAGTGACACAAGACACAAGTGACAAGCGACACAAGTCAAAGACCGAACTAAAAACGCTCAAGCAATTATTAGAAAATCAAACATTCTCAATCCTCAAGCCTACACTACGAAGAACATCAATCCAACACTCACCCGTGAAGGAAAGATAACTTCAATCGCTTGAAGAGGAAAATACTAAAAATCAAGGGGTCTACATTCCACGAAGGATTGTAGGAAGGTTCAAGGTCGAACCAAGTCTTAAGCTTTTGGAGGGCTTCGTGATCAAATCCAAAGAGCATGAGCAAGTGAGTCGTAGTAGCAAGGCAAACCGCCCGTGAAGAAGCCGAGTCGCACGAGAAGCCACCGAGTGATCAAGGCGTCTCCTGATCGAAGTCCCAAAGGATCAAGTCACCTGTGGTGATCAAGACTTGTATCCGGATCGTTACCACTTTGTATATCGATCATTACCTAGTGGATTCCTCCAGGAGTTGGAGAAGAGAGGAGTAGAAGAATTACCCCATCTTCGAACCTCTATAAAAATTTCATTGTGTCATTTACATTTCAAAGACTTTAATTCCCGCACTTTTAATCGCTTATATCTCGCCGATAAATTTGCTATCCACTTGATAATTTATAAGTACTAAACCAAGCACTAAACTCTTGCTTAATCAAACTTAAGGGTGTTAAGTCTTCCAATAAAAACAAAACCACAGCTTGAGTTAATTTAGAGCCAACAAATGAGTTATTCCATCAACAAAATGCCTTAGTTGAGTCTCTGAGAGATTAACTCTAATGAGTGACTAAATTGATCGGTCCATCAAGGACACAAATTGCGGTAAGATCAACTCGTGATATTTAAAAGGACTAAATCGAAAATTTGCAAGGTTTATTCAACCCCCCTTCTAAACCTTACACTTACACCCTTGGGACCTACATTGGTTTTAAGTCTTTTTAAAGTCTTGTTTCATCAAAACCTTCTTACTCTTTCCTCAAAGTCTTTGGTTGTTTGTGCTTTCCTCACATTAGACCCTATAATGCTAATAAACTACAGTTTAGAGTTGTGCCCTCTACTTTGTTTTGGTTATTGTGAAGGGTATGAAGGTTATAAAGTTCTTTTTTCTTCTGGGAAAATCATAATGGACAAACATGTAGCCTTTGTTGAAGCCACATTCCCATTGAAGTCTATTGTTGCACCTGAGGTTCAACAAACTCAACATTCTATTCCTTCTAATGTTCCTGTCTGTCCTTCTCCTCTCACTTTCAATCCACCTAGTCCTAAGAATACTGATGATAATTCCTGTAAGCAAACCTCTCCAATCTCTAGTTCTACTTATCATAATTCTCAGCCTCATACTGCTTCTCAAGACACCTATGACACCATTCCTTTAGCAGTTGAATTGCCAGCATTAGGGGAACTTAGTCAAACTCAAACCATGCCTCAAATTGAAGCAGTTGTTCCTAATACTCATCCTATGTAGACAAGAGGGAAGATTGGTCATTTGAAACCTCGAGTTCTTAACACCTTGATGCTAGAAATCATAGAACCTAGTTTTCTACAAGAAGCCCTGCACAACAAAGCTTGGAAAACTGCTATGGGGAGAGTATAATGCCTTAATGAAGAATAAAACTTGGACCTTGGTTCCACTACCTGCTGATAAGAGACTTGTTGGTTGTAAGTGGGTATACAAGGTTAAGAAACATGTTGATGGCAACTTTGCTAGATGCAAGGCAAGGCTTGTGGCCAAAGGATATACTCAAACACC
Source organism: Rehmannia glutinosa (assembly GCA_016081115.2). Classification (NCBI taxonomy): domain Eukaryota; kingdom Viridiplantae; phylum Streptophyta; class Magnoliopsida; order Lamiales; family Orobanchaceae; genus Rehmannia; species Rehmannia glutinosa. The sequence continues at coordinate 26,218,147 of CM071937.1, forward strand.
TGGCTTTGATTATCTTGAAACATTCACCCTCGTTGTAAAATGTAACCATCAAAGTTGTGTTATCTTTGGTCGTCACTCTTGGTTGGAAAATCAAACAACTTGATGTCAATAATGATTCCTTAATGGGGATTTGGAACAAGATATCTACATGGAACAACCTCATGGCTTTGAACAGGGAATCGTAATCTTGTGTGCAACCTTTCTAAAGCCATTTATGGTCTTAAACAGCACCAAGGGCATGGTAATCTAAACTTAAGCAAGTGTTGCAACAAGCAGCTTTCGGTTTCCTGCCGACAACTCCTCTTTTTAGAAGAACAAATAATTCCTACATTATTATTCTAAGATATGTTGATAATATTCTTATCACCGATAATAATGACAAGGAAATTTCTAATCTTACTCATTTGTTGGATGTCTCTTTTTCCCTCAAAGATCTAGGTCCGGTTCATCATTTCTTGGGATTGAAGTTACTCATTCCAAAAATGGATCGCATCTCTCACAACAAAATATGCCAAGGATCTCGCCAAGAGAGTACATATGTCCTCCGTCGGGCGGTCTATTACTCATATGGTTTCATCTCCTAATTTGTCAAAGGTTGTTGGGGATTTTGTTATCGATGGTACACTTTACGTATGTCATTGGTGGTTTTCAATACATTACTATTACTAGACCATATATTATCTATAGTGTCAATAAACTCGTGCAGCTTTTATGCAAAATCCACTTGATTCCCATCGAAGGTTGTCAAGCGTGTACTTTGATATCTTATCGCCACCTCTAACTTTGGGCTCGCTTTATCAAGTCTTCTACACTCCAAATCATAGGCTACTCGATTCAGATTGGGCAACAAATTTACATTACGTAAAAATCCATCATGTGTTTTTGTGTATATCTTGGTGACAACCATTAAATGTCTTGGTGCTCAAAGAAGCAAGCCACGCTTCCGTGTCCAACATCGAGGTCGAATATAGGAGCTTGGCTCATTGTGCTATTGAGTCATGTAGATTCGTAATCTTCTTATCGAAAGCTATATGTACCAATTGTCAAGACACCGTTATTGGATCGACAATATGAGCTAAAGCACTCGCCTAATCCTCGCTTTCCATTCTAATCAAACATGTTGAGTTGATGTTCACTTCATCAGAGAAAAAGTTAGTGATGGCATTTTGACTGTTAAACATGTTCCTTCCATTGATCAAACAGCTGATGCCTTAACCAAGCCACTTAGCAAACAATCATTCACCAGATTCGGGAGCAGACTTAATGTTATTCCCACTCCTTCATCTGGTTCTGATTGAGGGGGTGTGTTGGATTATATAACATTACATTGCTGCATTTTTATCATCTAAATTGCAGCTGCCATCGTCCTTTCTTCTCTCTACAATAGTTGATCTTTAGCCACATATCACAATGTGATTAACTCTAGTACTAGGTTGTTAGCATATTCCCTGACATAGTATCTATATATAGATGCAGTCTTTATTGTAATATGTACCAAGAATCCATATATCAAATGAATACAAAATGTTGCTTTCTTCATTTTATTATTTGACGTTGCTTTCTTCAAACACGAAGCAAGCTCGTGTAGTTTGATATTCATATACATATTTTATTTTATGTTTTTTAACCGAGCTAAGCGCGACTTGAGTTTGTTAAAGAACTGAGTTCAAACGCACTTTTAACAATGGATTTTGATTCAAGTATCAATTAGTTTGTTTCATGAAGTATAAATTAGTTTGCTTCAATTTTTGGCCCTCATTGCTGTAAGTACTTTGGTGATTATGTCAAAAGGTACTTTTCTTCTTTTTCAAGAATAAACACAATAGCCTCCACATGGAGTAATTTAGAAACAACATACGCATCCAAATGAATATTGTCAAAGGTAATAAATATGTCAACAAAATAAGCTTCAAATTTGATGAATTTTTGATTCAATGAGTTTTGAAAACCTAACCTAATTGAAAATGAGGGAGGGAATAATTAATGCGGGAAAGATGCGATTTTAAAAAATTAATTGAATAATTGAGATATATGTTTGTTCCATTTATAATTTAATATCGACCACCCTAGAATTTTATTTCCACTTGAAAAGGACTACGTTATATTTCAACTCTTTTTTGAAATCTATAGTAAAGACTAGGGGACTTTAATGTACGTGATGGGTGTTAGGGTTCCTAATAATCCTTGGGTTTTTTAATCATATATAATCCTACCCATTTTCTTGCCATAATAACGAAACCTCTTAATTTAGAAAAATTCTCCGAATAAAACACCATATTTTTACATAAATAATAATGTGATGAAATTTCCCAAATTTTCCGTTGATTAAGTGATTTATTCCAATTATCTTTACTATAACAAAATTGTATTATTATAATTTTTTTGAGGGACTAATTTGCAAATTCTAAAAATTTGAGATAGTGGCTAATTTTTTTATAGGAGTAAAAAAAATAGGATTAGACTAGTATCTAGTTATTATTTATTCACCCCTATGTAAAGTCCTAAAAATGCTAGCTCAACGCTCATTCCTCCGTCTTGCAATTTTGAGGTATGGGAAATTAAGCGGTATATTTGTTTAATGATGGGGTGATTGGGAAAGTTTCGGGGGAGAGAGGTTTGATGTGATGATCGGGAAATTTGTGTATTAGTATAAAAATACATTGAGAAAAGTAATGTATGTTTGGTTGGTAATCGAGGGGAGAAATTGGGGAGGAAATGCTCTAGGAGAAACTAAACAAACATAAATATTTATTATAATATTTTATATTCACACAGAACCACATGAGACACATTTTGAATCAAATATTGTAAGTTTAACTATGCGAACTTTGATTTCTTTATGCTTAATAGTATGGGAAAATTAGAAAATTGGTCTTATAAAGCTTGTTCAGACTTTTGGTCCTTCTAAGTTGCTTTGAAAATTCAGTCCTCTATGTTGTGAAATTTCAGACTTTTGTCCTCTGTTGCTGCTTGAAAATTAGTCCTCTAAGTTATGAAATTTCAGAATTTTCGGCCCGATTTTCACCAAAAGTTTCATCTATCGAAATTGCTGACTAGATCTAAAACGACGCCAGAAGAGCACAATTCTTCTTTCAGAGTATGCAAAACATCATCTTCCACGCCACCATAAAATCTTCTTTCCGGATTATTCATCGCCTGAAGAAGTTCGTACTTGTGTGTGGAAAATGAGCACAAGTACGGACTTCTTGGACGATCGATAATTCGGGAAGAAGATTTTATGGTTGCTAGGCGTGGAAGGTGATATTTTGCATACTCTTGAAAGAGAATTGTGCTCGTCTGATGTCGATTTTAGATCCTAGTCAGCAATTTCCGGTGGATTGAAAACTTTGCGGTGAAAATCGGACGAAATTTCTGAAATTTCATAACTTAGAGGACTAATTTTCAAATATGCCAACTTAGAGGACCAAAAGTCTGAAATTTCATAACTTAGAGGACTAATTTTCAAACAGGCCAACTTAAAGGACCAAAAGTCTGAACATGCCAACTTGTAGGACTAATTTTCTAATTTTCCCCTAATAGTATATAAAGATATTTTAATATTATTATTAATATTAAGTACAAAACTCAATTGAATATTAAGTCCAAGTCTTTTTCTTTTTTTCTCTAATAGTATATATAGATATTTTAATATTATTATTTATATTAAGTACAAAACTCAATTGGTTATTAAGTCCAAGTTTTTTTCTTTATTTTTTTTATTTTGTAACTGAAATTGATAAACTATTTATAAAAAATCAAAAACTATCAAAAGATAAAAACGGTTTCGCTTAACCTAATCGAACCATGGAGGATCCAAGTTCCAAACCGAATCGAACCGTTGTTACCATGAGGATCCAAAACCGCTAAGCCAAACCGCACGTGGCCACCCCTTTTGCATGGTTTTGTGTGTGTTTTGTGTGATGATTTATACATATTTTTGGCGTGTTTTATTTGCATTTTCATGTTTTAGTGTTATGTTGTGTTATTTTATTGATTTTTTAGGTTTTGGTGGAAAAAAACAAGTTTTGGAGCAAAAACGTTATAAAGTCATTTCACAAGAATCGCGATAGCCATCGATTTTGATTTAACGTTCACATCCAAGTCCAATTGATATGATTAATATACCATTGGAAAGCTAAGACAAAGTTCTACAATGTCAATTGCTGCTACAAAATGCAAATGAAGACGTTTGATGGGTTAAAATCATGTGCAATGCAAAATAATATGTTGAAATTTTGGAAATGACACGCCTTGGTATTTTTGCCATAACTCTCTCTAGAAAATTGATATTAAGGTGATTCAAGTGGATATGGAAAGCTAAGAGATAGAGATACAATTCATAAGAAGATATCAAGACGAAATTCGACGTTTAGAGGCATGGCGCGCCGCCGTGACTTGTCGAACACCTAAATTTTCAATTTTTGTCCAATTTTTGTCTGATTTTGGCTCTTCCACCTTGTTTAGACTCTAGGATTATAAATAGGAATCGGGGAGCCCTTATTTTCGACACACCATCATTCATAGCACTTTTAGACTTTAGTTTTTGGTATTTTTTCTTCCATTCAACATTGGGATTGCTTGGATTCTTTCCCTTGAAGTTATTTTTGCTTCTTAATCAAAGAGTAAGATTTCTTCATCTCTTTTGTCTTATTTCAATTGTTGGGTGATTATTATTGTTGCATGATCATGTTTATGATTGTTTTCTTTCCTTCAATTGAGATTATGATCTCATCCCCAAGCATGAACTAATTTCCTTGTTCTAGGATTATGATGATTTGATTCAAACAAACAAGCACGCAGTATTCATTAATTGATCTGCTTTTCCGAATAAATTGTTTTACTTGTTGATTGATTGTTTGGTCAACTCTTGATTGTTTAAGGGGATAATTGAGATCGATCGAAGATATTATCCCTGGATTAAATTTATTCATGGGGTTAAATATGAATCATAAATGTATTATCTAACTCAAGGCTTAATGAAAATAGCAAATTATGTTGGGATAGCTCTAATGCGGAATACGAGAGTTATCGATCTAGACCTAGTCTTTACATGATTGTTATATTTGTTAACCGCATGATCAATTAATTGATATTCTTCTTGCAAATTTGATGAGATGAATCCATAATCCTATACTTTCTCCCATATCTTTTTCTCCAAGTTTAATCCTGCTTAGTTTTAATTTGTCTTTTTAATTGTTTTCTTTTAGTTTAAATAAATCCAACAAATCTGGTTAGAGTGTTTAGGTTTTATTTTTTCAATTGTGATACATAATAATTATTTGCCGGCTAAGTCTTCCTTGAGAGACGAGTTGTGGTTAATTTGCTACCCTACAATTGATCTCGTTCTCTTGCGAGGATTGCTAGATTTATTTTAGGTGCTTAGCGGTCGAACAAAATTTTGGCGCCGTTGCTGGGGGATGCTTTAGGCGTAATAATTATTGTGTCTATTTTCCGTGTTTCTAGATTAGGATTCTTTTTGTTTATTTTTAGTTTAGGACTCTTTTGTTTCTTTTGGTTTTTACTTTATTTCACTGGTGCGTTTGATCTGTTTTTTGGTGTTATTTATGCAAGGACGTAGAGAAATCTCAATCGGGGCCTTGTGTTTTCGTGGACGATATTCATCGAAAGTTACGAGACGAACAAGGAAAGAAGGGGACGATTCTATGGATAGCAGCAAGGATTCTCGTGATCACATCCCGAATGAAGAACAAACAGATTTAATCGAGATGGGTGATAATCAAAACTAAAACAACGTGGAGACAGACCAACCTTCGATGCATGAGTTTGCACGCCTTTCATTTGGATCGCGACCTCTTGCATCACATCGGGACAAGCAAAGACGGAACTACGAGCTCAAAACAATACACTTTAATCAGTTGCCATCATTCTATGGGATGCCCAATGAAGATCCTCTTAGCTTCATTCGGGAATTCTATTCAGTCATTCAAACTTTTCCTCTACAAGGTTTGGATGAGGATCAACTTCGAATGCGCTATTTTCCTTACACTCTGAAGGACCGGGCGAAAACTTGGCTTATGTCTCTACTTCCTAACTCTATTACTGATTGGGAGGCGGTGTACAATAAGTTCATGGGCAGGTACTACTCTCATCAGAAAACTTCAGATCTTCGAGGTAAGATAGCTACTTTTAGTCAAATGGAAGGTGAGCCTTTTCATGAGGCCTGGGATCGCTTTAAGGATTTACAGATTAAATGTCCACATCATCACTACCCATTGGAATTGTTAAACCAATTTTTCTATGATGGATGACAATGTCGCTGGGGGTGACATGGGTGTACATACGGCCTAGGAAATCTATGATATTTTAGAGATGATGAGCGATAACTCACAACAAAAGAGTGCCAGAGGCAAACGGGTTATCGTGAATGAAGTAACCCCGAGCTATGATGTGACAAAACAATTGGCTGAGTTGACTAAGCAAGTACAATTGTTGGCTACAATGGGGCATCCACCTATGCCCCCTTCTGCCGAGTCTTGCGACATCTGTGGTGAATTTGGTCATGGGGCCAACGTTTGTAATACTATCTCTCACACATACAATTCAGGTTGGCGGAAGCATCTGAACTTTAGTTGGGGAAATTCACAAAATCCCTCTCATATCTATCCGAGGCCACCGCAACCCCAAGGCCAGCAAATCAACCAATCAAGGGCTCTATCTATTAAAGACAACTTGAACTCCTTTATTCAAGTCAATAAGCAAACACAAGAAGGTAACAATAGACGGTTTGAATCTATGGAAGCTTCTTTTAAGCGTCTTGAGACTCAAGTTGGTCAATTGACGACTCAAGTTGGTCAATTGACGACTCAAGTTGGTGAGATAGCTCAACATATATTCAAGCAGGACACACATCCTAGCCAACCAGCACAAGCTCAATCCATCACCGTTCTTGAATTTGGTGAGATTTCTGATCATGAAAGTGAGATTCCTCTTTCTATTGTCTCATCTAACCCTGCAGGTATCACAAACACAGAAAAGGAAGTTGATGCAGGTGAAAAGACATGAATATGGAGGCAAGCACGTGATCGCCTTCCCATGAACTTTCTATTATGTCCCTAAGTCCATGCCCAAAACAAGATCCAGGTAGTTTCACTATCAATATTTCTTTTGGGAATGGTACGAAATTGTGAGGTATGCTTGATCTTGGAGTTTTAATTAACCTTACGCCTTACTCTACCTTTAAACAATTAGATTTAGGGGAATTAAAGTTCACCGGATTACGTCTGCAACTTGCTGATAGGTCCATTAGGTATCCTACAGGCATTGTTGAAAATATTTTAGTCCAAGTAGGTGGTCTTAAAATTCTCACTGATTTTGTTATTTTGGCTATGGAAAAGGATAAAGGTAATCTTAAAGATCATACTATACTATTGGGTAGACCATTCATGGCAACCACTAATACTTTGATCGATGTCAAAAATAGAAAACTCAAGATGAATGCCGGGGCTTAATCAGAGTTTTCAATTTTTGATATAGCTCATGGTACGCTTGTGCTTTGCCTCGATAATTTTATTGTTGACTTTGTCGATTCTCTCGCGTGAAAGATATCTTGTGGGCAGAACATAATGAAATTCATGATAAAAATTCCAAGGTAGTTAAAAGGGTCTTGCTCGATGACCCACCATGATTTTTTTTAGTTGATATCGTCAAGCTAATGACGTTAAATAAAGCGCTTTTTGGGAGGCAACCCAAGCATTTTCCTTTCACGTGAGTTTGCATGTGTTGTTTGTTCCCTTCACATGGCTTTTGCAGATTTGTAGGTCGATATGACTATGGTGCCATTTATCGATCTTCGCATTTTTCAGGGACATATCTTTTTCCTTCTCTTCTACTTTTTCGCATTGAGGTCATTGCGTGATTTAAGTGTGGGGGGGACGATTAGTCATTGATAAAATATGATGATTGCATGTGGCTATTCTTTTACTTTGTCTAGTGATTATCCCAAGTTTAATAATAGTGCTATTTAGTCAACTTGAAATAGATGTATTAATTGAGTTTCAAATATGAAATGACTTTGTGAACTTGATACGTAGGATTTGACTAATTCGCGAATTATCCTTTGTGGTGAATGAATTAGGTGACGGTTAAACAATAGTCCGAGTTGTGGGGCTTGAATTACGAGATTTCGTTGATGTGAATTAAGTTAAAACCCTATTTTGATTTGTATGTCATAAAATTGCTAGCCTTGAGAAAAAAACATTATATAGCGATATAAAAAAGAGCATTATAGAGCTATATAAAAAAAAGAGAAAAAAAAGAAAAAAATAGAACAATCGAGATTATACTCCGCTGGTTGAGCTGCTTAGTAACTAGGAGCATTCATGAGCCCCATGTTTGACTTTTACGTAAAATGGCGGCTCAAAACATGAGTATGGGAAAACCACCCTAGGAGTATTTGGAAAACATCCAAAGTTTACACCTAGTGGAACAATATCTCGTGAGTTCTAGCGCCAAAAAAAAAGGGGCTAGTAATTGCCTGATTGGTTGTGTGAGTAAAAGGGTTGCAACTTTTGACACAAATTTGAAATTTTGTAAGGAATGTCAAACACTTTGGTTGATGTTTAATTTAAGCTAAGTGAGTTTATTGTGAAGGTTGGGGATCGATGAGAAATAATCTGAGGTAGATAGAACATGGTGTTATGGATTAATTGATTCTCAAATTGGACATTATATTTCTTGTTGAGTTTGTTGGCATTATTATTTGCTTGAGGACAAGCAAAAGGCTAAGTGTGTGGTGGAGTTGTTTTGCATGTTTTTGTGTGTATTTTGTGTGATGATTTATACATATTTTTGGCGTGTTTTATTTGCATTTGCATGTTTTAGTGTTATGTTGTGTTATTTTATTGATTTTTAGGTTTTGGTGGAAAAAAAACAAGTTTGGAGCAAAAAGCGTTAAAAAGTCATTTCGCAAGAATCATGCTAGCCATCGTATTTTGATGTAACGTTCACATCGACGTCCAATTGACATGATTCATATACCATTGGAAAGCTAAGACAAAGTTCTACAATGTTTATTTCTGCTACAAAATGCAAATGAAAACGTTTGATGAGTTAAAATCATGTACTATTCAAAATAATATGTTGAAATTTCTAAATGACACGTCTTGGTATTTTGGCCATACCTCAATCAAGAAAATTGATATTAAGGTGATGCAAGTGTCTATAGAAAGCTAAGGGATTTCCTCTCAAAAAAAAAAAAAAAAGAAAGCTAAGGGATAGCGCTACAATTCCTAAGAAGACATCAAGATGAAATTTTGACGTTTAGAGGTCACATACAGGCACACACAATGCTGGCCAAGCAAATGACAAGTTTTTAATATTATTATTTATATTAAGTACAAAACTCAATTGGTTATTAAGTCCAAGTTTTTTTCTTTATTTTTTTATTTTGTAATCGAAATTGATAAACTATTTATAAAAAATCAAAAACTATCAAAAGATAAAAACGGTTTTTGTTTAACCGAATCGAACCATGGAGGATCCAAGTTCCAAACCGGAATCGGAACCGTTGTTACCATGAGGATCCAAAACCGGCGGTTTCGAAACCGCACGTGGCCACCCTGTTTTGCATGGTTTTGTGTGTGTTTTGTGTGATGATTTATACATATTTTTGGTGTGTTTTATTTGCATTTTCATGTTTTAGTGTTATGTTGTGTTATTTTATTGATTTTTAGGTTTTGGTGGAAAAAACAAGTTTTGGAGCAAAAACGTTACAAAGTCATTTCACAAGAATCACGACAAACCATCGTATTTTGGACGTAACGTTCACATCCGAAGTCCAATTGATATGATTCATATACCATTGGAAAGCTAAGACAAAGTTCTACAATGTCAATTGCTGCTACAAAATGCAAATGAAGACGTTTGGATGGGTTAAAATCATGTGCAATGCAAAATAATATGTTGAAATTTTGGAAATGACACGTCTTGGTATTTTGGCCATAACTCTCTCTAGAAAATTGATATTAAGGTGATTCAAGTGGATATGGAAAGCTAAGAGATAGAGATACAATTCATAAGAAGATATCAAGACGAAATTCCGACGTTTAGAGGCCGCGCGGGCGCGCGCCGTGACTTGCTGAACACGAAATTTTCAATTTTTGTCCAATTTTTGTCCGATTTTTGGCTCTTCCACCTTGTTTAGGACTCTAGGATTATAAATAGAAATTGGGGAGCCCTTATTTTCGACACACCATCATTCATAGCACTTTTAGACTTTAGTTTTTGGTATTTTTCTCTTCCATTCAACATTGAGATTGCTTGGATTCTTCCCATTGAAGTTATTTTTGCTTCTTAATCAAAGAGTAAGATTTCTTCATCTCTTTTGTCTTATTTCAATTGTTGGGTGATTATTATTGTTGCATGATCATGTTTATGATTGTTTTCTTTCCTTCAATTGAGATTATGATCTCATCCCCAAGCATGAACTAATTTCCTTGTTCTAGGATTATGATGATTTGATTCAAACAAACAAGCATGAGTATTCATTAATTGACTGCTTTTCCCGAATAAATTGTTTTACTTGTTGATTGATTGTTTGGTCAACTCTTGATTGTTTAAGGGGATAATTGAGATCGATCAAGATATTATCCCTGGATTAAATTTATTGGGGGTTAAATATGAATCGTAAATGTATTATCTAACTCAAGACTTAATGAAAATAGCAAATTATGTTGGGATAGCCCTAACTGCGTGAATACGAGAGTTATCGATCTGACCTACTTCTTTACATGATTGTTATATTTGTTAACCGCGTGATCAATTAATTGATATTCTGCTTGCAAGTTTGATGAGATGAATCCATAATCCTATACTTTCTCCCATATCTTTTTCTCCAAGTTTAATCCTGCTTAGTTTTAATTTGTCTTTTTAATTGTTTTCTTTTAGTTTAAATAAATCCAACAAATCGTTAGAGTGTTTAGATTTTATTTTCTCACAATTGTGATACATAATAATTATTTGCCGGCTAAGTCTTCCTTGAGAGACGACTTGTGGTTAACTTGCTACCCTACAATTGATCCCGCTTCTCTTGCGAGAATTGCTAGGTTTATTTTAGGTGCTTAGCGGTCGAACACACCCCTACTTGTCAACAATATAAGGTTCGAATTTGGTGAAACAAAGATATAAAAAAGAAAAAAAAACCAGGAAAGGTCTCGAGCAGAACACGATACCACATATTTACTAGGATAGTTACAAATACTTTGAAAAAAATCACAAAAAACTCCGATTATCTTTCAAAATGAAAAATACCCTCTTAAAACGTTACAAACACGTGTTACTATTGTCAAAATCACGTCTAACCTTGTCTATAACGTTTTAGAACACTGATGTTAATGGTGCAAGTTGTAAAATAGAAACTAGTACATGTCAAGAAAATATTTGTAAAAGATAACTAAACTTCTTGTAAATAGATTAAATCTGAAATAGTTTTTGTAATTAATTTTTTTCATATTAAAGAAACAAACGCAGCAGGCGTAAGTGTAACAAGGGAGTAATTAGAATTAACATAACCATCTAAATCAATCTTGGCAAAGGTAACTAGACTAAGCAAGAGTTAACAAAAACCATGTTTAATTTGCAGAACAAAAATCAGCATAATAAAACATCAATCAAGCAGGCTTCACTGAAATGCCCAGGAATTCTCTTTTCGAACCTCTTCCTCCACTTTTGGAGTATAGTCGTTCTTTATGTGGAACGTTTTTCGAATCTCCTCCGGCGTCTTCCCCTTCATCATGTTCGCTACAGTGTCGCACATGAGATCAAACAGGCTCTTGATGTCCAAGTAGTTCGCCGCCAAAATCAGGCCAAACAGAGTCCCCTGGTCAACCTTCACGAACTCCGCATCGAACGCCTTCAGATCGTCGGATGACTTGGCGTCCACGTGGCTCTTGCAGTATTCGAGAACCTTCGCCAGGATCTTCGACGTGACGTTGTGCACCGATAACGGTATCGGCACAGTCGTCCTCGATCAGGTGCTTAATACTCTGCGATTGGGCGGCAACCGCCTCCTCCACCTCGAACGTCTCGCCGTCGGAGCTCTTTAGAACGATCATCTTCGCTGCAGATGACATTGATGAACTTTTGATTCAAGGAATTTCGTTTGATTCAAGGAATTTCGAAAATCCTAAACTAATTCAAAAGGAGGAGTTGGGAAATAACAGGGAAAGAGGAAAATTGAATAATATTGAGTTTATTTGAGACTACAAAGTTTATTTTCGCTTTTAGGTTCTATTTATAATTTTATATTGGGACCCTTCAATCCTAGAATCCTACTACTTCTACCTGGCAAAGGATTCCGTTGGATTTGATTTGATTTCGAGCTTATTGTAGACTTATATATATAATATATATATATATATATATATATATATATATATATATATATACACGTTCGAGATTGATTAGAGATCTTCGCGCCAACCCTAGCCGACTTCAGTCAAGTGTACCACCTTAAACTGATCGTGAACGGTCAACCTAATTTTAACCATCGGTTAAGTCACTATAATATTACAATTAAAACTTTCCAAAGTTATATATTTAAATGTAAAAAGTTAAAGAGCAGGTCTCTTGTAGGACTATTCCGTAAGACGGATCCTACATCTCACCCATCCACCGACCCGCGGATCCTACAGCCCTACCCGCCCGCCCACCAGCCAGCCTATTATTTAGAAAGAAAAAAAAAATGCTACAGACTAGATTGGAATCGAACCCACGACCTATACACATGGTCAAGGTGGTGTTCTATCACTATCCACTAGTGTTTGTTGTGTAATTTCAGTGTAACCATTTATATAAGTCATTCAAAAATACGCCAGGTAAATTGAATAAAAATTAAAAATGCCTCTAAATGAAGAGGCTAAGAATCGAACCCAAATCTATTAAAAAACATGATACATTATCTCAATAAATGAATACTTATAAAAGTGTTACTTTAACTACACTAGTATTTTATTCCGCATTTATGTACGGGTATATATTTGTTAGGTCTTTGTCTTGTATTATTACATGAATATTTTTCTAATATTTTCTATAAATTATATCTTCGTATTTAGAGATGGCAACATATCGGGTGGAACCATCCTCGTTGGTAACCGAAGAGACTGGGAGGGAGAATCCCCAATTAATATAAAGATACAAGTAGGGATGAATATTCCCCACTTCTCTATAATCGAGGATGGGATAGGGCCGATATTTATATCCCTCTTCTTATTCAGATTAGATAAAACGGGAATTCTCCATTCCCATCACCATTCCCTGAATATGTATATTATATTTATCTATTAATATTAATTTCATTTATATTTTCTTATTCTTATTAATTCTAAAAATTAAACTCAAAAATATTTAAAGTTTTACTTGTTCTCATTTTTAGTTTTACAAATTATGGATTTATGTTATATATGTTTAAAAAGACTGCAATTGCAAAAAGTTTGAAATTTCAAACACTAATTAAATTATGAAGAAAGTTAATTTGACTATAAAACATAGATTAAACAATAAAAAATAAATCATTATAAACATTAAAGAATATCTTTAAATACGAAATATTTGGTGGTGTGAATATGAATTGTATCTATTTATAGAACATGTTTATCTATCAGAATGTAAAAGTCTAAAAAAACATTTTAACTGCCCAAAATGTTGATTATTTTTTACTACCCAAATGTTGAACATTTAATAAATTGTATTTCCAATGTAATATTTTTTAGGTTTAGAAAGCTGAAAAATTGTTAAGATTATTAAAGGTTTTAAATAAAAACCATGTTTTTTATTTAACAAAGCAATTTTAAGGGAAAATAAAATATTTCAATAAAAAAATTTATTTTATTTTTATATATACACATATATCATAAAATTATCAGACAGACAAATTCATATCTAATTACAAATGTACTAAAACTTGATATCAAAATATGTTGATAAATATAAATAATAATTTCTATCAACATGAAAGAATGCTAATGTATAAAAAATAATATTTTATACATGAAATACTATTATGAATATAATTCCATATTAAATATATATTAATTCTATTCGTACATAAATCTATAATGCTATGTACGGATATATATGATATATAATATTTGAATGAGATATTTTTTCAATTAAATTAAGTATTTTTAATTGAATTTGATCAATTTGAATATAATTCTACAGAATTATGAAGAAATGGCTAAACTCAAATAACAACAACACATATATCATAAATGGCTAAAATACATTATTATAAAAATTGATGTTCAATAGTCCGAATGCTTAATTTTTAAAACTCATTACAATTAATGCAGTACACACATAGATTTGGAAAGCTAATTTTACGTAATTTTATTTTTTTATATCATTTTAAAGAAAAAATATTAAAAGAAAGTTGACTACCAAAAGTAATGAAATTTAAATATTAATCACTTATTGTTTTTACACATATTTTTATTACTTTTTTTATTGTAATTGCAAGAGGTCGGAAAAAATTCAACATACTATTTTAAGAAGCCACTCATTATATATAGATATAGATATAGATATATATATATATAGATTGTTGTGGTATCAATTTTAAATTTGTTGGTTTTTTATATTAGCCAATTTATACATATATCCATATTAGTTTTTATATAATTTTTTAATTTATATCTATATATATATAAAAGCAAAATGATTTCCATAAATGTTTTCCCGCCTAAACGCTATTGCTAAAAATTTTCAGTACCTATTTTATGTTAACTATTTGTTGGTTTCCGGCTTTTTGTTAAATTTACCTATAAAATAGAAAGTTTGACTTTAGAATGTTTAATTGCTGATTTTCTGTGACTTTTTTATGTTAACTATTTGTCGATTTCCGCTTTTTGTTAAATTTACCTATAAAATAGAAAGTTTGACTTTAGAATGTTTAATTGTCGATTTCCGATTTTTGGTAAAGATTACTTTAAAAATAGACAGTTTGACTTAATAAAAAAGTTTTGATCTTATTTTTTGCCAGCTTATATAGACCGCATTTATTTTTCCTGAATATTGTACATGCAAAACGATCCAGATTGTACTAAAACATTACCATAAATACTTTCGTTGTTTTTTGTGTTGTACATTAAGCAGATTCTCGAATTCTACTAAATAATACCATAAATAAATTGATTGATCTTTTGTTTGGTATTACAACTGGAAAATAGAACACTATACAGATCTAAATAAAAAAACTACAATAAGGAATTTTACATTGGATGAAAATCTACAATAAATTAATAAAATAAAATTGTAAAGATCGAATTTGATTGTCTCATAATTGTAAAGATTCGAATTCTGGATTTTATATGTAAAACTTTTCCTGCAAAAGGAATTACAATCAAACCAAAATTTATTTACTTACTATACTAAATTGCTAGATAATGAATATACCATTTAAATTGCTATAAATTTCCTATTCATACAATGATCGAAATATATTATTTTTATATAGCTTGATTTTACAATATTTTCAAATCAATAAATCGACACAAAGGAAATTCACAAACTTATAAATATTAGAATCATGATCGATTAATTTTACACATTCGAAATAACTACAAAAGCAAGAGAAATAATATATTTTCTTACACATCCATTTATTTTTTTTCGATTCAAAATGGCCCCGTGTTCAACGATTCGGGAATTAAACAATAGCAAAACACTTTGGGCTATTAAGTTAAGGCTTGTGCGGAAGTATGAAAAGCCGCTGCCCACGACAATAAACAAATTGGGAGTATTGAATGCATTTTTCACGATGCTTCTGAGATTTTAATATTATTTTACAACCCTATTTTGCAATATTTTTTTACGTTAATTTTTTCATATATTATGCTGAATAACTAAATTATTTTAATTTTCTGATTAACAGGGTGATAGAATTCATGGTATTATCAAAAAGTATCAAATTCCGAATTTTAAAAAAAGTCTAAAGGAAGGGCATGTTTACGCAATCAAAGATTTCATTGTTGAAAAGCAAACTGATAAGTACAAGACCACTTCCAGCCAAATTAAGATTATGTTCTATGGAAAGACACATGTTTTTGAAATGTTTGATGAAACATTTCCTCGATTCATATACAACTTCGTAAAATTTAGTGAGTTGACTGACACCAATAAAGTGGATAACACTATGCTTATATGTATTTTTCGAAATTCAATGTTTCATTCCTAATAAAAAATTTATGTACCTTGATTTTAATTTACTGACTATTTTTTTGCAGATGTTATTGGAAAGGTTGTTTCGATGTACTCCGCACAAAATAAGGATATAAATGGACGCCTTACCAGATTCTTAGATTTAACATTAGAAGATCTAGAGTACGTTTTAGTACATTATCATCCGTTTTAAATTTCTGTTACATATGAATGTAAATTCAATATTCTTTCAATTTTATAGAAACAATCGCATCACATGTACGCTATGGGAGAATTATATGGAGCAGATATTACCGCACATGGAGCAGCAATTGTTTGAGCCGGTGGTTATTATCTTGCAGTTCGGAAGGGCAAAAGTTTTTAAAGGTAACAGTTTTTCCATCCTTTTTTTTATTAGAATGTTTTTTTCTTTCAATTTTTTTATGATTTTGTTCTGTATTTTAATTATTTAATATTTTTTGTGTATTTTTAAGGTCAAGTTAAGGTATCCAATACCTTTCATGTTACGAAACTGCTTGTGAATGAGAAAGTTGATGAGATCATAGAATTTAAGAAGAGGTAATATTATTTCATAATATTAAAATATTAGAGTTTTCAATATATAATTTATTTTAAATAACATTATTATTTTCACAATCAGGATAGAATAGGTAATATTATTTCATAATATTAAAATATTAGAGTTTTAATATGTAATTTATTTTAAATAACAATATTATTTTCAAAATCAGGATTTTGAGTAGCAACAATCCTACTGTGAAGCCCTCGATTTTTATTCGAACATGTACTTATATCACGTATCGTCTTTGTACTATTTGACAATTCTACCGCGTCGCTTTGACGGGTAAATATTAATGATAACTATATTTCGTCTTTAAATTTCCTTATTTACTTCTTGTGATCATAATCATTTATTAATTTTATTTCGCATTTATGATCACTTGATTGATCATCATTAATGTTATTGCGTATCTCATTAGTCACCTTAGAATTTTTGGAGACTATTTATTTTAGAGATTTATACCTTATAGAATTAAGAATTCGATTTAGATTAAGTGATCATGAGACTTATAAGTGATCAAGGAAATCACTAATTATTTTCGAGATTGATATTATTCAACTATTATCACCAATTTTGGGACATAAAAATAAAATATGGAATTACCACAAATACCCTCTTAAGGGACGGTCATGAGGTGAATTTTGGTGTAGAAATATCTCCCAACTCTTGTACATGTACACCTTGTGTATTCATCTTGTGTATTTTTACACCATTAATTCAAATCTTATACACTAATTTTTTTTTTATTATAAAATCATCCAACATGTTGGAGGCTTCCCAACACCCCATGCCAACATTCCTCTCTATCCTTGCAATCCCAACCTCCCATGCAAGACTACACCTTGACCAAAGTCTTTGTCCCTCATGCTTACTACCATTTGCAAGACATAGAACAAAACAAAAATTTGTTCATTTCACCAACACCCAACTCTAATTTGCCAACTTCCCCTCCATCTCTCTAAAAATCCTCCTACCTCTCTCTACAATTTTCTTCTCTTCTCTTAAACACTTAGTAAAAATTCAAGAACTTTTCTTCTAGTCCATCACAAAAATTCGAACACCTCACTACACAAGGTAAGAAATTTTGTTCCTCTTCTTGTCTTGATATCATCTAGCTATCTCCTCTCACTTACTAATGTAAGTTTGGATTTTTATTTTTGAGGTTTACATAGAAGACTTGGAAGATACTAAGAGTCTCACCATCACCTTGAAGAGGACTTCTAGACTTGAAGAAATTTGAAGGATTTTGGACTATAAGGTAAGAAATGGGATTTTTGGTACCTTCTTCTTCTCCCCTATTAAATTCGAATTTTAACACCAAAATTATCATTTTGAGGTGATTAGGGCTGACCTTGGAGCTTTGTTTAAGTGGTGATCAAGTTCTTAAGAGACCATCAATTTTTGACTACAACTTTCAACTACACAAGGTAAGTGTGGTACCTTTGGCCTATTCCTTCTCTTTTTCCCTCCTTGGTTCAAATCTCCATTTTTCTAACTCAAAACTCCTTGTATTATTGGACTTAGGGGCTGCCTTAAGTGAGGATTAAAATCCTCAAGGTCTTGTGACACCATTTTTCACCAATCAACCGAACAAACAAGGTGGGTGGAAAAATCCTTTCAACTTCTAGGTGTTTTAATTCAAAAAAATGCATGTAGTATTTTGTTATTGAGCATTTGAGATATATATTATGTATTTCATGCTATTTTCTTGTATCAAGTTGAAAAATGCGATTTACCGAAAATTAGGACATACATGTACACTTTATTGTCATATTTGATAAATTCTTGTATGGGATGGATATGTATGTTTATGACTCTTGAAATCTATGTTTTGTATGGCCTATAACCTGGACAAGTCGAGCATAATTGATTAAATTTCGATTTTTGGACTTAAAATGCAAAAATGGAAAGTTGGTGGACTTAAGTGCAAGAAAATAAAACTTAAGGGACCTCTCTGTAAATTTCGATTTTTGGGACTGTACTCAGGTTCAAAAATGTTGTTTTGACATTTTAATAAATTTTTAAGAGTTTTTAGATAAATAAAATCAACCCTCAAAAGCCCAAGGACTAGATTGTAAAATTTGAGAAGTTTAAGGGCTATTTTGCAAATTTCGAAACTGTACCAGATCCTAAATTTAAAATTTGAAATTTTAACTCTTAAGGGACTGGAAATAACATATTTTAAGTGTATTCCAAAAATCCAAGTGTTTAGAGCTTGGAAAGTAATTTTATAAAACTTGAGGGACCAAATTGTAAAAGATTAAACTTGAGGACCCAAATGAAATTTCCAGGACTTATACAGCCCATGTACCTGGAAATACTAATTTACCTATAACATAATTATATTTTGGACCCAAGGTTCAAATTTCATAACAATTGGACCCCTAAAAGCCTTAAAGGCAATTATTTCAAAATGGGACAAAAATGAGATTTTCAAAAGTTGAGGGACCTATACTTATGACGTTTTAAAACTGCTTTTGTCCCAATATCCCACTAACCTTAGTGACATTTTCCAACTGGAATCACATTAGAAGCCCTTCCGGTTTGTGAGTTCCGATTATTTTAAACTTAGGGCCCGAAATGACAATTTTAACAATTTTGGGGCCAATGTGAGAATTTTATAAAAACTCGACCTCAAAACTTTAAAAACCTGAATCTCTGAACAATTTAGAGAATTTAGGAACTGACCTCATAATTTTTCAAGGTCGAGACATTTATTTATTTAACTTTTAACCCCAAAAGTATTGGTTTTGACAAAACGGGGCTAATTGTAAATTTTATTTTTATAAGGACCTAACTCAAATTATTTTCTTTTAAAGAAACAGCCCTGGACTCTCTTACTTCAATATTTAATTAAAATATTTTAATTTCTCAAAAACCCCTTTGACTTATCGGATCGCCTTGACCGATTAATACCCGATCGCGGGCGACTTCCTCGTCTTGCGATTTGAATCTATAACGGGACTTATGTTCCACCTAATCGTTTAAGATATCGAAGAGTGCTTATCCTCTCGATAATCATCTTCATCCAAATAACTCCACCAACGCCATAATTACCTTACGCAAATTTTCGAAAACTTTTCATGAATCGCTTCCCGAATCAATAATACTCGACGCCTGGTTGACTACATGAACTTGTGTTTACTTTCCGCTGAGTCAACTTGGTGTGTCGAGCTCAAATTTCGGAATGGATACGTCGGGATGGAACGGGCAGCTCGGCCGCTATTCCACTCTTAGGCCCCATCGCCCTAATCCCGCAATCGAGGGACGGAGTTTGTCCAAGGGAAGTGGGTCGTAGTACTTGAGGTATAATCATGATTATGACAAACCGAGCCTTGCTAGCTCCATCGTGGATTTTGTCTTTGCCTATGGAGCGATAAGGTGACAGTGTCTTGGACCATCTTGCTCGGGAGTTACAAGGAAGAACGAAGGAATCGCTGTCGATCCACACGATTTCGAGTTAATCGACCGATTGGTTGGCGCTACAAACCGTGACGCAACCGCTACTTGTATTGCATAGGTTGGCGCTACAAAACTGCACGCAACCGCTACTTGTCTTGCATAGGATTGGCGTTACAAACCGCACGCAATCCTCCCGTTTGCTTGGACCATAGTGCCGCTTGACCATGAACTATTTTCTTAATCGTATAAGTATATTAATTAAATATATTTATCACGACGCTTTGTGGACGTGTGTGAAATCATGCATCATCTCTCATGCGCTTTCATACAACTAAATTTCTCGCATTAACTATTTATATCGCCACACTTACACACGATCACCCCATCCACCGAGATTTTGTCTCATTCCCTCATGTTTTCTAACCTTTAGATGAAGAGTTCGCCAAGACATCGAACCTACCGCAGTTTGAATCTCTATCAACGATGTGGAGCGATATTTCCTTTTACTTTTTTTTTTGTTGTTGACTCCACCATTTTATTTTGTTTTGATCGTAGTTAATTAAGATAAATCTTTTGGGTTGTATTCGGATCCGCGCACCTTAAGATGTAATTTGTACTCGTGGTTGTTATAATTCCGCCGCATTAGACTCTATTTCACTTGGTGTTTTGTATCTTTGGTTTTTTGTTGCTGATTTACCTCGGTTTAAGTGATTGATCGTTGTCGCGCCACGTTTGGTGTGTGATGCATTTTATGTATCGTATCGAGCTCGGCTAGTAAGATGGAAACTTACACCGAGCCAACCCAGGATAGGACCCCGGATTGTGTTGGGTAGTACCGTGACTTGACTAATTGAGTTGTGAAATCGATTTCAAAAATGGCATAGAACCATATTATTGATGTTTAGGTTAAGCTAAAATTTATACTTGGAGAATCCATAGTCATATTTGATTTGACTTAGTTGACTTTGATCGACTTTCCTTAGTCATTCTTTCCTTGTTCTCCTTATCTTTCCTTTGCATCCGTCTAATCCACCTCGTTTTGTTTGACAGATGGAGCCAGCACCCCCAACCTGGTGGGACGTGATCGAAGCTCGCTTTGAACGAGATCATTATAGGGCCTTAGAACTTCATTGGCGCAGGTATTCCTTGGCCGACTCCGAGCTTACCAGTGAACGACAATGCACTCGTGAACTAGGACACCTTCTCGACAAAGAGTCAAGAGGAGAAGAATAACCTTACTCTCCTCGTTAAAGATCGCGAGGACACCATCCGCGCCGCGAGGATCGATTCAATTGATCCAGAACGCCGGATAATACTCGCGAGAAGGTGGAACGTGCAAGGAAGGTCGCACGAAGGTGGAGAATGGAGGCGCACGCGTCAAGAGACACCATAGACGCCATGAGGAGACCATCAACAAACAAATGCAGATAATTGAGGAACTCACGCATGCCTTAGCCCAACGGGATGCGGCTCAGAGGCCGCCTTAGCGACTAATGCGCCATTGCCACCGCCCGAGGCGGAACCAATGCTCGACCTTGAGACCGATAATGAAGAGGATCCCGAGGAGGATCCTGAAGAAGACTCTCAAGAGGATCCCGATGAGGATCCAATGGAAGATGTAGAGCCCGAGGCGTTTGAAGTCGCCCACTCGAAGATGCTCCGGACTAGAAAGTGGCGATTTCGCCAATTGGCCTAATGCTGAGGTGCTACCTCAGCCCGATCAAGATCCGATTCTAGACGAGGCCGCTAGTGATGATGACGGCGATCTCACTGAATAGATAGCTTTTGTAATAGATAGTATCAGGCGCATATTACTTTTTTGTTGCATTTTGCTTTTGTTGTACCATGATTTCGGATTTACCATTGATTCTCAGATTTGTGTTGTATGAACTCATTTGGATGTATTCAAATTTTCATGTTAATGGATATATCCTTTTACTTATTCTATGTCTTGTGCACTTGCGTGATCTCCTTGCGATATAACTTGTCTTACGCGAATATTTATTGGAATCATTCATTTTGTATTGTAGCTAAGCTCCGATTCATGGCCGAAACCGGGACGCGGAGACCCCGCCGTATACCCCAAAGAAACGATGATGCGCAGAGGGATCGGGCACCCTCCCGAATTGCCACCACCTCCTCCGCCAATCGCAGAGATAACCTAACCGCAATAGCCTTGCAAAGCAGATATTAGTTTTCATGAGGCAACAAGCGGAGCCTCGTCACCTAACCATGAACCTACGAGAGACGAATGACCGCACCTTGGAGCGTTTTTACGATTCGACCCCGACCTTCTTAGGGGAACCAGATGACGTGAAAGCGAGTAAGAATGGATCGGGAAACCGGAGAATATCTTCAATGCTCTCCAATACTCGGGGGAACAAAAGGTTACGCTCGCCGTGTTCGACTAGAATCGTTGCCGAGATTGGTGGAGAGCAAGTTGAGAGAAAGTGGGAACAGGATCAAATAGATAGGACATGGGAAAATTTCCCGGTTCAATTCAATGGGCAATACATACCCCAAGTCGTGAAGGAGGCACGGATGAATTCCATAAGTTGAGACAGGGGAACATGTCGTGGGCCCAAGATGAGTCCTGAATTCCATCGGTTATCCAAATATGCCCCAGAACAATCAAAGACGAGAAGAGGACAAATTGTATAAGTTCACACGGGATTGAAGTTCGAACCGTAAACAACTTTTGATCGTTGAAATAACAACATACTCGGCCAAGCAATAAAAGCAGCTCTCCGCATTGAGTCGGGACTTAACCGCATTGGTCGATTCAAATTTGAATAGTGCCATCGAACAGTCTCTCAAAAGGACAAAGCAGTGGGACAACCATCAAGGCCGCCTATTAAAATTCGGAAGGGCCATTGTTAAGCGAGAAAAAGCGGAAAGGACCGACATCTGGAAAACGGGCCAAGTATGTACACATTGCCAAAAACCGGTCATATCGCTTAACGATCGTTGGCGTAAACATGGAAGGTGTTTACGCGGGTAGTAATCAACACCGGTGAAGGATTGTCCAAATACGAAGACCGGACCAAACAGTGCAACCACGTGCCGCTAACGGCCAGGGTAACCGGGCAAGGATGCTCGCCGAGCATTTGCACTAGTGGACATGAGGCTCCCGGAGGCAACAGACGTGGTGGAAGGTACGCTTCTAGTATCTAGTCATTACGCTAAAGTACTATTTGACCCTGGATCAACGCATTCATTTGTCGCACCCCATTTCGCACACAAGTTGCATACATGCATGGAACATATGCCTATAGGTTTAGAGGTATCCACTCCACGGGCGGCGCAAGCCGATAATGTATATTATCTATAATGCATGGGTTAAAATTGATGAGATAAATTTCCTCACGATTTGATCTTGCCGCCTATATCTCGAATACGACATTATATTGGGAATGAATCGGTTGTTCCGCACACCATGCACAAATGGACGCCATCGCAAGTCCATTAAACTATGTGAACCCGATAAGCCCGAAGTGGAAATTTCGGGAAGAGCACGAGTTAAGATTGCCCCAATCATTTCAAAGAATGAAAGCGAGGAAGGCGATCACTAGAGGGGCACAAGGGTACTTGGCGTTTGTAATTAACAAACCTAAGGTTGAGACACAAATTAATCAAGTACCTATAGTATCGGAATATACGAGATGTATTTCCACAAGAACTCACCACCGCCCCTCCGGATAGGGAAGTTGAGTTCACCATCGGTATTACCAGGAACCGCCCCAATCGCGTAACGCCAGTATAGAATGGCTCCCGCTGAGTTACAAGAGTTGAAGACACAATTACGTGCTTATGGATGTAGGATTTATTCGACCAAGACGTCTCCCTCGGGGGCACCAAGTAGATTATTTGTCAAAAAGAAAGATGGCACATTAAGATCGTGTATAGACTATCGCGACTTAACAACGTGACCATCAAGAACAAATATCCCCTCCCGAGGATAGACGAATCGCTTGATCAACTTCAAGGAGCGACGGTGTACTCAAGTTTGATTTACAACAAGGATATTATCGAGTTAAAGATCCGGAAGAGGACGTTTCCAAAACAAAGATTTTGCATCGGATATGGACACTACGAGTTTGTAGTGATGCCTTTCGTCCGACAAACGCACTGCCAGCGTTTATGGATCTAATGCATCGAGTCTTTCAACCTTATTTAGATCAATTCGTAGTGATATTCATTGATGACATACTGTGATACTCTAAGTCTAAAGAGGAGCATGAGCGTCATCCTAAAAATTGTTTTAGAGACACTACGAGAGCACAAGCTATATGCCAAATTCAGCAAGTGCGAATTTTGGCTTAGTGAAGTCGCATTCTTGGGACACATAGTATCCGCACCGGATCGCCGTAGATCCTTCGAAAGTACAGATAAAGTGGTTGAATGGAAACAACTCGAGTCCGTAACGGAGATCAAAAGTTTCTTAGACTAGTTGGATATTATCGTAGATTTATCCAAGATTTCTCCAAGATAGCCGGACCACTCACTCGACTAACCTAAACAAGTCAAGTTTGAGTGGAATGACAAGTGTGAGGCTAGTTTCCAAGAGTCAAGAAACGACTTACTACGGCTCTCCAGTCTTAGCCCTTCCAAAGGGAATGAGAAAACTTTGTCGTCTACAAACGACGCATCAAAGGAAGGACTAGGAGCAAGACTCATGCAAGAAGGAAAGGTCATTGCTTACGCATCACGGAAACTCAAGCCGTATGAAGCCAATTACCCAACGCATGACTTGGAATTGGCGGCTATAGTGTTCGCGTTAAAGAAATGGAGGCACTATCTCTACGGAGCAACATTCACGGTTTACACGGATCATAAGAGCCTAAAGTATCTATTCTCTCGAAGGAACTCAATTTGAGGCAACGGAGATGGATGGAGTTAATAGAAGATTATCACTTTGATATTCAATACCATCCCGGGAAAGCTAACGTAGTAGCCGACGCCTTGAGCAGAAGGCGAGTTTAGCTAGACTAATGATTCGAGAGTGGAGATCATTAGAAGAATTGAGCACTTGGAATCGATAAGAACCAAGACTTGAATTTCATGTGCTAATATTTGCTTAAACCCGATCTATCGAACGAGATCAAAGTAACACAGGGATTGACGTGCAACTTCAAAAACTAAAAGAGAAGATACTCAAAGGAGAAAGATCGAATTCTCGTCTGGGAAGATGGAATCATCGATTTTGAATAGAATTTGTGTACCGAGTGATGAGCAACTTAGAACAGTAATCCTTTCGGAAGCACACCGTTCGAAATACACTATACATCCTGGAGGAAACAAGATGTATAAGGACTTGAAACAACATTATGGTGGGTAAACATGAAGAACCAGGTAGCGAGTTCGTTGCGAGATGTTTGACTTGTCAACGAGTAAAAGCCGAACACCAACGACCATCCCGGTTTATTACAACCGCTGAGAATTCGAGTGGAAATGGGAACACATAACGATGGACTTCGTGACGGATCTACCAAGGACGCAGGCGAGGCGATGACGCTTATTTGGGTAGTCGTGAGACCGACTCACGAAATCGCACATTTCTTACCCATGAAGAAAACCGACAACTTGCGTAAACTTGCGCAAATTTATATCCGAGAGATCATCCGACCGCATGGAGTGCCGTGAGACATAGTGTCGACAGACCCGAGGTTTGTCTCCGCATTCGGAAATGCTTACATGAGGAATTAGGCACCTCGCTAAGTTTCAAAGACAAAGAAGACATCCGCAAACCGATGGCCGCCCGAGCGAACAATTCAAACCCTGGAAGACATGTTGCGAGCCCGCTCATTGGATTTCCAAGGAAGTTGGGATTCGCACTTACCATTGGCCGAGTTCGCTTATAATAACAGCTTATCGGCCACGATTGGGATGGCACCCTACGAAGCTTTGTATGGACGAAAGTGTAGATCCCCTCTACACTCGGGAGATTGATGACCAATGGACTCGAAGGAGAAACGGAAGTCACCCTTGATTCCAAAGGTCGACTTAGTTCGGGAGGCCATGGAGAAGGTCAAGTTGATCAAGGAACGGATCCGCACGACTCGAGCCGCCAAAAGAGTTACGCGGACAAGAGGAGAAAAGACTTGGAATTTGAAGTCGGAGACGAGGTATTTCTCGGACTCTTGCCACGAAAAGGATTGATCAATCCAAGGAAAGGGGGCAAATTGAGTCCGAGATATATTGGACCTTACAAAATTTTGCAGAGGATTGGAAAGTTGGCCTACAAAGGCTTGAGTTATCGGCAGACAAGATGCGGGAATGCACGATGTATTCCATGTGTCGAGATTGAAAAAGTATCAACCGGATCCCGAGCATATCATCACTCGTGATGCTCCTCCTCTAATGGAGAATTTATCTTACACCGAGGAACCAATCGTAATCATTGACCAGCCAGACACGCGGTTCGTGAACAGAGAAATTCCAATGGTTAAAGTTGTATGGCGACACCACAACCGAGACGAAGACGCAACATGGGAAATGGAAGAAGATATGAGAAATCAATATCCGAGTTGTTACTCAAGAGAATTTGGGGACCAAATTCTTTTAAGGAGGGGAGAATGTGAAGCCTCGATTTTTATTCGAACATGTACTTATATCACGTATCGTCTTTGTACTATTTGACAATTCTACCGCGTCGCTTTGACGGGTAAATATTAGTGATAACTATATTTCGTCTTTAAATTTCCTTATTTACTTCTTGTGATCATAATCATTTATTAATTTTATTTCGCATTTATGATCACTTGATTGATCATCATTAATGTTATTGCGTATCTCATTAGTCACCTTAGAATTTTTGGAGACTATTTATTTTAGAGATTTATACCTTATAGAATTAAGAATTCGATTTAGATTAAGTGATCTTGAGACTTATAAGTGATCAAGGAAATCACTAATTATTTTGGAGATTGATATTATTCAACTATTATCACCAATTTTGGGACATAAAAATAAAATATGGAATTACCACAAATACCCTCTTAAGGGACGGTCATGAGGTGAATTTTGGTGTAGAAATATCTCCCAACTCTTGTACATGTACACCTTGTGTATTCATCTTGTGTATTTTTACACCATTAATTCAAATCTTATACACCAATTTTTTTTTTTATTATAAAATCATCCAACATGTTGGAGGCTTCCCAACACCCCATGCCAACATTCCTCTCTATCCTTGCAATCCCAACCTCCCATGCAAGACTACACCTTGACCAAAGTCTTTGTTCCTCATGCTTACTACCATTTGCAAGACATAGAACAAAACAAAAATTTGTCCCCCCTACCCTTCACTATGGACGGCCATTTGGCCTTGGTGAACAAAAAATTCTTGTTCATTTCACCAACACCCAACTCTAATTTGCCAACTTCCCCTCCATCTCTCTAAAAATCCTCCTACCTCTCTCTACAATTTTCTTCTCTTCTCTTAAACACTTAGTAAAAATTCAAGAACTTTTCTTCTAGTCCATCACAAAAATTCGAACACCTCACTACACAAGGTAAGAAATTTTGTTCCTCTTCTTGTCTTGATATCATCTAGCTATCTCCTCTCACTTACTAATGTAAGTTTGGATTTTTATTTTTGAGGTTTACATAGAAGACTTGGAAGATACTAAGAGTCTCACCATCACCTTGAAGAGGACTTCTAGACTTGAAGAAATTTGAAGGATTTTGGACTATAAGGTAAGAAATGGGATTTTTGGTACCTTCTTCTTCTCCCCTATTAAATTCGAATTTTAACACCAAAATTATCATTTTGAGGTGATTAGGGGCTGACCTTGGAGCTTTGTTTAAGTGGTGATCAAGTTCTTAAGAGACCATCAATTTTTGACTACAACTTTCAACTACACAAGGTAAGTGTGGTACCTTTGGCCTATTCCTTCTCTTTTTCCCTCCTTGGTTCAAATCTCCATTTTTCTAACTCAAAACTCCTTGTATTATTGGACTTAGGGGCTGCCTTAAGTGAGGATTAAAATCCTCAAGGTCTTGTGACACCATTTTTCACCAATCAACCGAACAAACAAGGTGGGTGGAAAAATCCTTTCAACTTCTAGGTGTTTTAATTCAAAAAAATGCATGTAGTATTTTGTTATTGAGCATTTGAGATATATATTATGTATTTCATGCTATTTTCTTGTATCAAGTTGAAAAATGCGATTTACCGAAAATTAGGACATACATGTACACTTTATTGTCATATTTGATAAATTCTTGTATGGGATGGATATGTATGTTTATGACTCTTGAAATCTATGTTTTGTATGGCCTATAACCTGGACAAGTCGAGCATAATTGATTAAATTTCGATTTTTGGACTTAAAATGCAAAAATGGAAAGTTGGTGGACTTAAGTGCAAGAAAATAAAACTTAAGGGACCTCTCTGTAAATTTCGATTTTTGGGACTGTACTCAGGTTCAAAAATGTTGTTTTGACATTTTAATAAATTTTTAAGAGTTTTTAGATAAATAAAATCAACCCTCAAAAGCCCAAGGACTAGATTGTAAAATTTGAGAAGTTTAAGGGCTATTTTGCAAATTTCGAAACTGTACCAGATCCTAAATTTAAAATTTGAAATTTTAACTCTTAAGGGACTGGAAATAACATATTTTAAGTGTATTCCAAAAATCCAAGTGTTTAGAGCTTGGAAAGTAATTTTATAAAATTTGAGGGACCAAATTGTAAAAGATTAAACTTGAGGACCCAAATGAAATTTCCAGGACTTATACAGCCCATGTACCTGGAAATACTAATTTACCTATAACATAATTATATTTTGGACCCAAGGTTCAAATTTCATAACAATTGGACCCTAAAAGCCTTAAAGGCAATTATTTCAAAATGGGACAAAAATGAGATTTTCAAAAGTTGAGGGACCTATACTTATGACGTTTTAAAACTGCTTTTGTCCCAATATCCCACTAACCTTAGTGACATTTTCCACCTGGAATCACATTAGAAGCCCTTCCGGTTTGTGAGTTCCGATTATTTTAAACTTAGGGCCCGAAATGACAATTTTAACAATTTTGGGGCCAATGTGAGAATTTTATAAAAACTCGACCTCAAAACTTTAAAAACCTGAATCTCTGAACAATTTAGAGAATTTAGGAACTGACCTCATAATTTTTCAAGGTCGGGACATTTATTTATTTAACTTTTAACCCCAAAGGTATTGGTTTTGACAAAACGGGGCTAATTGTAAATTTTATTTTTATAAGGACCTAACTCAAATTATTTTCTTTTAAAGAAACAGCCCTGGACTCTCTTACTTCAATATTTAATTAAAATATTTTAATTTCTCAAAAACCCTTGACTTATCGGATCGCTTGACCGACGATTAATACCCGATCGCGCGACTTCCTCGTCTTGCGATTTGAATCTATAACGGGACTTATGTTCCACCTAATCGTTTAAGATATCGAAGAGTTCTTATCCTCCCGATAATCATCTTCATCCAAATAACTCCACCAACGCCATAATTACCTTACGCAAATTTTCGAAAACTTTTCATGAACGCTTCCCGAATCAATAATACTCGATTGCTCGGTTGACTACATGAACTTGTGTTTACTTTCCGCTGAGTCAACTTGGTGTGTCGAGCTCCACTCGGAATGGATACGTCGAGGATGGAACCGGGCAGCTCGGCCGCTATTCCACTCTTCCCCCATCGCCCTAATCCCCAACCGAGGGACGGAGTTTGTCCGAGGAAGCGGGTCGTAGTACTTGAGGTATAATCATGATTATGACAAACCGAGCCTTGCTAGCTCCATTTGTGGATTTTGTCTTTGCCTATGGAGCGATAAGGTGACAGTCTTGGACCATCTTGCTCGGGGAGTTACAAGGAAGAAAAGGAATTTTGCCTCGATCCACACGATTCGAGTTAATCGGACCCGTTGGTTGGCGCTACAAACCGAGACGCAACCGCTACTTGTATTGCATAGGTTGGCGCTACAAATCCGTACGCAACCGCTACTTGTCTTGCATAGGATTGGCGTTACAAACCGCACGCAATCCTCATTTGCTTGGACCATAGTGCCTTGACCATGAACTGTTTTCTTAACTGTATAAGTATATTAATTAAATATATTTATCACGACGCTTGTGGACTGTGTGTGAAATCATGCATCATCTCTCATGCGTTTTCATACAACTAAATTTCTCGCATTAACTATTTATATCGCCACACTTACACACGATCACCCCATCCACTGAGATTTCTGTCTCATTCCCTCCTGTTTTCTAACCTTTAGATGAAGAGTTCGCTGAAGACATCGAACCTACCGCAGATTGAATCTCTATCAACGATGTGGAGCGATATTTCCTTTTACTTTTTTTGTTGTTGTTGGACTCCACCATTTTATTTCTGTTTGGACTGTAAGTTAATTAAGATAAATCTTTTGGGTTGTATTCGGATACTGCCAGACCTTAAGATGTAATTTGTACTCGTGGTTGTTATAATTCCGCTGCATTAGACTCTATTTCACTTGGTGTTTTGTATCTTTGGTTTCGACTGTTGATTTACCTCGGTTTAAGTGATTGATCGTTGTCACGTCACGTTTGGGGCGTGACACCCGACGTCTGAATCGCCACTATGCAAACGTAGATTAAATGAAGATTTTTCGTCGTCTACTACATCTTTGAAGCTCAAGAGTGTTATAATGATAGAAGATGAGAAGAAGGATGGCTAGGGGGACTCGTTTGATTAGTAGCTTGGATATTCTTTAAGAACAATAATTTTTATTTTAGTTTGTTGGATTGTTTATCTTTTGGCCACATTTGTGGTTTTTTTGCTGCTGTTTTGAGGATAATATTTTCAATTTGGTTTTATTGAATTTTTTGATGCATAATATATATTGTTTCTGTCCTTTTTCTGTCTTATTTGTTAACTAATTCTGATAATTAATTTTTACTTAACTTCATTAATATTAAAATTTACTAATAACATTCTAAATTCTCTAGTTAAAATTGTATTTGATAAGAATGCATTTTAAAAGTTTTTAGATTATTGAATTCTTTAGTTAAATATTCTTTAGTTAAAATTCTGTATTTAAGTTTTCTGGACAATATCAAGTTAAATAGGGTGATCCGGATTGGAAAAAGCTGGACATCTTTTTGCAATGATTATTTATTTGCTAGGATTAATTAATACTGTTTTTTTTTGTCTTTTGTAATGAAATATAATTATTTAAGAGTTAGACATTTTTAGTTCCTTTTCTGTAATAATCTCATAATTGTAAGTTTTAATAGTAATATTCATAATTTTAAGTATAATTAGTTTTTTAATAAAGACTATTTTAACCAACAGGATTCCACTACAATCATGTTGTAGGGTCAAGTGGTTTTATTTTCGTGCATCTTTAGAATTGTAGTGCAAAAACAGATCCATAAGTTGTCTATTGAAAAACTAACACTTAATACAACTTTCAAAACTTAACCAATAGGATTCCAATACACTGAATGTGTACGGTCAAGTGGTATTTTATTAAGTTTCGATAAAAGATAGTTTAGAAGCATTTAAATTACAACTATAATATAAACATAAAATAGAACAAACAGTTCAATACAAACTACTATTGAAGTGTAAAGCAAGTCTAAAAGATTCTGAGATATTCATAATCCACATTCATCACCACTAACATACATAACATCTTAAACAAATAATTGATAAATATAATTAATTTACACTAACCATATTCATCTATTTACCATTTATGTTGCCTCCAATATTTTTAAGAAAAATCTAGATTTGTAAGCCTAACTTAATTTGTAAATATACTGAAGTCAATCAAGATAACATTTATTTTAATTATTTGATATTCATACATCAACACTTACATAATACATATAATGTTCAACAATTAAATGATAAACATAATTCATTCACATTTAACACATTTATCTACTTCTCAAATATACTGACTACAATTTTTTTTTAAAAAAAACGAGATTTGTCAGCCAACTTTCTTCTCTAAATATACTAAAACAAATATAACATTTACTTAGATATAGAGATACGGTTTCCATATAAATATAATAAATACAACTTTCTTCTCAAATATAACATTGTATTTTATATGTTTGCCAGTTATTTTTAAGAAAATCTTTAAATATCTTCAATAATTCACATGCCTAATATAATTGAAGAGTCAAACATTATTCTATGTTTTTTGCATTAAAGAATATAATAAAATCGGATTTTGGATACTATATAAATCACCTCATTCATATAATACACTTACTAAAAACATTGCCTTTTTTCAGTATATAAATGGTTCACAGACCATTTTATTCATCACATTGTTTACAATCTATCAAAGTAAACATATTAAAAACTTCGCAGAGCACAACCAACTCAGAAAATTGTTCAGGCATATTATTAGCTAATTTAATCTTCAAAAACGAGGAAGCTCACGGGTCACAATATAGTTGGCAATAAACGGAAAATTGTGAGCCTATATGAACAAGGTAATTTATGTTCTGGGTTTTCAATATTTTTAGGTATCCTTTTTGTTTGTGTATTAGTTCTTATTTTATTATAGATATTTATCATCATTCATATAGATAACTAGCATTACCCATAACATAGAATAATGTTAGTTGCATGTAAATACTTATCTTTAAATGATGGATCATATGTCTATAGATTTTTCTTAGCCTCAGTTTTCATCAATATTCAACCTGCATCAAAACAGAAAAAAGACAGTTAATAGGCATATATTTGTTTTTTAAAATTACTGAAGGCTTTACTTTGGTTCATGTCTAAATTCGCATAGGGAGAATAATTAAGTGTATATCATACAATAAACTGTTGAATTTGATATACTTATCTATATAGATGATGTAACTCTGTCACGCCCCAAACGTGACGCGACAACGATCAATCACTTAAACAGAAATAAATCAACAGTCTAAACCAAAGATACCAAACTCCAAGTGAAATAGAGTCTAATGCAGCGGAATTAAAATAAACACGAGTACAAATTACATCTTAAAGTGCGGCGGTATCCGAATACAACCCAAAAGATTATCTCGAATTAACTTACGGTCCAAAGAAATAAAATGAAGGAGTCCAACAACAAATAAAAGCAAAAGGAAATGTCGCTCCACATCACTGATAGGGATTCAATCTACAGTAGGTTCGATGTCTTCAGCGAACTCTTCATCTAAAGGTTAGAAAACAGGAGGGAATGAGACAGAAATCTCAGTGGATGGGGTGATCGTGTGCAAGTGTGGTGATATAAATAGTTAATGCGAGAAATTTAGTTGTATGAAAACGCGTGAGTGATGATGCATGATTTCACACACAGTCCACAAGCGTCGTGATAAATATATTAAGTAACATACTTATATAGTTTAAGAAAATAGTTCGTGGTCACGCAGACACTATGGTTCAAGCAGACAGGAGGATTGCGTATGGATTTGTAACGCCAATCCTATGCAAGACAAGTAGCGGTTGCGTACGGATATGTAGCGTCAACCCGTTCCGTTCAACTCCGGAATCGTGTGGATCAGACAACGATTCCTTTGTTCTTCCTTGTAACTCTCCGTTGATGATGGTCAAAGACCTGTCACCTTATCGCTCCGTAGGCAAAGACAAAATCCACGTTGGAGCTAGCAAGGCTCGAATTCGTCATAATCATGATTATACCTCAAGTACTACGACCCGCTTCCTTGGACAAACTCCGTCCCTCGATTTGCGGGATTAGGGACGATGGGGCGAGAGTGGAATAGCAGCCGAGCTGCTTGCCCGGTTCCATCGACGTATCCATTCCGATCGTGAGCTCGACACACCAAGTTGACTCGGGCGTAAATTAAGTACACGTTCAGGTAGTCAACCAGGCAATGAGTATTATTGATTCGGGTTAGATTCATGAAAAGTTCTCAAAAATTTGCACAAGATGGTTATGGCGTTGGTGGAGTTATTGGGATGAAGATAAGTATCGGGAGGATAAGTAGTCTTCGATATCTTAAGGATTAGGCGGAACATAAGTCCCGTTATAGATTCGAAATCGCGAGACAAGTAAGTCGCCCGCGATCGGGTATTAATCGGTCAAGACGATCCGATATGTCAAGGATTTTTTTAAGGAAATAAAATATTTTAATTAAATATTAAAGTCGAGGGTCAGGGCTGTTTCTTTAAAAGAAAATAATTTGCGTTAGGTCCTTATAAAAATAAAATTTACAATTAGCCTCGTTTTGTCAAAACCAATACTTTTGGGGTTAAAAGTTAAATAAATAAATGTCCCGACCTTGAAATATTATGAGGTCAGTTCCTAAATTCTCTAAATTGTTCAGAGATTCAGGTTATTAAAGTTTTGAGGTTGAGTTTTTATAAAATTCTCACATTGGCCCCAAATTTGTTAAAATTGTCATTTCGGGCCCTAAGTTTAAAATAATCGGAACTCACAAACCGGAAGGGCTTCTAATGTGATTCCAGTTGGAAAATGTCACTAAGGTTAGTGGGATATTGGGACAAAAACAGTTTTAAAACGTAATAAGTATAGGTCCCTTAACTTTTGAAAATCTCATTTTTGTCCCATTTTGAAATAATTGCCTTTAAGGCTTTTAGGGGTCCAATTGTTATGAAATTTGAACCTTGGGTCCAAAATATAATTATGTTATAGGTAAATTAGTATTTCCAGGTACATGGGCTGTATAAGTCCTGGAAATTTCATTTGGGTCTAAACACTTGGATTTTTGGAATACACTTAAAATATGTTATTTCTAGTCCCTTAAGAGTTAAAATTTCAAATTTTAAAATTTGGGTCTGGTACAGTTTCAAAATTTGCATAATAGCCCTTAAACTTTTAAAATTTTACAATCTAATCCTTGGGCTTTTAAATGTTGATTTTATTTATCTAAAAACTCTTAAAACTTTATTAAAATGTCAAAACATAATTTTTGAACCTGAGTTCAGTCCCAAAAATCAAAAATTACAGAGGGGTCCCTTAAGTTTTATTTTCTTGCAATTAAGTCCACCAACTTTCCATTTTTGCATTTTAAGTCCAAAAATTGAAATTTAATCAATTATGCTCGACTTTTACAGGTTATAGGCCATACAAGACATAGATTTCAAGAGTCATACACATACATAACCATCTCATACAAGAATTTATCAAATATGACAATAAAGTGTACATGTATGTCCTAATTTTCGGTAAAACGCATTTTGAGCAACACTTGAGAAATTTTTCCAACTTGGTACAAGAAAATAGCATGAAATACATAATATATATCTCAAATGCTCAATAACAAAATACTACAT
The DNA here is from genome assembly GCA_016081115.2 of Rehmannia glutinosa. Classification (NCBI taxonomy): domain Eukaryota; kingdom Viridiplantae; phylum Streptophyta; class Magnoliopsida; order Lamiales; family Orobanchaceae; genus Rehmannia; species Rehmannia glutinosa. The sequence goes on from CM071937.1 coordinate 26,253,564, forward strand.
GCATTTTTATGAATTAAAATACCTAGAAGTTGAAAGGATTTTTCCACCCACCTTAAAGTTCGGTTTGTTGGGAAAAAATGAAATAAATCTCTCTCGATGAAGGAGTCACTTAGGTCAGCCCCTAAGTCAAGGAATATCAAAAAAATATAGGAGTTAGAAGAATGTGGTTAAAATTTAAGGGGAAGAAGAAGATAGTGAGAAAATTGGAATTACTACACTTACCTTGTGTAGTGAATAAAGTGTGACTAGTAATGGCTTCCAAGTGTAAGATTTTGGTCACCCTTAATGTTAACCTCCAAAGTCAGCCCCTAAAACTCCAAAAATAAAAATGGAGTGTCAAAGTTTGGAAAATAAAAAGAGAAGAAGAAAAGGTACCAAAAATTCCATTTCTTACCTTATAGTCCAACTTTTTCACAATTTTCTTCAAGATGACAAGTCTCTCAATATCTTCCAATGGTCTTCTAAGTATATCTCAAAATCAAAAATCAAACTTAAATTAGAAGGTGAAAGAGATAGGTTAGGTGATATAAAAAATGGATTGAAAAAGAAATTTTACTTACTTGTTGAAGGGGTGTTCGAATTTATTGTAAGTAGAAAGAGGGTTCTTGAAATTTTGGTTAAGTGTTTGGAGATATGAAGAAGAAGGTATGTTTGAAGATATGAAGAACTTATGTTTGAAGATTTGAAGATGTGAAGAGTTGGTGTTTGAAGATTTGAAGATGTGAATGATTTTTAGAGAGAAGTTGGAGAAAATACTTGAATGATGAATGAGTTTGATAAAAATGATATTTTGAACAATTTTTGATCATCAAAATGGCCCTTGGCCGTTCACAATGAGAGAGGGGGAGGGAGACAAATTTTGTTTTGTTCCAAGGCTTGAAAGGTGTAGCTTGCATGAGGGACAACGACCTTGGTCATGGTGTGGTCTTGCATGGGAGGATGAAATTGAAGGGATTGAGGAGGATGTTGGCATGGAATGTTGGGAAGCCTCCAACATGTTGGGTAAGTTTATAATAAAGAATTGGTGTATAAGGTATTGTGTATAAGATTTGAATTAATGGTGTATTAATACACAAGATGAATACATAAGGTGTATGTGTACAAGAGTTGGGAGATATTACTACACTAAAAATACCCATCATGGCCGTCCCTTAAGGGGTATTTGTGGCATTTCCATATTTTGTTTTTATGTCCCAAAATTGATGATAATAGGTGAATAATATCAATCTCCAAAATAACTAGTGATTTGCTTGATCACTTATAAGTCTCATGATCACTTAATCTAATCGAATTCTTAATTCTATAAGGTATAAATCTCTAAAATAAATAGTCTCCTAAAATTCTAAGGTGACTAGTGAGTACACAAATAATAATAATGATGATTGGTCGAGTGATCATTAATGCGAAGTAGAAGTAATTAATGATTATGATCACAAGTAACAAATAAAAAAAAAGAAATTAAATGCGAAATATATTTATCATTAATATTCCCCCGTCGAAGCGACGCGGTAAAATAGTCAAAGAATACAAGGACGATACGTGAAACAAATACATTATTGAATAAAAATCGAGGGCTTCACATTCTCCCCTCCTTAAAAGAATTTGGTCCCCAAATTCTCTTGTAACAACTCTGGATATTGATTCCTCATGTCTTCTTCCATTTCCCATGTTGCGTCTTCGTCTCGGTCGTGGTGCCGCCATACAACTTTAACCATTGGAATCTCTCTGTTACGCAATTGACGTACCTGCTGGTCAATGATTTTGATTGGTTCCTCAGTGTAAGATAAATTCTCCATTAGAGGAGGAGCGTCACGAGTGATGATGTGCTCAGGATCTGGTTGATACTTTTTAAATCTCGATACATGGAACACATCGTGCATTCCCGCATCTTTGTCTTGGTAACTCTAGTCTGTAGGCCAATTTTCCGATCCTCTGCAAAATTTTGTAAGGCCCAATATATCTCGGACTCAATTTGCCTCCTTTCTTTGGATTGATCAATCCCTTTCGTGGCAAGAGTCTGAGAAATACTTCATCTCCAGCTTCAAATTCCAAGTCCTTTCTCCTCTTGTCCGCGTAACTTTTTTGGCGGCTCTGAGCTATGCGGATCCGTTCCTTGATCAACTTGACCTTCTCCATGGCCTCCTGAACCAAGTCGACCTTTGGAATCGATGGTGACTTTCATTTCTCTTTTGGAGTCCATTGGTTATCAATCTCCCAGTGTAGTGGGGATCTACACTTTCGCCCATACAAGGCTTCGTAGGGTGCCATCCCAATTGTGGCACGATAGCTGTTATTATAGGCGAACTCGGCCAATGGTAAGTGTGAATCCCAACTTCCTTGGAAATCCAACGTGCATGCTCGCAGCATGTCTTTCAGGGTTTGAATCATTCGCTCAGACTGGCCATCAATTTGGGGATGTGTTGTTGTGCTGAAACTTAGCGAGGTTCCCAATTCCTCGTGAAAGCATTTCCAGAATCAGGAGACAAATCTCGGGTCTCTGTCTGATACTATGTCGGCTGGCACTCCATGCAGTCGAATGATCTCTCGGACATAAATCTGCGCAAGTTTCTGCAAGTTGTCAGTTTTCTTCATAGGTAAGAAGTGTGCAATTTCGTGAGTCGGTCTACGACTACCCATATAGCATCATCACCTCGTTTGGTCCTTCACGAAGTCCATCGTTATGTGTTCCCACTTCCACTCCGGAATTCTCAACGGTTGCAATAAACCAGATGGTCGTTGGTGTTCTGCTTTTATTCGTTGACAAGTCAAACATCTCGCAACGAACTCTGCTACCTGGTTCTTCATGTTTACCCACCAATAATTCTGTTTCAAGTCCTTATACATCTTGTTTCCTCCAGGATGTATAGTGTATTTTGAACGGTGTGCCTCTGCTAGAATCCTGCTCCTAATCTATTCGTCGCTCGGTACACAAACTCGATTCTGAAATCTGATGATCCCATCTTCATGTACCGAGAATTCTGATCCCTCTCCGTTGAGTATCTTCTCTTTCAGTCTTTGAAGTTGTACACATGTCTCTTGTGCTGTTTTGATCTCATTCAGTAGGTCGGGTTTAACCGAAATGTTAGCACATGAAATTTGAGTATTGGTTCTTGTCGGATTCCAAGTGCTCAACTCTTCTAATGATTTCCACTCTCGAATCATTAGTCTGGCTAAACCCGCCTTTCTACTCAAGGCGTCAGCTACTACGTTAGCCTTCCTGGGATGGTATTGAATAACAAGGTGATAGTCTTCTATTAACTCCATCCATCTCCGTTGCCTCAATTGAGTTCCTTCCAAGAGAATAGATACTTTAGGCTCTTATGATCTGTGTGAACCGTGAATGTTGCTCCGTATAGATAGTGTCTCCATTTCTTTAACGCGAGCACTATCGCTGCCAATTCCAAGTCATGCGTTGGGTAATTCGCTTCATACGGCTTGAGTTTTCGTGATGCATAAGCAATGACTTTTCCTTCCTGCATGAGCACTGCTCCTAGTCCTTCCTTTGAAGCATCATTGTAGAGACGAAGTTTTTTACATTTCCCTTTGGAAGGGCTAGGACTGGGAGTTGTAGTAAGTCGTTTCTCCACTCTTGAAACTAGTCTCACACTTGTCATTCCACTCAAACTTGACTTGCTTCTTGAGTTAGTCGAGTGAATGGTCCAAATTACTTGGAGAAATTCTGGATAAATCTTCGATAATATCCAGCCAGTCCAAAGAAACTTCTGATCTCCGTTACAGACTCTGGTTGTTTCCATTCAACCACTGTCTGTACCTTCGAAGGATCTACGATGATCCCAGTGTCGGATACTATGTGTCCCAAGAATGCGACTTCACTAAGCCAAAATTCGCACTTGCTGAATTCGGCATACAACTTGTGCTCTCGTAGTGTCTCCAAAACAATTTTCAGATGACGTTCATGCTCCTCTCTAAACTTAGAGTATACGAGTATGTCATCAATGAATATCACTATGAATTGATCCAAATAAGGTTGAAAGACTCGATGCATCGATCCATAAAACGCCGGTGTGTTCGCTGCATCGGAAAGGCATCACTACAAACTCGTAGTGTCCATATTTTGTTTGAAATGCCGTTTTGGAAACGTCTTTTTCACGGATCTTCAGTTGATAACATCCTTGTTGCAAATCAAACTTTGAGTACACTGTCGCTCCTTGAAGTTGATCAAACAGTTCGTCTATCCTCGGGAGGGGATATTTAGTGGTAACATCTAGTCGAGATCATATAATAGTCACATCCTTAATGTATCTTATCCGTGATACCTAAACCACAAGTCAAATTCCCTTACTTAAGCTTGTGCAGGTACTTGAGAATAAATAACACAAGGGTATTATCATTGATCAATATACTTAGTGATTCCCCTACTATCATTTTCCCAATGTAATATCATTAGGTGTCTAGATCCCATAATATATCACATCCAAATCATATACTTCTCAAGAGATATCCTCATTTTCTTCAAGTCTCACCATACCAGGCATTATAATCTCTAAATCACGGATTTTCTAGATCACCTAATGTCCAAATAGAGGAATATCCGGATATCTTAACACTATAACAGCGCAAAAGAGTTCAAATATCCATCCAAGATTCAACTTAGGTCATCTAGTAGTGGTACCCAATCCAAGGCAGAGGAACCTATCCTGGCCAAACAAAACTAAGGCGGATTAGACGAATGTAAGGAAAAGATAAGGAAGAACAAGAAAAGAATGACTAAGGAAAGTCAGTCAAGAGTCAACTAAGTCAAATCAAGTATGACTATGGATTCTCCAAGTATAAATTATGACTTATAATGAACATCAATAATACGGTTCTATACCATTATTGAAATCGATTTCACACTTAATTAGTCAAGTTGCGGTACTACCCAACACAATCCGAGGGTCCTATCCTGGGTCAACTCGGTGTAAGTTTCCATCTTACAAGCCGAGCTCTGATACCATAACTGTCACGCCCCAAACGTGACGCGACAACTATCAATCACTTAATCAGAAATAAATCAACAGTCTAAACCAAAGATACCAAACTCCAAGTGAAATAGAGTCTAATGCAGCGGAATTAAAATAAACACGAGTACAAATTACATCTTAAAGTCTGGCGGTATCCGAATACAACCCAAAAGATTATCTGAATTAACTTACAGTCCAAACAGAAATAAAATGAAGGAGTCCAACAACAAATAAAAGTAAAAGGAAATGTCGCTCCACATCACTGATAGGGATTCAATCTGCATAGGTTCGATGTCTTGGCCGAACTCTTCATCTAAAGGTTAGAAAACGGGGAGGGAATGAGACAGAAATCTCAGTGGATGGGGTGATCGTGTGCAAGTGTGGCGATATAAATAGTTAATGCGAGAAATTTAGTTGTATGAAAACGCGTGATAGATGATGCATGATTTCACACACAGTCCACAAGCGTCGTGATAAATATATTAAGTAACATACTTATATAGTTTAAGAAAATAGTTCGTGGTCACGCAGGCACTATGGTTCAAGCATGGGAGGATTGCGACGGATTTATAACGCCAATCCTATGCAAGACAAGTAGTGGTTGCGTACGGATATGTAGCGCCAACCCGTTCCGTTCAACTCCGGAATCGGGTGGATCAGACAACGATTCCTTTGTTCTTCCTTGTAACTCTCCGTTCATGATGGTCAAAGACCTGTCACCTTATCGCTCCGTAGGCAAAGACAAAATCCACGTTGGAGCTAGCAAGGCTCGGATTCGTCATAATCATGATTATACCTCAAGTACTACGACCCGCTTCCCTCGACAAACTCCGTCCCTCGTTGCGGGATTAGGGACGATGGGGCCGAGAGTGGAATAACATCCGAGCTGCCGGTTCCATCCCCGACATATCCATTCCGACTGTGAGCTCGACACACCAAGTTGACTCAGGTAGGAAATTAAGTACACGTTCGGGTAGTCAACCAGCAATGAGTATTATTGATTCGGGAAGCAGTTCATGAAAAGTTCTCAAAAATTTGCACAAGATGGTTATGGCGTTGGTGGAGTTATTGGGATGAAGATAAGTATCGGGAGGATAAGTAGTCTTCGATATCTCAAGGATTAGGAGGAACATAAGTCCGTTATAGATTCGAAATCGCGAGACGAGGAAGTCGCCCGCTGATCGGGTATTGTCGGTCAAGACGATCCGATATGTCAAGGGATTTTTTTAAGGAAATAAAATATTTTAATTAAATATTAAAGTCAGAGGGTCCAGGGCTGTTTCTTAAAAAGAAAATAATTTGCGTTAGGTCCTTATAAAAATAAAATTTACAATTAGCCCCGTTTTGTCAAAACCAATACTTTTGGTGTTAAAAGTTAAATAAATAAATGTCCCGACCTTGAAAAATTATGAGGTCAGTTCCTAAATTCTCTAAATTGTTCAGAGATTCAGGTTATTAAAGTTTTGAGGTTGAGGTTTTATAAAATTCTCACATTGGTCCCAAATTTGTTAAAATTGTCATTTCAGGCCCTAAGTTTAAAATAATCGGAACTCACAAACCGGAAGGGCTTCTAATGTGATTCCAGTTGGAAAATGTCACTAAAGTTAGTGGGATATTGGGACAAAAACAGTTTTAAAACGTCATAAGTATAGGTCCCTTAACTTTTGAAAATCTCATTTTTGTCCCATTTTGAAATAATTGCCTTTAAGGCTTTTAGGGGTCCAATTGTTATGAAATTTGAACCTTGGGTCTAAAATATAATTATGTTATAGGTAAATTAGTATTTCCAGGTACATGGGCTGTATAAGTCCTGGAAATTTCATTTGGGTCCTCAAGTTTAATCTTTTACAATTTGATTCCTCAAGTTTTATAAAATTACTTTCCAAGCTCTAAACACTTGGATTTTTGGAATACACTTAAAATATGTTATTTCCAGTCCCTTAAACTTTCAAATTTTAAAATTTGGGTCTGGTACAGTTTCGAAATTTGCATAATAGCCCTTAAACTTTTAAAATTTTACAATCTAATCCTTGGGCTTTTAAATGTTGATTTTATTTATCTAAAAACTCTTAAAACTTTATTAAAATGTCAAAACATAATTTTTGAACCTGAGTTCAGTCCCAAAAATCAAAAATTACAGAGGGGTCCCTTAAGTTTTATTTTCTTGCAATTAAGTCCACCAACTTTCTATTTTTGCATTTTAAGTCCAAAAATCGAAATTTAATCAATTATGCTCGACTTTTCCAGGTTATAGGCCATACAAGACATAGATTTCAAGAGTCATACACATACATAACCATCTCATACAAGAATTTATCAAATATGACAATAAAGTGTACACGTATGTCCTAATTTTCGGTAAATCGCATTTTGACCAACACTTGAGAAATTTTTCCAACTTGGTACAAGAAAATAGCATGCAATACATAATATATATCTCAAATGCTCAATAACAAAATACTACATGCATTTTTATGAATTAAAACACCTAGAAGTTGAAAGGATTTTTCCACCCACCTTAAAGTTCGGTTTGTTGGGAAAAAATGAAATAAATCTCTCTCGATGAAGGAGTCACTTAGGTCAGCCCCTAAGTCAAGGAATATCAAAAAAATATAGGAGTTAGAAGAATGTGGTTAAAATTTAAGGGGAAGAAGAAGATAGTGAGAAAATTGGAATTACTACACTTACCTTGTGTAGTGAATAAAGTGTGACTAGTAATGGCTTCCAAGTGTAAGATTTTGGTCACCCTTAATGTTAACCTCCAAAGTCAGCCCCTAAAACTCCAAAAATGAAAATGGAGTGTCAAAGTTTGGAAAATAAAAAGAGAAGAAGAAAAAAGGTACCAAAAATTCCATTTCTTACCTTATAGTCCAACTTTTTCACAATTTTCTTCAAGATGACAAGTCTCTCAATATCTTCCAATGGTCTTCTAAGTATATCTCAAAATCAAAAATCAAACTTAAATTAGAAGGTGAAAGAGATAAGTTAGGTGATATCAAAAATGGATTGAAAAAGAAATTTTACTTACTTGTTGAAGGGTGTTCGAATTTATTGTAAGTAGAAGAGGGGTTCTTGAAATTTTGGTTAAGTGTTTGGAGATATGAAGAAGAAGGTATGTTTGAAGATATGAAGAACTTATGTTTGAAGATTTGAAGATGTGAAGAGTTGGTGTTTGAAGATTTGAAGATGTGAATGATTTTTAGAGAGAAGTTAGAGAGAAGTTGGAGAAAATACTTGAATGATGAATGAGTTTGATAAAAATGATATTTTGAACAATTTTTGATCATCAAAATGGCCCTTGGCCGTTCACAATGAGAGAGGGGAGGGAGACAAATTTTGTTTTGTTCCAAGGCTTGAAAGGTGTAGCTTGCATGAGGACAAGGACCTTGGTCAAGGTGTGGTCTTGCATGGGAGGATGAAATTGAAGGGATTGAGGAGGATGTTGGCATGGAATGTTGGGAAGCCTCCAACATGTTGGGTAAGTTTATAATAAAGAATTGGTGTATAAGGTATTGTGTATAAGATTTGAATTAATGGTGTATTAATACACAAGATGAATACATAAGGTGTATGTGTACAAGAGTTGGGAGATATTTCTACACTAAAAATACCCATCATGGCCGTCCCTTAAGGGGTATTTGTGGCATTTCCATATTTTGTTTTTATGTCCCAAAATTGATGATAATAGGTGAATAATATCAATCTCCAAAATAACTAGTGATTTGTTTGATCACTTATAAGTCTCATGATCACTTAATCTAATCGAATTCTTAATTCTATAAGGTATAAATCTCTAAAATACATAGTCTCCTAAAATTCTAAGGTGACTAGTGAGTACACAAATAATAATAATGATGATTGGTCGAGTGATCATTAATGCGAAGTAGAAGTAATAAATGATTATGATCACAAGTAACAAATAAAAAAAAAGAAATTAAATGCGAAATATATTTATCATTAATATTCACCCGTCGAAGCGACGCGGTAAAATAGTCAAAAGAATACAAGGACGATACGTGAAACAAATACATTATTGAATAAAAATCGAGGGCTTCACAAACTCTGTTCTGATTTTTTTTAATCAGCTTTTTTAATATATATATATAGATTTTAAAAAAAACAATATCAGTTAATTAAACATTGTTATTTTTATTACAGAAAAAATAAATAATGAACTCTGCCATTTCAGCTTATTCGAAGAATGTAAAAAATATCATTGTACCTGCGTCAAAAAAGGATAAAGACATTAGTGCTGATTATTTTTTTCAATTCATCTAAACAAATATGCATTTAATTTTTTTAAATTTTCATATTGTTAAAAATCATCTTCAAAATCAAGTTAATAATTGTAAGACCATATAATAATACAGTATATCTGGTTCAAAACGAAAAACAAATACATATCCGGAATTAAACTGAACAGATTTCAGTATTTTAATAAAACAGTATTTACTAGAAAAGTAAATAAAATATTTAAAAAATATTAGGAAATATAGTATTTTTTTTATTCTAGAGTTTTTAATAAACATAATAAAAATATGCGGAAATATAGTAGATATTTTTTTAAAAAAATTAGAAAAATACAAGTTTCACTGATTTATTCATATAAAATACAAAAAAAAAATAAATGAAAATAACTTATCTTTTTTTCTCCGTCGGCACCAGATATGAACTCCATCTAGATGAAATCTTAAGGGTTTCCCTTTCATGAAAACCCTAGATCTAAAATTATTTTCAGATATAACGTCAATAATAAACTAACAAATGAATAATAAACAAAATATACACTATTAACCACAGGATTCCAATACACTTTTTGTGTACGGTCAAGTGGTTTTTTCTAAGTGTAAAGTCTGAGTAAATTTCTGTTAAAATTAAAAAAATGCATGTTTCAAAATACTGAAATCGGTTAAGACAAGGATGTTTTTAACATTAAAAACACAGATTATTATTTTGTACTTAAAAAAAATACAGATCGTAAATTGTTTCAAAAATGCGTCAGTTTGGTTTTATCCTGGGTAGACAAATTCATGAGTGCATTGCCATGGTATCTGAAGGATTTAATGTCTTACAAGGACGCACGGATTCGAATATGATATTGAAAATCGATATTCGCAAGGCATTTGATACGTTGAGGTGGGACTTTTTACTACATGTCTTGCGTCGTTTCGGTTTCTCCGAGACGTTCGTGCGTTGGGTTGAGGTAGTTCTCCGGTCATCCGAATATCGATCTTGTTGAATGGGGCCGGTTGGTTATTTTCCCTTCTCCAGAGGAGTCAGACAAGGGGATCCTTTATCTCCCCTTTTGTTTTGTATTGCGGAGGAGGTCTTGGGTCGGTTTATTGCAGCAGCGATGGATCAGTCCCGGTTATGTGCCTTCATGGCACCAAGGAGTATTGTCTTTCCATCATCTATTTTATATGCAGACGATATTGTCATCATGTGTGGGGCGTCTTCATCCAATGCTCGGGTCTTGCTTCAGATTCTTACTCATTATGCAGATATCTCGGGTCAAGTGTTTAGTCCACAGAAATCCAAGGTCTATTTTGGGGTGCGGGTTTCGCATTATGTCCGTGGGAGAGTGCAACACATTCTAGGGATTCATCCAGGGGCGTTCCCCACTATCTACTTGGGCGCTCCAATCTTTAAGGGAGCTCCAAAGGTCGCGGATTTACAGCCTATCTTTGACAAAATTATCCTTAAGTTCGAGGCGATGGAAAGGCTCGTCTCTTTCCCTTGCTGGTAGGGTTTGCCTGGTTAACTTGGTGATAACTAGCTCTTTCGTGCACACTATGATGATTTATAAATGGCCTGCCACGCTGCTAAAATAAATGGAAAAAGTCATGCGTAATTTCATTTGGACGGGGGATGTGAATTCTAAAGGAAAGGTAGTGGTCAACTGGGATACATGCTGCACGCCCAGGGCAGAGGGAGGATTGGGCGTGCAATCGATCGTGGCTGCTAACAAGGCTTTCTTAATGAAATTGGGCTGGAAGGTTCTGAACTCGGACTCAGTGGTTTTCAGGACCCTCAGACATCGGTACTTTACTAGAAATGGGGATATCCGGAGGTCCTTTCTTCCTTCTTCTATTTGGCCTGGGATTAAACCAGGTATCTATGATTGTTTGGATGGCGCCCGTTGGATCCCAGGCGCCAATTCCGAGGTATTATTTTGGATTGATAATTGGTTGAGATACTCCATTGCTGACAGAATTGGCATTCCAGAGGATTATCGATATTTATTTTAACAGCGTATCTCGGATTATTTTTATGATGGATCCTGGCACTTCACTCTCCCCTTTGTGGAGGCTTATTTGGAGCTGGTTCGAGCTATTATGCGCGTCCCCATTGCGCCTACATCCCGGGATACTCGTGTTTGGATGAATTCAGTGGATGGTTCGGTTACCTCGAAGACGGCTTACAATTATCTATGCCCCCAGCGCCCGACAGTTAGATGGGGTACTTGGATTTGGTCCCAGCATATCCCAGAACGGAGATCAGTGGTGGCATGGAGAGCTATACACAACCGATTGGCGATCCCAGATTCTTTACGAGCTAGGGGAAGTTTTTATCGGCCCTTTGGTTTGTGTTCTTTGCAGGGAATCGGGGGAATCGGTGGATCACTTATTTGTTTCTTGTACTTTTGCAGGGCATATTTGGCGTTGGATGTTCCAAGTCTTTCACGTGCATCCCTTCCAGACTTACAGTTTCAATGAACTGCTGGTACGGCTCATGTCTCTTCATTTCAGTGACTGGTCGCTTTCCTTTGGCGTGTGGCAATATTATCCCGCATCGGCTTATTTGGCACATCTGTGAATCAGTGACTTTCAACAACAAAACTGACTGGACTCGGAGGCGGCACTCATTCATCTACAGGTACTCGTCCTTGAATCAGCTTCATTGGACCGAGGATGCATGAATAACGATCAGCAGGACCTCTTTATCCTGCGTGGTTTAAGAGTCCCCGGAAGGGCTAGGCATGCTCCGAAGATTGTGGAGGTCCAATGGCAAAAACCTCTCCCAGGTTGGATCAAGGTTAACACGGATGGCAGCGCTTCAGGGGCGCCGGGCAATCTTACAACATCCGGTGTCTCTCGGAATTGTAGAGGATTCTTTCGCGGATGCTTTGTCCATCACTGTGGTTCAAGGTACGCATTCGAAGCGGAATTGGTTGCAGCAATGTGGGCGATTCATTACGCATTTGCAAAAGGATGGACGCAACTTTGGCTGGAATCGGATTCGATGTATGTGGTGAACCTGCTGGAGAAGAGAACGATGGAGGTCCCATGGTTCCATCTTGGCTATTGGCGCCAAACCTTGCATCTACTCAGTGGCATTGATCTTGTAGTCTCTCATATCTTTTGCGAAGGCAATCGGGTGGCAGACATTCTGAGCAAGAAGACGGAGAGTGGCGCCTGGTGGGGCGTCCCGCCCACATACCTGCTTCAATACATCACGGATGATTATGTTGGCCAATCCACATATAGGTTTGTTAATTAATGCGCCACCGCTTCAGGTTTCTTTTTTAGGCGCCTTTTTCCTGGGGGATATTCTTTTTCCTTCCAAGGGTTTTCCCACAAGGGTGGGTTTTACCTTGGAAGGTTTTAACGAGGCCCCAACCATTCAGCCATTTGGTCGGCTTGTGACCACTTTGCATTTTGGTTGTTGACATTATTTCCAGGCTTTCATTTGGTTACCTGATCTGCTGTGATCAGGATTACTCTTTTTTCATTTTTTAATATATATATATTCGCACTTATTAAAAAAAAATGCGTCGGTGTTAAAGCTTTAAAACACCCATTTTCTCCGTTTAAGCCTGAAACCCAGATGTCTGTACATCCGAAAAAATGTAAAAAAAATCATAAAATTTCGAATATGGTAATAGAAAAAAAATCTCATAACATCAGTATTTACAAAAATGAAGCATTTCAAGTTATTAAACCCCATTTCGAACATCAGGATCACAGATCTAGGGTTTTTCATTTTATGAAAACCCTAGATCTACCATTTTTTCAGGTGAATAAGGTATTTTACGGTAAAAAAATGAAAACTTCGGCCATTTTTTTAATATAAAAACACAGATCTACAATATTATCTACAGATCTACAAACAAAACAAATAACCAATATATGAACTATTTTGGTATCTGTTGAAGCCAAAATTTACAACTTCTCAGAAAACCAAACATTCATGGGGGGTGTTTCATTTTGAAAAAAAAAACGAGATATGAAATATTTTTTGAAAAACGAAGAATCGGAGAGTTCATCGATTTTTTTTAACAAAATAAACTGTAATCGAAGACCTCAGAATCATAGATAGAAGAATATAGAATGGAATTTGAGAAACCCCCATGTTTGGAAATTTATTGTTTAGATTTTGATGAATGCCATGTAAAACTTAGAATAGGAAGTTGGCACCCCACTTTTTGTTGTAAATCGCATTGTAATAAATAAATGGTCAAGCCGAAAGTTAAGTCGCCTATGCCCAAACATGCAAGAAGACAATCGGAGACTAGAAGGAAGACTCATTGCAAGACAACCGAGTATGGCAAATAAGAGAAGATGGGAACTCGATCGAAGGAGCGGTGAGTGGAGTATCACCAAGTCAACTCAAGAAAAGCTAAGTCTCAAAGTTGAAGTGATGAGAAGAGTTATCCAATGATTGGAAGTTGTCTCTAAGTCACCTGGGGAAAACAATGAAATGCGGTCAATCAAGTCGAGATAATGAAAAAGATCCGTTGCACGTAAATCAAGAGAATTACTTAAACAAGTAATATCTCCATGCTACCTTTCTCGAAGTGCTCGACCTCGAAGCGTGCAAAAGGAATAAACCAATGGGAAGCACTACACCGTGTCGAACTCGAAAAGTCAAGAACAATTCATACGAGGAAATGGCAATTCCAAGGATCGCAACAAGACAAGCCAACGACCACAAGTGACTTTAAAAATAAGCCTATCTCTTCAATGGGCGATTTTTGAAAGATCACTATAAAAGGCCGAGGAATAACTCGAGAAAAGGTTACGTGAGGTTACAGAGGTTACCTTAACCATACAAGCAAGAAAGAAATATTTTGTAACCTGAAATATTCTCAAGTTATTAAACACTCAATCCTCAAGCCTACACTACGAAGAACATCAATCCAACACTCACCGTGAAGGAAAGATAACTTCAATCGGTTGAAGAGGAAATTCATGAAGAATCAAGGGTCTACATTCCACGAAGGATTGTAGGAAGGTTCAAGGTTGAACCAAATCTTGAGCTTTTGGAGGGCTTCGTGATCAAATCCAAAGAGCTTAAGCAAGTGGGCTGTAGTAGAAGCGCAAAATGCCCCGTGAAGAAGTCGAGTCGCACGAGAAGCTTGGTGAGTGATCAAGGCGTCTCAGATCAATCCCAAAGGATCAAGTCATTTGTGTGATCAAAACTTGTATCCTGGACTCATTACCACTTTGTATACTCGATCAATACCTAGTGGATTCCTCTAGGAGTTGGAGAAGAGAGGAGTAGAAGAATTACCCCATCTTCGAACCTCTATAAAAACTTATCGTGTCATTTACATTTCAAAGACTTAAATTCTGCATCATATTTGTTTAATTCTCACGACATATTTGCTATCCATTAGATAATGCCTAAGTACTAAATCAAGCTTTAAATCTCTACTAAACCAAACTTAAGGGTGTTAAGTCTTCCTTTGAAAAACAAACCACAGTTGAGCTAATTCGAGTCTTAACGGTGAGTTATTCTATCAACGGCTCGGTCGAGTCCATTTGAGTGACTAACTCTCTTGATTAACTAAATTGGTTGTCCACCAGACACAAGCGTGTAGTATCAACTCGAAATTTTAAAAGGACTAAATCGAAAATTTGGTAAGGTTTATTCAACCCCCTTCTAAACCTTACACTCACACCCCTTGGGACCTACAAGTTTTATCAGAGCGGTTGGTTCATTGAGCCTTCCATGACCGGTTCTTCGAACTAGATCTCCAAACTTTTCAAAGTCCGCTTTAGTACTTAAATTTTCAAAAATCCTTTTATCATTAAAATTTATTATCATGGAAGCAAATTTGACACGCATCCCTATGTTCACAATTGAAGAATTTGATGATTGGAAAATTCGTATGTATGCGTGCTCATCTATCAAAGATTACATGATGAGATGTGGATAGTGATAGAGGATGGGCCATCGCAAATCTTAAAGTTGAAACACATTGTAAGAAGAGCTGCGGTGAAGGTGACGATGATGTTGCCCTAGACCAGCTATGGTTGAAAAACCAAGAACCGAATGGACAAATGATGACGAGAAAAAGATACAACCTGGACAATGTAGCCAAGGACATCCTTTACAAAACCTTGGACAAAGCCATGTTCAATAAAGTCAAATCATGCAAAACGGCTAAAGAAATGGGGACAAACTAACATTGATTTGTGAAGGCTCGGCAAATCAAAGAAAATAAATTATCGGTGGTCAGGCAAAAATTTGAGAATTTCAAAATGATCGCAGGAGAAAACCTGGATCAACCGGATGCTCGGTTCACGAAATCACCAACGAGCTATCGCACTTGGAAAGGAATATACACGAATGAAATGTGTATGAAGATCCTAAAAAGTCTCCCCGGTGAATGGGAAATGAAGGTCATGGCACTAAGACATTCCATGGACCTATCGAAGACCTCCAACCATGAACTATTCTTAGATCTCAAAGCCTACGAATTTGGCCGAGAAGAAAAGATCAGGAAGAGACAGATTGTACCCAAAACAATTTGCTCTAATTGTTAAGGATGGAAAGAGAGCCGAGGTCAAAGAAGTCATTGATCCGAAGAAATAGCCACGATGGTTAAAAGGTTCAACAAGTTCTTCAATAAGAACTACAAGAAAAGCAAGGGCGAATCTTCTAGAAGACACTCACTCCCTCCAAGTCAAGGGAAGATAGGCCAACCAAGAGAACGAGATCATCAAAAAGTGAATATCAAAGGGCCGACAATCCAAGAATGGAAAGAGTCGATCAAAAGGTTGAATATCTATCTTTGAATCAGAGGCAACCAGGTCACTATGCCATTGATGCCCATATCCCGTAGTCAACAAATACGGGGAATGAAGAAGAAAGAAAGGTCTTGAGAGAAAGAAGACAAGAAAAGAAAAAGGCAATGTTGGTGCGCAGAGAATCCGAGTCAAAAGACATAGCCGAGTCGAGAGTAGTGGCCGACTACTCAAGTGACTCGAAGAAGAAGCCCGACCGTTTGATGGCCAAGGAACAAGATCAACCCGACCAAGAAGATGAGGTATACTCCAACTCATCAAACTCGGATTCTAGTGATAGTGATCGTGACACACACACTTCATCACCCACTCGATCTTTATGATTCATTAGGCAAAATGATGAAAGATTTTGAACACATTAAATCCTCACACACACTACTAAATGAGGAAAACGAGCCTACTAAGAGCAAAAACTCACGGTGACTAAGGAGCCGAGTACTCTAAGTCAAATAGTGATGAGAATGAAAGTTTAAAGGTCGAAAATGCCAAGCTAATAGCGAGAAATAGCTGCCATAGAAAAGAGGGAGAATGACCTCAAAAATGTGATTGCCTCATTCACTAAGGCATCTAAATCATTGGATGATCTTATTATGAGTCAAAGAGAATGTGGAGACAAGACAGCTTAGGATATAATTCCTCTGTGCTTTATGCCAAACTCCGAAAGTAATTTTTGAAAAAGGATCTTCAAGCAATGAAGAGTCTAAAAAATCCAAAACTCCAAAGGGTGCACACACATTCACCCCAAAGCACAATTACAAGCAAACCGGCCTTGGTTATAAAGGAAAAGGAAAACAACTGATTGAGTGCGGCTGAAAGGATAGTGAGAAGAGATTGATCGAGTTCCTCAAAGCCAAACTCCAAAGAAAATACTCAGTAAAGAAGAAACAGAGCTACCAAAAACCCTTAGAAAATCTATAAAAGAAATACATATGATGGGAATGGTAGAAAATATCCAAGCCAAGTGATTGGAATAATGTGAACTATCGAATAGACTTGTGGAATATAAGCCCAAATAGCAAAGGCCAGAACTCAAAGAAAGGCCATTCCAAAAGTATAAGAGCTTTCATCAAGACACACATATGCACCTAGGCACTACACTCGGAGACACCACAATTACCCAAAGAAGGCGATTGCTAAAACACATACACAGACATACATACAAAAGAGACAATTGTGTATGAATCTAAAATCCCCAAGAAATTTGCCAAGATTAATTATGATTATGACACTGATAGATAGCAACCCCTTAGAGTCAAATCATTTGGCTATAAGTTGGTTGGATCATCTTACAACTCTAACCCCTCGGGACCCGGACAAGTATGGGTACCTAAAACTTAAATTCCTTGATTGCGAGGTTCAAGGAGCAGTGAAGTGCCAAGGAACCTGGTACATGGATAGTGGTCATTCCGGACATATGACAGAAATAAGAAAAATCTGTCAAAATTCAAGGAAGTTAAAGGAGCAAAAGTCATATTTGGAGGAAATGAAGCTCAGGTGAAATAAGAGGCATTGGATCCATCAAGAGGAACGTATTAGAAATCACAGATGTTGCATATGTTGAAGGACTCAACTTCAATTTGCTAAGCATCAGCCAACTCTGTGACAAGGGTTATAATGTTGGATTTAACATGGGTATATGCCAAATCAAGGAGGTGAATCGAATGAAGTTGTGTTGCAAGGATGCGTAGAGAAGAACATGTATGTCGTGGATTGGTCAATCGCAACACCAAAGACTGTCTATTAGCAAAGAGCACAATTGAATCAAGTTGGTTTGTGGGCACAAAAAGTGAGTCACCTAAATTTCAAAACGATTAATAAGCTTGCGAAGTAGTCTTGTGGAAGGACTTCCAGACTCAGTATACAAAAAAGGAGAGTATATGTGACGCATGTCAGAAGGGAAAACAAATCAAATCATCATTCAAAGAAAAGACATGCCCATCTTCAACAAGAATATTACATCGCTACATATGGATCTATTTGGCCCAGATGGAACCGGCTAGCATAAGTGGAAAGAAATACACCTTGGTGGTAGTAGATGACTACTCAAGATATACATGGACTATATTCATGTGTAAAAAGAAAGAAACTCTACGAAACTACACGGTGATGAAGAGGATTCAAAATGAGAAGAGCCAAACCATTATCAAAATAAGATCGAGCAGGAACCGAGTTTGTCAATGGGATAATAACTCATATTGTATTGAAAATGGCATTGGTCATGAATTATCTGCAGCAAGGACTCCACAAACGAGAATGGAGTTGCGAAAGAATGAATAGAACTCTCAAAGAAGCGGCAAGGACCATGTTAGTAGAAGCGGGGGTTACCAAAAAGATTTTGGGTGAAGCAATCAACACGGCTTGCTACACTCAAAACGGATGTATGATAAAATGAGGCGGTGACAAAGACTCCTATGAGATTTGACTGGAAGAAAACCAAATGTTGCATATTTGAGAATATTTGGATGTAAATGCTTCATCCATAACAATGGCAAAGATAATCTAAAGGCGTTTGATGCTAAAGGCCGATGAAGGTATCTTCTTGGGATACTGGTGAAAGCAAAGCCTATAGAGTACTCAACAAAAGGACTATGGTTGCGAAGAATCCATTCATGTGGTATTCGATGAGCCAAATGTAAATGGAGAAGACATTGAAGAGTCGGTGATAAGTTGAATCATCCAACCATACAAAAGAGTCCCTATCTTCAAGTCAATTTGGAATTATAAACTCGGATGAAGATGAGATAGCCGAGTCTCATAAAATCTTTGGAAAATTTGCGAGTTAAGTGATTACGAGAGAGTGATCAAAGCAACACACAACTGCTAGACGATCGAATCCGGCTAACTTACTTCAACTTTGATGTAAGATGGTGAAAGACCATCCACGAGAACTTGTCATTGGAGATATAAGAGAAGGTGTCAAAACAAGATCGAACTCAACAAGAAGCTATGTTCACATGCTTTATCTCGCATAAATAGAGCCCAAAGATGTGTTACAAGCATTGGATGACACACATTGGATTCAAGTTATGCAAGAAGAGTGAATCGGTTTGAAAGAAATAAAGTATGGGAATTAGTTCAAAGACCCACTCATCAAAATGTTATTGGCACTAAATGGGTGTTCGTAAATAAGATGAACGAGGAAGGTTACGGGTAAGAAACAAAGCAAGACTAGTAGCCAAAGGATATTGCCAAGAAGAAGGAATAGATTTTGATGAAACATTTGCCCATGTAGCAAGATTGGAAGCTATAAGGATGTTTCTTGCCTATGCGCTCACAAGAATTTTCTTGTATATCGAGATGGATGTAAAAAGCGCATTCCTAAATGGTTTATTGGAAGAAGAAGTGTATGTTGAACAACCTCCAGGATTTGAGCGAGAAGACTCTTAGAGATAAAGTATATAAACTCAAGAAAGCTCGTATGGATTGAAACAGGCACCCGAGCATGGTATGATACTTTGTCACAATTCCTAATCGAAAAACGGATTCACAAAAGGAAAAGTGGATAGAAGACTTTTGAGAATTCAAGACAAGAAAAGTATACTACTTGTTCAAATATACGTGGATGACATCATTTTTGGATCCACAAACAAAGAGTGTGTGATAAATTCTCAAACCTCATGCAAAGCAAGTTCGAAATGAGCATGATGGGAGAGCGACATTCTTCCTTGGACTCCAAGTGAAACAATGAAGGATGGAACCTTCATAAGTCAAACAAAATACACCAGAGATTTAATGAAAAAAATTTGGTATGGAAGAAAAGTCTTCTCGTGAAAATACCAATGAATACATCATCAAAATGGACGTGGATGCGGATGGCAAGTCTCAGTAGATCAAACAAGATATAGAGCACTTATTGGATCATTGCTCTATCTCACAAAGCAGCGACATCACCTTTCTTTGTAGGTGTATGTGCAAGATTTCAATCTGCTCCAAAAGAGAGCCATATGACAAGCGGCTAAGAGAATCTTGAGATACTTGAAAGGAAGCCAAGAAGTTGGCTTATGGTATCCAAAGGAAGGTGGATTCAAACTAATTGGCTATTCGGACTGACTATCTTTGGATGCGAGTTGACAGAAAAGCACCTCGAGGCACATGTCAAATGCTAGGAAACGAGGTTGATTTCTGGTTTAGCAAGCAAATTTCAATAGCCACCTCTACTGGTGAAGCGAGAATACATATTGCGGGGGCATTGTTGTGCCAAGTCCTATGGATGAGACAAAGTGAGAGACTATGAAGTTGAGGAAAAGGAAATTCCAATCATGTGTGATAACACAAGTGGAATTGCAATCACTCAAAATCTGTGTTGCACTCAAGAACAAACCATATCGATGTCGATATCACTTCATAAGAGATCATGTTGAAAAGAAGGACATTATCTTGGAATATATCTCAACCGATAAACAATTGGTGACATCTTCACAAAACCATTATGTGAGTCAAGATTTGAAGAACTCAAGCATGAGTTAGGGTTAATTGGTGGTGACACTCGGAAGAATCAAAGAAAAGAATTGAAACACAAAAAGGGAAAAAGAGTGAACTCACAAATCACTAAGTAAATCACCAGATCGGAAAGACAAATTTATACCGAGTCGGTGACAATTTGAGTCACTAAGAGAACTGAGAGAAGAAGAGTTAAATCGGCTAAGGGAAAAAGCCGAGTCATTTATGAGCAAAGTGACAAAAACGCAATCGTTTTACTAAGTGGGAATGTTTTAAGAATTACGTCAGCATAATTATGACGTGTACAGGCAAAAGCTGCACACCAAGCTTATGATTGGATATAAATGTTGCCGCATTAAATACGAGACATTAAATGCTAGATCGTCGTGCAAAATCTAAGCCGTTGATTTCGATCACATTTTAAAAACCACCCGCACGTCCTTTCATAAACCATACTTAAGCTTTCTTTCTTCTCTCTCATATTACCAAAACCGTTCATTTCTCTCAGAAGCAAAGGCAAAACTCTCTCAAAACCCTATCTATCTTCAAATCAACCTCTAAGTTTTCTTCGGTGAAATCTGAAAAATGGCATCAACCTATGATTTTGTCAAGTTAGGAAAGCAAATCCACACCGGGTCTCTGTGGATTTCGACGGCATGGTGAAACAGGGTCCGACGACACCCTAGTGAAGAAAAATTGAGAAATTGGAAACGCCTGGTGAAACCGTTTCGACGTTGGAATATCCGATGACCTATGTGGAAGAGGTTGCACAATTCTACGTGAACGCCGAGATTCATGATGAAGGGATAAAATCATCTGTTCATGGAAAGAAGTTCACCATCTCGCCAAGGATTTGGTGAACAACGCCACTACCGACGGAAGGAGCATCGAGAAATCAATGAAGGTGATGTAAACCTGGCCGCTTTGCTTGGAAGGAAGTAGCCAAGCCCGACTATCTTTGATAAAATAGTTTACACAAAGAAACAAGAGGTCTTTGAAGGAGGACTACACAAATGTTGGACATAGTTGCCAAATGCATAGACATCAAATTTGGCGGCTTTGACCAACTGTCAAAAGCAAAGTTGATCGTGAATGGCCATTGTGATCATTGAAGAAAGGAAAATAAATCGGGAATTTGAGTTTGTCTGCGCAGACTCGCGAGAATGTAGGGAACAAATCCTTCAAGGAAGATGGTGCATTTGGAGGATCCCTAGGATATGGCACAGTGATTGGCACAACGATGGAGGTGAAAGGAGTCCCTCTTAGACATGGAAAGGCGTTCCATGTAAACAAGAGAATGTTCGAGATCAAACCTCTCTCGGCGCACTGAAGAGAGCCTACGCCAAGAGAGGCGACACGAGTGAGGGGGAATCGGTGACCACGAAGATACAAATGTTTCCTCTCCACCAAAGAAGAAAGTCGCCCTATAGTTGCTAAGAAGAACGCTTTGCTCTGCAAAGAAAGAAAGTCAAAACCGCTCCCCCGCACTGAGTCACCGCCTCCGCAACCGTGTCTCCCGCCTTGATGCTTGCGGTCGAGAAGGACTCTCAACTACCCTCTCCGATCATTAAAAAGAGGAGGCGAAAAGCCAAGACGACTGCTCCTCAAAAGAAAATACAAGACGGCCCCCCGCCCAAGACTCGAAGAAACTCTCTCTAAACCGGAAGTCCCTCCTGTACGAACTAAGAGACGACGAAGAATCATCAAGCACTCCGAGCTTGAGAAACCCTTGAGTCACCACCACTCACCGAGCAGATATCGGAGACTCCTGGAGAAGTAGAATCTCGGATGTTATTGATGAAAGCGCTAAGTCTGTCAAGCGTCGCATCAGCAGAGGCAAAGCGAAGACACGATTGTAGTTCGCACAGTGAGACACAAGAAGAGGGCGATAGAGCGATAGTGATATGATGATCCTATCCCCACCTTATCCGGACATTCAAAATCGTCTACGAGAGTGGAGGAAGTGGAAGTTGAGTCGATCCAGGAAACGAGTTCGGCCCTGAATTTATAGAAGAGGAAGAAGAAGCTGCTGAACTTTCTTGGGTCGACCACTTTGTGATCTCAAAGATCGATGAAGAAAATCGCATGATATCTTGCGAGATCTTCAAGGACAAGGAGAAGGAAAGACAGCGAGAGGAAGGCGAGGCACGTGAGAAAGCCAAAGATCTCGCCCTATCACCGCACCACGAACACACACATCATCTCCTTGATGTCTTATCGTGATGATGATGAGGATCCAGGACTCCTGCCGCCCGCGAGAAGAAGTGCAAATGCAGCAAGCATTGCACGAATCGAGAATCCTTCACAAGAAAAGATTGATGGAAGGACCAGGAGAGTCCTCCAAAACACGGTGAAATCGATCCAATGGGAGTGGTTGACAAATCGCCACCGTTGTTCTTGCCACCACTTTCCGGCTCACTCGGAAGAAAGAAATAAGATAAGCGGCGATGGCGGGATAGTGGGGACCCCGAGTCGAGCCAACCCCTCTTGAAGGTGTCTTACCACTGCCCCAACGGTGAACACTTAGTAGATACAGCCGGGAGTTTGGAGACAAGTGACCCCATTCCAAGTCACTCGGTTGGTGCGCCCGGTGAGGGGAAACTCCTCCACGGCTGCAGCAAGGTTGGAGGATGATGCGGATGACTCCACAACGAATCTAGGAGGCGAAGTGGAGAAAGTACAAACACAAAATGAACAACAAGTTGCCATCAATGAAGCTCGGACCGTGAGAGGCGTCTCGGTGAGGTGCCAACCGCTCGGCGAAGGCTAATGACGCGCGATGCGGTCGAGGCACATGAAGGAACAGTACGGGAGTTAACACTGCAGGCGATGAAAGTGCAATCCATGGGGTTGAGACTCAATGGATGCCACCACAGAAGACCCTAAGACGGTGACATGTCGAAAGGGAGGTCGAGCCTCATTGCGATTGAGACTCGCAGGAGGTAATGAAGGCCAACGGGAGGTTGAGACTTCCGGGGTAAAAAAGTCAAGTAGAGAACATCCCCTCCTGCTATCATTGATCCATCGAAAAGGAGATAAGCGCGCTTCATGATTCCCAGGATAATCGATGTAACCTTTTTGGGATCGGAAAGCGACGAAGAAAGCCGAGTCATCCCCGTGAGATCCAAAAGACTCGGTGAGGATGTTCCAAGCATGAGCAAGTCGATCTCAAGACTACTCGTCAAACTTTTAATTTTAATGGTGAGCCACCAATGGAAATCTCATCATCGTCGATGACGCTTCCGATAAGGCCGAGGACCAGTCCACTCAATTGGAAAAACCAATTTGAGACCCAACGGCTGTTGAGACATTTGAGGCTCGGCAAGGCCGGGTCCACTTAACATAAGACCCCGGTGAAACAGTCCACCGCACAGGCTCCCAAGCCGCGGCGGAGTTCGACTCCAAAGGAACTTCACGCGCACCTCTCATCGTTGAACAAATCCCGATTAGCCGTGATGATTCCTTTGTAGAATCATTTCCTTTCTCTCTAGAGGTACCCGACCTCCCGACGAGTCGAGAACGATCTCGCGGCTTCCACAGACAGATCCTGTTCTTCCATCCGACACCATCGTTCGATTGACTATGACTTTTGTTGCATGGCCGTCACCGCAACTTGAAGAAACAATGAAGTTCGGGAGGTGTTCAAAGCATTATTTGGTGAAATTGAACGGATGGAGAGGCACCAGGCCTCTATGGACATGAGATGGATAATGAGATGCTGCAACTTACTGGCGACTTGAGAGGCATAATGATCGGGAATCGGGAATGGTGGCAATAGCGGCAAACAATGCGTGTGGAACAAGCTAGATATTTGAACATTGTTCAACAAAGTGGCTTTGGTATGGGAGAGCGAGAATCCGATCGAAAACGAAATTGAGAGAACACATTGAGCACATGCATGAAGCTCACACTTGCCGAGATAAAGGCTGCTGCGTGAGCAAAATAAGAGTGATCTCCAGCGTATGGAAGAAAACATGGCTGGAAAATTCGGCCTTCTCATGGCTGAGATGAAGTTAATTTCAGCAGAGTCCAACGCTACTCGCTCGAATTTCGTGCCGCATACTCCGCATGAGACTCGAGACAGAACTCGACTATCGTGAGGCTCGACTTCCGCTTGCCGATATGTTTCGGGGTTCCTCTCTCCTTTGATGATGCCAAAAAGGGGGAAGAGGAATACTTTAAAGCGCTAAAGAGATCGAAGTGAAAGGAGGAGGGAGCTTTTGTGAAGGGAAAGACAATCGAGGAAGTGTCAAAACAAAAGAAAGGAAAGTCCGTTGAGGGGGAAGGATCGAAAGATGTGACCTTGATGATTGCACAAACCCCCAACAAGGTCTTGTCACGGTGATATTATCGCAGTGTGAAGGGAAAGACAAGCGAGGAAGTGTCAAAACAAAAGAAAGGAAAATATGTTGAGGAGAAGGATCGAAAGATATGACCTTGATGATTGCACAAACCCCCAACAAGGTCTTGTCACGGTGATATTATCGTGACAAACTCCTAGTGACTTTTGCCACTCCAACACTCTGCAATATCTATGGTGAAAAGAGAAAGACAATTGAAGCAAGGATGGAGGAAGTGGAAGGAAGAATGGATGCCCGAGTTATGAATATCTTGAAACAACATGGAGGCATTCCAGTAGACAGAGACACTTATGCCATCTCAGATGCCGGAAATGAGCCAAGATCAGTTGATGAATTTAAAACGCTCGCATCTGAAGGATACTTTGCAAACATGTCTATGGCTCAAGCTTGGGACTTGTACTGGGAAAAGGGTCTCACGTTATGTGAAGAAGGCGACGAGCAGCACAGACTACCGCGATCACTCTGCTGGTCACTCATTTGGAAAGAAGAAGACCCCGAGTACAATACACGCCCAGAGGAAGAAGCGGTGGTGGAGGAAGAGGTTTGAGACCTAGGCCTCCGCCCAAAAACATTGAGTACATAGATCCAGGCAAGAAAGGAGGAATCTCTTGGCTGGTCTTGACCAAGTAGCCAATCGCAAGTGGCTAAAAGCAATCTTGAGTATGCAAAAAGAATAGAAGAAGAAAATAAGAGACAAACTCAGCTATGGGAGGAAAGACAAGAGAGATTAAGAAGAGATGAAGCTGCCAGGAAAGCATATGAAAAGAAGAAAAAGGCGGCTGAGATGAGAAAAAGAGAAAGAAGACCGAGAAGATGACAGAGCGAGGAAGATGAAAGAAGGAGCGAAGGAGATGAAGTGTTGTTGTCCACCCCTTCATGTATTTTACTATGTAAATACATACTATGTAA
The DNA here is from genome assembly GCA_016081115.2 of Rehmannia glutinosa. Classification (NCBI taxonomy): domain Eukaryota; kingdom Viridiplantae; phylum Streptophyta; class Magnoliopsida; order Lamiales; family Orobanchaceae; genus Rehmannia; species Rehmannia glutinosa. The sequence continues at coordinate 26,279,271 of CM071937.1, forward strand.
GTCTTTACGCAATAAAGCGTAAATTCTTTATTTTTTTGTGTAGATAAATGTTTGCTTTGATACACCTTGTGTGATTGTGTAATGAGAACAAGAATGTTATGATCAATAAAAGAATTGACTCTACATATACATTCTCTGTGAATGCACTATCGTATGTATCTTTGCTATTTACATTTTGAATGTTTTAAGTTTTGGCATCATCAAAAAGGGGAAATTGTTGGGAAATTTATTGTTTAGATTTTGATGAATGCCATGTAAAACTTAGAATAGGAAGTTGGCACCCACTTTTTGTTGTAAGCGCATTGTAATAAATAGGGTCAGTCAAGTGAGTTAAGTCGGCTATGCCCAAACATGCAAGAAGACAATTGGAGACTAGAAGGAAGACTCATTGCAAGGCAGTGAGTATGGCAAAGAAGAGAAGATGGGAACTCGACTGAAGGAGCAGCTGAGATGCAGCTGAGTGGAGTATCAGTCAAGTCAACTCAAGAAAAGCTAAGTCTCAAAGTTGAAGTGACAGAAGAGTTATCCAATGATTGGAAGCTGTCTCTAAGTCACCTGGGGAAAACAATGAAATGCAGTCAAGTCGAGATAACTGAAAAAGATCCGTTGCACAGAAATCAAGAGAATTACTTAAACAAGTAATATCTCCATGCTACCTTTCTCGAAGTGCTCAGTCCCAGAAGCGTGCAAAAGGAATAAACCAATGGGAAGCACTACACCGTGTCGAACTACGAAAAGGTGAAGAACAATTCATACGAGGAAATGGCAATTCAAGGATCGCAACAAGACAAGCCAGCGACCACAAGTGACTTTCAAAAATAAGCATATCTCTTCAACGGACATATTTTTGAAAGATCACTATAAAAGGCGAGGAATAACTCGGAAAAGGTTACGTGGGATTCTGAGAGGTTACCTTAACCATACAAGCAAGAAAGAAATATTTTGTAACTTTCAAATATTCTCAAGTTATTAAACGCTCAATCCTCAAGCCTACACTACGAAGAACATCAATCCAACACTCACTGTGAAGGAAAGATAACTCAATCGAGTTGAAGAGGAAATTCTTGAAGAATCAAGGGGTCTACATTCCACGAAGGATTGTAGGAAGGTTCAAGGTTGAACCAAGTCTTGAGCTTTTGGAGGGCTTTGTGATCAAATCCAAAGATCTTAAGCAAGTGGCTGTAGTAGCAAAAGCATTTGCCTTTGTGAAGAAGGCGAGTCGTCGAGAAGCCGGTGAGTGATCAAGGCGTCTCGGATCGAGTCCCAAAGGATCAAGTCATTTGTGTTATCAAGACTTGTATCGGACTGTTACCACTTTGTATCTTGATCAATACCAGTGGATTCCTCCGGGAGTTGGAGAAGAGAGGAGTAGAAGAATTACCCCGTCTTGAACCTCTATAAAAACTTATCGTGTCATTTACATTTCAGACACTTAAATTCTTGCATCATATTTGTTTAATTCTGTGACATATTTGCTATCCATTAGATAATTCCTAAGTACTAAATCAAGCTTTAAATCTCTACTAAACCAAACTTAAGGGTGTTAAGTCTTCCATTTGAAAACAAACCACGAGTTGAGCTAATTCGGTCTTAACGGTGAGTTATTCTATCGGCTTGGCTCGTCAGTCATTGAGTGACTAACTCTCTTGATTAACTAAATTGGTTGTCCACCACAGGACACGGTTGTAGTATCAACTCGAACTTTTAAAAGGACTAAATCGAAAATTTGGTAAGGTTTATTCAACCCCCCCTTCTAAACCTTACACTCACACCTGTAGGTCCCAAGGGGTGTAAGTGTAAGGTTTAGAAGGGGGTTGAATAAACCTTACCAAATTTTCGATTTATCCTTTTAAATATACGAGTTGATTCTGCAGATGTGTCCTTGATGGGCGATCGATGTAGTCAATCGGTAGAGTTAGTCTCTCAACAGATTCAATTTGTTTGTTGATGGAAAAACTCATTTGTTGATTCTAAATTAACTCAATCGAGGTTTTGTTTACGGAAAGACTTAACACCCTTAAGTTTGATTAGCAAGATTTTAGAGCTTGATTTAGTACTTATAAATTATCAAGTGAATAGCAAATTTATCGGCAGAATATAAGCGATTAAAAATGCAAGAATTAAAATCTTTGAAAAGTAAATGACACAATGAAGTTTTTATAGAGGTTCAAGATGGGGTAATTCTTCTACTCCTCTCTTCTCCAACTCCTGGAGGAATCCACTAAGTAATGATCGGTTTGAGTGGTAGCGATCCCGGATACAAGTCTTGATCACACACCGACTTGATCCTTTGGGACTCGATCCGAGACGCCTTGATCACTCACCACCGGCTTCTCGCACGACTCGGCCTTCTTCTTCACAGTGGCAACTGCCTTGCTACTACGCTCACTTGCTCAAACTCTTTGGATTTGATCACGAAGCCCTCCAAAAGCTTGAGACTTGATTCTACCTTGAACCTTCCTACAATCCTTCGTGGGAATGTAGACCCCTTTTCTTCAAAGGTTTCCTCTTCAATCGATTGAAGTCTCTTTCCTTCACAGTGAGTGTTGGATTGATGTACTTAGTAATGTAGGCTTGAGGATTAATCTTGAATGATTTGAGAATATTTTTGGCTACACTTTGATTTGTTTCTTGAATGTTCGTGGTTGGGTAACCTTATCTCGTAGTCATCCTCGGCCTTTTATAGTGATCTTTCAAAAATTTGCCCGTTGAAGAGATAGGCTTATTTTTGAAAGTCACTTTGCGTCGTTGGCTTGTCTTGTTGCGATTCTTGGAATTGCCATTTCCTCGTATGAATTGTTCTTTCACCTTTCGGAGTTCGACACGGTGTAGTGCTTCCCATTGGTTCATTCCTTTTGCACGCTCGGGACCGAGCACTCGAGAAAGGTGGTATGGAGATATTACTTGTTTAAGTAAATCTCTTGATTTTCGTGCAACGGATCTTTCGATTATCTCGACTTGCGCATTTCCTTGCTTTCCAGGTGACTTTAGAGTCGACTTCCAATCATGGATGACTCTTCCGTCACTTTATCTTGAGACTTGGCTTTTCTTGAATTGACTTGACCGATACTTCACTGCATCTCTCGCTTCTTCGATAGAGAGTTCCCGTCTACTCTTCTTTGCCATACTCGGCTTGCCTCACAGCAGTCTTCCTTCGATCTTGATTGTCTTCTTGCATGTTAGGCGTAGGCGACTTAACTCGACTTTTGGCCTGTTCTAATTGTTACAATGCATTTTACAACAAGAATGGGGTACCAACTTTCTATTCTAAGTTTTACATGGCATTCATCAAAATCTAAACTATAAAATTCCTAACAATTTCCCCTTTTTGATGATGCCAAAACTTAAACCATTCAAAAATGCAAACAAAGAAGGATACATACACGGATAGTGTATTGACATAGAATGTATGCGCATAATAGATCCGTTTATTGATTATATCATTCTTGTTCTTTTACACAATGTTTACAAGGTGTATCGAGCACATATTTGTCTTCAACAAAAATAAAGAATTTATAGCTTTATTACGTAAGACTTACATTGTATGTATTTACATAATAAAATACACGAAGGGGTGGACAAAGAACACTTCATCTCCTTCGTTGTCTCCTTCTTTCATCTTGATCAAGATCTTCTTCTCTTCTTCTCTTTTTCTCGTCGTCCGCCTTCTTTTTCTTTTCATATGCCTTCTGGCGACTTCATCTCTTCTTATTCTTTCATGTCTCTCCTCCCATAGCTGAGTTTGTCTCTTGTTTTTTCTTCTAGTCTTTTCACATACTCGGCGTTAGTTTTCGCCACTTGCAAATTCGCTACTTGGTCAAGCCCGGCCCGATAGATCCCTCCTTTCTTTCCGGATCCACATATTCAATGTTTTTGGGCGAGAGGCCCAGTCCAAGCTTCTTCCTCCACTCTCGCTTCTTCCTCTACCTCGGGCGTATCTTTGTCTGGGGTCTCTTCTTTCCAAATTTGAGTGACGGCGGAGTGACCAGCAGAGTGATCGCTAGGTAGTCTGTCGCTGTCGCCTTCTTCACATAACGTGAGACCCTTTTCCCAAAGACAAGTCCCAAGCTTGAGCCATAGACATATTTGCAAAGTATCCCTCGATTCGAGCGTTTTAAATTCATCAACTGATCGTGGCTCGTCCCGACATCCGAGATGGCATAAGTGTCTCTCGTCTCTTTGGAATGCCTCCGTGTTCTTTCAAGATGTTCATGATTCGGGCATCCATTCTACCTTCCACTTCCTTCATCCCCGCTTCAATAGTTTTTCTCTTATCACCATGGATATAGCAGAGTGTTGGAGTGGCAAGAGTCACAGGGAGTTTTTGCCGCTTATAATGTCACCGTGATGAGGACCTTGTTGGGGGTTTGTGCAATCATCAAAGTCACATCGTCGACCCTTCCCCTCAACAAGCTTTCCTTTCTTTTGTTTCAAGACTTCCTCGGTGATTTTCCCTTCTGTTTGCTCCTTTCTTCTCGACTTGATTTTAGCGCTTTGAGGTATTCCTCTTCCCTTTTTGGCATCATCAAAGGATAGAGGAACCCCAGGGGAACATCTTTGGCAAGCATGAAGTCGAGTCTTCGATGGTTGAGTTCGCCGATCCGCTGCGTTATATGCGGCAAAGACGGAATTCAAATCGAGTAACGTTGGATTCTTTGAAATCGACTTCATCTCGGCCATGAGAAGGCTGAATTTTCTTGTCATGTGTTCTCCAAACGTCAGAGATCATTTGTATTTTGCTCACGCAGCAGCTTTATCTCGGCGGTGTGAGCTTCATGCATATGCTCAATATGTTCTCTCGGCCGTTTTTGCATCGGCATTTTCGGCTCTCCATACCAGCAGCTTGTTGAACAATGTCCTGAAGAATCGACTTGTTCCACACGCATTTTTCTTCTTTGTTGCCACCATTCCCTTATTTCGACTGTGATGCCTATCAAATCTGCTGTAAGGTTGGCATCTCTGTTTGTCGATCGCATATCCAAAGAGGCACGATGCCTCTCCATCCGTTCAACCTCACAAAGAGTGCCTTGAACACTTCTCGAACTTCGGTGATTCTTCTCATTGCGGTGATGGCCATACAAACATCAAAGTCATAAGCAATTTTGGAACAATGGTACTGCGCAGAGAAAATGGGAGTTGGTGCGTGATAGCGTGCGCGCTCATTCTCTCGACTCTTCATGGAGGTCGGGTACCTCCAGAGAAAAAGGAAAGGATTCTATAAAAGATTCATCACCGCCACCGGGATTTGTTCGATGATGAGCGGTGCGCGTGAAGTTCTTTTAGGAATCGACCTGCCGCAACTTCGGGGCCGCGCAAAGTGGTCTCCGGGTTGTTCACCGGGTTTTGTTGTGAAGTAGACAAACTTTGAGCCTCAATCATGCCTTAACAGCCTTCGTTGGTCTCGGTGATTTTTCCATTTCGAGGCGGTCCTCGGCCTTATCGTCGAAGCGTCATCGGACGATGATGAGATTTCCATTGGTGGCTCGTCATCAAAGTTAAAAGTTTGACGAGTAGTCTTGGGATCGAGTTGCTCGTGCTTGGAACATCCGCAGAATCGAGTCTTTTGGATTTGTCATGGGGATGACTCGGCTTCTTCATCGCCTTCCGATCCCGGAAAAGTGACATCGATTGTCACGGGAATCATGAAGTGCGCTTATCTCCTTCTCGAGATGGGTCGATGATAGCGAGGAGGGATGTTCTCTACTTCAGCTGACCTCTTTACCCGGGAAGTCTCAACCTCCGTGGGCCTTGATACCTCCGGCAGTCTCTCTTTGCGGCGAGGCCTTGGTCCTCCCTTTCGACGATGTGTGTCTTAGGGGTCTTCTACGGTGGCATCCATTGGAGTCTCAACCCCATGGATTGCGGTTTTCGCCGCCAGTGTTAACTCCCGGTACATTCTTCCTGTGCCTCGATCGCATCGGCGTCATTAGCCTTTTAAGAGCAATTGGCACCTCGGTGAGACAATCTCAAGCTGCCTACGGCGTCGTTGATGGAAACTTGTTGTTCTTCTTGTGTTTGTAATTTCTCTTCTTCGCCTCCTTGATTCATTGTGGAGTCATCTGCGAGCATCCTCCGACCTTGCCGCAGCGGTGGAGGGAGTTTCCCCTGCCGGGCGCACCGGTGAGTGACTTGGAATGGGGTCACTCGTCTCCAAACTCCCTACTGTTTCTTTTGAATGTTCAGTAGTTGGGCGGTGGTAAAACACCTTCAATAGGGGTTGGCTCGACTAGGGTCCCCATTGTCCCGATTTTCATCGCCATCTCCTTATGCCTTCTTCCGAATGAGTGGGGAAGTGGTGGCAAGCAACAACGATTCTATTTGTTGAACCACTCCCATTGGATCGATTTCGGTGTGTTCGGAGGACTCTCCTGGTCCCTCCATCAATCTTTGCTCGTGAAGGATTCGGACTCGTGCAATGCTTGCTTTGCATTTGTAACTCTTCGTAGCGGGCATTCTCGGTTCTCATCATCACTGTCGGAGAAGACATCAAGTAGAGGATGTGTGTGTTCGTGGTGCGGAGATAGGGCGGATGCTTGTTTTTCTCACGTGCTTCGGCTTCCTCGCCTTGCTTTTCTCTCTCTTTTTCCTTGAAAATCTGCAGGATGTCTAAGCGATTGTCTTCATCAGTCTTGGGAGCACGATCTTTAGTCCAAGGAAATTTAGCGAGTTCCTCTTCTTCTTCTATAAACTCAGGCCGTTGGAACTATTCCCTTGACTTACTCAACTTCCATTTCCTCCACTCACGCAGACGATTTTGGATGTCCGGGTAAGGTGGAGATAGGATCATTACATCACTATCCGCTCCAGCAGATTTCTTCTTGTGTTTCAAATTTGTGTGAACTACAATGTGTCTTGAGTTGCCTCTGATCGCCTTCAGCAGACTTGGTTTGTTTCATCAATTACATCTGGAGACTCTACTTCTCGCAGCATCTCCGATCTGCTCTAGCCGAGTGGCAGACTCACTGGTTTCTCCAGATCGGAGCGCTTGATAATCCGTCTTCGTCTCTAGTTTGTACGAGAGGGATTTACGGTTGAGAGCGGTGTCTTTCGAGTTTTGTGCGGCGGGGCGTGTCTTTGGTGTTTGTTTCGAAGAGCTGGCCGTCTTGGCTTCTCGTTCTCCTCTTTGACGATCGGAGAAGGTATTTGTGAGTCCTTCTCGACCGGCTTGCTGCAGGGGCAGAGACACGGCCTTTGGGGCGGCAGTGACTCTGCTGCAGGGGCGGAGCATGTTTGGTTTTCTTTCTTTGCAGGGGCGCGATCTTCTTAGCAGTGCGCAGGGGCAGGGCTTTCTTCTTGGTGGAGAGGAAAAAGATCTATCTTGAGTGGTCGGTGATTGCCCCTCACCGGTGTCGCTCTCTTGGCGTAGGCTCTCTTCGAGCGCGAGAGAGGTTTGTTTCGAACATCTTCTTGTTAACATGGAATGCTTTCCCATGTCTAAGAGGACTCTTTCACCTCCAATAGCCGGCCAATCACTAGGCCATATCCTAGGGATCCTCCAAATGAGCCATCTTCCTTGAAGGACTTGTTCCCCACGTTCGGGCAGTAGTCCATTGTAGACAAACTCATCCGATTTATCTTCTTTTCTTCGATGATTGCAGCCATTACAATCAGCTTTGCCTTTGTGATTGGTCAAAGTCCAAATTTGATGTCGATACATTTGGCAACTATATCCAACAACTTGTGATAATCCTCCTTGTGCATCTCTTGTTTTTTGTGTATATTATTTTATCAAGCAAAGTCGGACTTGGCTATTTCTTTCCAGCGTCGGCACCAAGTTTATATCAACTTCTTTAATCTCGGATGCTCCTTCGCTGGTAGTGAGCGGTGTTCACTAAATCCTTGGCGAGATAGTCACCGCTTTCCGTGAACAGATGACTTGATTCCTTCATCGTGAATCTCAGCATTCACGTAGAATTGTGCGACCTCCTCCACATAGGTCATCGGATATTCTAACGTTAGAAACGGTTTTAGTCCGGACGTTTCCAACTTCTCAGTGATTTTCTTCACTAGGGTGTCGTCGGACCCCTGTTTCACCATTCCGTCAAAATCCACCGTAGAACCGGTGTAGATTTGCTTTCCTAACTTGGTAAAGTCATAAGTTGGTGCCATTTTTCAGGATTATATCGAAGAAAAACTCAGAAATTGATTTGAAGATTGATAGGGTTTAGAGAGTATTTTGCCTTTGCTTTTGAGGGAAAGAGATGAACAGTTTTAGAAGTGTGAGAGAGAAACGGACGAAAATGGTTTAAATATGGTTTATGAAAGGACGTGCGGGTGGTTTTTGAAATGTGATCGAAATCAACGGCTTGATTTTGCACGCCTATTGAGCATTTAATGTCTCGTATTTAATGCGGCAAACATTTATATCCAATCATAAGCTTGGTGTGCGGCTTTATGTCGTACACATCATCATTATCCGACGTATTCCTTAAAACATTCCCGCTTAGTCAAAATGATGCGTTTTTGTCACTTTGCTCATAAGTTATTCAACTTATCCCTTAGTTGATTTAACTCTACTTCTCATGATTCTCTTAGTGACTCAGCTATCACGACTTCGGTGTAGTTGTCTTTTCCGTCTGGTGATTTCTTGGTGATTTGCATTTTACTCTTTTTCACCCTTTTCTGTTCCATTTCTCCTCTTTGATTCGTCAGTGTCGAGTGTCACCATTTCAATTAGCCCCAACTCATGCTTGAGTTCTTCAAATCTTGACTCACATAGTGGTTTTGTGAAGATGTCACTAGTTGTTTATCGGTTGAGATATATTCCAGGATGATGTCCTTCTTTTCAACATGATCTCTTATGAAGTGATATCTCGACATCAATATGTTTTGTTCTTGAGTGCAAACACAGGATTTTGAGTGATTGCAATTGCACTTGTGTTATCACACATGATTGGAATTTCTTTTTCTTCAACTTCATAGTCTCTCTTTCTTTGTCTCATCCATAGGACTTGGCACAACGGTGCCCGGCCTATGTATTCTCGCCTCACCAGAGGTGGCTATTGAGTTTTGCTTCTTGCTAAACCAGGAAATCACTTTGTTTCCTAGCATTTGACATGTGCCCGAAGTGCTCTTCTGTCCACTCTGCATCCAAAGATAGTCGAATCCGAGTAGCCAATTAGCTTGAATCCACCTTCCTTTGGATACCATAGGCCTACTTCTTGGCTTCCTTTCAAGTATCTCAATATTCTCTTAGTTCTTTGTCATATGGCTCTCTTTTGGAGCAGATTGAAATCTTGCACATACACCTACAAAGAAAGGTGATGTCGCCCGCTTCTTTGTGAGATAGAGCAATGATCCAATAAGTGCTCAGATCTTGTTTGATCTGAGGCTTACCATCCGCATCCATGTCCATTTTGTCGATGTGTTCATTGGTATTTTTACGAAGACTTATCCTCCATACCAAACTTCTTCATTAAATCTCTCGGTGTATTTTGTTTGACTTATGAAGGTTCCATCCTTCAAATTGTTTCACTTGAAGTCCAAGGAAGAATGTCACCACCCATCATGCTCATTTCAAATTTACTTTGCATGAGGTTTGAAAACTTTTCACATGACTCTTTGTTTGTGGATCCAAAGATGATGTCATCAACATATATTTGAACAAGTAGAATACTCTTCTTGTCTTGAATTACGAAAAGTGTTCTATCTACTTTTCCTTTTGTGAATCCATTTTCGATTAGGAATTGTGACAAGGTATCATACCATGCTCGGGTGCCTGCTTCAATCCATACAAGGCTTTCTTGAGTTTGTATACCTTATCTCCAAGAGTCTTCTCGCTCAAATCCTCGGAGGTTGTTCAACATACACTTCTTCTTCCAATAAACCATTTAGGAATGCACTTTTTACATCCATCCGATATACAATGAAATTCTTGTGAGTCGCATAGGCAAGAAACATCCTTATAGCTTCCAATCTTGCCACAGGGCAAATGTTTCACCAAAATCTATCCCTTCTTCTTGGTAATATCCTTTGGCTACTAGTCTTGCTTTGTTTCTTACCACAGTAACCTTCCTCGTTCATCTTATTTCGAACACCCATTTGGTTCCAATAACATTTTGATGTATGGGTCTTTGCACTAATTCCCATACTTTATTTCTCTCAAACTGATTCACTCTTCTTGCATGCTTTGAATCCAATGTGTGTCGTCCAATGCTTGTGACACATCTTTGGGCTCTATTTGCGAGATGAAGAATGTGAACATGGCTTCTTGTTGAGTTCTGGATCTTGTTTTGACACCTTCTCTTATATCTCCAATGACAAGTTTCGTGGATGGTCTCTCGGCCATCTTACATCGGGTTGGAGTAAGTTAGCTTGGTTGATCGACTTGCACTGTGTTCTTGTGGGTCACTCTCTCGTAATCACTTAGCCGCAAATTTTCACCGCTTTTGAGATTCAACTATCTCATCTTCTTCTCGAATTGATAATTCCACTTGACCAAAGATAGGGACTCTTCTGTATGGTTGGATGATTCACTTATCGGTGACTCTTCAATGTCTTATCCATTTACATTTGGCTCATCAAATACCACATGAATGGATTCTTCGCAACCATAGTCCTTTTGTTGAGTATTTTGTAGGCTTTGCTTTGGTGAGTATCTAAGAAGATACCTTCATCGCCTTTAGCATCAAAAGCCTTTAGATTGTCTTTGCCATTGTTGTGGATGAAGCATTTGCATCCAAATATTCTAAAATATGCAACATTTGGTTTTCTTCCATCCGGATCTCATAGAGAGTCTTTGTCATTTGTCTATTTATCATACATCTGTTTTGAGTGTAGCAAGCTGTGTTGATTGCTTCAGCCCCAAAATCTTTTTGGTAACTCGCTTCAGCCTAACATGGTCCTTGCCGCTTCTTTGAGGGTTCTATTTCTTCTTTCTCGCAACTCCATTCTGCTGTGGAGTCCTTGTTGATAGTTCATGACCAATACCATTCTCAATACAATCGAGTTATTATTCCATTGACAAACTCGGTTCCTGCATCGATCTTATTTTGATAATGGTTTGACTCTTCTCGTTTTGAATTCTCTTCATCAATTTTGTGGTAGTTTTTGTAGAGTTTCTTTCTTCTTACACATGAATATTGTCCATGTATATCCTGAGTAGTCATCTACTACCACCAAGGTGTATTTCTTTCCACTTATGCTGGCAGGTTCCACTGGGCCAAATCGATCCATATGAAGCAAATGCAATATTCTTGTTGAGAATGGGCATGTCTTTTCTTTGAATGACGACTTGATTTGTTTTCCTTTCTGACATGCGTCACATATACTCTCCTTTTTGTATACTGAGTCCGGAAGTCCTTCCACAAGATGACTTCTTGCTAGCTTGTTAATCGTTTTGAAATTCAGGTGACTCGGCTTTTTGTGCCAATAAACCCAACTTGATTCAAATTTGTACTCTTTGCTAGTAGAGAGTCTTTGGGTGTTGCAGTTGACCAATCCACTACATACATGTTCTTCTGTCTGCATCCTTGCAACACAACTTCATTCGATTCAGCCTCCTTGATTTGGCATATACCCATGTTAAATCCAACATTATAACCCTTGTCACAGAGTTGGCTGATGCTTAGGAAATTGAAGTTGAGTCCTTCAACATATGCAACATCTGTGATTTCTAATACGTTCCTCTTGATGGATCCAATGCCTCTTATTTCACCTGGACCTTCATTTCCTCCAAATATGACTTTTGCTCCTTTGACTTCCTTGAATTTTGACAGATTTTTCTTATTTCTGCCATATGTCCGGGAATGCCACTATCCATGTACCAGGTTCCTTGGCACTCATTTGTTCCTTGAACTCGCAATCAAGGAGATTAAGTTTTAGGTACCCATACTTGTGCGGGTCCCCGAGGGGTTAGAATTGTAAGATGATCCAACCAACCTATAGCCAAATGATTTGACTCTAAGGGGTTGCCATCTATCGTGCCATAATCATAATTAATCCCGCAAATTGCTTGGGGATTCTAGGTTCATACAAATTGTCTCTTTTGTCTCAGTATGCTGCATATGTATTTTAGCAATTGCCTTTCTTGGGTAATTGTGGTGTCTTTGAGTGTAGTGCCACAGGTGCATGTGTGTCTTTGATGAAAGCTCTTATGCTTTTGGAATGGCCTTTTTGAGTTCTAGGCCTTTGCCATTTGGGCTTATATTCCATAAGTCTATCGATGGTTCACATTATTCCAATCGGCTTGGCTTGGATATTTTCTACCATTCCCATCATATGTATTTCTTTTATGGATTTTCTGGGTTTTTGGTAGCTCGTTTCTTCTTCACAGAGTATTTTTGTTTGGAGTTTCTTTGAGGGACTCGGTTGAATCTCTTTCAGTTTGTCCTTTCAAAGACACTCAACTCGGTCATTTTTCCTTTTCCTTTATAACCAAGGCCGGTTTGCTTGTTATTGTGCTTTGGAGTGAATGTGTGCAACATTTAGAGTTTTGGATTTTTCAGACTCTTCATGGCTTGAAGATCCTTTTTCCAAAATTAATTTTGAGGTTTGACATAGCACAGAGGAATTAAATCCTAAGCCTGTCTTGTCTCCACATTCTCTTTGACTCATAATAAGATCATCCAATGATTTAGATGCCTTAGTGAATGAGGCAATGACATTCTTGAGGTCATTCTCCTCTTTTCTATAGCAACAATTTTCGCTACTAATTTAGCATTTTCACCTTTAAACTTTCATTCTCATCAGCTATTTGACTTAGAGTACTCAGCTCCTTAGTCAGCTTTGAGTTTTGACTTTTGAGTAGGCTGTTTTCCTCATTCAATAGTGTGTGTGAGGATTTAATGTGTTCAAAATCTTTCATCATTTTGCCTAATGAATCATAAAGATCAGTGGGTGATGAAGTATGTGTGTCTGATCACTATCATCGTGTCCGAGTTTGATGAGTTAGATCGTACCTCATCTTCTTGGTCGGAGTTGATCTTGTTCCTTGGCCATCAAGCGATCGGGCTTCTTCTTGAGTCACTTGAGTAGTCGCTTCATCGCTCTCAATCATTTGTCCTCTCTTGACTTGGCATTGTCTCAAAGAATCTCTGCAGCCTATCATTGCCTTTTTCTTTTCTTGTCTTCTTTCTCTCAAGACCTTTCTTTCTTCTTCATCCCTCGTATTTGTTGACTACAGGATATGGACAAATCAATGGCATAGTGACCTGGTTGTCTCTGATTCCAAAGATAGATATTCAACCTTTTGATCAGCTCTTTCCATTCTTGGATTGTCACCTTTGATACTCAACTTTTTGATGATCTGTTCTCTTGGTTGGCCTATCTTCCCTTGATTTGGAGGGAGCCGAGTGTCTTCGGAAGATTCACCCTTTCCTCTCTTGTAGTTCTTATTGAAGAACTTGTTGAACCTCTTAACCATCGGGCTATTTTTCGGGTCAATGATGACTTCTTTGACCTCGGCTCTCTTCCCATCTTTAACAATTAGAGCAAATTTGTTTTGGGTACAAATTGTCTCTTCCTGGTCTTTTCTTCTCGGCTCAAACTCGTAGGCTTTGAGGTCCGAGAATAGTTCATGGTTGGATGTCTTTGATAGGTCCATGGAATGTCTCGAGTGCCATGACCTTCATTTCCCATTCATTTGGAAGACTTTTTAGGATCTTCATACACATTTCTTCGTGTATATTCCTTTCCAAGTGCACAGACGGCTCATTTGTGATTTTCAGAACCGAGCATCCAGTTGATCCAGGTTTTCTCCCGAGATCATTTTGAAGTTCTCAAATTTCAGTACGACCACCGATAATTTGTTTTCTTTGATTTGCTCGAGCCTTCACAAATCAATGTCACTTGTCCTGCATTTCCTTAGCCGTTTTGCATGATTTGACTTTATTGAACATGGCTTTGTCCAAGGTTTTGTAGAGGATGTCCTTGGCTACATTGTCCAGGTTGTATCTTTTTCTGTCATCATTTGTCCACTCGGTTCTTGGTTTTTCAACCATGACTGGTCAGGGAGCAACATCTTCTTCTCCTTCACCGCAACTCTTCGCATACAGTTGTGTTCACCTTTAATATTTGCAGAGGCCCATCTTCTATCACTATCCACATCTCATCATGTAATGCGATAGATGAGCTCGCATACGAATTTTCCAATCATCAAATTCTTCAATAATGAACATAGGGATGCGTGTCAAATTTGCTTCCATGATAATAACTTTTAATGATAAAAAGAGTTTTGAAGGTTTAAGTACTAAAGCAGACTTTGAAAAGTTTGGAGATCTAGTTCAGTAACCAATGCGGAGGGTTCAATGAACCAACCGCTCCGATACCACTTGTAGGTCCCAAGGGGTGTAAGTGTAAGGTTTAGAAGGGGGTTGAATAAACCTTACCAAATTTTCGATTTAGTCCTTTTAACTATACGAGTTGATTCTACACAATTTGTGTCCTTGATGGACAATCGATTTAGTCAATCAAGAGAGTTAGTCTCTCAAGAGACTTAGCCGAGTGTTGATGGAATAACTCATTTGTTGATTCTAAATTAACTCAATCGAGGTTTTGTTTACGTGGGAAGACTTAACACCCTTAAGTTTGATTAAGCAAGATTTTAGAGCTTGATTTAGTACTTATAAATTATCAAGTGAATAGCAAATTTATCACAGATATAGGCGATTAAAAATGCAAGAATTAAAATCTTTGAAAAGTAAATGACACAATGAAGTTTTTATAGAGGTTCAAGATGGGGTAATTCTTCTACTCCTCTCTTCTCCAACTCCTGGAGGAATCCACTAAGTAATGATCGGTTCTGAGTGGTAAGTCCGAGATACAAGTCTTGATCACACGGTGACTTGATCCTTTGGGACTCGATCCCGAGACGCCTTGATCACTCGGTGGCTTCTCGCACGACTCGCCTTCTTCACAGGGTATATGGTACTTTCTACTACACTCACTTGCTCAAACTCTTTGGATTTGATCACGAAGCCCTCCAAAAGCTTGAGACTTGATTCTCTACCTTGAACCTTCCTACAATCCTTCGTGGAATGTAGACCCCTTTTCTTCAAAGGTTTCCTCTTCAAGCGATTGAAGTTCTCTTTCCTTCACAGTGAGTGTTGGATTGATGTACTTCGTAATGTAGGCTTGAGGATTAATCTTGAATGATTTGAGAATATTTTTGGCTACACTTTGATTTGTTTCTTGAATGTTCGTGGTTCGTAACCTTCTCTCGTAGTCATCCTCGGCCTTTTATAGTGATCTTTCAAAAATTTGCCCGTTGAAGAGATAGGCTTATTTTTGAAAGTCACTTTGCGATCGTTGGCTTGTCTTGTTGCGAGCTTCTTGGAATTGCCATTTCCTCGTATGAATTGTTCTTTCACCTTTTGAGTTCGACACGGTGTAGTGCTTCCCATTGGTTCATTCCTTTTGCACGCTTCCTCCGGGATCGAGCACTCGAGAAAGGTGGTATGGAGATATTACTTGTTTAAGTAAATCTCTTGATTTACGGCAACGGATCTTTTCGATTATCTCGACTTGATTGCATTTCCTTGCTTTCCCAGGTGACTTAGAGTCGACTTCCAATCATTGGATGACTCTTCTGGCTCACTTTATCTTGAGACTTGGCTTTTCTTGAATTGACTTGATCGATACTTCACTCATTTGCATCTCACCGCTTCTTGATAGAGTTCCCGTCTACTCTTCTTTGCCATACTCGGTTGTCTCATAGCGAGTCTTCCTTTCAGTCTTGATTGTCTTCTTGCATGTTAGGGCGTAGGCGACTTAACTCACTTGGCCTCGCTTCTAATTGTTACAATGCATTTTACAACAAGAATTGGGGTACCAACTTTCTATTCTAAGTTTTACATGGCATTCATCAAAATCTAAACAATAAAATTCCTAACACACCCCTTGGGACCTACACCCCAGAAACATATTTCGCATATGAGATAAGAAATATAATCGAACACTGATTTTTCATCGATTTTTTTTAACAAAATCAAGTGTAATCGAAGACCCCAGAATCATAGATAGAAGAACATAGAATGGAATCGATGAAAACCCCAGAAACATTTTTGCATATGAGAGAACACTGGTTTTTCGAGAGAGAGAGATAAGATAATTTTGAGAGAAGTCGGTGAGAGAGGCAGAGAGTGAGTAAGTGGAAATGGGTGAAATGAAACCCTAACAAGACAATCAGATCCTATCTGATTTTTGGGTCGTTCGATTGTTGACACGTGTCAAAATCGTGACCCTTCATTTATAAAAAGCCTATCTGAAAGAATGTTCCAGAATATGGGCTTAGGCCTGTTAATTATGGGATGGGTATGATATGGGCTTTGTATTATGTATATACCAAATATCTGAATGGGCTTTTTATTTTTAATATGGGCTTCATTTAAGTACACTTATTTTTGTTTTATTTTTATTTAATTTTTAATGATTTAATTTATTAATTAAATTAAATTGTTACAAATTTAATAATATTTATTATTATTATTATTATTATTATTATTTTAATTATGTAACAGTTTTTTTATAGAGATTATTATATTATTGTAATTATATATATCATTTAATATTTATTAAGTTTTTCCTATTGTATAATATCAATATTTATTATATATATTATTAATATATTAATATGTATATTAATTATATTATTATTATTATTAAATTTGTTATATATATACTTATTATATAGAAATTATTTATTAATTAGTTAAAATTTCATATTAAATTACTTTAATAATTATATTATTATTATAGATTAGTTTAATATATGATATTATTTTAGAAGGGTAGGATATATATATAGATTATATTAATTTTATTTAATTTAGTATTAAATGTAATATGAATTATTCTATTATAGTTTAACTTTAATAATTTTGTTTCAGAAAATGTATCATTATCTGAGAGGACATCCTTTGAAAAAGGCACATCAAGTTCAATGGTTTATCCATTTTCCAAAAGTCCGTTTAGCAATATCACGAATGGTATGTTCAATTATTTTTTCTTTTAATTATTTTGTATATAAATAAATATAGTGCTATATAGATAATAATAAGAATAATGATAATGATAATATTTCAAATTTATCATTAAAGTTTCAGGCACACAATTACTCCCCAGAAGAAATATCGTTAATCGTGGAGTATCTAATTATGGTACTTCCGGTACACCCTCTTCGATGAGTTCAAAAGAAACTGTTATAATTGATCTCACTGATGATGAACCGATTGGAGCCCATGCTACTTCAAATAAGCCGACAACGTATGAAAATTCGGGTGTTACTGTAACTGAAATTGAGTTCAGTGAAGTATTAAATCCTTCACATGATGGTTAGTTTAATTTTTAATATTTTTTAATTTCATATATTCGAGTTTATTAATATTATTTAGTATAATTTCATGAATTAGTGTAATTATTGTTTTTTTCAGAGTATTGTGATATGGGGGACGCGAGTTATAAATGCCAATTTTGTGGAGCTTTATTTTGGTTAGAAGAGAGGCTATCCTCCTATCCAAAATCAAATCCTCGCTACTCTTTGTGTTGTGGGCACGGAAATATTCAACTTCCCCCAATCAAACAATCACCAACTGTTCTTCAAGATCTATTGTTTGGAAATGGAAATAAAAGCAAACACTTTCAAGAAAATATACGTTCTTATAACAATATGTTTTGTTTTACATCTATGGGAGGAAAGATTGACAAGGATGTGAACAAAGGCAGGGGTCCTCCGGTTTTTCGAATGTAGGGCCAAAATTACCACCTTATTGGAAGTTTGTTGCCGCCGGATGGATCGACCCCCAAATTTGCTCAGCTATATATATATGATACGGAGAATGAAATAAGTCATAGGTTGAATTCCGTCAGGTTTGTTTATTCTTTTATTATATTTTCTTTCTTTGTTATTCATTTGTTTAAATTTTTAAAAGCAATTTTTTTTTTAATTTCTAAAAAATAATTTTCAAATTTGTAGGCAAGGAAGTGATAGCAATAATTTGCACAAAGTTATCGTGTCTGAATTGAAGAAAATGTTGGATGAGAACAATGTTTTGGTTAAATCCTTTAGAATGGCAAAAGAAAAGATTCAAGAACATGGTTATTCAGATGTAAAATTACGTTTGATTGGTAGAAGGAGTACGGATGCTAGGAGATATAATATGCCAACGAGCAGTGAAGTCGCCGCTCTGATTGTTGGTGATTTTGATCGTGCTTTGGGTGATCGGGATATCCTTGTTGAAACAAGATCTGGTCTTTTGCAGCGGATAAATGAATTGAATGCTTCTTATTTGGCCTTGCAGTATCCATTATTATTACCTTATGGTGAGGATGGTTTTAGAGAAGATATACCATTTTCAGTAAATAAGACTAATAGTACTGGTGCTAGAAGAACAATTAGTGTGCGTGAATACTTTGCGTACAGATTACACGACAGAGACCATGAATCGGCGTCTGTTTTGTCTTCACGAAGATTGTTTCAACAGTTTGTTGTTGATGCTTACACAATGGTCGAGTCTGCTAGATTGAAATATATCCGTTTGAATCAGAAAAAGCTTCGTTGTGATATATATAAAGGCTTGATGGATGTTGTTTTGCGTGGTGACATTGATCCGAGTACTCAAGGCAAACACATTATATTACCTTCAACTTTCACCGGAGGTGCTCGATATATGATACAGAATTATCAAGATGCGATGGCTATTTGTCGATGGACGGGTTATCCGGATTTGTTTATAACATTTACTTGCAATCCCAAATGGCCAGAGATCATTCGTTTTGTTCAGAAAAAGAATCTAAATCCGGAAGATCGACCGGATATTATTTGCAGAATCTTTAAGCTTAAGCTAGATTCTTTGATCAAAGATCTTCGGAAAAATAAACTGTTCGGGAAAGTAAATGCAAGTTAGTATTTGTTTTTAAAATTCTATATATTTATATATATATTTAATAATATATTAAATATTTGTTTACTTAGTTCATTTTCTCAAATCCTTATTATTATTTGTTTTATTATATTGCAGTTATCTATACGATAGAATTTCAAAAGCGTGGCTTGCCTCATGCACATATATTGTTGTTTCTGGCCAAGGAAGACAGATATCCAACTGCAGATGACATAGATCGAATCATATCAGCCGAAATACCTGACGAGAGAATTGATCCATGCTATTATGATGTAGTAAAGGATCATATGATTCATGGTCCATGTGGTGATGTAAGGAAAAACTCTGCCTGTATGGCCGATGGTCGCTGCAGTAAATATTTTCCCAAAAAATTTGTGGATGCGACTACCATTGATGAAGAAGGTTATCCGCGTTATAGACGTAGAAATTATGGAAGAGTAGTTGAAAAAAATGGTGTCCCGCTGGACAACAGATATGTGGTGCCTCATAATCGTCAATTGTTACTCAAATATGGAGCTCACATAAATGTGGAATGGTGTAATCAAGCCAGATCTATTAAGTACCTATTTAAGTATGTCAACAAAGGTAATGATCGCGTGACAACATCGTTTTATACAAGCACCGACGAGGAGGACTCGGGAAAAACCATTGATGAAGTGAGCATGTTTTATGATTGTAGATATATATATCTTCGTGTGAAGCCGCGTGGAGGTTATTGGGGTTTGAGATTCAGTACAAATATCCTTCAGTGGAACGACTCAACTTCCATCTTCCGAATGAGCAGAGTGTTATTTTGGATGATAACGAGCGAATAGATGATGTGCTTAGTAAAGATTCAGTTAAGGAGAGCATGTTTTTAGCATGGATGGAAGCAAACAAAATATATCCCGAAGCCCGTGAGCTAACCTATGCTGAAGCCCCAACAAAATTCACATGGAAGAAAAAACTCAGGAAGTGGATGCCAAGAAAAATGGGGAAATCAATAGGTCGAGTGTTTTTCGTCCCTCCAGGGGCTGGTGATATGTACTACTTGCGGTGTCTTCTCAATATTGTACGTGGGGCTACGTGTCATGATGACTACAAGAAGTTCAACAGTACTCAACAAGCTTCGTACCGTGATGCTTGCTATGCTCTTGGTTTGTTGGAAGATGATAGGGAATATGTTGATGCAATCACTAAAGCGAGCTATTGGGCTTCTGCAGATAGTCTCCGAAGTCTTTTTGCGTCGTTGCTATCATCAGAATCTTTGAGCAGACCAAAAGTAGTATGGGACAAGTGTTGGCAATATCTTTCAGATGATATTCTACATAGACGGCGACGTCTTCTCCAACATGAAGGTATTATTATTATATGTTAAATGTCATATTCTTATTTCTAATAATATTGTTTTATATATCTTTTTATTTATTCAATGTCATATTATTTTTCTTGCAGAATTGGTATTGAGTGAGAATGAGATAAAAAATCTTGCTTTGTTGGAGATTGAAAGAATATTGAGAAATCGTGGCACGAGTCTACGTGATTTTGATACGATGCCCTTTCCTGATGCTGACAATACTGGGAATAACCGAAACAGATTGATATACGATGAGTTGCGTTATGGTCGTAAGGCTCTTTTGGTAGAGCACAAGAACCTCATTTCCAGACTCAATGAGGAACAAAAAAATGTTTACTCTGAAATCAGGACAGCGGTGGAATCAAATAAAGGTGGTATGTTCTTTGTATACGGATATGGGGGAACAAGCAAGACATATTTGTGGAGGGCTTTATCTGCGGCTTTGAGATCGAAAGGAGAAATTGTGTTGAATGTGGCATCGAGTGGAATAGCGTCCCTATTGCTGCCTGGTGGAAGGACTGCCCATTCCCGTTTTGTTATTCCTTTAAACCCAAATCAAGAGTCAACTTGCAATATCAAACGGGGGACTCGCATTGCAGCCGAGCCGATTATTCGTTGTAAACTTATAATGGGATGAAGCCCCAATGATGCACAAGCATTGCTTTGAAGCCGTGAATGAAACTCAAAGCTCTTTTAAAATTAATCAATCCATGCAATGAATCAAAACCTTTTGGAGGGAAAATCTGTTGTGTTCGGGGTGACTTGATGATATTGCCTGTTATACCGAAGGGAAGTCGACAGGATGTAGTTAATGCCACGATAAATGCATCATATTTGTGGAAAGATTGTACAAAGATCGAGATTGACTAAAAATATCGTCTTCAAAGCCTCGATCGGCGGATGATGATTATGGATTTGGCCCGATTCTCGAGTGGATAGCAAGCATCGGAGATGGAACAATCGGAGGATCTAATGATGGTTGTGCCACTATCGATATACCTGAAGATATTCTTTTGGAATCATCTCGTGATCCCATCGCAACAATTATAGAGAATACTTATCCAATGTTTAAAGACGCCATTGATGATCCAACTTATTTGAAAGATAAGGCGATACTCGCACCAACTCATGATGTTGTTGAGTCGATCAATCAATATATGACGTCTTTAAATTCTTCGGAGGGGCAGACTTATTTGAGCTCAGATAGCACGAGTAAATCTGATGCTAATATTGATTTCTTGCATGATATTCATACGCCAGAATTTTTGAATGGTATAAAATGTTCCGGCGTTCCCAATCATGAGTTGCATTTGAAGGTTGGGACTCCAGTTATGCTCTTGAGGAACATGGACCACTCGACTGGATTGTGTAACGGGACTAGATTGGTGATTACGAGGCTCTCTAGACACGTACTTGAAGCTAAAATTCTCACTGGAACGCATGAAGGTCATAAGGTGTTGATACCGCGAATGACACTAACACCGTCGGACCTCAGCATTCCATTCAGGTTTCAACGTAGACAGTTTCCTCTGATTGTGTGTTATGCAATGACCATAAATAAGAGTCAAGGCCAATCTCTCTCAAATGTTGGTCTCAGATTTTGAAGAATCCAGTATTCCATTCGCCAATTATATGTTGCCGTTTCCCAAGTCACCAATCGGAAGGGACTAAAAATATTAGTCTGTGGCGAAGATGAATCAAAAAACAAACAGACTCAAAACGTGGTGTACAAAGAAGTTTTTCAAAATTTGTAGATTTTAATTTGTTCGAATAGATGTTTGTACATTTTCTATTTTTTATTAATGTGTAATAAATTTTACAAACATCCAATCTACACGGTCGAACACAACAAACCAAATATCGTAAAACACAATAAACTTCATATTGTCCAATATTACTCTTGTCGTGCATTGCACGGGTAAAACACTAGTTTATATATAGATAGCAAACTCGATATATAATAATAAAATTGAGAAATTAGAAAAATGAGGTAATATTCATTTGAGATCTTTTGACATTTCATCAAATCGGTATATATATGTTTGACAATCAATTTATGATGTGTTTTCCTATAAATCTATAATTAATGATTTAAATAATATAATCTCCTATTTTAATATAAGAATTTTTATAAATATGATTATATTATAGGTATAATGTTTTTTTTAAATAGCCAATGTTATAAATATGTTAAATAGAAAATTAGGTGATCAAACAAAAATACAAACTTGATTGCCAAAGTTAAATTGCAAGATTTCTTATATGTCATCTCTTATTTAAAGAAAGAAAGTTTGGTAAACATGTGCAATAAATATTCTTATATGGTCGGACATATGCATATATGGTCATAGATATATAATAGTCAAACTTTCCATACAAAAAAGCAAAAAACCCTGCAATAAAAATTGGGAAAATTACAGAAATTAATTGGTTTTATTTTACAAAAATATCCCAAATAAAAAATCAACCAATGTACATGAATTAATTGCTTTTTTTAGAATTTGAAAAAGAGGCGGGAAAAATTTCTCATACTATTTTAAGAAGCGGCTCTTATTATCTATATATATCATATTTATTTTTTATTTTTTCTCTTTTTTTGTTCCTAGTTTGTAACTGTATTAAGAAATATGATACTTTATCTCAACAAACGGACACTTTTACTTATAAAAGTGTTACTTTAACTATATCATATTTATTTTTCATTTTTCATTCTTTCCTTCATTTCCAATTTGTGACTATATTAAAAAACATGATACTTTATCTCAAAAAATAGATACTTTAATTTATAAAAGTGTTACTTAACTCATATATATATATATATATATATATATATATATATATAGGATTTGGTTCAAATGAAACCACCCTCTCTAGGTGAGACAATGTGGACTCATCTTACCCATTGATCTTAAAAAATGAAGGGATGTGATTAATTCAGTTTTTTTTAATTATTTCCTAATTTTTGCTGATTTTAAGGGTAAGATTGTAATTTTGTAATTCAAATTAGTGGTCCTGATTTTAAGGAAAAATAAATAGACACTCACGGATTTTGTGGCGGAATTTAAGGAACTGTTTTCTTTCCAAATATTTTTATTTTACAAAGATAGTTAGGGTTCTTCTCTTTGCATAATTAGACATCAAATAATGCATATTAAGTTATTTTGTTGGCAATTTTTTACGAAAACAAGACATAATTGAATATAACGTACTGCATATGTAGTTATACTACACTGCATAAATAGGTTCAATATAATGTATATTTAGTTATGAAAATGGGATGTTGCTTTTGGAAATTATAAAAATGAGATGTTACATAATGTACTGCATATTTAGTTATTCCACAATGCATAGATAGTTTCTAGATAATACATAGTTAGTTGATTTTGTTGCATAGTTTATGACATCTTGCATAGTTGGTTATATTGTACTACATATTAATTTTTTTACGCTGCATAAATAGTTTTCAGATAATGCATATTTAGTTGAGTTTTGTTGCATATTTAGTTTTCGAACTCACTATTTGTTATTTCTCTGTAATATTGCACCGATTTTTCGTGTTTTTCTCTGTAATTTTCATGAACTGTAATTTTCGAGTTCTTCACAGTTTTCTTTATTTGCGTTAATGGAGGAATGAGAGAGAGAGAGAGACGTGAGATTGGTGAAAATTGGGAGATGTATGAGAGAGAAAGAGATTTGATTCCATTTTTGTAACTAATTTGTTATGTTATTTTACCCTACTACCCTTATATTGATTAAATTAATATTTTAATATATTTTTTATCCATTAAATCATACCCATTGATTAATAGTGGGGGATGGTTGAGATTAGTCCATTGTGTCTCACCTAGAGACATGGTCTCACTTGATCCCCTATATATATATATATATATATATATATATAGGATTTAGTTCAAATGAGACCACCCTCCCTAGGTGAGACAGTGTGGACTCATCTTACCCATTGATCTTAAAAAATGAAGGGTTGTGATTAATTCAGTTTTTTTAATTATTTCCTAATTTTCGCTGATTTTAAGGGTAAGATTGTAATTTTGTAATTCAAATTAGTGGTCCCAAATGATTTTATGGGTCGAAATAAATTGACATCTTTGGATTTTGTGGCGGAATTTAAGGAACCAGCTTTTCTTTCCAAATATTTTTATTTTACAAAAAGATAGTTAGGGTTCTTCAATCGCATAATTAGACATCAAATAATGCATATTTAGTTATTTTGTTGGCACTGCTTTTTTTAAAAACAAGACATAATTGAATATAACATACTGCATATGTAGTTATATTACACTGCATATATAGGTTCAATATAATGTATATTTAGTTATGAAAATGGGATGTTGCTTTTGGAAATTATAAAAATGGGATGTTACATAATGTACTGCATATTTAGTTATTCCACAATGCATAAATAGTTTCTAGATAATACATAGTTAGTTGATTTTGTTGCATAGTTTATGACGCCTTGCATAGTTGGATATATTGTACTACATATTAGTTGTAATATATTCATAATTTGTGACTATATTAAAAAATATGTTACTTTATCTCAAAAAACAAATACTTTTACTTATAAAAGTATTACTTTAACTCTATCATATTTATTACTCATCTTTCTTTGTATTTATTATTAAAAAATATAATACTTTATTTAAAAAATAGATATTTTTACTCTTAAAACATGATATTTTGTCTCAAACAAAATATATTTTTACTCATAAAGGTGTTACTTTAACTCTGATATATTTATTTGTCCTTCAATGTAATGTAATCATAATCTGCGGCTATATTAAAAAATATGATATTTTATCTAAAATAACCGATACATTTTCTCATAAAACTGTTACTTTAAATGAGGAAGAAAAACAGAAAAAAAACAAAAAAAAAAAGGCAGGAGCTGCTGTTGACCCGCGGACCTGGTCAACAGGATCCGTGGATCCGCGGGTCAAATAGATCCGTCTTACGGATTGAGACCCGCAAGACGGTCCTATATGAGTTTTTGCCAAATTTAAATTGAAACATATATAATATTTAAATTTAACATTTAAAGTTGAAGTATTAATTATTAAAAAAGTCTTGCACAATTTATAAGTTATAACTACATTGCATTACTAAAAGTAGAGATATTAAACGGGTTGGCCTTACCGGTTTCGGACCAGCCATAGCGGGCTTTAAGCCAAACGGTTTTTGAAATAAATGGACAGGTAATAAACGGACTGAAAATATTGGAACCTAACCCTAACCCTAGCGGGCTTAGGATAAACGGGCCACTATCATGCTATATGTCAAGAAATTAAAAATTATATATTTAAATTTAAAATTTTAAACTCGAACATTGTATATAACATTTAAGTTTAAATTTAAATTAAAGGTATTTTTCGTACAAAAAAAGTCGTGCATAGTTTATTACATTGCATTAAAAAAATTATAAAATTAAATATTTTATGATCTAAAATTTAAAAATATAACTTTAATAATAAAAATTAACATTATATACCCATATCAAATAGAAAAACTTAAGACTTTGTTTTTTAAAAAAATTACTCATATGGCAATAAGTCAAAATTTTCAAAATTATATATTTTAATATAAAATTATAAACTTGAGCATATATAACCTTTATGTTTAACATTTAAAGGTAATCTATTCATTAAAAAAGATCATGCATAGTTTAAAATTACATTGCATTAATAAAATTATAAAATTAGATTTAGCATACCATTTAGAAATATAATTATATCCTAAACTAGTATTTTACCCGTGCACGTGCTTTTAACTATCACATGTGTATTTTTCTAATAGTTCTATGAAATCTATCCCCTGTCTTTTGGGATAACAACATCCCACAGGGAACCATCCATGTTTCTAAATAGAATGGGATGGGAATTCACGGTTAATTTGGGAATGGAAGAGGGGATGGAGATTCCCCGCTTCTTAAGAATTAGGGTGTAACGGCCCGCTACGACTGTCCCTGCAAACTAACACGAGTCTTTCCTGCGTGCTTTGTCCTCATTCATGCGCACCTAAGAAGCAGCTTCCCAGGAGGTCACCCATCATGTAATTGTTCCGGACCAATCACGCTTAACTTGGGAGTTTTTACATGATTATCACCAGAAAAGAATGTGCATCTTGTTGGTATAAGTAGTACCTATTAAATATTTTAAGCTCTCCTCAATGGTATAGTCTCATACCTACACAGTCTCATAATCTCCTCTTTTTCGGGTGTGGGATTGGTTCATTCATGTCCCCCTCCACCTAGAAGCCTGCCATGAGTCGCTTATTGTCTGTGCCTTCTGTTTGCACCGACGATCACTGCCCGTCCTCTTCGGCACCGGGCGTCACATACCCACCAGCTTCCGCTTGGTTCATCCCCGAAACACATCATACTAGGAGAGGTCCTGCTCTGGTACCATCTTCAATGATCGCCTTCCAGATCGACGACTGTGTCCCACAAACCAACACGAGTCTTTCCAGCGCGCTTTTTCCTCATTCACGCGGACCCTAGGAGCAGCTTCCCAGGGTGTCACCCATCATGTAATTGTTCCGAGCGAAGCACGCTTAACTTTGGAGTTTTTACATGATTAGAACCAGAAACAAATATGCATCTTGTTGGTAAGAGTAGTACCTATCAAATCTTTTAAGCTCTCCTTAACTATATAGTCTCATACCTATATAGTCTCGGAATCTCCTCTTTTTTGGGTGTGGGATCGGTTCATTCATATCCCCCTCCACCTAGAAGCCTGCCAGGAGTTGCTCATTGTCCGTGCTTTCTCTTTGCACCGACGATCACTCCCCGCCCTCTTCGGCCCTGGGCGTCACACGGGGGATGAGACAGATACGGTATTTATATTTTCACCCCTTTCCATTCTGATTAGATAAAATGGGGATTCTCTGTTCTCATCCCCATTCCTTGAATATGTATATTATTTTTATCTATTATTAGTATTAATTCTATTTTTAATTTTTAATTTTATTAATTATAAAAATTAAACTCAATAATATTTACAACTTTACTTGTTCTCATTTTTTATTTTATTTTACACGTGTGATGCACGAGTGTATATCTGTGAGGTGTCCGTTACTATGACATGTACATTTTTCTAATAATTATATAAATTCTATCCCTGCATTGTAATATTTTTAATACAGTATCAACCAATGGGAATTAAATAATATTTAATGTGTTTTATTGACAAAGTAAAAAACAAAAAGTATTATACCTCAGAATAATAAAAAAAAATACATGTAGTTTTGAAAATTGATTTTTCATAAATGTGAGGCCCCATAATTTTCAACCGTAGACGACACAATCACGGATATTTTATCGATATAATATTTTAATATTCCGATAACTTATTCTTATATTCACTATCTATTTTGCATAACATATTATGTTATTGAATTTACCATCGCTTATTTTATTACCTAACGACATGATATTACTATTTGATTTAAGTTTACTAAATTCTTAAAATTCAATGACTATTATCTATTTAATCTTGATTTCGTAAGAAAAAGTACTGTTCAAAAATTTATTCTCTAGAATTTGAAAAAATAAAACTCTTGCCGTCATTTTTTATTTATAAAAATGATGGCGATATTTTTGTTTAGTCATTTTTATCAAGTTACTATTGCACAATAGATTAAAACGGTTTCTATTTTGATCAACTTATTCTTATTGTGCAAAACTACCATTTTGATTTAAACAAACTTACTTCTCAATTTTTGAGATTTTGAAATAAAAATACAATTTGAAAATACTCTATACGATAAACTCAATATCTCTACTCAAAATCTATTATATTGGTTTATCAAACTTGTATTATAAAATATCCTTAGCATAAAATATAATAGTGTTTAAAACTATTTCGAAGAAATATGATTTCGTACCTTACGAACAAACCTTTTCATCCTTATGATCTTTGAAAGCTATCTACTACTAAATTACTATTTTAATAATACAATGCCTTTGTCTTGAAAGCTCATTTAGTAAAGTTTCTATTTTCCAAATAATAGTACTTGAGATTTATTTTATTAAAAAATCCAACTTTTATATTGAACTAGCAAATTGTCTCATTCTTGACTTGTTGAATTACTGACTACTTGATTTAACTAATAGATACATCATTTATACTCAGAATCATTTTTATTTTATGGTATATATTAATACCACCTATTTTCAGTTCATTGACGATTGTCGATTTCTTTCAACTTTGAACATATACATTAACCGGTTGGAATTCTTTTTTAACAACTAAATATTTTCTTGTAGCAAGATATATCATTTTCAAAAATTACATTTATCTATCACTAAATAATTTTTATAATTTAATTGATTGCTTGATTGATATATTTGACTCGTATTATTGGTTCTAATTTTATTTACTACCTTAGACGATACGTGATAATACTATACTTGAAAATTGTTAGACACCTTATAACTTAGAAGACTTATTTCATTAGTGATATATATAGCTTATAGAATAAGGAGCTTGATTTGTGATAACTGATTATGTGAGTTGATAAGTGTTGTGAGATTAATAAGTGATTTTTGTTGGACTTCATGTTTAGTACCATTATTACCAATTTGAGACAAAAAAAAAAAGGAAAATGAGGATGAATTATGGAGAGATGGATGTCTACCATGAGGGGGAGACAGGGGTGGACTTTTGTGATGCTCAAAAAATTCCATTCAACATTCTCCTTCCACTCACACATAATATATACACCCCACTTCATTTTCATTTCACCATTTTTTTTATTTTATGCACTCTTCACACTACTTTCTGTTTTAAATATTCAACTTCCTTATTTTATACACTCTCACAAACCACCAAACAACAAGCAAGATAAATGAAACAAAAAAACAATATGGTGGATGTGTGTGAAGAGTAGGAATCGGCCATTATGGCCTAAAGGGTGTGAGAAGTAATTTTTATTTTGTTCCTTACATGCTCCACTCTCTTCCATTCATTTTCATATTCCCTCTAAACCTTAGCCACATTCTCTCACAAAAACAAGAATTAAGAGACTTCTCCATTTCCAACCAAAAAGCCAAAAATTACAAGGCATAACACCTATAGTGGATGAAATTTGAGAAGAATGAGAAGACGTGAAGAAAGCTTGGTTTCAAATGGTATTTTAGAAGGCTTCAACTATCTACAAGTCAAGATAAGTAGATATCAATTTAGATTTCAGTACATTTTTATTTTCTAAACTTTAAATCCCAAATTCTTGACCTTAATTGTTATTACAAGCTAAAAGTATATATAAATATAACTACGAGAAACGCTGACCAAGTCTACAAACTTCCATAAGATAAACTATTATTACAATAATTGTTCTGATCAAAACACGTCATATATACAAAGGGATGTCGTCAAGACCCTAGCAAAATACTCCTGTAACTGGCACTAGCTAGTCAGATCAGGAAAATCCCCCAACTCCTTTGTTGTTGCCTGGATTATCGCCTGGAATATTTTTTAGGAAAATATATACGTGAGGGAAAAACCTCGTAAGTGGGTGCAGGTGTGGCCTTTTAGAAAAGTTTAATGTTAAGAAAGATTCAACTAATCTTTATAAGTGAAATCATTTTCAATTCAAAAGCAACATGCACTCAATCAATCTATAACACAATTAATACAAATGTCACATTAACAGAGGGACCGTTCATTGACGGTAAGTGACCCCCGTTCTCCCTTATCACTCCTTTATTACGTTGGCGTAAAGCCTTACCCCCTTATTGCACTACACTACGGCACGACTCTCCACATTGGGGGTCGCGAAGCTCGGAGAAGTCATATTCCAGAATATACCCACCCTACGACCCACTTCAACCTTTAGAACACTCCGTCTTTAGGCGGTGGGATTTGGTTGTCGATAGCGAAGAACCTTTTAAGACCGCAGGCCCTTGCCTAACCAGCCGAACTCAGCCCTATCCACAGGACACTAGGGCCCAACACTTTATCAAATAATAATGCAGTAATAAAATGCAACAAGACTCTGAATCATTTAGCAAAGTTTGAACCCAGATTCATGTCTCGAAAGTGAAACATTATTAACTATCAAATAAAACCACACAAGTTAATAACATAATAAGAATGCAGAAAACTTTTAGATTGAGAATATAAGGATCATGACTTTTAATGAAGATAAGGTTTCAAAGTTTGCAGCACTCAGGTTGATCTCATATACTGAAGGAAACAATTGAGTGGAGGAATTTCACAATGTTATGAGATGAATTGGTTGTGATAATATATATACATGGTGTAGAAAGTAAATAAAACAAATAGCCTACAACTTTACCTAGCACTAAGTTGGACTTTTATGAGTTAAACTGAACTAATTTATGATGGTGCATATTCTCAAGTGGGATTACGGCCTGATTAATAAAAGAACACATGGCTAGCCATATCAAGGTCATGGCTTTAGGTATATAGCATTGCAATCCTAGTTTTAAATTTAATCAACTTAAGAAAATGAATGTTTGCACAAGGTACTAGACAATTTGTCTTATCAAAGCTAAACTAGTTTAATTAATAGAATTTATCACTTTTAGTTTCACTAAATAATCTTTACTGAAATAATCTGAGTTGGTAAAGTTGTAGAAGAGAAATTAAAGTTTCTCAAATTTTCTAGCGCTTCAGGTTGACAACTGGAGATGTTTAACTATTGTAGTATTTATATAAAATGTATCCAAGAATGATTAAGTGGCTAAGTAAGAAACTCACCACTAAGAGTGGAGGAAAACTCAACTGGAATCAAGACATGAAGATGAAGAACAATATAAAAATGAAAATATCCGGCACTATAGTTCAAGTAATTGACAACAACGAAATAAATTTTTAATTACCCAACTTTTAACATGTATTTTAAAGGAGACTATTAGAGAAATTTGACCAAGATTAAAATAATGAAGTATTTGTGAAAAATGACTCACCTGTAAACATTATATTCAATCTGCAACCAACTTGTTCTGGACCGAATTTCTAACACTAAATTTTGAAACCAAAATTTCGTCAATAAAATACCAGTTTCGGAATCTCGAACTCTAACCAAGTTTTTTTTTCCTTTTTCTTTTTCCTTACGTTACTCTCATATTCCAATTTTCAAAGATAATACTCTCAGTCACTAGATTTTTGGTAATTTAGTTCATTAGTCGGCTGCAGCTAATAAATGAGTCCCCTTTTCCTTTCCTTTTTTTTTCAAAAACTTGCTAACACCCCCAATCACCCCTCTTGCCTAATTTACGTGTCCAACCATCAAGTTGGGTGGGGTAAAACTAAGCAGGTGGTGGCAATGTAACTAGAGGCTTCCTTAGTTATCTTAGTGTCCTATTCTTATCTTTGTTAACTACATATATATACATATATATATCTACTAATTATTTTTACCTCTTAAGAAAATTGCTTATTTTAAAATATGTTTCAAATGAATATATGCTTTCAATTAAAGATTCAGATATTTGAAACTTTTACAATTTAAGTCGGAGTCACACGACTTATAATCTACAATAAATATCCGGGTTGCACTCAACGCTTAAAATTATAGGTAAGTTCCATACAAAATAAATTGACGTTCAAAATTTTAGATATTATAAGTAGTCGAAATTTTAGGGTTCTATATTCTTCCCTCCTTAAAAGAATTTAGTCCACAAATTCTCTTCTTGGAATAGTTCTGGGTGGTGCTTCTGCATATCTCCTTCTGTTTCTCAAGTGGCTTCTTCTACCTTATCCTGGTTTTGCCACACTACTTTAACCAAGGGAATATTTTTTTCCTCAACTCTTGAACTTAACGATCTATAATTCGCAACGGTTTCTCCTCTTTTGTCAAATTTTCCATTACTTGAGGAATGTTGTCCTTGATTATGCGCTCCTGATTAGGATGTCATTTCTTTATCCTTTAAAACGTGAAAGATGTTACGTGTTCCTGGAAGCTCTGGCGAAAGTTCTAAACGATATGCCATAGTTCCTATTCTTTCAAGTACTTTGAAAGGCCCAATATATCTGGGGCTCAATTTCTCGCCTTTCTTGGTATGAATCATACCCTTTCGGGAAGACAATCTAAGAAATACTTCATCTCCAGTCGCGAACTCTAAATCTTTTCTTTTTTGTTCGGCATAGCTTTTCTGGCGGCTTTGAGCTGTACGGATTCGTTCTCGAATTCTTCAAACTTTTTCGATAGCTGCCTACACTAGATTGAGCTTCAGAAGTGACAAAGATGTAGTACTTTTCTTCTTAGAAGTTTATTTTGTCATCAATTTTCCAATGAATGGGTGACTTACATTTCTTTTTGTATAATGCTTCATAAGGCGCCATTCCGGTTGTTGTTTGATAATTGTTGTTGTATACAAATTCTGCTAAGGCCAAATGAGAATCCCAGTTTTCTTTAAAGTCTAACACACATGCTCTCAGCATATCTTCAAGTATTTGGATGATCCTCTCAAATTGTCCGTCAGTTTGAGAATGAGCGGCAATACTAAAGCTAGCTTGGTTCCCAAAGCTTCATGTAGGCTTTTCAAAAATCGCAATACAAATCGTGGATGTCGATTAGAGACAATGTTAGTAGGTATACCATGTCATCTCACAACCTCATTGAGGTACTTTTGAGAAATTTATGGAAGCTATCCGTCTTCCTAATAGATAGAATATGTGTTTATTTGATAAATCTATTAACTATCACCGAAACAACATCATGGCTATTTCTAGTTCGAGGCAAATTAGTGATGAAATCTATAGTTATATACTCTCATTTTCATCCTTGTATATGCAGAGGTTGTAGAAGTCCAGAAGGTCGTTGATGTTGTTTTCATCTGTTGGCAAGTTAGACACTTTGAGATGTAATTAACAACTTGATTCTTCATATTTGCAACCTATAACGGGTGACAGCTTCTAGGGAAAAGACGACCAAAGTAGCTTGTTGCTCTTCCGTATACTCTAACTGAGGATATGCTCTTTATTTTCTCTAACCAACGCTTGTCCCTGATGTCATCCGACTGGCCTAGAAACTCGGGAGGGTCAAATCCTAAAAATCGCTCTAGCATTTTGTTATGCGCGAACAGTACTTGTTATCGAGTGTCTTGCTATTGGAGTTGATTTACTTGTTGCTGCATAAACAACCGTGTATTATTGCTAGGCTTGTGTCAATAAGTTGTCTCCAGCGGTGGGTGGTTGTGCTTGATGTGCTTCTGGTGTGGAAAATTGCTCGCAATGGCATTGAGGTTCCTCTTGATGGTTCAATCGAGGTTTTCCTTATGACGTCTATCGGTCGTCCATATTATTAAGACTATTAATATTAATCAAAAAAGGGTAAAACATAGCATTTAACTAAATCGATTAGCTACAAGTAATCATCTTTTTATACATAAAATGTAACGATTACGTTCATGGTAATAATAGTATGTACAATAGATCATACTCTCATATCATGCTACTAAGTATTCAGTACTAATATTTATATCAGGTAACATCTACTATGTACATTTATCACCCAACCAATTTTGTATACGAAATTTATAAGTCCTATTTTGCTAAGGACCTATTCATTAGTCACATCACTATGTACATCATCATCTATTTTGTCTATCCCTCCTCGATCCCCATTCCTTCTTTGGATCATTTTCAAGATCTTCTTCAGGATCTTGTTCTACTTCTTGATTATGTTGTACTAGTTGAACTAACTGGTTATTACGTCCTATTACAACTCTAGGAATTTCATCCCCTAGACCAGAATATTGTGCTTCTATAGTAGCTAGGGTATGCTGATAAGCCACAAGACACTTACACGCCAAGACAACAATTATAGGATTAATAATGATAAAAGGAATACAACTTTCGACAAGAAAGAAAGGTGCTACACTCTTTAATTAAGGTTATGCACAAGAAACGAGTGGAAGAAAATTAATATATCAAATACTAAGTTACAAGAAAGGCTTCAAAACAACAAATCACTCGAAGGAAGAATAATTCGATAAAAATAATTAACACAGACAAGGATGACGATGTCCAAGATATTAACAAAAGACTCAGAATCAAATTGAACTACTTCAAGAGTAGATGTGTTTAAAAGAATGTAACATTTAGAAGACAAACATCAAGCAGATAGAATGATCGACAATCTTAGAAGCAAATATTGATGTCAAAAGTGAGGGGAAGTGAAAATTAAAATTCACGCAAATTCAAGAAAACTACAATCATGAATTTGTAGAGGTGATAACATGTAATCAGCACCGATATTGGAAAATCTGCGCAATCCATTGAAAAAAATCTGATGTAGGATCAAAATGTTGCTCCAATAAGCAATATCTCTCAATAGAAAAAGAGAAGTCGATTGAGATTTTGGGGATGCAATAGACATTGCCACTCTTGAGATAATTCATAAAATTTATATTCTTCTTAAGATAGATAATATGGTATCTAGAAGAAATTAAAATCGTGATCACTTGATGAGATTAATGAATTGTCACTAAACCCATTGAGTAACTCGCAACAATGTGCGGGCAAAAGTGCATCTATGGGAAAAATATGGAGGAAGAAAGTGAAACGAGATAGAGGTGGGAAAATTCAAAATATGTAGGTATATATGAAGCATCAGTAATGAACCACTTAGCCAGTTAAGACACAAAACAAGTTACAATATGAAGATGATTCAGGTTTCATTATAACTAATTTTGTCACAAATGAAAGCCAGGCACCGAATATGAAGAACAGACAAACTCTGAACAAAAATGAAAGTTTGGAAAGCAATTTGAATGAAATTCATTTGGCTCCATAATGCTTATAACATATCTTACAAGCTTATGGGGTAATACTATAACATTAGTTTCTGAACAAGTTTCTAATGATATCGAAACAATGGTATGATGTTATACTCTTAAAGATGAACTAGAGCTCAAGGAAGTGATACTATTAAGATAAAATACGTAAATCCAGATGTTCTTTAGTATAGAAAATGAGTTTTTCTTGCTTAACAATCCCAAAGATAGACAATACTCATACTTACCAATCAAAATACCAAGATGGTGAGTACCTACTCCTCTATTTGCTACACACAAACACCTAAGTTCAACATTACAACTCCATTTTTATGGTCATACAAATGTGGTAACCCAACTACAGACTGAAGATCATATCTTGGGTCAGCTCGAGTGTAGATATTTTCACACTCAAGCTCTGATACCACTACTATCACGCCCGAATTCACAAAGCTATAATAATCAAAATATATTTCTGAGTCCAAACAATGAAATATAAATTGTTATTACAAGCCAAAAGTATATATAAATATAACTATGAGAAACGCTGACCAAGTCTACAAACTTCCATAAGATAAACTATTATTACAATCATTGTTCTGGTCAAAACACGTCATATATACATAGGGGTGTCGTCAAGACCCTAGCAAAATACTCCTGTAACTGGCACTAGCTAGTCAGATCAGGGAAATCCCTCAACTTCTTCGTTGTCGCCTGGATTATCGCCTGAAATATTTTTTAGAAAAATATATACGTGAGGGAAAAACCTCCGTGAGTGGGTACAGGAGTGCAGGTGTGGCCTTTTAGAAAAGTTTAATGTTAAGAAAGATTCAATTAATCTTTATAGGTGAAATATTTTTCAATTCAATAGCAACATGCACTCAATCAATCTGTAACACAATTAGTACAAATGTCACATTAACGGAGGGACCGTTCATTAACGGTAAGTGACCCCTGTTCTCCCTTATCACTCCTTTATTACGTTGGCGTAAAGCCTTACCCCCTTATTGCACCACACTACTGTACGACTCTCTACACTGGGGCTCGTGAAGCTCGGAGAAGTCATATTTCAGAATATACCGACCCTACGACCCACTTCAACCCTTAGAACACTCCGTCTTCAGGTGGTGGGATTTGGTTGTGAATAGCGAAGAACCTTTTAAGACCGTAGGCCCTTGCCTGACCAGTCGAACTTAGCCTTATCCACACCACACTAGGGCCCGACACTTTATCAAATAATAATGCAGTAATAAAATGCAACAAGACTCTGAATCATTTAGCAAAGTTTGAACCCAGATTCATGTCGAAAGTGAAACATTATTAACTAGCAAATAAAACCAAACAAGTTAATAATATAATAAGAATGCAGAAAACTTTTAGATTGAGAATATAAGGATCATGACTTTTAATGAAGATAAGGTGTCAAAGTTTGCAGCACTCAGACTGATCTCATATACTGAAAAAAACAATTGAGTGGTGGAATTTCACAATGTTATGAGATGAATTGGTTGTGATAATATATATACATGGTGTAGAAAGTAAATAAAACAAATAGCCTACAACCTTACCTAGCACTAAGTTAAACTTTTATGAGTTAAATTGAACTAATTTATGATGGTGGATATTCTCAAGTGGGATTACGGCCGGATTAATAAAAGAACACATGCTTGCCATATCAAGGTCATGGCTTTAGATATATAGCATTGCAATCCTAGTTTTAAATTTAATCAAGTTAAGAAAATGAATGTTTGCACAAGGTACTAGACAATCTGTCTTAGCAAAGCTAAACTAGTTTAATTAATAGAATTTATCACTTTTAGTTTCACTAAATAATCTTCACTAAAATAATCTGAGTTGGTAAAGGTGTAGAAGGGAAATTAAAGTTTCCCAAATTTTCTAGCACTTCAGGTTGACAACTGGAGATGTTTAACTATTGTAGTATTTATATAAAATGTATGAAGAATGATTAAGTGGCTAACTAAGAAACTCACCACTAAGAGTGGAGGAAAACTCAACTGGAATCAGTACATGGAGATGAAGAACAATATAAAAATAAAAATATTCGGCACTATAGTTCAAGTAATTGGCCGTCAACGAAATAAATTTTTAATTACCCAACGTTTAACATGTATTTTAAAGGAGATTATTAGATAAATTTGACCAAGATTAAAATCATGAAGTATTTGTGAAAAATCTCTCACCTGTAAACATAATATTCAATCCGCAACCAACTTGTTCTGGACAGAATTTCTAACACTAATTTTCAAACTAAAATTTCGTCAATAAAATACCAGTTTCGGAATATCAAACTCTAACCAATTTTCTTTTCCTTTTTCTTTTTCCTTACGTTATTCTCATATTGCAATTTTCAAAGATAATACTCTCAGTCACTAGATTTTTTGTAATTTAGTTCATTAGTCGGCTGCAGCTAATAAATTGAGTCCCCTTTTCCTTTCCTTTTTTCTTTTAAAAAAAACTTGCTAACACCCCCAATCATCCCTCTTGCTTAATTTACGTGTCTAGCCATCAAGTTGGGTGAGGCAAAACTAAACAGGTGGTGTCAATGTAACCATAGGTTTCCTTAGTTATCTTAGTGTCCTATTCTTATCTTTGTTAACTACATATATATACATATATATCTACTTATTATTTTTACCCCTTAAGAAAATTGCTTATATTAAATTATGTTTCAAATGAATATATGCTTTCAATTAAAGCTTCAGATATTTGAAACTTTTACAATATAAGTCGGAGTCACACGACATATAATCTACAATAAATATCCGGGTTGCATTCTGTGACATCCCACTTCCGGATAACTCTGTAATATAATCACGGTGGAAATAATAGAATAGTTGAGATTTTGAAAATGTTCATTTTTTAAATATTAATTATGATATTATTGCTAATTAAGAACTTATTTAATTAATTTTAGTAGCGGTGTGCAGCGTACGCTTATTAATTTATCAAGAATGTGGCACCTGTCTTGACTTTTGATTGCAAAAAAAGAACTTTTGTAGCGGTTTGTACAATGACTTTGCTTATTAATTTATCTGACGATGCTTCAAAGAGCTTTCCGATTTGCGGCGGCTTTTATAGTATTTGCAAAACACTTGCTTCAATCGCTTTTGATTTGCGGCGGGTTTTATAGCGGTGTTGCGGCACCCTTGACAAAGATCTAAATTGATTTAAAACCGCTTCTATTGCATCATCAACCGCGCTTTGTTTTAAACTTTTTGAAAACTATAAATAAAATGTTTCTATTGTTTTTCATTTCATTCGAAAATCAAAAAACTTCAGTTCTTTTTCATATTTGTAAATATATTACATATTCGCATTTACGTATTATTTATTTCTAACACCATCACGATCTCGTAGTAAATCGCCATCGTGAGACGTCTCTAAGAGTCGTTGTTGGAATCGATCCTAGCAAGGATTAGTGCCTTGATTGTTCCTGTCCAAACAAAGATCCGAACCAAAAGTGGGTAAAATGTCATTTTCCTAAAGAAATTAGTTTTGCTAATAATTTCATAAATTTCATGGCATTAGCTATTTCATGAACTTCATGACATTAAACTATTTTGTAAACATAAATTAATTGCAACTCTATTAAAATTGTATGTATTCATAGACTTCCATTATATTTATGGTTTTTAATTATTTGTACTTTAGATAATAGCTCTTGTCGAGTCTAAGCTAAGGAACATGTGGAGATGTAATTTATTGAATATTATTTTACAGTATAACAAAAAATGGGGCGTGACACACTCAACACTTAATATTATAGGAAAGTCCCATACAAAATAAATTGACGTTCAAAATTTTAGATATCATAAGTATTCGAAATTTTAGGGTTCTACAATTCTGACCCCGAGTCTCTGAAAATCTAATCTTCCGGAACTTTTAGAAAAATTTAAAACTGGCCTTACTCTTTTTCGAGTGCGGGATTGAAACTTATCTTATTTTTAAAACCCGGTAAAGAATATTTTGTTTAGTAAAAGGGATTTTATAACTTACTAAAGACCTTGAAATTAATATTTTCAAATTCAGATTCCTTATAAAATATTAAGATACATTTTTCATAATTATCCAACAAAAAATTATATTTTTAATGATTTAATTAAGTTAACAGTCAAGTTTTCTTACCCAATAAATACACGATTAATAAGAGGACTTCCTCGCCCGAATAAATCTCTAATACCAAAATACGAGCTTGAGCATAATGCACCGAACCAAATATCAAACCGTCTAGATTATCCACCTGATAACTGGACCGCGAATTTTAAATCAGATACCGGACATTGTATGACCAAGATCACTCCGGATTTTCTAACTGACTTATTACCAATCACTCGAACGAGCTAACTTCTAACTGTTATCGTGGAACAGATACGTCGTGAAAAGTGGGATACTAGCTACAACCCTATTCATTAAAAGTGGGATACTGGCTACGACCCTATCCATTGCAGATACTAGCTACTGTTAGTCCAAGTGGCTACGATAATCTAGAGGGGGAGTGAATAGATTATCTCAGTTTTTCAGATTTTGCCCTCTTTTTCGGATAATCAAGCAAAGATGAAAGCTAAATGCGGAAAATAAACAACACACGTTGATTAAAAGAGCTTCACCCCACCTAGGGACTACGTGCTCTACCACCCCAGTATATCCGGGATGGGTTTCGAAAAAGAAAAGAAATTTTATTAATTACCAAAATTAATACAACACCTTGAGGATTACCACAATCCTCTTACAACACCTTCAAGGAGATTACCACAATCTTCCTTCACCACCTTTGAAGAGTACCACACTCTCCAAACACCTATCACCTAGATCACACAAGTGTATTTTTACCACAAGAATACTCACAAGGATGTCTTGTGTTGAATGATGACCAAATCAAGATTACAACTCAATAATGAATGATACAATATGAGTACAAGATATATGAAAGTGTTTGCTTGTTTGCTTTTTGCTTGTGTAATATATTGTATCTTGTTGCTTGAATGAAGCCTCCTTGGGGAGTGATTTGCTGCAAAAGAAACCATTTAAAATCAAGATTATAGCTGTTAGAAATCAATCCCACAAATTAGGAAAAAGCTGTCTGAAAATGCAACGGATAGTCTGCTGATAAAACAGGGGTTCGACCGGTCGTGCAGAGATAAGTTTGAAATAGGTTTTCTGCGATTTTTACACAAGGGGACCGGTCGGAGGGGGGTTCGACCGGTCGCCCTTGATCTCGACCGGTTGGGGTTGTTTAAAATACGAAACAGAGAAGACAGACCTTGAGAGGGCACTCCCAGCCTGGGCGACCGGTCGCCCCTACCGGTCGACTGGTCGCCCTTCCTGATTTCTCCTACGTCCCTTTTTCTGTTTCAAAACTCAACTCAGGTACAGGTTACCCTATAGGGCGACCGGTCGAGCATGAAACAAAATTGTTGTCCAATTTTTTATCGAAAATAAACTCCAAGAAATACTCCGAAAAATAGTAAAAACATTTTAAATCGATCGGAAGTATTTAGACAACATTTAGGTACATTGTTTTAGTTTAAAAACTCATTTGAACAAAATCATCAAAATCATGATAAAAATATTTATCTAACAAACTCCCCCTTTTTGATTATTACAAACCAAAATAATTTTCACGAGGACGATTTTAAAAACAAAACAATTTTCCGGTTTTATGAGAAAACTATCCGTTTAAACTATCCGTTTAAAAATATTTTATAAATAGCTCCGCCTATTAATAAGCACAACAATAAAAAGTATTGCATAAGCTAGAAGCACAAGTTATTTCAATCTATTACAAGATACACATAAATATCATGAGCTAAGAAGCTCCCCCTGTCAAAATACTCATAATCTTTTGCAATTTAGTCCATCAATACAAGTCATGGACTAGGTAAATTTGGCTTTAAGAAGCCATAGCTTATAGCTTTTATGTCGAGCTTTTATTAGCTTCTTTGAGCTAACGAGCCAATTTCCTGTTTCTCCCCCTTTGGAATCATCAAAAAAAATGTTAGGATGTTAAAAACACCATACAATTATATCAAAGTGCGCCAAAGATACGATTTATCAACCATTGAGAAAAATAGGCTTGGAATCCGAAGAAATGGGAGAAATGTATCATAAGAAAATTCATAAGCTCGTTTTGTTTGCCAAGACATGATCTCTATAAGTATTTAAGACTTTTGAAAGCAAGAGAATTATGTTGAAGTTGAAATTTTCATTGAGACATTTCATCGAACACCTTGTGGGCGTAAAAATTAAAAGAAGTTTTATAAAGCCCTTGTAAATGAATCGAGCCAAAACA
This sequence comes from Rehmannia glutinosa, assembly GCA_016081115.2. Lineage (NCBI taxonomy): Eukaryota > Viridiplantae > Streptophyta > Magnoliopsida > Lamiales > Orobanchaceae > Rehmannia > Rehmannia glutinosa. The sequence continues at coordinate 26,320,517 of CM071937.1, forward strand.
TTTCATCACCAAATCATACCAAATACAATACAATACAACAATATAAATCAGCTCATCATGATCATATGACAATTTCATCAAGAAATATACAAGAAAGCCACAAACTCAAGGGTTCAACCCAAATGAGCAAAAGGAAGGAAAATTCTTACCATTCGATCGGTAAAGATGAGCAATGATGATGATAGACAAGTTATATAAAGTCCAAGATATGAGTTGAATGCATGAAAACAAATTTAGAGTGAAATTTGTGTGAATTTGGGGAAGGGGACGAAAAATGGCAAAAAATGGGTTAAAATGACTAAGGCATGAGACAGAACGGTTTTAATCCAAAATATTGCTAAGGGCGACCGGTCGTGGCTGAGGGCGACCGGTCAACGTTGAGGGCGACCAGTTGCCCTCAACCCAATCAGCCCACTGTCTTGCCCAATTTTTCAAAATCCGAATATTCAACCAAAAATCCAATTTTTCGCCCCTAAGTTTTAAAAACATGCAAAATAGAAACGTAAACCTCATTCAATATACATTATGCTTAACCGAGCTCGTATGGACGCAAAAGTCTCGGAAGATAGCGGTTTTGTAAAAATGTCTGCCAATTGATCTTGAGATGGTACAAAAGATATCTCAATTTTTTGTTTAGAAACACAATCCCTTAGAAAATGATGTCGAATCTCAATATGTTTAGTACGGTTATGATGAACCGGGTTTTGAGCAATATTTATAGAGGATATATTATCACAAAAGATAGGAACGTTTTCAAAAGAGCATTTGTAATCCGCTAAGGTTTGTTTCATCCAAAGAAGTTGAGTACAACAAAAAGCTGCGGAAATATATTCGGCTTCGGCCGTTGAAAGTGAAACACAATTTTGCTTCTTTTAAAACCAAGAAACTAGGCAATCGCCTAAAAATTGACATGATCCGGAAGTACTTTTCCGATCATCAATATTTCCCGCATAATCCGAATCACAATAACCTTTAAGAGAAAAATTTTCATTCTTTGGATAGAATAAACCATATTGAATAGTGCCTTTCAAATATCGAAGAATCCTTTTAACGGCACTCATATGAGATTCCTTGGGATTGCTTTGAAAACGAGCACATAGGCATACAACATGAAGAATGTCCGGTCTACTAGCGGTTAAATAAAGTAAACTACCAATCATACCTCGATACTTTGATTCATCCACGGACTTGCCTTTTTCATCTTTGTCAATTTTGACATTAGTTGCCATAGGAGTAGACACGGTTCTTCCTTCTTCAATGCCGAACTTTTTCAAAAGTTCCTTTGCATATTTTGATTGCGAAATGTATATACCTTCTTGGCATTGTTTAATTTGAAGCCCAAGAAAGAAGTTGAGCTCCCCCATCATACTCATCTCGAATTCTCCTTGCATTAACTTAGAAAATTTCTTGCACAAAGATTCATTAGTAGCACCAAAGATAATATCATCAACATAAATTTGCACAAGTAAACAATCTTGCCCTTTTTCAAAAACAAAGAGAGTAGTATCAACTTTACCTCTTGTAAAACCATTTTGCAAAAGAAAAGAGCTAAGTCTATCATATATACCATGCACGGGGTGCTTGCTTTAAACCATACAAGGTCTTTTTAAGTTTATAAACGTCATTAGGCCTAGAAAAATTTTCAAACCCCGGAGGTTTTTTTACATAGACTTCTTCTTGAATAAAACCATTTAAGAAAGCGGATTTAACATCCATTTGGTAGAGTTTGAAATTTTTATAAAACTATTATTGGAACAATTTGCAGATTTCTTGTTGTGTATTTTGCTTGTGTGTGTTATATCTTGTGTCTTCAATTCATCATCTATTTATAGGGAAGCTTCACCAACATAGGCTCCCAACATAGGCTCCTCTATCTTCACTTTTGTCTACAAAAAGAAGATCACAAGATGTAGAAATATTGTACAAAATTGAAAAGCAAATCTTGTTGTCACAGGTTGCAACGGTTGGAATTTTGCTGTCAAAAAATAACATAGGGCGACCGGTTGCCCTGTTGAAGATTTCGACCGTTTGAAAAAAATAGTGCGATCCAGGTAGGGGTTGCAGGGGGGTGCGACCGGTCGACCTCACCCTTGACCGGTCCCCCTCCCTCCTTTTTTAAGACCTGTAAGTTCTGTTTCGATTTTCTAATCTTCAGGTACCGGTCGACCACTTTGGGCGACCGGTCGACCGCCCCTTTGAAATGTTGTCCGATTGTTTTCAAAAATAAACTTCAAGAAATACTCCAAAAAATTAGTAAAAATATTTTAAATCATTTGGGAGTATTTAGACAACATTTATAAACATAGTTTTGGTGTAAAAACCAATTTAAACAAAACCATCAAAAGTGTTGTCCAATTTTTATCAAATTAAAAACTCTAAGAAATACTCCAAAAATTAGTAAAAACATTTTAAATCATTTAGGAGTATTTGGACAACATATAAAAACATTGTTTTGGTATAAAATCTTATTAAAACAAAATCATCAAAATCTTGATAAAAACATTTATCTAACAAACTCATGATTACAAACCAAAACAATTTTAGAAGGTCGATTTTAAAACAAAACAAATTTTCCGGTCTTAAAACAACAATCAATTACAAACAAGATACATCATAAGTACAAGCACACAAGGATAGGAGCAAAGATTTTTCAAAATCATTTTTGCACAAGCTCCCCCTATCAACATGCATATAAAGAACAAGTATACAAGCAACAACTAAAAGCTAAAAGCTTAGCTTTCACAACTTAAGCTTGAATTCCATGAGCTTATAAGCTCCCCCTGTCACAAAACATCATTAGTCAAGCATAAAAGTCCACAATACATCAAATGGACTAAGCATTATTCACAGCTTATGGCTTTCAAGAGCCCTAGCTTATAGCTTTTCTTGCAAGCTTATTTTCGCTTCTTTGAGCGTATGAGCATTTTTCCTGTTTCTCCCCCTTTGGAATCATCAAAAAGAATGTTAGCACAATAAAAACATCGTATATTCATATCAAAGTGAGCAAATTTATCGATTTATCAAGCTTATTGAAAATTGAAGCTTAAATTCCAAATAAAAGGGAAAAGTTGATCAATTGACTTGCAAAAGCTCATTTGATTGATAAAACATGATCTCTATAAACTTATATGACTTTTCAAATCGAGAGAATCACGTAGGTGATGAATTTTTCATTGAAACATTTTGTCGAACACTTGGCGTGCGTCGAATAAAACTAGAAGTATATAACGCCTTTGAAATTCATTTAAGCCAAAAATTTCATCACCAATTCAGCTCAAACAACATTCAATACATCATAAATATTAAGCTCATCACATTCATATGAAACTAGCATCAAAAATTTTGCAAATAAGTCAAAATCTCAAGGGTTCAACCCAATTGAGCAAATGGAGTAAAATTCTTACCATTTATTCGGTAAAGATGAGCAATGATGATGATAATCGAGCTTAATGAAGTCCAAAAAATGAAACATATACAAGAAAATACATTTGAAGTGAAATTTTAATGTATTTGGCGAAGGGGACGAAAAATAGACCAAATAAGCCACAATGGCTGAAACTGAAGACAGAACCGAATTTAACCAAAATTTGGTGACGGGCGACTTCGGATCATGGTTGAGGGCGGCCGGTCGACGTTGAGGGCGAGGTTGCCCTCAACCTCCTCAGCCCATTGTTTTGATAAAATTTCCAAAATCCGAATTTTCAACCAAAAATCCGATTTTTCGCCCCTAAGTTTTAAAAACGTGCAAAATGCAATCATAGACCTCATTCAATATGCATTATGCCTAACCGAGCTCGTATTGATGCAAAAGTCTCGGAAGTTAGCGGTTTAGTAAAAATGTCCGCTAATTGATCTTGAGATGGTACAAAAGATATCTCAATTTTTCGTTTTGAGACACAATCCCTTAGAAAATGATGTCGAATCTCAATATGTTTAGTACGGTTATGATGAACCGGGTTTTGAGCAATATTTATAGCGGATATGTTATCACAAAAGATAGGAACATTTTCAAAAGAACATTTATAATCCGCTAAAGTTTGTTTCATCCAAAGAAGTTGTGTACAACAAAATGCTACGGAAATATATTCGGCTTCGGCCGTTGAAAGTGAAACACAATTTTGTTTCTTTGAAAACCAAGATACTAGGCAATCGCCTAAAAATTGACATGATCCGGAAGTACTTTTCCGATCATCAATATTTTCCGCATAGTCCGAATCACTATAACCTTTAAGAGAAAAATTTTCATTCTTTGGATAAAATAAACCATATTGAATAGTGCCTTTCAAATATCGAAAAATTCTTTTAACGGTACTTAAATGAGATTCTTTGGGATTGCTTTGAAAACGAGCGCATAGGCATACGGCATGAAGAATGTCCGGTCTACTTGCGGTTAAATAAAGTAAACTACCAATCATACCTCGATATTTGGATTCATCAACCGACTTGCCTTTTTCATCTTTGTCAATCTTGACGTTTGTTGCCATTGGGGTAGAGACGATTCTTCCTTCTTCAATGCCAAATTTCTTCAAAAGTTCCTTTGTATATTTTGATTGAGAAATATAAATTCCTTCTTGGCATTGCTTAATTTGAAGTCCAAGGAAGAAGTTGAGCTCCCCATCATGCTCATTTCAAATTCACCTTGCATTAACTTAGAAAATTTCTTGCACAAGGATTCATTAGTAGCACCAAAAATAATATCATCAACATAAATTTGCACTAATAAGCAATCTTGCCCTTTTTCAAAAACAAAGAGAGTAGTGTCAACTTTACCTCTTGTAAAACCATTTTGCAAAAGAAAAGAGCTAAGTCTATCATACCATGCACGGGTGCTTGTTTCAAACCATACAAGGCCTTTTTAAGTCTATAAACATCATTAGGCCTAGAAAAATTTTCAAACCCGGAGGTTGTTTTACATAGACTTCTTCTTGAATAATACCATTTAAAAATGCGGATTTTACATCCATTTGGTAAAGCTTGAAATTTTTAAAACAAGAATAGGCAAGTAAAATACGAATAGCTTCTAAACGTGCTCATGGTGCAAATGTTTCATCATAATCAATACCTTCTTCTTGACAATAACCTTGAGCTACTAACCTTGCTTTGTTTCGAACAATATTGCCTTGGTCATCGAGCTTGTTCCAAATACCCATTTTGTACCAATAATGGTTTGAGATGGAGGACAAGGTACTAATTCCCATACATCATTCCTTTCAAATTGATTCAACTCCTCTTGCATTTCTAAAAACCAATCCTCATCTTCTTTGGCTTCCTTAGCATTTTTAGGCTCTTTTTGAGATATAAGAGCTTTCTCGACAAATTTTCCTCGAGTCATTACTTTATCAAGGGGATCACCAATAATAAGATCTTTTGGGTGATCTCCTTAAATTTCAATGCTACGGGAAGATTCAAGTATCACCTTTATCTTCTTGAGGAACACTTGAGCTTGAAGGTTGATTATTTTGAGTTTCATCTTGAACAATGGTTTCAACGATATCCTCTTCATCACTTTCATCATTGGGTATCCTTTCAACACCCGAAGCTTCATTGAATTTGACATGGATAGATTCTTCAACAACCCCACTAGTCTTATTATAAACCCGATATGCTTTGCTCTTGATTGAATATCCCATAAATATTCCTTCATCGGCCTTAGGATCAAGTTTGTCTAATTGATCCTTAGTATTCAAAATAAAACATTTACATCCAAATATTTTGAAATAACTAATATTTGGAGTTCTTCCTTTCCAAAGCTCATATGGAGTTTTATTCATTCTAGGACGAATATAAACTCGATTAATGACATAACAAGCGGTACTTACGGCTTCGGCCCAAAAATATTTTAGAAGTGAAAATTCATTGAGCATGGACCGACTCATTTCTGAAGTGTCCGATTCTTCCTTTCGCTACTCCATTTTGTTGAGGTGTCCTTGAGCCGAAAAATTATGACTATATCCCTTGGTTTCACAAAAGACTCTAAATTCGCCGTCAAATTCTCCACCTCGATCACTTCGAATGGACTTAATAGTATCTTCCTTTTCATTTTCAATGAGTCTACACAACTTAACAAACTCATTAACGACATCGCTTTTATTTGTAAGAAATAGAGCCCAAGTATATCTAGAAAAATCATCAACTATAACAAAAGTGTAATGTTTTCCACTTAGACTTGCCGTACCAATATCCCCATACAAATCAAGATGAAGCATTTGTAGGGGTTTGGTAGTGGAAATTTCATTTTTGGGCTTAAAACTACTCTTAACTAATTTGTTCTTTTGACAAGTGTCACATAAGCCAAGATTTTCAAAATTCAATTTGGGTAGTCCTTTTACATGTTGGTTTTTGTAAATAGTTTGCAAATTTTTGTATCCAACATGTCCAAGTCGCCTATGCCATAAGCTAGTTAAATCATTATTGGCGACAAGACAAGAAACATTTTGACTAACCAAATCACTTGTACAAATTTTGTAAAGATTGCCTTTTCTAATTGCTTCACAAATAATTTTATCATTTTTGGAGATAAGACATTTTTCTTTATTAAAAACAACATTATAATTTGAGTCACAAAGTTGGCTAACACTTATCAAATTGAACTTAAGCCCTTCTACTAAAAGAACATTACTAAAGAGAAAGAAGAGTTACCAATTTCTCCATTTCCAAGAATTTTTCCTTTGCCATTGCGAACATGACCATACCCTCTTCTTGGAACTTGATGTTGGTAAAAGTTCTCTCTTTCGGTCATATGGCGTGAACATCCGCTGTCCACTAGCCATTTTGAATCTTCCATTGTTGTTATAGCTCCTATAACCTACAAAGGAATTATTTTTAGGTACCCTATAATTTTGGGGTCCATGGGGGTTAGGCTTGAGTCCTTTAGGTCTCCAATAATAGCTAAAATTATTCTTCAATTTACAATTGCTAGCATAGTGTCCATTCTTATCACAATAAAAACAAGTAATAATACGAGGACTACTAGCACGTACGAAGGTTGGACCTTGGTCTTTTTTCTTAAAAGCATTTTGAAAAGGTTTATAACCAAGTCCTAATTTAGAATGCTCACCTCTTTGTGCATCTAAAATTTTTGTGACTTTATCCGTACTTAAATTGAATCGATGCACATCCTTTTTCAAATTTTCAATATCATTTGTGAGCGTTTGTTTTTCGGTTTCAAGAGTACGGACCATAGTAAGAGTAATAGCATGAGCTTTATCAAGAGAGTCATAAGAAGTAAATAATTTATCCTTTTCTAGTTTAAGCTCTTTATGCTCCTTTTTCAAATTCTTGTATTTAATAATCAAATTTTGAAACTCATTTTGCAATTCATCAAAATCACATTGTAATTCATCAACTAGGGAAGAAGATGAAGCATTAGAGTGTACCTCGGTATTTTCATCGTCTATGGCCATAAGACCATGTTCGGATTCTCCTTCCTCGTCGGTTGTTTCAAGTAATTCATCCCAAGTTTTGACGCGTCGCATTTAATGCCTTCTTTTTCGGAAAAGGCTTTTTCTTCTTTTGTTCCTCTTCCGCTAATTTTGGGCAATCAGCTATGTAGTGCCGGATTTTCCGTGATTTGAAGCAAGAATTGTCTCTTGGCTTTCTTGCTTTATTTTTGTTTACAAATTTTGCAAATTTTCTAACAAGAGTCATTGTTTCTTCATCATCCTCATCACTAGCATAGTAAACATTATTAGAAGAAGATGCTAAGCCTTTAATAATATTTTGCATACCCGATTTAGAGGTGGATGGTTGAGAATTTTTCCTCTCCTTGAGATATACTTCATAAATGAGGAGATTCCCAATGAGCTCATCAAACTTGAGTGTCTCAAGATTTTGAGCTTCCGTGATTGCCGTCACTTTTTCGGACCATGAGACGGGAAGGGCGTTTAATACCTTGGTCACCTTGTCTTCTTCGGAGATGACCTTTCCAAGAGCCACAAGAGGATTGACAATGTTGTCAAGCCTTTCCACCATTTTTGATATGCTTTCACCATCATGCATATTGAAATTTTCAAAGTCTTTCACAAGCATTGTTTTTCTTGCTTGCTTTACTTTCTTTGTGCCCTCATAAATGGTTTCTAATTTTTCCCAAACTTCATGTGCCGACCGTATGCCTCTTATGCGATTATATTCGGTGGCGGTAAGAGAGCAATGTAAAATATTTAAGGCCTTACCATTTAGAGAGAAAGCCTTCTTGTCATTTTCATCGTACTCCTTGAATGGCTTGGGAGTAGTGGTACCATCCTCCAATTTTGTTGTTGGTTGAGCAACTCCTTCAATGACCACATTCCAAATATCAAATCCACATCCTTGTAGAAAGCACTCCATGCGGTCTTTCTAAAATGCGTAATTGTTGGCGTCGAATAGTGGTGGCTTGTTGGTGGAGGCGCCGGTGGTGAGATAAGCTTCATTCGTAGCCATGGATCTTTCCTCTTTACTCGGAACGAGCTTAGCCAAAGAGTTTGGCTCGATACCACTTGTTAGTCCAAGTGGCTCACGATAATCAGAGGGGGTGAATAGATTATGCCGATTTTTCGCAAATCACCCTCTTTTTCGAATCAACAAGTAAATGACAAGAATGTAAATACGGAAATTAAACAACACTCGTTGATTTAAAGAGGTTCAACCCACTCAGTGGCCTAATCCTCTACCACCCCAAAGATCTCAGGAAGGATTTCAAAAAGAAAAAGATTTTATTAATTACCACAATTAATACAACACCTTGAGGATCACCACAATCCTCTTACAACACCTTCAAGGAGATTACCACAATCTTCCTTCACCACCTTTGAAGAGTACCACACTCTTCAAACACCTATCACCTAAATCACCCAAGTGTATTCTTACCACAAGAATACTCACAAGGATGTCTTGTGTTGAATGATGGACAAAATTCAAGATTACAACTCTATGAAACCAATACAAAGATTGAGTGCAAGTGTAATCAAGAATCAAAAAGCCTAGACCTCAAAGATGTGCAAGTGAAAGTACTTAGGCTATTACAACAAGAATGTAAAAATATAAGCTTGAACAATTTGCAGATTTCTTGTTGTGTATTTTGCTTGTGTGTGTTATATCTTGTGTCTTCAATTCATCCTCTATTTATAGGGAAGCTTCACCAACATAGGCTCCCAACATAGGCTCCTCTATCTTCACTTTTGTTTACAAAAAGAAGATCACGAGATGTAGAAATATTGTACAAAATTGAAAAGCAAACTTGCTGTCACAGGTTGCAACGGTTGGAATTTTTTGTCAAAAAAATAACATAGGCGTAGGTTGCCCTGTTGAAGATTTCGACCGTTTGAAAAAAATAGTGCGATCCAGGTTGGGGTTCTGGGGTTCGACCGGTCGAAAGGGGGTGCGACCGGCCGCCCTAGTAAGATGACACCGGCCGACCTCACCCTTGACCGGTCCCCCCTCCCTCTTTTTTAAGACTGTAAGTTCTGCTTTCGATTTTCTAATCTTCGTGCACGGTCGACCACTTTGGCATGACACGGCCGATCGCCCCTTTGAAATGTTGTCCGATTTTTTTCAAAAATAAACTTCAAGAAATACTCCAAAAAATTAGTAAAAACATTTTAAATCATTTGGGAGTATTTAGACAACATTTATAAACATAGTTTTGGTGTAAAAACCAATTTAAACAAAACCATCAAAAGTGTTGTCCAATTTTTATCAAATTAAAAACTCTAAGAAATACTCCAAAAATTAGTAAAAACATTTTAAATCATTTAGGAGTATTTGGACAACATATAAAAACATTGTTTTGGTATAAAATCTTATTAAAACAAAATCATCAAAATCTTGATAAAAACATTTATCTAACATTTCCAACTTTGCCACAATAAAAACAAGTATGAGTATTAGAGCTACTAGCACGTACAAAAGTCGGACCTTGGTTATTTTTCTTAAAAACACTTTGAAATGGTTTATAACCAAGTCCCAATTTGGAATGCTCACCTCTTTGTGCATCTAAAATTTTTGTAACTTTATCCGTGCTTATGTTAAAACGATGCACATCATTTTTCAAACATTCAAGATCTTTTGTGAGCAATTCTTTTTAGGTTTCAAGAGTATGAACTTGAGTAAGAGTAATAGCATGAGCTTTATCAAGAGATTCATAAGAAGTAAATAATTTATCCTTTTCAATTTTAAGGTCTTTATGCTCCTTTTTCAAGGTCTTGTATTTAACAATCAAATTTTGAAATTCAATTTGCAATTTATCAAAATCACATTGCAATTCATCAACTAAGGAGGAGGTAGAAGAGTTAGATCGTACCTCATTATTTTCATCGTCTATGGCCATAAGACCATGTTCGGTTTCTCCTTCCTCGCCGGTTGTTTCAAGTAATTCATCCCAAGTTTTGACCTCCGCATTTAGAGCTTTCTTTTTCGAAAAATGCTTCTTTTTTTTTGTTCCTCTTCATCGAGTTTTGGGCAATCGGCAATGAAGTGCCCGGGTTTTCCGCATTTAAAGCAAGCATTATCTTTCGGTTTTCTTGCCTTATTTTTATTCACAAATTTTGCAAATTTTCGAACAAGTGCGGCCGTCTCCTCCTCATCATCATCATTATCATAGTATGCATTATTAGAAGAAGAAACAAGACCTTTAGGAATATTTTGCATACCCGATTGATTGATGGTTGATTTGGAATTTTTCCTCTCCTTGAGATAGACTCCATAGATGAGGAGGTTCCCGATGAGCTCGTCGTATTTGAGTGTCTCAAGATTTTGTGCCTCCGTGATTGCCGTCACCTTTTCGGACCATGAGCCGGGAAGAGCATTCAATACCTTAGTCACCTTGTCTTCTTCGGAGATGACTTTACCGAGGGCCACAAGAGGATTGACAATGTTGTCAAGCCTTTCCACCATCTTAGAGATGCTTTCACCATCATACATGTTAAAGTTTTCGAAATCTTTAACAAGCATGGTCTTTCTTGCTTGCTTGACATTCTTTGTTCCTTCATATATAGTCTCCAATTTTTCCCAAACCTCATGTGCCGACTTTATACCTCTTATACGATTGTACTCTGTGGCGGTAAGAGAACAATGCAAAACATTTAAGGCCTTACCATTTAGTGAGAAAGCCTTCTTGTCATTTTCATCGAATTCCTTGAAAGGTTTTGGAGACGAGGTGCCATCCTCCAACTTCTTGGTTGGTTGATCAACTCCTTCAACAACCACATTCCAAATGTCGAACCCGCACCCTTGTAGGAAGCACTCCATACGGTCTTTCCAAAATGCGTAGTTGTTGGTGTCGAATATTGGTGGCTTGTTGGTGGAGGCGCCGATGGTGAGATAAGCTTCACTCGTAGCCATGGATCTTTCCTCTTTACTCGGAATGAGCTAGCCAAAGAGTTTGGCTCTGATACCACTTGTTAGTCCAAGTGGCTACGATAATCTAGAGGGGGTGAATAGATTATCTCGGTTTTTCATATTTTGCCCTCTTTTTCGAATAATCAAGCAAAGATGAAAGCTAAATGCGTAAAATAAACAACACACATTAATTAATAGAGCTTCACCCCACCTAGGGACTACGTGTTCTACCACCCCAGTATATCCGGGATGGGTTTCGAAAAAGAAAAAGAAATTTTATTAATTACCAAAATTAATACAACACCTTGAGGATTACAACAATCCTCTTACAAACCTTCAAGGAGATTACCACAATCTTCCTTCACCACCTTTGAAGAGTACCACACTCTCCAAACACCTATCACCTAGATCACCCAAGTGTATTCTTACCACAAGAATACTCACAAGGATGTCTTGTGTTAATGATGACCAAAATCAAGATTACAACTCAATAATGAATGATACAATATGAGTACAAGTGTAATCAAGAATAGAAAGCCTAGACCTCAAATGTGTGCAAGTGAAAGTGTTTAGGCTAATACAACAAGATATATGAAAGTGTTTGCTTGTTTGCTCTTTGCTTGTGTAATATATTGTATATTATTGCTTGAATGAAGCCTCTATTTATAGGAGAGGTCTTGGCTTTGAATTCCAGACATAGGCTCCTCCTTGGGGAGTGATTTGCTGCAAAAGAAACCATTTAAAATCAAGATTATAGCTGATAGAAATCAATCCCACAAATTAGGGAAAAGTCATCGAAAATGCAGCGGATAGTTTCTTTGATAAAACAGGGGTTCAACCGGTCGCGCAGAGATAAGTTTGAAATAGGTTTTCTGCAATTTTTACACAGGGGGACCGGTCGGAGGGGGGTTCGACTGGTCGCCCTTGATCTTGACCGGTTGGGGTTGTTTAAAATACGAAACAGAGAAGACAGACCTTGAGAGGGCACTCCCAGGTACCGGTCGCCCAGGGGTCGACCGGTCGCCCTCCCTGATTTCTCCTACGTCCCTTTTGTTTCAAAACTCAACTCGGCTCGGTACAAGTTGCCCTATAGAGGCGGCCGAGTCGAAACTGAAACGAAAGTATTGTCCAATTTTTTATCGAAAATAAACTCCAAGAAATACTCCGAAAAATAGTAAAAACATTTTAAATCGATCGGAAGTATTTAGACAACATTTAGGGACATTGTTTTGGTTTAAAAACCCATTTGAACAAAATCATCAAAATCATGATAAAAACATTTATCTAACATCTACGACTCTATCCATTGGCGTCAACACTACGTGACTACGTGCACAACCAAGTGAACAAAGAAAGCAACAACTACTGCTTAACTATTTCAGAATTAACCTAAGCTAATGATTCATGGAAAAAAAACCTTATTTAATATAATAAGTTAATGTCACATGCACTCTCATGCATTAATTTCCATGAAACCCTTTCCTCGCATAACTGTAAGCCAACTCGCACACTAGCAACCACCCACTGAGAATTTTTGCCTCACCCCACCTATTTTTATCAACCAGAGGATGAGGATCCATATCAAGACGATGGTGGCGATGATTTCTAAGAAACAGTCTAGTTTCATTGTTGTATTTGTGATTCGCCTAAGACGATTAATTTTAATTTGTAATGGTTTAGACTCCTGAACTTTTCTGTTGTAATAGCAAGGCGTAGGACCCTTAGGAATGATTACGATGTCGGATGGTATTTCTTTTTATTCCACTGCAATCATACTCTGACTTATTTATTCCTTTATTTTTGCTGAATTGGGATTTTATTATTTCTGCTGGTATTATATTGATGGATTATTGGGCCGGCTTGGTAAGCCGACATAAGAGTGAATGTATGTATCACGGCTTCCATTTTGGGGCGTGACAATAAAACCACACAGGTGCCCCTTTATTACGCATTTCATTTTAGTCATATTTAGATTCCTATAAGTGTGAAAATATGTGTCATACTTTTTTTTTCAAGGTTATGATAGTAAATTCAGATGTAAAATTATTTTTCAAAGTTGTTCGCATGTGTAGGAGAATTAAGTATATTAATTAAGGATATATGAGATAATAAAATATAATTTTGGCAACATTATTGATTTTATTATATTTATTTTCTTGGAGGTATTTTTTTTACGGATTTTGTCATGCAATTTGTTTATTCACATTGTTAAGTTAGTTTTTAAATTTTTGAAATTTTGTTCTGAGAATTTGTATTGTACTATTTGGATTTTTTAAATTATTATACTATATTCGGGTTCTCATATTTGGTAATTTTCATACCTTGGGATGCCCCAATTGTTTCTTTATAAAAATAAATTTAGCGACTGCAAAAAAATTGGAATTTTAATAAATAATTAAAATATAAAGATAATTAATTTATTTATAAATCATACGATTAACAAATATAAAATAAATTGTTATAAACTATGATAAATAACTTAAATACAATATATTTGGTTGATAATAATTTTGTTAATATGAATTGTATCTATATATTGAAGATGCTTATCTATATGAAAGTAAAAGCTTGAAAAAAATTGTCAATGCTGAATACTCAATGTATTATTTTTCAATAAAATCAATAATAAAGTCATTTCAAATTTCAATATCTTATTAGGGTTTAGAACGTTGAACAGTTGTTAGAATTATTAAAGGAATTAAAATTTTATGGGAAAGTAAAATATTTCAAAGAATAAAAATCATTCTATTTTTATATATACACATATATCAAAAAACAAAAAAAATCAACACAGACAAATTTATATCTAATAGTCCAAATGTACAAGTTTAAAAGTTGAATATCAATATACATTTGATAAATATAAAACATAATTTATATTAATATGAAAAGTACGTTAATAAATATAAAAAATAATTTACTGTATATAAAAGCTATTATTATTTTAATTCATATTAAATAAAAATTAATTTCGTCTTATATGAATATATATATACAGATATTTTATGCAATTAAAATAAGTAATTTTTTTATTGAACCAGCTCCGGGATCAATGGACATCAGTCTTCTTCGGATTCTTCAAGCAACCCGCACCCCTTGGCCCAATTGCATAAGGATAGTAACCCAGCTTCTAGAAAGTCAAAGGAAGGTTCGGCTTCCTCTACTTTGGGCCATACATTTGGACCTATGATGGTTGACCCTTCTACTATACTACTTGCTGGACGAAATAGGCTCCTTGTGGGGGCCCAATCTTCTATGAATATGGATGTTATACAAGGCCAACCCGAATTGATAGGTGCTAAGGCCGTGAATCAAATTCATGATGTTAGAAAATCAGGTAAGGACGCTGGATTAAAATCGAGGATCGATAAAATCTCAAAGTGGCGAAAAAATCCGAGACTTTTAAGAAGGTTCGGATGGAGAAAGTTACAAAGGGAGTGTTTGCAAAAACTTCTACTTTTAGAAGAAGTGATTTATTATAGTCGAAATAGAAGTAGTTGAAAATCAGAAGTTGGTAGTGTTTGAAAGTAGAATTAAAAGTTGAGAGTGTTTGGTGAAAAAGTATAAAAGTACTTATTTATTTGTAAAATTCAAACTATAAGCAAAAGCAGAATCTAAAACACATCTTTCCCTACTTTTAGATTCTGATTAAATGGCGCAGAATTAGAAGCAGAAATTGGTATATGCAAACACTAAAAACGCTTTTTCTTAAGTAAAAAACTGAAAATCACTTATTTTAGTGTTTGCAAACACTCCCTAAGTCCGCTACCAAGAAGGTAAAACCGAGCAAGATTGTTCGTACTTTTTTAGCGAAGGAGTAGATCCCGGAATCAATTAGACAGTCAATCCAGTAGAGTTAGCTAGTAAATGAATGGTGCTAGTACTTTTTAGTTGATGGTCTTTTGATTTTTAGTCGGTTATTTTGTGATCATATTCAAGTGTTTAAATACAGTTAGCACTTTCGGCTATCCGAATTGTAAATCTTGGTTTGATTAATAAAATTTCCACCCGCGGGGTGTTTTCATTAAAAAAAAAAATACAATTTTATATAATTATAAAAAAATGGGTTAAGCCCAATTAACAACTATACATATATTATAAAATACAAATATATATAAATATACATATTGATGTCCAAAGTCCATTATCCCGAATGCATATTTTTTAAAGCACATTACAAAAGAATGAATACAGATAAATCTTATATGTTTTGTTTATTATGATTATTTTTATTATATGTATGCAATATCGGCGTCAAACTGAAGATCATATAATGATAATTAATTAGATAAATTATATGTCAAAAACGGATCTAAAACGAAAAAGTATTAAAATTTTAAAAAGAAAAAGAAAAAATATAATAATTAATGCAATACACACTAATTTGGAAACCCAATTTATATAATTCTATTTATTATATAACTTTAAAGTGATTTACTGAAAGAAAGTTGACTACCAAAAACAATGAAATTACAAATATTTATTATTTCTGATTTTTTCCATATATTAGAACTACTTTGTTTTGGAAGAATTTTTTTACTTTTTCTAGAAATTAAAAATGGACAGAAAAATATTTGGTTACTATTCTAAGAATAGAAATCGGAAAGCTATATAAAGTAATAAATAAAAAATGTTTGTCGAGAAACATAAATTCTTTGGTAAAGTTGAAGAATTAAAGATGAGGGAGTTGTAAATTTGAAAAATATATTCACTAGTAATTAATAGGTAATAGATAGTAGGTAATAAAAGTGTTTGATACATGTTTTTATCTTAATTTTGATGATTTTATTTTATCACCAAAACAATGTTTTTAAAGGTTGTCCAAATACTCCTAAATGATTTAAAATGGTTTTAATATTTTCCGGAGTATTTCCTCAAGTTTATTTTTGTTAATAATGGACAACACTTTTATTGATTTTATATCAATGAGTTTTTACTCCTATAACAAAGTTCTAAATGTTGTCTAAATACTCGATCGGTTTAAAATGTTTTTACTAAATTTTAGGAGTATTTCTTGAGTTTTATTTTCGACAAAAATTGGACAATATTTTGTCTCGTGGTCGGCCGCTTCTATAGGGCAACCCGTACTGAAGATGTTTTTAGAAACAGAAAATGAGACGGAGGTAAAAACAAGTCGGCCGGTCACCCTCAAGGCGTCGGCCAAGTCCGGTCGACCGGTCGCCCTTGATGGTCGACCGATGCACTGCATGTTTGGCATTGAAAGCATTGATTTTTTCCAACAAAATAGATGAGGGGGACGGTTGAGACAGGGTCGACCGTTGTCAAGCCTATGTCGACCAGGCCGCCCTGTTGAAATTTTCAAAGTGTTCTTATTTCTCTTATTTAAATGCGACCGGTCGCCACATGTATTAATGACAAAAAAATATGACCGTTTGATGGACACATTTCCTTAAATTGTGGGATTGATTTCTAACAGCTATATTCTTGATTTTAATTGTATTTTTCTGTAGATTTTCAATCCCCAAGAGGAGCCTATGCTTGATCAATCATCTCCTATAAATAGAGGAAGTTTTGGAGCAACCAATACAACAATTGTGATACAACACAACAAGATACACTTCAAGCAAACACTTGGTCTTTCATTGTTATTATTCTTGTTGTAAAATTGCCTAGCTTATCACTTTCACATCTTTGAGGTCTAGGTTATTCTTGATTACACTTCGCACTCAAATTGTAATATTCATTATTGAGTTGTAATCTTGACTTTTGGTTATCATTCAAACACAAGATATCCTTGTGAGTGTTCTTGTGGAAAGAGCACACTTGGATGATCTAGGTGATAGGTGCAAGAAGATTGTGGTGATCTTCTTATTGAGGTGTTGAAGAATTTGGTATTCTTCAAGGTTGAAGATTGTGGTAATCTTCACAAGGTGCCGTTGAAGGAAGATTGTGGTAATCTTCAAAGTGAGATTGTGGTAATCTCCAAAGGTGGTGTTGAAAGAAGAGTGTGGTGCTCTTCAAGGTGTTGTAAGTTGAATTTGTATTAATTTTGGTAATTAATAAAATTCTTTTTCTTTGAAATCCATCCCGGATATCCTGGGGTGGTAGAGGATTAGGCCCTAGGTGGGTTGAACCTCTTTAAATCGACGTGTGTTGTTTACATTCCGCACCTTTATTATTGTATTTGAACATTCGATTGTAAAAAGAGGGCAAAATCGAAAAGATGGAGATAATCTATTCACCCCCCCTCTAGATTATTGTAGCCACTTGGACTTACAAGTGGCATCAGAGCCAAACTCTTTGGCAAGCTCGTTTCACATCGCGAGTGAAGAGAAACGATCGACGGCTACGAACGAAGCTCATCTTTCCGACACCTCCACCACCAAGCCACCACTATTTGATTCCAAAAATTTTATTTTTTGGAAAGAAAGAATGGAATGCTACTTACAAGGTTGCGGGTTCGACATTTGGAACACCGTCATAAACGGAGAATCCATTCCGACGAAAGATACACCACACACCTCAAAAGGCTTCAAAAAGCTCAATGATGAAGAGAAGAAAATCATCTCCTTAAACGGTAAAGCTCTCAATATTTTGTATTTTTCATTTACTAATTTGGAATATGAACATATTGTAGGAATAAAGTCGGCACATGAAGTATGGCAAAAATTAGAAGCCATCTATGGAGTATTTGCAAATGATAGAAGTCAAACAAAAGCATCTACTTCTCAAGGTCATACAAGCTCAAATCTAAGGAACAAGCCTCCTACAACTTCCAACTATGAAGAAGTTGAATATTGTTTAATGGGCATCAAAGAAGAAAATGAGGTATGTCTTAAACCCTCTACTTCATATGATATTCAAAATGATTATAGTGATTTGCAAAATGATTATGATGAACTTCAAAATGAATTCCAAAGCTTACTTGTTAAATACAAAAATTTGAAAAAGGAATTCAATATTTTGAAAAATGATAAAGATAGTTTACTTACTTCTTATGAATCACTATCATGTGCTCACACCACCACACTTGACAAGGTTAGAAACCTTGAAAAAGAAAATAGTACTCTTGTTGAGGATATTAATTGCATGAAAAAGGATTTATCTAAATCCACTTGAGTACCGATGAAATTATTGATTGTTGTGATAATTGAAATTAGAACTTGACCATAAGATTAATGTTGTCAATCATATGAAAAAGAATCAAGTCTCTAAGCATGTTGGTCATTATGCTCTTAGAATTATTACATGCTTCTATTGCGGTAAAAAGGGTCATACGACTAATACTTGTCGGGCTAGAAATAGCTCTAATCATTATTGGAGACCTAAAATTCTCAAAGCTTATCCTAAAGGACCCAAACACTTGAGGGTACCACAAAATAATGTCATATTAGGTACCCGGCGAAATAATGATCGAAGAAAATTCATACCGCCAAGAAGGCATCAAATGACCGTTTCATTTGATCAGAGAAGGAGAAACTATTCTCAACAAAGCCAATTTCCAAGAAGAGGATATAATCAAAAATGGGAAGAACACAATCCATGGAAATGGCGAAGTCATCATCAACAAAGTGACTTCTCAAGGGGAAGATACCATCAACAATGGGAACGGCACAACCCATTGAAATGGCGTAATTGGTAACCCGTATCTCCCTATTTAAATATGCATTTTATTTTGTTATTATGCATGCTTTTATTTGTGTCTTAATTGCAAAATGAGTTTTCAAATATTTATTTTTAATTAAGATCTTCAATATATACTTGTGCTTTTTAAAATTTTTTTTTAAAAAGAAGACCTTATATGATGTTTCTAAAACTCTTGTGCATTTTTGTAGACTAAAGTGTGTTATCATCTTTTATGGATTTTTATGGCATGAGCTTACTTGTGATATCTCTTAGCCTACACTTTTATCATTATGATTTGTGCTAGATATGTTTTAAGAATTGTGTAGGATACATATCTCATGCTCATTGGCTATTACGTCTTCAAGTTTCTTAAACTATCGAGGTACGTTCAATCGTATTTACCTTAAAACTCGATATTATACTTATGCACATATCTTTCAAAATATTTCATTTTGACCCTTAAGTGCCCCTAAATGATCTTCAAATATTTTCTTTTAAAAGGCACTACGTGTTTAGTCTCGATTTTATCGTTTATATGTTTTCCCGAAACCCATATTTGTTGGACTTGATCCAAAACTATTTTTTTGCAAAGTTTTAAAACTTTTGGGGTGAAAAATCGAATTTTGGAAAACTCTGGGAAAAGAAAAAATTGCACTGGGACGGTCAAAGCAGGGCGACGGCCGCCTCGCACCTCGATCGGCCGCACCCTACCTCGACCGGCCGCCCAAGACAAAATCACAACTTAAAATCGTTGCGTTTCTTCATTTCAAAACAGACGAGCTATTTCTCTCAAACCCTTAATGACGAGAATATCACCCCCTTTCTTCCAAAATCTTCAATTCTTCATCATTTTTCACGATTCTTGTTGCTAATCTTCTTATTTTCACAAGAATCTTACATAAATGGCTCCCCCAAAGAATTCCACCGGTCGAAATCCCTTTTCCAAACGTAGAAGGGGCGGAGAGGGTTCGTCAAGAAATCGGCAAGAGGAAGCCGAACAAAGGGATATTCGAGCCGCTCAAAGAAACGTGGCTCAAGAAGGTGATGATGTTCAAAATCCCATTCTCTATCAGGCCCAAATTACCGAGCTACGCGGAACAATTTCGCTCCAAAATTGCCGTTGGGCGAAAGGTAAAAAATCCTTTGTTACTCAAGCCCCTAATTCCCACAATGTTCTTAATTTCATCAATAAATATACGGAATGGTATTATGAGGACTCGGGAATGGGAGAAAAGTCTATTGCTCGGACTAAAATGTGTCGTTTTAGTTCATTTACAAATGAGTATCCTACGATTAGAGGATTTTTTGAGGAGCAAGGTTGGATGTATTTATGGGAACATGCTTATGTTTTGTATGATGATGATATTATCCAACTCTTTTATGCCAATATGTGGGTCGACACTTTAGATGGACTCCCAATGACATTTGCCGGTTTTTACGTGTTAGAGAAGGTGGTTGGGATTATTTCTCTTGTGGGACTTGGAATGATGAAATGTTGGGGGTGTCAATGAAAGAAGTGAAGACGTATTTGGGAGTATGGCCAAAGTACTCTTTGTTGGCAATGACACTTGAGCATCGTATTTTGTCGGTCATTGTCGCATATTGCATTTGTGGTAAGTCGGGAAAGATGCCTAGCAACATGGATTACTTTTGACGTATAAGATTGCTAGGAGGGAACCACTTAACTTTGGTGCCATACTTATTCAATGTCTAATCGAGTCCATCACTCAAGGTAATAAGAAGTTAGTTATGGGAAATTGGATTTGTAAACTTCTTATTCAATCGGGACTTCCTTCGTCGGAGTGTAACTAAGTATTTCAAAATGACTTCGACATTGATAATATCTCCCAAATGGTCACGATGCGCAAGAATATGGACATCCGACCAACCAAAATGGCTAGAGGAAGAGGTCAAGAGTCCCCCGATCCTAATGACTACTTTGATGACGCCGAGGCCGCAAGATTGGCGGAAGAGGGCGAACCGAGCAATCCGGAGGGTAATACCGGTGCTCAACCGCCTAGGAGGTATACTCAAGCCGAATTTGATGAGATGAGGGCTTTTCATGAGACGAGATATGAGGCTTTGGAGCAAAAGACTTCCAAAATGCAAAAGTCTATCGGCAAATTGAAGAAAATTATCAAGGATTTTATTCCCGGATCTTGCTTCTCCTCGGATGAGGAATGATGTCCCCACCCCCTTTACTTTCTAGCATTTTCATTAATGTTGCTTTGTATTTTGATAAACTTTTGTAAAACTCATTTGTACTAATGATATTTGCTTGTCTTTCTTAAAAGGGTTAAAATTGCAAGTTGATAATGACTTGTGGATGATCATGACTTTGATGGAGTATTTGATGGTAAAAATACTCTAAAGCATTGTTTGATAATTGGTATGAAGTACTTGATGGTAAAAGTGCTTCTCTTAATGCTTTGATTATTATGCTTAGTTGGATATGTTGGGACATTTGACATTTGATACATATATTGTTTAAGGCATGACTTATTACTTGATAGATGTTCTAATTTTTGGCATTTGTAATGCCTTGATCATTCTTAGCTTATCTCAATTGGGTTGAACCCTTGAGAATCCACTTTGAGCTTCTTATTTGATGAACAAATGTTGCATATGTTGCATATGATCTTATTGAGCTTTGGAATGAGGTTGATTGATGATATGTAAATTTTTTGGCTTGAAACCTTTACAAGGACTATATGCAACCTCTTCTATTTTTCACGCACACAAGGTGTTTGTTGAAATGTCGCAATGAAACTTTCAACTTCTACATGATTCTCTTGCTTCAAAATGTCTTAAAATCTTTTTGAAATCATGTTTTTAGCTAAACTAATGAGCTTATGGATCTCTTATGTTTCAATTCTCCCATTTTCCTTGGATTATTATGCTTTAATTGCTCAAATGGTTATTAAACCGTCCCTTTGGCGTGCTTTGATATTATTGTATGGTATTTCCATCATCCTAACATTCGTTTTGATGATTCCAAAGGGGGAGAAACATGATATTGGCTCATTAGCTCAAAGAAGCTAATAAAAGCTTGTCATAAAAGCTATAAGCTATGGCTCATAAAAGCCATAAGTTGTGATTTGTTTTTAGTCCAATTGTTGATTGATGGACTTATTGTTTAATGATGTTTTTGTGATTGGGGAGCTTATAAGCTCTTGAACAAATTGTAAAAGCTAAAGCTTTTAGCTTATGGATAATTGCTTTTACATTATTCTTGATGTGCTTGTTGATAGGGGGAGCTTGTGCTTATTATTGAAAATATTTACTCCCTACTTGGTTGCTTTAATATTTTTGGAAATTTTTGGTTGCTTCCAAACGGTCAAATGTTTTTACCGGAAAATCATTTCTAAAATCGCTCTCTTAGTTTATGTAAAAATTGTTTTGGTTTGTAATCATCAAAAGGGGAGATTGTTTGATACATGTTTTTATCTTAATTTTGATGATTTTATTTTATCACCAAAACAATGTTTTTAAAGGTTGTCCAAATACTCCTAAATGATTTAAAATGGTTTTAATATTTTCCGGAGTATTTCCTCAAGTTTATTTTTGTTAATAATGGACAACACTTTTATTGATTTTATATCAATGAGTTTTTACTCCTATAACAGGTTCCTAAATGTTGTTGAAACAGATTGATTTTTTCCAACAAAATAGATGAGGGGACCGGTTGAGATGGGGTCGACGGTCGAAGCATATGTCGACGGTCGCCTGTTGAAATTTTCAAAGTGTTCTTATTTCTCTTATTTCTATAGGTCGCCCTATGTATTGACAACAAAAATATGACCGTTTGACAATGGACACATTTTCTTAAATTGTGGGATTGATTTCTATGACTATATTCTTGATTTTAATTGTATTTTTCTCAGTAGATTTTCAATCCCCAAGAGGAGCCTATTCTTGATCAATCATCTCCTATAAATAGAGGAAGTTTTGGAGCAACCAATACAACAATTGTGATACAACACAACAAGATACACTTCAAGCAAACACTTGGTCTTTCATTGTTATTATTCTTGTTGTAAAATTGCTAGCTTATCACTTTCACATCTTTGAGGTCTAGGTTATTCTTGATTACACTTCGCACTCAAATTGTAATATTCATTATTGAGTTGTAATCTTGACTTTTGGTTATCATTCAAACACAAGATATCCTTGTGAGTGTTCTTGTGGAAAGAGCACACTTGGATGATCTAGGTGATAGGTGCAAGAAGATTGTGGTGATCTTCTTATTGAGGTGTTGAAGAATTTGGTATTCTTCAAGGTTGAAGATTGTGGTAATCTTCACAAGGTGCCGTTGAAGGAAGATTGTGGTAATCTTCAAAGTGAGATTGTGGTAATCTCCAAAGGTGGTGTTGAAAGAAGAGTGTGGTGCTCTTCAAGGTGTTGTAAGTTGAATTTGTATTAATTTTGGTAATTAATAAAATTCTTTTTCTTTGAAATCCATCCCAGGATATCTTTGGGGTGGTAGAGGATTAGGCCCTAGGTGGTTGAACCTCTTTAAATCGACGTGTGTTGTTTACATTCCGCACCTTTATTATTGTATTTGAACATTCGATTGTAAAAAGAGGGCAAAATCGAAAAGATGGAGATAATCTATTCACCCCCCCTCTAGATTATCGTAGCCGCTTGGACTTACAAAAAGTAGTACATAATTATATTTATTTTTTAAAAAACAAAAATGGCGAACTTCGGGCTAAACGGTACGGACCAAAAATGTTCGAACTAAAATAATGGGCCAAAATAATCAACCATAACCCTCTTTTTTTCGGTTTAAATGGTCGGGGCCAACAAGCCACACATCGTTTAACATCTCTAAACAAAAGTATAAAATTAAATATTCTAAGATCTATATTTTAAAAACAAAACTACAATAATAATAACTAAGCATTATATAACCAATAAAAATGAGAAAAAAATAATATTCTTTCTTATATGGTTATATGCCAAACTTTTCTTTGTTTATACATTAGAAATAGTGATGACAATAAGACAAGGCGGGTACTCGAAGAACCATAACCACCCTCGTCCATACATTATGAAATTTACAATAATCACACATTAAATAACTGTTTGTCATGGAATTGTTGATTTAAAATTACATAAATGTTTTACAATGACGAAATTGGTACACCTTTTCATAATTTACTTTTTATGTTCTACTTATATACACAAACAAACCTATATATGCAATATATGTATTCTAAATAGGCAAAAAATGATATGCTTGTATGCAAGAGTTTTCTAATTTTTGCAGGGTTTTTGCGTGGGGGAGGAGAAGGAGGTGGTGTCTGCATGACTTTAGACGTGATTTTAGGATATGTAATCAAAAACAGATCTCATCCCTTTCAATTAGCATTAAAAATCTTGACAGTTATTTTTGGACTAATTATGTGCTGCCTATTATACCACTGGGCTTTTTTTTTACCTACTTTTTAGTGCTATTAAAATTTGATAGATTTTGGCCTTCCATTATTTTTTTTTGGATGGTGTAGATGTGTCCCTACAGTCTCACCTGAGACTATGGTCTCACAGTATTTTCTCCCTATATATAATATATATGGGATAATTACTTAAAAACTCCTGAGGTTCAAGCTAAATTACAAGAAACCAAGAGGTTTTCAAAAATTACATATAACCCCTTGAGGTTTGATTACGCTTACATCTTCCTCTTTCATAAGCAAAATATTTCAAAAACCCTTCTGGTATTTGTAGAAATATTTTAGTTACTCTTATAAATTTAAAGCATAATCAAACCTGAGAGTTTTATTTTTATAATTCTGAAACATCAGTTGATTTTTTTTTTTTTTTGTAATTAGCCCAAATCTTGAGGTTATTTTTCTAATTATCCATATATATATATATATATATATAGGAATAGGATCAAATGAGACCACATAATTAAAATGAGATAATGTGGACTAATCCTGGCCACACATCTCAAATTTTAGGTGGTTGGGATCTTTCCAATTTTATATTTATTTTTGTTTTATTTTTAAGCTGAAAAGGACAGATTGGTCATTTTAATTTTCACCCCCAATTTATGTGTTCCCCAAACCCCGTTCATCTCATTTCACCCCTTTCACAGTTCTCAGAAGGAAGAAGAACACCACCAATCTGCTGGCTGCTCGTCAGTTCGGAACATGGCAACCACCACCACCGCCACCGCAGCCGCCGCCTCAATCACCTAATCCCACTCCTCTCCGTTGTCTCCGGCTGTTTACTCCTCCTTATTGCACTTCTTTTGTTTCTCTCCCCTCCCATCTCCGACCACCATAGCCTCCCATCTGCGAATCGGATTTGGCCGAGTCCCCAAAGTTTAGGTCGGTGCGAGAAAAAAAAATTAGGGACGAATTTAGATGTGGTGTAGTCATTTAATAAAGAGGCTATTGATTTACATTTGGTTGATGGAGTGGTGTAGCTGTTGTTGTAGATGGAGGATTGGTGAAGAAGATGATGCTGACATGGATCGATTACTGTACACTTAGATGTTTTTTGATGTATACTTAGATGTGTTTTGTTGTATAAATAGTTAATTTTTGATGTATATATTTATGTTGCTGTATACTTATGTTTTTTTGTTGTATATTTATATGTGGTTTGTTGTATACTTATATGTGTTTTGTTGTATACTTATATTTTTGTTTGACAATTGTAATATGCAGTTAAATTATGTTAAACATACATCAAAATAGTGTTAAGTATACATCAAATATATGCTAAAGATACATCATTAATGAGTGTGATTTTCTCTCTCTCTCTCTCTCTCTCTCTCTCTCTCTATACTTGATTTACTTAATCCACGGTCCCACATATTTTTGTTTGACCATTTTAATATGTAGTAAAATTACGTTAAACATACATCAAAATAGTGTTAAGTGTACATCAAATATATGCTAAATATACAGCACAATAATGAGCGTGATTTTCTCTCTCTCTATAATTGATTTACTTAATCCACGGTCCCACATATTTTTGTTTGACCATTTTACTATGTAGTAAAATTACGTTAAACATACATCAAAATAGTGTTAAGTGTACATCAAATATATGCTAAATATACAGCACAATAATGAGCGTGATTTTCTCTCTCTCTATAATTGATTTACTTAATCCACGGTCCCCACATGTTAGTGAGCGTGATTCTCTCTCTCTATATATAACTGATTCCTTGATTCGCGGTCCCCACATATTTTTGTTTGACCATTTTAATATGCATTAAAATTATGCTAAACATACAGTAAAATAGTGTTAAATATACATCAAATATATGATAAGTGTACATCATACTGCATGGCAGAACACATGCGTGATTTTCTCTCTCCAGCGCGATTTTCTCGCGATTTTCTCTCTCCCCACGTGATTTTCTCTCTTCTAATAACTGATTCCATATTTAGATGGTCCCCCACTTGGGTAATTTGACTACTATACCCTTATTTTGATTTAATTAAATATTTAATGTAATTATAACCCCATTTTATCTTAGCCATTGATATAACTAAAGGAGGGTTAAGATGAGTCCACATTGTCTCACTATAATATGTGGTCTCATTTTAACCTCCCTATATATATATATATATATATATATATATATATATATATAAAAGATACATTTATACATGAGATACGCAATATGCAACTTAGAGTGAAACTTATTGTGAAATGGATTAAGATGTATGATTATGTCTCTTGTGAGACCATCTCATGGATCTAGATCCATGAGACGAATCAGTCCGACCTAAAATCGGATTCATAGCTAACTAGGAAATAAAAAAGAGAAAAACGAAAATAACGTTTCACCCCCAATTTATGTGTTCCCCAAACCCCGTTCATCTCATTTCACCCTTTCACGTTCTCGGAAGGAAGAAGAACACCACCAATCTGGGTTTGGGCCGCTCGTCGCCGGAACATGGCAACCACCACCACCGCCACCGCAGCCGCCGCCTCAATCACCTAATCCCACTCCTCTCCGTTGTCTCCGGCTGTTTACTCCTCCTTATTGCACTTCTTTTGTTTCTCTCCCCTCCCATCTCCGACCACCATAGCCTCCCATCTGCGAATCGGATTTCGAAGCCGAGTCCCCAAAGTTTAGGTCGGTGCGAGAAAAAAATTAGGGACGAATTTAGATGTGGTGTAGCTGTTAATAAAGAGGCTATTGATTTCTGTTTCTGGTTGATGGAGTGGTGTAGCCATTTGTTGTAGATGGAGGATTGGTGAAGAAGATGATCTTGACATGGATCGATTCTTTGTACACTTAGATGTTTTTGATGTATACTTAGATGTGTTTTGTTGTATAAATAGTTAATTTTTGATGTATATATTTATGTTGCTGTATACTTATGTTTTTTTGTTGTATATTTATATGTGGTTTGTTGTATACTTATATGTGTTTTGTTGTATACTTATATTTTTGTTTGACAATTGTAATATGCAGTTAAATTATGTTAAACATACATCAAAATAGTGTTAAGTATACATCAAATATATGCTAAAGATACATCATTAATGAGTGTGATTTTTTTTCTCTCTCTCTCTCTCTCTCTATACTTGATTTACTTAATCCACGGTCCCACATATTTTTGTTTGACCATTTTAATATGTAGTAAAATTACGTTAAACATACATCAAAATAGTGTTAAGTGTACATCAAATATATGCTAAATATACAGCACAATAATGAGCGTGATTTTCTCTCTCTCTATAATTGATTTACTTAATCCACGGTCCCACATATTTTTGTTTGACCATTTTACTATGTAGTAAAATTACGTTAAACATACATCAAAATAGTGTTAAGTGTACATCAAATATATGCTAAATATACAAAGACAATAATGAGCGTGATTTTTCTCTCTCTATAATTGATTTACTTAATCCACGGTCCCCACATGTTAGTGGCGTGATTCTCTCTCTCTATATATAACTGATTCCTTGATTCGCGGTCCCCACATATTTTTGTTTGACCATTTTAATATGCATTAAAATTATGCTAAACATACAGTAAAATAGTGTTAAATATACATCAAATATATGATAAGTGTACATCATACTGCATGGCAGAACACATGCGTGATTTTTCTCTCGGTAGCGATTTTCTCGCGATTTTTCTCTCCCCACGTGATTTTCTCTCTTCTAATAATCGATTCCATATTTAGATGGTCCCCCACTGGGTAATTTGACTACTATACCCTTATTTTGATTTAATTAAATATTTAATGTAATTATAACCCCATTTTATCTTAGCCATTGATATAACTAAAGGAGGGTTAAGATGAGTCCACATTGTCTCACTATAATATGTGGTCTCATTTTAACCTCCCTATATATATATATATATATATATATATATATATATAAAAGATACATTTATACATGAGATACGCAATATGCAACTTAGAGTGAAACTTATTGTGAAATGGATTAAGATGTATGATTATGTCTCTTGTGAGACCATCTCATGGATCTAGATCCATGAGACGAATCAGTCCGACCTAAAATCGGATTCATAGCTAACTAGGAAATAAAAAAGAGAAAAACGAAAATAACGTTTCTCTCGCTCACTTTCTGTCTCCCTCTCCATCTCTCTATCCCCGCAGATAGATACAAAAATCCCAGAAAGACTTATCGAGAAGACATATGATGGCACTTGAGTAATATATAGATTCTCCAGGAAAAAAAATTGACAATCACTATAATGGAACACATCCATGGTATTTGGAATTTAAAAAAAAAAAGACTTTAAAACTCCATTATTGGAGGTTTCTAATTTCAAATTTGAAACTTCTCATCTCAAGCGTTTAATCAGCCGTGAAATATGTTGGAAAAGTGGAATGGAAATTGTTCTTTTGGCATAATTTTCTTGGACATATTTCTTCAATAATGAAGAATATATTTAACTCAAATGGTGTTTAATTTTGTAACACCTAAAACTCTCAACTCATGGAGTAGTGGGAGAGTGATGACACTTCAAACTCCCAAGTCATGAAGAAATGGGAAGTGAATGCCCCAAGTCATGAGTTGTGGGGAGTTAATATGGGTTGATCTTGAAGCCTATAAAAGATGGTCCAATTTTCATAGTCTACACACAACACAACTCCTACACTTGCAAAACAAAATTTCTTGTATATTGCTCTTGAGTAGAGATGTTAAACGGGCTGGCCCTAGCTCTATAGGGCCAGCCCTAACGGGCTTCGTGCTAAATGGGCTTCGGGCTAAATGGCCACTACTATGCGAGCTAGCATTTTGCGAACCTAACCCTAGCGGACTTCATGCTAAACGGGCCACTGTCGGGCTACAAGCCAAAAAAAATATTTTTTTATTTAAATCTAATTTTTATACTAAAGCATGTATAACAATATAACAATCAAACTAAATATGCAAAACTAAATTACATAATTTTTTATGTTGCATTACAAAGATAAAAGTCTTAAAATTCAAATATAATCAAACATCATCATTATCGTCAAAGGCATTGAAACTTTAAGAACATACTTACTGCAATAAGAGTTAAAACAAAAATATGTGCAAAAACTCATTTCTAAAATGCAAATAGAAACAACAAACTACAATGTAGAATGATAAACACTATATAATGAATATTTTCTTAATACCTTTTGATTTTTGTCAAACAAATTAAATAAATATAAATAATGATAAAACGCGATTTGATATATGTTCAATGTTTGTGCGTGAGATAAGTTGGAATCTCAAAATACAACAAATTCATCTTTATAATTATTTGCATAAAGTTTCAATTATTTGTCACATTTAAGTCACGAAAATTTTAATTTTTTTAGATTATAGTATTGTATTTATTAGAGAGATATAAATTATATAAAATTTTAAATCATCATAATTGATTACATTTAAGTCACTATAAAAATATATTTCTTAGGAAATGTTACGTAAATTTTGTTATCCCTTTATTTACCAATCCTCTATTTTGAAATTCAAAAATTCAAAAATACCAAAATTAAAAAACAAAAATCGGGCTGGACTGGTCCGGGCCAAAAAGGCCCGAATTTAACGGGCAGCATTTAGAGGCCCTAACCCTGTTTTTTTTTTGCGGTTAAAACGGGTTGGCCCGCCGGGCCCGGCCCGTTTATCATCTCTACTCTTGAGTTCTTTGGCTTCTAATTATATTTTGGTGGTGATTTCCAAGCATATTTTCTGTTCGCCGGAATTGAGGTAATCCGATTTTCCCGTCTTATCCTGGGAAACAGATGTCTAAAATAGGGGACGAATCTGTTTTAAGGATATTATGTTCAACACACGATTCAAGCCAATTTTACATTGTGCTTATGTAACTTCAATTTATGTAAATTCAACTGCTGCAATTTGCAATTCTTTATTCAGTTTAGTTTCTGAATTTTCATGTTTGTATAAACTGTACTACAAGTTTTTCCTAACAAACGTAAAAATGATTCTTTCAACTTCTAGTACAGTTTGCATATTGTCATATATTAGCTATTTTATGTATACCAGCCTAAGGTTGTAAGGTTTAGGTGATTAATCATATTTCATTAATCAGAGTTTGATTGTAATCAAACCATAGTCAGAATTATTTTACAAATAGTACCAACCTCAAAATCTGAATTTTGTAATGTTATTGTTTGGAGTTTAAATTCAGTATCATCATTCTTTCTTCTGTACTATTGCCGTTCACATATTCAATCTAAATTACCACCTTGAAAATCATTTTTTTTTCTTTCTGTTGGCTTGAATATGGGTTTGCAATTCTAACATTAAAATCCCAGTGTTTAAAATTGGTTATTATAAACATATTTTATGCATGTTGGCAACTGCAATTCGAAATTCTCTTTCTTAGTGTTGGTTATTGTAATTGTACTCGGATTACTGTTCATATATACTAACTTCCATCTATTGTCTTGATTAAGTTGGTTCAAATATTGTTTTGGACTAAAACAATTAATACCCGTGCTAATTTGAGTGGAAGGAAATTACAATTTTAGATCTTATAATAAAAAGTTGAACAATTTTAATTATTTTGTTTTTATCGGATTTGTTCCGATTAATTGAAGTACTAAACCTTGATTTATATTTCAGAAATGGCTTCTGATTTGAATTATGGAGTTCCAATTGGCACTAATGAGACAACTGATATGCCTAATCCAGCTGTACCCAATCCCGTGGTTAACCCAGTTGTGCCTCGAATGGCGTCTAACCCCTTTGTTAATGTGCCCGTGAATCATCTTTGAGAAACCAAAGAAATTCAACGTCTTGGATTTCAAATGTTGGCAGCAAAAAATGTTATTTTACTTGACTACGTTGAACCTAGCAAGATTCTTGACTCAAGATCCTCCCAAGTTGAGTGAGGATGAAACATATGTTCAAGCCACTCATGCGGTGGATGCTTGGAATCATGCTGATTTCTTTTGCAGAAATTATGTAATGAATGGATTAGCAGATCTATTGTATAATGTTTATAGCTCTAAGCGAACTGCTAAAGAATTGTGGGAGTCTGTTGACCACAAGT
The DNA here is from genome assembly GCA_016081115.2 of Rehmannia glutinosa. Taxonomy (NCBI): domain Eukaryota; kingdom Viridiplantae; phylum Streptophyta; class Magnoliopsida; order Lamiales; family Orobanchaceae; genus Rehmannia; species Rehmannia glutinosa. Next base: position 26,351,928 of record CM071937.1, read on the forward strand.
ATAAGTCTGAGGATGCAGATGCTAAAAAATTTATTGTTGGCCGATTCTTAGATTTTAAAATGGTTGGTTTCAAATCTATAATATGTCAAGTGCAAGAACTTCAGGTGATCTTGCATGAAATTCATGCTGAGGGAATGGTTTTGAGTGAATCTTTCCAAGTGGCCGTAATAATTAAAAAATTCGCACCAGCTTGGAAAGACTTCAAGAACTATCTAAAGCACAAAAGAAAGGAGATGAACATTGAAGAAATTATTGTTAGGCTTCGAATTGAAGAAGATAACAAAGGTTCTGAAAAGAAAATGTTCAACCCTATGGTAGCAGCCAATATTGTGGAGCATGACGAAAGCTCCAAAGGAAAAAAGAAACCCGGAAAAACTGGAAAAAGGTTCAACAATTGGGGACCAAAATGATTCATTTCCAATAGAAATTCGAAGGGAAATGCTTTAATTGTGGTGGCAAGGATCACAAGGCCTCAGATTGTAAAAAACCAAGAGGAACCGAGAGGCTAACATGGTTGTGAAAATTTCTCAAGAGTTATCAGATATGAAACTCGCTGTGGTGATATCAGAGGTGAACTTGGTGGGTTCAAACCCAAAACAATGGTGGATTGGCTCAGGTGCTACTAAGCACGTGTATTTTGTCAAAGAAATTTTAGTTCCTTTGAGCCAACTAAAGATGGCGAAAAGCTGTACATGGGAAATTCAGCTACTTCTGAGGTCAAAGGAAAAGGAAAAGTGGTTCTGAAAATAACTCCCGGAAGGAACAAACTCGTAATAATGTGTTGTTTGTACCAGACATTCGTAAGAATTTGGTGTCTGGTTCGGTTTTAGATAATCATAGTTTTCGCATTATTTTTTGAGTCAGTAGTTGTAACTTTGATGAAAAATGGAATGTTTGTAGGCAAGGGTTATGCTTCTGATGGGCTATTTAAGCTCAATATAATGGTTGTTAAACCAAAAATCAATGAAATGAAGAACTCTTCTGTGTACTTGCTTCTTCCAATTTGTGGCATGGTAGACTAGGACACGTTAATTATGATATTTTACGTAGATTAATTAACTTGAATTATATATGAACATTCCATATTGATTACAAGCACAAGTGTGAAACTTGTGTTGTGACAAAGTTAACAAGCACATCATTTAAATATATTGAAAGAAATCTTGAACCACTTGATTTAATTCACATTGATGTATATGATTTAAAATCGACACAAACACGTGGTGGCAACAAGTACTTCATTACTTTTATTGATGATAACAAAAAGTTTTGTTATTTGTATCTTTTTAAAAGTAAAGATGAAGCTATAGAGAAATTTATTCTCTATAAAAATAAAGTTGAGAATCAAATCAACAAGAAAGTTAAGGTGCTAAGAAGCGATCGTGGAGGTGAATATGAATCACCGTTTATTAAATTTTGTGCTCAACATGGAATTAGACACGAAAAAACAACACCTTATTAACCTCAACAGAATGGCATTGCAGAACTGAAAAACTTTACACTTAAAGAAATGATGAATGACATATTATTAAGTTCTGGTTTGCCTCAGAACATGTGGGGGTAAGCTATTTTGACAACTAATTACCTTTTAAATAAGGTTCCCTAAGAAATTAGACAAAAGCCCTTATGAGTTGTGGCATGGAAGAATGCCATCCTACAAATACTTGCTAGTGTGGGGTGTCTTGCTAAGGTTGCTATACCTACACCGAAGAAGGTGAAGGTAGGTCCAAAAACTGTTGATTGTATATTTATCGGATATGCACATAATAGTAGTGCTTATCGGTTTCTTGTGCATTAATCTAAAATTGAAGATATACACTAGAATACGATAATTGAATCAAGAAATACCTCATTCTCTGAAAATGTATTTCCGTGCAGATCGAGAGAAGAAGCAATATCTACTAAACAAATACATGATTCAATAGAACAAGAGCAAGGAAATAAAAAAGAAGAGGTGGAACATAGACACATCAAACGAGCTAGGATAGAAATATATTTTGGTCCAGATTTTTTAACCTACATGCTGGAAAGTGAACCTCAAAGCTACAGAGAAACTATAAATTCTTCTGAAGGACCATTATGGAAATATGTCATAAAAAGTGAAATTGATCCCATCTTGCAAAACCATACATGGGAACTAGTGGATCTTCATGAAGGAAGTAAACCACTAGGTCATAAATGGATTTTCAAGAAGAAAAAGAAGGCGGATGGAACAATTGATAAGTATAAGGCTAGACATGTAATTAAAGGTTGCACACAAAAAGAGGTCTTTGATAACTTTGATACGTATTCCCCAGTTACGAGAATAACCTCCATTAGATTGGTACGGGCAATTGCCTAATTGCGAAAACTTGAAGTACATCAAATGGACGTAAAAGCTACTTTTCTAAATGGAGATTTAGGAGATTTACATGGAACAACTTGAGGATTTCTCCGCACCTGGGCAAGAGAACAAGATTTGTAAACTGATCAAGTCATTATATGGCTTGAAACAGACACCAAATAATGGCATGAGAAATCTGATAATGTCATGAAAGAATGTGGATTTAAGATAAATGAATGTGATAAATGTGTCTATGTTAAAGAGATTGAAAATGGCTGTCATTTTGTATCTTTATGTAGATGACATGCTTATCATTGGAAGTAATGATAAAATAATTAAATCCACAAAAGATATGTTGAACTTGAGGTTTGACATGAAAGACATGGGTTTGGTTGACGTGATACTTGGAATAAAGATTTCTAGAACTTCAAATGGACTGGCACTTGATCAATCGCATTATGCCGACAAGATTCTAGAGAAATTTAGTAAGGATGACACATCATTAGCTAGAACTCCTATAGACACGAGTTAACATCTATCAAAGAATAGAAGTGAGTTTATGTCTCAAGTAGAATACTCACGAGTCATAGAAAGTCTGATGTACTTAATGAGTCGTACAAGACCAGACAATGCTTATGCTTTGAGTAAATTGAACAGATACACGAGTAATTCAGGGCATGACCACTAGAAAGGTATAGTGAGAATACTAAGGTAGTTAAGATACACTCGTGATTTTGGACTGCACTATACAAGATATATTGTTGTTATTGAAGGATACAACGATGCTAATTAGATATCTGATATTAAAGACTTTAAGTCTACAAGTGGATATGTGTTCACTTTAGGAGGTGCAGCCATATCGTGGAGAACTTTTACGCATATGAGTATAACTAGATCCACAATAGAGTCTGAGTTTATAGCTTTAGACACGTGCGTGAAGAAACTGAATGGCTCCAAAACTTCTTAGAAGATATTCCAAGATGACCAAAGTATGTGCTGGCAATTTGTATAGATTGTGATAGTTTATCAGCGATTGGTAGGGCACAGAGCAATATGTATAATGGTAAGTCTAGACACATATGTCGTAGACACAATACCATTAGACAACTACTCTCAACTGGTGTTATGTCTATTGACAATGTGAAGTGAAAGGATAATTTAGTGGATCCATTAACCAAAGGGTTAAATCGAGAGTTGGTTGCAAAATCATCAAGAGGAATGAGACTTAAGCCTCTAGAAAAATGAGTTGATACAATAAAAACCCAACCTAGTTGACTGGAGATCCCAAGATCTAGGTTCAAAGGAACAACCTAATTGTAAAAAGACTCTAGGATCATTGTGGGGGAATTTTTTCTTGTCCATTCCTTAACAGTGAAGCCCGTCGAAGAAGAGGATAAACATTTGTATTTTAATAATTCTTGTGTGTCGGTAAATCGTGTTGGGTAGTGCGGGCTTCTCTTAAAAAAGAATCACCTATGTGAGAGAGAAGTGGGGCTGCTTCGAAGAGAATTGTGTGAGGCTTAATTCTTAGAACCTCTTGCATAACCAGACTTATATTCAGGGCCATGAATGAACATAACAATGAGAACTGAAGAATGTTAGGAAGACTCATGTGTGCGATATGTCACCTTTTACACAAAAGGCAGAACAGTTTAATGACATCACGTCTACTGATCAGATAGTAAAGTAAATATATATTCACAATGGAAGGTTCAAAGGGTAACACCTATCACCAAATCTTTGTATCTTCGAATTTTCCGTTTATGTGGGGGATTGTTGGAAAAGTTGAATGGAAATTGTGCTTTAATTTTGGCATAATGTTTTTGGACATATTTCTTCAATAATGAAAAAAATAGTTAACTCTAATGATTTTTAATTTTGTAACACCTAAAACTCTCAACTCATGGAGTAGTGGGAGAGTGATGACACTTGAAACTCCCTAATCATGGAGGAGTGGAAGAGTGATGACACTTGAAACTCCCAAGTCATGGAGGAGTGGGAAGTGAATATCCCAAGTCATGGGTTGTGGGGAGTTATTATGGGTTGATCTTGAAGCCTATAAAAGGTGGTCCAATTTTCACAGTCTACACACAACACAACTCCTACACTTGCATAACAAAATTCCTTGCATATTGTTCTTGAGTTCTTTGGCTTCCAAGTGCATTTTGGTGGCGATTTCCAAGCATATTTTCAGTTCGCCGTAATTGAGGTAATCCGATTTTCCCGTCTTATCTTGAGAAACAAACGTCTAGAATATGGGACGAATCTGTTTTTAAGAATAGTGTGTTCAACACACGATTTGGGCCAATTTTACATTGTGCTTTTGTGATTTAATTTATTACAAATTTCAATTGTTGTTCTGTAATTTGTAATTCTATTTTTCATTGTGTAATCCAAACTCTACTAGTAGATACAATTTTTATAACAAAATAAATGAAAAAAAAGAAAATGAAGAAAAACGAGAAAGGAAGATGAAGGAAAGAAAAATTGATGAAAACTGACATTGCGGGTGCACGACATCATACATTGTTGACCTCTCGATGTGCACTTTCAAATTTGTATACTTTAAAGAAAATAGGAAATACTTTTTGTTTCAACTTGTAATACTTTTCAGTTCAACTTGTAATACTTTTTCACTTAAGCATTTTTTTTTCACTTAAATTTATAATACTTTTAAGTTCAAAATGTAACACTTTTTCTTGTATTAGTTCAACATCTAATACTTTTCACTTAAAATTGTAATACTTTTTTAGTTCACCATTTTTATTTTGCAGTTCAACATATATAATTTTCACTTAAACTTGTAATACTTTTTATTTAAAATTGTAATAATTTTCAGTTCAACATGTAATACTTTTCACTTAAACTATTGTACTGATCATTTCAACATGTAATGATTTTCAATTCAAATTTGTAATACTTTTGACTTAAATTGCAATACCTTTTAGTTAAACTATAGTACTTTTCATTTCAACATGTAATGATTTTCAATTCAAATTTGTAATACTTTTCACATAAATTGTAATAGTTTTCAATTCAAAATGTTATACTTTTCAGTGGTGGCTTCCACCGATGTCTTTCTTTTTCCTCCTTCTTCTTTCTCTTTTTTCCCATTTGTCTTCTCCTCCTTTATTCTTTATTTTTCTTCTTCTTTTACTTTTATTTTCATGTCATAAACAAAGTTTCAAAAAGATAAAACATATTCAGATCAAAACCTAAAATATCCATTGTTGGAGTTTCAAAGCTAAAAAACCTCAATTACATGAGGACAGTTAAAATATCGTATGGAATGCTCGAGGGCTTGGGAACCAACGAGCATTCCGTGAACTTAAGCGATTAATCGCTGAAAAGGACCCACAACTCTTATTCTTGAGCGAAACAAGGATGAGAGATTATAATTGTAGGTGGTGGAAGGAATGGTTGGGGTTCAAAGGAATGTTTGTAGTGAATTCGAAGGAAAGAAAGGCGGATTAATGCTATTATGGAATAGCAATATTTCGGTAACAATAAAGTCATATTCTTCGGGTCATATTGATAGTATAATCCAGGATAGAGACAAACTGTGGTGTTTTACGGGATTTTATGGTAACCCGGATGCCAGGCAACGCAGGGAGTCGTGGACTTTGATGAGGAGGCTTGTAGCGTTAAGCGATATGAGGAATTATCCATGGCTGATAGGCGGAGATTTTAATGAAATTTGCCACCAAAATGAGAAATTGGGCGGAAGACCACGATCTGAAGCACAAATGGAGGATTTTAGGACAACAATTGAGATGTGCGAACTGAGTGATATATACGGCGAAGGTGATTTTTATACGTGGGTTAATAAACGGACGGGAATCAAGGAAATATAGGAGAAGCTAGACAGATTCTTAAATAACCTGGCAAGGAGGTTACTATATCCAGCAACAAATTCTCAAAATTTGGAATTCTTTGGCTCTGATCATAGGCCCGTATTAATTATTTGGAGCAAAAATGGTGATGGGGGTAAGAATATTAGAATGTGCAGCAACAAGAGGTTCAGATTTGAGAAGTGTTGGCTATGGGAATCGGATTGTGGTGATATTGTAGGAAAGGGATGGCAAGCACATGAGCATGATATTTCGATGCGAGGTAGAATTCGGAGTTGTAGCATCGAGCTGCAACACTGGGCTGGTCAGCGGTTCAAAGAAATCTCCAAAAGGCTGAAAAATGTAAGGGAGGCGTTGAATGATGCTAATAGGTCAATTAACTGGAGGAATCCAATACACGAATATTGGAATTAGAAGAACAGGTGGAGAAGCTTGCAACACAAGAAGAGGTCTTTTGGAAACAACGCGGCCGGAACATATGGTTAAAAAATGGGGACCGAAATACACCATATTTCCACGCACAGGCTTCACAGCGGCGAGCAAAAAATTGGATTAGGGGGCTGGCTTCGGGGCAAGGAGATTTATGTACGAAACAAGAGGAAATGGTGGATATCATCACTGAGTATTTTCATGGAATTTTTACGTCACAAAATCCGTCACCAGCGGCAATTGAGGAAGTGGTTCAGAAAATGGAGAGAAATGTCGATAGTGATATGAATGAAGAGCTATGTAGACCGTTCACGGAAAATGAGGTCAAACTAGCACTATTTGATATGCATCCGGATAAGGCGCCTGGACCCGATGGTTTGCCAGCACTATTTTATCAAATATTTAGGGTGATTGTGGGTGAGGTGGTCACTAAGGAGGTTCTGAATATTCTAAATGGGGAAGGGGAACTACATGATTGGAATGAGGCTATTATTACGCTAATTCCAAAGGTGGCAAACCCAGTTATGATTAAGGAATTCAAACCGGTGAGCTTATGTAATGTATGCTATAAAATAGTGGATTGGGCAATAACGAATATGTTGAGACCTATAATGCGAAATATAATGGACGAGCATCAGAGCAGTTTTATTTCGGGCAGATTGATTACGGATAATGTGATACTGGGGTTTGAGAGCATCCATTGGATCCGTAATCACAAAGGAAGCAATAGGGGGTACGCGGCTTTGAAGCTAGATATGAGCAAGGCGTATGACAGAGTTGAGTGGGGTTTTTTACGAGCGGTGATGGAACGCATGGGATTTGCGGCAAGGTGGACAAAATTAATTATGAAGTGTACAACAGTGCAATATTCCTTTTCTTTGAATCAAGAAGTGGTTGGGCGGGTGAAACCAAATCGGGGGCTTCGCCAAGGAGACCCATTATCGCCGTATTTATTTGTATTATGTGCGCAAGGCCTATCTTTATTATTCATACATCACGTGAGGGAAGGTGTGATTAAAGGGGTTTGGATCGCGCCAAGATGTCCACCAATCTCACATTTATTTTTCGTGGATGACAACCTTATTTTCTGTCGAGCAACGGAGGAAGAGTGCGGAAGGGTAGTGGGTCTATTGAAGAAATATGAAAGTGCATCGGGCCAGGTGATTAACTATGAAAAATCGGCTTTAACTTTCAGCCCGAACACACAAAATACGGTCGTAGACAAGTTCAAGGATATTCTTAGAGTCCCGGTAGTACAAGGCCACGAGGTGTATCTTGGACTACCAACATTTACAATGCGAAGTAAGAAGCTCCAGTTTGGTTAGTTAAAAGAGAGAATTCTCAAGAAAATTTCGGGGTGGAGTGGAAAAACCTTTACAGATGGGGGAAAAGAGGTGCTCATTAAATCCGTACTTCAAGTTGTTCCGACATATGCGATGTCCTGCTTTAGGATACCGAACTCCATTTGTACGGAAGTAGAGAGTGTGTGCGCGAACTTCTGGTGGGGAATGGATGGGAGTAAGAAACGCATGCATTGGAAGAATTGGAGGGACTTGTGCAGGCCCAAATGTATGGGAGGTATGGGATTTCATAGCCTTGTCGATTTCAATAAAGCGCTACTCGCAAAACAGGTGTGGCGAATTATCCGTGAACCAGAGAGCCTGGTGTCCCGAGTATTGAAAGTTAGGTATTTCAGGCATGTGGATATAATGGAAGCTGATTTGGGTACTAAACCGTCTTACATTTGGCGATCATTATTATGGAGTCGTGAATTGTTGAGGGACGGATTATCGTGGAGAGTGGGGAATGGAAGACATGAATGAATATATAAAGACCGTTGGGTGCGATCGATGTCATCCACAATCAGGCGAATGAGAGGAACATTAGATGAGAATGATACAATGGACAAATTGACAATGGACGGCCAGTGGGATGTGGAGGCAATAAACAAAGAATTTATACCTTATGTGGCAAAGGAAATACTCAATACCCCGCTGCGAAGAGTCCATAACAGCGACAACCGATATTGGAGACACGATAGCAAAGAAGTATATACGGTTGGGGATGGTTATAAGGCTTCTATAGGGATGTTTATTCCGCATGAACAGAGCACGTCTGGGGCGATGGAAAAATGGTGAAAATATTTATGGGCGATGTCGATACCTCCGAAAATAAAATTTTTTTGGTGGAAAGTAAGTAATAATTTAATCGCAGCAATGGAAAATTTGGAACGTCATCATGTGCCGGTGGAGGGAGGGTGTAATATGTGCCATAATCATTGTGACAGCACGACCGATGCTTTATTTTATTGCACTGCACTTAGGAGGCTACGGAGGGCCAGTGGATTCTGGGACATATTGAAGTTAGTGAAGGAAGGAAATATATTGGATGTAAGAGGGTGGATGAAAAACCATTTGAGCAAACAACAATTCGAAATATTTGTGGGCTATACTTGGGCCATTTGGAAGGAGAAACAGGAATTTATTCATGATGTAGAGAAGGTAAAAATGGCAGATTCTGTGCAATGGGTAGAGGAGTTCATAAAGGAGTTCCAAGAGGCCAATAAAAAGGTTGAGATTGTTAGTGGGGATGGACATAGGGTTGATATTGCATGGAAAAAACCAGAACAGGGAGCTTACAGATTGGATGTTGATGTTTGCTGTAACTTTTTCAGAGGGTCGGTTTGCGGTTGGCGGTGTGGTGCGAGATGAAAAAGGGATCGGGCTCATGGTGTTTGGCAGGAAATTGGAGCAGCTTTCGAGCCCTTTGGAGGGTGAATTACTAGCTTTATGTGAAGGATTAAGCCTGGTAATTGATCATGGGTGGCAACCCATTCAAGTGATGACGAACTCTTTATTGGCGGTGCAAGAGTCGCGGCCTTTGAAGAGGATTTGAGCTACACAGGGTTACTGACTTTGACGGTAAATATTTTTTTAGATAGCCTGAATGTAGTTAATTTTTATCACATTCGTAGAACAACTAATAAGGTTACTCATAGTTTGGCTAGTTTTGCTTCTTTCTCTTCATCACCCTTTGTTTGGTTGACTGGAGATTTCCCCCCTTGGGTTGAAGAAGTTGTATCCGCTGATATTTCCTAGTTAATAAAGTGATACAGGTTCTTCTAAAAAAATGGCAAAAATCTCATTGATATAAAATAAGAAGAATCAACTACGGGCTACCAAAAGCTTCAAAAGCAAAGATCACAAAAGAAAAAAAAAAGAAAAAACAAGGAAGAAATGAAGAAAGGAAAAAGAGATGCAAACAAAGGGAAAAGAGAGAGTTCTCGTGAGTAAGATCGAGAAAACAGACAGATAACAGGAAAAAATAAAATAAACAACAAAATAATTAAAATGGTTTTGCGGGTCGGATCAAATCAGTCCCAACCCATCTGAAAAAAATGGCCCGTAGGACGGTCCTATACAAGTCTTTGTAAAAAAAAATGTATATAAACATAAACGGGCGACACTGGATAAGAGATGAGAAACAGAGATATCACCGTGCTTTCAAAATTGAAAAGGTTAACGGTGCTAAATGGTCGCTAGGATATATACATTGGTGATTAAGGCTTGTATGGTTTCCTTTTTATTGGAGATTTTTCAATTTTTTTACTATTTGAGATATGCATATAATGTTTATTCAATGTCATTAGAAATATTCCATTTTCAACATCTCATTTTACAATCCCAATACTATATTCTAAATTCTCACACCTATATATCCAATTTTCAACCTATACTATATGGGTGGGACCCATTACACAATTACATACTCAATTTAATCTTATATTACATAATTGAGACCCACACCACTACCACCACATCCACATAAATTATTATTTTCAAATTAAATATTAGTGTGGTCCTACCACTATCAATTTTATCCAATTATATAATATTACTTTTCTACCAACATCACTCGTGGGTCACATAACTTATACATTATATACAAAAATCATATTCTTATCAAAATTTCCAATGACAAAATTCAAAACAACATTCTAAACCAAATATATTTTCAAATTTTTCCTTATAAATTCTACATCTAAAATTTCATAACCAAACATATTTTCAATTTTATACAATTTTCAATAAAAAGTTGAGAATTTATCTCAATGTGATGGAGAATGACTTTTTACATTGGAATGAAAACCATACAACCCTTTATGGCTTGTATGGTTATGTTTCCATGGCCTATTTCTAGTTTCTAGTGTTGGAAAATGAATTTTGAGAATTTATTGGTTTTCATGTGAAAACTGGTATTATGTTTGGATGAGTGAATGAAAATGAGTATTATGTAGTTTTGGAAATGAGATTATGTTTGGTTGAGTAGATTTGAAGTAATATTTTATGTATATAATAATTTGAAAAGTTGATAGTGATTGAATATTTTAATTGAATATATATTATTATACTTGTAAGATTGTAGGCAAGTGGGTCCTATTAGATATATATGATAATATTTTAAGTAGATAAAATTGATAATGGAGGGTCCCACATATATATTTGGATAAAAAATGAGAATAGTGGTTGATGAGTGATGTAGGATAGTGTATAAGGTTGAAAATTAAAATTATAGGTTTGAGATATTTTATGTAAAAAAATAAAAAGTGGAAATAATGATTTCTATTAAAAAATTTATAAATAAACATGATTCAATTTTTATGAATAGTTGGATATTAAAAATGAGGGAGACCTTAATTTCTCGCAGAACTTTTTTTTGGGGTAATAACAAAACCTACCATGAGGTTTAATCCAATTATAAATAATTCAATGAAACTTTCAAAATTATAAATACTAAATTAAAGTGTTACAAATACCCATTGAGATTTTTATTTTTCTAATAAATATTCTCTCTCGATGATGCAATTTGTAGAAATATAAGGGGAATTGCAAAACAATCCTCTATCTATAGGGATGTTTCAATATTAGTCTTGTGACTTTTAAAGATGCAATTTTAATCATCTGATTATTTTGCCCCTAAGAAAAAATAACAACTATAATTATGTATTTTTAGGATTTGACGATTTTTTGGCAAATTTGTACGTGTTTTTTTATTTTTATAATTAGAAAATAATACATGTAAAACTTATATCTCGGATTTTGATTTGAATTCATAAATCTAGAATTTTTCCATTATTAGACAAACTATAATATAAAAGATAAATAAATTCAACTCAAGTAAATAAAATATGATACCATTTTAAACTTGATCTTAGGTATATTGATTATTTTGGCTATCAACGATATTCTGGGAATAATTGAAATATTGAAATGGCCCTTAGGCCATCTCCAGGAGAGCACTAAAATGGCATCCAACGCCATTCTCATCAACCTAGCAATGCGCCACTTCATGCGCTATTTTAAGAAAATCTACAAAGTGCTACGCCAATTGTGGCGCAACACTGTTCATGCGCTATCTATTTCCTTTTTTTTTTTTCCTTTTTTGCTTGTGTTTGTTTTTCATTAATTAATTATTCTGATTATATATTTAATGTTATTTATTATTCTAATTATATATTTGTAAATAATTTTAATAATATAAAATTAATAATCTTATTTGAATTATAATCTCATTTTTTATGTAATTATAACAATATATTCATTTAATATATTACATTGTAAATAATAAAAATAAAATATTAATTGAATAAATAAAGAATATCCATGATATTCTTTATTTTAATTTTGTATTATTTCATTAAATTTTACATATTGTTTTGAATTTGATTAATTCTGAAAATACAAAACTTAATAAATATTATATTAAATAAAATTACATATGTAATATATTTATCAATTATAAAGTAATCAAAATTAATATTAAATGAATAAAATAAGAAATCTTATGGAATATTCTTTTTTAGTGCAGAAAGTAGTGCAAACTGATGGAGATAGAGTGCATATTTTGCACTAAAATGGTGTAAATTCTGCACCATTTAAAATGGTGTAAATTCTGCACTAAAATGGTGCAGACTACTGGAGATGGTCTTAGAACCAAAATTTGTATCAACATAAAACTTATAAAATCAGATTACACAAATCTAAAACTTACGGGACCAAAATTGCAAAAAAGACAAAATATATAGGACTAAAATTGCAATTTCAAAGGTTACATGACTAATATTGCAACACTCATGTTGATGAACTAATTTTGCATTGTTCACTAAAAATAAATATTAATGGGGTATTTATAATTTTGAATTGAAAGATAGGACAATTTTATTGTAAAGATAATAAGATGTCAATAAAATAAGGTTCGAACGATTAACAAAAAAACAAAAACAAAATAAGGTTCGAATTTGCGAAATCAGAGTCACAAAAAAGGAATATCTTAAGATCAACAAGATGCCACATATTCTTTAAAGAATTTCGAGCAGACTTTTGTGCACAGTTGTCTAAAGTGTTGAAAACTCCTTTAAAATCACACGGCCCCACAGCAATAATAGACTAAAACAATAGATTGATAGACTAAAACAAAAAATATAGACAAGTTGAAACCATAACAAAACTAAAAACTTGTTTTTAACATAAGAGACTACGTACTACCATGATCTACTAAATTGAAAATTGACTTAAACTAAATCCTTACATGTGCAAAAACATGTACAGAATTTAGATAGTTAAAAGAAAGTAATAATACGAAAGGAATATTGCAGAATATCAGCATATAAAATATGAATCAAGCAGGCATCACTCAAATGCCCACAAATTCTCTTGTCGAACCTCTTCTTCCTCTTCTGGGGTATAGTCGTTCTCTATGTTGAACTCTTTACGAATCTCATCCGGTGTCTTCCCCTTCATCATGTTCGCTACAGTTTCGCACGTGAGATCGAGCAGGCTCTTGATGTCCAAGTAGTTTGCAGCCAATATCAAGTCAAACAGAGTCCCTTGGTCAACCTTCACGAACTCGGCATCGAACGTCTTCAGATCGTCAGAGGTATTGGCGGCGACAGAGTCCTTGGCCGCAGCGTCCACGTGGCGCTTGCAGTATTCGAGAACCTTTGCCAGGATCTCCGATGTGACGTTATGCACCGGGATAACGGCGTCCGCGCAGTCATCCTCGATCAGGTGCTTAACACTCTGAGATAGGGCGGCAACTGCCTCCTCCACCTCGAACGTCTCCGTCGGAGCTCTTGTAACGATCATCTTGCTGCGCAGATGACATTGTTTTTTTTATTTTTTATCCAAGGAATTTCGAAAACCCTAACAGAAAAAAAAAGAGTGAATATTGGGGAAAGAGAGAGACCGGATAAAATTTATACGAACCCTAGAATCCTCACTTCTAGTCGGCGAAGGACTCTGTTGGATTTGTAGACTTATTTATTGTAAGACGAAGATAATCCTAAAGATTGGTTAGATACTTTAAAATTTGGACTAGTGGTTTGACGCCAATCCTAGTGGATTTTGGGCTCAATGGACCAATTAGACGGATCGATAATATTGCGAATTTAATTTTAACTCCATTAGGATTTGAATCCTAATGGTATAAAACCCACTTGGGTAGCTACCCAAGTGGGTAGCATCGACTAATCCCGGTTATAATAGTCGAAATTTCCAAACATTAATATTGAAATATAAAATTTTAAATTAGGACATATATAACATTTAAAATTAAAGTATTTATTATTAAAAAATCCATGCATAATTTATAAATACAATATTATAAATATTAAATATTTTCATATTTAAATTTTAAAAGTAATACTATAATAATAAAAACTGAAAATCTATGTTGAAAGAAATGAGAAAAGTTAATTATTTCTTTGTTATAAATGAGAAATGCAATAGCATCAAGTTGCGAACTTGAGTGTCGATATATTGTTGTCACATACGAGAAATCCTATTGGGCATTAGATCATCTCAATGTATTTCACCAAATTTTTGTGGTTTTCACACAAAATTGGGTATTTTTGTATAATTTGTTCAATTCATCACCAATCCACTACACTAAATTTTAAGTCAAATAATATATTAATCTTTTTTTAATTTTATAATAAACAAAAGTATTTATTTATATAATTATATCATTACTTTTATTTAACTACTGTTGATTTAACTAAATTAGAAATATATATAATTAATATTATTTTAATTAATTATTTTACAAATTTTGTTAGTTATTGGAATTAAATGCAATAATAATTATTACAAGAATTATTTCTACAAAAAGATGTTAAATTAGAAATTTTAAATAACTAAAACTAAAATATAAATTAATTAATTAAACTAGTTTCTAGGATTCAATTTATTTAATGAGATATGGACATAAAATAGTTTTTGATAAATGGGCGACATTCGATGAGATAAGAAACAAAGATATTCTAGTGTTTCAAATTTGAAAAGGTAAACGGTGCTAAATTATTGTTAGCGTGGATTTAAAACTAATTGAGTAGAGATCTAGTATTGTTAAAAGCTTATTTGAACTTTTGTCGAGCTTCAAATATTGCGTTTGAATTTGGTTTTATTATTAATCGAATCAAATTTAAATGAGCTTTAATCGAGTCAAACACATATCAAGCTCACACAGGGGCGGACGCACCCTATGGCTCGGGGGCCTTCCCCCTCCCCCAACAAATTTTCATTTTCACTACTATTATATATATATATATTATTTAGTTATATATATATATGTGTGTGTGTAAATGTAGTATTTTACTATTTTAATAATTTTTATTCCAACCCAAATTATTAATCAAAAATTTGTTGTAAACTATACAAGCTCATGACTATTACCTTTAAGTTTGAATAAACTATCGTTTGGGTAGGTATATATATATATATCATAATATTTAAAATTGTGGAATATACATCTTTATTAGGATTTAGTGATGCATTTTGAAATATTTAACTATGAATATTGACGTAATTTTTAATGCAAAGACAACATGTTTAAATATAATTATAATATATATATATATCTATAAATGTTTGATAATTCGTTTTTAACTGTTAGCGATAGCATATCTCGAAAACTCTATGATATTAATACTACCCATACCGATCCCAAACCCAACAAGAAATTATACCTATTACTCGTAAGTAACATAACGATCCCAAACCTGAAAAAAAAATATCGATACCATCCATCAGGATCCAAACTTGTGTGTGTACCCATGTCTACTCATCCGTACTTGGCCCCCCTCAGTTATAAATTCTGGGTCCGCCCCTGAGCTCACATAACTTGATATTTTTATACATATTTTATTCATTTTTTAAACTGAACCGAACTCGACTTGAGCTTTATAGTGATTAAGTTAGTTTCTTCGTAAAAAGGTGTCTTTTTTCCAGAGAAATAAACAAAACACTACAAGAAAACTGCTAATAGACACCACCAAAAAGACACCGGTTTTATGACTTTACTGGTGTCTTTTCCTTTTTAACACCAGTTTTGTAAGAAACCGGTGTCTAATTAGTGCTGTCGTTTGATAAACAACACCGGTTTCCTAGAACCGGTGTCTATTGTAAAAATAATTCCCAAATAGACACCGGTTTTGGCATCGGATTTCAAAACCGGTGTCTATATATATAAATTGTTTTAGATTAGACACCAGATCTTTCGACACCGGTTATAGAACCGGTGTCTTTATTTTTTAACACCAGATATTTAAACATTTAGGGCCCTTAGTAATTAGGATTATTAGTAGCAGAAAAGAAAAACAAGCGTAATTGCCTGCCCTCTCTCCCGTCCGTCTCTCACCTCTCCCCTGCGCCTTTCTCACATCTCCCCTGCACCGTCGCCTTCGCCCGTCGTCTCCAACCATCTGCTAAGTCTCGTCACCGACCGTCTGGTACTCTCTCTCTCTCTCTCTCTCTCGTTGTCTCTCATCTTTGTTGGTCGCGGGCTAAATCGTAGGATTTTTGTGGTGTTCAATTTCGTCTCCGATTCTCGCCCGCTCTCATCACCGATGCTTTGCTAAGGTCTCTCTTAAGTTTGTGTTCTTTGGTGTCGCCCAAAATCCTAGGGTTTTGTCGTCTTCGCTTCGTCTCACCCAAATCCTAGGGTTTTTGTCTTAGTCTTTGTTTTAAAAGATTTTCTCGTTTCTCTCCTTAGTTTGTTATTATAGTATAATGAAAGTTTGTTTACTAGTTTGTTAGGTTTATTGTCTGATATAGCCTCTATTTTCTTACTCTTGGTGTACTCTTGGTTTAGGACTTTGATCATTTTTGGAAGAGATGGATAATGAAGATTTCCTCTGTTTTACCAAAGGTTGTGTGCCTTAAAGGTATTGTGACTGTGAATCATTGATTTTGATTTTAAAGTGTGAGATACTAACATGGATTTTTTTTTTGAAAAATAAAAATAAAAATTTGTTGATGTTGGTTAATTAGTTTATTTATTGAGAGGGGAGTTTGGTGTAATGGGGTTTTCTTGAAAGAAACTGATTAGGTTAATGGTGGCTGGAGGGTTGTCTTTCTAATGGGCTTTTACTAATTTTCTGATCATCTTAACTATTGATATTTCCTTTTTTCTTGCTTGTGTACTCATGTACGCAGATGGTGTGTGAGAAAGAAAAGGAGTTAAGTTAAAGATTTGTTTCACTACTGTTATTTTCATCATTCTCTATTTCAAATTTCATTTTATAACTATATGTGAATTGATAATATTTAAAATATAAAATGGAATACAATTTGAAATCTAGAGGATTGTAACTGTTTTTGGTGGAATGAGTGTGCATAGGGTGTGGGCCTTCTGGATTAATCAGTTGTTCTATTTCTCTTTATTTTAGGTTTGAGGTTGATTAATAAGATCTTGGATGAATTTGGTTTGGTAGAGTAAATCCAACTCTTCAACATTTCCTATCAAATTAAACGTATGTTTTTACATAGTGGTTCAAAGAAGCCGAAACCTTAGAATCTTCCTCATTGGAGTTGTTGAGAAGATAAATGGCAACCCAAATTCTCTATCTACTAGACAACATTTTGTACTCCGATATTTTGGTTGTAGATAATAAACTCATGTTCTGTCAATGCAGCAATAAGAAGATATGAAGCTGCCACATTGTTGAGAAAGTTGGTGAGTAATCTTGGCCGCAAAAGATTTACCAGCCAAGCCTTCTGCGGAAGAATTTAGGCTTGGGTTAAGAAGTGGAATAATTCTCTGCAATGCACTTAATAAAATTCAGCCTGGGGTTGTGCAAAAGGTCAGTGAAAGATATGTTTCCACATTATTGAGTTTCTTTCTTTATTTTTCCCCTGAAATCAATTACGACTTATGAAGTGATAAGTGCATTCCCTTGCATTCGAGCAGCTTTTAATTATAATTCAGGATTGATTTCAATCCACGTCTTGCAGGTTGTCGAAAGTCCACGTGACTCCACCCATGTTCCGATGGTACCACCTATCGCAAGGTAATTTTAGTTCTCTCAGTTTTCCTTCATTTTTTTTACCATTAACTTGCTTTGTGTGACAATTTTTGCCTTGCTTCTTAAATTTCCTTTTTGATTATGCGACTCTAGTAATCTTGCTTAGTTTTAACTGTTATGTTTCTGGTCGTTTTCACTTTTCAGTGTTTTAACTGCAGAGAAATTAGTTTGATAAAATAATCTAATGATTTTTACGTTTAATTTAGTGCTTTGGTTATGGAAATTAGGAGGAGGATTAGTGCAGTAAAAATTAAAATATTAAAATACAACCTTTTTTTTTTGCTTTATTGTATTGTCTTGCATTTTTTGTGTTTATCTCCCTTACTTTCCTACTATATTTGAAATTTTGATCTTCACAAATGCTACCCTCAAAATTTAATATTCATATTTAATTACCAAACAGAAAAAAAATGTTATTTTATACTGTCATTTGTAGCTGATAGTTGCAATGAAACTGAGTTGAAAATCTTCTCGTCCGATTCCATTTGGAATCTTAAAAGAGATTATTATTTGTGATAATTGGGATCTGAATTTTAGTCATTTCATTTGTTAATCATATACTCTATTGGGGGAACTTGTTTTTTGGCTTCTAAAAAATGTCATGTGCATTTATATTTGATGGAAATTTACTTGTACTTTTGCAATTCAGAGTATTATGAATGCAAATTGAGATCAGCCTTTGCAAGCCTATCCTTTTCCTTTTTTTATATCTTTGAATTTATTTATTCATTCTAGATGTCCTAAATCCCATTGTTTTGGCTTATATGTATGGGATTTCTGCTCAAGTGGATGGCAAAACAATTTATGATACTTTGATTTGGTTTTTCTTGTTTTCACCACCCTCTTTGGTATAGATCGAGTTAAACAGGATGGACAAGGTATCATTCTTGGAAATCTTTGTTAAGTACCGAAACAACTCCAGGAGAAAGTGAAGATTCTTGAGTATGACACGCATTGGTGTGTATGCCTTTTTGCTTGGATCATAGTGACATTTTCCTTATGACTGAAATAACATTTTACAATAACAAGTATGAGGGTAATATCCGGAAAGTGAAAGAAAATCACTTGCTAGGGTATTGTGTTGTGATTTAGTGAAGTGATTAAGTTGTAGTAGAACGATCAAAGATATAAGAGTAGTGCACATCGCACTTTCAAGACTGCTATTTAGTTTAAATTTGATTCCTAATGGAGTTAGATGGTCCACTTTGTTGGCAATGTGCGAAACCAAAGAGAGAGAGAAAAAAAAGTCGAAAAGCGCAATTATATATATGTTTAATGCCAATGAGCAATCAAGCTATTCCTTTTGGCTGTGAACTTGAAATTTGCTCACCTTTCCGGGTTTTTCTTTTGGATCAATATCTTTTAGTAGCTTTATCAAGTTATGATTTTCTGTTGTGTTAGTTTTATAAAGGATATCATATGACTGTTGAAGACATCAATTTTCTTGTTTGTTCCAATTTATTCTCATAATTATACAAAAATGCAGATTTATATTTCTTGTGCAAGTTATATACGTCAATATACGTCAAGGTATGGATGCTTCTGGTTGCGTACTTCTTTTGTAATATTGTATCATACTTTTATGAGTATATTAGTTATTGGATATTTTTTGATACCTTTTATGATGTTTCTTTGGTGTCCAATGCTTAGCTGATACATGTAATAGTGCCAAATATTAAAGGGGCATGAGTCAGTTATTCTTTATAGATCTTGCCCATGTATTCTGACTTTAATTTTGATCATATATTGTTAATCTTTGTTATTTATCTTGTATAAAATATGTTCTTTCTCATTGCTTGATTGTTACAAATGGTAATTACCAAGCATCAGAATATTTTGACATCACATGTTAAATAGGTGGAAAAAATTGAAGTGAAAAGCTTTTTACGTTTCGAACTTGTCAACCTCATAAACCTGATCGAGGACTAAATGTTTTTCTTCCTTTTATTCTCTCGATGTTAAATTAGTCAAGATTTCTTTGGTTTGCTATTAGTTAAAAAAGAAAGTCAATTTAGATTTCTTTTGCAGGATCCAAAATTGTTAGCAGCTTTAGTATAGTTGGAGCAGTATGTATTATACTAGTTTTATTATTTTCATATATATGGATATATATTTGTATACATTTATATCCATCTCTATCGGTGCAAACTTTGCTCAACCGAGGTATTTGTCTTATACGCAGTCCTTGAAGATCCTGGACAGATCAAAGTTGATCATCTCAAGGTATGCAAAATCTTCTCATATATCTTGTATCTACCTGAGTTTTTTTGTAGAACGAGACATCCGTTCATGTGACACTTTCTTTACATTATTTTGACTCGTATTTCGGGAAAAACCATATGATAAGGATGATGACATTCTAAAGGCTACATCATTTGAAGTTATATCAACTCTGAGAGATGCTTTGAAAACAAGTCCGCTCTGGCGAGATCATGCACAAACTTATACTCAGGTATGATCCCCCCTTCTCAATGTCAGTATTTTTTTTGCCTATGTAGAATGGTGTTGTTGAGTACTTGGGTATATGATAAGTGTGTTGGTGACTGAAAATCAAAGCTTGCAACCTTCACGCCCGCAATTACCAAGTGTATTTATGGGCAAGAGTTCTGATAAAGTGGAAGTTGTCATGCTCATATGCTTCAGGAACTTCCATGTGATTTTATCTTAAAATAATTTGAACTATTTCAAACCTTACTTTTTACTATGAAACTTTGATAGTTGACCAATTGACTTATGGTTGTAAACGATCTGATGTGATGCTATTATGCTCTTGAAAGATAATTTCTCTTGAGAAATTGTTTATTCTGGATTTGAGTGTTGTATGCTTGTAATAATTGAGAAGTCTATTGCTCGAGTTAACATTTTTTTTCTTGTCAAAAGAAAGGACTACTTTGTGTATCATATTAGAATTTAGAAGTATGAATCTTGACTTATGCATTTGCACTTTGTGTTATCTCCCAACTTGTAATATGTGCAAGCATATAGGTGATTTTACTTACCCAAGAGTGGCGATTTTGGAGCGGCAATATCGAGGTGCAAATAAGTTACAATGCGAGAAAGTGCTTGAAGAACTCGATGTAAGTAGTTAACGACACTATTTTGTATAATCCATATAACTCACTCTTTGAGCATGATTTAAGCGGTAAGTGCAATCTTGTTTTGTTCTGTTGTTTATAAGACTATTCATTTACTAGAGTACCTACAAAGTCTCAGACTACTTATCAACTACGTTAGACAAATGACTTCTAATATCACCTTACATGGCGTTCATTTGGTATCTTGAGCACTATTCAAGGTTTTTGAATAATTTTGCCGAGAGTCAAACAATGTGTCCCTGCTCCCTGGTCCCTCGATGCATGTCCTGTTTTACATAGTAATGCCTAAAACATGTGTTTCTGCTTAAATCAGCTTAAATCGCAAAACTACCCCTAAAATTTAATCTAATTACAAAAAAGCATTAGTTATCTTTCAAAGAATAATAAATATTCTTTTGCACATGTTATAGTTAAGTAAGATTTGATCATATTGTTGATTTTTCATTTCATTTATAGTCTTGATTTGATATTCTTCCTTCAGGCAAGGACGTAACAGACGAGTTTGATGATGTCGGACACAACCACGATGCTTGGGCAATGTTGGAGAAATACTATGTTTAATTGGATTTTGTTGTCGGATCATATGGATTTTAATTGGATTTTGTTGTCGGATCATATGGATTTTGTTGCCTGTAGTTGAATTATATAGTCTTTTTGTTAGTTGATGGAATTAATCAGATTATGAATTTATAGTTGTTTTATCGAAAGAAAACGTCGCTACTAGTACTTTTTTGTTGGATTTTGGCTATTGGTGACTTTAATATTAATGGATTTCATGTTTAATTGGTAGTGCAATTATGATGGTTGCTAGAATTGGAGTTCATAATGAATTATTTATTTATATGGTTTTTTTGCAGCTTTGGGCCGGTGTTTTTGTGTAAATAAACAACCCTTTTAAAACCGCTTCTAAACACATCAAAAGACACCAGTTTTGATGCGGTGTCTATTCATCAAAAGACATCGGTTTTAAACCGGTGTCTTTCAAAGAAAAGACATCGGTTTTAAACCGGTGTCAAAATGTTCAGGCTTTTAACTCTAGTGGCTTTAACACCGGTTGTTTTACTAATAGACACCGGTTTAAAACCGGTGCCATTGAAGGAAACAACACCGGTTGTAAACCGGTGTCAAAAAGTTCAGACTTTTAACACCAGTGGCTTTAACACCGGTTGTTTTTACTAATAGACACCGGTTTAAAACCGATGTCGTTGAAGGAAAAGACATCGGTTTTAAACCGGTGTTAAAAGTTCAGACTTTTAACACCAGTGGCTTTAACTTTGGTTGGTTTTCTAATAGACACCGGTTTAAAACCGGTGTCTATCCCCTTTTTGTAGTGGTGAAATTTGCAAAGACCTTCCTTCGTCAATTACCATGATTGGATGAGTTCTAGCAAAGTGCAACCCAACACAAAAATACTGAAAATACGTTGCAGAAAATATGAATTCAATTGTGAATTTAGACGATTATGAACGATGTTTAAAAATATTACAATATTGTCGAACTATGCTCATTTCAAGCAGCCACATATATATATATATATATATATATATATATATATATATCCAATAAAGTCTTGCGCTGTGCTCCAAGTCAGTTCTACATTTTTTAGGAGATATTCTAGGGAACTTTCATAAATTCCACAAGTGTATCTCCAATAAATATCTTATCTCCAATAAATCTTATATAATTTAGATCTTATCTAATCTAATTTATGGAAATATTTAGACTTCTAATCCTACATGGAGACAAATAAAGAAGTAATAATTAACAAATAATGTCAACCAATATATAAAATTAAGTCCCTTAACACATTGTGCTTTAATGAGTTTTAGTTGGGTCAATACGAATCAAACTCAAGTAGTCTGATACTTTTATACTTATATTATTAAATTTTTAGTATAAATCCAGTTGGGCTCGACTCACACTTTATATTTTATTGAACCAAAAAATATGTTTAAGTTTACTCCTAATGTTAACGAATGGAGCATCAAGTAGTTTGGTTCTTTGTTCAGCCCTAGTCGCGCTATCACGTTGTCGGCCCTAGTCGCTATCACGTTGTCGGTGGATACTTCTGTGATTAATTCAGTTTCTTGCTAGGAAACACGAATGCTTATGTGAGGATGACGTATCCGTACCGGATACATATCGGATACGATACTTTATCCGATAATCTGGATACTCCATGGATATATATCTATAGTATTGCTGATATTTTCAATATGTTTTTTATTTGTCTATGTGAATTATCACATTTTATATTGAGTATTTATGAAATTTTAGATTTTTATGTTTAAAACATTGTTTATTTAATTGTACTTAGTACGTCTATATTTTAAAATATATAAAAAAATATAATTTTATATGTATATATATATATACCGTACCCGTATCCTTAAATTTTCAAAAATGACGCATTTCTGTAACCATGTTGTATCGTACCCGTATCCCGTACCGTATTAGTGATTCATAGGTTTCTTGTAAAGGGCTTGTTTTTCTTTTTTCTAATTAAAGAAATAAACACAACAGCCTCCTAATTAAGTGTAAGCTTTTAACATGGACTAATTTAGAAATAACATAACCATCCAAACGAATCATAAAAAAGGAAATAAATTAACATGTCAACAAAATAAAGTTGGTATTTCGTGAATCAGAGATTAAAAAAGAAAAAGAAAAACATGGAATGTCTCAAGCAGAACACGATACCACATATTTACTCGATATATAGTTAAAAATACTTTCACACAAATTACAAAAAACATCCATTGTCTTTCAAACAAATATCCATCTTGACTAATGTTCTAAAAATCCACGCCTAACCTGCCTAACTGATCTTGAGGGTGAAAGTTGCAATAGAAACTAATGCATGTCAAGAAAATATCTGCAAAAGATAATAACTTAATTAAAAAACTAAATCATAAATAGTTTTTGTAAATAAACTTTTTTCTTATTAAAGAAATAAAAGACGCAGCAATAAGCGTAACATTAATGGACTACTTTAGAATTAACATAATCATCCAAATGAATCCTGGCAAAGTAAAGAGTTAAAAAAAGGGGATGAATTCTCATCAAAGAAAGAAAAAATATTGCAGAACAGAATCAGCATATAAAACATCAATCAAGCAGGCATCACTCAAATGCCCATGAATTCTGGTTTCGAATCGCTTCTTCCTCTTCTGGAGTAAAGTCGTTGTTTATGTTGAACGTTTTTTCGAACTTCCTCGGGCGTCTTATCCTTGATCATGTCCGCTGCAGTTTGGCACGTGAGATCAAGCAGGCTCTTGATGTCCAAGTAGTTCGCAGGCAAAACCAGCTTATTGAATTCTTGATGAAGAAAATGAAAAGAAGTATATTATCAGAATGAATCAAGTTGTGTTTACAACTGAGATTGTAGCAATATATAATACACTAGCTTGTACAAGAGGTAAGCTAACCAACTAACTAACATAACCGAAATAACTAACTAAACTATCTAATGTGTATTTTGATATAGAAGATGCCTTATTCATTTTCTGGTGTTTTCTTCTGATCTTGAGACCCCCCCGCAAGTGGGGCATGTATATCTATCATGCCCAACTTGAGCATGAATTCATTAAACAGATTTGGAGGTAATGGTTTGGTAAATATGTCTGCTGTTTGATGAGCTGAAGGAATAAAAATCAGTTTGAGAAGTCCAGCTTCTATTTTCTCTCTAACAAAATGGCAGTCGATTTGGATATGTTTAGTTCTTTCATGATGGCATGGGTTGTGAGCTATTGAGAATGCAGATTTGCTGTCTGTATATATTAGAGCTGGTTGATTATGATCCATCTTCAAATCAGCAAGGAGATAAACCAACCATTGGATTTCACAAGTGATAGATGCAATAGCCACATGTATTGAACCTTGATAGATGATCTACTCACAAGTTGGCTGTTTCTTAGCCTTCCAGGAAATTAGAGAATCACCCAAATAGATTGCATAACCACTGATACTTCTTCTTGTATCTAAACATCTTCCCCAATCCGCATCTGTGAAACCCTTTAAATGAGTGGAAGAGGATGCAGGATAGAAAAGTCCTTTCCTGGACTATTTTTGAGATATCTAAGAATCTCGTGAGTGCACAAAGATGATCATTAGTAGGTTGTGACATAAAGCGAGTAAGAGTTTGTATGCTATAAGATAAAACGGCCTGGTTATAGTAAAGACTAATGATCTTCCCGGACCTTCTATATTCAGAAGGATTAGACAAAGGTGTACTATCTTTGGAGTGTAAATCAGCTTTACAATCCATTGGAGTAGAACATGGCTTGCAACCAAGATATCCAGTTTCAGTGAGGATGTCCAAAGTGTATTTCCTCTGGCACAAGCTGATTCCTTTGGAACTTCTGGCTATTTCAATTCCTAGTATATACTTTAGAGTTCCCAAATCTTTTATAGTGAAAGTAGCATCCAAGTGAGCCTTTACTTGTTGAATTTCTGTCAAATTGTTACCTGCTAAAATAATATCATCTACATATACACAAATGACAGTAATAGAAGTAGAATGTAATTTAATAAAGAATGAATGATCAGACTTTGATTGAGAAAAACCAATACTGATAAGACATGAAGTTAACTTTTGAAACCATTGCATTGAGGCTTGTTTAAGGCCATATAAGCTCTTATTCAACTTACAAACTCTGTTATCAGTTGAATAACCTGGAGGTGGGGTCATATAAACTTCCTCATCCAAATCTCCATGAAGAAATGCATTGTTGACATCAAGTTGGTGGAGATGCCATTGTTTGGCTGCTGCAATAGCTAAGACCAATCTAACAGTTGTTAGTTTAGTAACAGGAGAAAAAGTATCAAAATAGTCTAGCCCTTCTTCTTGTGTGTAGCTTTTGGCTACTAAACGAGCTTTGTACCTTTCTATTGAACCATTTGATTTGTATTTGATCTTATATACCCACTTACACCCAATGCAATGTTTATTTGGGGGTAACTCAGTCAGAGTCCAAGTGTTATTCTTTTCTAAAGCTTGAATCTCAGATTTCATGGCATTTTGCCATTCAACACTTGTGCTAGCTTGTTTGTAAGTGCGGGGTTCAACTGCTTTACTGATAGAAGCTGTGAAAACTTTGTGGCTATTAGAGAGCTGAGTGGTTGCTAGAAAATTAGCAATGTTATATTTAGTATCATAGATGGAAGTATTTGTTGAATGTGTAGGATTAATGGAAGGAAGAATAGCACAATCATATACTTTGAGGTAGTGAGGCATAGCTCTAGATCTTGTGGACTTTCTATCTTTGAACAAGAGCGAGTGTGAGCTTGATTATCGTTGAAGGAATATGAATAAGTCTTGATTATCGGTAGAAATATCTGTAGGAGGTTGATTATCGTAGGAATATCGTATTTGAATATTGATGCCGATTATCGGTAGAAATATCCGTAGGAGGTTGATTATCGTAGGAATATCGGTATTTGAATATTGTGTTGCGTAACTGTAATAGGAATTTCTTGTGTAGGAAATTATGTAGTATGATTTAAGGTTGGAGCATCATTGTGATCAATTAAAGCATCGAATGATCACTTGAGAGAGAAGAGTGTGCAGGCATATGAAAATGAGCAAGCAAAATCATTATAGTCGAATTATCTGTGAAAACCGGAGTCGTAGGATTTGCGGGATGCGAGAGAATTAAAGGAAAAACATCTTCACAAAATCTAACATTTCGGAAATGAAAACCTTACCACTTTGAATATCATACAATCAGAACCTTTTGTGCCAATAGGATAACCTATAAAAACACACTTCAATGCTCTAGAATCAAATTTGTGTCTCAGTGAGTGAGCGGTTAGAGTACAAGCATAAGCTAAACATCCAAATACTTTGAGATGATTATAATCGGGAGCTCGATTAAACAAGAGTTCAAAAGGAGATTTATTTTTGAGAAGAGGTGTTGGAACTCTGTTAATTAAGTGAGTCAGTTTGAACACAATAATCCCAGAGAAAGATAAAGGAACTTTTGAATGAAACATAAGAGCTCTAGCAACTTGTAATAAATGTTGGTGTTTTCTTTCAACAAGACCATTTTTCCGGGAGTTTCAACACAAGAGGTTTGATGAATGATCCCATAAGTTTTTTATAAAAATCGAGAGAGCAAGAATTCGGTGCCATTATCGATCTTAAAATCTTAATCTTCACATTAAACCGAGTTAAAACAAGATTGTAAAAATGTAATAGATGCCCAAAGAACATCGATTTCGATTTTAAGCATAAAGATCCAAGTACATCTTGAAAAATCATCAACAATAGTCAAAAATACTTGAAACCACCATGTGACAAGGTAGCAAAGGGACCCCATATATCACAATGTATTAGATCAAAAATCTGATTAGAAGAACTAGTACTAGTAGGAAAAGAAAGCTTTCTTTGTTTTGCAAAGTGGCATACATCACATGAAAGAAAAGATTTACAATTAGAATTTGTCTTAAAGCGAGGAATTAAGGACATTCTTTGTGCAGAAAGATGGCCTCTGCTGATGCCATAAGCAAGAGTCCGAATTTTGTGTAGAAGTATTTGCAAAGATAAGATTTGACTAAGTGATATAAACCATTTGTCTCTTTAGCAAAACCAATCATCTGCTGTGAGTTCTTGTCCTGTAATACACAATGAGAAGGCAAGAAATGGACAGTACAATTTGAAGACTTTGTGAGTTGAGATATAGAGAGCAAATTATATGAGAAAGATGGCACACATAATACATTATGTAATCTTAAATGTTCAGAAATAATCACATCACCAATCAAGGATGCTGTAGTCATATTACCATTAGGCAAATGAATAGGAATAGAAACTTGCCTAGGAGGAGATGTATAAATGGAAGAATCATAGATCATATGGTCTGTGGCTCCGGTGTCCAAAATCCAATTAGTGTTGTGTGTAGAAATGTTAGCACAAAAATGAGATATACCTGTGATGGTAGTAGCAGCTGAATGAACAACTTGTTCCTGAGTAGTAGACTGCTGATTCTTGGCAAAGTTTAGAAACCTTTGCACCATTTCAGAGGAAAACATAGAGTTGTCATCAGGCTGATGAGAAGGAGAGGAAACAGAGGCATTAGCAGCTGAAGTGGGGGCTTGCCTAGGCCTTTTGGCCCCTTCCAACCAGGAGGGTAACCAATTAGCTGGAAACATCTATCAACAGTATGACCGGAGTATCCACAGTGAGTGCATTTTGGCTTCTTCTTATCCTTACTGTTTTGAAATCTTGGATTAGTGGACTGCTTTGCTAACATTGCCATGGAAGAATCTTGAATAGGAGTTGGCAAAGTAACATTAGAAAGTCCTCTTTGTGCCTCTTCTTGCAATAATAAGGCATAGACTCTAGCAAGACTAGGCAGTGGAGATGTCAAAAGCAATTTGATCATGAATAGGAGCATAGGACTCATGAAGACCTACCAAGAACTTAATGAGAATCATTTTGTTGAGTGGTAGACATTAGAGCAGGAATATTACATGAACATTTTCCACAAGTACATTTAACAATGGGCCTGTAGCTAATGTATTCATCCCATATAGCTTTGAAATTGTTATAATAGGTAGTAACAGACTGATTTCCTTGGACAATGGAACTTAGAGTTTTATCTAGATGAAATACCCGGGGCCCGTCACTACGAGCATATCTGATCTTTAATTCATCCCAAACTTCTTGAGCACTAGTGAAATATAACAGGCTTTGTCTGATTTCTTTAGAAATGGAATTGAGAATCCAAGAAAGGACTAAATTGTTCGCCCGTTTCCAGCAATTATAAAGAACTGGAGAAGAAGAAGAGGGAACCTGGAGAGAACCATCCACAAAACAACTTTTGTTCTTGACATTCAAAGCCATTAGTACAGCCCGGCTCCAAGAAACATAATTCTCTCCGGTGAAGGGCTCGTAAACAATCACCGCACCCGGGTTGTCGCTTGGATGAAGAAAGAACGGAGAGGTGAAATCATCCGATGGACATCTTGCTGTAGGAATCTCATGGTCAGTTCTTGTTGCAGGAATCTCAGGATCGAAAGAGAGCCATGAAGAAGATGATGGCAAGAAGAATGTGAGCGAAAAGTAGAGAAAAAAAGAGAATCTATCAAACTAGTAGTTTGCAAGGAAAGAAAATCAATAAACGATACCATATTGAATTCTTGATGAAGAAAATGAAAAGAAGTATATTATCGAATGAATCAAGTTGTGTTTACAATCGAGATTGTAGCAATATATAATACACTAGCTTGTACAAGAGGTAAGCTAACCAACTAACTAACATAACCGAAATAACTAACTAAACTATCTAATGTGTATTTTGATATAGAAGATGCCTTATTCATTTTCTGGTGTTTTCTTCTGATCTTGAGACAGCTCAAACAGAGTCCCCTGGTCAACCTTCATGAACTCCTCATCGAACTCCTTCAAACCGTCCCCGGCGACAGCGTCCACGTGGCGCTTGCAGTTTTTGAGAACCTTCGCCAGGATCTTCGACGTGACGTTATGCACCGGGATAACGGTGTCGGCGTAATCGTCCTCGATCAGGTACTTAATACTCTGAGATTCGACGTCAACCGCCTCTTCCACCTCAAATGTCTCGCCGTCAGAGCTCCTCAGAACGATCATCTTCGCTGGAGATGACATCGATGAATTTTTGATTCAATGAATTTCGAAAAACCTAACCTAATTGAAATCGAGGGAAAAATAATGGGGAAAAAGGAAAATTGAATAATTGAGATTTGAGACCACAAGTTTTTTTCGGCTTTTAGGTTCTATTTATAATTTTATATTGGACCCTTCAACCCTAGAATCCTACTTCTATTTAGGAAAGGAGTTGTGTTGGATTTGAGGTCGATAAAGACTCAAGCTTAATTGTAGACTTAATATAGACTTATAGTAGGACGAGGAGAACTTTAAGATTGATCATAGTTCTTTTTGTTTTTTTTTTTTTTTTGAAAATGTGAAAATTTTATTAAAAGATGTAAATATTACAAAATAAAAAGGCATACTCTAGTGAAAGCGAGCAGTGGTAATGGACATGCCCATTAAACCACTATGAGCTTAACATTTGTACTGAGAGCTCCTTCTAAATTTGAAAATTTCATTAAAAAGATGTGAATATACAAAGTAAAAGGGGCATACCTAAGTGAAAGAAAAATGTAGCTATGGACAGATCTAATAACCACAAGGATGTAACCAAATGATTGATAGCGTACTAATCAGGGGAAAAAGGCTCGAAAAAATCAAGACCCACAAGGGAAGGGAGGACGCAAGAATCAGACTTGGTCCAAAACTTCTAACCCAACATAGAGGTTCGATAATCAAACAAAAACAAAATACAACATAATGATCATCAACCAATTAAATAAATGTTCAAGAAAATATCTGTAACAGATAACTTAATTAAAAAACTAAATCTCAAATAGATTTTGTAATTAAACTTTTTTCTTATTAAAGAAATAAACGAAGCAGCGGTAAGCGAAACATTAATGGGACCACTTTAGAATTAACATAATCATCCAAATGAATCCTGGCAAAGTAAGAGTTAAAAACAAAAAAAAAAAGAAAGAAGAAAGAAAAAAGATACCTCCGGTCTACTAATGACCCTCGTCAAAGACAACTAACTAATAGAAAAATATTTTCAGAACAAAAATCAGCATAAAAACATCAATCAAGCAGTCATCACTCAAATGCCCATGAATTCTCGTTTCGAATCGCTTCTTCCTCTTCTGGAGTAAAGTCGTTTGTTATGTTGAACGTTTTTCGAACTTCTTCGGGCGTCTTATCCTTGATCATGTCCGCTGCAGTTTGGCACGTGAGATCAAGTAGGCTCTTGATGTCCAAGTAGTTCGCAGCCAAAACCAGCTCAAACAGAGTCCCCTGGTCAACCTTCATGAACTCCTCATCGAAATCCTTCAAATCGTCCCCGGCGGCAGCGTCCACGTGGCGCTTGCAGTATTCGAGAACCTTCGCCAGGATCTTCGACGTGACGTTGTGCACCGGGATAACGGTATCGGCGCAGTCGTCCTCGATCAGGTGCTTAATACTCTGCGATTCGACGGCAACCGCCTCCTCCACCTCAAACGTCTCACCGTCGGAGCTCTTCAGAACGATCATCTTCGCTGCAGATGACATCGATGAATTTTTTATTCATTGAGTTTCGAAAACCCTAACCTAATTGAAAAGGAGGAAGGAAATAATGGGGAAAGAGAAAATTTGAATAATTGAGATTTGAGACTAGAGGTTTTTTTTTTTTTTTTTTTTATTATCGCTTTTTAGGTTCTATTTATGGTTTTTAAATTGGACCCTTGAACCCTAGAATCCTACTAGTATTTAGGAAAGGAGTTGAGTTGGATTTGTGGTCGACCGCTGTAGCTTAATTGTAGACTTAATATAGACTTATAGTACGACGAGGAGAACTTTAAGATTGATCATAGTATTTTTATTTTTTTTTAATTTTTTTAAAATGTGAAAATTTCATTAAAAGATGTAAAAATTACAAAATAAAAGAAGCATACGCTAGTGAAAGCGAGCAGTGGTAATGGACAGGCCCATTAAACCACTATGAGCTCATCGTTTGCACTGAGAGATCCTTCTAAATGTGAAAATTTCATTAAATTGATGTGAATATACAAAATAAAAAGGGCATACCTCATTGAAAGAAAAATGTAGCTATGGACAGACCTAATAACCACAAGAATGTAACCAAATGATTGATAGCGTACTATTCGGGGGCAAAGGGCTCGAAAAATCAAGGTTCACAAGGGAAGGGAGGACGGAAGAATCGGACAAGGTCCAAAACTTCTATATAGAGGTTCGATAATCAAACAAAAACAAAATACAACATAATGATCATCAACCAATTAAATAAGCGTTCAGGTGAGAGGACGATCCCGACCCTAGCCCTCCATAGTGCACTTAAAGGAGGGTGGCGAATGATCTACACTAAAATTTACAGTTTGAGGACGAGACATACCTCGTAAAAACCTGACTAAGCCATAACAGGGGAGAGTAATGCCTAACCAGCTGGGCCCAACCCAAGATTGCAACAACAAGGCCCATCAGACAGTAAGAACAGAAAATCATAAGTACTGAAAAGAATTCGGTATGCCCGACCCGTATAAACCAAGCTTCAATCTGGCCCTTTAATCATCAAACATTCGTTGCTTGAAAGATCCTATAGGAGTAGCCCTTTAATCATCAAATTGAAGCATTCTTAAAAGGAAAACAAATTGATGATCTACATTATTTGCTTGGTTTTCTTATTGATTCG
This sequence comes from Rehmannia glutinosa, assembly GCA_016081115.2. Classification (NCBI taxonomy): domain Eukaryota; kingdom Viridiplantae; phylum Streptophyta; class Magnoliopsida; order Lamiales; family Orobanchaceae; genus Rehmannia; species Rehmannia glutinosa. The sequence continues at coordinate 26,384,243 of CM071937.1, forward strand.
AAAAGCTGAACAAGCACAATAATGATCAAAAGGAAAAAAATCCCTAATGTAAATATTAGACAATTTACAACGACAGGTACAATTCACATATAAACCTCAGGAAATATTGGAATTCTAAAAATATTAGACAATCACAATCATTTAGTATAATATATATGTAATAGACTTGATCACTCATCACACTGGATTAATTCAGTTTCAGAATAGCCCTTCAAATCATCAGCTATTTTCAGCATATTGGGAGACAAATGCAGCCCAGGCATCCTACGATAATAACATCATACAGTAATTTAGGTGTCGTGAAAATTTCACCACATATCAACGGTTATGGAAATGTCTAAATTAACACACCTGAAGAGCAGAAAAGACCTCATGGGCAATGTATTTCTCTGTAATTGTGGCACCCCTTTGTTGCAGCTTGTCGGGATGCAGACGCAACCGTGCTTTTTGTCTTTTTGATATGCTTTCTTCACTTGTGAGCTTTCGATTATATTCATCAGAGGTATCGGCACCCACCAGCTATTAGGCCATAGAATCTGAACAAGGTAACACTAACTTAAAGTTTATTAACCCTAGCCTCAAAAAATAATTATTAACACAACTAAATTAGACAGTGAAATTCATCGATCTCACGTGATGTAATGAAGACAACAACAACCGTGTCACGTCCCAAAACGGAAGCCATGACACAATTTGCCAAACTTATACCGGTTTACTAGTCCGGCTTAACTATCCTCCAACATTCATCGATCAATAGAACGACAAAATCCCATTAAGCATAGATAAGGGAATCAATGGATGAGAGTGCATATGACTTTGTCTCGTTATTTATATAAAGATTTCCATTAACCATTATGTTAGATTGGTCAGAATCAGTCAAGTATTATTATTATTATCTTATTAAATTTACTTCCACTTTCAATTGGATAAGGTCGTAGCCAATATCCCACTTCACTTTGATAGGGTCGTGGCCGATACCCACTTGGATAAGGCCGTAGCCAATATCCCACTTCACTTGGATAGAACCGTAGCCGGTATCCCACTTAATTCGGATAAGGCCGAAGCCAATATCCCACTTCACTTGGATAAGGCTGTAGCCGGTATCCCACTTAATTTGGATAAGGCCGCAGCCAATATCCCACTTCACTTGGATAGAGTCGTAGCCGTTATCCCACTTTAAATTTTCACTTTATACTTTTCACTTCCATTCTCATTTTCACTTCCACTTATCATTTCACTTCACATTTCACATTTCACATTTCACTTCACATTTCACTTCAAATACACTTCACTTCACATTTTACTTCAAACTTACTTCACATTTAATTCCACTTTACGTTTCACTTAAATTTTCACTTCAAGATTTCTCTTCCAAGTACTATCTTGCTTGTTCAAAAAATTTGATAAAATCAGTTAGCAAGTCCGGAGTGATCTTGGTCACACAATATCCAGTATTTATTTCAAAAACAAAACTCGAGGTCTAGTTCGGATGGATAATCTAGCTGGTTTTAATATTTGATTTAGTGCATTATGTTCAAGCTCGATATTTTTGTTAGATAAGTATGAAAAATCTATTCAAATTTTTATAAGGTAACCGAGTTCGAAAATCTCAACTTCAAGGTCCTTAGCAATTTTAAAATAAAAAATATTTTTACTAAGGAGAATATTGCCTTACCGTGTTCTAAATATTCGATAAGTTTCAATTTTGGACTTGCAAAAGAGTAAGGTCAGTTTCAAACAAATTTACATTCCCTGAGGGTTATATCTTCCAGAGGCTCGGGACAGATTTTATAAAATTTGCAGATTCGCCCTCTAGTTTCCAAAAATTTCGGTATTTGACTTGATATTTTAAAATTAGGTAACTCTTAAACCGAAAAGGATTTTGAGGTGATTCCAATTTTCAAATACTTCTTAAGATAGTAATAATTTGTGGTTAAAACAGTTTTAAAAAAATTCAAAAGTTAGGTACCTCATTTTTGAAAATTATAATTTTGGCCCAAAAGTGATTTTTTTGTTGTTAAAGGCTCGTTTCAAGTCGGATGGTTATGAAATTTTAAGTAAAGTTTCAAAATACTTTAATAAATAAGTCAGAAAGTTTTGAGGCACCTTGGCTGCCCAAGTTTTGAAAATTACAGTTTTGGTCCTTTAAGTTTTACAATTTTACATTTTGATGTCAAACTTATTCCTTATTGTATTTTCTTGCCCGGGAGGGGTCCCAATATTTAAAGTAACTTCATATATGAAATTTACAAAGTGTTGGGTCCAATATTTTGAATTTTCAAAGGTGGCCTTCACAGTTTTTCATATTTATACTTTTGGCCCCATATTTCACAATAATTGCAAAATTAACCCAAGCTTCGATTTTTCTTGCACAAGTTACAAGTCCAGAATTCCAATAACATATAAAAACTCATATTATATTTGAAGATTCATAGCATCATAAATCATAAAAGCATAATGATGAGCAATTTTATCAATATTTTATGCAAGAAAAAATATCATAGTAATATTTTTATTTCCCTAAATTTCGTTAATACATAAATCTCATAAATACTTGCAAAAATTCATAAAATATCATATTATCATATGAGCATGCATCTTTGTGTACTAATAGAAAGAATGATGCATTTTTGTAAAAATATTTTTCACCCACCTTGTAGTAGTTTTCGGGTTGTGGTTTAAAATGAAGTCTTCTTCCTTGTATCAACTTCTCGACCCAAACTCTTGAATGTCAGCCCCTATATGGCATCCAAATCATATTTTGGTGTAAAAATTAAAGTCTCAATTTCAAAGAAATTTACTAGGACCAAATGGCTACTACTTATCTTAATGTCCTCAAGTAGTCTCCAAAAATAAAATTTTCTCTTTAAGCTTTTAACCTCAACTTGAACTTGTATAGGTCTAACCCTAAGCTCCAAAAATTCCAATCCTTGAGTCAAAAATTAATTCCTCAAGTTGTCAAGAAGAAAAATACTAAAACCACAATTTCTCACCTTAAAAGTGTGTAGTCTTTAATTTCTTCTTCAAGCTTGGAGTCAAGTCTAGGTCTTCTTAAATCTTCAAGAAAAATAGTCTTCTAAGAGTACCTCAACAAGAATGATTCATTATTTTAGACGATGAAGGTATATACTTGAAGTTTTAAGAACAAAAATGGAGTTGGAAGAAAAAAAAATTCTCACCTCTCTTCTTGCAAATTTTCGGCCACTTGGAAGGAATGGGGAGGATTTGTGTGTGTTTTTTGTCTAAGTATGGAGATGAGAGAGTGTTGGGAGATTGAATAGATAAAAGAAAATTTTGATTCCTCCTAGTAACCTTATGGCCGAAAATCTATGGGTGTAGGGAATTATTTTTTATTTTTTTGTGTTTTTGGTATTTTAATTTGTTAAATTGTGATTTGTTGGGAGGTAGTGGTGTAATAAGGTAAAAAAAAAAAGAATTGATTCCCTCCCTATTATTTAGCTATGGCCGAAAGTTTCATTAGGGGAGGAAATTATTTTTTTGTTTTGATTTTTAAATAATGTTGCAAAGTTGTTGGGAGAGAAAAAAATAGAGTGATTCCCCTCTACTATTTAGCTATGGCCAAAAATAAGGGGATAGGAGATTTAGTTTTGTTTTGATTTGTTTTGACTAGATTTAAAGTTTGTTGGGACGTAAAAAAAATTGATTTGATTCCCCCTAGTGTCCCCTATTGGCCGAAACTTATGTGTTTGGTGATAAAAAAACAATTTTGTTTTCTTTTCTTTTATAAATTTGAGGGAAAAATGTATAAGTATTCATAGATAAATATATAGGAGTTTAGTATTAGGATGTGAAATAACAAATGGGTATTTATTTTTCAAAATAAATTGGAAGTTGGTTGGGAATGTATTATAGAATAAGGTGAAATATTTGGATAAGGATTGAAATGTACTCCTAATTTATCGAACGTCCAATGTTTTGAAAGTCGTAATTAATCGATCAAGCATTAATACTAGAGTAGGAATTAAAATTGGTACGCTTGAAAATAAGGAAAGTGTAATTGACGTTGGTAGGAATAAATAAAAGTCGCATCACTATACAACATCGTATCTTATGTGATAAAATTCGGGGCCTCACATCTTCCCCTCCTTAAAAAAATTTGGTCCCCAAATTCCACTTAAAATAGTTTTGTATTTTTTCTTCGATATCGTCTTCCATTTCCCACGTGGCATCTTCATCTCGATCATGCACTTGCCACACTACCTTGACTATTGGGATCTCTCTTCTTCAATTGGCGTACTTGTCTATCGATGATCCGTATCAGTTTATATGTGTAAGACAAATTTTCTATTATGGGTGCAATTTACACTGTGATAATGTGCTCCGGGTCGCGCTGGTATTTCCTTAATTTGGAGACGTGGAACACGTCATGGATACCAACTATAAGAGGTGGAATTTATAATTAATAAGCTAGCTTCCCGATTCTCTTAAGTATTTTATATGGCCCAATGAATCTCGGGCTCAATTTTCCGCCCTTCTCAGGGTGTATTAATCCCTTTCGTGGTGAAAGTATGAGGAATACTTCATCTCCCACCTCGAATTCCAAATCATTTCTTCTCTTGTCTGCATAGTTCTTCTGTCGGCTTTGAAATCATCCCGACTTTTTTCATGGCTTCCTCGACTAATTCGACTTTCGGAATTGTTGGTGACTTTCACTGCTCTTTCGGAGTCCATTGACATCGATTTCCCAATGTAGTGGGGATCTGCACTTCCGTCCATATAGAGCTTCCTATGGCGACATCCCAATTGTGGCCTGATAGCTGTTGTTGTAAGCAAATTCAGCCAATGATAAATGAGAGTCCCAACTTCCTTGAAAATCTAGGGTACAAGCTCGTAACATGTCTTAGAGAGTTTGGATCGTTCGTTTTGATTGCCCGTTAGTCCGTGGGTGTGCTAATGTATTGAAACTCAACGAGGTTCCTAGTTCTTCATGTAAGCATTTATAGAATCTCGAGACAAATCGAGGATCTCTATCTGAAAAAATATCTCTCGGTACTTCGTGTAGTCGCAAGATTTCTCGGATATACACTTGTGCTAGTTTCTGTAGACTGTCCATCTTTTTTACTGGTAAAAAATGGTCTGATTTCGTGAGTCTGTCTACTACAACCCATATGGTATAGTGTCCTCCTTTGGTTCTAGGCAATCATATGGTATAGTGTGTTTGATAAATGGTTTTATCATGATTTTGATGATTTTGTTTTTATACCAAAACAATATTTTTAAATGTTGTCCAAATACTCTTAAATGATTTAAATTATTTCTACAAATTTTCCGGAGTATCTCTTCAAGTTTATTTTCGATAAAATTGGACAACACTTTTAATGATTTTGTGTTAATGTGTTTTTACTTCAAAACAATGTCCCTGAATGTTGTCCAAATACTTCCAATCGATTTAAAATATTTTTACTATTTTTCGGAGTATTTCTTGAAGTTTATTTCCGATAAAAAAAGTGGACAACACTTATGTTTCAAGCTCGACCGGTCGCCCTATAGGGCAACCTGTACCTGAGTTGAGTTTTGAAATAGAAAACGGGACGAAAGGGAAAAGAGGGAGGGCGACCGGTGCCTGAACATGCCTTCAAGGAACATACCTCTCTGTTTCATGTTTTTGACACCCCCAACCGGTCATACATAGGGGAGACCGGTCAGACCCCCCATCGATCGGTCCCCCTGTGTAAAATTCACAGAGAACTCATTTCAAACCTATCTCTGCGCGACCGGTCGCACCCCTTTCTTATCAGCAAACTATCCGTTGCAATTTCAGACAACTTTTTCTTAATTTGAGGTATTGATTTCTAACAGCTATATTCTTCATTTGTCTTGCAATTTTTTACAGATTTCAATCTCCTAGGAGGAGCCTATCATGTTCAAGACATCTTCTATAAATAGATGAAGAATTGAAGCAACACAATAAGAGAGAAAACTACAACACAACAAGATACATTCAAGCAAACATATTTGTTCTTCATTGTTATTATTCTTGTTGTAATAGCCTAAGGTCTTTCACTTTCACATCTTGAGGTCTAGGCTTATTTCTTGATTACACTTGCACTCAATATTGTATTATTCATTATCGAGTTTGTTAGGAATTTTATTGTTTAGATTTTGATGAATGCCATGTAAAACTTAGAATAGAAAGTTGGCATTTAATTCTTGTTGTAAAATGCATTGCAATGAATAGAGCTGGCCAAGCCGAGTTAAGTCACTACGCCCTAACATGCAAGAAGACAATCAAGACTTGAAGAAAGACTCACTGCAAGACAAATTGAGTATGGCAAAGAAGAGTAGACAGAACTCTATCGAGAAGAAACGGCTGAGATGCACTTGAGTGGAGCATCACCAAGTCAACTCAATAGAAGCCAAGTCTCAAGTTGAAGTGACAGAAGAGTCATCCAACGATTGGAAGTCGACTCTAAGTCACCTGGGGAAAGCAAGGAAATGCAATGTTTCAAGTCGAGATAATCAGAAAAGAACCGTTGCACAAAAATCAAGAGATTTACTTAAACAAGTAATATCTCCATACCACCTTTCTGAGTGCTCAGTCCCTGCGTGCAAAAGGAATGAACCAATGGGAAGCATTACACCGTGTCGAACTCGAAAAGGTGAAAGAACAATTCATACGAGGAAATGGCAATTCCAAGAATCGCAACAAGACAAGCCAACGATCGCAAAGTGACTTTCAAAAATAAGCCTATCTCTTCAACGGGCAAATTTTTGAAAGTTCACTATAAAAGGCCGAGGAGTTTGTTTGAGAAGTAGCATGACACACATGTGAGATAAACAAGCACATTAGAAAATGAAATATTCTCAATCCTCAAGCCTACATTACGAAGTACATCAATCCAACACTCACCGTGAAGAAAAGATAACTTCAAACCAGTTGAAGAGGAAAATATGAAAACAAGGGGTCTACATTCCGGGAAGGATTGTAGGAAGGTTCAAGGCGTGAACCAAGTCTTAAGCTTTTGGAGGGCTTCGTGATCAAATCCAAAGAGCTTGAGCAAGTGAGTCTGTAGTAGCAAGGCAGCTGCCCTGTGAAGAAGCTCGAGTCGTGACGAGAAGCCACCGAGTGATCAAGGCGTCTCCAGATCGAGTCCCAAAGGATCAAGTCGGCTGTTGTGATCAAGACTTGTATCCTGGACTGCTACCACTTTGTAAACCGATCATTACCTAGTGGATTCCTCCAGGAGTTGGAGAAGAGAGGAGTAGAAGAATTACCCCATCTTCGAACCTCTATAAAAATTCCATTGTGTCATTTACTTTTCAAAGACTTTAATTCTTGCATTATTAACTGTTTATATCTCACGATAAATTTGCTATCCACTTGATAATTCATAAGTACTAAATCAAGCTCTAAAATCTTGCTTAATCAAACTTAAGGGTGTTAAGTCTTCCAATGAAAAACAAAACCACGTTGAGTCAAATTATTAATGCCAACAGGTGAGTTACTCCATCAACAACCAATTGAAATCCGTTGAAAGATTAACTCTACCGAGTGACTTATTCGATGTCCATCAAGGACACAGTGTGTAGAATCAACTCTGAGATTTAAAAGGACTAAATCGAAAATTTGGTAAGGTTTATTCAACCCCTTCTAAACCTTACACTTACACCCTTGGGACCTACAAGTGGTATCGTGAGCGGTTGGTTCATTGAACCCTCCGCACCGGTTATGAACTAGATCTCCAAACTTTTCAAAGTCCGCTTTAGTACTTAAATTTTCAAAACTCTTTTTATCATTAAAAGTTATTATCATGGAAGCAAATTTGACACGCATCCCTATGTTCACTATTGAAGAATTTGATGATTGGAAAATTCGCATGCAGTGCTCATCTATCAAAGATTACATGATGAGATGTGGATAGTGATAGAAGATGGGCCTCTCGCAAATATTAAAGGTGAACACATCCGCATTTAAGAGTTGCGGTGAAGGAGAAGAAGATATCGCTTCCTGCACTAGTCATGGTTGAAAAACCAAGAATCGAGTGGACAAATGATGACAGTTAAAAAAGATACAACCTGGACAATGTAGCAAGGACATCCTTTACAAAACCTTGGACAAAGCCATGTTCAATAAAGTCAAATCATGCAAAACGGCTAAGGAAACTGGGGACAAGTGACATTGATTTGTGAAGGCTCGTGAGCAAATCAAAGAAAACAAATTATCGTGGTCTGACAGTAAATTTGAAAATTTCAAAATGATCTCAGGAGAAAACCTGGATCAACCGGATGCTCGGTTCACGTAAATCACAAATGAGTGTTCTGCACTTGGAAAGGAATATACACAGAATGAAATGTGTATGAAGATCCTAAAAGTCTTCCACTGAATGGGAAATGGAGGTCATGGCACCGAGACATTCCATGGACCTATCAAAGACATCCAACCATGAACTATTCTCGACCTCAAAGCCTACGAGTTTGAAATGAGAAGAAAAAGACCAGGAAGAGACATTGTACCCAAAACAAATTGCTTCTAATTGTTAAAGATGGGAAAGAGAGCCGAGGTCAAAGAAGTCATTGACCGGAAGAAATAGCCCTAATGGTTAAAAGGTTCAACAAGTTCTTCAATAAGAACTACAAGAGAGGAAAGGGTGAATCTTCCGAAGACACTCAGCTCCCTCCAAATCAAGGGAAGACAAAGCAACCAAGAGAACATCATCAAAAAGTTGAGTATCAAAGGGGTGACAACTCAAGAATGGAAAGAGTCGATCAAAAAGTCAATATCTATGTTGAACTGTAGACAACCAGGTCACTATGCCATTGATCGCTCATATCCCGTAGTCAACAAGTACAGGGATGAAGAAGAAAGGAATGTCTTCGAAAGAGAAAGAAGACAAGAAAAGAAAAAGGCAATGATGGTCGCAGAGATCATTTGAAACAACCAAGTCAAGAGAGACAATCGATTCGCAGAGTAGTGAAGCCGACTACTCAAGTGACTCAAGAAGAAGCCCCGATCCGCTTGATGCCCAAAGAACAAGATCAACCTCGACCAAGAAGATGAGGTACAATCTAACTCATCAAACTCACACCAATGATAGTGATCGTGACACACACACTTCATCACCCACCGATCTTTATGATTCATTAGTGCAAAATGATGAAAGATTTTGAACACATTAAATCCTCACACACACTATTGAATGAGGAAAACAACCTACTCAAAAGTCAAAACTCAAAGTCGACTAAGGAGCCGAGTACTCTAAGTCAAATAGCTAATGAGAATGAAAGTTTAAAGGCCGAAAATGCTAAATTGGTAGCGTAAATTGCCGCTATAGAAAAGAGGGAGAATGACCTCAAGAATGTTATTGCTTCATTCACTAAGGCATCTAAATCATGGATGATCTTATTATGAGTCAAAGAGAATGTGGAGACAAGACAAAGCTTAGGATTTAATTCCTCTGTGCTATGTCAAACCTCAAGAGTAATTTTGGAAAAAGGATCTCAAGTCATGAAGAGTCCGAAAAATCCAAAACTCTAAATGTTGCACACACATTCACTCCAAAGCACAATAATAAGCAAAGCGCCTTGGTTACAAAGGAAAAGGAAAACACCCAATGAGTGTCTTGAAAGGACAACCGGTGAGAAGAGATTCACCGAGTCCTCAAAGAAACTCCAAACAAAAATACTCGTAAAGAAAGAAGAAGTTGAGCTACCAAAATCCCTTAAAACCCATAAAAGAAATACATATGATGGGAATGGTAGAAAATATCCAAGCCAAGTCGATTGGAATAATGTAAACTATCGCCACGACTTATGGAATATAAGCCACTACTACAAAAAGTCGATAGACACCGGTTTTAAACCGGTGTCTATTAGTAAACCAACCGGTGTTAAAGCCACCGTGTTAAAAGTCGAACTTTTGACACCGGTTTAAAACCGGTGTCTTTTTCGTGAAAGACATCGGTTTTAAACCGGTGTCTATTTATAAACCAACGCTGTTAGAGCCACCGGTGTTAAAAGTCTGAACTTTTTGACACCGGTTTAAAACCGGTGTCTTTTTTTTAAAGACACGGTTTTAAACCGTGTCGTCGAGATATAGAATATTCGCTTTCAAAGGTCCTGATGTTAAAAGTTTATATATTTAACATCGGTTCAAAACCGTGTCGTTTAATTCAAATATATCGCATCAAAACCGCTGTCTTAATGTTTTTAGAAGCAGTTTTAAAAGGATTTACGCAAAGATACCGGTCCAAATCTTCAAAAATCCATATAAATATACAATTTGTTATGAACTCCAATTCTAGCAAGCATCATAAGTTCACTACCAATTAACATGAAATCCATTCATAATCCAATAGCCAAAATCCAACAAAAAGTACTAGTAATAAGTTTCCTTTCGATAAAACAACTATAAATTCATAATCTAATTAATTCCATCAACCAACAGAAAGACTCAAAATCCAAATGATCAACATAGCTCATGTCATTCAAGCTTTCAAAAATGCTCAAGCTTCTCCTACTCAGCCTTTAACCTTTGTTTCTCGTCACGAAGCTCATTCTTCTCAATTTTTTACAAACATACAAACATAGTTGAATGATTTAGCCATTAATGAACCAACCTTTCTCAAAAATCACAAGAATTATGCACAAAACATACACACATTTTCTCTAAATTTCTTTATCATATTCAAGACTTAAACAGAGCACTAGAAATATTCCATGTAAAATTATTTGAAAAAGTCCATGTAAAAATTACCTACCTCAAAACTAAAATCATAGCTACTCAAACACATAATCAAGAATCTCAATTGGAATTAACAACTCCTTTGAAATTGATAGAAGTACCAGTGAATTTCTTTCAAAAACTTGTCGTAAGCCGGAAAGTGAAGTCGATTTCCTGTGGGTGCAGTCAATGTCTCAAAAGTAAATCTCCCATTAAACCAAGAACTGCAGGTATGCATTTCAAAAAATGAGAACAAAATAATCAATGATATATGGCATTCAGTTTCCTCAACACTATGAAACATAGATAAAAACCTGCAAGTATGCATTTCAGAAACAGGACATGTTCCACAATGAACTGCAAGTATGCGTAAAATCATCAGAAAAAAAAAACTACAATCTTATAGCCAGGAGACTTTTCGATACAAATATAGATGATATTAACTTGAAAACTACAATCTTATAGCCCAAGTTTGAAAGTATATGGGAATGACTTTGTTCTAAGAATCATGATTATTATTTTTTTCTTTTGAGGGACAAAATCCTGATTTGAAATCAAAGTATTTTTCAACTTGGTATTTGGAACCTCAAATATCCAGCAACAAAAATAGAAATCAATACAAAAATATCTGAATTGTTTTTCTGAAACTCTACAGTTTCCTAAGTTGTTCAGTAAGAATAGCTGCAAATGCACCCAAATCCTTTTCAGGTCTTGACAAACCAATCTACAATCCCCCTTCAAAATCCCTAGAAAGCAAAGAAAAAACAATAACAAAGGTATAATCTCCCAAAGCCTGAGTGCAGCAAAGAAAAATAGAAAATAATCAGTAAACTAACAAACTCAAATTCCCAAACTCTTTAGCTTATACTTTCAAATCTCTCTAGACAAACTATAACTAATACTGACAGAAGTAAAAAGGTGGAAGCATTCAAATATAGATTATTGGAACTGCTGAGTTCATTCAGAAGTTCTACTATTCAAATATTCCTTGATTCTATTTGCGAAATTTCAAATTTAACTGATACACATCAAACATCCAATTAAAATTCACTGGTACAAGCTTAATGGTCAAGACCACTAATAATTATGTCAAAAGCATCCAACCAAAACACGAGGATGAAGATAACCTTAACTAATGAAGCCTATGCTTCTCAACAAAAGAACACGAATGTCCCGGTATACTTAGGTACACATTTACAAGTGTTAAAAGCAGTTGAGTACATAAATCTAGGTGATACGAAATCATAAATAGGATTTGTGCTTAGTGAACTTACCCACTCAACCAGGCTCTCCTCCCCTAATGGTTGAGATGTATCTACAGGCTTGCATCCAGTAATTAACTCCAAAAGCACAAGTCCAAAGGAATACACGTCAGACTTTTCTGTCAACTTGCCACTGGATGCATACTCAGGAGCCATGTATCTGAAACTCCAAATATTTAACTCTGCACAATCCTAATTGCAATGCCTAATGAAGAATATGGACTAATCCTGGTGTAACAAAGTTTTCAAATTAAAGTAGCAACATGCAAAATTCGCAAAACACTCAGCTGAAACTCAACATTTGTATGTAAACCACAAAATCTTTTTTTTTTTTTTTTGAGGAAGTAAACCACAGAATCCACTTACTCTTTATTCAGGATCTTCCTAGCTGCCTTCACTAGGTTTATAAGGTGTGTACTGAATAAATAGGTTAATCACATGCTTACCTGCATAGAATTACTTAAAAACATTAATAGAATGTTGTAGCCAAAAGGTTCTATAAAGGTAACAGTAACATCAAGAAGTAAAAGCTAGAAATTTGTTGTCCTGTTGTTACTAATGTTCAAGAGTAAACAACTCTGCATAATTAAGTCCCAGTCCTTTTAGAAGTTAGTAGAAAGCAAGACCAACAAGCTATGTGCCCTTGAAGAACCAAGCCAGATATACCTATTTTCTCCTCTTTTTTTTTTTCAACACCATTCAAAGCATTTAAGTATACTTGCTCTCCATATTGCATAAAAACTTATCGATTAATAGCCGAAATGAAAATAAAAAACCAGAAAACAAAATCATTATCCTCAGAAAAATACATTGAATATGGAGGATATGAGTATATATTCAAGTAACAGGTGGAGAAATAGTCTTGTCCAATACAGGAGGAATTGCCATCTCAATTATAGGTCTTCGAGATGGCATCCCATTTACAGAATCTTGACAAGCAGAGTCAATCTCCTCCATACTGATTGAGTCAGAGAAGAATACTCAACTTCAACCAAAAAATATAAGAACTATTGGATATATTTTCCCTTTTAAAAAATTTGTAATAGAAAATGATGGGGAAAACACAGAAGACGTGAAGAATTGGTTAGCCCGAAAAAAATCCCACCACAAATCATGACTTCAGTTATTATTTTGTCAAAAATATGAGGGAAACAATGTACTAATGAAGAATGACTTCAACAATACAGAACCTCAGGATAACTGTGCTTCCTAACCTTGGAGACAAAGTCAAATTTTCACTCAACGATGGGAGATGTAAACCCAGCAAACCAAAATGTAACCCAGCTTGACTTAAACACAAGGTCTTGGCCTTTTTAGTGTATTACTTATTCAACTTACCAATGAATCTGTGGTTTTTACTTTAAATACTTTTCAATACATGATACTAAACATGAGTAGTCAAGCATACTTTTCAACCCATAAATTAAGCATAACTTCAACAATTTTTTTTCATCTTAGCTCAATTAAGCCCTAACAAGACACAAATCCATGAAAAATAGACAAAAAAACATAAGAAATTATGTTCTCCTTCTTTCTAGCAAAAACCCATAAAAGATTCAACACCATAAACTCCACAAAAAAGACTCAGAAACAATTTCCACTATGCACAAGCCAAAAACAGAGAACATAAAACCTTTTTGGTTCCCAAACAACAAAAAACCCAAAAATACCTCACGACTAGTGGCCAAATGCTTAGTTTCTTCTTCAATATGGCCCAACTGGGCTTGAACTTTCTCCTTAACTTCCATGGGTGTGGGTGGGGTGGTCGTCAAGGGTGGCTCCGTCTGTGCCGCCAACCGCGGCGGAGCAAGAAGAATCGTAGGAAAAATCCGAGCCCAAAGAAAGGCGAATAATCAAATCCAAAAAACCCCTAAGAAAAAAATATCAGAATTCAGGTGACAAGAATAAATTACTCAATTATAGAAACTGAATCTCAAACGGACACAAGAAACATATTCACCAGTAGGAAGACATGAAGAAATGTAAAAAAATGGGTCACAAGAAACATATTCTCCTGTTTAACGGGCATAAACTGCATGACCCAAATCAACAAATGGATCTTTAAAGGGTTGAAGCTGATTTTGCTGAGTACCAAACAATAAAGGGTTTGAGTTCGAATTAACGGTTGGATTTGCAGCATTTCGGACCAGAACAGGGTTTAAAGCTCCACTTGAATAGAAGTGATGGGCGGAGGAGAGACGTGATGGGCGACGGGCAATGGGCGACGAGCGACGGGCAATGGGCGACGAGCGACGAGCGATGGGGCACGCAGGGGAGATTGGGTACGGGAGAATTAAGGGATGAATTCAATTAAGACTTTAACTGTGTGACCTAATTAATTAGGGGCCTAACGATACCGGTTATAGAATCGGTGTCTAAAGATTTAGTGTTAAAAAATAAAGACACCGGTTCTATAACCGGTGTCAAAAAATCTGGTGTCTAATCTAAAATAATTTATATAAATAGACACCGGTTTTGAAATCCGATGCCATAACCGGTGTCTATTTGGGAAGTTATTTTATAATAGACACCGGTTCTATAAAACCGGTGTTGTTTATCAAACGACAGCACTAATTAGACACCGGTTTCTGACAAAACCGGTGTTAAAAAGGAAAAGACACCAGTAAAGTGATAAAATCGGTGTCTTTTTGGTGGTGTGTATCAGCAGTTTTCTTGTAGTGAGCCCAAATGGCAAAGGCCTAGAACTCAAAGAAAGGCCATTCCAAAAGTATAAGAGCTTTCATCAAAGACACATATGCACCAGGCACTACACTCAAAAACACCACAATTTAGAAGGAAGGCAATTGCTAAAACACATACGCAGCATACGGACAAAAGAGACAATTTGTATGAACCTAGAATCCCCAAGCAATTTGCCAGGATTAATTATGATTATGGCATCGATAGATGGCAACCCCAGAGTCAAATCATTTGGCTATAAGTTGGTTGGATCATCTTACAATTCTAACCCCTCGGGACCCACACAAGTATGGGTACCTAAAACTTAATTTCCTTGATTGCAGGTTCAAGGAATAAAGTGAAAGTGCCAAGGAACCTGGTACATGGATAGTGGTCATTCCGGACATATGACAGAAATAAGAGAAATCTGTCAAAATTCAAGGAAGTTAAAGGAGCAAAAGTCATATTTGGAGGAAATGAAGCTCTGGCGAAATAAGAGGCATTGGATCCATCAAGAGGAATGGATTAGAGATCACGAGATGTTGCATATGTTGAAGGACTCAACTTCAACTTATCGAGCATCACCAACTTTGTGACAAGGGCTACAATGTTGGATTCAACATGGGCATATGCCAAATCAAAGATATTGAATCAAATGAAGTTGTCTTTGCAAGGATGTAGATTAAAAATATGTATGTAGTGGATTGGTCAATCGCAACACCCAAAGACTGTCTACTAGCAAAAAGCACAAATTGAATCAAGTTGGCCGTCGGGCACAAAAAGCCGAGTCACCCGAATTTCAAAACGATCAACAAACTTGCAAGAAGTCATCTTGTGGAAGGACTTCCGGACTCGATACAAGAAGGAGAGTATATGTGACGATGTCGAAGGGAAAACAAATCAAGTCGTCATTCAAAGAAAAGACATGCCCATCCTCAACAAGAATATTGCATCCGCTTCATATGGATCTATTTGTGATGGAACTCGCCAAAGATAAGTGGAAAGAAATACACTTTGGTGGTAGTAGATGACTACTCAAGATATACATGGACAATATTCATGTGTAAGAAGAAAAGAAACTCTACAAAAACTACCACGGTGATGAAGAGGATTCAAAATGAGAAGAGTCAAACCATTATCAAAATAAGATCGATGCAGAGGAACTGAATTTGTCAATGGAATAATAACTCGTATTGTATCGAGAATGGTATTGGTCATGAACTATCAACAACAAGGACTCCATAGCGAGAATGGAGTTGCGAAAGAAGAAATAGAACCCTCAAAAAGAAGCGGCCAAGGACCATGTTAGTCAAGCGAGTTACCAAAAAGATTTTGGGTGAAGCAATCAACACGACTTGCTACACTCAAAAAGATGTATGATAAATAGACGGTGACGACAAAGACTCCTATGAGATCCGGATGGAAGAAAACCAAATGTTGCATATTTCGTAATATTTGGATGTAAATGCTTCATCCACAACAATGGCAAAGACAATCTAAAGGCTTTTGATGCTAAAGTCGATGAAGGTATCTTCTTAGATACTCAAAGCAAAGCCTGAGAATACTCAACAAAAGGACTATGGTTGCGAGAAGAATCCATTCATGTGGTATTTGATGAGCCAAATATAAATGGAGAAGACATTGAAGAGTCACGGTGATAAGTCAATCATCCAACCACACGTAAGAGTCCCTATATCTTTGGTCGGTCGAATTATCAATTGAAGAAGATGAGATAATGAATCTCAAAACAATTTGGAAAATTTGCAAAGCTAAGTGATTACGAGAGAGCCGACCACAAAGAACACAACCGCAAGTCGATCGAATCCAGCTAACTTACTCAATCGATGTAAGATGGCCGAGAGACCATCCACGATTTAACTTGTCATTGGAGATATAAGAGAAGGTGTCAAAACAAGATCCGAACTCAACAAGAAGCCATGTTCACATGCTTCATCTCACAAATAGAGCCCAAAGATGTGTCACAAGCATTGGACGACACACATTGGATTCAAGCTATGCAAGAAGAGTCAATCAGTTTGAGAGAAATAAAGTATGGGAATTAGTGCAAAGACCCATACATCAAAATGTTATTGGAACCAAATGGGTGTTTAAATAAGATGAACGAGGAAGGTTACGTGGTAAGAAACAAAGCAAGACTAGTAGCCAAAGGATATTGCCAAGAAGAAGGGATAGATTTTGATGAAACATTTGCCCCTGTAGCAAGATTGGAAGCTATAAGGATGTTTCTTGCCTATGCAAACTCACAAGAACTTCTTTGTGTATCGATGGATGTAAAAAGTGCATTCCTAAATGGTTTATTGGAAGAAGAAGTGTATGTTGAACAACCTCCAGGATTTGAGCGAGAAGACTCTTGGAGATAAGGTATACAAACTCAAGAAAGCCCCGTATGGATTGAAGCAGGCACCCGAGCATGGTATGATACCTTGTTACAATTCCTAATCGAAAATGGATTCACAAAAGGAAAAGTAGATAGAACACTTTTCGTAATTCAAGACAAGAAGAGTATTCTACTTGTTCAAATATATGTTGATGACATCATATTTGGATCCACAAACAAAGAGTTGTGTGAAAAGTTTTCAAACCTCATGCAAAGTAAATTTGAAATGAGCATGATGGGAGAGCCGACATTCTTCATTGGACTCCAAGTGAAACTTGGTGAAGGATGGAACCTTCATAAGTCAAACAAAATACACCGAGATTTAATGAAGAAGTTTGGTATGGAGGAGAAGTCTTCTCAGTAAAAATACCAATGAACACATCATCAAAATGGACATGGATGCGGATGGCAAGCCAGTAGATCAAACAAGATCTGAGCACTTATTGGATCATGCTCTATCTCACAAAAGAAGGCGGACATCACCTTTCTTTGTAGGTGTATGTGCAAGATTTCAATCTGCTCCGAAAGAGAGCCATATGACAAAGAACCAAGAGAATATTGAGATACTTGAAAGGAAGCCAAGAAGTAGGCCTATGGTATCCAAAGGAAGGAGGATTCAAGCCGATTGGCTATTGATCTCGACTATCTTGGATGCGAGTGGACAGGAAGAGCACTTCAGGCACATGTCAAATGCTAGGAACAGTGATTTCTGGTTTAGCAAGAAGCAAAACTCAATAGCCACCTACAAATTGAGGCGAGAATACATAGCTGCGGCAAAGTTGTTGTGCCAAGTCCTATGGATGAGACAACGGTGAGAGACTATGAAGTTGAAGAAAAAGAAATTCCAATCATGTGTGATAACACAAGTGCAATTGCCATCACTCAAAATCCTGTGTTGCACTCAAGAACAAAACATATTGATGTCGATATCACTTCATAAGAGATCATGTTGAAAAGAAGGACATCATCCTGGAATATATCTCAACCGATAAACAACTAGCCGACATCTTCACAAAACCACTATGTGAGTCAAGATTTGAAGAACTCAAGCATGGGTTGGGGCTAATTGGAAGTGACACTCGACAAATCAAGGAAGAGAAATGGAACAAAAAGGGGTGAAAAAGAGCCGAAAAATGTAAATCATTTCAAGAATCACCAGATCGGAAAGTCAACTACACCAAGTCGGTGATATGAGTCACTAAGAGAAAATGTGAGAAGTAGAGTTAAATCGGCTAAGGGATAAAATTTGAATAACTTATGAGCAAAGTGACAAAAACGCAAATCGTTTTGACTAAGCGGGAATGTTTTAAGGAATACGTCAAAGATAATGATGATGTGTACAAACATAAAGTCGCACACCAAGCTTATGATTGGATATAAATCTTTGCCGCATTAAATACGAGACATGAAATGCTCAATAGGCGTCCGAAATCCAAGCCGTTGATTTCGATCACATTTCAAAACCACCCGCACGCCCTTTCATAAACCATATTTAAACCATTTTCGCCCGTTTCTCTCTCACACTTCCAAAACTTTCATCTCTCTCTCAAAAGCAAAGGCAAAATACTCTCGAAACCCTATCAACCTTCAAATCATTTTTCGAGTTTTTCCTTGATATAATCTTGAGAAATGGCACCAACTTACGACTTTACCAAGTTAGGAAAGCAAATCCACACCGGTTCTATGGTGGATTTTGACGGAATGATGAAACAGGGGTCCGACGACACCCTGGTGAAGAAAATCGCGAGAAGTTGGAAACGCCCCAGGACTAAAACCGTTTCTAACGCTAGAATATCCGATGACCTATGTGGAGGAGGTCGCGACATTACCCACGTGAATGCCTTTGAAATTCACGATGAAGGAATCAAGTCATCTGTTCACGGAAAGCGGTGACTATATCCGCAAGGATTTGGTCAATATTGCTCACTACTACCAGGGAGAAGGAGCATCGAGATTCAAGAAGTTCGATGTAAACTTGGCCGACGATGGAAAGAAATAGCAAGTCCGACTTTGCTTTGATAAAATAATATACACAAAGAAACAAGAGATCATTTGAAGGAGGATTATCACAAGTTGTTGGACATAGTTGCCAAATGTATCGACATCAAATTTGGCGACTTTGACCAATCACAAAGGCAAAGGCGATTGTAATGGCTGCAATCATGGCCGCAATCATCGAAGAAAAGAAGATAAACTGGGCTGAGTTTGTCTGCACTGCAGACTCGCTTAACGTGGGGAATAAGTCCTTCAAAGAAGATGGTTCATTTGGAGGATCCCTCAGGATATGGCCTAGTGATTGGCCGACCACCGGAGGTGAAAGAGTCCTCTTAGACATGGGAAGGCATTCCATGTTAACAAGAGGATGTTGAGCAAACCTCCGGGCGCTCGAAGCGAGCTTACGCCAAGAGAGTCGACACTGAGATGAGGGGGAATCGGTGACCGAAGATACAATTTGTTTCCTCTCCGGCCAAGAAGAAAGCGCCCTGCAATGCTATAAGATCACGCCCCGCTGCAAAGAAAAGAAAACTAAACATGCTCCCCGCCTCGCAGCAGTTGATCGAGAAGGACTCACAAATACCTTCTCCGATCGTCAAAAGAGGAGAGGCGAGAAGCCACGACGGCCCGCTCCTCGTAAACAAACACAAGACGGCTCCCGCCGCATAAGACTCGAAGACACCATCTCGAACCGTAAATCCCTACGGTACAAACTAGAGACGAAGACGATTATCAAGTGCTCGATTTGGAGAAACCAACCGAGTGAGTCCACCACTCGCTAGAGCAGATATCGGAGATCGCTGGAGAAGTAGAGTCTCCGGATGTAATTGATGAAACAACCAAGTCTCTTCAAGGCGATCAGCAGAGGCAACTCAAGACACAATTTGTGTAGTTCACGCAATTAAACACAAGAAAGAAAGCGCGGGAAGCAGAGAGAGATAGTGATGTAATGATCCTATCTCCACCTTACCCGTAAATCCAAAATCGTCTGGCGTGAGTGGAGGAAATGGAAGTTGAGCAAGTCAAGGAACAGTTCCAACGCCCGAGTTTATAGAAGAAGAAGAGGAATCGCTAAATTTCCTCGATTAACTCATGTGCTCGATTCGGATGAAGACAATCGCACGTACATCCTGCAGATCTACAAGGACAAGGAGAGAGAAAAGCAAGTCAAGAAGCCAAGCACGTGAGAAGGCAAGCATCCGCCCTATCTCCGCACCACATAACACACACATCCTCTCCTTGATGTCTTCCGACGGTGATGATGAGGATCGGGAGAATCTTTGCTTTGCGCTAGAAGAGTTGCAAATGCAGCAAGCATTGCACGAATCAAGAATCCTTCACGAGCAAAGATTAATGGAGGGACCAGGAGAGTCCTCGAACACACCGAAATTGATCCAATGGGAGTGGTCCAAACAAATCGCCACTATTGTTGCTGCCACCACTTCCCCACTCACTCGAAGAAGGCAATAAGGGACATGGCGATGAAACCGGGACAATGGGGACCCCAATCGAGCCAACCCCTATTGAAGGTGTCTTACCACGCCCCAACAACGGCTGAATATTCAAAAGACACAACCGGGAGTTTGGAGACGAGTGACCCCATTCCAAGTCACTCAGTGGTGCGCCACCGAGGGGGAAACTCCCTCCACCGCAGAAGGTCGGAGGATGCAGATGACTCCACAAAGAATCAAGGAGGCGAAGGAGAGAAATTACAAACGCAAGAAGAACAACAAGTTGCCATCAACGACGCCGAGGCGATTGAGATGTCTCACCGAGGTGCCAACCGCCTCGGAAGGCTAATGACGCCGCCGATGCGATGAGGTCGACCTGAGGAAGGAATGTACCGGGAGTTAACACTGGGCGATGAAAGTGCAATCCATGGGGTTGAGACTCCAATGGATGCCACCATAGAAGACCCTAAGACACGGTGACATGCCGAAGGGAGGACAAGGCCCATTGCAAAGAGAGAGGCCGCCGAGAGTATCAAGGCCCACGGGAGGTTGAGACTTCCCGGGGTAAAGAAGTCGATATAGAGAACATCCCTCCCGCTATCATCGACCCATCCGAGAAGGAGATAAGCGCACTTCATGATTCCCAGGACAACCCGATGTCACTTTTTCGGGGATCGAGGAAAGGCGAAGAAGAAGTCGAGTCATCCCCATGACAAATCCAAAAGACTCAGTGCGGATGTTCCAAGCACGAGCAAGTCGATCCCAAGACTACGTCAAACTTTTAACTTTGATGATGAGCCACCAATGGAAATCTCATCATCGTCCGATGACGCTCGATAAGGCCGAGGACCGTCTCATCAAATGGAAAAATCATTTGAGACCAACAAAGTCGTTAAGACAAATGAGGCTCAAAGAAGTTCGGTCTACTTCACAACAAAACCTAGTGAACCGAGAGACCACCGCGCAGCCCCTCAAGCTTGATGGCTCAAAAGCTACCTTTAAAACCGTAGGCAAGTGCACCTATCGTTTTATAGTATAGATTCGAGTACCGAAAGTGTCATTCCCACGAGGATTGTAAGTACTAATAATTACCGTCTTTTTGTTATTTAATCTAACAATTTTGAGTTTTTGTTTGATGAAAAAGGAAAACAAATTATAAATGTAAAAATGAAGGAAGATTTGTAAAATAGGAAATCAAGAGATAGAAATGTGTTTGAATGTAAATCCTCTAGAATGTTTTTGTGATTTGACAAGTTAAAAATACAACCGTAAGCCCTTAAGCAAAAACCAACCTCTTTTAATAAAATCTCATGTCTTGTGGACCGTAGAAATTCCCAATTTAAGTTAAACCCTTTCTCAAGGCGAAAAACTTCTAATCTCAAGTTGATTAACTGAAATCTCTTTCTAGTTAAAACCCCAAGACAAAGATTATAACGATTTGTGAATTCCCATATTAGGTTTGACCCTAATCCGGAAGATTTATGTCGCCCTATATCTAGGATTGCATGCAACTCTTTTCACTTATATAGGTTCTATTTCACCATGAATCTCTCGATTTCCGGATGAAAAATAAACTTCAAATCAATATTGCGCATATATCAATTCGAATGAACGAAGCATAATATAAGTGAATCACACAAAATATGAAGATTTTATTAAAAACATACACACCTTAATCACAAATCCATTCTAGAGTTCATTACATTCAAACACTAGGAGTTTAGCTACACATGATTTTGACCAAAGAATAAATTACACAAGAAGATTTAAGTATTGTAGACATGGTGTACTTATCTTTCTCAAAATCTCAATTGACTTCTTTCTTGATTGATGATGTTGCTCCAAGCCTTCTTCTCCAATATTGCCCCAAGCTTTCTTCTCCAAGACCCCTTGATCCCAATTCTACTTAATGAAATGAATACAATGAATATTTCCGAGTATCTAATGAATTGCCTCTCCCAACTTCAACCTCGCTTTTTATAGGCAACCAATACATTGATAGTACTCTCTTTTGTTAAACAATTGCCTCCATTTTCCTTGTTGGTTGGTGAATTCTTGTATTCAAGTGATGAGGAGGGGACATGGAGACATGTTTCAAAGCAAAATAGGGTGTTAAAAGTGTACAATAGTGGCCAAAATGGGTTGGTTGGTGAGTTTTCCCAAATTCCGCAAAGAAAAGTTGCAAAAAGAGGTCCCGGACACGCCCGTGTCGCCCGTAACGGCCGGCCGGCGTCTGTTCTATCACACAGGACTCGGGAAACATGGCGTGCTCCCAACACGGCCAGGCCGTGTCTCCGACACGGCCGTGTTGGGAACACGCCTGGCCGTGTCGAGGCTGTTTTATGCGAAAAAATCGAAGTTTTTAGCTCCGTAAACACGGCCGTGTTGCCCGACACCCCTGCCCGTGTTGGACCAAAAAGGCCCCGAAATGACGCGTTTGGCTTCGAATTTCGAGCGTTTTTGCATCCTTAAACTCCCCGGTATGTTTTGACATGAATCCATGGTCCGAAATTCACCAAAATTAGCCCCAAATGGTCAATCTACATCAATAAAAGCACCTCGGAGTAATATGAACTATGTACAATCAAAAATTTATAAAACTAACAATAAAATAACTCGAATACTACTCAAATATACACATAAAACATGCATAAAAAGACCCTTATCAAACCACCTCCAACTTTGAACTTTGCTTGTCCTCAAGCAAAACATTATATCAAAAAGAGGGATTCAATAAATCACAACACAAAATTTTTTTTTTCAACACATTGAACACAAGCAGTCAAGTTCTTAGCCTTCTCAACCCGAATTAACCATTCAGTAAAAAAAATTATTTTGCAAAGCGATCGACTGTCAAGAAAGACCGTAATATCAGTAGGCATTATTGAGACTTGAAATCATCACGCCACAAATATTGATAGTTATGAACAACTTCAATTCAATAATGCTATGAAAATACAAGAACTCAATGGATCATAGTAGTTAGCTTACTAGTCATATAACCAAGCTTCTTGAACTTTATTGGAATGAGAAGTCAAGGAGTATTCATTCTCCTTTTTTTTTTTCGTTTTTTTTTTTTTTTTTTTTTTTTTTTGGGGACCTTTCGAGACATGCTTCCACTAGGTTTATATTTTGAATTTCTGTTCAAACACTCCTAGGGTGGTTTCCCATACTCATATTCGTGTCGCCGTTTTACGTAAAAGACAAACATGGGGCTCATGAATGCTCCTAGTTACTAAGCAACAACAAACAGAGGAGTATAACCTCGATTGGTCCGTTTTTTTTTTCTTCTTTTTTTTTTTTTTTTTTTTTTCTCTTTATTTTTTTTTATTCGCAAGCTTGGTTTAACAACTCGTTAACCACTACTAAATCACGAGTTCTCGACGCGTTCATAGCGCTAGGTATCGTCGTATATGCCTTAACACATCAAGTATTTATGGTGTTAGAAATCTCATCAAAATTTTGCTCGCATCCACGTCAATCTATCCTAGACAATCAATTGCTTCTCATTGAAAACACAAATTAACAAGTTAATGTAGGTATAATTGGGCTAAGTTATTGACTAGCAAACATTCAATTTGTTAAAAAATCATATCTCTCACAAACAAGCATACAAGCATTCCGAAAATGTTATTGTACCCACCTCCAACTTTATGATTCACATTGTCCTCAATGTGAAAGAAAGAAATGGACAAACACACACAACACACTCAAAAAAAAAAAAGCAAAGAAACTAGAATGATATAAAAGAAGTGGAAAAAGAAAAATACGACCTTACTACAATAGTGGAATCGGTGTTGAGTGATCATTGGGTTGTTTTGGTACGGGACCTTCAACGACATCTTCATACCTAATCAAAGTTAAGCAACACACAACTCGAACACCGTGAAATCTCAAATATTCCCAATTAGGACAACCAAGAAGATGTTCAAGAGTTTTTTTTTTTTGATTTGAAAATGACTCTAAGGACTTGTGATTATTTTGAAAGAAAATAAAATAAAAAAAAAATAAAAATAAATGAAAACAATTGCACACAAACATCGGGTTGCCTCCCGGGTAGCGCTTTAACGTCATATAGCTGGACCATTTCACCTAAATGTGAAGATTTAATCGGGCGAGCCTTGAACTTATGAAAAATTTTATCTCTTTGAACAACATCGCCACCCGTGATCGATTTTGAACAATTGACCTTCATGGTCCTATTTTTCTCGCATGTTATTCTCAAAATGGGATTTATCCGTGGAAACTTTTGCACATTGAACATCACATACTTTCGAGGATTTATTAGAAGACATATCAAGCAAAGAATCATTTATCCTTGTCTCAATCAAGTTTATAGGAAAACAAGTATCATTTATAGGATTTCTCAAAGGAATTTTAAAGATAACTTGTTCACCCCCTACTCTCAAAGTAAGCTTTCCATCATGCACATCAATGAGAGATTTAGCGGTAGCAAAAAGGGACGCCCTAGAATTAAGGGAACTTATATCATCATGCATGTCAAGAATAATAAAATCAATCGGGAATATGAATTTATCAATCTTAACTAGCACATCTTTAACAATACCTCTAGGATGTTTAATCGATTTATCGGCTAATTGAATGTCCATCCTAATAGGTTTAAGTTCACTTAATTCCGCATGCTTGAATGTTTCATAAGACATCACGCCGATACTAGCTCCTAAGTCGGCTAGTGCCTATCAACAGGTAAACCATCAATTGTGCAAGGGATAATAAAGCTTCCTCGGATCATTAAATTTTGTGGTAGTTCATTGGAAGGACATTTATCATTCAATCGCACATTTGATAATTTATTAAGCTTATTTTCACTAGGAATGATGTCATTAAGATCCCTAACATGCTTTGAATGAGGGTCAACAAATGGATTATTGGCATGTAATTGTTTGAAAGAATCAAGGTACTTACCAAATTTGTCCTCCCTTCTATCTTCTTCTGGTTAGACTCCGGTAAGGGATCTTGGGCTTGTATTCGCAACCTCCTTTTTCATGAGATTTTCTTTGGGCATGTCATCCTCCACGATTTCGCATGGCGGCATTGGCATAATCATGCTCATGTGGAAAACTCGATGGTGATTGCCTTTACGTGCTCCCTAGGTTTGGCTCAAGATTACCCGCAAACTACCTTGTGGCCTTTCGAAATCATCTTCGCAATCCGCCTATTTGGTTTTCCAGATTATGGATAGATGCCTCTTGATTTCTCAAGGATGTTTCCACCGCCCGAATCGGGTATCGTTGATTGCACAAACTTTGTTATAAGATCTTCCAAGTTAGGCTTACCTTGATTTGGTAAACCGGAGACGTGTGTAGATCGGGATTGGGATTAGGTCGTGGTTGGTCTTGATTTCCCAACCCGAAATTAGGATGTTGTCGCCACCCAGGATTATATGTGTTCTTTGAAAAGGATTACTTGGGTAATTTTCGCCTTGATTCCCAACATAATTAGCATGTTCAGCGTGAGGTATTGTGTGTGGACGAGTCCCGATGATTATGCAATCCTCCATAAGTTTCACAAGATAAAACATGCGGTGGTGGTGGTTTAGAGCCGCTAGATCGTCGATCTTTTGGGTCAATGCTTCGACTTTGCGGCGAGCGTAACTACGATCCGCATTATACACACCAACCGACTGTTAGTTTTACCTCGTATGGATTGCCATTGGTAGCCGTTCATGGCCATTCCCTCAATCAAATCCCGAGCGGCTTCCGGCGTTTTGTTATTAAGAGTTCCCCCGCCTGATCGATCATTTGTCTTGTTGCGAAAAGAGCCCATTATAAAATGTTTGGACTTGCATCCAAATAGGTAGGCCATGGTGTGGGCATTTCCGCAACAATTCTTTGAATCTCTCCCAAGTGTCGTACAAGGTCTCGTCATCTTCTTGAGTGAATGAAGAGATTTCATTCCTCAATCGTGCGGTTTTGGCGGTGGAAAATATTTCAAAAGGAACTTTTCGCCATGATGTTCCACGTTGTAATCGTTCCTTTGGCAAAGTATTTAGCCATTGTTTAGCCCGTCCCTCAAGAGTA
Organism: Rehmannia glutinosa; assembly: GCA_016081115.2. Lineage (NCBI taxonomy): Eukaryota > Viridiplantae > Streptophyta > Magnoliopsida > Lamiales > Orobanchaceae > Rehmannia > Rehmannia glutinosa. The sequence goes on from CM071937.1 coordinate 26,410,750, forward strand.
AATGGGAATAGGCGTGAAACGGATGGCATCATCGAGACCCCATTTATTTTGAATGTATCGCAAATTTCAAGGAAATTCGCGATATGATTATTTGGATCTTCGTCCGGTAGGTCGTTAATTGAACAAATTGTTGCACCATTTGAATGACATTCGGTTTGATTTCAAAATTATTGGCGGCAAATGGGCCTTACGATGCTAGATGATGTGCCGCCCATAGACGGCTTGGCATAGTCGTACATGGTTCTTTGTTCATCCGCCATGGAAAAATCTTTGATTTCGTCAATATCCTCCTCGTAGATCAGTATTAATGCTTTCCTCCGTGTTACTATCGGGCAATTTCGCACTTCCCGCCTCAACGACGAGTAGGCATGCATGCACTGCGATAAATAAAGATGATAAGTATAATACAAGACTTACAAATATGAGATAAAAAGAAAGATAATGTAAAAATAAAAAAAATGATTAAATTAACAAAAATAAGGCGTTCTTAATATTACAATCCCCAAGAACGGGCGCCAAAAACTTGATGGCTCAAAAGCTACCTTTAAAACCGTAGGCAAGTGCACCTATCGTTTTATAGTATAGATTATTGAGTACCGAGTGTCATTCCCACGAGGATTGTAAGTACTAATAATTACCGTCTTTTTGTTATTTAATCTAACAATTTTCAGAGTTTTTGTTTGATGAAAAAGGAAAACAAATTATAAACTGTAAAAATGAAGGAAGATTTGTAAAATAGGAAATCAAGAGATAGAAATGTGTTTGAATGTAAATCCCTCTAGAATGTTTTTGTGATTTGACAAGTTAAAAATACAACCGTAAGCCCTTAAGCAAAAACCAACCTCTTTTAATAAAATCTCATGTCTTGTGGACCGTAGAAATTCCCAATTTAAGTTAAACCCTTTCTCAAGGCGAAAAACTTCTAATCTCAAGTTGATTAATGAAATCTCTTTCTAGTTAAAACCCCAAGACAAAGATTATAACGATTTGTGAATTCCCATATTAGGTTTGACCCTAATCCAGAAGATTTATGTCGTCCTATATCTAGGATTGCATGCAACTCTTTTCACTTATATAGGTTCTATTTCACCATGAATCTCTCGATTTCCAAGATGAAAAATAAACTTCAAATCAATATTGCATATATCAATTCGAATGAACGAAGCATAATATAAGTGAATCACACAAAATATGAAGATTTTATTAAAAACATACACACCTTAATCACAAATCCATTCTAGAGTTCATTACATTCAAACACTAGGAGTTTAGCTACACATGATTTTGACCAAAGAATAAATTACACAAGAAGATTTAAGTATTGTAGACATGGTGTACTTATCTTTCTCAAAATCTCAATTGACTTCTTTCTTGATTGATGATGTTGCTCCAAGCCTTCTTCTCCAATATTGCCCCAAGCTTTCTTCTCCAAGACCCCTTGATCCCAATTCTACTTAATGAAATGAATACAATGAATATTTCCGAGTATCTAATGAATTGCCTCTCCCAACTTCAACCTTGGCTTTTATAGCAACCAATACATTGATAGTACTCTCTTTTGTTAAACAATTGCCTCCATTTTCCTTGTTGGTTGGTGAATTCTTGTATTCAAGTGATGAGGAGGGGACATGGAGACATGTTTCAAACAAAATAGGGTGTTAAAAGTGTACAAAAGTGGCCAAAATGGGTTGGTTGGTGAGTTTTCCCCAAATTCCGCAAAGAAAAGTTGCAAAAAGAGGTCCGGACACGCCCGTGTCGCCGTAACGGCCGGGCCGTGCTGTTCTATCACACAGGACTCGGGGAAACATGGCCGTGCTCCCAACACGGCCAGGCCGTGTCTCTCGACACGGCCGTGTTGGGAACACGGCCTGGCCGTGTCGAGGCTGTTTTATGCGAAAAAATCGAGTTTTTAGCTCCGTGCTGAACACGGCCGTGTTGCCCGACACCCCTGCCCGTGTTGGACCAAAAAGGCCCGAAATGACGCGTTTGGCTTCGAATTTCGAGCGTTTTTGCATCCTTAAACTCCCGTTATGTTTTGACATGAATCCATGGTCCGAAATTCACCAAAATTAGCCCCAAATGGTCAATCTACATCAATAAAAGCACCTCTGAGTAATATGAACTATGTACAATCAAAAATTTATAAAACTAACAATAAAATAACTCGAATACTACTCAAATATACACATAAAACATGCATAAAAAGACCCTTATCAAAGCTGCAGCAGTGGTCGATTCTCAAAGAACTCCACGCGCACCACTCATCATCGAACAAATCCCCGGTGGGCGGTGATGAATCTTTCATAGAATCCTTTCCTTTTTCTCTGGAGGTACCCGACCTCCATGAAGAGTCGAGAATGAGCGCGCACGCTGCATCAGCTCCGTTTTCTCAGGCACCATTGTTCCACCGCTTATGACTTTGATCTTTGTATGGCCATCACCGCAATGAAGAATCAATCAAGTTCGAGAAGTGTTCAAAGCATCGCTTGCTTTGAGGTTGAAAGGATGGAGAGGCATCGGCCTCTTTGGACATGCGATCGGACAACAGAGATGCCAACCTTACGGCCGACTTGAGAGGCATCACAATCAGAATAAGGGAATGGTGGCAACAAAGCTAACAATGCGTGTGGAACAAGTCGATTTTTCAGACATTGTTCAACAAGTCTTTGGTATGGAGAGTCGAAAATGCCGATGCAAAAACGAAGGCCGAGAGAACACATTGAGCATATGCATGAAGCTCACACTGCCGAGATCAAGCAAAATACAAATGATCTACAGCGTTTGGAAGAACACATGATAAGAAAATTCAGCCTTCTCATGGCCGAGATGAAGCGATTTCAGCGAGAATCCAACGCTACTCGACCAATTCCGTCCGCATACAACAACGCAGCAGACGGGCGTAACTCAACCATCGAAGACTCGACTTCATGCTTGCCCGACATGTTCCTGGGGTTCCTCTATCCTTTGATGATGCCAAAAAGGGGGAAGAGGAATACCTCAAAGCGCTAAAATCAAGTCGAGAAGAAAGGAGCGGTGAGAAGGGAAAATCGGTGAGGAAGTCTTGAAACGAGAAGAAAGGAAAGCTTGTTGAGGGGGAAGGGTCGACGGATGTGACTTTGATGATTGCACAAACTCCCCAACAAGGTCCATCACGGTGACATTATAAGCGGCAAACTCCTCGTGACTCTCGCCACTCCAACACTCTTTGTATCCATGGCCGATAAGAGAAAAACAATTGAAGCGGAGGATGAAGGAAGTGGAAGGAATAATGGATGCCAGGGTTATGAACATCTTGAAAGAACATGGAGGCATTCCAAGAGACAGAGACACTTATGCCATCTCGGATGTCGGGACAGAGCCACGATCGTCGATGAATTTAAAACGCTCGAACCGGGGATACTTTGCAAATATGTCTATGGCTCAAGCTTGGGACTTGTCTTGGGAAAAGGGCCTCACGTTATGTGAAGAAGGCGACAGCAAAGCAGACTACGGCGATCCTACTCTGCTGGTCACTCCGCCGGTCACTCACCGAAAGAAGAAGACCCCAAAGACTGAAGATACGCCCCAGGTAGAGGAAGAAGCGATGAGTGGAGGAAGAAGTTTGCGGACCTGGCCTCCGCCCAAAAACATTGAATACGTGGATCCAGGAATGAAAGGAGGGATCTCCGGGCTGGGCTTGACCAAGTAGCAAATTTGAAAGTGGCTAAAACTAACGCCGAGTATGCAAAAAGACTAGAAGAAGAAAACAAGAGACAAACTCAGCTATGGGAGGAGAGACGGGGAAAGAATAAGAAGAGATGAAGCGCCAGGAAGGCATATGAGAAGAAAAAGAAGGCATCTCGACGACGAGAAAAAGAGAAGAAGAGAAGAAGATCCGATCAAGATGAAAGAAGGAGACAACGAAGGAGATGAAGTGTTCTTTGCCCAACCCTTCGTGTATTTTATCATGTAAATACATACAATGTAAGTCTTCTCGTAAATAAAGCTATAAATTCTTTATTTTCAAGTGTAGACAAATATGTGCTCGATACACCTTGTAAACTTGATTGTGTAAAAGAACAAGAATGATATGATCAATAAACGGATCTATTCTGCGCATACATTCTATGTCAATACACTATCTCAGATGTATCTTTGCTTTTTGCATTTTTGAATGGTTTAAGTTTTGGCATCATCAAAAAGGGGGAAATTGTTAGAATTTTATTGTTAAGATTTTGATGAATGCCATGTAAAACTTAGAATAGAAAGTTGGCACCCCAATTCTTGTTGTAAAATGCATTGCAATGAATAGAGCCGCCAAGCCGAGTTAAGTCACTACGCCTAACATGCAAGAAGACAATCGAAGACTTGAAGAAAGACTCACATTGCAAAGACAGTGAGTATGGCAAAGAAGAGTAGACAGAACTCTCTTTGGAGAAGCGGTGAGTGGAGCATCGTCAAGTCAACTCAATAGAAGCCAAGTCTCAAGTTGAAGTGATGAAGAGTCATCCAATGATTGGAAGTCGACTCTAAGTCACCTGGGGAAAGCAAGGAAATGCGGTCAAGTCGAGATAATCGAAAAGAACGCGTTGCACGTAAATCAAGAAATTTACTTAAACAAGTAATATCTCCATACCACCTTTCTGAGTGCTCGGTCCCGGGAAGCGTGCAAAAGGAATGAACCAATGGGAAGCATTACACCGTGTCGAACTCGAAAAGGTGAAAGAACAATTCATACGAGGAAATGGCAATTCCAAGAATCGCAACAAGACAAGCCAACGACGGTAAAGTGACTTTCAAAAATAAGCCTATCTCTTCAACGGGCAAATTTTAGAAAGTTCACTATAAAAGGCCGAGGAGTTTGTTTGAGAAGTAGCATGACACACATGTGAGATAAACAAGCACATTAGAAAAACTGAAATATTCTCAATCCTCAAGCCTACATTATGAAGTACATCAATCCAACACTCACCGTGAAGGAAAGATAACTTCAACCAGTTGAAGAGGAAAATCGAAAACAAGGGGTCTACATTCCGGGAAGGATTGTAGGAAGGTTCAAGGTGAACCAAGTCTTAAGCTTTTGGAGGGCTTCGTGATCAAATCCAAAGAGCTTGAGCAAGTGAGTCAGTAGTAGCAAGGCAAACGCCTGTGAAGAAGCCGAGTCGCACGAGAAGCCGGTGAGTGATCAAGGCGTCTCAGATCGAGTCCCAAAGGATCAAGTCGGTTGTTGTGATCAAGACTTGTATCGGGACTTACCACTTTGTAAACCGATCATTACCTAGTGGATTCCTCCAGGAGTTGGAGAAGAGAGGAGTAGAAGAATTACCCCATCTTCGAACCTCTATAAAAATTCCATTGTGTCAATTACTTTTCAGCACTTTAATTCTTGCATTATTAACTGTTTATATCTGCTGATAAATTTGCTATCCACTTGATAATTCATAAGTACTAAATCAAGCTCTAAAATCTTGCTTAATCAAACTTAAGGGTGTTAAGTCTTCCATGAAAACAAAACCACGTTGAGTCAAAATTACGCCTAACAAATTGAGTTACTCCATCAATAAAACAAACTTGAAGTCTGTTGAAAGATTAACTCTACCGAGTGACTTATTCGATCGTCCATCAAGGACACAACTGTGTAGAATCAACTCTGTAGATTTAAAAGGACTAAATCGAAAATTTGGTAAGGTTTATTCAACCCCCCCTTCTAAACCTTACACTTACACCCCTTGGGACCTACAGAGTTGTAATCTTGAATTTGGATTATCATTCAACACAAGACATCCTTGTGAGTATTCTTGTGGAAATAATACACTTGGGTGATCTAGGTGATAGGTGTTTCAAGAGTGTAGTGCTCTTGAGGTGTTGAAGAATTTGGTGTTCTTCAAGGTTGAAGATTGTGGTAATCTTCACAAGGTGCCGTTGGAGATTGTGGTAATCTTCAAGAGAGATTGTGGTAATCTCAAAGGTGGTGTTGAAGAAGAGTGTGGTGCTCTTCAAGGTGATGTTGTAAGGTGTTGTATTAATTTGGGTAATTAATAAAATTATTTTTCTTTTTGAAATCCATCCCGGATATACTGGGGTGGTAGAGGATTAGGCCCTAGGTGGGTTGAACCTCTATAAATCGACGCGTGTTGTTTACTTCCCGCACCTTTATTATTGTCTTGGCTTATTTGTTTCGAAAAAGAGGGCATAATCGAAAAGATGAAGATAATCTATTCACCCCCCTCTAGATTATCGTATCCGCTTGGACTTACAAGTGGTATCAGAGCCAAACTCTTTGGCAAGCTCGTTCCACATCGCGAGTAAAGAGGAACGATCATCGGCTACGAATGAAGTCTACCTTACCGGCTCCTCCACCACCAAGCCACCACTATCTGATTCCAAAAATTATACATTTTGGAAAGAAAGAATGGAATGCTATCTATAAGGTTGCGGGTTCGATATTTGGAACACGGTCGTCAATTGAGAATCCATTCCGACCAAGGATACACCTCACACCTCCAAAGGCTTCAAAGAGCTCAATGATGAAGAGAAGAAAATCATCTCTTTAAATGGTAAAGCTTTTAATATTATTTATTGTTCACTTACCATTTTGGAATATGATCATCTTGTAGGAATTAAATCGGCACACGAAGTATATATGGAGAAAATTAGAAGAAGTATATGCAAATGAAAGGAGCCACTCAAAAGCATATACTTCTCAAATGGGTACAACATCAAACCCAACAACATGGGATGAGCTTCCTACAACTTCCGACGACGATGAAAACGAACGATGTCTTATGGGCTTCGAAGAAAATGAGGTAAGTTCTAAACCATCTACTTCTTATGACAATGAATTGCAAAATGAGTATAGTGATTTGCAAAATGATCATGATGAGCTTCAAAATGAATTCCAAAGCTTGCTTGTTAAATACAAAAATTTGAAAAAAGAATTCAATGTTTTGAAAAATGAAAAGGAAAGTTTATTTACTTCCTATGAATCACTATCATGTGCTCACACCAGCACTCTTGATAAGGTTAGAAATCTTGAGAAAGAAAATAGTACTCTTGTTGAGGATATTAATTGCATGAAAAGGATTTATCAAAATTCAACTTGAGTACCAATAAAATGTCCAATATTGTTGATATTCATAATTGTGATAAAGGACTTGATCATGAGCCAAATGTTGTTAATCATATGAAAAATAGTCAAGTCTCTAAGCATGTTGGTCATTACACTTCTAGAATTATTACATGCTTCTATTGTGGTAAAAAATACGGTAAATACTTGTCGGGCTAGAAATAGCTCTAATTATTGTTGGAGACCTAAAAGTCTCAAAGCTAATCCGAAAGGACCCAACATTTGAGGGTACCACAAAGCAATGTCATATTAGGTACCCGGCGGAATCAAGGAAAATTCATACCTCCAAGAAGACATCATATGCCCATTCATTTGATCAAAGAAGAAGACATCACCAAAATGAATTTCCAAGAAGGAAACACTATCAACAATGGGAAGGACACAATCCTTGGAAATGGAGCAATAGGAAGAGCTATCATCAACAGGATGATTTTCAAAAGGGAAGTTATCATCAACAATGGGAACGGCATAACCCATGGAAATGGCGAAATTGTAAATCGTATCTCCCCATTTAAATATGTATTTTATTTTGTTATTATGCATGTTCGTATTTGTGCCTTAATTGTCAAAATGGTTTTTCAAAATATTTTCAAAGAAGTCTTCTACATATTTGTGTTTTTAAATTTTTTTGGAAAGGAGACCTTGCATAATGTTTTAATAAAATCTTGTGCATTTACTAAGGCTAAAATGTTTTATTATCTATGGTTTTATATAGCGTAAGCACATTTATGATATCTCTTATTACTTAGCCTACACTTGTGTCATTATGTTTGTGCAAGACGTGTTAGGAATTGTGTAGGATGTATATATTTTCATCAATGGTTATTTTCTCAAGAGAGGACCATAAGCTATCGAGGTACGCTCATCATTGGTATTCATCTTATAGACTCGTTATATTTTTTTCATATGCATATGTGCTTGTTTTTCAATTATTTCATAGTATTTCACATAAGTGCCATTAAGAGGATTTTTCGATTTTTTAAGGCACTATTCTATGAAGCTTATTTTTATCCAAGTCTTGCAAAGGATTATATTTTTGTTTTGATAAAACATTTGATTTTCTCCTTGTATCTAAATTATGCATTTGATTGCTCATATTCATTATTGCCAAAACTCTTGTTCAAATTCTTCTTTTAAATAAGGTCTCAACTATATGCTCTTGGATTTTCATATTTCAAAAGAGACCTTATATAGCTTTCTAAGCATATTTGAACTAACATGTTTTATGAAACTCTTGATGATTTGTTTGTAGCATAGTATGTGTTACTTGTTATTGTATCTCTATTATTCAATATTACTGTGCTCTTGTGCAAAGATATCTTGCTAAGATTTTGCAGAAATTTTTGGTATGTTGGAACAAGTTTGATGACCAAGGGGAGGATAGTAGCTCAAAGGTAATGTCAAGATGAAGGTATTGATTTTGATGAAACATTTGCACCCATAGCATGTTTTTGAAGCTATTCGCATTTTACTTGCCCATTCTTGTTTTAAGAAAATTTCAAGCTTTACCAAATGGATGTTAAATCCACTTTTCTAAATGGTTTGAAAATTTATCTAAGCCAAAATTCTTTTTAAAAGGCCTTGTACATTTAATATAAGCATCCAGTGTTTTGTATGATAAGCTTAGCTATTTCTTTGCAAAATGATTTTATAAGAGGTAAAGTTGATACTACTCTCTTTGTTTTTGAAAAAGGGCAAGATTGCTTATTAGTACATATTTGAGTTGATTTGGTGCCACTAATGAATTTTTGTGCAAGATATTTTCTAAGTTGATGCAAGGTAAATTTAAGTTGTTCATGATGGGGGAGCTCAATTTCTTCCTTGGAATTCAAGTTTAATAATGCCAAGAAGATGGTTATATTTTTCAATCAAGTATACAAAAGTACCTTTAAAGAAGTTAGGCATTGAAGAAGGAAGAACAATCTCTATTCCTATGGCAACAATATCAAGATGGACAAAAGTTGAGAAGGCATATTGATTGACAAACATGTTCGAGGTATGTGTATCTTCGTTCATTACTCTTTTAGACTCGACATTTTCTATGCCTTATGTCTTTATGCTCGAATTCAAAACTATCCCAACGAATCTCATTAAAGTGCCGTTAAAAGAAATTTTCAAATATTGGAAAGACACTTCTTCTTATGGCTTATATATCCAAGGTTTTAAAACGTTCATATTTTCTCGGGATAACAAATCCGGTGCTTATAATTTCTCAAAATATGGTTCGTCATAATCGAACTAAACATATTGAGATTCGATATTTTTTAAGGGATTGTGTTTCTACAAACAAAAAATTGAGATGTGTTTAATTCCGTCTCAAGGACAACTCGCGGACTTTTGTTTTCAACCGTTTACCGCCGAGTCTTTTACCTCATTTCGAGCTTGATTATGACATAATGTATATTGAATGAGGTCTATGTTTGCATTTTGCACCTTCTTAAAACTTAGGGGCGAAAAATCGGATTTTTGGTTCAAACTTTGGATTTTGCAAAATCAAAACGGACAGTGGGCTGACTAGGCTAAGGCCGACCGGTCGCCCAAGCCTCCGACCGGTCGCCCTAGCCTCCAACCGGTCGCCCATAGCAAGTTTCTGGCTTAAATCGCTTCTGTTTTCAGACTTAGCCATTTTGGCTCTTATTCCATTTTTCGTCCCCTTTGCAATTTTCACACACAATTCACTTCAAATGAGTTTTGTTGCATAAATTATATATTTTGGGGATTATCTAGCTTGTTTATCATCATTGTTACTTATCCTCACTGATTAAATGGTAAGAATTCTACTCCTTTATCTCAATTGGGTGGAACCCTTGAGAAAATGCTTATGTATTGTTTTTTGTTGGAATTCTTGCATAGTTGTATTGTGAATAATGATTGTTGTTGGATTATATTTGTAAAATTGCTTTTGGTGATGAAAAACTTGGCTTGACTACATTTACAAGGACTATATATATCTTCTTCAATTTTTGACGCCCGCCAAGTGTTCGATAAAATGTTTTAATGAAAAATTCATCACCTACATGATTCTCTCGATTTCAAAAGTCTTATATATTTATAGAGATCATGTTTTGCAAATCAAATGAGTTTTCATAAGCTTCTACAAGTCATATGATTGACTTTTCCCTCCTATTTGGTTTACAAGCTTCAATGTTCAAATAGCTCGATACATTGGTTTAGTTGCGCACTTTGATATGAATATATGATGTTTTTATCGTGCTAACATTCTTTTTGATGATTCCAAATGGGGAGAAACAGGTTATAAGCTTATTAGCTCAAAGAAGCTAAAATAAGCTCGAGAAAGAAGCTATAAGTTGTGGCTATTAAAAGCCAGAAGTTATGGATTATACTTAGTCCATTTGTTGTAGTATGGACTCATATTCATGTCTAATGATGTTTTGTTGACAGGGGGAGCTTATAAGCTCTTGATACTTAAGCTCAAGTTGTAAAAGCTGAGCTTTTAGCATTTGGTTAATTGCTTCTATATTACTCTTGTTGTGCATGTAGATAGGGGGAGCCTTTGCATAAATGTTTTTGAAAATCTATACTCCCATCCTTGTGTTTATGTTGCGTGGAATGTTGTCGCTCTCAACGGATAGATTTTCAAAAATCGGTAAAACTGTTTTGTTTTCAAAATCGACCTCGTTAAATTGTTTTGGTTTGTAATCATCAAAAAAGGGGAGATTGTTTGATAAATGGTTTTATCATGATCTTGATGATTTTGTTTTTATACCAAAACAATGTTTTTAAATGTTGTCCAAATACTCCTAAATGATTTAAATTATTACTACAAATTTTCCGGAGTATCTCTTCAAGTTTATTTTCGATAAAATTGGACAACACTTTTAACGATTTTGTGTTAATGTGTTTTTACTTCAAAACAATGTCCCTGAATGTTGTCCAAATACTTCCGATCGATTTAAAATGTTTTTACTATTTTTTGGAGTATTTCTTGAAGTTTATTTTCGATAAAAAATTGGACAACACTTATGTTTCAAGCTCGACCAGTCGCCCTATAGGGCAACCTGTACCTGAGTTGAGTTTTGAAACAGAAAACAAGACGGAAGGGAAAATGGGGAGGACGACCGGTGCCTGAACATGCCTTCAAGGAACAGACCTCTCTGTTTCATGTTTTTGACACCCCCAACCGGTCAGACATATGCGTGACCGGTCAGACCCCCCGTCGACCGGTCCCCCTGTGTAAAATTCGCAGAGAACACATTTCAAACCTATCTCTGCGTGACCGGTCGCACCACTTTCTTATCAGCAAACTATCCGTTGCAATTTCAGACAGCTTTTCCTTAATTTGAGGGATTGATTTCTAACAGCTATATTCTTCATTTGTCTTGCAATTTTTTACAGATTTCAATCTCCTAGGAGGAGCTTATCATGTTCAAGACATCTTCTATAAATAGATGAAGAATTGAAGCAACACAATAAGAGAGAAAACTACAACACAACAAGATACATTCAAGCAAACATATTTGTTCTTCATTGTTATTATTCTTGTTGTAATAGCCTAAGGTCTTTCACTTTCACATTTTGAGGTCTAGGCTTATTTTTTATTACACTTGCACTCAATATTGTATTATTCATTATCGAGTTGTAATCTTGAATTTGGATTATCATTCAACACAAGACATCCTTGTGAGTATTCTTGTGGAAAGAATACACTTGGGTGATCTAGGTGATAGGTGTTTCAAGAGTGTAGTGCTCTTGAGGTGTTGAAGAATTTGGTGTTCTTCAAGGTTGAAGATTGTGGTAATCTTCACAAGGTGCCGTTGGAGATTGTGGTAATCTTCAAGAGAGATTGTGGTAATCTCAAAGGTGGTGTTGAAGAAGAGTATTAGGCCCTAGGTGGGTTCAACCTCTATAAATTGACGCGTGTTATTTACTTCCCGTACCTTTATTATTGTCTTGGCTTATTTGTTTCGAATAAGAGGGCATAATCGAAAAGATGGAGATAATCTATTCATCCACCTCTAGATTATCGTAGCCGCTTGGACTTACATAGTGTCCACCTTTGGTCCTAGGCAAATCTGTTACGAAATCCATAGTGATATATTCCCATTTTCATTCGGGAATCTGTAATGGTTGCAGTAACCCTGACAGCCGTTGATGTTCAGCTTTGACTCGTTGGCACGTTAGATGTCTTGCCACATACTCGACCACTTGATTCTTCATATTTACCCACCAAAAGTGTTGTTTCAAATCGATTAGTTCCATCCATCTCCTCTGTCTCAAATTGAGGTCCTTCTGAGATAATAAATATTTCAAACTCTTATTGGTTGCACTCCAAAAGTACTCATCTCCCACTGATCAGCCTTCGGATCGAACTCCTCCGCAAAACTTGCATAAAAGAGGGCCAGAGGGGGGCTCCGGTGTACCCTCTCCGATGCTTAAGTCAGAAACTTGGAAGAGAAGTAAGAGGCAAAAATATAATGTGAAAGTAAAAGTGTGATTAGGTCAAGAATGAACCTGGACTTGGGCTTTTATACCTTAGCCCAGATTAGGGTTTCCATAAAATCCGGGATTCCGTTACGATTTGGTAACAATGTCAAGATTAGGATAGGATCGGATCTTCCAAAACCCTAATTTGCCTTAAAAGTTTAGTACCCGATCTGACCTGTAACACCTCATATCAGCATACTAATGTCCATGTTTAATCAAAACATCTCTGAAGGCACGTCCTCAGAGCACCTTTACTCATGGAGCTGAGCTATAACCAACTAGCCCAAGCGAGTCAACATAATTCAAACCCAAGCCTCAGTAGGTCCACCGATTGAACGAATCTCAATAGGTCGATTAAATACAAGAATCCTAGCTGATAAGCCCAATACTTCAGGACTTAGCGAATTAACTCCACTCAGAGCTTAACAGATCAGCCTAATAGTTAAGACATAGCAGATCGACCCATCACATCGGTCTTAACAGATCAACCCAATAGACAAGCCCTAAGAGATTGGCCCTCTGCACTGGGCTTAATAGGTCGGCCCAATAGACAAGCGTTAAGAGATCAGCCCATTGCTTTGGGCTTAACAGGTCGGCCCAATAGACAAGGCTTAAGAGATCATACCTCTGCACTGAGCTTAACAGGTCAGCCCAATACTCATTTATCCCTTATCAATTCCTCCCCCCAACTATGGTTAGAAGGTGTATCAGCCATAGTTACCTCATGCTGAGCTGAGTTGTCCTAGGGTTTCCCCTTTCTTTTCAAATTCCCGCCTCCTGAGTGTCCTGTCTTTTCAAGTCTTGTCTCATAAAAGAAAATAGCTGACATGATGTCCTTTCGGATCCCAAGGCACCTTTACATCCCTTAGATCAGGCCCCGATCGATGGTCCACTTTAGACCCCTTCAAATTCTCTCTCTCTCTCTCTCCTACTTCTATAAAAGGAAGACCATTTCCACCATTCTCCATTTCTCCCATTTTACCTGAGAGAACACTCTAGTGCCCTTAAGCTTAATTACTCCGGCGATTTTATCCATATTCCGGCGGCCTTCAGCAACTAGGCTTTCTCAATTCTCCCTTTCGTACTCTTCTTCCACCCAGTAGGTATTTATTTCTTCCTTTTTTATTTCTTTCGTATTCATGGCTTCTTCTTCCTCTCCTTCAACTCCTCTAGACCCTTATATCGCTGAATTAGAGTGATGGTCTTCGGAAACGGGTTCAGGCTCCCAACCTTTTCATATTACTGAGATTCCTTCCTCCGATCTGGATGTCACCGAATCGAGATCTAGTTTAGATACGAATTCCAGAATAATAGAGATCCGAGCTCCGAGCTCGAGCCCCTACCAGAATACCCCCATGACTTTAAGGAGATCACTATAACTTCCCCCACACTTCAAAATATAAGAAAAAGTGTAAAGATTCCTTCTTCCTTCAAACTTTCCTTACCAAGTCACACGGACCGCCCCAACCGTCATCCCCCTAATGCCCTAGATTTCTTCGTAGGTCAGATAGAGGGAGGACTTTGGTTTCCCATTCACTCTTTCATGACCGAGGTGTCCACACACTACCGTGTTCCCCTCAATCAGCTGGCCCCTAATTCCTTTCGAATCATGGCTGGCTTTTTAATACTAACCAAATATTTAGAAATAGAGCCTACCATCGAGTTATTCTTTGCCCTATTCCCGGTGAAAAGCTCGACCACCAAAGGCCTATTCTACATTACCTCCCGAGGTGATGCTCAGTTCTTAAGCAGATATCCTTCTTCCAATAAATTCTGAAAGGACAAGTATTTTTTCATTTCTTCTCCACGAGCTTGGGGTTTTCCCGTTGCTTGGACGTGGAGCCTTCCTCTTCAGCACAAGCATAACCCCCGAGATCGGTCCCCCAAGCTCCAGGCCCTAATTAATAAACTTACCCTGGTCAAGTATGACCTATCCCGACTGTTGGGAAATTATTTTGTAGATTTTGATGAATGCCATGTAAAACTTAGAATAGGAAGTTGGCACCCCATTTTTGTTGTAAACTGAATTGTAATAGATAGGGTGGTCGAGTGAGTTAAGTCAGCTATGCCTAAACATGCAAGAAGACAACGGAGACTAGAAGGAAGACTCATTGCAAGGCAAATTTGAGTATGGCAAAGAAGAGAATACGGAACTCGATCAAGGTGCGGTGAGATGCGGTGAGTGAAGTATCGATCAGTCAAGTCAACTCAAGACAGCCAAGTCCGAAGGTTGAAGTGAGAGAAGAGTCATCAAATGATTGGAAGCTGACTCAAAGTCACCTGGGGATGTTAAGAAAATGCAGTCAAGTCAAGACAACTGAAAGAGATCCGTTGCACAGAAATCAAGAGAATTACTTAAACAAGTAATACCTCCAAAAGGAATAAACCAATGGGAAGCACTGCACCATGTCAGAACTCTGAAAAGCTGAAAAATCATTCATACAAGAAAATGGAAATTCCAAGGACTGCAACAAGACAAGCCAACGACCACAAGTGACTTTAAAAAATAAGCCTATCTCTTCAACGGGCAGATTTTTGAAAGATCACTATAAAAGGCTGAGGAATAACTCTGAGAGAAGGTTACCTGAACCACGAACATTCAAGCAAACATTTGAACTGTAACCTAATATATTCTCAAATCATTCAAGAGTAATCCTCAAGCCTACATTACAAAGGAAATCAATCCAACACTCACCTGTGAAGGAAAGATTACTTCAATCAGTTGAAGAGGAAATTTTTGAAGAATCAAGGGGTCTACATTCCACGGAGGATTGTAGGAAGGTTCAAGGTCGAACCAGTCTCAAGTTATTGGAGGGCTCCGTGATCAAATCCAAGAAGCTTGATCAAATCCAAGCTGCCCTGTGAAGAAGCTGAGTCGTACGAGAAGCCAGCTGTGTGACCAAGGCATCTCCGCATCGAGTCCCAAAGGATCAAGTCATTTTGTGTGATCAAGACTTGTATCTCGGACTGTTAACCACTCTGTATATTGATCCATACTTAGTGGATTCCTCCAGGAGTTGGAGAAGAGAGGAGTAGAAGAATTACCCCTTCTTCGAACCTATATAAAAACTTATTGTGTCATTTACATTTCACCACTTTAATTTTTGCATCTTATTTTTATATCTGCTGATAAATTTGCTATCCAATTGATAATCAACTGAGTACTAAAACCAAGTATTAAAACAAACTTAACCAAATTCAAGGGTGTTAAGTCTTCCACTGAAAACAAATCACAGTCGAAGTTAAGTCTTTAGTCAAAAAAATTTGAGTTATTCTATCAACAAACTCGTCAGTCTGTTGAGTGACTAACTCTGCTGATTAACAAACTTAGATGTCCATCAAGGACACAACTGTGAAGTATTAACTCTGAAAAATATAAAGGACTAAATCGAAAAGTTGGTAAGGTTTATTCAACCCCCCTTCTAAATCTTACACTCACACCCCTTTGGGACCTACAAGTGGAATCAGAGCGGTTGGTTCATTGAGCCTTCCGTACTGGTTACTGAACTAGATCTCCAAATTTTTCAAAGCTTGTTTCAGTACTCAATCTTTCAAAACTCTTTTACCCAGAAAAGTTATTATCATGGAAGCAAATTTGACACGCATCCCCATGTTCACAATTGAAGAATTTGATGATTGGAAAATCCGTATGCAGGCTCATTTATCAGCATTACATGATGAGATGTGGATAGTGATAGAGGATGGGCCACTGCAAATTTTGACGGAGAACACAACTGTAAGGAGAGCTGCATGAACAAATAATGACATGAAAAGATATAACTTGGACAATGTGGCCAAGGACATTCTTTACAAAACCTTGGACAAAGTTATGTTCAACAAAGTCAAATCATGCAAAACGGCTAAAGAAATCTGGGACAAGCTAACATTGATTTGTGAAGGCTCAGAGCAAATCAAGGAAAATAAACTATCTGTTGCTGTACAAAAATTCGAAAATTTTAAAATGCTTGCAGGAGAGACCTTGGATCAGCTGGATGCTCGGTTCACAGAAATTACCAATGAGCTATCTGCACTTGGAAAAGAATATACACAAAAGGAAATGTGTATGAAAATTCTAAGAAGTCTCCCAGCTGAGTGGGAAATGAAGGTCATGGCGAGACATTCCATGGACCTATCCAAGACATCCAACCATGAGCTATTCTCGGATCTCAAAGCCTACGAATTTGAGCTGAGAAGAAAAGACCAGGAAGAGACAGTTGTGCCCAAAACAGCTGCTCTAATTGTTAAGGATGGCAAGAGAGCTGAGGTCAAAGAAGTCATTGACCAAGAGGAGATTGCCCTGATGGTTAAAAGATTCAACAAGTTATTCAATAAGAACTACAAAAGAAGCAAAAGGTGAATCCTCCGAAGACACTCAAACCCTCCAAGTCTAGGGAAGATAGATCAATCAAGAGAGCAGAGCATCAAAAAGTGGAATATCAAAGGGCTGACAATCCAAGAATGGAAAGAGCTGATCAAAAGGTTGAAAATCTATGCTGGAACTGCAGGCAACCAGGTCACTATGCCATTGATTGCCCATATCCTGTAGTCAACAAATACAGGAATGAAGAAGAAAGAAAGGTCTTCAGAGAAAGAAGACAAGAAAAGAAAAAGGCAATGTTGGTTGCAGAGACTGCCGACGAATGACCAAGTCAAAGACATGGTGATTGAGAGTAGTGAAGCCGACTATTCAAGTGACTACGAAGAAGAAGCCTTGATCTGTTTAATGGGCAAGGAACAAGACCAACCTGACCAAGAAGATGAGGTACACTCTAATTCATCACTCTCAGATTCTAGTGATAGTGACTGTGACACACACACTTCATCACCCACTGATCTTTATGATTCATTCGGCAAAATGATGAAAGATTTTAAACACATTAAATCCTCACACACACTACTAAATGAGGAAAACAACATACTCAAATGCCAAAACTCACAGCTGACTAAGGAGCTGAGTACCCTAAGTCAAATAGCTGATGAGAATGAAAGTCTAAAAATTTGAAAATGCTAAGCTAATAACAGAGATAACTGCTATAGAAAAGAGGGAGAATGACCTCAAAAATGTGATTGCCTCATTCACTAAGGCATCTAAATCATTGGATGATCTTATTATGAGCCAAAGAGAATGTGGAGACAAGACAGCTTAGATTTAATTTCCTCTGTGCTATGTCAAGCTCCAAAAGTGATTTTGGAAAAGGATCTTCAAGCAATGAAGTATCTCTAAAATCCAAAACTCCAAATGGTGCACACACATTTTTTCCAAAGCACAATCACAAGCAAACTGGCCTTGGTTATAAAGGAAAAGGAAAAAGACCTGATTGAGTGTCTTTGAGAGGACAAGCGAGAAGAAATCGGCCGAGTTCTCAAAGAAACTCCAAACAAGAATTACTCTGTAAAGAAGAAACAGAGCTACCAAAAACCCCAGAAGTTCTATAAAAGAAATACATATGATGGGAATGGTAGAAAATATCCAAGCCAAGCTGATTGGAATAATGTGAACTATTAGAATAAACTTATGGAATATAAGCCCAAATAGCAAAGGCCTAGAACTCAGCCAAGGCCATTCCAAAAGTATAAGAGCTTTCATCAGCACACATATGCACATAGGCACTACACTCAGAGACACCACAATTACCCAAAGAAGGCGATTGCTAAAACACATACACAGGCATACATACAAAAGAGACAGCTGTATGAACCTAAAATCCCCAAGCAATTTGCTAAAGTTAATTATGATTATGGCACTGATAGATGGCAACCTCTTAGAGTCAAATCATTTGGCTATAGGCTGGTTGGATCATCTTATAATACTAACCCTCAGGACCAGGCAAGTATGGGTACCTAAACTTAATTTCCTTGATTGTAGGTTCAAGGACATTGTGAGTGCCAAGGAACCTGGTACATGGATAGTGGCATTCCAGGCACATGACAGGAAACAAGAAAAATCTATCAAAATTTAAGGAAGTCGAGGTGCAAAAGTCATATTTGGAGGAAATGAAGCTCGGGAGAAATAAGAGGCATTGGATCCATCAAGAAAAATGGATTAGAAATCACGGATGTTGCATATGTTGAAGGACTCAAATTCAATCTGCTAAGTATTAGACAACTCGTGACAAAGGCTACAATGTTGGATTCAACATGGGTATATGCCAAATCAAGGACATCGAATCAAATGAAGTTGTGTTGCAAGGATGCGCAGACAAAAGAACATGTATGTGGTAGATTGGTTAAGCGCAACACCAAGCACTTGTCTACTAGCAAAAAGAGCCGAATCAAGTTGGTGTGGCACAAGAAGTTCGAGTCACCTAAATTTCAAAACAATTAACAAGCTTATGAGAAGCGAGAATGGAGTGCGAGAAAGAAGGAATAGAACTCTCAAAAAGCAACAAGGACCATGTTAGTCACGAGGGGCTACCTAAAAGATTTTGGTCAAGCAATAAACACAAAGATGCTATACTCAAAATAGATGCATGATAAACAGACGGTGACAAAGACTCCTATGAGATTTGGATAGGAGAAAGCCAAATGTTGCGTATTTTAGAATATTTGGATGCAATTGCTTCATCCATAACAATGGCAAAGATAATTTAAAGGCTTTTGATGCTAAAGTGATGAAGGTATCTTCTTGGGATACTCGGTAAAGCAAAGCCTCTGAGTACTCAACAAGAGGACTATGGTTCGGAAGAGGAATCCATTCATGTGGTGTTTGATGAGCCAAATGTAAATGGAGAAGACATTGAAGAGTCGAGTTGATAAGTGAATCAACCAACCATGCGAAGAGTCCCTATCTTTGAAGTTGAAGGTGGAATTATAAACCCGGATGAAGATGAGATAGTCGAGTCTCAAAAATAGTGGAAAATCTGCGGCTAAGTGATGACGAGAGAGGCGATCAAAGCAACACACGGTGCAAGATGATGAATCCAAACTAACTTACTCCAACCTAATGTAAGATGGCCGAGAGACCATCCACGAACTAGTCATTGGAGATGTAAGAGAAGGTGTCAAGACGAGATCCAGAACTCAACAAGAAGCAATGTTCACATGCTTCATCTCACAAATAGAGCCTAAAGATGTGTCACAAGCATTGGATGACACACATTGGATTCAAGCTATGCAAGAAGAGCTGAATCAGTTTGAAAGAAATAAAGTATGGGAATTGGTTCAAAGACCCACCCATCAAAATGTTATTGGCACTAAATGGGTATTCAGAAACAAGATGAATGAGGAAGGTTCTGTGGTAAGAAACAAAGCAAGATTGGTAGCCAAAGGATATTGCCAAGAAGAAGGGATAGATTTTGATGAAACATTTGCTCCTATGGCAAGATTGGAAGCCATAAGGATGTTTCTTGCTTATGCAGCTCACAAGAACTTTATTGTGTATCAAATGGATGTAAAAAATGCATTTCTCAATGGTTTATTGGAAGAAGAAGTGTATGTTGAACAACCTCCAGGATTTGAACAGAAGACTCTTGGAGACAAAGTATACAAACTCAAGAAAGCTCTATATGGGTTGAAACAGGCACCCGTGAGCATGGTATGATACATTGTCACAATTCTTGATCGGAAACGGATTCACAAAAGGCAAAGTGGACAGAACACTCTTCAGAATTCAAGATAGGAAGAGTATACTGCTTGTTCAAATATATTTGGATGATATCATCTTTGTATCCACAAACAAAGAGCTGTGTGATAGATTTTCAAATCTTATGCAAAGCAAATTCGAAATGAGCATGATGGGGAGCGACATTCTTCCTTGGACCAAGTGAAACAAGTGAAGGATGGAACCTTCATAAGTCGGACAAAATACACGGAGATTTAATGAAGAAATTTGGTATGGAAGAGAAGTCTTCTGTGAAATACCAATGAATACATCAGTCAAACAAGATACAAAGCACTTATTGGATCATTGCTTTATCTCACAGCAAGCAGGCCAGACATCACCTTTGCTATAGGTGTATGTGCAAGATTTCAATCTGCTCCAAAAGAAAGCCACATGACGCATGCCAAGAGGATCTTGAGATATTTGAAAGGAAGCCAAGAAGTTGGCTTATGGTATCCAAAGGAAGGTGGATTCAAGCAAATTGGCTATTCAGACTCGACTATCTTTGGATGTAGAGTTGACAGGGAAGAGCACCTCTCAGGCACATGTCAAATGCTTGGAGATAGGCTAATTTCTGGTTTAGCAAAAAGCAAAATTCAATAGCCACCTCTACAATCAAGCAGAATACATAGCTGCGGGCAAATTGTTGTGCCCAAGTCTATGGATGAGACAACGGTGAGAGACTATGAAGTTGAAGAAAAGGAAATTCCAATCATGTGTGATAACACAAGTGCAATTGCAATCACTCAAAATCTGTGTTGCACTCAAGAACAAAGCATATCCATGTCGATATCACTTCATAAGAGATCATGTTGAAAAGAAGGACATCACCTTGGAATATATTTCAACCGATAAGGCGATTGGTGACATATTCACAAAACCATTATGTGAGTAAAGATTTGAAGAACTCAAGCATGAGTTAGGGTTAATTGAGTGAGTTGACACTCGAAGACTCAAAGAAAAGAGATGAAACATGAAAAAGAGGAAAAAGAGAGTCGTAATTACTAAGTGAATCACCAGATTGGAAAATCATTTGACAGGAGTTAGGTGTTTGAATATTTACATGCGAGGAGAGAAGAGTTAAATCGGCCTAAGGGACAAGTGAGTCATTTATGAGCAAAGTGACAAAACGTTTTTACTAAGCGGGAATGTTTTTAGGAATGACGTCGACAAGATAATTATGACGTGTCAAAAAGGTAAGCCGCACACCAAGCTTATGATTGGATATAAATCTTTGCCGCATTAAATACAAGACATTAAATGCAAATCGGCGTGCAAGATCTAAGCCGTTGATTTTGATCACATTTCAAAAAAACCACCCGCACGTCCTTTCATGAACCATACTTAAACCATTTCGCCCATTTCTCTCTCACTTTACCAAAAACTGTTCATCTCTCTCTCGAAAGCAAAAGCAAAATTTTCTCTCAAAACCCTTTCAATCCTCAGATCATTTTCTAAGTTTCGTTCGGTAAAATACTGAGAAATGGCATCCACTCATGATTTTGTCAAGCTAGGAAAGCAAATCCACACTGGGTCTATTGTGGATTTCGATGGTATGGTAAAACAGGGTCCGAAGACACCCTAGTGAAAAAGATTCTTGGAAACCGGAAACGCCTGGGCTGAAACCGCGTTTCGATGTTGGAGTTTCCGATGACCTATGTGGAAGAGGTCGCATGCGGTTCACGTGAACGCGAGGTTCACGATGACGACATCAAGTCCTCTGTTCATGGAAAAGAGTTCATCATTTCGCAAGGATTTGGCGTAACACGCTTGTTAACGGCGGAAGGAGTGTCGGAAATTAATGAAGTTGATGTTGACGATCTGGCCGCTTGGAAGAAGTAGCCAAGTCCGACTATCTTGAGAAAATAGTCTACGACTAATAAGAGGTGAAGGAGGACTACCACAAATTCTTTGGACATCGTTGCCAAATGCATAGACATCAAATTTGGCGGCTTTGACCCGGTGTCTAAAGCTAAATTGATCGTAATGGCTACGATCCTTGAAGAAAAGAAGGTGAATTGGGCTGAGTTTGTCTACAGCAGACTCTGCCAGAATGTTGGGAACAAATCCTTCAAGGAGGATGGAACATTTGGAGGTTCCCTGGGATACGGCCTGGTGATTGGCCGAATAATGGAAGTAAAGAAAGTCCCTCTTCGACATGGAAAAGCGTTCCATGTAAACAAGAGGATGTTCGATCAAACCTCTCTGGCGCACATAAGAGAGCGTATGCTAAGAGAGCGTCTGAGTGAGCGAGAATCGGTGACCCTCAAGATACTGATTGTCTCCTCTCCACCAAAGAAGAAGGCTGCCCCTGCCTGCTAAAAATCACGCTTCGCAGCAAAGAAAAAGAAATCTGCTCCCCCCTGCGGCCAAGTCACTGCCCTCGCAGCGGTGTCTCTGCCCCTGCGGCCAGCCGAAGAAGGAACCTCAAATACCTTCTCTGGTCGTCAAGAAAAGGAGAAGTAAGCCAAGACGGCCAGCTCCTCAGAAGAAGACAACAACATCGGCCCCCGCCGCCCAGGACTCAAAAGAAACCTTATCCAGAACCAAAATCCTCTGGTTCAAACAAAAAGAAGAAAAAGAATTTTCAAGCGTTCCGAGCTTGAGAAACCGGGCCGAGTCGACCCACTCGGTGGAGAAGATACCCGAGGCTGCTTTGGAGAAATAGAGTCTCCAGACGTGATCGATGAAACGGCCAAGTCTGCTTGAGGCCGATCGTGCAGAGGCAACTCAAGACCAAGCTATAGGCAAACAGCTCGGGGAACAAGGAATGGCTGAGACAACCGAATCACCTGTTGACAGGGTTGTTTCTCCACCTGTAATAGAGGCTACTGAGGATGTTGAGCAGCGAAGTCTGCTACCCTTAATCCCTGGAAATGAGGGCCAGCAAGAGAATGATGAAGACGATGTAATCATGTACTCTCCATTGTATCCAGACATCCAAAATCTTCTCGCGAGAGTGGAAAATGGAAGTGAGCCTATCCAGTGCGGATTTGAAAATCCGAGTTCATTGTCGAGGAAGAAGAACTCTTGAGGTTTCTTGAGGTGGACACGATCTTGCAAGCCTTGATGAGGATAATTGCATCAATATCTGCAGATTCGAAAAGAAAACGAAGCTAAAGCTAAAGCGGTGAGGACTCGAGGCACGCGAGAAGCCCAACACCGCCCTCTCACTTTGGCACCACCGATCATACACACTCTCACTTTGACGCCCCTATCGAAAGTAATGAGGATCCGGACCTGGTCCGCCACGGAAGAGTTGCAAGTGCAGCAAGCAATGCAAGAGTCGAGAATCATACATGAGCAAAGAATGATGGAAGGACGGAAGAGTCCTCCAAATCACTGGTGGAAATAGACCCAATGGGAGAGTGCAAAGATATTGCCCATTTGTTGTTCTTGCCACCACTTCCCACTCATTCGAGAGGAAGGTGTTAAGGAACTGGCGATGGCGGGATAGTGGGGACCCTAGTCAAGCCAACCCCTAATGAAGGTGTCTTACCACCTTTGACGGTTGAATACTCGGTGGGAACAAAGTAGGGAGTCGGAGACGAGTGACCCCATTCCAAGTCACTCGGTGGTGTGCCGTGGGGAAACTCCCTCCACCGCTGCAAGGTCGGGGGATCTTTTAACCGACTTCACAATGCATTTAGGAGGCGAAGTGGAGAAGGAACAATCTGAGAATACACAGCAAGTTGTCGCGGCAAAGGCTCGACAGATTGTGACTGTCTCGGTGAAAGTGCCAAGCGCTCTGCAGCTAATGACGCCGCTAATGCGCGAGGCACGTGACGGAATCGCCCTCGGGCGTT
Source organism: Rehmannia glutinosa (assembly GCA_016081115.2). Classification (NCBI taxonomy): domain Eukaryota; kingdom Viridiplantae; phylum Streptophyta; class Magnoliopsida; order Lamiales; family Orobanchaceae; genus Rehmannia; species Rehmannia glutinosa. The sequence continues at coordinate 26,434,706 of CM071937.1, forward strand.
AACACTACAGGCGATGAAAGTGCAATCCATGGAGTTGAGACTCCAATGGATGCCACCTCGAACACCCTAAGACGGTGACTTTGTCGAAAGGGATGTCCAAGTCCTCGCCGTAGTTGATCTGCGCAGGAGGTAATGGGCGGCAACGGGAGGTTGAGACTTCCCGCAGGGTAGAAATCAAGAAGCCGAGAACATCCCTCCTACTATCATTGATCCATCGAGAAAAGGAGATAAGTGCTCTTCCCGATTCCCAGGATAATCCCGATGTAACCTTCCGGGATCGGAAGGAGACGATGAAGTCGAGTCATCCCTCGTGGATCGATCCCAAAGACTCACCGAGGATGTTCTAACCACGAGTAAGTCGACCTCAAGACTACTCGCCAAACATTCAACTTTGATGATGAGCCACCCATGGAAATCTCATCATCGTCCGATGACGCTTCCGATAAAGGCAGAGGACGATCAACTCATTTGGAAAAACCAATCGAGACCGATTTGTTGAGACAATTTGAGGCTCAAGTAAGCTGGGTCGACTTCACAATAGACCACAACTGAAACAGAGTCCACTGCGCAGGCTCCCTAAGCTGCAGCAGGTTCGACTCCACAAGGGACTTCACGAGCACCAATTATCATTGAACAAATTCCAGTTGCCCGTGATGATCCTTTCGTAGAATCATTTCCCTTCTCTCTGGAGGTACCTGACCTCCCTGAAGAATCAGCTAAAGATCGTTAGCGCTTCCACAGACCTGATCCTGTTATTCCATCAGACACCATTGTTCTAGCTGACTATGACTTTGATGCTGCTTGGCCTACAGCAAACAGAGATAACAACTGAAGTTCGGGAGGTGTTCAAAGCCTTATTTGCTGAGATTGAACGGATGGAGAGGCACCAGGCCTCACTGGACATGAGGCTGGATAACAGGGACGCCAACCTTACTGCTGATTTGAAAGGCATAATAGTCAGAATCCGTGAGTGGTGGCAACAGCAGCAAACAATACGTGTGGAACAAGCTCGATATTTTAGGACATTGTTCAACAAGTTGTTAGTCTGGCGGGCTGAGAATGTTGATGCAAAGACAAAATTGCAAGAACACATTGAACAAATGCATGAATCTCATACTACAGAGATAAAACTGCTGCGTGAACATAATAAGAATGAGCTCCTGCGTGTGGAAGAGAATATGGATCGAAAATTCAGTCTCCTCATGGTGAGATGAAGTTGGTCGTTTGAACCCAACGCCACCCGCTCCGAGTTCCGTGCGGCTTACTCGCATGGCCAGTTCAGAAGCGAACTCAACTATCGCCAGACTAGACTTCTTGCTTGCTAGCTTGTTTCGTGGTTTTCTCTCTCCTTTGATGATGCCAAAAAGGGGGAAGAGGAATACCTAAAAGCGCCGGAAGGATCCGAAGGCTGAGAAGGAGGAAGCAATTTGTGAAGGGAAAGACAAGCGAGGAAGTAATAAAGAGAAGAAAGGGAAGTCTCGTTGAGGGGAAGGTTCGAAAGATGTGACCTTGATGATTGCTAAAACCCCCAACAAGGTCTTGTCACGGTGATATTATCAGCAAACTCCCGATGACTCTGCCACTCCAACACTCTTTGTACCAATAATTTGAAAAAGAGAAAGACAGTTGAATCAGGGATGAAGGAAGTGGAATGAAGGATGAATGCCCGAGTTATGGATATTCTGAAACAACATGGAGGCATTACAATAGACAGAGACACCTATGCCATTTCAGATGCCGGAACTGAGCCGAGATCTGTTGATGAATTCAAGACGATCGCATCTGAAGGTTATTTCGCAAACATGTCCATGGCTCAAGCACGGGATTTGTCTTGGGAAAAAGGTCTAACAATATGTGAAGAAAGCTGACGTGCTGACAAACCACTGGCGGATCGATCTCTGCTGGTCACTCTCTTTGGGAAAAAAGAAGGGTGATACAATACACGCCTGAGAGAAGGAAGAAGCAGTGGTGGAGGAAGAGGTTTCAGACCTAGAACTTTGCCCAAAAACATTGAGTACATAGATCCAGGCAAGAAAGGAGGGATCTACTGGGCTGGATTTGATGAAATAGCCAACCTGCAAGTGGCAAAGAACAATGTTGAGTATGTTAAGAGAATTGAAGAAGAAAATAAAAGACAAACTCAGCTGTGGGAGGAAAGACAAGAAAAACTAAGAAGAGATGAAGCTGCCAGAAGGGCGTATGAAAAGAAGAAGGCGGCTGAAGATGAGAAAAAGAGAAAAAGGTCAGAAGATGACAGAGCTGAAGAAGATAAAAGAAGGAGGCAGCGAAGGAGATGAAGTGTTGCTGTCCACCCCTTCATGTATTTTACTATGTAAATACACTTTATGTAAGTCTTCTGTACATAGAATAGCATGGTTAGTCTAAGCCCCGTTTAAGCTCTGATAGAATTGTTTTTAGGCTTATGCTCTGATACACTCTGTAAACAGCTATGTAAAGAACAAGAATGTTATGATCAATAAAAGATCGATTCTAAACATACATTCTGTGGTTCTACATTTGTCTGTATGTATCTTTGCTGTTAAATAATTTATAGAAATGTTTTAAGTTTTGCAATAATCAAAAGGGGGAAATTGTTGGGAAATTATTTTGTAGATTTTGATGAATGCCATGTAAAACTTAGAATAGGAAGTTAGCACCCCATTTTTGTTGTAAATCGCATTGTAATAGATAGGGCTGGTCGAAAGTGAGTTAAGTCACTATGCCTAAACATGCAAGAAGACAATGGAGACTATAAGGAAGACTCACTGTAAAGGCGGTGAGTATGGCAAAAGAAGAGAAGACGGGAACTCGATGAAGGTGCGGTGAGATGCGGTGAGTGAAGTATCATCAAGTCAACTCAAGAGAGCCAAGTACGAAGGTTGAAGTGAAGAAGAGTCATCAAATGATTGGAAGCGACTCAAGTCACCTGGGGATGTTAAGAAAATGCGTCAAGTCAAGACAATCGAAAAGAGATCCGTTGCACGAAATCAAGAGAATTACTTAAACAAGTAATACCTCCATCTTGCCTTTCTTGAATTGCTCGAGTTCAGGAAGCGTGCAAAAGGAATAAACCAATGGGAAGCACTGCACCATGTCAGAACTCTGAAAAGCTGAAGAATCATTCATACGAGGAAATGGAAATTTCAAGGACTGCAACAAGACAAGTCAACGACCACAAGTGACTTTCACAAATAAGCCTATCTCTTCAACGGGCAGATTTCTGAAAGATCACTATAAAAGGCTGAGGAATAACTCTGAGAGAAGGTTATGAACCACGAACATTCAAGCAAACATTTAAACTGTAACCTAATATATTCTCAAATCATTCAAGAGTAATCCTCAAGCCTACATTACGAAGAAAATCAATCCAACACTCACCTGTGAAGGGAAGATTACTTCAATTAGTTGAAGAGGAAATTTTTGAAGAATCAAGGGGTCTACATTCCACGGAGGATTGTATGAAGGTTCAAGGTCGAACCAGTCTCAAGTTATTGGAGGGCTTCGTGATCAAATCCAAGAAGCTTGAGCAAGTGGGCTATAGTAGCAAAGCGTTTGCCCTTTGAAGAAGCCGAGTCGCACGAGAAGCGGTTTGTGTGACCAAGGCATCTCAGTTGAGTCCCAAAGGATCAAGTCATTTGTGTGATCAAGACTTGTATCGGGATGTTAACCACTCGTATATTGATCAATACTTAGTGGATTCCTCCGGGAGTTGGAGAAGAGAGAGTAGAAGAATTACCCCATCTTCGAACCTCTATAAAAACTTATTGTGTCATTTACATTTCAAAGACTTTAATTTTTGCATCTTATTTTTATATCTTTGATAAATTTGCTATCCAATTGATAATCAATCGAGTACTAAAACCAAGTATTAAAACAAACTTAACCAAATTCAAGGGTGTTAAGTCTTAGCTGAAAACAAATCAGTCGAGTTAAGTCTTTAGTCAAAACAATTTGAGTTATTCTATCAACGGCTCGATCGAAGTGCGTTGAGTGACTAACTATCCGATTAACTAACTTAATTGTCCATCAAGGACACAGTTTGTGAAGTATTAACTCACGAATATTTAAAAGGACTAAATCGAAAAGTTGGTAAGGTTTATTCAACCCCCCCTTCTAAACCTTACACTCACACCCCTTTGGGACCTACACCGACTTATCACTCCTTCCCTTTTGTACCACTTCGAACTGAGCTCCATTATTGTCCCTCTGCAGGGTGACATCGGTAATTACATTTTCATATCTCGTTTCCTTTCTTCTCACTTGTTAACTGAACTTTTTCTTTTCTTATGCAGACATGTCTATGGCATAGATGGTCGCCGAACAGGAGGAAGAGGAGCGACAAGCTGCTTCAGGCTCCCTTCCCTCCACTGATGGTGCCACGCTTGGAGTCAATCCCCCAAACCAGCGACTGATTCACGCTATTGTTATCGCGACTGGTGGTCCAACAGCTCGGCCTATTGTCAAGCCTCCCTTGAAGAGGCCTATCACTGGCCCTAGCGCCAGCACATACTCTGAACCAGACGTTCTTCACTGGGAATTCAATTTTGAAGAACAGTGATGGGACATTTGCCATCTAATACGTCCAAGGAAATTTCCCCTCCCCAGATCGGACCGCTCTGGAGAAGATCAATGATGCTGAGCTCGTGAGCTCATTCTGCCTAGACCACTCAAAGGCCGAAGCCAAGCTTGCCACTCTAATTGCTTGAGCTCGTGTGGGTTTCTCTAACCCTGCTGATGCCGCCGAGCTCAACGCTGCCAAGAAGGAATGCCAGCGGTTGAAGGCCTGAGAGACCAAAATTCTTGAAGAGGTCCGCCGCTTAAGGGAGCAGGCCGAGGTCCACAAGGTCACCGTGGACTCTTACGAGAACAAGCTGAAAGCTCTTGAAAAAGACAACTCCGACCTCAAGGCCGAAGTGGGTGATCTCCAGATCTGCTGCACTACCAATGCTGATCAAGCTCGAGCCGAAGGCATCGAGATCGGTCGTCAAGGCTTCCTGATTTCCCCTGAAGGCTCTTCGATTGTTCAGGCCATTCGGGACAGGGTAAAATAAGCTTTCCTTAGCTCTATGGAATTCATCAAGGTCCTTTCTGGTAGTGCTATGAAGTATTATGGATTTTCCTTTGATCAGGCCGAAGCTCAACTCAGGGAGAGAGGCATCACCGAGCCCCTTGATAGGCAAGGTCCCAAGAAGGTCCTCCCCGACCCTAAGGGATTTGTGTTCTCAACTGAAGCGGATCGGCTCAACCGAGCTCCTATTGAGGCTTTCATTGAGTCCTCATCCGCTCCATTTGTCCTACATCCCGCCTCAAGCTCAGGGGGTGCTTCTCATCCTCCTGGAGATCAGCCAACTCCACAGCTCATCGAAGGCACCACTATCCTTCCTGACCAGGGCGTTCAAGACGATGATCCCGAGATCACCCTCGTGGATGATGTAACCATCTCCACAGATGACCTGACCACCGAGGATGCTGCCCCTACTACTTAGAAGTTTTTGTTTCCTTTTACTTTTGTAATTCTGATGTACTCGTACTTTATCTTGCTAATGAAAATTATCTATTTTCTGCAATTCGTTCGTTCCGATCTTTATTCTTGCATTTGTGCTTTCATAATAGCTCAGATTTATTCTATCATGCAGAGCTCAGTTCAGACTTGGCTTGAATAATGTTCTTTTTTTTTTAACAAAAAAAAATTGGTATAATGTGCTCCTCGTGGCCTCAAGTATTTGGAGTCTAGCTCGAGCTGAGCTCCAAATACTTGTCGATTTCTTCAAAGGAAGCTGGCTTGAGCCGAGCTCCTTGTATGGCCTTGTGGCCACAAGTATTTGGAGTCTAACTCGGGCTGAGCTCCAAATACTTGTCGGTTTCTTTAAAGGAAGCTGGCTCGAGCCAAGCTCCTTTGCATGGCCTCGTGGCCCCAAGTATTTGGAGTCTAGCTCAAGCTGAGCTCCAAATACTTGTCGATTTATTCAAAGGAAGCTGGATCGAGCCGAGCTCCTTCCATGGCCTCGTGGCCCCAAGTAATTGGAGTCTAGCTCGAGCTGAGCTCCAAAAACTTATCGATTTCTTCAAAGGAAGCTGGCTCGATCCGAGCTCCTTGTATGGCCTTGTGGCCCCAAGTATTTGGAGTCTAACTCAGCTGAGCTCCAAATACTTGTCAGTTTCTTCAAAGGAAGCTGGCTCCAGCTGAGCTCCTTGCATGGCCTCGTGGCCCCAAGTATTTGGAGTCTAGCTCGAGCTGAGCTCCAAATACTTGTCAATTTTTACCAATTTATTTCCGAACTCATATTTCAGGGAAGCAGATCATTTCATTCAAAACAAGTAATTTCATTACATCGGATATTTCTCATTCTAGGAATGATAATTCTTTAAATTGCAGTTGTTCCATGTCCTCGTAAGCTTTCGCCCATCAAGCCCCTCCAGCTCATATGCACCTCCTGCCAGCACCTTCGTCACACGAAGTGGCCCTTCCCAATTTTCATCCAACTTCCCCTTATTCTTGCTAGCATCCGACCTCCTCAGCACCAGGTCCCCGACCTAAAAGGCCCTCCTCATCACTTTTTTGTTATACGCTGCTTTGATCCTTCCTCTTGTCCTTTCCATCTGCAAAAATGCAATCTCTCTCTTTTCATTAATAGTATCTAGAGCCTCCTGAATCATCATCTCATTCGCGTTCTCATCGAAATTTTGAACTCGATGAGTCTCCATCCCGATCTCTGCTGGTATAACAACATCCATTCCATAAACCAAGCTAAAAGGGGTTTCCCCAGTTGCTTCCTTAGGATTAGTTTGATAAGCCCACAAAACCGAGCCGAGGTGTTCCATATAGGCATGCAATGTTTTGCCAAATGAACTTCATCACTGCGCCCTCATTTATTTCAGCAAGTGGTTCAGCTTCCACCCACTTGCTAAAATAATCGATTGCTACTATTAAAAATTTCCTCTATCCCAGGCTGGAGGAAATGGCCTCACTATGTCAATACCCCAGTTTGGAAAAGAACATGCCGATCTCATAGTCATGGCTCCTCCACCAGACGATGTATCAATGGTTCGTGAATCTGACACTTCTCACACGCTCTTACTAGCTTCTCTGCTACTTCCTTCAAATAAGGCCAAAAATACCCTTCCCTTAGCACCTTTTTCATCAAGATTCTTGCTCCCATATGATTTCCACCACACTCTTCATGCATCTCTCTCAGCACATATGTGCCCTCCTCTCCACTCAGACACCTCAGCAAAGGCATAGAGAAACCTCTCTTGTATAACTTATCCCCAATTATGCAAAAACGTGTGGCCTGGATTTTCAACCGAAAGCCAGTTCACGCTATCTCCGGTAGAACTCCTCCTTTCAGATAGGCCATGATGGCCGACCTCCAATCCTCCTTTTCTTCAATCTCTTCGACCTCCAAACTCATCACGATTTCCTTTGCCATCAAGAATGTAATCTGCTTGGCTTGATTCTCCAAGGCCGAGCTGGCCATTTTTCCAAGAAATCCGCCCGACCGTTCTCTGCCCTCGGGATTTGGCGAGATCTTGATCTCTTTCAATTTTCCTTCTCTGACTCGATGCGATTCAACATACCTCTTCATTCTTTCCTCCCTAACTTCAAATTCTCCGGTGATCCGCTTATGGACGAGCCGAGAGTCCACGTAAATGACTATTCTAAAGACACCCATCTCGGTGGCCATTTGGATCCCCTCGATAAATGCTTCATACTCCGCCTCGTTATTGGACAACTTAAACTCCAATCTTATGGCAAAATCATTCTCCACTCCTTGTGGGTGATTAAGATGATACCAAAGACCACAACCCGAGCCCCCTACCGAGCCATCTACATAAATCACCCAAGCTCCTTCTTCAATATCGGTTCTTGTCGGTTATTGAACAAAATCCACCAAAGCTCGAGCTTTGATGGCGACCTATTCTCAAATTCGATGTCATATTCGCTCAATTCGATGGCCCACTTCACCAACCTTCCCTGCCACCTCGGCCTGCTCATCACATTTCTTAATGGGAGATTAGTTCGGACAATTACCTTGTGCGAGAGAAAATATGGCCGAAGTCTCCTCGCGGTCACCACCAATGCTAAACCCACCTTCTTGATCTCTGCATACCGCAACTCGCATTCGTCAACACCTTGCTGACATAATACACCGGCCTCGGACCGACCTCTCCTCCCGATTAAGACCGTACTAACCCCTTGCTCTCCCACTGAGATGTATAAGTATAAAGGTTCTCCCGCACCGGCTTAGTCAGCAATGACAAATTAGCTAACTAATTTTTCAAATCCTCCAAGGCTCTCTGACAATCCTCATCCCAAACAAACTTTTGGCCTTCCTTAACACCTTAAAGAAGGGCAAACTCCTCTCCACAAAGCGAGAAGTAAATCGATTTATCGCCAACCGACGACATCGGACATTGCACATCTTTAGTATCCCGATGTGGTGCCATCTCTCTGATGGCTCTGACCTTCTCCGGATTAGCCTCTATCCCCTTCTCCGTCACCATATACCCTAAGAATTTTCCCGACCTCACGCCGAAAGCACACTTAACTAGCATGTCATCCACATATACCTCCATGTTTCTCCCGAGCTGCCTCTCAAACATTTTATCCACTAATCTCTGATATGTGGCTCCTGCATTCTTCAATCCAAATGGCATCACCACATAGCAAAAGATGCCAAAAGAGGTGGTGAAGCTCACCCTCTTTTGGTCCTCCTCCGCCAATCTGATCTGATGATAGCCCTGCGATGCGTCCATCATGCTAAGCAACTCACACCCCGAAGTCGAATCCACGAGTTGATCGATTCGGGGCAATGGATAGTAGTCTTTTGGGCAAGCCCTATTCAAGTCCTTAAAATCCATGCACATACGCCAATCATCCTGCGTTTTTGGTACTAACACTAGGTTGGATAACCATTCCGAAAACTGAATTTCTTTGATATGCCCCGCGTTCAATAACTTTTGCACCTCCGCTAAAATTATAGCGTCCTCCTTAGGACCAAAATTTCTTCTCTTTTGCTTCACGGGCTTATATGATGGATTGACATTGAGCCTATGCTCAGCTATACTTGGGTCAATTCCCACCAAATATTCTGCTGACCAAGCGAACACGTCAATATTGCTCCTTAAAAATCCCACGAGCTCTTCTCTCATCTCGTCAGATAATCCTTTTTCAACCTTGGTGAACTTATGGGGGTCACCCGGCACCAGCTCCACTACCATCATCTCCTCATTGGGCTGCACGTGCTCCACAGGCTCATCAAGTTTAATTATTTTATCTTTATTTTTATCATCATCAAAAATATTTCCTCTCTCCACCTTTTGAATACTATCCACAAATAATTTCCTAGCCATGTACTGATCTCCGCCGACCTCGCCTACCTCTTCCCCTATGGGGAATTTCATTTTCAAATGGTACACCGACACCACAACTTGAAAAGCATTCAATGATGGTCTACCCAACATAGCATTATACGAAGAGGGTGCATCTACTATTAAGAATCGAATCATACTAGTTTTGCGACTAGGCTCCTTACCCAAAGAGACAGGTAAAGTAATCATACCTATTGGTTGGATGGTTCCTCCTGCAAACCCGACCAACGCTGTGTCCACCAACTCCAGCCCGACTTGGAGATCCATTTTTCTGTAGCAATCATAGAACAAGATGTCCGCCGAGCTCCCCGTATCCACAAACACTCGTTGCACATCGTAATTCGAGATTGTGGTCGTGATCACAAGAGCATCTCTATGAGGTGTCACGATACGCTTGCTATTACCTGGCCCAAATTGGATGTTCGACCCCGGTCCGACCTGCTCTACCTTCAATTGCTCTTGCACCCGATCTGGAGCTGCTGCTCTCACATAGCTCTTCCAAGCTCTCATGGAATCCCCTTCCGCCGGCCCTCCAATTATCATTTGGATGACCTCTCTCCGAGGTGGATGCGGAGGTGGAGGTAGCTCTTCTCTTTCCTCCCCCTGTGCTCCGGCTCCCGCCGAGGTTGATTGTAACCACGATGGTCCCTCTTATACTCCCTCTTCTTCTCCTTTTTATCAATTTACACAAATTCCCTAAGATGACCTGCTTGAATGAGCCTCTCAATTTCATCTCTCAGGTGTGTGCACCGATCTATCGTGTGCCCATACTCATTATGGAACCTACAAAATTCCTTGCACTTCGCCTTTCCTGGTACTTCTGCATGCGCCTTTGGCCACCTCAGGTCGGGATGCCTTTCAATAGCAACAAGCACCTCGCCCTGAGGTAAGGCCAATGGGGTATATTTCTTGTACCTCGGTCGTCCACCCATCACCTCAAACCTTGGTTTTTTCTGAGATCCTTTATCCTCCCGATCTTCCTTCCTATTTCTTCTTTTCTCTCCTTCATCCCTCTTCATTTTCCTCGCCTCCTCCAAGTCAATATACCAATCCGCCCAAGCTAACAACTCATCAAAGGTCTTAGCCGGCTCTATCACTAGAGATTCGAAAAACTCCCCATCTTTCAGACCCTGAGCTAGGGCATTAGCCAAAATCTCCGGACTAGCCGAAGGCACCTCCAACTTAGCCACAGTAAACCTATGTCCCCTCCCTCTGCTTGATGCTAAACAGAGTCAGGGGCGCCTTTTGGTACTTACGATAGCTCGTGAACTGATTAAGGAACGCCGAACTGAAGTCATCAAAATTTTTGATAGAGCCTAGAGCAAGCTGGCTAAACCATTGCTGAGCTACTTCGTCAGGGTGGTAGGGAAAACTCTACACATCACTCCATCCGTGAACCTGTGTAGCAAAGCAGCATTTTCAAAACGATAGAGATGATCCCACGGGTCAGTGGTAGCATCATATTCGAAACTCAGAGCTCGGTAGGAGGATGGGAGCTCGTCCGCCATCACTTCATCCGAGAAGGGAGTTCCTCTCCGAACTCAGACTGAAGCCGCTCCCGGTGCTCCCGCAACCCTTCTACAAATGTCCCTTACTTCACGATAGAGGTCGTCCATCCACTCCGACCACTCCTGATCCTCACTCGATGCATGCTCCGTCCTCGACGAGTGCACTTCCTCCGCTTTGGCATTCCGCCGACCTCTATCACCAATCTCCAGAGGAACCCCAGGCGGAGGGACCACAGGAGGAGGGACCACAGGCGGAGTTGGTGGCAGAAGCATCTCCCTCAACCGCCTTTCCACCGTTTGCTCGATGACCCTCGTAATGAAACCACCCAGCTGTTCAAACAACATTGGGCCCAGATCAACATTACCACCAGACATGGGTTTTTGCCCATCCTCCCTATACTCAGCTCGCTACCCCCGCCATCCACCGGGGTGGCAGAGGCGGATGCCTAATGTTTTCTTTGAAAACTCCACCCGAGTATCTCGGCGTGCGGTCGAGCCTTCCTCCAAATTCCTTCTTACATCCTCCATAACCACCACCCGACTCACGTCTCCGCTCAATCGTTCCCACGTGGCGCCAATTAGTTGCACTTCAAAAGTACTCCTCTCCCGATCAGCCTTGGGTCGAACTCCTCCGCGAAACCTGCACAAAGGGGGACCGGAGGAGGGCTACGGCGTACCCTCTCCGATGCTTAAGTCAGAAACTTAGAAGAGAACCAAGAGGCAAAAATATAATGTGAAAGTAAAAGTGTGATTAGGTCAAGAATGAACCTGGACTTGGGCTTTTATACCTTAGCCTGATTAGGGTTTCGTAAAAATCAGGGATTCATTACGATTTGTGTGAGTGTCATGATTAGGATAGGATCGGATCTTCCAAAACCCTAATTTGCCTTAAAAGTTTAGGACCCGATACCTGTAACACCTCATATCAGCATACTAATGTCCATGTTTAATCAAAACATCTCTGAAGGCACGTCCTCAGAGCACCTTTACTCATGGAGCTGAGCTATAACCAACTAGCCCAAGCGAGTCAACATAATTCAAACCCAAGCCTTAGTAGGTCGACCTATTGAACGGATCTCAATAGGTCGATTAAATACAAGAATCCTAGCTCATAAGCCTAATACTTCAGGACTTAGCGAATTAACTCCACTCAGAGCTTAAAAGATCAGCTTAATAGTTAAGACATAGCAGATCGACCCATCACATCGGTCTTAATAGATCAACCCAATAGACAAGCCCTACGAGATCGGCCCTCTTCACTAGGCTTAACAGGTCGGCCCAATAGACAAGCCTTAAGAGATCGACCTGTTAGGAATTTTATTGTTTAGATTTTGATGAATGCCATGTAAAACTTAGAATAGAAAGTTGGTACCCCAATTCTTGTTGTAAAATGCATTGTAACAATTAGAGCAGGCCAAGCCGAGTTAAGTCACCACGCCCTAACATGCAAGAAGACAATCAAGACTGGAAGGAAGACTCGCTATGAGACAACCGAGTATGGCAAAGAAGAGTAGCGGGAACTCTCTTGAAGAAGCGGTGAGATGCAAACGGTGAGTGAAGTATCGATCAAGTCAATTCAAGAAAAGCCAAGTCTCAAGAAAAAAAGTGACGGAAGAGTCATCAAATGATTGGAAGTCGACTCTAAGTCACCTGGGAAAGCCAGGAAATGCGTCAAGTCGAGATAATCGTAAAAGATTCGTTGTTACGTAAATCAAGAGATTTACTTAAACAAGTAATATCTTCATACCACCTTTTCTCTGAGTGCTCACCCGGTCGAGAAGCGTGCAAAAGGAATGAACCAATGGGAAGCACTACACCGTGTCGAGAACTACGAAAAGGTGAAAGAACAATTCATACGAGGAAATGGCAATTCCAAGAAGCGCAACAAGACAAGCCAACGACGCAAAGTGACTTTCAAAAATAAGCCTATCTCTTCAACGGGCAAATTTTTGAAAGATCACTATAAAAGGCTGAGGGATGACTCTGAGAGAAGGTTACTTGAACCACGAACATTCAAGAAAAAAAAAATCAAAGTGTAGCCAGAAATATTCTCAAATCATTCAAGATTAATCCTCAAGCCTACATTACGAAGTACATCAATCCAACACTCACCTGTGAAGGAAAGAGAACTTCAATCAGTTGAAGAGGAAACCTTCACTACAACATAAATGACATTAGGTAACACAAATTTTGTAGCACTTTTTACATAAGGTACATATGTAATACATGTTTGTAACACTTTTTACATTACAATATTTATGTAACACATTTGTAACACTTTATCAATATGTAACACTTATATGTAACACTTTTATATAAATAACACTTTTTAAATATCACTTTTTTTTGTTATTTCTTTTGTAACGCAAATATGTAACACTTTTATCAATATGTAACGCTTATATGTAACACTTTTATATAAATAACACTTTTTAAGTATCACTTTTTTTTGTTATTTCTTTTGTAACGCAAATAGATATCACTTTATTTAAGAAACACTCTTGGCAACACTATATTTTATTGATTGTAACACTTTTTAAACTATATTTTAGTAACACAAAATTATATAACTATCATTAAATCATGTCAAAGATTTATTTAATTAATTGATGTCACCAAACCTAAAAATTATAGACATCATGTAGTCTGTTTTTTTAACTGAATTTTTGTTTTCTTTTTACAAAGTATTTTAGTTTTGCTTTTTTTTTTACGAAGGCAATTAATTCCATCTTAATACCGACGGAAAATGCAAATGTATATATTTTATTATTATTATTTATTTATTTTTTTAATTTTTACTAACGGAGACCAATTTCATTGTTAACCTTTTTTTATTTTTTTTACTTTTTCAAAAATAATTACCAATAAAAATTGATGTTGTCGGTAATTACTTAGGAATTTTTTCAGTTGGTAAATTATTTTTTCGTTATTTTCTTTATTATTTAATTTTTTTACTGTTAGAACTTTTTTATCTGTCGGTAAATTAATTTTATATTTTTATATATTTTTTACCGATTGAATATTTAACAGTCGATAAATTTATTTTATATATTTTATATATTTTTAATTTTTCGTGTCCTTTAATATATAATATAATATGATTTTCAAACTATATACTATACAATATAAAATTTGATATATACAGTGTATAATATAATTTAATACAAATATTATAAAATATAATCTTTATTATATAAAATATATTATATATACATATAATATATGTGTGTGTGTGTGCATGTGTATATATAAAACAAAGCCAAAGTTGTAATAAGAATCAACTTAGCTTAGTGGCAAATTACCATTTCCATACATAACAGGTCCTGGGTTCGAATCTACTTGGTGGCAAAAAATAGTATTTCTACGAAGTGCTACAAAAAAAGTGTTACATAAGATTCATATGTAACATTTTAGAAGTATTTTTTTAAAGTGTTAAAATATAAAAAGTGTTACAAAAAAGTGTTACATAACATTCATATGTAACACTTTAGAAATATTGTTTCAAAGTGTTACCAATAGAAAACTTAATGTAACACTTAGAAAAAGTGTTACTAAAAGCTAATAAAAGTGATACCTTAGACTATAGGTAGCACGGGCAAGTGCAGCGCCATAAAAGTGCTACCTATTGTCTATAGTAACATTTTATGGCCATTAGGTAACATTTTTTGAGTGTTACCTAATGTCATTTATGGTGTAGTGCTTTGAAGAAAAGGGGTCTACATTCCACGAAGGATTGTAGGAAGGTTCAAGGTCGAATCAAGTCTCAAGCTTTTGGAGGGCTTCGTGATCAAATCCAAAGAGTTTGAGCAAGTGAGTAGTAGTAGCAAGGTACGCCTACTGTGAAGAAGGCCGAGTCGTACGAGAAGCTTGGTGAGTGATCAAGGCATCTCGGATCGAGTCCCAAAGGATCAAGTCATTTGTGTGATCAAGACTTGTATCGGACTTACCACTCAGAACCGATCATTACTTAGTGGATTCCTCCAGGAGTTGGAGAAGAGAGGAGTAGAAGAATTACCCCATCTTGAACCTCTATAAAAACTTCATTGTGTCATTTACTTTTCAAAGATTTTAATTCTTGCATTTTTAATCGCCTATATCTCACGATAAATTTGCTATTCACTTGATAATTTATAAGTACTAAATCAAGCTCTAAAATCTTGCTTAATCAAACTTAAGGGTGTTAAGTCTTCCGTAAACAAAACCTCGGTTGAGTTAATTTAGAATCAACAAGTGAGTTATTCCATCAACAACTCAAATTTGAGTGCATTTGAGAGACTAACTCTCTTGATTGACTAAATCGTTGTCCATCAAGGACACGCGGTTGTGTAGAATCAACTCGTATTTTTAAAAGGACTAAATCGAAAATTTGGTAAGGTTTATTCAACCCCCCTTCTAAACCTTACACTTACACCCCTTGGGACCTACAAGTGGTATCGAGCGGTTGGTTCATTGAACCTCCGCACTAGTTCTCGAACTAGATCTCCAAACTTTTCAAAGTCTGCTTTAGTACTTAAACCTTCAAAACTCTTTTTATCATTAAAAGTTATCATCACGGAAGCAAATTTGACACGCATCCCTATGTTCACTATTGAAGAATTTGATGATTGGAAAATTCGTATGCGAGGCTCATCTATCAAAGATTACATGATGAGATGTGGATAGTGATAGAAGATGGGCCTCTCGCAAATATTAAAGGTGAACACGATTTATGCGAAGAGTTGCGGTGAAGGAGAAGACGATCTTTGCTCCTGGACGATCATGGTTGAAAAACCAAGAAGCGAGTGGACAAATGATGAAAAAAGATACAACCTGGACAATGTAGCCAAGGACATCCTCTACAAAACCTTGGACAAAGCCATGTTCAATAAAGTCAAATCATGCAAAACGGCTAAGGAAATCTGGGACAAGTGACATTGATTTGTGAAGGCTCGAGCAAATCAAAGAAAACAAATTATCGGTGGGTCAGACGAGAAATTTGAGAACTTCAAAATGATCTCAGGAGAAAACCTGGATCAACTGGATGCTCGGTTCGAAATCACAAATGAGTCATCGCACTTGGAAAGGAATATACACGAAGGAAATGTGTATGAAGATCCTAAAAAGTCTTCGGTGAATGGGAAATGAAGGTCATGGCACCGAGACATTCCATGGACCTATCAAAGACATCCAACCATGAACTATTCTCGGACCTCAAAGCCTACGAGTTTGGCCGAGAAGAAAAGACCAGGAAGAGACAATTGTACCCAAAACAATTTGCTCTAATTGTTAAAGATGGGAAGAGAGCCGAGGTCAAAGAAGTCATTGACCCGGAAGAAATAATACGATGGTTAAGAGGTTCAACAAGTTCTTCAATAAGAACTACAAGAGAGGAAAGGTGAATCTTCCGGAAGACACTCGGCTCCCTCCAAATCAAGGAAGATAGGCCAACCAAGAGAACAAATCATCAAAAAGTTGAGTATCGAAGGGGTGACAATCCAAGAATGGAAAGAGCGATAAAAAGGTTGAATATCTATCTTTGGGCGTAGACAACCAGGTCACTATGCCATTATTTGTCCATATCCTGTAGTCAACAAATACATGGATGAAGAAGAAAGAAAGGTCTTGAGAGAAAGAAGACAAGAAAAGAAAAAGGCAATGATGGCTGCAGAGCTGGCCGAGACAGACCAAGTTAAGAGAGCAGTGGTTCGAGAGAGCGGTGAAGCCGACTACTCAAGTGACTCGAAGAAGAAGCCCGATCGACCGCTTGATGGCCAAGGAACAAGATCAACCCGACCAAGAAGATGAGGTACAATCTAACTCATCAAACTCGGACACTTGATGATAGTGACGTGACACACACACTTCATCACACACCGATCTTTATGATTCATTAGGCAAAATGATGAAAGATTTTGAACACATTAAATCCTCACACACACTATTGAATGAGGAAAACAGCCTACTCAAAAGTCAAAACTCAAAGTGACTAAGGAGCCGAGTACTCTAAGTCAAATAGCTGATGAGAATGAAAGTTTAAAGGCTGAAAATGCTAAATTAGTAGCAGAAATTGCTGCTATAGAAAAGAGGGAGAATGACCTCAAGAATGTCATTGCCTCATTCACTAAGGCATCTAAATCATTGGATGATCTTATTATGAGTCAAAGAGAATGTGGAGACAAGACAGGCTTAGGATTTAATTCCTCTGTGCTATGTCAAACCTCAAAATTAATTTTGGAAAAAGGATCTTCAAGCCATGAAGAGTCTGAAAAATCCAAAACTCTAAATGTTGCACACACATTCACTCCAAAGCACAATAACAAGCAAACTGGCCTTGGTTATAAAGGAAAAGGAAAAACTTGAGCCGAGTTGAGTGTCTTTGAAAGACACAGTGAGAAGAGATTCACGAGTCCTCAAAGCAAACTCCAAACAGAAAATACTCTGTGAAGAAGAAGCAGAGCTACCAAAAACCCCAGAAAATCCATAAAAGAAATACATATGATGGGAATGGTAGAAAATATCCAAGCCAAGCTGATTGGAATAATGTGAACCATCAGCATAGACTTATGGAATAGAAGCCCAAATGGCAAAGGCCTAGAACTCAAGAAAGGCCATTCCAAAAGCATAAGAGCTTTCATCAAGCACACACATGCACCTAGGCACTACACTCAAAGACACCACAATTACCCAAAAAAGGCAATTGCTAAAACACATATGCAGCATGGGAGACAAAAGAGACAAATTTTGTATGAACCTAGAATCCCCAAGCAATTTGCCAGGATTAATTATGATTATGGCACTCGATAGATGGCAACCCCTTAGAGTCAAATCATTTGGCTATAGGTTGGTTGGATCATCTTACAATTTAACCCCTCGGGACCGAGACAAGTATGGGTACCTAAAACTTAATCTCCTTGATTGCGGGTTCAAGGAACAGTGAGTGCCAAGGAACCTGGTACATGGATAGTGGCATTCCGGACATATGACAGACATAAGAAAAATCTGTCAAAATTCAAGGAAGTCAAAGGAGCAAAAGTCATATTTGGAGGAAATGAAGCTCTGGCGAAATAAGAGGCATTGGATCCATCAAGAGGAATGGATTAGAAATCACAGATGTTGCATATGTTGAAGGACTCAACTTCAATCATCGAGCATCGATCAACTCGTGACAAGGGCTACAATGTTGGATTCAACATGGGTATATGCCAAATCAAAGATATTGAATCAAATGAAGTTCTCGCTGCAAGGATGTAGACGAGAAAAATATGTATGTAGTGGATTGGTCAACTGCAACACCCAAAGACTGTCTACTAGCAAAGAGTACAATTTGAATCAAGTTGGTTGTGGCACAAAAAGTGAGTCACCTGAATTTCAAAACGATTAACAAGCTAGCAAGAAGTCATCTTGTGGAAGGACTTCCGGACTCGATATACAAAAAGGAGAGTATATGTGACGCATGTCGAAAGGAAAACAAATCAAGTCATCATTCAAAGAAAAGACATGCCCATCCTCAACAAGAATATTGCATTTGCTTCATATGGATCTATTTGGCCCAGTGGAACTGCCAAAGATAAGTGGAAAGAAATACACCTTGGTGGTAGTAGATGACTACTCAAGATATACATGGACAATATTCATGTGTAAGAAGAAAGAAACTCTACAAAAACTACCACGGTGATGAAGAGGATTCAAAATGAGAAGAGTCAAACCATTATCAAAATAAGATCAGACAGAGGAACCGAGTTTGTCAATGGAATAATAACTCGGTATTGTATCGAGAATGGAACCTTCATAAGTCAAACAAAATACACGAGAGATTTAATGAAGAAGTTTGGTATGGAGGAGAAGTCTTACGTAAAAATACCAATGTCAAAATGGACATGGATGCAGATGGTAAGCTTTGTAGATCAAACGAGATACTGAGCACTTATTGGATCATTGCTCTATCTCACAAGCGGGCGGACATCACCTTTCTTTGTAGGTGTATGTGCAAGATTTCAATCTGCTCCAAAAGAGAGCCATATGACAAAGAAATTTAAGAGAATATTGAGATACTTGAAAGGAAGCAAGAAGTAGGCCTATGGTATCCAAAGGAAGGTGGATTCAAGCTAATTGGCTACTCGGATTCCGACTATCTTTGGATGCGAGTGGACAGGAAGAGCACCAGGCACATGTCAAATGCTAGGAAACAGTGATTTCTGGTTTAGCAAGAGGCAAAACTCAATAGCCACCTCTGGTGAGCGAGAATACATAGGCTGGCGGCATTGTTGCAGCCCAAGTCCTATGGATGAGACAAATGGTGAGAGACTATGAAGTTGAAGAAAAAGAAATTCCAATCATGTGTGATAACACAAGTGCAATTGCAATCACTCAAAATCCTGTGTTGCACTCAAGAACAAAACATATTGATGTCAAATATCACTTCATAAGAGATCATGTTGAAAAGAAGGACATCATCCTGGAATATATCTCAATTGATAAACAACTAGCCGACATCTTCACAAAACCACTATGTGAGTCAAGATTTGAAGAACTCAAGCATGAGTTGGGGCTAATTGAGTGGTGACACTCGAGACGAATCAAAGAAGAGAAATGGAGCAAAAGGGGTGAAAAAGAGTGAAAAATAAATCGGCTCCAAGAAATCACCAGATCGGAAAGAACTGACTACCGAGTCGGTGATATTGAGTCACTAAGAGAAGCATGAGAAGTAGAGTTAAATCGGCTAAGGGATAAGCTTAATAACTTATGAGCAAAGTGACAAAAACGCGATCGTTTTGACTAAGCGGGAATGTTTTAAGGAATACGTCAAAGATAATGATGATGTACGGACATAAAGCTGCACACCAAGCTTATGATTGGATATAAATGCTGCCGCATTAAATACGAGACATTAAATGCTCAATAGGCGTGCAAAATCCAAGCCGTTGATTTCGATCACATTTCAAAAACCACCCGCACGTCCTTTCATAAACCATATTTAAACCATTTTCGTCCGTTTCTCTCTCACACTTCTAAAACTGTTCATCTCTTTCTCTCAAAAGCAAAGGCAAAATACTCTCTAAACCCTATCAATCTTCAAATCAATTTCTGAGTTTTTCTTCGATATAATCTTGAAAAATGGCACCAACTTATGACTTTACCAAGTTAGGAAAGCAAATCCACACCGGTTCTACGGTGGATTTTGACGGAATGGTGAAACAGGGGTCCGACGACACCCTAGTGAAGAAAATCACTGAGAAGTTGGAAACGTCCGGACTAAAACCGTTTCTAACGTTAGAATATCCGATGACCTATGTGGAGGAGGTCACACAATTCTACGTGAATGCCTTTGAGATTCACGATGAAGGAATCAAGTCATCTGTTCATGGAAAGCGGTGACTATCTCTGCCAAGGATTTGGTCAACACCGCTCACTACCAGCAGAAGGAGCATCCGAGATTAAAGAAGTTCGATGTAAACTTGGGCCGACGCTTGGAAAGAAATAGCCAAGTCCGACTTTGCTTTGATAAAATAATATACACAGCAAACAAGAGACTGCTGAAGGAGGATTATCACAAGTTGTTGGATATAGTTGCCAAATGTATCGACATCAAATTTGGCGACTTTGACCAATCACAAAGGCAAAGCGATTGTAATGGCTGCAATCATCAAGAAAAAGCAGATAAACTGGGCTGAGTTTGAGTTTCTCACAGCGCAGACTCTCGCTTAACGTGGGGAACAAGTCCTTCAAGGAAGATGGCTCATTTGGAGGATCCCTAGGATATGGCCTAGTGATTGGCCGGCTATTGGAGGTGAAAGGAGTCCCTCTTAGACATGGGAAAGCATTCCATGTTAACAAGAGGATGTTGAGCAAACCTCTCGGCGCTCGAAGAGAGCCTACGCCAAGAGAGCGACACAGTGGGGAATCGGTGACCCTGAAGATACAACTGTTTCCTCTCCGCCAAGAAGAAAGCTGCCCTGCAACTAAGCTAAGAAGATCACGCCCGCAGCAAAGAAAACCAAACATGCTCCGCCCCTGCAGCAGAGTCACCGCCCAGCGGCCGTGTCTCCCCCCTGCAGGCGGTCGAGAAGGACTCACAAATACCTTCTCCGATCGTCAAAAAGAGGAGAACGAGAAGCCAAGACGGCCGGCTCCTCGAAACAAACACCAAAGACGCCCCCGCCGCACAAGACTCGAGAAGACACCATCTCGAACAGAAATCCCCTGGTACAAACTAGCTAGAGCAGAGATACGGAGACTGCTGGAGAAGTAGAGTCTCCGGATGTAATTGATGAAACACCAAGTCTTTGAAGGCGTCAGCAGAGGCAACTCAAGACACATCTCGTAGTTCACAGCTGAAACACAAGAAAGCTGCTGGAGCGGATAGTGATGTAATGATCCTATCTCCACCTTACCCGGACATCCAAAATCGTCTGCGTGAGTGGAGGAAATGGAAGTTGAGTAAGTCAAGGGAAAGTTCCAACGGCCTGAGTTTATAGAAGAAGAAGAGGAAGGCGCTAAATTTCCTTGGACTAAAGATCGTGCTCGAGCACTTGATGAAGACAATCGCTTAGACATCCCCGCAGATTTTCAAGGAAAGGGAGAGAGAAAAGCAAGCCGAGGAAGCCGAAGCACGTGAGAAGGCAAAGCATCCCGCCTCTATCTCGGCACCACGTAACACACACATCCTCTACTTGATGTCTTCTCTCGATGGTGATGAGGAACCAGGAGAATCTTTGCCGCCACGAGAAGAGTTACAAATGCAGCAAGCATTGCACGAGTCAGAATCCTTCACGAGCAAAGATTGATGGAGGACCAGGAGAGTCCTCGAACACACGGTGAAATCGATCCAATGGGAGTGGTTCAGAACAAATAGCCCGTTGTTGTTCGCCACCACTTCCCTGACTCACTCGGAAGAAGGCAATAAGGAGATGGCGATGAAACCGGGACAATGGGGACCCGGTCGAGCCAACCCCTATTGAAGGTGTTTTACCACACCCCCCCAACTTTGAACATTCAAAAGAAGCAGTGGGAGTTTGGAGACGAGTGACCCCATTCCAAGTCACTCACCTGGTGCGCCGGTGGGGGAAACTCCTCCACCGCAACAAGGTCGGAGGATCTTGCCGAGATGACTCCACAATGAATCAAGGAGGCGAAGAAGAGAAATTACAAACACAAGAAGAACGGTAAGTTGCCATCAACGCCTCGGGCGATTGAGACTGTCTCTCGGTGAGGTGCCAACCGCTCGAAGGCTAATGACGCCGCGATGCGGTCGAGGCACGAGGAAGGAACAACCCCGGGAGTTAACACTGGCGATGAAAGTGCAATCCATGGGGTTGAGACTCCAATGGATGCCACCGTAGAAGACCCTAAGACACCGACACCTTTGTCGAAAGGGAGGACAAGGCCTCATTGCAGCAAAGAGAGACTGCTGAGGTATCAAGGCCCACGGGAGGTTGAGACTTCCCGGGGTAAAGAGGTCAAGTAGAGAACATCCCTCCCGCTATCATCGACCCATCCGAGAAGGAGATAAGCGCACTTCATGATTCCCAGGACAATCGATGTCACTTTTCTCGGGATCGTGGAAGGCGAAGAAGAAGCGAGTCATGCCCCATGACAAATCCAAAAGACTCATTTGTGGATGTTCCAAGCACGAGCAAGTTCGATCCCAAGACTACTCGTCAAACTTTTAACTTTGATGATGAGCCACCAATGGAAATCTCATCATCGTCCGATGACGCTTCGATAAGGCCGAGGACCGATCCATCGAAATGGAAAAATCGGTGAGACCAACGGAAGGTTGACATTAAGACAAATTTGAGGCTCGGCAAAGCGGGTCTACTTCACAACAAAACCGGTGAACCAGAGACCACCGCGCAGGCCCCTGAAGGCTGCAGCAGGTCGATTCCTAAAAGAACTTCACGCGCACCGCTCATCATCGAACAAATCCCAGTGGGCGGTGATGAATCTTTTATAGAATCCTTTCCTTTTTTCTCCGGAGGTACCCGACCTCCATGAAGAGTCGAGAGAATGAGCGCGACGCTATCACGGCAACAGCCTCCGTTTTCTCTTGAGTACCATTGTTCGATTGCTTATGACTTTGATGTTGTATGGCCATCACCGCAATGAAGAATGTTGAAGTTCGAGAAGTGTTCAAGGCACTCTTTTTTGAGGTTGAACGGATGGAGAGGCATCGAGGCCTCTTTGGATATGCGATGGACAACGAGAGATGCCAACCTTACAGCCCAGATTTAAGAGGCATCACAGTCGAGAATAAGGGAATGGTGGCAACAAAGAAGAAACAATGCGTGTGGAACAAGTCGATTCTTGAGGACATTGTTCAACAAGTCAGCCGGTATGGAGAGTGAAAATGCTTGATGCAAAAACGAAGCGAGAGAACATATTGAGCATATGCATGAAGCTCACTTTGGCGAGATAAAGCTGCTGCGTGAGCAAAATACAAATGATCTACAACGTTTGGAAGAACACATGACAAGAAAATTCAGCCTTCTCATGGCCGAGATGAAGCGATTTGTGAGAATCCAACGCTACTCGTCCAATTCGTCTTTACAACGCAACGGATTTCAAGCGAGAACTCAACCATCGAAGACTTCGACTTCATGCTTGCCAAAGACATGTTCCCAGGGTTCCTCTATCCTTTGATGATGCCAAAAAGGGGGAAGAGGAATACCTAAAAGCGCTAAAATCAAGCCGAGAAGAAAGGAGCGGTGAGAAGGGAAAATCGGTGAGGAAGTCTTGAAACAAAAGAAAGGAAAGCTTGTTAAGGGGAAGGGTCGAAGCATGATGTGACTTTGATGATTGCACAAACCCCCAACAAGGTCCATCACGGTGACATTATAAGCGGCAAACTCCCGTGACTCGCCACTTCAACACTCTGCTATATCCATGGCCGATAAGAGAAAAACTATTGAAGCGAGGGATGAAGGAAGTGGAAGGTAGAATGGATGCCCGAATCATGAACATCTTGAAAGAACACGGAGGCATTCAAAGAGACAGAGACACTTATGCCATCTCGGATGTCGGGGACGAGCCACGATCGTTGATGAATTTAAAACGCTCGAACTGGGGATACTTTGCAAATATGTCTATGGCTCAAGCTTGGGACTTGTCGGGAAAAGGGTCTCACGTTATGTGAAGAAGGCGACAGCACAGACCACCGATCACTCTGCTAGTCACTCCGTGGTCACTCAATTTGGAAAGAAGAAGACCCAAAGACAAGATATACGCCAGGCAGGTAGAGGAAGAAGCGAGTGGAGGAAGAAGCTTGAGCACTCCAGGCCTCCGCCCAAAAACATTGAATATGTGGATCCGGGGAAAGAAAGGAGGGATCTCTTGGGTTGGGCTTGACCAAGTAGCGAATTTGCAAGTGGCGAAAACTAACGCGAGTATGTGAAAAGACTAGAAGAAGAAAACAAGAGACAAACTCAGCTATGGGAGGAGAGACAGGAAAGAATAAGAAGAGATGAAGCTGCCAGGAAGGCATATGAAAAGAAAAGAAAGCAAATTGACGACGAGAAAAAGAGAAGAAGAGAAGAAGATGCGATCAAGATGAAAGAAGGAAACATCGAAGGAGATGAAGTGTTGTTGTCCACCCCTTCGTGTATTTTATTATGTAAATACATACAATGTAAGTCTACGTAATAAAGCTATAAATTCTTTATTTTTGTTGAAGACAAATATGTGCTGACGATACACCTTGTAAAATGATTGTGTAAAAGAACAAGAACGATATGATCAATAAACGGATCTATTCTCGCATACATTCTATGTCAATACACTATCTGTATGTATCTTTTTTGTTTGCATTTTTGAATGGTTTAAGTTTTGGCATCATCAAAAAGGGGAAATTGTTAGGAATTTTATTGTTTAGATTTTGATGAATGCCATGTAAAACTTAGAATAGAAAGTTGGTACCCCAATTCTTGTTGTAAAATGCATTGTAACAATTAGAGCAGGCCAAGCCGAGTTAAGTCACTACGCCCTAACATGCAAGAAGACAATCAAGATCGGAAGGAAGACTCTGTGTGAGACAAGTTGAGTATGGCAAAGAAGAGTAGACGGGAACTCTATCAAGAAGCGGTGAGATGCGGTGAGTGAAGTATCAATCAAGTCAATTCAAGAAAACCCAAGTTTCAAGATAAAGTGAGAAGAGTCATCAAATGATTGGAAGTCGACTCTAAGTCACCCGGGGAAAGCAAGGAAATGCGGTCAAGTCGAGATAATCAGTAAAAGATCCGTTTACGTAAATCAAGAGATTTACTTAAACAAGTAATATCTTCATACCACCTTTTCTGAGTGCTGCTCGAGAAGCGTGCAAAAGGAATGAACCAATGGGAAGCACTACACCGTGTCGAACTCGAAAAAGTGAAAGAACAATTCATACGAGGAAATGGCAATTCCAAGAAGCGCAACAAGACAAGCCAACGACGCAAAAGTGACTTTCAAAAATAAGCCCTATTTCTTCAACGGGCAAATTTTTGAAAGATCACTATAAAAGGCCGAGGATGACTACGAGAGAAGGTTACTCGAACCACGAACATTCAAGAAGAAAAAAAAAAATCAAAGTGTAGCCAAAAATATTCTCAAATCATTCAAGATTAATCCTCAAGCCTACATTACGAAGTACATCAATCCAACACTCACTTGTGAAGGAAAGAGAACTTCAATCAGTTGAAGAGGAAACCTTTGAAGAAAAGGGGTCTACATTCCACGAAGGATTGTGTAGGAAGGTTCAAGGTCGAATCAAGTCTCAAGCTTTTGGAGGGCTTCGTGATCAAATCCAAAGAGTTTGAGCAAGTGAGTCAGAGTAGCAAGGCAACCGCCTGTGAAGAAGCCGAGTCGCACGAGAAGCGGTGAGTGATCAAGGCGTCTCATCGAGTCCCAAAGGATCAAGTCACTTGTGTGATCAAGACTTGTATCCGGATCATTACCACTCAGAACCGATCATTACTTAGTGGATTCCTCCAGAGTTGGAGAAGAGAGGAGTAGAAGAATTACCCCATCTTGAACCTCTATAAAAACTTCATTGTGTCATTTACTTTTCAAAGATTTTAATTCTTGCATTTTTAATCGCCTATATCTGTTTGATAAATTTGCTATTCACTTGATAATTTATAAGTACTAAATCAAGCTCTAAAATCTTGCTTAATCAAACTTAAGGGTGTTAAGTCTTCCGCTGTAAACAAAACCTCAGTTGAGTTAATTTAGAATCAACGGTGAGTTATTCCATCAACAGCTCAAATTTGAGTCTGTTGAGAGACTAACTCTCTTGATTGACTAAATCGATTGTCCATCAAGGACACAATTTGTGTAGAATCAACTCGTATTTCTAAAAGGACTAAATCAAAAATTTGGTAAGGTTTATTCAACCCCCCTTCTAAACCTTACACTTACACCCCTTGGGACCTACACGGCCCATTGCACTGGGCTTAACAGTCGGCCCAATAGACAAGCTTTAAGAGATCGGCTCGCAGACCGGGCTTAATAGGTCAGCTCAATACTCATTTATCCCTTATCACTTATGATCCGTGAATATGGTGAATGTCGCCCCGTATAAGTAGTGTCGCAATTTTTTCAATGAGAACACTATTACCGCTAATTCTAGGGTCAGCTGAGAGTAAGTTTCCATCTTACTAGCCGAGCTTTGACCACTCTAACATGTCACGCCCTGGGCGGAACGCGACAACGATCAATAACTTAAACAGGAATAAACAAAATAGTCTAGACAAATAATAATAACCCCAAATGAAACAGAGTCTAAAGCAGCGGAAATAAACTACAAGTACGGGTACAAATTACAAATACATCACAACAAACATCCAAAATTACATCTCCAAGAACAACTAAAGATAATAGCTTAATAGTCAAAAGGGTCATACGCTCTTAGTTTACATCTTAAAGGGAAAGACAAAATGTAATAGTCCAACAATAGCAATAATCAAAAGGAAGTAAGTCCAACAGGCGGAGCACGGAAAATCAGTCCATGGCAGGTTCGGCGTCTTCAATGAACTCCTCATCTAGCCGTTAGAAAATATGAGGGGATGAGATAATTCTCAGTGGATGGGGCGTGTGCAAGTGTGGCGATATATATAGTTAATGCAAGAAAAATGTTGTATGAAAAATGCGTGAGTCATGATTCGTGGATTCACACATAGTTCACAAGCAACGTGATATATATACTTAAAATAATATACTTATACAATTTATGAAAGAGTTCATGATCAGACAAGCACTATGTGATTCAAGCAAGACAGTAGTGGTTGTGTATTTTAATGTAACGCCAACCAAGCAATACAAGTAGCGGTTGCGTGCATTTAATTTGTAGCGCCAACCAAACGGGTTCGATTAACTCGTAATCGTGTGGATGACAAATGATTCCATCATTCTTCCTTGTAACTCCCCGAGTAAGATGGTCCAAGACATGTCACCTTATCGCTCCAGAGGCAAAGAGAAATCCACAGTAGAGCTAGCTAGGCCTGGATTGTCATAATCATGATTATACCTCAAATACTACGACCCTCTTCCCTTGGACAAACTCTGTCCCTCAGTTGCGGGATTAGGACGATGGGGTCGGAGAGTGGAATAGAAACCGAGCTGCCCAGTTCCATCCCCGATGTGTCCATTCCAAATGTGAGCTCGACACACCAAGTTGACCTAGGCAGGAAATAATTACAAGTACGGGATGTCAACTAGGTAGTCAAGTATATTGATTCAGGGAATCAGTCCAGGAAAAGTTTTTGAAATCGCGTGTGGCATTTATTGGCATTGGTGGAGTAATTTGGATGAAGATAATTATCGAGAGGATAAGTAATCTTCGATGTATTGAAGAATCAGGTGGGACATAAGTGCCGTTGTAGATTCATAATCGCAAGGCAGGGAAGGAAGTTGCCCCGCGATCACGTATTAATCGGTCAAGATGATCCGATAAGTCAGGGTATTATTGAGAAAATAAAATATTTTAAATAATTATTATAAGTCATAGGTTCCATGGATTTTCTTGAAAGACAATATTTTGAGTTAGGTCCTTGTTAAAAAAGAAAATTTACAATTAGCCCCGTTTTGTAAAAACCAATACTTTTGGGGTTAAAAATTGAATAAGTAAATGTCCCGACCTTGAAAAATTATGAGGTCAGTTCCTAAATTCTCTAAATTGTTCATAGATTCAGGTTTCTAAAGTTTTGAGGTCGAGTTTTTATAAAATTCTCATATTGCCCCTAAATTTGTTAAAATTGTCATTTCGGGTCCTAAGTTTAAAATAATTGGATCTCACAAACCGGAAGGGATTTTAATGTGATTCTTGTCACGCCCCAGACGGGACGCGACAACGATCAACCACTTAAATAGAAATAAACCAAACAGTCTAGACAAAAGATACAACAATCCCATGTGAAACAGAGTCTAAAGCAAATAAAATAAAATAAACATAAGTACAAATTAAATCTTAAGGTCCAATAAACATCCAAATACATCCGACATAATAACCTGAATAAGTTTACCGGCCAAAACTAAAACATAAGGTAAAGTACAATGTCCAAATCTTAAACGTCAAAGGGTCCACGCCTTAAATTACAGATCAAAGAGAGAAAAGAGTAGCAGGATAAACGAAAGTCCAACATCAGTAAAAGTACATGAAATAAGAACAATCATCAGAAAAAAGGTGCAAGATCGACAGGCATGGCGAGGGTCATCAAACGTGGGTGGTTCGACATCTTCAACATAGTCCCCATCTAAAGGTTAGAAAAACGGTGGGGCCGAGATGTAAAATCTCGGTGGATGGGGTGATCGTGTGTGCAAGTGTGGCGCAATATATAGTTTAAGCGAGAAAACAGATTATATGAAAACGCGTGATATATGATGCATGAATTCACACACAGTCCACAAGCGTTGTGATAAAATATTTAAGTAATATACTTATACAGTTCAAGAAAACAGTTCGTGGTCACACAGGCACTATGTGATTCAGTCAATACAGGTAGAATTGCGTACGGAATCTAACGCCAATCCCATGCAAGACAAATAATGGTTGCGTACGGATTTGTAGCGCCAACCAATGCAAAACAAGTAGCGGTTGCGTACGGATTTGTAGCGCCAACCAAACGGGTCCAATAACTCCGGAATCGTGTAGATCAGACAACGATTCCTTCGTTCTTCCTTGTAACTCCCCGGGCAAGATGGTCCAAGACCTGTCACCTTATCGCTCCGTAGGCAAAGACAAAATCCACAGTGGAGCTTACAAGGCTCGGATTTGTCATAATCATGATTATACCTCAAGTACTATGACTTGCTTCCTTTGGACACTCTGTCCCTCAGTTGCGGTATTAGGACGATGGGGCCGGAAGAGTGGAATAGCAGCCGAGCTGCCCGGTTCCATCCCCGACGTATCCATTCCGACTATGAGCTCGACACACCAAGTTGACTCAGGCAGGAAAGTAAATACAAGTACAGGCAGTCAACCAGGCAGTCGGGTATTATTGATTCAGGGAAGTAGTTCAGGAAAGTTTCCGAAAAACGCGAGTGGAAATTATGGCATTGGTGGAGTTGTTGGATGAAGATAATTCTCGAAAGGATAAGCAATCTTCGATATCTTGAAAAATAAGGTGGAACATAAGTCCCGTTATGGATTTGAAATCGCAAGACAAGGAAGTCGCCTCGCGATCGGGTATTAATCGGTCAAAACGATCCGATAAGCCAAGGGATTTTTGAGAAAATAAAATATTTTAATTAATTCTCCAAGTCAGAAGGTCCAGGGCTATTTTAGTAAAAGAGAAAATAATTTGAGTTAGGTCCTTTATAAAAGAAAAATTACAATTTAGCCCCATTTTGTAAAAACCAAAACTTTTGGGGTTACAAATTGAATAAATAAATATCCCGACCTTGAACAATTATGAGATCAGTTCCTAAATTCTCCAAATTGTCCAGATATTCAGGTTTTTAAAGTTTTGAGGTCGAGGTTTTTATAAAATTCTCACATTGACCCCAAATTTGTTGAAATTGCCAATTCGGACCTTAAGTTTAAAATAATCGGAACTCACAAACCGGAAGGGATTTTAATGTGATTCCAGTTGGAAAATGTCACTAAGGTTAGTGGGATATTGGGACAAAAGCAGTTTTAAAAAAAAATAAGTGTAGGTCCTTTATCTTTTGAAAATCTCATTTTTGTCCCATTTTGAAATAATTGCCTTTAAGGCTTTTAGGTGTCCAATTGTTATGAAATTTGAACCTTGGGTCCAAAATATAATTAAGTTACAGTTAAGTTAGTATTTCCAGGTGCATGGGCTGCATATGTCCTAGAAATTTCATTTGGGTCCTTAAGTTTAGTTTTTTACACTTTAGTCCCTTAATTTTAGAAAATTTACATTTCAAGCCCTAAACACTTGGATTTTTGGAATACATTTACAATATGTAATTTCCAGTACCTTAAGAGTAAAAATTTTAAATTTTAAAATTAAGGTCTGGTACAGTTTCAAAATTTGCAAAGTAGCCCTTAAACTTTCAAAATTTTACAATCTAGTCCTTGGGCTTTTAAAGGTTGATTTTATTTATCTTAAAACTCTTAAAACTTTATTAAAATGTCCAAAAGTCATTTTTGAACCTGAGTGCAATCCCAAAATTCGAAATTTGCAGAGGGGTCCTTTAACTTTCATTTTCTTGCAATTATGTCCACCAATTTTCCATTTTTGCATTTTTAAGTCCAAAATTGAAATTTAATCAATTATGCTCGACTTGTCCAGGTTATAAGTCATCCAAAACATGGATTTCAAAGATCATACACATGCATGTCCAATTCATACAAGAATTCATCAAATAGAACATTAAATTGTACATGCATGCACCTAAAATTCAATAAATAGCAATTTTGAGCAACTCTTGAGAATTTTCATGATTTGATACATAAAATTGACATGCAATATATAGATTATATATCTCAAGGGCTCATGATCAAAATTCTACATGCATTTTAATAAAAGCACCTAGAAGTTTGAAAGAGTTTTTCCACCCACCTTAAAATTGGAAAATTGTGAAATAAAAAGGATAATTTCACAACTTTGGATGAGGTCACTTAGGTCAGCCCCTAAGTCAAGAAATATCAAAAATTTGGAGTTAGAAAAATGAGAGAAAATTAAGGAGAAAAAGAAGGAGATCAGAAAATTGGAAAGACTACATTTTACCTTGTGTAGTAGGTGATTTGAAACTAGTTGAAGCTTCAAATTTGGAAATTTTGGTTCAACTCCAAAATCACCTAAGGTCAGCCCCTATTTCTCAAAAATGAAAAAGGGGTGTTAAAATTTGAAAAAAATAGGAAGAAGAAGAAAGAATGGCTCTAGTGTCCAATTCTTACCTTGTAGTCCAAATTTTTCTACTAGTTATTCTTCAAGTCTTCTAATTTCACCACCATGCATGCATGTCTTCAAGTGGTCTTCTAAGTACCTCAAAATCGAAAATTCAAACTTAAATTAAAAAGAGAAGGTGATGAGTAGTAAGATTTTAAGTTGAATTGAGGAGTGAAATTTCTTACCTTGAGATGGGGGGGGGTGTTCGAATTTTTGGGGTTTAAGTAGAAGGATTGTTTGTTTTGGTTTAGATGTTTGGAGAAAGAAAGTGTGTTTGATGTTAGGAAGAAGATGTTCTTGAAGATATGAAGGTAGACTTGAAGATGTGAAGAACTTGTGTTTGAATTTTTGAAGATGTGAAGAAGTGGTACTTGAAGATATGAAGAACTTATGTTTGAAGGTTTGAAGATGTGAAGAGTTGGTGTTTGAAGATTTGAAGATGTGAATGATTTTTAGAGAGAGGTTAGAGAGAAGGAGGAGAATTAGTTAAAAGATTAAAATGTGTTGGATGAAATGAACAATTTTTCCTATTTTTTGTCATGTTGGCCGTGTACAAGGTGAGAGGGAGAGGAGAGAATTTTTGTTTTGTGCCAAGTCTTCCAATTTGTCTCTTGCATGGAGACAATTTGGTAGTCAACGGTATGGGTCAAATTGGAATGTTGAGAGGAATAACAAGAATGTTGGGAATAATAGAATATGTTGGGGAATTTAATGATATTAAATTGAGGTATAAGATAATGTGATAATGTTTGAATTAATGGTATAATTATACACAAGATGACTAATATAAGGGGTAAGTGTACAAGAGTTGGATGATATTTCTACTCCAAAAAATCTCATCATGGCCGTCCACCTAGGGACAAATTGGTAATTCCATTTTTTTTTTGTCCCAAATTTGATGATAATAGATGAAATATATCAATCTCCAAAATAATTAGTGATTTCCTTGATCACTTATAAGTCTCATGATCACTTAATCTAAATCAAAATCTTAATTCTATAAGGTAAAAGTCTCTAAAATAAATAGTCTCTTAAAAATTCTAAGGTGACTAATAAATACAAAATAGTAATAATGATCAATCAAGTGATCATAAATGTGAAATAGAATTAATGATGATCATGATCATAAGTAATTAAATAAAATGAAATAAAATACAAATATATATATATATATATATATTAATAATTACCCATCAAGTGACGCGGTAAAATAGTCGATCAAATACATAGACATCAAAAGAATCAATTACATGTTTGGAAAGATCGGGGCTTCACAATTCTAGTTGTAGAATGTCACCAAGGTCAGTGGGATATTGGAACAAAAATAGTTTTAAAAAGAAATAAGTATAGGTCCCTTAACCTTTGAAAATCTCATTTTTGTCTCATTTTAAAATAATTGCTTTAAGGCCTTTAGGGGTCCAATTGTTATGAAATTCGAACCTTGGGTTCAAAATTTCATTACGTTATAGTTAAATTAGTATTTCCAGTTACATGGGTTGTATAAGTCTTGAAAATTTCATTTGGGTCCTCAAGTTTAATCTTTTACAATTTGGTCCCTCAATTTTTATAAAATTACTTTCCAAGCCCTAAACACTTGGATTTTTGGATTACTCTTAAAATATGTTATTTCCAGTCCCTTAAGAGTTAAAATTTTAAATTTTGAAATAGGGGCCTGGTACAGTTTCGAAAATTACAATTTAGCCCTTAAACTTCTAAAATTTTACAATCTAGTTCTTGGGCTTTTAAGGGTTGATTTTATTTATCTCAAAACTTTTAAAACTTTATTAAAATATCCAAATATCATTTTTGAACCTGAGTACACTGCCAAAATTCATAAATTACAGAGGGGTCCCTTAAGTTTTATTTTCTTGTAATTAAGTCCACCAATTTGCCATTTTTGCATTTTAAGTCCAAAAATTTGATTTTAATCAATTATACTCGAGTTTTCCAGGTTATAAGACAAATAAAACATGGATATTAAGAATCATAGACATGCATATACATCCCATCCAATAATTCATCAAATACATCATTAAATTGTACATGCTTGCACCTAAATTGCAATAAATAGCATTTTTGAGCAACACTTGAGAAATTTCATAACTTGATACTTAAAATCAACATGCAATACATAATTGGGTACTACATGCATTTTAAAGAAAAACACCTAGGATTTTTCCACCCACCTTAAAATTGGGTAGTTGTGAAATAAAAGGTTAAATTTCACAACTTGATTGAAACTCACTTAGGTCAGCCCCTAAGTCAAGAAATATCAAAAATTAAGAGTAAAAACAAATGAGGTTAAAATTAAGAAGAAGAAGAAAGAGGTGAAGAAATTGGTACAAACTACACTTACCTTGTGTAGTAGGTAAAATGTGACTAGTAATGGCTTCAAAATGAAAGATGTTGGTCACCCTTAAGTGAAACTCTCAAGGTTAGTCCCTGAAACTCCAAAAATAAAAATGGAGTAATAAAATTTGGAAAAATAGAAGGAGAATGAGAAAAATGTACTAAAAATCCCAGTTCTTACCTTATAGTCCAATTCTTCACAATTTCTTCAAAGTTTTGAAGTCCTTTTCAAGAAGATGGCAAGGCTCTTAGTATCTTCAAGGTCTTCTAAGTATACCTCAAAATCCAAATTCAAACTTAATTAGAAGGTGAAAGAGATGATCTAGGTGATATCAAAAATGGATTGAAAGAAGAAATTTCCTACCTTGTAGTAGTGATAGTTTCGAAATTTATGATGAATAAGGAGAGAAGTCTTGAATTTTTTTTCTAAGTGTATAAGAAAGAAGATGAAGAAAGGTAGAAAGAAGTTGGAGAATTGCTACAAGAGAGAGAGAAGTTGGTGAAAAATGAACCAATTTTTGTACAAAATGGCCTTATGGCCGATCCTACTCAAGGGAGGGAGAGAGAAATTTTTTCAAGGCTTGAATCTTGCTTCTTGCATGGGAGACAATGAGAGAGTCAAAGGTATGGACATAGTCAAGGCTTCCATGGTGTTTGGTGAGGGAATATTTGAATGGGTTCATTAAATGTGGGTGGGAATATGTTGGGGAATATAATATTAAAGAATTGATGTATAAGACAATGTGTATAAAGTTTGTCATATGGTTTAATTATACACAAGATGTATAATATACGGTGTATGTGTACAAGAGTTGTGTGGTATTTTTACACAAAAATACCCATGTTGGCCGTCCACTACTATGTTAAAATGTGGTATCCATCTCCAAAATAAATAGTGATTTCCTTGATCACTTATAAGTCTCATGATCACTTATTTTAAATCAAATTCTTAATTCTATAAGGTATAAGTCTCTAAAGTAAATAGTCTCTTAAAATTCTAAGGTGATTAATAAATACATAAGTAAGAATAATGATCAATCAAGTGATCATTAATTGAAATAAAATTAATAAATGATCATAATCACAAGAAGTAAATAAAATGAAATTAAATGCGAAAATATATTTATTAATATTTACCCATCAAAGTGACGCGGTAAAATAGTCAAAATAGTACATAGACGATAAGTGAAATAAATACACGCTCGAATAAAAATCGAGGGCTTCACAAAAAGTGTATATATATATATAACTACGAGAAACACTGACCAAGTTTACAACTTCTATAAGATAAACTATTATTACAATCATTGTTCTGGCCAAACACGTCATATATACATAGGGATGTCTTCAAGACATCTAGCAACATACTCCTGTAACTGGCACTAGCTAGTCAGATCAGGGAAATCCCTCAACTAATTCGTTGTCGCCTGGATTATTGCCTGAAATATTTTTTTTTTTAGAAAATATATACGTGAGGAAAAGAAATCCTCAGTGAGTGGGTGCAGGTGTGCAAGTGTGGCTTTATAGAAAAGTTCAATGTTAAGAAAGATTCAATTAATCTCTATAAGTGAAACTTATGTTATGTAACCTCCAAGGTTTATTTTAACTACCACAATAAAGCTTAGCAAAATAGAAGTTACTGATTTATTTCCTTATAAATTTCCATAATATATATTAATACAACCCTTCAAATAAGAAAAGTTATGTATAACGTTTCACTAACTCCACAGGTTTAGTTGGATATAATTGATGTTTTTAATAAAAATAAAGCAGCCTGTAATTACACTAAGCCTAAAGAATCATCTTTAAGTTTTAAGTGACGTAATATAATAAAGCATTTTAATTTATTAATGATAATTCCAATAATACAAGTTTAACATCTTATTAAAGTGCATTAGACTACTTGAGTGACTAAATTCCACGATTTCTATTAGAATAGGCAAGATTCAAGGCGATGAGGTTAATATCTAACATTATAGAACTCTAAAACTTGTCTTTTATGTCCAAAATGAAATGAACACCAATCAATTCCTAATATTGAAATTTGGATAGAATGGAGTTAAAGAGATGAAATTGATAGTCCATAATCTCAATTTACAATAAATATTAAAACACGGAAGCAATATACTATGGCTTTTGAAAGAAAACTTGTAAATACTCAATATTCTGAAACTCACCATTAGATAGGATTTTAGTGGAAGAACCACTCACCAGTTTAAAGCTGAAGCACAAGTTTCACTATTTCCTCTTCTTGTTTTTGTTAGGTCTGACATTTTCTTTCTTTTTAAAAAAGAAGCAATATTAAGCCGCATCCACGTTTACAAAATATACTTAATTATCTCCTTACCTCTCAGCCGTGATACGCATCATTCCCTTAATGCTAGGTGTAAAGGTAAGGAACATGTGGCAATTGGTTGTACATTTTCTATTACTCTTAAGTAGATATACGTATCCATATATTAATATATATATATATATGTTTATTTTGATCCCAAAAAAAACACTAGCTTTATCTTATTATGTATTAAATAAATATATGTATTTGGTTAGAGCCTAAAGTATTTACGGAACATCTTAATATATAATATGCAATAAATATCTGGGTTATACTCAAAACTTAAACAAAAAAGAAAATACAACAAGAAAAAACATCCGTGAAAAATATTTAATATTTTACAAGTAGTCAAAATTTCGGGGTTCTACATTACAACTAATATACCACATCTAGCCAACCAAACTAGCATAGCCCAGGTATATTACAATAGGATAAAATTTAATAACATTGCACCAGAATTTTTATCAATCATCTAAGATATATCTCAACTTTTCGAGTAAATGTTTCATAATTGAATCTCAAGAGATATAATTAAATTACGATTTTTTTTCTTTAGGTTTTACATAGTAGGGTACAATATATTTCTGAAAATAAAATATGCGGAATATATGTGTAGCATATGATGCATGTATTTTGTTATGCAGATGACAATTTCATTGTGTTAAGCAGATTTTGAAAATGACACATATCAAATTTCATTGCTTCCGCACATAAGACTTAAGAAAACTCAAAAAAAGAGAGCATAAACATGATTCATGCTCTACATTCACAAACATGTAACTTATGATTAAGTTGTGATTATTAAAATTATCTATCAACAATAACATTAGTACATGTGAATGCTAATTATTAAACAATATGGATTGATAAGTTATCAATCCAGATCATGACAATGTCCATGATCAACTTCGCAGTAGCCGCAACCTACAGCATGGCAAACAGTGTCCTCAGTACACGCAACATCTTCACATGCAACTTGGAGTAGCTTTCTTGGCGACAATATTGCCGATGTTGTTCCTGCAGCTTCCACCACAGCAACAACTGTAATATCTGTAAAACATCAGATCACACACACATATGTATATATATCGTCAGCGTTTTCTAACTATAAATAAATATATATAAACATGTGACAGTGTTTGTGTGATAAAGAGAGGGTGAGATGAGTTACCGAGCAAAAGTAGAACGAAAAAACCCAACTTATTAACTGCAGATGATTGAATAGTTCTCCCCATCTTCTTTTGAGATTATTTTTACTTTTCAAGTGTTTAAGCACTTGGTTCAATGAAGTAAGTGCCATATTTATAGATAAAACTTACTTTTAATTATTTTCTATTTTATATGTGTCATACTTATAGTACGATCCTTTTAAATAATTATTTTATTGGAATGGTTATTTGTCAACTATCATTGTCTACAAGAATATGCTAAGAACATTGTTTACTTATATATATTATATACATATATTTTTTACCAAAGTACTTATCATGTTTTTTTTAATTAAATAATAATTTGTCAACTACCGTTCTGTCATATACCTAGATAATATGATTGGGGTTGTTGGTTTAAAAAAATTATATATTGATAGTGATACATTTGTTATTATTTAGTTGTTGTCCAATGATGTACACCAATCATCTTGCCCCTTCAACCTGCCAAAAGCTATTCAAATAATACAAATGTATTCCTTTAACTTTGTCTACTATCCTCCTCTCTATGATGGTTTGCAGATTTAAAAACTTGTCTGATTTTGATTATTAGTGGAATTTTTTTTAATATTAACTGTATAAATATATATATATATTTGTTTTATTAAAAACTTATCAACAATTTATCATTTAGCAATAGATATTTTTGCAACATGTAATATTACAATCTAGGACATCATGTGGTGGACTATACCATCAAGACACCATCGCGTGTACAATAGTGAAAAATCATTTAAGGTTTGGTGAAAAAGTGCAATAATTGTTATAACTTTGATAATTTGACGGTCTTGCCCTCATACCCTCCGCACGTGATGACATCTCGATGGCTTTTGGATCCTTAAGGCTACATTTTTTCGATTTCATAAAATTTAGATACTGAGTCTCCAAAAAATAAAATTTAGTCATTAATCACGCAGAAGGGCTATAGCACCCACTTGTCACTTTTTTTTTTTTTGAGTAAGACCCACTTGTCACTTAACTAAACAATTATTTGTCAACTACCATTGTCTACATGTATATATTCTTGAAACTTTCATATATATATTTTTTTTAAAATACGTATCAATCACCTATACTTATGTACAAGAATATGTTGGAATTGTTTTTTGAAAAAACATTTATGAATATATATAAATTCTTTTCAAATTACTTATCAATAATACTTTTAATTAAATAATTGTTTCTCAACTATCATTGTCTATAAGTTTATTCTTTTATTTGTTATTATTATTTAGATTTGTCCCTGGCACCTACCAAAAGTCATTTATATAAAAATGTTCATTTAATTCCTTTAATTTTGTCAACTATAAACGTAAATAAGAATATTCTTTTTTTTTTAATTTTGTTACTATACTTTTTTTATTTTTTTAATGGGAATTCTTTTTTCATTTGTACTATTTCTAATACATAAATTATATTCTTTACATCCATCGGATCACAAATATCAATTTTCTCATCTTGTTTTCTTGCTAGAAAACATCTTTCAACTCTTTATTAAAACATTAGGAAAATAATAGTCGAAATTATATGATAAAAAATTTGTTGAAAGTTATACAATTAAGAGTGTACATTTGAAGAAAGAATATCACCCTCATACCGGGACTAGTTAAAAAGGTGTTAACGAATGCTAAGATTTTCCATGAGAACTTGGTCAAGATCTAATTCAATAAAATCGGAGGGCAATTGTTTCATGGTCTCTTGTTCTATATGCTTTTTCAGCAAGCGTTATTTTTGTCTCTTCACTTAGGCATATACATAAAGTAATTAAACGAAAAATAGTAAATCATGTATACACGGTATGAATAGTTATCATTTTACAAAAAAACTATTGTATCGAATCATTGATAAATATCAAATACTAGACTAGAATGACATTTGAGCTCAGTGTAAAACTATATTCTATAGAATCGTCAAATCCAAAAGAAATAAATTGCGGGATGACATGAATTTTTTTAAGGTTGGAATTTTTTTTAAAGTTAATAATAATTAAAAATTCAGAATATAATACACGTATCAACTCTGGCAATGATCAAGATTCATTTAGTTTTTGGCCCATCGTGTGGTGGCCTAGTGGAGTAGGGTGGCTTTCTGAATTTTGGCCCTGGTACTTGGACATGGAACATATTGGTGGGGCTCCTCATATGATTTTTGGAGAAATGAGGAAATAGTCTTTTGTACATTTAGCGACCTAAATTATTTTTCTTATAGCATCTAACAACCTCTATTATATGGACTTTACAACTAATTTACCACATCCAGCTAACCACACAAGCATATCCCAGGTATATTACAATAGGATAAAATTTAATAACATTGCACCAGAATTGTTATCAATCATCTAAGATATATCTCAACTTTTTCGAGTAAATGTTTTCATAATTGAATCTGAAGAAATATAATTAAATTACAATTTTTTTTCTTTAAGTTTTACATAGTAGGGTACAATATTTTGTGAAAATAAAATATGTGGGATATGTGTGGACCATATGATGCATGTATTTTGTTATGCAGTTGACAATTTCATTGTGTTAAGCAGATTTTGACAAATGACACATATCAAATTTCATTTCTTCCACACATAAAACTTAAGAAAACTCAAAAAAAGATAGCATAAACATGATTCATGCTCTTCATTCACAAACATACAACTTATGATTAAGTTGTAATTATTAAAATTATCTATCAACAATAACATTAGTACATGTGAATGTTTATTATTAAACAATATGGATTGATAAGTTATCAATCCAGATGATGACAATGTCCATTATCAACTTCGCAGTAGCCGCAACCTATAGCATGGCAAACAGTGTCCTCGGTACACGCAACATCTTCACATGCAACTTGGAGTAGCTTTCTTGGCGACAATATTGTCGATGTTGTTCCTGTAGCTTCCACCACAACAACAGCTGTAATGTGTATAAAACATCATACACACACATATGTATATATATCTTCAACATTTTCTAACTATAAATAAATATATATAAACATGTGACAGTGTCTGTGTGATAGAGATTATTAAATAGTTCTCCCCATCTTCTTTTGAGATCATGTTTACTTTTCAAGTGTTTAAGCACTTGGTTCAATGAAGTATGTGCCATATTTATAGTTAAAACTCACATTTAATTATTTTCTATTTTATATGTGTCATACTTATAGTACGATCCTTTTAAATAATCATTTTATTGGAATGATTATTTGTCAACTATTATTGTCTACAAGAATATGCTAAGAACATTGTTTACTTATATATATTATAGACATCTATTTTTTGCCAAATTACTTATCATGTTTTTTTAATTAAATAATAATTTGTCAACTATCGTTCTGTCATGTACCTAGATAATATGATTGGGTTGTTGGTTTAAAAAAATTATATATTGATAGTGATACATTTGTTATTATTTAGTTGTTGTCCAATGATGTACACCAATCATCTTGCCCCTTCAACCTGCCAAAAGCTATTCAAATAATACAAATGTATTCCTTTAACTTTGTCTACTATCCTCCTCTCTATGAATGGTTTGAAGATTTAAAAACCTGTCTGATTTTTATTAGTAGTGGAATTTTTTTTAATATTAACTATATAAATATATATATTTGTTTTATTAAAAACTTATCAACAATTTATCATTTGGCAATAGATATTTTTGCAACATGTAATATTATAATCTAAGACATCATGTGGTGGAGTATACCATCAAGACACCATCGCGTGTACAATAGTGAAAAATCATTTAAAGTTTGGTGAAAAAGTGCAATAATTGTTATAACTTTGATAATTTGACGGTCTTGCCCTCATACCCTCCGCACATTGTCACGCCCCAAACGGGACACGACGAACGATCCACAACTTAAATACAATAACCAAACAGTCCAGACAAATATCAACGAGAACCCAATGAAACAGAGTCTAAATAGCAGCGGAAAATAAAATAACAAGTACAATTATAACTTACAGTCTACAATCCATAATTCATATTACATACCCGAAGATCAACCAAATATAATAACTTAAAGTCGAAGGGTCCTACGCCCTTCAGTTACAAACCGGAATAGAATGAAATACAAGAGTCCAACAATAACACAAGATAAGAGTCCAATCAACAACAAGAAGAAGTATTAATTCCAACAAGCGGAGTACAAGGTCTCAATCCAGGGCCGGTTCAACATCTTCAACAAAATCCTCATCTAAGGTTAGAAAATAGGTGGGGATGAGACAGAAATCTCATTGGATGGGGTGATCGTGTGCAAGTGTGGCGATATATAGTTAATGTGAGAAAACAGTTATATGAAAACGCGCGTGAGTATGATGCATGAATTCACACACACAGTCCACAAGCATCGTGATAAAATATATTTAAGTAATATACTTATACGATTCAAGAAAATTCATGGTCACACAGCACTATGTGATTGGTCAAGACCGGTAGGATTGCGTATGGAAATGTAACGCCAATCCCATGCAAGGCAAATAATGGTTGCGCATTTAATTTGTAGCGCCAACCAATGCAAAACAAGTAGCGGTTGCGTACGGATTTGTAGCGCCAACCAAACGGTCCGATAACTCCGGAATCGCGTGGATCGACAAATGAGCGATTCCTTTGTTCTTCCTTGTAACTCCCCAGGCAAGATGGTCCAAGACCGGCACCTTATCGCTCCATAGACAAAGACAAAATCCACAGTGGAGCTTGCAAGGCTCGGATCTATCATAATCATGATTATACCTCAAGTACTACGACCCGCTTCCCTTGGACAAACTCCGTCCCTCGATTGGATTAGGACGATGGGGCCGGAAGAGTGGAATAGCAGCCGAGCTGCCCGGTTCCATCCCCGATGTATCCATTCCGACTGTGAGCTCGACACACCAAGTTGACTCAGGCAGGAAGGTAATTACAAGTACAGGCAGTCAACCAAGCAGTCGAGTATGATTGATTCAGGGAAGCAGTTCAGGAAAATTTTTGAAAAACGCGAGTGTCAATTATGGCGTTGGTGGAGTTTTTGGATGAAGATGATTATCGAAAGGATAAGCAACCTTCGATATCTTGAAAGATTAGGTGGAACATAAGTCCCGTTATAGATTCAAATCGCAAAGCGAGGAAGTCGCTCCGCGATCGGGTATTAATCGGTCAAATTGATCCGATAAGTCAATGGTTTTTGGGAAAATAAAATACTTAAATTGAATCTCCAAGTCAGAGGGTCTAGGGCTATTTTAGTAAAAGAGGAAATAATTTGAGTTAGGTCCTTTAAAAAAGAAGAATTGCAATTTAGCCCCGTTTTGTAAAACCCAACACATTTGGGGTTAAAAATTGAATAAATAAATTTCCCGACCTTGAAAAATAATGAGGTCAGTTCCTAAATTCTCCAAATTATCCATAGATTCATGTTTTTAAAGGTTTGAGGTCGAGCTTTTGTAAAATTCTCACATTGGCCCCAAATTTGTAAAAATTGTCAATTCGGACCTTAAGTTTAAAATAATCGGAACTCACAAACCGGAAGGGCTTTTAATGTGATTCCAGTTTGAAAATCTCACTAAGGTTAGTAGGATATTGGGACAAAAGCAGTTTTTAAAAGAAATATGTGTAGGTCCTTGGTTCGTTTGAAAATATTATTTTTGTCCCATTTTGAAATAATTGCCTTTAAGGCTTTTAGGGGTTCAATTGTTATGAAATTTGAACCTTGGGTCCAAAATATAATTAAGTTATAGTTAAGTTAGTATTTCCAGGGGCATGAACTACATAAGTCCTGGAAATTTCATTTGGGTCCTCAAGTTTAGTATTTTACACATTAGTCCCTCAATTTTTGCAAAATTACTTTCCAAGCCCTAAACACTTGGATTTTTGGAATATTTTTAAAATATGTAATTCCCAGTACCTTAAGAGTAAAAATTTCAAATTTTAAAGTTTAGGTCTGGTGCAATTTTAAAAATTGCAAAGTAGCCCTTAAACTTTTAAATTTTACAATCTAGTCCTTGGGCTTTTAAAGGTTGATTTTATTTATCTTAAAACTCTTAAAATTTTATTAAAATGTCCAAAAGTCATTTTTGAACCTGAGTACAGTACCAAATTTCGAAATTTGCAGAGGGGTCCTTTAACTTTCATTTTCTTGCAATTTAGTCCACCAACTTTCCATTTTTACATTTTAAGTCCAAAATTGAAATTTAATCAATTATGCTCGACTTTTCCAGGTTATAAGGCATCCAAAACATAGATTTTAAAGATCATACACATGCATGCCCAATACATACAAGAATTCATCAATTAAAACATTAAATTGCACATGCATGCACCAAAAATTCAATAAATAGCAAATTTGAGCAACTCTTGAGAATTTTCATGACTTGATACATAAAATTGACATGCAATACATAGATTATATATATCTCAAGGCTCATGATCAAATTTTCTACATGCATTTAATAAAACACCTAATAGTTGGAAAATATTTTTCCACCCACCTTAAAATTTGAAATTGTGAAATAAAAGGATAAATTTCACAATTTTTGGATGAGGCTTCTTAGGTCAGCCCCTAAGTCAAGAAATATCAAAAATTTGAAGTTAGAAAAATGAGAGAAAAATTAAGGAGAAAAAGAAGGAAATAAGTAAATGACAAGGACTACACTTTACCTTGTGTAGTAGGTGTTTGGAGACTAGTTGAAGCTTTAAAAT
Source organism: Rehmannia glutinosa (assembly GCA_016081115.2). Taxonomy (NCBI): domain Eukaryota; kingdom Viridiplantae; phylum Streptophyta; class Magnoliopsida; order Lamiales; family Orobanchaceae; genus Rehmannia; species Rehmannia glutinosa. The sequence goes on from CM071937.1 coordinate 26,478,455, forward strand.
TGGAAATTTTGGTTCAACTCCAAAATCACCAAGGTCAGCCTCTATTTCTCAAAAATGAAAATGGGGTGTTAAAATTTGAAAAAAAAAAGAAAGAAGAGGAAAGAAGGGGTCTAGTACTCAATTCTTACCTTGTAGTCCAAATTCCTCAACTAGTTCTTCTTCAAGTTTGAAATCCTTCTTCAAAATGATGTCAAGCTCTAATCTTCAAAGTCTTCTAAATGTACCTCCAAATCGAATTCAAACTTAAGTTAAGAAGGTGGAAGAGGTGAACTATGTGATATCAAAAAAAATGGATTGAAGATAAAATTTCTTACCTTGGTATAGTGATGGTTCGAATTTTCTTGTTGATGTAAGGGAAGTTCTTGAATTTTTTTGGTTAAGTCTTTAAGAAAGAAGAAGAAGAATTTAAGTGAGAGGGAGGAGAATTTGCAAGACTTGGTGAAATGTTTTAATTTCTTGCAAAAATCAGCCATATGGCCGTGTGGTAGGGAGTGAGAGGAAGAAAAAAAAAATTCAAGCTTGTAACTAGCTCCTTGCATGGGAGGCAAAATGCTAGTCAAAGGTATGGGCACAAGATGGGAGGTTTGAATGGAATGTTTGAATGGAATAGTTAAATATGAGTGGGAATATGTTGGGGAATTAATGATAAAAAAAATTGGTATAAGATGATGTGTATAATGTTTGAATTAATGGTATAATTATACACAAGATGACTAATATAAGGTGTAGGTGTACAAGATTTGGATGAATTGGTGCCTCCCTTGAATGCATATATTAGCTGCTTTGGGTCATGGTCAAGTGCCATATTTGCCTTACTTGCACCTAATAATGCATACTTGGGGTGTCCAAGCAAGGATTTGAGTCCTGGCGTAGGAATATCCGATCCGGTTTACGTGTATGTTGTTCGTTTGCATATGTATGATCGGTATTTTCTCGCTCGGAACAACTTTCTTATAATATCTCGCACGAACTGCTCATTCGTACACGCTTGGGTTGTGTGTTCCTTGTCCTGTTTTTGTTCCTTTTCAGCGCCACATACTATTTGATCATGCATAGACATACAATCTGTGTGTGGTTCTGAACTTTCTTGCTTTTCCAGGATCTTCATCTTCTCATATTCGGTACCACTCATTTGATGAATGGCACTAGATTGTTCCTTCGAGTTGGCTTCAGTGGTGCTTAAAAATTGGCTCTTTTGATGTTGCCCACCAACACTTGTAACTAATTGGCCCATTTGAGTCTCGAGATTTATCAATTGTGAATCCATAGTATTGGCCAATTGTGTCAATTGCAACTTCATCTTGTCAATCTTTGCTTCGTTTTTGGTAAGGCTATTTCCCATTTCCCTCATGAATAAATTTATTTGACTCATAAATGAAGTCGTTTGATTCATGAATGAAATGAGGGCGTCTTCCAAAGATGGTTTCGCCTCTTCCATCCGAACGGGTGCACCTATACCAATTCAAAGAAACAAATCAAGCATTGTAGAAGTAGAATTTACAAAAGAAAAATGAAAAAAATAAAAAAAATGTCTAAATTAAGAATATTTCTATCTATCGCAATATTAGCACCAAAAATTGTATTAGTCCGAACAACGCGCCAAAACTTGTTCGCCTTATTTTTAGCTTCACCGCAAGTGTACGGTGTAGTTTATAGAATAGGGTAAGCAAGGTCGTATCCACGGAGACTAATAAATTAATGCGCTAAGTATTGAACTAAGATAGCCTTATTTTTATTTAGACGATCGAAATTGAATGATTGTTGTGGAAGAAAAGATAAGAATAACCACAAAAACACAAGATGAAAATAATAGTGGAATTATCAAGGAAATGAAATGGATTCCCGGGTTATGGTTTCAATTAATATTCCTCTTGTTTTACGATTTAATCAAAGCCAAAGTTATTATCAATACATCTATAAGACGATCACAACGGTATTTTATCCTCCCTCTTGAGATGTATATAAAGTGTAGATTGAAATATCTATGCTAGTATCTCTACTCAACATAAGATACACAACTCCCAAATGCACAAAAGATCAAATATCCTCACAAATATTCACAAACCTCTCGATTATGCAAATATTCATGTCAAGTACTCAAGATCTAATATTGAAACTCATCTCTCAAATTATGAATCAATATATCAAACAAGTTAAATCATTGGCCAAATGATAAAACAAAAATAAGAACAAAGTACTCAAATAGGCTTCAAGACAATAACTTAAACTAAGATTAAAACATTCAACAAGAGTTCAATTAATCTACTTCCAAAACCCGGAAATCACAAGAAGTTTAGCTACTCATTACAAATAAACAACTCATAGACAAATTGTTCATATTCATGACAAGCTAAAATGAAAGATTAAAGCACAAAGAATGAGAAAACTTAGGGAAATGGATAATCTCTCGATTAATCTTCAATCCTCAAGCTCCGATTTGACCCGATTCTTCCCTTGGTTCTTCCTTGATGAAGTTGATGTATTTCTTGTGTTCTTGGGTGTATTCCCAGCCTTTCCTTCATACCCTAGATCAAGCCTCCCATTTATCTATTTATAGCCCCTCAAAAAGCCAAGAAAAAGGTGGAGGAACATAGGAAATTCCGCCCAGGGGCGCTGCGGCGCCCGGGATGGGCGCTGCGGCGCCCAGCAATTTCGCACAAAAATGCCGCCCGGGCGTTGGCGCTGCAGCGCCCAACGTGAATTTTGGAGTGTTTTGGCCTGTCACGGGCGCTGCAGCGCCCGTTGACGAGCGCTGCAGCGCCCGCCCGCTTTTTTCGCCTACCAAATGTCCGAATTTGTTTTTTAGCCCTTCATCAAAGTTGTAGCTCTATCTCTTAGCTTTCCATAGCCACTTGAATCACCTCAATATCAATTTTGTAGAGAGAGTTATGACCAAAATACGAAACGCTGCCAGTGATGGAAATTTCAGACGCGTTTGGACGTTTCTTCGAATCAATCTCTCTTTGTTTGCTCGTTTGTACTTCTTTTGATACACGATTCATTACTATGACTATAAACTCAATATAATTGGCTCTCAACATGGCTTGGCTACTCAAATGACTCAAAATACTCAAAAACAACACAAAACTCAAGTCTTTGAAGCCCAAATCAATGGTATAAAACCAAGTGAACAGCTCCGTAGAGATAGTGTCTCCATTTCTTCAACGCGAACACTATTGCTGCCAATTCCAAGTCATGCGTTGGATAATTGGCCTCATACGGCTTGAGCTTTCGTGATGCATAAGTGATAACTTTTCCTTCCTGCATGAGCACTGCTCCTAGTCCTTCTTTTGATGCATCACTGTAGACGACAAAGTTTTTGTTCCTTTTGGAAGGGCTAAGATCGAGCCGTAGTGTAGTCGATCGTTTCTTGACTCTTGGAAACTCGCCTCGCACTTGTCATTCCACTCGGACTTGACTTGCTTCCCGGGTTAGTCGAGTGAGTGGTTCGGCTATCTTGGAGAAATCCTCGGATAAATCTTCGATAATATCCGGCTAGTCTAGGAAACTCTTGATTTCCGTTCTGAGACTCGGGTTGTTTCCATCCAACCACCCTTTATGCGTACCTTCGAAGGATCCACTGCAATCCCGGTCTTTTAGGATACTATGTGTCCCAAGAACGTGACTTAACTGAGCCAAAATTCGCACTTGCTGAATTTGGCATACATCTTATGCTCTCGTAGTGTCTCTAAGATGATTTTCAGATAACTTCGTGCTCTTCTCTAGACTTAGAGTATACGAGTATGTCATCAATGAATATCACCACGAATTGATCCAAATAAGGTTGGAAGACTCGATGCATCAGGTCCATAAATGTTGCTGGTGCATTCGTCAGACCGAAAGGCATTACTACAAACTCGTAGTGTCCATTTCGGGTTTGAAATGCAGTTTTGGAAATGTCTTCCTCGCGGATCTTCAGTTGGTAATATCCTTGCTTTAAGTCAAACTTCGAGTACACCGTCGCTCCTTGAAGTTGATCAAATAGTTCGTCTATCCTCGGGAAGGGATATTTGTTCTTGATGGTTAGGCTATTAAGACCATGATAATCTATACATAGTCTTAATGTGCCATCCTTCTTTTGACGAACAAAGACAGTGCTCCCCCGAGACGCACTCGGTCGGATAAATCCCACATCCATCGAGTTTTGTAATTGCGTTTTCAACTCCTGTAACTGAAGAGGAGCCATTCTATACGGTGTTCTGGCAATCGGGGCAGTCCCTGGCAACACCTCGATGGTGAACTCGACTTCCCTATCTGGAGGGACAGTGGTGAGTTCTTGTGGAAATACATCCGTATATTCTGATACTATATGTACTTGGTTGATTTGTGTCTCAACCTTGGGTTTGTTAATTACAAATGCCAAGTACCCTTGAGCCCCTCTAGTGATCGCCTTCCTCGCTTTCATTGCTGAAACGATTGGGGCAATCTTAACTCATGCCCTTCCCGAAATTTCCACTACGGGTTTTCTGGGTTCACATAGCTTAATGGACTTGTTATGGCAGTCCATTTGTGCATGGTGTGCAGATAACCAGTTCATTCCCAATATCACGTCGTATTCGGATATAGGTAATAAGATCAAATCGGCGGGGAAAATTTATCTCAAAGAATCTTAACTTCGCATGCATTATAAATAATATCGTTATCCGACTTGCACCCATAGGATTTGACACTTCTAGACATATAGGCATATGTTCCATGCATGCATGCAGTTTGTGTATAAAATGCGGTGCAACAAATGAATGCGTTGATCCAGGGTCGAACAATATTTTAGCGTAGTGTTTAGATACTAGAAGCGTACCTTCCACCACATCTGTTGCCTCCGGATCCTCCTGTCCGGCTAGTGCAAAAGCTCGAGCGGGCATCCTTTGCCCGATTACCCTGGTCATTTCCCAACTTCTTTGGCTGCGTCTGTTTGGTTTGGTCATCGTGATTTGGCAATCTTGGTACTGGTCGACATACTACCACAACAAGCAAAACACCTTCCTTGTTTACGCCATGTGATCGTTGGCGTATGTCCCGTTTACGGCAATGTGCACACACTTGACCCGGCTTTCCCTATCTTGGTCTCTTTCCTTTATCTGTTTTATTAATTGGTCCCTTCAAACTTAGCGGCGGTTTAGATGGGCCCCACAATTGTCCTCTTAAGACTTCGATGGCCTATTCTCATTGAATCTGCCCAATACGGTTGATCCCGACTCAATGCGGAGAGTCGCTTTTACCGCTGGTGAGTAGGTTGTCGATTCAACAATCGCAGATTGTTTTCGAAGTTTCGTTTCAATCCTCGAGTGAACTTGTAAAGCTTATCCTCTTGATCGATTGTCCCCAGAGCATACTTGGACAATCGGTGAAATTCGGACTGATCGAGCTACAATCGGGTTCCCTTGCCTCAACTGTGGAATTCATCTCGCGCTTCTTTCAAAACCTATGGAATATACTGTTCATTGAGCTCGGCTAAGAAATTTCCCCATGTTCGACTACATCCTGTACCCATCTCCTTTCAACTGCCCTCCACCAGTCTCTAGCAGCCGATTCCAGACAAAATACGGCGAGTGTGACTTTCTGCTCGTCTGAGTATTGGAGAGCATTGAAGATATTCTCCAACTTCTCTACCCATTCTTCTGCCTTTAATTCATCCGGCTCTCCCAAGAAGGCTGGTGGGTCGAACCGCAAAAATCGCTCCAACGTGCGATCGTTCGCCTCTCTGGCGGGTTCGGGAGCACGGGGTTGAGGCTCTGTCTGTTGCCTAATAAAAACCAGTATTTGTTGTAAAGCTTGTGCGGTCAAATTGTCTCCTGCAGCTGGTGGAGGAGGCGGTGGTAATTCAGGAGAGGGTACCCGGTCCCTGGGTACATCATCAACCCCTCGTGGAACGCAACGAGGTCTCCCACGTCCTCGATGTTCGGCCATTCTGTATCTTGAAGTGTTAGTTGCGATTCATGAGTAAATGAGTACAATAATTATTGCGTAAAGCAAGTGATATCGCAGGGAAGTAACATCAAACACAAGACACTGAATAAATAGCAAAAGGCAAATCCATTAATGTAAAACTTGAATACACCCATAGTACAACAGTAGTAACACTGAGTCAAGATACATCAGAACCAAAATACAACTGAATCTGGTACAATAGAAAGTAAGGTACAACACTGGAATACGCGACTACAACAACAGAAGCACAAACTAACAATCAGCTAACTAATCAGTGAGATCGCCATCATCGCCGCCGCAGCCTATGTCCATAATCGGCCGGGTCGGGCTGAGGTGGCGCCTCAACCTCGGGCCAATCCACGAAGTCCAACCACTGCTCGAATCCCTGAGCCTCATCGAGTGGAACAGCCTCGGGTGCCTCCGGCTCTCCAATGTCAACTGGATCCTCCTCGAGATCCTCCTCGGCGTCAGGTACGGGCTCCACCTCGGGTGGTGGCAATGGCCGAGCATTAGCTGCCAAAGCAGCCTCCAGTGCGGTGTCTCTCTGAGCTAGGGCCTGTGTAAGGTCCTCTATGACTGTCATCTGCTTGATGAGGGTCTCCTCCAAGCGCTCAACGGTGTCGCGGGATAGGCGGGCGTCAATCTCCCAATTCTGGCGGCCGTCACTTGCCCTTTTCATCTTCTCTCGCATGTTATCCAGGCGCTCCTAGATACTCTGTATTTGGTTCTCCCACGCTCTTATGGTGTTGTCACGGTCCTTGATGACAGTGGTCAACTCGCTCTTTTTATCTTGGCTCCTCGCCAAGCGCTGAGTCAGGTCCCTATTACGCTGGCGCTCCTGGGCTAGCTCTGTGGTCGCGCGATCACTCTCCCGATGCAAGTGAATCATCAGTGCCCGGTAATATTCCCGCTCAGCTCGGGCATGGAAAACATCCCACCATGAAGGCGGCGCCGGCTCCATCCTGATCAAACAAAACTAAGGCGGATCAGTCAAAAGTAGAGGAAAGATAGGGAGAGAATAAGGAAAGAACGAATAAAGGAAATTAGTCAAGAAGCAACTAAGTCAAAACAAGTATGACTATGGAATCTCAAAGTATGTGTTCTAACTTAGTTCAAACATCAATAAGACGGTTATATGTCAATTTGAAATCGATTTCACACTTAATTGGTCAAGTCGCGGTACTACCCAAAACACGGCATCGAGGGTCCTATCGGGTCACTCGGTGTAAGTTTCCATCTTACTAGCCGAGCTCGATACCACTCTAATCGCATCACGCCCCAAACGGGACATGACAAACGATCCACAATTTAAATACAATAACCAAATAGTCCAGACAAATATCAACGAGAACCCAATGAAACAGAGTCTAAATAGCAGCGGAAAATAAAATAACAAGTACAATTACAACTTACAGTCTACAATCCGTAATCCATATTACATACTCGAAGATCAACCAAATATAATAACTTAAAGTCGAAGGGTCCTACGCCCTTCAGTTACAAACCGGAATATAAAGAAATACAAGAGTCCAACAACAACACAAGATAAGAGTCCAATCAACAACAAGAAGAAGTAGTAATTCCAACAAGCGGAGTACAAGGTCTCAATCCAGGGCCGGTTCAGCATCTTCAATGAAATCCTCATCTAAGGTTAGAAAATAGGTGGGGATGAGACAAAAATCTCAGTGGATGGGGTGATTGTGTGCAAGTGTGGCGATATATAGTTAATGTGAGAAAATAGTTATATGAAAATGCGTGAGTATGATGCATGGATTCACACACAGTCCACAAGCGTCGTGATAAAATATATTTAAGTAATATACTTATACGATTCAAGAAAAACTTGATTCATGGTCACACAGGCACTATGTGATTCAGTCAAGATAGGTAGGATTGCGTACGGAAATGTAACGCCAATCCCATGCAAGACAAATAATGGTTGCGTACGGATTTGTAGCGCCAACCAATGCAAAACAAGTAGCAGTTACGTACGGATTTGTAGCGCCAACCAAACGGGTCCGATAACTCCGGAATCGTGTGGATCGAACAAGCGATTCTTCGTTCTTCCTTGTAACTCCCGTGCAGCGGGATGGTCCAAGACCGGCACATTATCGCTCCATAGGCAAAGACAAAATCCACAGTGGAGCTTGCAAGGCTCGGATCTGTCATAATCATGATTATACCTCAAGTACTACGACCCGCTTCTCTTGGACAAACTTTGTCCCTCAGTTGCGGGATTAGGGACGATGGGGCGTAAGAGTGGAATAGCGGCCGAGCTTCCGGTTCCATCCCCGACGTATCCATTCCGATTGTGAGCTCGACACACCAAGTTGACTCAGGCAGGAAGGTAATTACAAGTACAGGCAGTCAACCAGACAGTCGAGTATTATTGATTCAGGGAAGCAGTTCAGGAAAATTTTTGAAAAACGCGAGTGTCAATTATGGCGTTGGTGGAGTTTTTGGATGAAGATGATTATCGGAAGGATAAGCAACCTTCGATATATTGACAGATTAGGTGGAACATAAGTACCGTTATAGATTCAAATCGCAAGGCGAGGAAGTCGCTCCGCGATCGGGTATTAATCGGTCAAATTGATCCGATAAGTCAAGGGTTTTTGGGAAAGTAAAATACTTAAATTTAATCTCCAAGTCAGAGGGTCCAGGGTTATTTTAGTAAAAGAGGAAATAATTTGAGTTAGGTCCTTTATAAAAGAAGAATTGCAATTTAGCCCCGTTTTGTAAAAACCAACACTTTTGGGGTTAAAAATTGAATAAATAAATATCCCGACCTTGAACAATTATGAGGTCAGTTCCTAAATTCTCCAAATTGTCCAGAGATTCAGGGTTTTAAAGTTTTGAGGTCGAGCTTTTGTAAAATTCTCACATTGGTCCCAAATTTGTAAAAATTGCCAATTCGGACCTTAAGTTTAAAATAATCGGAACTCACAAACCGGAAGGGCTTTTAATGTGATTCCAGTTGGAAAATGTCACTAAGGTTAGTAGGATATTGGGACAAAAGCAGTTGTTAAATGAAATATGTGTAGGTCCTTTAACTTTTGAAAATATCATTTTTGTCCCATTTTGAAATAATTGCCTTTAAGGCTTTTAGGGGTCCAATTGTTATGAAATTTGAACCTTGGGTCCAAAATATAATTAAGTTATAGTTAAGTTAGTATTTACAGGTTCATGGACTGCATAAGTCCTGGAAAATTCATTTGGGTCCTCAAGTTTAGTGTTTTACACATTAGTCCCTCAATTTTTGCAAAATTACTTTCCAAGCCCTAAACACTTGGATTTTTGGAATATTTTTAAAATATGTAACTCCCACTACCTCAAGAGTAAAAATTTCAAATTTTAAAGTTTAGGTCTGTTGTAGTTTTAAAAATTGCAAAGTAGCACTTAAACTTTATTAAAATGTCCAAAAGTCATTTTTGAACCTGAGTACAGTCCCAAATTTCGAAATTTGCAGAGGGGTCCTTTAACTTTCATTTTCTTGCAATTTAGTCCACCAACTTTCCATTTTTACATTTTAAGTCCAAAATTGAATTTTAATCAATTATGCTCCACTTTTCCAGGTTATAAGACATCCAAAACATAGATTTTAAAGATCATACACATGCATGCCCAATACATATAAGAATTCATCAATTAAAACATTAAATTGCACATGCATGCACCTAAAATTCAATAAATAGCAAATTTGAGCAACTCTTGAGAATTTTCATGACTTGATACATAAAATTGACATGCAATACATAGATTATATATATCTCAAGGCTCATGATCAAAATTTCTACATGCATTTAATAAAACACCTAATAGTTGGAAAATATTTTTCCACCCACCTTAAAATTGGAAATTGTAAAATAAAAGGATAAATTTCACAATTTTTGGATGAGGCTTCTTAGGTCAGCCCCTAAGTCAAGAAATATCAAAAATTTGAAGTTAGAAAAATGAGAGAAAAATTAAGGAGAAAAAGAAGGAAATAAGGAAATGAGAAGGACTACACTTTACCTTGTATAGTAGGTGTTTGGAGACTAGTTGAAGCTTTGAAATTGGAAATTTTGGTTCAACTCCAAAATCACCTAAGGTCAGCCCCTATTTCTCAAAAATGAAAAAGGGGTGTTAAAATTTGAAAAAAAAAAAAGAAAGAAGAGGAAAGAATGGGGTCTAGTACTCAATTCTTACCTTGTAGTCCAAATTCCTCTACTAGTTCTTCTTCAAGTTTGAAATCCTTCTTCGAAATGATGTTAAGCTCTAATCTTCAAAGTCTTCTAAATGTACCTCCAAATCGAATTCAAACTTAAGTTAAGAAGGTGGAAGAGGTGAACTATGTGATATCAAAAAAAATGGATTGAAGATAAAATTTCTTACCTTGGTATAGTGATGGTTCGAATTTTTTTGTTGATGTAAGGGAAGTTCTTGAATTTTTTTGGTTAAGTCTTTAAGAAAGAAGAAGAAGAATTTAAGTGAGAGGGAGGAGAATTTTCAAGACTTGGTGTAATTCGTGTTTGTGAAATGTTTCAATTTCTTGCAAAAATCAGCCATATGGCCGTGTGATAGGGAGTGAGAGGAAGAAAAAAAAAATTCAAGCTTGTAACTAGCTCCTTGCATGGGAGGCAAAATGCTAATCAAAGGTATGGGCACAAGATGGGAGGTTTGAATGGAATGTTTGAATGGAATAGTTAAATGTGAGTGGGAATATGTTGGGGAATTAATGATAAAAAAAATTGGTATAAGATGATGTGTATAATGTTTGAATTAATGGTATAATTATACACAAGATGACTAATATAAGGTGTAGGTGTACAAGAGTTGGATGATATTTTTACTCCAAAAATTTCATCATGGCCGTCCATACTAAGGGCATTATGGTAATTCCATATATATTTTTTTTGTCCCAAATTTGATGATAATAGATGAAATATATCAATCTCCAAAATAATTAGTGATTTCCTTGATCACTTGTAAGTCTCATGATCACTTAATCTAAATTAAAATCTTAATTCTATAAGGTAAAAGTCTCTAAAATAAATAGTCTCTTAAAATTCTAAGGTGACTAATAAACACAAAAATAGTAATAATGATCAACCAATTGATCATAAATGCAAAATAGAATTAATGATGATCATGATCACAAGTAATTAAGTAAAATAAAATAAAATACAAAATGTATATATTATTAATAATTACCCGTCAAAATGACAAGGTAAAATAGTCATCAAAAGTATAAATGACAATAAGGATCAATTATAAGCTCGGAAAAATCGGGGCTTCACACACGTTTTTGGATCCTTGAGGCTACATTTTTTCGATTTGATAAAGTTCAGGTACTAAGTCTCCAAAAAATAAAATTTAGTCATTAATCACGCAGAAGGGCTATAATACCCACTTGTCACTTTTTTTTATTTTTGAGTAAGACCCACTTGTCACTTAACTAAACAATTATTTGTCAACTACCATTGTCTACATGTATATGCTTGGCCATTCTTGAAACTTTCATATATAGATTTTTTTTTAAAATACGTATCGATCACCTATACTTATGTACAAGAATATGCTGGAATTGGTTTTTGAAAAAACTTTTATGAATATATATAAATTCTTTTCAAATTACTTATCAATAATACTTTTAATTAAATAATTGTTTCTCAACTATCATTGTCTATAAGTTTATTCTTTTATTTGTTGTTATTATTTAGATTTGTCACTGGCACCTACCAAAAGTCATTTATATAAAAATGTTCATTTATATAAAAATGTTCATTTAATTCCTTTAATTCATTTAATTTTTTTGTCAACTATAAACGTAAATAAGAATAGTCTTTTTTTTTCTAATTTTGTTACTATACTTTTTTGATTTTTTTAATGGGAATTCTTTTTTCGTTTGGACTATTTCTAATATATAAATTATATTCTTTACATCTATCGGATCACAAATATCATTTTTCTCATCTTGTTTTCTTGCTAGAAAGCATCTTTCAACTCTTTATTAAAACATCAGGAAAATAATAGTCGAAATTATATGATAAAAAATTTGTTGAAAGTTATACAATTAAGAGTGTACATATGAAGAAAGAATATCACCCTCATACCGGGACTATTTAAAAAGGTGTTAACCAATGCTAAGATTTTCCATGAGAACTTGGTCAAGATCTAATTTAATAAAATCGGAGGGCAATTGTTTCATGGTCTCTTGTTCTATATGCTTTTTCAGCAAGCGTTATTTTTGTCTCTTCACCTAGGCATATACACAAAGTAATTAAACGAAAAATAGTAAATCATGTATACACGGTATGAATAGTTATCATTTTACATAAATATTATTGTGTTGAATCATTTATAAATATCAAATACTAGACTAGAATGACATTTGAGCTCAGTGTAAAACTATATTCTATAGAATCGTCAAAGCCAAAAGAAATAAATTGCGGGATGACATGAAATTTTTTAAGGTTGGAATTTTTTTTAAAATTAATAATAATTAAAAATTCAGAACATAATACACGTATCAACTCTGGCGTTGATCAAGATTCATTTAGGTTTTGGCCCATCGTGTGGTGGCCTAGTGGAGTAGGGTGGCTTTCTGAATTTTGGCCCTGGTCCTTGGACATGGAACATATTGGTGGGGCTCCTCATATGATTTTTGGAGAAATGAGGAAATAGTCTTTTGTACATTTAGCGACCTAAATTATTTTTCTTTTAGCATCTAACAACCTCTATTATATGGACTTTACAACTAATTTACCACATCCAGCTAACCACACAAGCATATCCCAAGTATATTACAATAGGATAAAATTTAATAACATTGCACCAGAATTTTTATCAATCATCTAAGATATATCTCAACTTTTCGAGTAAATGTTTTCATGATTGAATCTCAAGAAATATAATTAAATTAAATTTTTTTCTTTAGGTTTTACATAGTAGGGTACAATATTTTGTGAAAATAAAATATGTGGGATATGTGTGTACCATATGATGCATGTATTTTGTTATGCAGTTGACAATTTCATTGTGTTAAGCAGATTTGGACAAATGACACATATCAAATTTCATTGCTTCCACACATAAAACTTAAGAAAACTCAAAAAAAGATAGCATAAACATGATTCATGCTCTGCATTCACAAACATACAACTTATGATTAAGTTGTAATTATTAAAATTATCAATCAACAATAACATTAGTACATGTGAATGCTTATTATTAAACAATATGGATTGATAAGTTATCAATCCAGATCATGACAATGTCCATGATCAATTTCGCAATAGCCGCAACCTACAGCATGGCAAACAGTGTCCTCGGTACACGCAACATCTTCACATGCAACTTGGAGTAGCTTTCTTGGCGACAATATTGTCGACGTTGTTCCTGCAGCTTCCACCATAGCAACAGCTGTAATGTGTGTAAAACATCATACACACACATATGTATATATATCGTCAGCATTTTCTAACTATAAATAAATATATATAAACATGTGACAGTGTCTGTGTGATAGAGCGAGGGTGAGATGAGTTACCAAGCAAAAGTAGAACGAAAAAACCCAACTTATTAACTGCAGATGATTGAATAATTCTCCCCTCTTCTTTTGAGATTATGTTTACTTTTCAAGTGTTTGATCACTTGGTTCAATGAAGTATGTGCCATATTTATAGATAAAACTTACTTTTAATTATTTTCTATTTTATATGTGTCATACTTATAGTACGATCCTTTTAAATAATCATTCTATTGGAATGATTATTTGTCAACTATTATTGTCTACAAGAATATGCTAAGAACATTGTTTACTTATATATATTATATACATATATTTTTTACCAAAGTACTTATCATGTTTTTTTAATTAAGTAATCATTTGTCAACTACCGTTCTGTCATGTACCTAGATAATATATTCAAATAATACAAATGTATTCCTTTAACTTTGTCTACTATCCTCCTCTCTATGAATGGTTTGAAGATTTAAAAACCTGTCTGATTTTGATTATTAGTGCAATTTTTTTTAATATTAACTGTATAAATATATATATTTGTTTTATTAAAAACTTATCAACATTTTATCATTTGGCAATATATATTTTTGCAACATGTAATATTACAATCTAAGACATCATGTGGTGGAGTATACCATCAAGACACCATCGCGTGTACAATAGTGAAAAATCATTTAAAGTTTGGTGAAAAAGTGCAATAATTGTTAAACTTTGATGATTTGACAGTCTTGCCCTGTACCCTCTGCACGTGACGACATCTCGATGGCTTTCGGATCCCTGAGGCTACATTATTTCGATTTGATAAAGTTTAGGTACCGAGTCTCCGAGACATAAAATTTAGTCATTAATCATGCAGAAGGGCTATATTACCCACTTGTCACTTTTTTTTTGAGTAAGACCCACTTGTCACTTAACGAAACAATTATTTGTCAACTACCATTGTCTACATGTATATGATTGGCGATTCTTGAAACATTCATATGTAGATTTTTTTTAAAGTACGTATCGATCACCTATACTTATGTACAAGAATATGCTGGACTTGTTTTTTAAAAAAGCTTTTATGAATATATATATAAATTCTTTTCAAATTACTTATCAATAATACTTTTAATTAAATAGTTGTTTCTCAACTATCATTGTCTATAAGTTTATTCTTTTATTTGTTGTTATTATTTAGATTTGTCCCTGGCACCTACCAAAAGTCATTTATATAAAAATGTTCATTTAATTCCTTTAATTTTGTCAACTATACACATAAATAAGAATAGTCTTTTTTTTTAAATGTTGTTACTATACTTTTTTGATTTTTTTAATGAGAATTCTTTTTTCATTTGGACTATTTCTAATACATAAATTATATTCCTTACATCTATCGGATCACAAATAGCATTTTTCTCATCTTGTTTTCTTCCTAGAAAGCATCCTTCAACTCTTTATTAAAACATGAGGAAAATAATATTCGAAATTATATGATAAAAAAATTGTTGAAAGTTATACAATTAAGAGTGTACATTTGAAGAAAGAATATCACCCTCATACTAGGACTATTTAAAAAGGTGTTAACCAGTGCTAAGTTTTTCCAATGAGAACTTGGTCAAGATCTAATTTAATAAAATCGGAGGGCATTTGTTTCATGCTCTCTTGTTCTATATGCTTTTTCATCAAGCGTTATTTTTGTCTCTTCACTTAGGCATATACACAAAGTAATTAAACGAAAAATAGTAAATCATGTATACAAGGTATGAATAGTTATCATTTTACAAAAAAAATTATTGTGTCGAATCGTTGATAAATATCAAATACTAGACTAGAATGACATTTGAGCCCAGTGTAAAACTATATTCTATAGAATCGTCAAAGCCAAAAGAAATAAATTGCGGGATGACATGAAAATTTTTAAGATTGGAATTTTTTTGAAAGTTAATAATAATAAAAAATTCAGAACATAATACACGTATCAACTCTGGCAATTATCAATATTCATTTAGTTTTTGGCCCATCGTGTGGTGGCCTAGTGGAGTAGGGTGGCTTCCTGAATTTTGGCTGTCACGCCCCAAACGTGACGCGACAACGATCAATCACTTAAACAGAAATAAATCAACAGTCTAAACCAAAGATACCAAACTCCAATTGAAATAGAGTCTAATGCATCGGAATTAAAATAAACACGAGTACAAATTACATCTTAAAGTCTGGCGGTATCCGAATACAACCCAAAAGATTATCTGAATTAACTTACAGTCCAAACAGAAATAAAATGAAGGAGTCCAACAACAAATAAAAGTAAAAGGAAATGTCGCTCCACATCATTTGATAGGGATTCAATCACATAGGTTCGATGTCTTCAGCGAACTCTTCATCTAAAGGTTAGAAAACAGGAGGGAATGAGACAGAAATCTCAGTGGATGGGTGATCGTGTGTGAGTGTGGCGATATATAAAGTTAATGCGAGAAAACGGTTGTATGAAAACGCGTGAGGTATGATGCATGTGTTACACATAGTCCACAAGCGTCGTGATAAATATATTAAGTAATATACTTATACAGTTTAAGAAAACAGTTCGTGGTCACGCAAGCACTATGGTTAAAGCAAGACATGGGGATTGCGTACTGATGTGTAGCGCCAATCCTATGCAAGACAATTAGTGGTTGCGTACTGATATGTAGCGCCAACCCGTTCCGTTCAACTCCGAAATCCTGTGGATCAGACCGCGATTCCTTTGTTCTTCCTTGTAACTCCCCGTTCATGATGGTCAAAGACCTGTCACCTTATCGCTCCGTAGGCAAAGACAAAATCCATGTTGGAGCTAGCAAGGCTCGGATTCGTCATAATCATGATTATACCTCAAGTACTACGACCCGCTTCCCCTTGGACAAACTCCGTCCCTCGATTGCGTGATTAGGACGATGGGGCGGAGAGTGGAATAGCAGCCGAGCTGCCGGTTCCATCCCCGACGTATCCATTCTGACTGTGAGCTCGACACACCAAGTTGACTAAGGCAGGAAATTAAGTACACGTTCAGGTAGTCAACCAGGCAGTCGAGTATTATTGATTCGGGAAGCAGTTCATGAAAAGTTCTAAAAAATTTGCACAAGATGGTTATGGCGTTGGTGGAGTTATTGGGATGAAGATAATTATCGGGAGGATAAGTAGTCTTCGATATCTTAAGGATTAGGAGGAACATAAGTCCCGTTATAGATTCGAAATCGCGAGACGAGAAAGTCGCCCCGCGATCGGGTATTAATCGGTCAAGACGATCCGATAAGTCAAGGGATTTTTAAGAAAATAAAATATTTTAATTAAATATTAAAGTCAGAGGGTACAGGGCTGTTTCTTTAAAAGAAAATAATTTGAGTTAGGTCCTTATAAAAATAAAATTTACAATTAGCCCCGTTTTGTCAAAATCAATACTTTTGGGGTTAAAAGTTAAATAAATAAATGTCCCGACCTTGAAAAATTATGAGGTCAGTTCCTAAATTCTCTAAATTGTTCAAAGATTCTGGTTTTTAAAGTTTTGAGGTCGAGTTTTTATAAAATTCTCACATTGGCCCCAAATTTGTTAAAATTGTCATTTCGGGCCCTAAGTTTAAAATAATCGGAACTCACAAACCGGAAGGGCTTCTAATGTGATTCCAGTTGGAAAATGTCACTAAGGTTAGTGGGATATTGGGACAAAAACAGTTTTAAAACTTCATAAGTATAGGTCCCTTAACTTTTGAAAATCTCATTTTTGTCCCATTTTGAAATAATTGCCTTTAAGGCTTTTAGGGGTCCAATTGTTATGAAATTTGAACCTTGGGTCCAAAATATAATTATGTTATAGGTAAATTAGTATTTCCAGGTACATGGGCTGTATAAGTCCTGGAAATTTCATTTGGGTCCTCATGTTTAATCTTTTACAATTTGGTCCCTCAAGTTTTATAAAATTACTTTCCAAGCTCTAAACACTTGGATTTTTGGAATACACTTAAAATATGTTATTTCCAGTCCCTTAAGAGTTAAAATTTCAAATTTTAAAATTAGGGTCCGGTACAGTTTCGAAATTTGCAAAATAGCCCTTAAACTTCTCAAATTTTACAATCTAGTCCTTGGGCTTTTAAGGGTTGATTTTATTTATTTAAAAACTCTTAAAACTTTATTAAAATGTCAAAATATAATTTTTGAACCTGAGTTCAGTCTCAAAAGTCGAAAATTACAGAGAGGTCCCTTAAGTTTTATTTTCTTGCAATTAAGTCCACCAACTTTCCATTTTTGCATTTTAAGTCCAAAAATCGAAATTTAATCAATTATGCTCGACTTTTCCAGGTTATAAATCATTAAAAACATAGATTACAAGAGTCATAAACATACATATCCATTTCGTGCAAACATTCATCAAATACAACAATAAAGTGTACATGTATGTCCTATTTTTCGATAAATCGCATTTTTGAGCAACACTTGAGAAATTTTTCCACTAGATACAAGAAAATAGCATGCAATACATAATATATATCTCAAGTGCTCAATAACAAAATACTACATGCATATTTTCAATTTAAAACACCTAGAAGTTGAAAGGATTTTTCCACCCACCTTGTTTGTTCGGTTGATTGGTGTAAAGTGGTGTCACTAGACCTTGAGGATTTTAATCCTCACTTAAGGAAGCCCCTAAGTCAAATAATACAAGGAGTTTTGAGTTAGAAAATGAAGGTTTGAACTAAGGAGGGAAAAAGAGAAGGAATAGGCCAAAGGTACCACACTTACCTTGTGTAGTTGAAAGTTGTAGTCAAAAATTGATGGTCTCTTAAGAACTTGATCACCACTTAAACAAAGCTCCAAGGTCAGCCCCTAATCACCTCAAAATTATAATTTTGGTATTAAAATTCGAAATTAATAGGGATGAAGAAGAAGGTACCAAAAATCCCATTTCTTACCTTATAGTCCAACTTCTTCACAATTTTCTTCAAGATGACAAGTCTCTTAACAACTACAAAGGTCTTCTAGGTATACCTCAAAATCAAAAATCAAACTTAAATTAGAAGGTGAAAGAGATGAGTTAGGTGATATCAAAAATGGATTGAAAAAGACATTTTCCTTACCTTGGTAGTGATGGTTCGAATTTTATGATTTAAGTAGGAAGAATGTTTGTTTTTGTTTAGTTGTTTGAAGAAAGAAGAAGTGTTTGATGATATGAAGAAGATGTTCTTGAAGTTGTGAAGGATGTTTGAAGATGTGAAGGAATTGTGTTGGAAGATTTGAAGATATGAAGATATGTTGTTTGAAGGTTTGAAGATGTGAAGGAATGGTGTTTGAAGATTTGAAGATATGGTGTTTGAAGATTTGAAGATATGAAAAAGTGTTCTTGAAGATATGAAGGAGTGGATGAAGATATACTTACAGAGATGTTGGAGATTTTAGAGAGACGTTGGAGAAAATGTTTGAATTATGAATGTGTTGGATGAAAATGATATTTTGATCAAATATTTTTGATCCTCAAGGTGTTATGAAAATTGAGGTGTGGAGAGGGGAGGAGACAAATTTTTGATCAAATTCTATGTCTTCCAACTTGTCTCTAGCATGGGGACAAAGGCCTTGGTCAAAGTGTGGTCTTGCATGGGAGGATGAAATTGAAGGGATTGAGGAGGATGTTGGCATGGAATGTTGGGAAGCCTCCAACATGTTGGGTAAGTTTATAATAAAGAATTGGTGTATAAGGTATTGTGTATAAGATTTGAATTAATGGTGTAAAAATACACAAGATGAATACATAAGGTGTACATGTACAAGAGTTGGGAGATATTTCTACACCAAATATACATCATGACCGTCCACCTAAGGGTATTTGTGGTATTTCCATATATTTTCTTTTTGTCCCAAATTGGTGATAAAAGATGAATAATATCAATCTCCAAAATAATTAGTGATCTCCTTGATCACTAATAAGTCTCATGATCATTTAATCTAAATCGAATTCTTAATTCTATAAGGTATAAATCTCTAAAATAAATAGTCTCCAAAAATTCTAAGGTGACTAAAAAAAATACACAAGTAATAATAATGATGATCAACCAAGTGATCATAAATGTGAAATAAAATTAATAAATGATTATGAGCACAAGAAATAAATAAAGAAATTAAAGGCAAAATATATTATCATTAATATTTACCCATCAAAGCGATGCGGTAGAATTGTCAAATAGTACAAAGACGATACGTGAAATAAGTACATGTTCGAATAAAAATCGAGGGCTTCACATTGGCCCTGGTCCTTGGACATGGAACATATTGGTGGGGCTTCTCATATGATTTTTGGAGAAAGGAGGAAATAGTCTTTTGTACATTTAGCGACCTAAATTATTTTTCTTTTAGCATGTAACAACCTCTATTATATGGACTTTACAACTAATTTACCACATCCAGCCAACCACACAAGCATATCCCAAGTATATTACAATAGGATAAAATTTAATAACATTGCACCATAATTTTTATCAATCATCTAAGATATATCTCAAATTTTCGGTAAATGCTTTCATAATTGAAACTCAAGAAATATAAATAAATTACAATTTTTTTCTTTAGGTTTTACATAGTAGGGTACAATATATTTGTGAAAATAAAATATGCGGGATATGTGTGTACCATATGATGTCTGTATTTTGTTGTGCAGTTGACAATTTCATTGTGTTAAGCAGATTTTGACAAATGACACATATCAAATTTCATTGCTTCCACACATAAAACTTAAGAAAACTCAAAAAAGATAGCATAAACATGATTCATGCTCTGCATTCACAAACATACAACTTATCAACAATATCATTAGTACATGTGAATGCTTATTATTAAACAATATGGATTGATAAGTTATCAATCAAGATCATGACAATGTCCATGATCAACTTCGCAGTAGCCGCAACCTACAACATGGCAAACATTGTCCTCAGTACATACAACATCTTCACATGCAACTTGGAGTAGCTTTCTTGGCGGATATTGCCGAGCGTTGTTCTGTAGCTTCCACCACATCAGATTGTAATGTGTGTATAACATCACACACACATTTTATATATATATCGTCGCGTTTTCTAACTATAAATAAATATATATAAACACGTGACTGTGTCTGTATGATAGAGAGAGGGGCCATCTTTGACCAATTTCCATGAGAAAATTTTGACAGCCTATGTAAATATTTTATTTTATTTGTTCTCTTTTTCCTTTTTTTGGTGAAAGGAAATAAACCTGATCTTTGCTTTGTTTTATTTAATTGTATTTTTTTTTATTTTTGGAGGAAGCCCAAGAATGCTGAGTGAAATTTGTCTGTGCTTGGTAGTTCGGGTGCTGAGAGGAAGAAAATGAAGTGCTGATCTTTTGTTCTCTTGGAGTTTGTGAGGATCACTAGTTTTTGTGACCGGTTTATATTCTGAATTTTGGGCTTTTTTATAATTGTTTGGTAATTGTATGAGCAACGTGAGAAAGGTAAAGATCAACTTCAGGATATTTGAATGATGGACATACTTTTTTAAATTTTACATATGTGTTAAGCTTGGCAGCAACTTAAATATGAAGCCAATGATTTGCATTTCTTTTTGTGGTCAGTATTCTCAGTTTTTAGTTCCTTATTTGAGAAAAGATTCTACTTGATTTAACTTAGGTGTTGCACACCATATTTTCTACTCTGGCTTGTATAAAGACTTTTGAGGTGGATTCTTTCTTTGGAAATGTAATCTTAGCTTTGTTCATTGGCTAAATGGCAATGTATTTTCTGGTTCAGGAAGTATGGAGATATTTTCTAGTGCTTAAGAAAGTTTGATGTGATATTCTTAATGTTTTGTACTATATAGTTATCACCTCTGTTTTGACCATTCTGGAGCTTTCTTTGGGAAGTAATTAATATTTGGGATAATTACAAAATCCCCCCCTGAGGTTTTGGCTAGTTGTTGTACATTCTGCTGACTTAAGTTTGATCTATTGGATGGGAACGAAAATTAGAAAGCATCACTAAATGCTGAAATGTTGATCATCCTTTTTGTTTTTTTCAGACGAGTAGTGAAGCTTCTGCTCCAAGAATTTATATTAGTGGTTTTGTTTCATTTTTGGATAAAACAATTAATTAAGAACTACATATAATTTCCTGATTATAGAAGAGCATGATGTACTGTAGAATTAAGCACACACTTAAAACATTCTCACTCAAGATTGCCTATTATTTCCTTATGCAGCTCTTGAGCTTTTGGAGAAAGTTGAAATGCATGCAATTATAATTCAAAAAATATCAAACGAAGAGTTGTTACTGGCAAGGCTAGGTGACAAAGTTAATGTTCCATTATTATCATTTTCAAAATTGTAAGGGTTTTATTTGTAATTTCCAATAACCTCTAGAGTATTTTGTAATTAGCCCAAACCTCATTTTTGTTTGTTTTAAACTAATTTGTTTTGTTTTTCACAGGCAAGAATATTAGCTCTAAATGCATCTTACTTCTTGAAAGTTGGTGGCCACTTTGTCATATCAAGCAAGGTTTGTTCTCTTTATTTCTCACTATAACAAGTAATGGAAACATATAAAAACTATCCCTGAAGTTTAGTGTAATTACAAAAAGCTCTAATTATCTTTCAGAATTACAAAAAACCCCTGATCATCAGGGAGCAATTTGAAAAATATAGACAAAATACCATGGTAGTATTTGTCTAATTTTGAAAGATAATGTTTTTTTTCAATCATATAAGCTAAACAACAAGGATAGTTATTATAATAATTAACCAAAGTATATATAAAACCAAAAAATCTCATATATCAGAACATGACTTATTCTTGCATGAAGTTCATCTGCAAACTGTAAGAAGATTATACTACATGAAAATATTGGATACCTGATTTATAATTTACCTAATTTAGGAGGTAGAAAAGTGAGACAAAAAAGCAGAAGGAAGTGATTGTTCTTCCAGACATACATGCAAACTCAGGAGGTTTTACAGTGAGTTACTTTGAGTGGGTTCAGGTACCTAGCTACTAGCTAGACATAATTAATAAAAACTTGTAATTTCTCTCAAACCTAATATAGAAACTGAGAATTAATTGTAATTTGCAAAACATGCAAGGATTCATGTGGAACGAGGAGAAAGTGAACACAAAGCTGAAAACATACATGAGAAAGGGTCTCAGAATGGGAGCATTCAGCTTGGGTGTTGCATACTAGGTAATGAACTTAATTTTCCAAGTTGTAGTAATTTTGTCTGATGCATGGTAATGCGAGGTTAAATAGATAGAAGTGTACATAACGTTCTCTACTCTTATGTCCATATGCTCTGCATTTTGCATATCATTTAAGTCAATAAGAGTTGATAAGCTCTTCAGTTTTATATTTGGAGTAATTTCCTTAATAAATCTCGTTAGTGCTTCAAACTAATAGGCATGTATTTTTAAGATTTTGTACTAAAGTGCAACACTCACATAAAGAAAATAAGAAGTGGGGTTGGGGGGGAATTGCATGTATCCGTAGTAACATTTCATGCATGCAACTGTACATTAAAATGTCCATCAAATTTGAGATTCCTTAGGCAAATTCTCGTCATTACCATGAGAAGGTGATATTCCATTATTTTGGGTTTTCTTGTAGGTTGATTTATAAGTAGAATCCAAACTACCAAGTTGGCATTGATTACATTGCATCACAACTGATTCTCAAACAAAAACAACGGTTAGGTATTCAACGTTCTTTGTACCGGCTCATTTCCGTTCTTCTTAGCGGTCAGTCCGCTAACTGACCTTGGGAGTTCTCCACCTAGAGAAGGTATTTTGAAGAAACAAAGTAATATTGTGTTGATCACCTAGTGTATTGTATTGTAAGGATCTTATATATTGTGTTGTAGAACATAATGATACGTTTTGTTATTAAATGATCGGTTTAATATTGTAATTTGTTGTATCGGGTTTATGGTGTTTTGGTTTAATTGTTATTATAATGTTGTTATGTTCGGACGACGTATTATTTTATATAGCTGTATTGTCGTTGGCAAGGCATATTAATTATTATATTCTAAATCCCGAAAAAAAGATTTACATCGGTTGTTGTGCGAACCGATGTAAACGTGAAATAATTACATCGGTTGTTGTGCAAACCGATGTAGAAATTCAGATTTCTACAGCGGTTCAAACAAATTTTATGTTTTTTGGATAATATTCTACATCGGTTAAATATGCAACCGATGTAGAGTTGAAATTTTTACATCGGTTGTAAAACCGATGTAGACAAATAGGACTTTCCACTACTCTAGATTGTACATCGGTTCCAAAACCGATGTGGAAAATGCCCCAGAACCGATGTAAAATCCCCTTTTTGTAGTAGTGTCTCTATGAATGGTTTGAAGATTTAAAAACTTGTCGAATTTTGATTATTAGTGGAATTTTTTTAAATATTAACTGTATAAATATCTATATTTGTTTTATTAAAATCTTATCAACAATTTATCATTTGGCAATAGATATTTTTCCAACATGTAATATTACAATCTAAGACATCATGTGGTGGAGTATTCCATCAAGACACCATCGCGTGTACAATCGTGAAAAATCATTTAAAGTTTGGTGAAAAATTGCATATAACAGTTATAACTTTGATGATTTGATGGTCTTGCCCTTGTACCCTCCGCACGTGACGACATCTCGATGGCTTTCGGATCCCTGAGGCTACATTTTTTCGATTTGATAAAGTTTAGGTACTGAGTCTCCGAGAAATAAAATTTTGTCATTAATCACGCAGAAGGGCTATAGTACCCACTTGTCACTTTTTTTTTAGGAAGACCCACTTGTCACTTAACTAAACAATTATTTGTCAACTACCATTGTCTACATGTATATGCTTGGCGATTCTTAAAACTTTCTTATATAGATTTTTTTTAAAATACGTATCGATCACCTATACTTATGTACAAGAATATGCTAGAATTATTTTTTAAAAAAGCTTTTATGAATATATATAAATTCTTTTCAAATTACTTATCCATAATACTTTTAATTAAATAATTGTTTCTCAACTATCATTGTCTATAAGTTTATTCTTTTATTTGTTGTTATTATTTAGATTTGTCTCTTGCACCAACCAAAAGTCATTTATATAAAAACTGTTTATTTAACTCCTTTAAATATGTAACTTATAAACGTAAATAAGAATAGTCTTTTTTTTTTAATGTTGTTACTATACTTTTTTGATTTTTTTAATGGGAATTCTTTTTTCATTTGGACTATTTCTAATACATAAATTATATTCTTGACATCCATCGGGTCACAAATATCATTTTTCTCATCTTGTTTTCTTGCTAGAAAGCATCCTTCAACTCTTTATTAAAACATCAGGAAAATAATATTCGAGATTATATGATAAAAAATTTGTTGAAAGTTATACAATTAAGAGTGTACATTTGAAGAAAGAATATCACCCTCATACCGGGACTATTTAAAAAGGTGTTAACCAATGCTAAGTTTTTCCAATGAGAAATTGGTCAAGATCTAATTTAATAAAATCGGAGTGCAATCGTTTCATGCTCTCTTGTTCTATATGCTTTTTCAGCAAGCGTTATTTTTGTCTCTTCACTTAGGTATATACACAATGTAATTAAACGAAAAATAGTAAATCATGTATACATGGTATAAATAATTATCATTTTACTAAAAAAATCATTGTGTCGAATCATTGATAAATATCAAATACTAGACTAGAATGACATTTGAGCTCAGTGTAAAACTATATTCTATTGAATCGTCAAAGCCAAAAAAAATAAATTGCGGGATGACATGAAATTTTTTAAGATTGGAATTTTTTTTGAAAATTAATAATAATTAAAAATTCATAACATAATACACGTATCAACTCTGGCAATGATCAAGATTCATTTATTTTTTTGCCCATCGTGTGGTGGCCTAGTGGAGTAGTGTGGCTTTCAGAATTTTGGCCCTGGTCCTTGTACATGGAACATATTGGTGGGGCTCCTCATATGATTTTTGGAGAAAGGAGGAAATAGTCTTTTGTACATTTAGTGATCTAAATTATTTTTCTTTTAGCATCTAACAACCTCTATTATATGAACTTTAAAACTAATTTACCACATTCGGCCAACCACACCTGCATATCCCATGTAAATTACAATAGGATAAAATTTAATAACATTGCACCAGAATTTTTATCAATCATCTAAGATATATCTCAACTTATCGACTAAATGTTTTCATAATTGAATCTCAAGAAATATAATTAAATTACAATTTTTTTTCTTTAGGTTTTACAAAGTAGGGTACATTATATTTGTGAAAATAAAATATACGGGCATACATTGCACCGTATTATTGATATTTATGTTAAGTCAGAATTTATACTTGGAGAATCCATAGTCATACTTGATTTGACTTAGTTGACTCTTGACTGACTTTCCTTAGTTATTCTTTCCTTGTTCTTCCCTATCTTTTCTTACTTCGACTAATCCTTCTTAGTTTGGCTTGTTCAGGATGGAGCCGACGCCACCTATCTGGTGGGAATTATTGGAGGCCCGCGCCGAACGTGATTACTTCCGGGCATACACGAACCACTGACACCAGGAATACCTTCGAGCTATCTCAGAATTGGCAGAAGAACGTCGCCGCAACCAAGAACTAACACACCTCCTGGCAAAGAGCCAAGAGGAGAAGAACGATCTTACCCTCCTTGCTAAGGATCGCGAGGATACCATCCGTGCTCGCGAGGATCAAATCCGATCAATCCGGGAACACTTAGAAGTTACTCGCGCGAAGATGGAACGCGCTAAGGAAGGCCGCGAAAAGTGGGAAAGGGAGGCATACATGTCGAGAGGCACCATCGATCGTCTCGAAAATACTATCATCAAACAAATGCAGGTGATAGAGGACCTCACGCATGCCTTAACTCGGCGGGATCTTTGCTTTGGAGGTGCGCTTAGCACTAATGCGCCATCCGGTGCCACCACCGAGGCGGAACCCATGCCCGACCGAGGCGATAATGAAGAGGATCCCGAGGAGGATCTGAAGAAGATCCCAAGAGGATCCCGATGAGGATCCAATGGAAGATGGAGAGCCCGAGGCGCTTGAAGCCACCCCACTCGATGATGCTCCGGATCGAGCATTGCCGATGGCGGCTAATCGAGGTGGTACCTCGGCCCGATCAGATCCGATTATGGGACGAGGCCGCTAGTGATGATGACGGCGACCTCACCGAGTAGATAACTTCTATGTTAGATTTTAGCCAATGCTTAATTCCATCCTGTTGTATTTCGTTTTCGAGTTGTACCTTGAATCTAGAATATCTTCGATTACGTATTTAAGTTGTATGAACTCATTCGAATGTATTTAATTTTCACATTAATGGATATATCTTTTCTACTTATTCTATGTCTTGTGTACTTATGTTGCTCTCATTGCGGTATAACTTGTTTTACGCGAATATTTATGGGAATCATTCATTTTTGTATTGTAGCTAAACTCCAGATTCATGGCTGGAAACCGTGGACGCGGGAGACCCCGCCGTATACCCCAAAGGAAAAATGATACGAAAAGGGATCGGGCACCCTCCCCCGAATTGCCACCACCTCCTCCGCCAATCGCAGGAGATAACCTAATGATAATAGCCTTGCAAATGATATTAGTTTTCATGAGGCAACAAGCGGAGCCTCGTCGGCTAACCATGAACCTACTCGAGAGCGAATGACCGCACCTTGGAGCGGTTTTTACGGTCGACCCCGACTTTCTTAGGGGAACCGGATGACGTGAAAGCGAGAAGAATGGATCGGGAAACCGGAGAATATCTTCAATGCTCTCCAATACTCGGGGAACAAAAGGTTACGCTTGCCGTGTTCGACTAGAATCACATTTTTGCTCGAGATTGGTGGAGAACAGTTGAGAGAAAGTGGGAACAGGATCAAATAGATAGGACATGGGAAAATTTCTGGCTGAATTCAATGAGCAATACATACCCCAAGTCATGAAGGAGGCACGCCGGGATGAATTCCATAAGTTGAGACAGGGGAACATGTCGTGGCCCAAGATGTAGTCGAATTCCATCGGTTATCCAAATATGCCCGGGAACAATCAAAGACGAAAGAGGACAAATTGTATAAGTTCACACGGACTGAAACGGAACTCAAAACTTGACTTTTGACTGTTGAAATAACCACATACTCTCGGCCCTTGATAAGCAAAGCACTCCGCATTGAGTCGGGCTTAACCGCATTGGTCGATTCAATTTGAATAGGCCATCGAACAATCTCAAAAGGACAGCAGTGGGACAACCATCTAGGCCGCTGTTAAAATTGAAGGGCGATTATTAAGACAGAAAAAGGAAAGGACGTCTGAGGAAAACCGGGCCAAGTCTGTACATATTGCCAAAAACCGGGACATACCGCCATAATGATCATTGGCGTAAACAGGAAGGTGTTTACGCTGTGGTAGTAATCAACATCAATTTGAAGGATTGCCCGAAATACGAAGACCGAACCAAACAGGTGCAACCACAGAAGCCGGCTAACGGCCAGGGTAACCGGGCAAGGATGCCTGCTCGAGCATTTGCACTAGCCGGACATGAGGCTCCGGAGGCAACAGACGTGGTGGAAGGTACGCTTCTAGTATCTAGCCATTACGCTAAAGTACTATTTGACCCTGGATCAACGCATTCATTTATCGCACCACATTTTGTACACAAGTTGCATGCATGCATGGAACGTATGCCTATAGGCTTAGAAGTATCCACTCCTATGGGCGCAAGCCAGATAACAGACATTATCTATAATGCATGCGAAGTTAAAATTGATGAGATAAATTTCCCTTTGATTTGATCTTCCGCCTATATCTCGAATACGACATTATATTGGGAATGGATTGGTTATGCACACCATGCACAAATGGACGCCATCGCAAGTCCATTAAACTATGTGCACCCGATAAGCCCGAAGTGGAAATTTCGGGAAGATCACGAGTTAAGATTGCCCCAATCATTTCAGCAATGAAAGCGAGGAAGGCGATCACTAGAGGGGCACAAGGGTACTTGGCGTTTGTAATTAACAAACCTAAGGTTGAAAAACAAATTAATCAAGTACCTATAGTATCGGAATATACAGATGTATTTCCACAAGAACTCACCACTTTGTCCCTCCCGGATAGGGAAGTTGAGTTCACCATCGGTATTACCAGGAACCGCCCCGATCGCGAACGCCGTATAGAATGGCTCTGTTGAGTTACAAGAGTTGAAGACACAATTACAAAAGGCGATGGATGTGGGATTTATTCGACCAAGCACGTCTCCTGGGAGCACCAGGTACTTATTTGTCAAAAAGAAAGACGGCACATTAAGATCGTGTATAGACTATCGCGGACTTAACAACGTGACCATCAAGAACAAATATCCCCTCCCGAGGGATAGACGAATGTTTGATCAACTTCAACGAGCGACGGTGTACTCAAGTTTGATTTACAACAAGGATATTATCAGTTAAAGATCCGTGAAGAGGACGTTTCCAAAACAGCATTTCAGACCAGATATGGATCTAATGCATACGAGTTTGTAGTGTGCCTTTCGGTCTGACAAACGCACCAGCAGCGTTTATGGATCTAATGCATCGAGTCTTTCAACCTTATTTGGATCAATTCGTAGTGATATTCATTGATGACATACTCGTATACTCTAAGTCTAAAGAGGAGCATGAGCGTCATCTGAAAATTGTTTTAGAGACACTACGAGAGCACAAGCTGTATGCCAAATTCAGCAAGTGCGAATTTTGGCTTAGTGAAGTCGCATTCTTGGGACACATAGTATCCGGCACCGGGATCGCCGTAGATCCTTCGAAGGTACAGACAGTGGTTGAATGGAAACAACCCGAGTCCGTAACAGAGATCAGAAGTTTCTTAGGACTAGCTGGATATTATCGAAGATTTATCCAGGATTTCTCCAAGATAGCCGGACCACTCACTCGACTAACCCAGAAGCAAGTCAAGTTTGAGTGGAATGACAAGTGTGAGGCTAGTTTCCAAGAGCTGAAGAAACGACTTACTACAGCTCCAGTCTTAGCCCTTCCAAAGGGAACGAGAAAACTTTGTCGTCTACTGGTGACGCATCAAAGGAAGGACTAGAGAAGCGACTCATGCAAGAAGGAAAGGTCATTGCTTACGCATCACGGAAACTCAAGCCGTATGAAGCCAATTACCCAACGCATGACTTGGAATTGGCAGCAATAGTGTTCGCATTAAAGAAATGGAGACACTATCTCTACGGAGCAACATTCACGGTTTACACAGATCATAAGAGCCTAAAGTATCTATTCTCTCAGAAGGAACTCAATTTGAGGCAACGGAGATGGATGGAGTTAATAGAAGATTATCACTTTGATATTCAATACCATCCCGGGAAAGCTAACGTAGTAGCTGACGCCTTGAGCGGAAAGGCGAGTTTAGCTAGACTAATGATTCGAGAGTGGAGATCATTAGAAGAATTGAGCACTTGGAATCCGACGAGAACCAGTGCTCGAATTTCATGTGCTAATATTTCGATTAAACCCGATCTCTTGAACGAGATCAAAGTAACACGAGGGATTGGCGTGCAACTTCAAAAACTAAAAGAGAAGATACTCAAAGGAGAGAGATCGAATTCTCGGACACGGGAAGATGGGATCATCGATTTTGAAATAGAATTTGTGTACCGAGTGATGAGCAACTTAGGAACAGAATCCTCTCGAAGCACACCGTTCGAAATACACTATACATCCCGGAGGAAACAAAATGTATAAGGACTTGAAACAAAGATTCTTGGTGGGCAAACATGAAGAACAGGTAAGCGAGTTCGTTGCGAGATGCTTGACTTGTCAACGAGTAAAAATTTGAACACCAACGACCATCTGGTTTATTACAACCGTTGAAAATTCCCGAGTGGAAATGGGAACACATAACGATGGACTTCGTGACGGATCTACCAAGGACCAGATGAGGCGATGATGTTATATGAGTAGTCGTAGACCGACTCACAAAATCGCACACTTCCTACCCATGAAGAAAACCGTGACTTGCGAGAAACTTGCGCAGATTTATATCCAGAGATCATTCGACCGCATGGAGTGCCGATCGACATAGTGTCGACAGAGACCGAGATTTATCTCTAGATTCTCGGAAATGCTTACATGAGGAATTGGGTACCTCGCTAAGTTTCAGCACAAGACACATCCACAAACTGATGGCCAGTCGAGCGAACGATTCAAACCCTGGAAGACATGCTGCGAGCATGCACGTTGGACTTCCAAGGAAGTTGGGATTCACACTTACCATTGGCCGAGTTCGCCTATAATAACAGCTATCAGGCCACAATTGGGATGGCACCCTACGAAGCCTTGTATGGGCGAAAGTGTAGATCCCCACTACATCTGGGGAGATTGATGACCAATGGACTCCAAAAGAGAAACGAAAGTCACCATCGATTCCAAAGGTCGACTTAGTTCAGGAGGCCATGGAGAAGGTCAAGTTGATCAAGGAACGGATCCGCACAGCTCAGAGCCGCCAAAAGAGTTACGCGGACAAGAGGAGAAAGGACTTGGAATTTGAAGCCGGAGATGAAGTATTTCTCAGACTCTTGCCACGGAAAGGATTAATCAATCCAAAGAAGGGAGGCAAGCTAAGTCCGAGATATATTGGACCTTACAAGATTTTGCAGAGGATCGGGAAGTTGGCCTACCGACTCGAGTTCCGGCACCGTTACGCGGGAATGCACGATGTATTCCATGTATCGAGATTGAAAAAGTACCAACCGGATCCCGAACATATTATTACTCGTGATGCTCCTCCTCTGATGGAAAATTTATCTTACACCGAGGAACCGGTCGGATCATTGACCACAGAATCGTCGATTGCGTAATAGAGAGATTCCGATGGTTAAGGTTGTATGGCGAAACCACAACCAAGACGAAGACGCAACATGGGAGATGGAAGAAGACATGAGGAATCAATATCCGAGTTGTTACGAAGAGAATTTGGGGACCAAATTCTTTTAAGGGGTGAATGTGAGGCCGGATTTTAACAACATGAGATATGATGTTATTAGTGATTATTTATTCGGCTATGTATCACAAACCTATTATTAATGAAACGCGACTCTACTTTTGTTTATTTCTTCCAACGTCAATTATGCATTTCGCGTTTTCGGGCCTGACGATTTTATATTCCTTCTCTAGTATTAATACTTGATCGATTGATTTCGACTTTAGAAATATTGGACCCTCGATAATTTAGGAGTACATTTCAATCCTTCTTCAAATATTTTACTTTATTCAAAAATATATATATATATATATATATATACAATTTTGTTATTTAACATCCATATTTTTATCTTTCTATATTATATATTTATATATATATAATCACATATATATATACCTACCTTTGTTTAAAAAAAAAATAAAAAAATCCCCTAACCCCCTTAATGAAAACTTTCGGCTATAGCACATAAGGGGAATCAATTCTAATCCTTTTCTTATTATCACTAGGTCCACTACAAGTCACCATCCAACATTAAATTACAAAAAGAAAAGAAAAGAAAAGTTCCCTACCTCTCTCTTTCGGCCATAGTATTATTAGGTAGGGAATTATGTCAATTGTTTTTGTTAACAATCTAATGAGGCCAACTTTTAATCAAAAAAAAAAAAAAAAAATTCCCTCCCAAGCCAATTTTCGGCCATTAGCTCTATTAGGGGAATCAAAAATTTCACTTTTTGTCCTAAACATTTTTCAAACTCTCCAACTTCTACTCATTTCAATACTTGGACAAAAACACACAATATCCTCTCCTAATTCTTCCAAAGGGCCGAAAAATACAAGCAATAGGTGAGACATTTTCTTTTCCTTTCATTTCATTTCATCTCCTTGAAACTTCAAACTTATACCTTCAATTCCTAACTTGATGAATCCTTCTTGTTGAGGTACTCTAGTGGAATTTGTTGAAGAATTAAAAAGACTTAGACTTGACTACAAGCTTGAAGAGGAAATTCAAGACTACACATTTTTAAGGTGAGAAAATTATGGTTTTAGTATTTTTCTCTTGACAACATGAAGAATTAATTTTTGACTCAAGGATATGAATTTTTGAAGTTTAGGGGCTGACCTACACCATCTCAAGTGAAGTTAGAAGCTTCAAGGAAAAATTCCATTTTTAGAGACTATTTGAGGATATTAAGGTAAGTAGTAGCCATTTGATCCTATTAAATTTCTTTAAATTTGAGACTTTAAATTTAACACCAAAATATGGTTTGGATACCATTTAGGGGCTGATCTTCAAGAGTTTGAGTCAAGAAGTTGATTCAAGAAAGAAGACTACATTTTAGATCAACCCGAGAAACTACTACGAGGTGGGTGGAAAAATCCTTTCAACTTCTAGGTGTTTTAATTCATAAAAATGCATGTAGTATTTTGTTATTGAGCATTTGAGATATATATTATGTATTGCATGCTATTTTCTTTTATCAAGTTGAAAAATTTCTCAAGTGTTGATCAAAATGCGATTTCTGAAAATTAGGACATACATGTACACTTTATTGTCATATTTGATAAATTCTTGTATGAGATGGATATGTATGTTTATGACTCTTGAAATCTATGTTTTGTATGGCCTATAACCTGGACAAGTCGAGCATAATTGATTAAATTTCGATTTTTGGACTTAAAATGCAAAAATGGAAAGTTGGTGGACTTAAGTGCAAGAAAATAAAACTTAAGGGACCTCTCTGCAAATTTCGATTTTTGGGACTGTACTCAGGTCCAAAAATGATGTTTTGACATTTTAATAAAGTTTTAAGAGTGTTTAGATAAATAAAATCAACCCTTAAAAGCCCAAGGACTAGATTGTAAAATTTGAGAAGTTTAAGGGCTATTTTGCAAATTTCGAAACTGTACCAGACCCTAAATTTAAAATTTGAAATTTTAACTCTTAAGGGACTGGAAATAACATATTTTATGTGTATTCCAAAAATCCAAGGGTTTAGAGCTTGGAAAGTAATTTTATAAAACTTGAGGGACCAAATTGTAAAAGATTAAACTTGAGGACCCAAATGAAATTTCCAGGACTTATACAGTCCATGTACCTGGAAATGCTAATTTACCTATAACATAATTAGATTTTGGACCCAAGGTTCAAATTTCATAACAATTGGACCCCTAAAAGCCTTATAGGCAATTATTTCAAAATGGGACAAAAATGAGATTTTCAAAAGTTGAGGGACCTATACTTATGACAAATCCGAGACTTGCTAGCTCCATTGTGGATTTTGTCTTTGCCTACGGAGCGATAAGGTGACAGGTCTTGGACCATCTTGCTCGGGGAGCTACAAGGAAGAACGAAGGAATCGTTGTCTGATCCACACGATTCAGGAGTTAATCGGACCCGTTTGGTTGGCGCTACAAATCCGTACGCAACCGCTACTTGTATTGCATTGGATTGGCGTTACAAATCCGTACGCAATCCTCCTGTCTGCTTGAACCATAGTGCCTGCGTGACCACGAACTATTTTCTTAAAATATATAAGTATGTTACTTAATATATTTATCACGACGCTTATAATTTGGGTGTGAAATCATGCATCATTGCTCACGCGTTTTCATACAACTAAATTTCTCACATTAACTATTTTATATCGCCACACTTGCACACGATCACCCCATCCACCGAGATTTTGTCTCATTCCCTCCTGTTTTCTAACCTTTAGATGAAGAGTTATTTGAAGACATCGAACTACCATGATTGAATCCCTATCCGTGATGTGGAGCGACACTTCCTTTTACTTTTATTTGTTGTTGAACTCCTTCATTTTTATTTTTGTTTGACTGTAAGTTAATTCGGATAATCTTTGGGTTGTATTCGCATACCGCCTTGGACTTTAAGATTGTAATTTGTACTCGTGTTTATTTTAATTTATTTTGCATTAGACTCTATTTCACTTGGAGTTTGGTATCTTTGGTTTAGACTATTGATTTAATTCTGTTTAAGTGATTGATCGTTGTCACGTCACGTTTGGGGCGTGACAACCTCTATTATATGAACTTTAAAACTAATTTACCACATCCGGCCAACCACACTTGCATATCCCATGTATATTAGAATAGGATAAAATTTAATAACATTGCACCAGAATTTTTATCAATCATCTAAGATATATCTCAACTTATCGACTAAATGTTTTCATAATTGAATCTCAAGAAATATAATTAAATTACAATTTTTTTTCTATAGGTTTTACAAAGTAGGGTACATTATATTTGTGAAAATAAAATATACGGGATATATGTGTACCATATGATTCATGTATTTTGTTATGCAGTTGACAATTTCATCGTGTTAAGCAGATTTTGACAAATGACACATATCAAATTTCATTGCTTCCACACATAAAACTTAAGAAAACTCAAAAAAAGAGAGCATAAACATGATTCATGCTCTGCATTCACAAACATACAACTTATGATTAAGTTGTAATTATTAAAATTATCTATCAACAATAACATTAGGACATGTGAATGCTTATTATTAAACAATATGGATTGATAAGTTATCAATCCAAATCATGACAATGTCCATGATCAACTTCGCGAGCCGCAACCTACAAAAGATGGCAGCAGTGTCCTCGGTACACGCAACATCTTCACATGCAACTTGGAGTAGCTTTCTTGGTGACAATATTGCCGAGCGTTGTTCTAGACTTCCACCACAAAGAATTTTGTAATGTGTGTGTAAAACATCACACACACACATATGTATATATATCATCATCATTTTCTAGCGTAAATAAATATATATATAAACACGTGATCGTGTCTCGTGTGATAGAGAGAGGGTGAGATGAGTTACCAGGGGAAAAGTAGAACGAAAAAACCCAACTTATTAGCTGAGATGATTGAATAGTTCTCCCATCTTCTTTTGAGATTATGTTTACTTTTCAAGTGTTTGAGCACTTGGTTCAATGAAGTATGTGCCATATTTATAGATAAAACTTACTTTTACTTATTTTCTATTTTATATGTGTCATACTTATAGTACGATCCTTTTAAATAATCATTTTATTGGAATGATTATTTGTCAACTATTATTGTCTTCAAGAATATGCTTAAGAACATTGTTTACTTATATATATTATATACATATATTTTTTCCAAAGTACTTATCATGTTCTTTTTAATTAAATAATAATTTGTCAACTACCATTCTGTCATGTACCTAGATAATATGCTTGGGGTTGTTGGTTTAAAAAAAATATATATTGATAATGATACATTTGTTATTATTTAGTTGTTGTCCAATGATGTACACCAATCATCTTGCCCCTTCAACCTGCCAAAAGCTATTCAAATAATACAAATGTATTCCTTTAACTTTGTCTACTATCCTCTCTATGAATTGTTTGAAGATTTAAAAACTTGTCTCGA
Organism: Rehmannia glutinosa; assembly: GCA_016081115.2. Taxonomy (NCBI): domain Eukaryota; kingdom Viridiplantae; phylum Streptophyta; class Magnoliopsida; order Lamiales; family Orobanchaceae; genus Rehmannia; species Rehmannia glutinosa. The sequence continues at coordinate 26,514,325 of CM071937.1, forward strand.
TTTTGATTATTAGTGGAATTTTTTTAATATTAACTGTATAAATATCTATATTTGTTTTATTAAAAACTTATCAATAATTTATCATTTGGCAATAGATATTTTTGCAACATGTAATATTACAATCTAAGACATCATGTGGTGGAGTATAACATCAAGACACCATCGCGTGTACAATCGTGAAAAATTATTTAAAGTTTGGTGAAAAATTGCAATGATTATAACTTTGATGATTTGATGGTCTTGCCCTTGTACCCTCCGCACGTGACGACATCTCGATGGCTTTCGGATCCCTGAGGCTACATTTTTTCGATTTGATAAAGTTTAGGTACTGAGTCTCCGAGAAATAAAATTTAGTCATTAATCACGCAGAAGGGCTATAGTACCCACTTGTCACCTTTTTTTTTTGAGTAAGACCCACTTGTCACTTAACTAAACAATTATTTGTCAACTACCATTGTCTACATGTATATGCTTGCGATTCTTGAAACATTCATATATAGATTTTTTTTAAAATACGTATCGATCACCTATTCTTATGTACAAGAATATGCTGGAATTGTTTTAAAAAAGCTTTTATGAATATATATAAATTATTTTCAAATTACTTATCCATAATACTTTTAATTAAATAATTGTTTCTCATCTATCATTGTCTATAAATTTATTCTTTTATTTGTTGTTATTATTTAGATTTGTCCCTTGCACCAACCAAAAGCCATTTATATAAAAACTGTTTATTTAACTCCTTTAATTATATAACCTATAAACGTAAATAAGAATAGTCTTTTTTTTTAAGGTTGTTACTATACTTTTGATTTTTTTAATGGGAATTCTTTTTTCATTTGGACTATTTCTAATACATAAATTATATTCTTGACATCCATCGGATCACAAATATCATTTTTCTCATCTTGTTTTCTTGCTAGAAAGCATCCTTCAACTCTTTATTAAAACATCAGGAAAATAATATTCGAGATTATATGATAAAAAATTTGTTGAAAGTTATACAATTAAGAGTGTACATTTGAAGAAAGAATATCACCCTCATACCGGGACTATTTAAAAAGGTGTTAACCAATGCTAAGTTTTACCAATGAGAAATTGGTCAAGATCTAATTTAATAAAATCCGAGGGCAATCGTTTCATGCTCTCTTGTTCTATATGCTTTTTCAGCAAGCGTTATTTTTGTCTCTTCACTTAGGTATATACACAATTTAATTAAACGAAAAATAGTAAATCATGTATACACGGTATGAATAGTTATCATTTTACTAAAAAATTCATTGTGTCAAATCATTGATAAATATCAAATACTAGACTAGAATGACATTTGAGCTCAGTGTAAAACTATATTCTAATGAATCGTCAAAGCCAAAAAAAATAAATTGCGGGATGACATGAAATTTTTTAAGGTTGGAATTTTTTTTGAAAATTAATAATAATTAAAAATTCAGAACATAATACACATATCAACTCTGGCAATGATCAAGATTCATTTATTTTTTGGCCCATCGTGTGGTGGCCTAGTGGAGTAGTGTGGCTTTCAGAATTTTGGCCCTGGTCCTTGGACACGGAACATATTGGTGGGGCTCCTCATATGATTTTTGGACAAAGGAGGAAATAGTCTTTTGTACATTTAGTGATCTAAATTATTTTTCTTTTAGCATCTAACAACCTCTATTATATGAACTTTAAAACTAATTTACCACATCCGGCCAACCACACTTGCATATCCCATGTATATTAGAATAGGATAAAATTTAATAACATTGCACCAGAATTTTTATCAATCATCTAAGATATATCTCAACTTATCGACTAAATGTTTTCATAATTGAATCTCAAGAAATATAATTAAATTACAATTTTTTTCTATAGGTTTTACAAAGTAGGGTACATTATATTTGTGAAAATAAAATATACGGGATATATGTGTACCATATGATTCATGTATTTTGTTTTGCAGTTGACAATTTCATCGTGTTAAGCAGATTTTGACAAATGACACATATCAAATTTCATTGCTTCCACACATAAAACTTAAGAAAACTCAAAAAAAGAGAGCATAAACATGATTCATGCTCTGCATTCACAAACATACAACTTATGATTAAGTTGTAATTATTAAAATTATCTATCAACAATAACATTAGGACATGTGAATGCTTATTATTAAACAATATGGATTGATAAGTTATCAATCCAGATCATGACAATGTCCATGATCAACTTCGCAGTAGCCGCAACCTACAGTATGGCAAACAGTGTCCTCGGTACACGCAACATCTTCACATGCAACTTGGAGTAGCTTTCTTGGTGACAATATTGCCGACGTTGTTCCTGCAGCTTCCACCACAGCAACAGCTGTAATGTGTGTAAAACATCACACACACACATATGTATATATATCATCATCATTTTCTAACTATAAATAAATATATATATAAACACGTGACTGTGTCTGTGTGATAGAGAGAGGGTGAGATGAGTTACCAGGGAAAAGTAGAACGAAAAAAACCCAACTTATTAAGCAGAGGATTGAATAGTTCTCCCCATCTTCTTTTGAGATTATGTTTACTTTTCAAGTGTTTGAGCACTTGGTTCAATGAAGTATGTGCCATATTTATAGATAAAACTTACTTTTACTTATTTTCTATTTTATATGTGTCATACTTATAGTACGATCCTTTTAAATAATCATTTTATTGGAATGATTATTTGTCAACTATTATTGTCTTCAAGAATATGCTTAAGAACATTGTTTACTTATATATATTATATACATATATTTTTTTCCAAAGTACTTATCATGTTCTTTTTAATTAAATAATAATTTGTCAACTACCATTCTGTCATGTACCTAGATAATATGCTTGGGGTTGTTGGTTTAAAAAATTATATATTGATAGTGATACATTTGTTATTATTTAGTTGTTGTCCAATGATGTACACCAATCATCTTGCCCCTTCAACCTGCCAAAAGCTATTCAAATAATACAAATGTATTCCTTTAACTTTATCTACTATCCTCCTCTCTATGAATGGTTTGAAGATTTAAAACTTGTCTGATTTTGATTATTAGTGGAATTGTTTTTTTAATATTAACTGTATAAATATCTATATTTGTTTTATTAAAAACTTATCAATAATTTATCATTTGGCTATAAATATTTTTGCAACATGTAATATTACAATCTAAGACATCATATGGTGGAGTATACCATCAAGACACCATCGCGTGTACAATCGTGAAAAATCATTTAAAGTTTGGTGAAAAATTGCAATACTTGATTATAACTTTGATGATTTGAGGTCTTGCCCTTGTACCCTCCGCACGTGACGACATCTCGATGGCTTTCGGATCCTCGAGGCTACATTTTTCGATTTGATAAAGTTTAGGTATTGAGTCTCCAGAAATAAAATTTAGTCATTAATCACGCAGAAGGGCTATAGTACCCACTTGTTTTTTTTTTTTTTGAGTAAGACCCACTTGTCACTTAACTAAACAATTATTTGTCAACTACCATTGTCTACATGTATATGCTTGCGATTCTTGAAACATTCATATATAGTTTTTTTTTAAAATACGTATCGATCACCTATTCTTATGTACAAGAATATGCTGGAATTGTTTTAAAAAATCTTTTATGAATATATATAAATTCTTTTCAAATTACTTATCCATAATACTTTTAATTAAATAATTGTTTCTCAACTATCATTGTCTATAAGTTTATTCTTTTATTTGTTGTTATTATTTAGATTTATACCTTGCACCTACCAAAAGTCATTTATATAAAAACTATTTATTTAATTCCTTTAATTTTGTAACCTATAAACGTATATAAGAATAGTCTTTTTTTTTTTAATGTTATTACTATACTTTTTTGATTTTTTTTAATGGGAATTCTTTTTTCATTTGGACTATTTCTAAAACATAAATTATATTCTTTACATCCATCGGATCACAAATATCATTTTTCTCATCTTGTTTTCTTTCTAGAAAGCATCTTTCAACTCTTTATTAAAACATCAGGAAAATAATATTCAAAATTATATGATAAACAATTTGTTGAAAGTTATACAATTAAGAGTGTACATTTGAAGAAAGAATATCACCCTCATAGGGACTATTTAAAAGGTGTTAACCAATGCTAAGTTTTTTCAATGAGAACTTGGTCAAGATCTAATTTAATAAAATCGGAGGGCAATCATTTCATGCTCTCTTGTTCTATATGCTTTTTCAGCAAGCGTTATTTTTGTCTCTTCACTTAGGTCTATACATAATGTAATTAAATGAAAATAGTAAATCATGTATACACGGTATGAATAGTTATCATTTTACTAAAAAATCATTGTGTCGAATTGTCACGCCCCAGACGGGAACGCGACGATGATCCACAACTTAAATACAAGTAAACCAAACAGTCTAGACAATATCAACGAAATCCCAATGGAACTATGCCCTTATGTTACAAACCATAGTGAAAGAGAATAAAAGAGTCCAACAGCGAATACAAGAAACAAGTCCGACAACATCAACAACAATAGATAGTAAGTCCAACAAGCGGAGCACAATAGCTTAATCCGTGGTAGGTTCAACATCTTCAACAAAGTCATCATCTAAAGGTTAGAAAACAGGAGGGGATGAGACAGAAATCCTAGTGGATGGGGTGATCGTGTGGAAGTGTGGCGATATATAGTTAATGCGAGAAACAGTTGTATGAAAACGCGTGAGATATGATGCATGAATTCACACATAGTCCACAAGCGTCGTGATAAAATATTTAAGTAATATACTTATACAGTTTAAGAAAACAGTTCGTGGTCACACAAACACTATGTGATTCAGGCAAGACAGGTAGGATTGCGTACGAAATAATTGGTGATTTCCTTGATCCCTTATAAGTCTCATAATCACTTAATCTAAATCAAATTCTTAATTCTATAATGTAAAAGTCTCTAAAATAAACAGTCTCTTAAATTTTAAGGTGACTAATAAATACAAAAATAGTAATAATGATCAATCAAGTGATCATAAATGCGAAATAGAATTAATAATGATCATGATCACAAGTAATAATTAAAATGAAATAAATTGCAAAATATATATTATTAATATTTACCCGTCAAAGTGACGCGGTAAAATAGTCGATCAAATACATACACGACAAAAGATCAATTACATGCCTGGAAAAATTGGGGGCTTCACATCCTCCCCTGGAAAAATTGCCTGGAAAAATAATCGAGGGCGACTTTCGTTTCTCTTTCGGAGTCCATTGGTCATCAATCTCCCAGTGTAGTGGGGATCTACATTTTCGCCCATATAGTTCCTCGTAGGGTGCCATCCCAATTGTAGCCTGATAGCTGTATTGTAGACGAACTCGGCTAATGGTAAGTGTGAATCCCAACTTCCTTGGAAATCCAATGTGCAGGCTAGCAACATATCTTCCAGGGTTTGAATCGTTCGCTCAGACTGTCCATCAGTTTGTGGATGTGCTGCCGTGCTGAAACTTAGTGAGGTACCCAATTCCCCGTGCAAGCACTTCCAAAATCTGGAGACAAACCTCGGGTCTGTCATCGATACTATGTCAATCGGTACTCCATGCGGTCGAATGATCTCTCGGATATAAATCTGCGCAAGTTTCGCAAGCTATCGTTTTCTTGATGGGTAAGAAGTGTGCGATTTTCGTGAGTCGGATCTACAACTACCCAAATAGCATCATGGCCTCCTCGGTCCTTGGTAGATCCGTCACGAAGTCCATCGTTATGTTTTCCCATTTCCACTCAGAATTCTCAATGGTTGTAGTAAAACGGATGGTCATTGGTGTTCTCGCTTTTACTCGTTAACAAGTTAAACATCTCGCAACGAACTCCGCTACCTGGTTCTTGAGTTTACCCACCAATAACTCCGTTTCAAATCCTTATACATCTTGTTTCCTCCAGGATGTATAGTGTATTTCGAGCGGTGTGCCTCTACGAGGATTCTATTCCTAACGCTTTCGTCACTCGGTACACAAACTCGATTCCGAAATTTGATAACCCCATCTTCATGTACCGAGAATTCTGATCTCTCTCCTTTAAGTATCTTCTGCTTCAGTTTTTGAAGATGCACATTTGTCCCCTGTGCTTCCTTGATCTCATTCAGCAGATCGGGTTTACCTAAAATGTTAGCACATGAAATCTGAGTATTGGTTCTCGTCAGATTCCAATTGCTCAGTTCTTCTAATGATTCCCACTCTCGAATCATAAGTCTGGCTAAGCTCTCCTTTCTGCTCAAAGCGTCAACTACTACGTTAGCTTTCCCGGGATGGTATTGAATATCAAAGTGATAGTCCTCAATCAACTCCATCCATCTCCGTTGCCTCAGATTGAGATCTTTCTGGGAGAATTATACTTCAAGCTCTTATGATATGTGAAAACCGTGAATGTTGCTCCGTAGAGATAGTGTCTCCATTTCTTTAACGCAAACACTATCGCTGCCAATTCCAAGTCATGTGTTGGATAATTGGCTTCATACGGCTTGAGCTTTCGTGATGCATAAGCGATGACCTTTCCTTCCTGCATGAGCACTGCTCCTAGTCCTTCCTTTGATGCATCACTGTAGACGACAAAGTTTTTTGTTCCCTTTGGAAGAGCTAAGACTGGAGTTGTAGTAAGTCGTTTCTTCAGCTCTTGGAAACTAGCTTCGCACTTGTCATTCCACTCAAACTTGACTTACTTCTGGGTTAGTCGAGTGAGCGGTCCGGCTATCTTGGAGAAGTCCTGGATAAATCTTTGATAATATCTAGCTAGTCCTAAGAAACTCCTGATCTCCGTTATAGACTCGGGTTGTTTCCATCCAACCACTGTTTGTACCTTCGAAGGATCTACGGCGATCCCAGTGCCGGATACTATGTGTCCCAAGAACGCGACTTCACAAAGCCAAAATTCGCACTTGTTGAATTTGGCATATAGCTTATGCTCTCGTAGTGTCTCCAAAGCGATTTTCAGATGACGTTCATGCTCTTCTCTAGACTTAGAGTATACGAGTATGTCATCAATGAATATCACTACGAATTGATCCAAATAAGGTTGAAAGACTCGATGCATCAGGTCCATAAATGTTGCTGGTGCATTCGTCAGACCGAAAGGCATCACTACAAACTCGTAGTGTCCATATCGGGTTTGAAATGCAGTTTTGGAAATATCTTCTTCGCGGATCTTCAGTTGGTAATATCCTTGTTGTAAATCAAACTTCGAGTACACCGTCGCTCCTTGAAGTTGATCAAACAATTTGTCTATCCTCGGGAGGGGATATTTGTTCTTGATGGTCACGCTATTAAGACCACGATAATCTATACACAGTCTTAATGTGTCATCCTTCTTTTTGACAAACAGTACAGGTGCTCCCCACGGAGACGTACTCGGTCGAATAAATCCCACATCCATCACCAGTAATTGCGTCTTCAACTCTTGCAACTCAAGAGGAGCCATTCTATATGGTGTTCTAGTAATCGGGCGGTTGGTAATACTCGATGGTGAACTCGACTTCCCTATCCGGGAGGGACAGTGGTGAGTTCTTGTGGAAATACATCCGTGTATGATACGATACTATAGGTACTTGGTTAATTTGTGTCTCAACCTTGGGTTTGTTAATTACAAACGCCAAGTACCCTTGTGCCCCTCTAGTGATCGCCTTCCTTGCTTTCATTGCTGAAATGATTGGGGCAATCTTAACTCCTGCCCTTCCCAAAATTTCCACTTCGGGCTTTCCGGGTTCACATAGCTTAATGGACTTGTTTTGCAGTCCATTTGTGCATGGTGTGCAGACAACAGATTCATTCCCAATATCACGTCGTATTCGGATATAGGTAATAAGATCAAATCGGCAGGAAAATTTATCTCATCAATCTTAACTTCGCATGCGTTATAGATAATATTTGTTATCTGGCTCGCCCCCATAGGAGTTGACACTTCTAGACATATAGGCATATGTTCCATGCATGCATGCAGTTTGTGTACAAAATGCGGTGCGGCAAATGAATACGTTGATCCAGGGTCGAATAGTATTTTAGCGTAGTGGTTAGATACTAGAAGCGTACCTTCCACCACGTCTGTTGCCTCTGGAGCCTCATGTCCGGCCAGTGCAAATGCTCGAGCGGGCATCCTAGCCCGATTACCCTGGCCATTGCCCGGCTTCTGCGGCTGTGCCTGTTTGGTTCGATCTTCGTATTTCGGGCAATCTTTCAGCTGGTGCTGATTACTACCACAGCGCAAACACTTTCCCTGTTTATGCCAACAGTCATTGGCAGTATGTCCCGATTTTTGGCAATGTGCACACACTTGACCCGACTTTCCTTGTATCTTGGTCCCTTCCTTTATTTGTCTTATTAATCTGGTCCCTTCAAACTTAGCGGTGTTTAGATGGTTGTCCCCATGTTGTCTTCTTGAGACTGCCTCGATGGTCTACTCTGTTGAATCTGCCTAATACGGTTCGAGTCCCACTCGATGCGAGAGCTGCGAGAGCCTTTACCACGTCTGAGTAGGTTGTCATTTCAACAGTCAAAAGTTGTTTTTGAAGTTCCAGCTTCAGTCCTCGTGTGAACTTGTAAAGTTTGTCCTCTTCTGTACTGATTGTCCCCAGAGCATACTTGGACAATCGATGAAATTCGGACTCATACTGAGCTACAGACATGTTCCCCTGCTTCAACCTATGGAATTCATCCCGGCGCGCCTCTTTCACAACCTGTGGAATGTATTGTTCATTGAACTCGGCCAAGAAATTTCCCCATGTTCTGGCTACTCGGTCCTGTTCCCACCTTCTCTCAACTGCCCTCCACCAGTCTCTAGCAGCCGATTCGAGACGAAATACGGCGAGTGTGACTTTTTGCTCATCTGAATATTGGATAGCATTAAAGATATTTTCCAGCTTCTCTATCCATTCTTCTGCCTTTAAGTCGTCTGGCTCTCCTAAGAAAGCCGGTGGGTCAAATCGTAGAAAACGCTCCAATGTTCGATCGTTCGCCTCTCTGGTGGGTTCGGGAGCTCGGTGTTGAGGCTCTACTTGTTGCCTCATGAAAACCAGTATTTGTTGTAGGGCTTGTGTAGTCAAGTTGTCTCCTGCAACAGGTGGAGGAGGTGGTGGTAATTCAGGGGAGGGTACCCGGTCCCTGGGTACGTCGTCATTCCCTTGGGGAACTCGGCGAGGTATCCCACGTCCACGATGTTCAGCTATTATGTATCTTGAAGTATTAGTTGCGATCCACGAGTACACGAATACAATAATTATTCGCGTAAAGCAAGTTATATCGTAGGGAAAGTAACAACAAAACACAAGACACTGAATAAATAGCAAAGGCATATCCATTAATGTAAAACTTGAATACACCCATGAAGTACAACAATAGTAATACCGACGTCAATGATACATCTGAATCAAAATACAATTGAATCTAATACAACAGGAAGCAAGGTACAACATGGTGGAATAAGTGTCTACAACAACGAGAGCACAATCTAACAATCAAGCTAACTACTCGGTGAGGTCGCTATCATCGTCACTAGCAGCCTACGTCCATAATCGGGACTTGGTCGGGCTGAGGTGGTGCCTCGACCTCAGGCTAATCGATGAAATCCAGCCACTGCTCAAATCCCTGTGCATCATCAAGCGGAGCAGCCCCAAGTGCCTCAGGCTCTCCGATCTCGACTGGATCCTCCTCAGGATCCTCCTCGGGGTCCTCCTCAAGGTCCTCCTCAGCGTCGGGTACAGGCTCCACCTCGGGTGGTGGCAATGGATATGGATTAGCTGCCAAAGCAGCCTCCAAAGCAGCATCTCGCTGGGCTAGGGCCTGTGTAAGATCCTCTATCACGGTCATCTGCTTGATGAGGGTCTCCTCCAAGCGCTCAATGGTGTCTCGAGACATGTGGGCGTCCATCTCCCACTTCTGGTGGCCGTCACTCGCTCTCTTCATTTTCTCTCGCACATTATCCAGGCGCTCTTGGATAATTTGTATCTGATCCTCCTGCGCCCGTATGGTGTTGTCGCGGTCCTTAATGATGATGGTCAACTCGTTCATTTCGTCTTGGCTCCTTGCCAGGCGCTGTGTTAGGTCCCTGTTACGATGGCGCTCCTCGGACAGCTCTGAGGTAGCTCGAATACTCCGGTGCGGTGAATCGTAAGTGCCGGAAGTAATCCGCTCGGACGGCACGAAAAACGTCCCACCAAGTAGGTGGCGCCGGCTCCATCCTGATCAAACAAAACTAAGGCGGATCAGTCAAAGGCAAAGGAAAGATAATGAGGGAATAGGAAAGAATGAATAAAGAAAGTCAGTCAAGAGTCAACTAAGTCAAGACAAGTATAACTATGGAACCTCAAAATATGCGTTCTAACTTAGTTTCAATCTCAATAATATGGTTCTACGCCAAATTGAAATCGATTTCACACTAGTTAGTCAAGTCGCGGTACTACCCAAAATACAGACCGAGGGTCCTATCCTGGGTCAGCTTGGTGTAAGTTTCCATCTTACTAGCCGAGCTCTGATACCACTCTAACTGTCATGCCCCAGACGGGAACGCGACGATGATCCACAACTTAAATACAAGTAAACCAAATAGTCTAGACAATATCAACGAAATCCCAATGGAACAGAGTCAAATAGCAGCGGAAATAAAGAACAAGTACGAGTTACAACTTACAGTCCAACAAATATCCAAATTACATCCCCGAGAACAACAAAGATAACAACTTAATAGTCAAAGGGTCCTACGCCCTTAAGTTACAGACCATAATGAAAGAGAATAAAAGAGTCCAACAGCGAATACAAGAAACAAGTCCGGCAACATCAACAACAATAGATAGTAAGTCCAACAAGCGGAGCACAAGAGCTCAGTCTGTGGTAGTTTCAACATCTTCAACAAAGTCCTCATCTAAAGGTTAGAAAACAGGAGGGGATGAGACAGAAATCTCAGTGGATGGGATAATCGTGTGCAAGTGTGGTGATATATAGTTAATGCGAGAAACAATTGTATGAAAACATGTGAGATATGATGCATGAATTCACACACAGTCCACAAGCGTCGTGATAAAATATTTAAGTAATATACTTATACGATTTAAACTTGATTCGTGGTCACACAAACACTATGTGATTCAGGCAAGACAGGTAGGATTTGCGTGCGGAATGTAACGCCAATCCTATGCAAGACATATAATGGTTGCGTCACGGATTTGTAGCGCCAACCAATGCAATACAAGTAGCGATTGCGTGCGGTTTTGTAGCGCCAACCAATGCAATACAAGTAGCGGTTGCGCACGGTTTGTAGCGCCAACCAAACGGGTCCGATTAACTCCGGAATCGTATGGATCGACAACGATTCCTTCGTTCTTCCTTGTAACTCCCGAGCAAGATGGTCCAAGACTGTCACCTTATCGCTCCATAGGCAAAGACAAAATCCACAAGTGGAGCTAGCAAGGCTCGGATTTGTCATAATCATGATTAAACCTCAAGTACTACGACCCGCTTCCCTTGGACAAACTCCGTCCCTCGATTTGCGGGATTAGGACGATGGGGCCGTAGGAAGAGTGGAATAGCGGTGAGAGCTGCCGGTTCCATCCCCGACGTATCCATTCCGATCGTGAGCTCGACACACCAAGTTGACTCGGGCAGAAGTAAAAACAAGTTGGGTAGTCAACCAGGCAATGAGTATTATTGATTGAGGAAGCGATTCAGAAAATTTTCGAAAATCGCGAGTGGCAATTATAGCGTTGGTGGAGTTATTTTGATGAAGATGATTATCGGGAGGATAAGCAATCTTCAATATCTTGAAAGATTAGGTGGAACATAAGTCCCGTAATAGATTCAAAATCGCAATACGAGGAAGTCGCCCCGCGATCGGGTATTAATCGGTCAAGACGATCCGATAAGTCAAGGGGTTTTTGAGAAAATAAAATATTTTAATTAATAATTAAAGTCAGAGGGTCCAGGGCTGTTTTAGTAAAATGAAAATAATTTGAGTTAGGTCCTTGATAAAAAGAAAATTTACAATTAGCCCCATTTTGTAAAAACCAATAATTTTGGGGTTAAAAATTGAATAAATAAATATCCCGACCTTGAAAAATTATGAGGTCAGTTCCTAAAATCTCTAAATTTTTCAGAGATTCAGGTTTTTAAAGTTTTGAGGTCGAGTTTTTATAAAATTCTCACATTGGCCCCAAATTTGTTAAAATTGTCATTTCGGGCCTTAAGTTTAAAATAATCGGAACTCACAAACCGGAAGGGATTTTAATGTGATTCCAGTTGGAAAATATCACTAAGGTTAGTAGGATATTGGGAAAAAACAGTTTTAAAAAGAAATAAGTATAGGTCCCTTAACTTTTAAAAATCTCATTTTTGTCCCATTTTGAAATAATTGCCTTTAAGGCTTTTAGGGGTCCAATTGTTATGAAATTTGAACCTTGGATCCAAAATATAATTAAGTTATAGTTAAATTAGTATTTCCAGGTGCATGGGCTGCATAAGTCCTGGAAATTGCATTTGGGTCCTCAAGTTTAATCTTTTACAATTTGGTCCCTCAATTTTAGTAAAATTACTTTCCAAGCTCTAAACACTTGGATTTTTGGAATACTCTTAAAATATGTCATTTTCAGTCCATTAAGAGTGAAAATTTCAAATTTTAAAATTTGGGTCTGGTACAGTTTCGAAAATTGAAAGTAGCCCTTAAACTTCTCAAATTTTACAATCTAGTCCTTGGGCTTTTAAAGGTTGATTTTATTTATCCCCAAAACAATTAAAACTTTATTAAAATGTCCAAAAGTCATTTTTGAACCTGAGTACAGTCCCAAAATTCGAAATTTGCAGAGGGATCCCTTAAGTTTTATTTTCTTGCAATTAAGTCCACCAACTTTCCATTTTTGCATTTTAAGTCCAAAAATTGAAATTTAATCAATTATGCTCGACTTTTCCAGGTTATAAGTCATCAAAAATATGGATTTCAAATATCATACACATGCATGTCCAATTCATACAAGAATTCATCAAATATAACATAAAATTGTACATGCATGCACCTAAATTTCAATAAATAGCATTTTTGAGCAATACTTGAGAAATTTCATAACTTGATACATAAAATTGACATGCAATACATAAAATATATATATCTCAAGTGCTCATGATCAAAATACTACATGCATTTAACAAAAGCACCTAGAAGTTGAAAGGATTTTTCCACCCACCTTAAATTTGGAAAGTTGTGAAATAAAAAGGATAATTTCACAACTTGGTTTGAGGTCACTTAGGTCAGCCCCTAAGTCAAGAAATATCAAAAATTTAGAGTTAGGAAAAATGAGTGAAAAATTAAGAAGAAAAAGAAGAAGATAAGAAAATTGGAAATACTACACTTTACCTTGTGTAGTAAGTGTTTTGAAACTAGTTGAAGCTTCAAATTTGGGATTTTTGGTTCACCTTCAAAATCGCCTAAGGTCAGCCCCTATTTCTCAAAAATGAAAAAGGGGTGTTAAAATTTGAAGAAAATAGGAAGAAGAAGAGAGAAGGGCTCTAGTGTCCAAATCTTACCTTGTAGTCCAATTTCTCTAACAATTATTCTTCAAATCTTCTAAATTAACCAACATGCATGCATGTCTTCAAGTAGTCTTCTAAGTACCTCAAATCAAAATTTCAAACTTAAATTAAGAAGAGAAGGTGATGAGTAGTAAGATATCAAGATGAATTGAGGAATGAAATTTCTTACCTTTGAGATAGGGGGTTCGAATTTTTGATTTAAGTAGGAAGAATGTTTGTTTTTGTTTAGATGTTTGAAGAAAGAATGAGTATTTGATGGTATGAAGAAGATGTTCTTGAGGGTATGAAGGTATGCTTGAAGATGTGAAGGACTTTTGTTTGAAGATTTGAAGATGTGAAGAAATGATTCTTGAAGGTTTGAAGATATGAAGAATTGGTGTTTGAAGATTTGAAGATATGAAGGATTGGTGTTTAAAGATTTGAAGATAAGAAGGATTTCTTAGAGAGAGATTAGAGAGAAGGAGGAGAATTTGTTAGAAGATTAAAATGTGTTGGATGAAATGAAAAAATTTTGCTCATTTTTGGCCATATTGGCCGTCCACTTTGAGAGGGAGGGGGAGAAATTTTTTGTTAAATTTTGTGTCTTGAAATGTGTCTCTTGCATGGGGACAAAAGGGTGGTCAAAGGTATGGGCAAGGGATGGGAAGAGAAGGAATGTTGGTTAAGTGGAGAGATGTTGGGAAAAATAGTAATAAATAATTGGTGTATAAGATAATGTGTATAATGTTTGAATTAATGGTGTAAGTATACACAAGATGACTACATAAGGTGTATGTGTACAAGAGTTGGGTGGTATTTCTACACCAAAAACACCATCATTGTCGTCCACCTAGGGGTATTTTGGTAATTCCATATATTTGTTTTTGTCCCAAATTTGATGATAATAGATGAATAATATCAATCTCCAAAATAATTGGTGATTTCCTTGATCACTTATAAGTCTCATAATCACTTAATCTAAATCAAATTCTTAATTCTATAATGTAAAAGTCTCTAAAATAAATAGTCTCTTAAAATTCTAAGGTGACTAATAAATACAAAAATAGTAATAATGATCAATCAAGTGATCATAAATGCGAAATAGAATTAATAATGATCATGATCACAAGTAATAATTAAAATGAAATAAATTGCAAAATATATATTATTAATATTTACCCGTCAAAGTGACGCGGTAAAATAGTCGATCAAATACATAGATGACAAAAGATCAATTACATGCTCGGAAAAATCGGGGGCTTCACACGAATCATTGATAAATATCAAATACTAGACTAGAATGACATTTGAGATCAGTATAAAACTATATTCTATTGAATCGTCAAAGCCAAAAAAAATAAATTGCGGGATGACATGAAATTTTTTAAGGTTGGAATTTTTTTTTAAAATTAATAATAATTAAAAATTCAGAATATAATACATGTATCAACTCTGGCAATGATCAAGATTCATTTATTTTCTGGCCCATCGTGTGGTGGCCTAGTGGAGTAGTGTGGCTTTCAAAATTTTGGCCCTGGTCCTTGGACATGGAACATATTGGTGGGGCTCCTCATATGATTTTTGGAGAAAGGAGGAAATAGTCTTTTGTACATTTATATAAAAACTGTTTATTTAACTCCTTTAATTTTGTAACCTATAAACGTAAATAAGAATAGATTTTTTTTAATGTTGTTACTATACTTTTTTGATTTTTTTAATGGGAATCCTTTTTTATTTGGACTATTTCTAATGCATAAATTATATTCTTTACATCCATCGGATCACAAATATCATTTTTCTCATCTTTTTTTCTTGCTAGAAAGCATCTTTCAACTCTTTATTAAAACATAAGGAAAATAATATTCGAAATTATATGATAAACAATTTGTTGAAAGTTATACAATTAATAGTGTACATTTGAAGAAAGAATATCACACTCATACCGGGACTATTTAAAAAGGTGTTAACCAATGCTAAGTTTTTCGAATGAGAACTTGGTCAAGATCTAATTTAATAAAATCGGAGGGCAATCGTTTCATGCTCTCTTGTTCTATATGCTTTTTCAGCAAGCGTTATTTTTGTCTCCACTTAGGTATATACACAATGTAATTAAACGAAAAATAGTAAATCATGTATAAACGGTCTGAATAGTTATCATTTTACTAAAAAATCATTGTGTCGAATCATTGATAAATATCAAATACTAGATTAGAATGACATTTGAGCTCAGTGTAAAACTATATTCTATTTAATCGTCAAAGCCAAAAAAAAAAATTGCAGGATGACATGAAAGTTTTTAAGGTTGGAATATTTTTTTTTAAATTAATAATAATTAAAAATTCAGAACATAATACACATATCAACTCTGGCAATGATCAAGATTCATTTATTTTTTGGCCCATCGTGTGGTGGCCTAGTGGAGTAGTGTGGCTTTCAGAATTTTGGCCCTGGTCCTTGGACATGGAACATATTGGTGGGGCTCCTCATATGATTTTTGGAGAAAGGAGGAAATAGTATTTTGTACATTTAGCGACCTAAATTATTTTTCTTTTAGCATCTAACAACCTCTATTATATGAACTTTAAAACTAATTTACCACATCCGGCCAACCACACTTGCATATCCCATGTATATTACAATAGGATAAAATTTAATAACATTGCACCAGAATTTTTATCAATCATCTAAGATATATCTCAACTTATCAAGTAAATGTTTTCATAATTGAATCTCAAGAAATATAATTAAATTACAATTTTTTTTCTTTAGGTTTTACATAGTAGGGTACAATATATTCGTGAAAATAAAATATGCGGGATATGTATGTACCATATGATTCATGTATTTTGTTATGGAGTTGATAATTTCATCGTGTTAAGCAAATTTTGACAAATGACACATATCAAATTTCATTGCTTCCACACATAAAACTTAAGAAAACTCAAAACAAAAGAGCATAAACATGATTCATGCTCTGCATTCACAAACATACAACTTATGATTAAATTGTAATTATTAAAATTATCTATCAACAATAACATTAGTACATGTGAATGCTTATTATTAAACAATATGGATTGATAAGTTATCAATCCAGATCATGACAATGTCCATGATCAAGTTAAGCGAGCCGCAACCTACATCATGGCAAGCGATTGTCCCTGTGACACAAACATCTTCACATGCAATTTGGAGTAGCTTTCTTGGTGACAATATTGCCGATGTTGTTCATACAACTTCCACCACAGCAACAACTGTAATGTGTGTAAAACATCAGGCACACACATATGTATATATATTATCATCATTTTCTAACTATAAATAAATATATATAAACACGTGATTGTGTCTGTGTGATAGAGAGAGGGTGAGATGAGTTACCAAGTAAAAGTAGAACGAAAAAACCCAACTTATTAACTGCAGATGATTGAATAGTTCTCCCCATCTTCTTTTGAGATTATGTTTACTTTTCAAGTGTTTGAGCACTTGGTTCAATGAAGTATGTGCCATATTTATATTTTTACATCCATCGGATCACAAAAATTATTTTTCTCATCTTGTTTTCTTGCTAGAAATCATCTTTCAACTCTTTATTAAAACACCAGGAAAAGAATATTCGAAATTATATGATAAAAAATTTGTTCAAAGTTATACAATTAAGAGTGTACATTTGAAGAAAGAATATCTGCCTCATACCGGGACTATTTAAAAAGGTGTTAACCAATGCTAAGTTTTTCCAGTGAGAACTTGGTCAAGATCTAATTTAATAAAATCGGAGGGCAATAGTTTCATGCTCTCTTGTTCTATATGCTTTTCAGCAAGCGTTATTTTTGTCTCTTCACTTAGGCATATACACAGTATGGATAGTTATCAATTTACAAAAAAATCATTGTGTCGAATCATTGATAAATATCAATTACTAGACTAGAATGTCATTTGAGCTTAGTGTAAAACTATATTCTATAGAATCGTCAAAGACAAAAAAAAAAAAAAATTGCGGGATGCATTAAATTTTTTAAGGTTAGAATTTTATTTGAAAGGTAATAATAAATAAAAATTCAGAACATAATACACGTATCAACTCTGGTAATGATCAAGAATCATTTATTTTTTGGCCCATCGTGTGGTGGCCTAGTAGAGTAGGGTGGCTTTCTGAATTTTGGCCCTGGTCCTTTGACATGGAACATATTGGTGGGGCTACTCATATGATTTTCAGAGAAAGGAGGAAATAGTCTTTTGTACATTAAGAGACCTAAATTATTTTTCTTTTAGCATCTAACAACCTCTATTATATGGACTTTACAACTAATTTACAACATCCGACCAACCACACTAGCATATCCCAGGTATATTACAATAGGATAAAATTTAATAATATTGCACCAAAAGTTTTATCAATCAACTAAGATATATCTCAACTTTTTGAGTAAATGTTTTCATAATCGAATCTCAAGAAATATAATTAAATTACAATTTTTTTATGATGCATGTACCATATAATATATATCTCAACTTTTGTGAAAATAAAATATGCGAGATATGTGTGTACCATATGATGCATGTATTTTGTTATGCAGTTGACAATTTCATCGTGTTAAGCAGATTTTGACAAATGACACATATCAAATTTCATTGCTTCCACACATAAAACTTAAGAAAACTCAAAAAAAGAGAGCATAAACATGATTCATGCTCTGTATTCACAAACATACAACTTATGATTAATTTGTAATTAATAAAATTATCTATCACCAATAACATTAGTACATGTGAATGCTTATTATTAAACAATATGGATTGATAAGTTATCAATCCAGATCATGACAATGTCCATGATCAACTTCGCAGTAGCCTCAACCTACATCATGGCAAACACTGTCCTCGGTACACGCAACATCTTCACATGCAACTTGGAGTAGCTTTCTTGGCGACAATATTGGCGAAGTTGTTCCTGCAGCTTCCACCACAGCAACAACTGTAATGTGTGTAAAACATTACACACACATATGTATATATATCATCAACATTTCTAACTATAAATAAATATATATAAACACGTAATTGTGTCTGTGTGATAGAGAGAGGGTGAGATGAGGTACCAAGCAAAAGTAGAAGGAAAAAACCGAATTTATTAATTGCAGATTATTGAATAGTTCTCCCCATCTTTTTTGAGATTATGTTTACTTTTCAAATGTTTGAGCACTTGGTTCAATGAAATATGTGCCTTATGTATAGTCAAACATGAACCACACACAACCTGGTCGGTCTATTTTCTAACCCACCCACACCGCAATACACTCAAATAGTTAATATTTTGACAAAATGATATTTATTTGTATGAACGTCAAGTCAAACAATAACAAGATTTATAATGCCAACAAAAATGTAATATGTGATGACCCAACCGTTTTTCATTACTCGAACTTTTTAAATTAATATTCATAAATAATCTTGCATCAAATATCTAGTTTACATTTTTAATGTGCGATTTACTCGCTTTATACATTTTATTTGCCGTGTTAGTTAATTTTGCTTACTTCATTTTAAATAATATGAAACTTATCAATCAACAAAATTTTAAAAATTTTGAAGTTTTTGAAAAGTTAAGGAGAGGTAAATAATAACTATAATAGAACTTAGACTTTGGGTTTGGGTGGTTGTCCATTGTTGTACACCAAACATTGTATTCTTCTATCAACCAAATGTCGTTTATACATAAAAAAGATTATTCCTTTAATATTTTCAACTATCATCATCTGTATAAATTGTTCAAATAATTTAGAATTTGTATGATTTTATTTAAATGGAATCTTTCTGAATATTATCTATATATATATAGATGCTTACTTTTTCTTTAAGTATTTATCAATCATCATCTCGGGATAAATTAATTTGCAACTTATATTATGACCCATTTGAAAAATCATTTTAATGGAATGAATATTTGTCAACTATTATTTTCTACAAGTTTATGCTTAAGGAATATTGTTTATGTGACGCCCCGAATTTTAGCGACGTGAGATACGACGTTGTTTAGTGATTTATTTATTTGGTTAAGTAACACGAACCCATTATTAATGAAACGCTACCAGATTCTTATTTATTTATTCATTCCAACGCCAATTACGCCTTCCTCATTTTCGAGCCTAATTATTTTATATTCTCCTCTAGTATTATTACTTGATCGGTTAACTACGACTTTAGAAATAATAGACCCTCGAAAATTTAGAAGTACATTTCGACCCTTATCCAAATATTTCATCTTATTCTATAATTCATCAAAACCAACTTCCAATTTATTTGTGGAATACACTTCTAACCAAATCCCAATTTATTTTGAGAAAATACACATTTTGTTATTTCACATCTTTATTTTTATCCTCCTATATATATATATATATATATGCATATATATATATATATATATATATATATATCTAAACCTAATAAGTTTCAATCATAATAAAAAAAAAATTAAAAAAAAATAATAAATATATTATTTCCCCCCCAACTTTCGGCCATAGGCATATGGGGGGGACAACTTTTTTTTTCTTTTCAAACAAATTAGGTGTTAAACAATGAGCAAGACAAGCAAATTCTCCTCCTACAAACCTTACATTTTGGCCCTTAGGATTTAGGGTGGGATCCAATTTTGCTTTTCCTCCAACAATTCAATGACAAATAAACAATTGTCCAAGACAAGGAATTCTCCTCAAGCACCATACGGCTCCTATGATTTACAGGGGATCCAATTTTCTTTCTCTATCTAATCAAACATTCCAACCTTCTTGAGTTCATCCTTGAACAAGTACACACCAAAAACACTTCCAAAAAAACTCTAAAGTGGTCAAAAATTACCAAGTAAGGTGAGAATTTTTTTTTCTTTGTTTTCATTTTTACCTCTTTGAAACTTCAAAAATATACCTCAAATTCCTAACATGATGAATCATTTTTATACTCCTAGTAGATTATCTCTTGAAGAATTAGATACCTAGACTTGACTACAAGATTGAAGAAGAAATTCAAAGACTACACACTTTAAGGTGAGAAAATTTTGGTTTAGCATTTTCCTCTTGACAACATGAAGAATTAGTTTTGACTCAAGGATGTGAATTTTTGGAGCTTAGGGGTTAATCTACACCATCTCAAGTTGAAGTTAGAAGCTTGAAGAAAAATTTCATTTTTGGGGACTACTTGAGGATATTAAGGTAAAAATTAACCCATTTATTTTAAGATATTTTCCTTGGACTTGAGACCTCAATTTTAACACCAAAATATGGATATATTGACATTTAGGGACTGAACTTTGAGAGCTAGAACCAAGAGCTTGGATTCTTAAGAAGATCTCCATTTTAAACCACAACCCAAAAAGCTACTACGAGGTGGGTGAAAATGTTTCTACAAAAATGCATCATTTTTTCTACTAGTTCACAAAAATGCATGTTCATGTGAAAATATGATATTTTATGAATTTTATCAAGTATTTATGAGATTTATGTTTTAATGAAATTTTGAGAAGAAAAAAAAAGATGAGTATGATATTTTTCTTGCATAAAATATTGATAAAAATTGTTCATCATTATGCTTTTATGATTTATGATGCTATGAATGTTAAAATATATTTTAGAAATATTTAAAATGAGTTTTTATATATTATTGGAATTCTGGACTTGTAACTTGTGCAAGAAAAATCGAAGCTTGGGTTATTTTTGTAATTATTGTGAAATATTGGGCCAAAAGTGTAAATATGAAAAACTGTGAAGGCCACCTCTGAAAATTTGAAATATTGGACCCAATAATCTGTAAATTTCATATATGAAGTGACTTGAAAGATTGGGACCCCTTCCGGGCAAGAAAATACAATAACGAACAAGTTTGATATCAAAATATAAAATTGTAAAACTTAAAGGACTAAAACTGTAATTTTTAAAACTGGGGCAGTTAAGGTATCTCGAAAACTTGCAGATTTATTTAATATGATATTTTAAACCTTTAGTTCAAATTTCATAACCATCCGACTTGAAACAAGCCTTTAACGACAACAAATTGCTTTTGGGCCAAAGTTGTAATTTTTGAAAATAAGGTACCTAACTTTCGAAATTTTCAAAACTGTTTTAACCACAACTTATTACTGTCCAAAGAAGTTTTTTAAAATTAGAATCACCTCAAAATCCTTCTCGGTTTAAGATTTACCTAATTTTAAAATAGCAAGTCAAAATAGAAATTTTTGGAAACTAGAAGGCGATTCTGCAAATTTTATAAAATATGTCGTGAGCCTCTGGAAAATTTAAATATCTGAAAATTAGAAATTTTTGAAATTGATCTTACCTTTTTCCGAGTCCAGAATCGAAACTTATCGAATTTTAGAACTGGTAAGGTAATATTGTTCCTTAGTAAAAATTATTTTTATTTTAAAATTTGCTAAGGACATTGAAATTGATATTTTCTAACTTGGCTACCTTATAAAAATTTTAAGATATAATTTTTGTACTTATCTAATAAAAATATCGAGCTTGAACGTAATGCGCCGAACCGAATATATTAAAACCGGCTAGATTATCCGCCCGATAACTGGACCGCGAGTTTTATTTTAAAATAAATACCGGATATTGTATGACCAAGATCACTCCGGACTTGCTAAACTGATTTTATCAAATTTTCGAACGAGCAAGATAGTACTTGGAAGAGAAATTTTGAAGTGAAAATTTAAGTGACACGTAAAGTGGAATTAAAAATGAAGTGAAATATGAAGTGAAGTGAAACTTGAAGTGAAACGTGAAATTTAAAGTGAAATGTGAAGTGGAAGTGAAAATGAGAATGAAAGTGAAAAGTGTGAAAATTTAAAGTGGGATAATTTGCTTCGGCTTTATCCAAGTGAAGTGGGATAATTTGTTTGGCTTTATCCGAGTGGGATAATTTGCTTCGGCTTTATCCAAGTGATGTGGGATAATTTGCTTCGGCTTTATCCAAGTGATGTGGGATAATTTGCTTCGGCTTTATCCAAGTGGCGTGGGATAATTTGCTTCGGCTTTATCCGATTGAAAGTGGAAGTAAATTTAATAAAATATTAATAGTGTTTGACTGATTCTGACCAATCTAACATAATGGTTAATGGAAAATCTTTATACAAACAACGAGACAAAGTCATATGCACGTCATCCATTGTTTTCCATGAAATGATTTTCCGTGCATAAAACGAGCCACACTCGCACACCAGCACCCACCTACTGAGAATTTTTGTTCTCACCCCACCTCTTTTATCAACCAGAGGATGAAGAGTTGTATCAGGACAATGGCGATGATGGATCTCAAGACGTAGCTTAGTTATGTATTGTATTATGGGCTTTATTAAGACGATGGATTTTATTTGTGATGATTTAGACTTTGAACTTATTTAATGTAATAGCAGGGCGTAGGACCCTGTAGAACTATTATTATGTTGTATTTTTAATTTTCTGGATTCTGCTGTAACCATACTCTGACTTAGTTATTCCCTTATTTATAATTAGTCGGGATTTTATCTTTCTATTTTCGTATGTTGGAGGATAAATAAGTCGGCTTGGTAAACTGGCATAAGTTTGGTAAATTGTGTCAGGGCTTCCATTTTGGGGCGTGACAGTTTACTTATATATTATATACATATATTTTTTCCAAAGTACCTATCGTATTCTTTTTAATTAAATAATAATTTGTCAACTACCATTGTGTCCTGTAGATAATATGCTTTGGGTTGTTGGTTTAAAGAAAATTATATATTGATAGTGATGCATTTGTTATTATTTAGTTGTTGTCCAATGATGTACACCAAACATCTTGCCCCTTCAACTTTGCCGAAAGCTATTCAAATAATACAAATGTATTCCTTTAACTTTGTCTACTATCCTCCTCTCTATGAATGGTTTGAAGATTTAAAAACTTTTTGATTTTGATTATTAGTGAAGTATTGTTTTTAATATTAACTGTATAAATATCTATATTTTTTTATTAAAAACTTATCAACAATTTATCATTTGGCAATAGACATTTTTGCAACACGTAATATAACAATCTAAGACATCATGTGGTGGAGTATATAATCGAGACACCATCGCGTGTACAATAGTGAAAAATTATTTAAAGTTTGGTGAAAAAGTGCAATAACTGTTAAAACTTTGATGATTTGACGGTCTTGCCCTCATACCCTCCGCACGTGACGACATCTCGATGGCTTTCGAATCCCTGAGGCTACATTGTTATGATTCGATAAAGTTTAGGTACTGAGTCTCCGAGAAATAAAATTTAGTCATTAATCACGCAGAAGGGCTATAGTACTCACTTGTCACTTTTTTTTTTTGAGTAAGACCCACTAGTCACTTAACTAAACAATTATTTGTCAACTACCATTGTCTACATGTATATGCTTGGCGATTCTTGAAACTTTCATATATAGATTTTTTTTTTAAATACATATCGATCACCTATACTTATGTACAAGAATATGCTGGAATTGTTTTAAAAAAGCTTTTATGAATATATATACTTTCTTTTCAAATTACTTATCAATAATACTTTTAATTAAATAATTGTTTCTCAATTATCATTGTCGATAAGTTTATTCTTTTATTTGTTGTTATTATTTAGATTTGTCCCTTGACCTACCAAATGTGATTTGTATAAAAAGGTTTATTTTATTCCTTTAATTTTGTCAACTATGAACATAAATAAGAATAGTCTTTTTTTAATGTTGTTATTATACTTTTTTGATTTTTTAATGGGAATTCTTTTTTCGTTTGGACTATTTCTAATACATAAATTATATTCTTTACATCCATCGGATCACAAAAATCATTTTTCTCATCTTGTTTTCTTGCTAGAAATCATCTTTCAACTCTTTATTAAAACATCAGGAAAAGAATATTCGAAATTATATGATAAAAAATTTGTTCAAAGTTATACAATTAAGAGTGTACATTTGAAGAAAGAATATCGCCTCATAAGGGACTATTTAAAAAGGTGTTAACCAATGCTAAGTTTTTCGAATGAGAACTTGGTCAAGATCTAATTTAATAAAATCCGAGGGCAATAGTTTCATTCTCTCTTGTTCTATATGCTTTTTCAGCAAACGTTATTTTTGTCTTTTCACTTAGGTATATATATACACAATGTAATTAAACGAAAAATAGTAAATCAAGTATAAACGGTAAGAATAGTTATCATTTTACTAAAAAATCATTGTGTCGAATTATTGATAAATATCAAATACTAGACTAGAACGACATTTGAGCTCAGTGTAAAACTATATTCTATTGAATCATCAAAGCCAAAAAAAATAAATTGCGGGATGACATGAAATTTTTTAAGGTTGGAATTTTTTTGAAAATTAATAATAATTAAAAATTGAACATAATACACGTATCAACTCCGCAATGATCAAGATTCATTTATTTTTGGCCCATCGTGGTGGCCTAGTGGAGTAGTATGGCTTCGAGAATTTTGGCCCTGGTCCTTGGACATGGAACATATTGGTGGGGCTCCTCATATGATTTTTGGATAATGGAAGAAATAGTCTTTTGTACATTTAGCGACCTAAATTATTTTTCTTCTAGCATCTAACAACCTCAATTATATAAACTTTAAAACTAATTTACCACATCCGGCCAACCACACTTGCATATCCCATGTATATTACAATAGGATAAAATTTAATAACATTGCACCAGAATTTTTATCAATCATCTAAGATATATCTCAACTTATCGAGTAAATGTTTTCATAATTGAATCTCAAGAAATATAATTAAATTGCAATTTTTTTTCTTTAGGTTTTACAAAGTAGGGTCCAATATATTTGTGAAAATAAAATATGCGGGATATGTTTGTACCATATGATTCAGGTATTTTGTTATGCAGTTGACAATTTCAGCGTGTTAAGCAGATTTTGACAAATGACACATATCAAATTTCATTGCTTCCACACATAAAACTTAAGAAAACTCAAAAAAAGAGAGCATAAACATGATTCATGCTCTGCATTCACAAACATACAACTTATGATTAAGTTGTAATTATTAAAATTATCTATCAACAATAACATTAGTAAATGTGAATGCTTATTATTAAACAATATGGATTGATAAGTTATCAATCCAGATCATGACAATGTCCATGATCAACTTCGTAGTAGCCGCAACCTACACAAGGCAAACAGTGTCCTCGGTACACGCAACATCTTCACATGCAACTTGGAGTAGCTTTCTTGGTGACAATATTGCCGACGTTGTTCCTGCATCTTCCACCACAACAACAACTGTAATGTGTGTAAAACATCACACACACACATATGTATATATATCATCAGCATTTTCTAACTATAAATAGATATATATAAACATGTGACTGTGTCTGTGTGATAGAGAGAGGGTGAGATGAGTTACAAGCAAAAGTAGAACGAAAAACCCGACTTATTAAGCTGAGATGATTGAATAGTTCTCCCTATCTTCTTTTGAGATTATGTTTACTTTTCAAGTGTTTGAGCACTTGGTTCAATGAAGTATGTGCCATATTTGTAGATAAAACTTACTTTTAATTATTTTCTATTTTATATGTGCCATACTTATAGAACGATCCTTTTAAATAATCATTTTATTGGAATGATTATTTGTCAACTATTATTGTCTACAATAATATGCTTAAGAACATTGTTTACTTATATGTATATATATTATATACATATATTTTTTCCAATGTACTTATCATGTTCTTTTTAATTAAATAATAATTTGCCAACTACCATTCTGTCATGTAGCTAGATAATTTGCTTGAGGTTTTTGGTTTAAAAAAATTATATATTGATAGTGATACATTTGTTCTTATTTAGTTGTTGTCCTATGACGTACACCAATCATCTTGCCCCTTCCACCTGCCAAAAGCTATTCAAATGGTAAAAATGTATTCCTTTAACTTTATCAACTATCCTCGTTTCTATGAATGGTTCAAAGATTTAAGAACTTGTATGATTTTCATTATCAGTCGAATATTTCTTTTTAATGTTAACTGTATAGATATCAATATTTGTTTTTACTAAAATCTTGACAATAATCATTTGGCAATAAAGAATTTTGGCAACATGTAATATTGACCTTTTTGAGTTTGTTACTCAATTTGACGGTCTTGCCATTATGCCTAAGCACGTGATGACATCTAAACAGCTTTTGAATGCCTAAGGGTGCACTGTTACGCTCCGACAAAGTTTAGGTACTGAGTTTCCGCCAAATAAAAATTAGGCATTAATCACGCAGAAGTGCTATAGTACAGGTTGCAAAAAAAAATCCCACAAGTCACTAAACTAAACAATTATTTGTCAACTACCATTGCCTAGATGAATATGATTATCGTTTCATGAAACTTTCATATATATATATATATATATATATGTATATATATATATATATATATATTTTCAAAGTACCTATCAATCAACTATCACGATGTACAAAAATGTGTTGGAGAATATTTTTTATAAAAAAAACTTATATGTATTGATTTACATTCTTTTCAAATTACCTATCTATAATATTTCTAATTAAATAATTTTTTGTCTCCAATCATTTCCTATAAGGATATATATATATATATATATATATATATTTTTCAAAGTACCTATCAATCAACTATCACGATCTACAAAAATGTGTTGGATAATTTTTTTATAAAAAAAACTTATATGTATTGATTTACATTCTTTTCCAATTACCTATCAAAAATATTTCTAATTAAATAATTTTTTGTCTCCAATCATTTCCTGTAAGGATATTTTTTTATTTGTTGATATTATTAGATTTGTCCATTGCACCTACCAAAAAGTCATTTATATATAACAAGTTTTACTTTATTCCATTAATTTTGTAAACTATAAATGTCAATAAGAATAGTTCGAAGAAATAGACTTTTTGATTTTTCTTAATGGGAATTATTTTTTCATTCGGACTTTTTCAATGCATAAATTATATTCGTTCCTTTAATTTGATCACAAATATCATTTTTTACCTTTTTTTCTTGCTAGAAAGGATCTTTCAACTCTTTATTAAATTATCAGGAAAAGAATATCCGAAAATATATGATAACAAAATTTTGTTGAAAGTTATACAATTAAGAGTATGTAATTGAAGTAGAATATCACCATCATACCGGGACAGTTGAAAAAGGTGTTATCCAATGCTAAGTTTTTCCACTAAGAACTTGGTCAAGATCTAGTTTAATAAAATCGGAGGGTAATAGTTTCATGCTCTCTTGTTCTATGTACTTTTTCAACTAGAGTTACTTTTGTCTCTTCACTTAGGCATATACACAGTAATTAAATGAAAAACAGTTACGCATGTATAAAAGGTATAGATAATTACCATTTTTCAGAAGAACTCACCGTATCGAATCATTGATAAAGATCAAATACTAGATTAGGATGACATTTGAGCTCACTGTAATACTATATTCTCTAGAATCGACAAAGCCAAAAAAAATAAATTGCTGGATGACATGAATTATTTTAGATTGGAAAAGGTTTTTGAAATTTAATAATAATTAAGAATTCCGAACATAATATGCCACGCCTCAAATTTGCATGACCTAATATAATTGAATAATGTCCGATGGGGTACAACCCCATGTATTCAAAATCTTAGGCCCGACAAGAGCTATTATCCAAAGCACAATCAACTAGAAACCATAAATACAACAGAAGCCTTCACAATCATAAAATTAAAATAGAATTTCAATTAACCTATCTTTACAAAATAAAATAGTTATATTATTCAAACGCTTATAAATAAGTCTGTCAAAAGAAAACTGCTAGTTTGGGTCAATCCTGATCTGGAAGCCTGATTTCTGTCTCATCGATCTCAAAATATTTTGCCTCTCAAAAGTTTTTATAAAATTGTGGGGTACGCTAAACGAACCCAATAGGTTGGGATAGGAGAATGCAATATTTGTTTAATTGAACAATGAAGTGTTTCCTTTACTTGAGCAAAGTACTTGAGGTGTTTAAAAGATTTTATGAATGCATGATAATGGTGCACTTAATTTACCGCAATGATCAAAAACATAGTGCAATTCAATATTGATATATTAATTTTGGAAGCAATCATTGATGCAATGCACATTGTACAACTGTCACGCCCCAAACGGGACGCGACGAACGATCCACACCTTAAATACAATAACCAAACAGTCCAGACAAATATCAACGAGAACCCAATGAGACAGAGTCTAAATAGCAGCGGAAATAAAATAAAAAGTACAAGTTACAACTTAAGTTCCAACAAAATCCAAATACGTCCAACATAATAACCTGAATAAGTTTACAGGTCAAACTAAAATAAAATGTAAAGTACAATATCCAAATCTTAATCGTCAAAGGGTCCTACGCCCTTAAATTACAGTCAAAGAGAGAAAAGAGTAGCAGGATAAACGGGAGTCCAACATCAATAGAAGTACATGAAATAAGAACGATCATCGTAAAAAAGATCAAGATCGACATGCGGGCGAGGTCATCAATTTGTGGCGGTTCGAAATCTTCAATATAGTCCCCATCTAAAGGTTAGAAAACGGTGGGGATGAGACAGAAATCTCGGTGGATGGGGTGATCGTGGTGCAAGTGTGGCGCAATATAGTTAATGTGAGAAAACAGGTTATATGAAAACGCGTGAGTATGATGCATGGATTCACACACTGTTTCGCAAGCGTCGTGATAAAATATTTAAATAATATACTTATACGATTCAAGAAAACAGTTCATGGTCACACAGCACTATGTGATTGATCAGACAGTAGGATTGCGTGCGGAAGTGTAACGCCAATCCTATGCAAGGCAAATAATGGTTGCATACGGATTTGTAGCGCCAACCAATGCAACAGTAGCGATTGCGTGCGGAAATGTAACGCCAACCAAAATGGGTCCGATAACTCGGAATCGTGTGGATCGAATAACGATTCCTTCGTTCTTCCCGTAACTCCCGGTCAAGATGGTCCAAGACCGACACCTTATCGCTCCGTGGGCAAAGACAAAATCACATTGGAGCTTGCAAGGCTCGGATCGTCATAATCATGATTATAGCGGCCAGCCTTGCCGGTTCCATCCCCGACGTATCCATTCGGGATTTGGAGCTCGACACACCAAGTTGACTCAGGCAGGAAAGTAATTACAAGTACAAGCAGTCAACCGGGCAGTCGAGTATTATTGATTCAGGGAAGCAGTTTTAGGAAATTTTTTGAAAAAACGCGAGTGGCAATTATGGCGTTGGTGGAGTATTTGGATGAAGATGATCATCGGAAGGATAAGAAATCTTCGATATCTTGAAAGATTAGGTGAAACATAAGTCCCGTTATAGATTCAAAATCGCAAGGCGAGGAAGTCGCTCCGCGATCGGGTATTAATCGGTCAAATTGATCCAATAAGTCAAGGGTTTTGAGAAAATAAAATACTTTAATTAAATATCCATGTCAGAGGGTCTAGGGCTATTTTAGTAAAAGAGAAAATAATTTGAGTTAGGTCCTTCATAAAAGAAAAATTGTAATTTAGCCGCGTTTTGTAATTAAGAGGTCAGTTCCTAAATTCTCCAAATTGTTCAGAGATTCAGGTTTTTAAAATTTTGAAGTCGAGATTTTGTAAAATTCTCACATTGGCCCCAAATTTGTAAAAATTGCCAATTCGGACCTTAAGTTTTAAAATTCGGAACTCACAAACCGGAAGGGCTTTTAATGTGATTCCAGTTGGAAAATGTCACTAAGGTTAGTAGGATATTGGGACAAAAGCAGTTTTTAAAAGAAATATGTGTAGGTCCTTTAACTTTTGAAAATATCATTTTTGTCTCATTTTGAAATAATTGCCTTTAAGGCTTTTAGGGGTCCAATTGTTATGAAATTTGAACCTTGGGTCCAAAATATAATTAAGTTATAGTTAAGTTAGTATTTCCAGGTGCATGGGCTGCATAAGTCCTGGAAATTTCATTTGGGTCCTCAAGTTTAGTATTTTACACATTAGTCCCTCAATTTTAGAAAAATTGTTTTCCAAGCCCTAACCACTTGGGATTTTGGAACACCTTTAAAATATGTCATTCCCAGTAACTTAAGAGTAAAAATTTCAAATTTTAAAGTTTAGGTCTGGTACAGTTTTAAAAATTACAAAGTAGCCCTTAAACTTACAAAATTTTACAATCTAGTCCTTGGGCTTTTAAAGGTTGATTTTATTTATCTTAAAACTCTTAAAACTTTATTAAAATGTCCAAAAGTCATTTTTGAACCTGAGTACAGTCCCAAATTTCGAAATTTCCAGAGGGGTCCTTTAACTTTTATTTTCTTGCAATTTAGTCCACCAACTTTCCATTTTTACATTTTTAAGTCCAAAATTGAAATTTAATCAATTATGCTCGACTTTTCAAGGTTATAAGGCATCCAAAACATAGATTTTAAAGATCATACACATGCATGTCCAATACATACAAGAATTCATCAATTAAAACATTAAATTGCACATGCATGCACCTAAAATTCAATAAATAGCAAATTTGAGCAACTCTTGAGAATTTTCATGACTTGATAATTAAAATTGACATGCAATACATAGATTATATATATCTCAAGGCTCATGATCAAATTTTTTACATGCATTTTAATAAAACACCTAATAGTTGGAAAAATATTTTTTCCACCCACCTTAAAATTGGAAATTGTGAATTAAAATGATAATTTCACAATCTTTGGATGAGGCCTCTTAGGTCAGCCTCTAAGTCAAGAAATATCAAAATTTGAAGTTAGAAAAATGAGAGAAAAACTAAGGAGAAAAAGAAGGAGATAAGAAAATGAGAAAGACTACACTTTACCTTGTGTAGTAGGTGTTTGGAGACTAGTTGAAGCTGTAAAATTGGAAATTTTGGTTCAACTCCAAAATCACCTAAGGTCAGCCCCTATTTCTCAAAAATGAAAAAGGGGTGTTAAAATTTGAAAAAAAAAATAGAAAGAAGAGGAAAGGAGAGTTCTAGTGTCCAATTCTTACCTTGTAGTCCAAATTCCTCTACTAGTTCTTCTTCAAGTCTTCAAGTTTCACCACCATGCATGCATGTCTCCAAGTGGTCTTCTAAGTACCTCAAAATCCAAAATATAATCTTAAGTTAAAAGAAGAAGGTGATGAGTAGGAAGAATTTAAGTTGAATTGAGGAATGAAATTTCTTACCTTGAGAAAGGGGGTGTTCGAATTTTTGAGTTTTAAGTGGTAAGATTGTTTGTTTTGGTTTAGATGTTTGAAGAAAGGAAGTATGTTTGATGTTAGGAAGAAGATGTTCTTGGAGTTATGAAGATGAGTTTGAAGATGTGAAGGACTTGTGTTTGAATATTTGAAGATATGAAGAAGTGATACTTGAAGATATGAAGAACTTATGTTTGAAGATTTGAAGATGTGAAGAGTTGGTGTTTGAAGGTTGGAAGATATGAATGAATTTTGTTTGAATATTTGAAGATGTGAATGAATTTTAGAGAGTGGTTAGAGAGAAGGAGTAGAATTAGTTAGAGGATTAAAATGTGTTGGATGAAATGAACAAATTTTGTTCAATTTCCTTCATGTGGCCGTCCACATTGGTAGAGAGGGGGAGGATTTTTTTTGTTCAATTTTGTGTCTTGCAAATTGTCTCTTGCATGGGGACAAAAGGGTGGTCAAAGGTATGGGCAATGTATGGAATGAGAAGGAATGTTGGAAGACTTCCAACATGTTGGCAAAATTAATAATAAAGAATTAATGTAAGAGATTATGTGTATAATGTTTGAATTAATGGTATAATTATACACAAGATGACTAATATAAGGCGTAGGTGTACAAGAGTTGGATGATATTTTTACTCCAAAAATGTCATCATGGCCGTCCATACTAGGGGCTTTATGGTAATTCCATATATTTTTTTTTTGTCCCAAATTTGATCATAATAGATGAAATATATCAATCTCCAAAATAATTAGTGATTTCCTTGATCACTTATAAGTCTCATGATCACTTAATCTAAATCAAAATGTTAATTCTATAAGGTAAAAGTCTCTAAAATAAATAGTCTCTTAAAATTCTAAGGTGACTAATAAATACAAAAATAGTAATAATGATCAATCAAGTGATCATAAATGCAAAATAGAATTAATAAAGATCATGATCACAAGTAATTAAATAAAATGAAATAAAGTACAAAATATATGTATTATTAAAAATTACCATCAAAATGACGCGGTAAAATAGTCGATCAAAAGTATAAACGACAATAAGGATCAATTAATAGCTCGGAAAAAATCGGTGCTTCACAACAACAATTAGTTAAATACAATAATATTTTTCTTTTCAAAAGGCCATTAGATAACTTAAATTTTAAAATAAACAGTAGCTATCTCGTTTCAAAAACAAAGTATATACTGATTAATCAATTAGTTCATCATCGAAACATGAAACATAGGATCGGTGTTGATTGGACACTACCCTTGTCTATTCTCCTTGATACTTCCAACAATATTTGGCCGAAGCCCTATCACCTTATCCCTCCCCATAGGCTCTCTGTCTCTTTAGCGATGGGTTTTTGCTCAGAGATCGTCATATTCATGAATATACCGTTCCACGACCCGATTCGTCTCCGTCTTGGTCCGACCAGAAAATAGAAATAGACATATGGATAGTCAAACAGGGGACCACACACAACTTTGTTGGTCTATTTTCTAACACACCCACATCGCAATACACTCAAACAATCAATATTTTGACAAAATGATATCTATTTGTGTGGACGCCAAGTCAAACAATTACAAGATTTATAATGCAAACAAAAATGTAATGTGTGACGACCAACCCTTTTTAATTACTCGGACTTTTTAAATTAATATTCACAAATAATGTTGCATCAAATATCTAGCTTTATACATTTTATTTGCCTTGTTTTAATTTTGCTTACTTCAATTTAAATAATATGAAACTTATCAATTCAAGAAGTTAGATAAATTTTGGGTGACTTTTTCAACACTTGTCCTTGGAAATAAGAGAAAAATGTTTGACTTTTCTAAAGAAGAGATTTTCTAGAGGAGATCTTACTAATAATAAATAAACACGATGGTTTTTCTTTAGGTTTTTTAGCTTTATGGGCTTTTGAAAACCGTTGTGCTTGTCCATTTTTATTACAGCATTTTCAATGCCAACACTCTTCCATAATTTAAGATAATGATGAATTAGTTTGCAAATAGACAAACTTATGATGGGGTTATCAACAAAATTTTAAAAATTTTGAAGTTTTTGAAAAGTTAAGGAGAGGTAAATAATAACTATAACGGAAATTAGACTTTGGGTTTGGGTGGTTGTCCATTGTTGTACACCAAACATTGTATCCTTCTATCAACCAAATGCCGTTTATACATAAAAAAAGATTATTCCTTTAATTTTCTCAACTATCATCATCTGTATAAATTGTTCAAAGAATTTAGAATTTGTATGATTTTATTTCAATGGAATCTTTCTGAATATTATCTATAAATATATAGATACTTACTTTGTTTCTTAAGTATTTATCAATCATCATCTCGGGAGAAATTAATTTGCAACTTACATTATGACCCATTTGAAAAATCATTTTATTGGAATGATTATTTGTCAACTATTATTTTCTACAAGCATATGTTTAAGGAATTTTGTTTACTTATATATTATATACATATATTTTTTTCCAAAGTACATATCATATTCTTTTTAATTAAATAATAATTTGTCAACTACCATTGTGTCCTGTAGATAATATGCTTTGGGTTGTTGGTTTAAAAAAAATTATATATTGATAGTGATGCATTTGTTATTATTTAGTTGTTGTCCAATGATGTACACCAAACATCTTGCCCCTTCAACCTGCCAAAAGCTATTCAAATAATACAAATGTATTCCTTTATCTTTGTCTACTATCCTCCTCTCTATGAATGCTTTGATGATTTAAAAACTTGTCTAATTTTGATTATTAGTGGAATATTTTTTTTAATATTAACTGTATAAATATTTATATTTGTTTTATAAAAACTTATCAATAATTTATCATTTGGCAATAAATATTTTGCAACATGTAATATTACAATCTAAGACATCATGTGGTGGAGTATACCATCAAGACACCATCACATGTACAATAGTGAAAAATCATTTAAAGTTTGGTGAAAAAGTGCAATAACTTTTATAACTTTGATAATTTGACTGTCTTGCCCTCGTACCCTCCGCACGTGACGACATCTCGATGGCTTTCGGATCCCTGAGGCTACATTATTACGATTCGATAAAGTTTAGGTACTGAGTCTCTGAGAAATAAAATTTTGTCATTAATCACACAGAAGGGCTATAGTACCCACTTGTCACTTTTTTTTTGAGTAAGACCCACTTGTCACATAACAAAAAAAGTATTTTTCAACTACCATTGTTTACATGTATATGCTTGGCGATTCTTGAGTTATTTTTGTCTCTTCAGTTAGGCATATAAACAGAGTAATTAAATGAAAAATAGAATGACATATATGAATAGTTATTATTTTACAAAAAAATAACGGTATCAATCATTGATAAATATCAAGTTCTAGACTAGAATGACATTTGAGCTCAGTGTAAAACTATATTCTATAGAATCATCAAAGCCAAAAAAATTAAATTGCGGGATGACATTGTTGGGAAATTTATTGTTTAGATTTTGATCAATGCCATGTAAAACTTAAACTAGAAAGTTGGCACCCCATTTTCCTTGTAAGTTGTATTATAATAGATAGGGCTGGAAAAGCTTAGTCAAGTCAGCTATGCCTAGATATATAAGAAGTCAACTGAAGACTGAAGTGAAGACTCATTTGCCAACACAACCGAGTATGGCAAAGAAGAAAAGTCAAGAACTCGATGAAGGTGTATATTGTGAAACACCTATATGAAGAGTTAGTCAAGTCAACTCAAGCCAAGTCTCAAGTTGAAGTGACAGATGAGTAATCCAAAGATTGGAAGCTAACTCAAGTTACCTGGGGAATAAAAGATCGCATGATAAGACAAGACAATTGAACGAGATCCGTTGATGAAAGTCAAGAATGTTACTCGAGAATAGTGACCTGTTAAAGTTGTTAGGGATAAAGTGTTAGTTCCATTGTGTGCAAAAGGAACAAACCAATGGGAAGATCGCACCAAGTGTCGAGATATCTTTGCCATGCCGCAAGACATTAAATACGAGGAAATATCAACATCAAGGATCGCAACAAGACAAGCCAACGAACACAAGTGACTTTTGAAAATCAGCCTTATCTCTTCAACGGGGCGATTTTTGAAAGTTCACTATAAAAGGTGAGGAATCTCATTGAGAAAAGGTTACGCGAACCACGAACGAGCAAGCATTATTCAAACTATAACTTGCAAAATATTCTCAAGATATTCAAGCAAAATCCTCAAGCCTAAATCTCGAATGACATCAATCCAACACAAAGGTGTGAAGGAAAGATAACTTCAAACTGTTGAAGAGGAAACTTTTGAAGAATCAAAAGGGGTCTACTCTCCAAGGAGGATTGTAGGAAGGTTCAAGGTCGAACCAGTATCAAGTTATTGGAGGGCTTCGTGATCAAATCCAAGAAGCTTGAGAAAGTGAATCAAGTAGCAAGGCAACCGCCTCTGTCAAGAAGCCGAGTCGGACGAGAACCCAATTTGTGTGACCAAGGCATCTCTAGACTGAGTCCAAAGAGCAAGTCAGCTGTGTGATCAAGACTTGTCTCTAGACTGATAACCACTTTGTGAAATGATCATTACTTAGTGGATTCCTCCAGGAGTTGGAGAAGAGAGGATTAGAAGAATTACCCCATCTTCGAACCTCTATAAAAATTATTTGTGTCATTTACATTTCAACACTTTTATTTCTGCATACTTATTTATATCTGCTGATAAATTGCTATCTAACTGATTAATAACTAAGTGCTAAAATCAAGTGTTAAAACAAGTTTAATACAAATCAAAGGTTGTTAAGTCTTCCGCTGAAAAACTCAACACAGCCAAGTTAAGTTTCAGGTTAAACAGTTGAGTTATTCTATCAACAACTCTATCGAGTCTGTTGAGTGGCTAACTCTGCTAAATAACCAACTTAGCTATCCCTCAAGGACTTAGCTGTTTGTGTTAACTCTGTAATATTTTAAAAGGACTAAAATCGAAAATTTGATAAGGTTTATTCAACCCCGCCCCTTCTAAACCTTACTTACACCCCTTGGGACCTACAAGTGGTATCAGAGCGGTTGGTTCATTGAGCCTTCTGCACTGGTTACTGAA
This sequence comes from Rehmannia glutinosa, assembly GCA_016081115.2. Lineage (NCBI taxonomy): Eukaryota > Viridiplantae > Streptophyta > Magnoliopsida > Lamiales > Orobanchaceae > Rehmannia > Rehmannia glutinosa. The sequence continues at coordinate 26,551,164 of CM071937.1, forward strand.
CTAGATCTTTATCTTTTCTAAAAGATTTTTAACACTTGTATTTTAAAAATCTTTCACTCTTAGCAAAAGTTATTATCATGGAAGCAAATCTGACACGCATTCTTATGTTCACTATTGAGGAGTTTGATGACTGGAAAATTCGTATGTAGGCTCATCTATCTGCTTTACATGATGAAATGTGGCTAGTGATAGAGGATGGGCCACTGCAAATACTGAAAGTGAACACAACCGCAAGGAGAGCAGCTGCAGCTGAAGGAGAAGAAGTTGTGGCTGAGGCAAGACCAGCCATGGTTGAGAAACCAAAGACTGAGTGGACAAACGAGGACATAAAAAGATACAACTTGGACAATGTGGTCAAGGACATACTTTACAAAACTTTGGACAAAGCAATGTTCAACAAAGTCAAATCTTGCCAAACTGCAAAACAAATCTGGGATAAATTAACTTTAATTTGTGGAGGATCTAAGCAAACTAAAGAAAATAAATTGTCTGTTGTTGTACAGAAATTTGAAAATTTTAAAATGCTTGCAGGTGAAACCTTGGATCAGCTGGATGCCAGATTCACTAAAATCACAAATGAGCTATCAGCACTTGGGAAAGAATATACACAAAAGGAAATGTATATGAAGATTATGAGAAGCCTCCCAGCTGAATGGGAAATGAAGGTCATGGCCCTGAGACATTCAAAGAACCTCACAACAACATCCAATCATGAGCTGTTCTCAGATCTCAAAGCTTATTAGTTTGAGCTGAGAAGAAAAGATCAAGAGGAGACAGCTTGTACCGAAGACAGGTTTGCACTTATAGTCAAGGATGGAAAAAAGTCAAGTCAAGGATGGAAAGAAAGTCAAGTCAAGGAAGCCGCTGCATCAGGAGGAGATTGCCCCGATGGTTAAAAGATTCAACAAGTTCTTCAATAAGAACTATAAAAGAAACAAGGGTGAATCCTCCAGAGACATTCACTCCTCCAAGTTCAAGGGAAGACAGCCTCCCAAGAGAATCGAGCACCAAAGAGTTAGTATCGTAGAGCCGATAACCAAGAACAAAAAAGCGATCAAAGAGCCGAGAACCCGTGTTGGAACTGCAGACAACCAGACACTTTGCTATTGATCGTCCCTATCCAATAGTCAATAAATACAGGAATGAAGAAGAAAGAAAAGTCTTCGAGAGACTCACGAGACAAAGCTAAGTTGAAAAAAGCGGCCAGACCAAAGAGTAGTGAAGCTGACTACTAAAGTGATTCGGAAGAAGAAGCAATGATTTGTCTAATGGCTAAAGAACAAGATCAACCGGACAAGAAGATGAGGTATACTCTAACTCATCTCATTGATTCTAGTGATAGTGATTGTGATACACACACTTCATCACCCACTGATCTTTATGATTCATTAGGCAAAATGATGAAAGACTTTGAGCAGATTAAATCCTCACACACACTATTAAATGAGGAAAACATCCAGCTCAAAAGCCAAAACTCACAGCTGACAAAGGAGCTGAGTACTCTAAGTCACATAGCTGGTGATAACAAGGAGCTGAAGGTTGAGAATGTTAAACTAATAGCAGAGATAGCTGCTATAGAAAAGAGGGAAAATGATCTCAAAAATGTGATTGCCTCATTTACAAAGGCATCTAAATCATTCGATGACCTTATTATGAGCCAAAAAGAATATGGAGATAAGACGGGCCATATGATTCAATTCCTTTGTGCACAGTCAAACTCCTAGAGTGATTTTGGAAAAAGGATCTTCAAGTAATGAAGCATCTCAAAATCTAAGACACCAAATGTTGCACCCACATTCATTCCAAATCACAATCACAAACAAATTGGCCTTGGATATAAAGGGAAAGGAAAATTGGCCGATTGAGTATGCCGAGAGGACGGTGAGAAGAAATCCAGAGAGTTCTCGGCCAAACTCCAAATAAGAAGTACTTTGTGAAGAATAAATCGAAGGTTTATCAAAGAAACACAACGATGGGAATGGTAGAAATTTGGCTATATGAACAATTGAAAAATCAAAAAGTTGGATCATCCAAGAAAGGTCACGAAAGGCAAAAGACTATTATTAGCACACATATGCACCAGGGACACACAGGCAAGCAAAAGAGGTACTCTGAACCTAAAGCCCCCAAGCAATTTCTTAAAGTGAATAATGATTATCAGATATGTGGCAACCTCTTAGAGTCAAGTCATTGGGCTATAGGTTGGTTGGATCATCTTACAACACTAACCCCTCGGGACCTAGGCAAGCATGGGTACCTAAAAACTAATTTCCTTGATTGGGTTCAAGGAACAGTGAGTTCAAGGAACCTGGTACATGGATAATGGTTTATTCCGGACATATGACAGGCAACAAGAAAAATTTGTCAAGATTCAAGGAGATTAGAGGCGCAAAAGTCATATTTGGAGGAAATAAAGCTCCAGGGAAATAAGAGGCACCTTTGGATCCATCAAGAAAAATGGATTGGAAATCACAGATGTTGCTTGTTGAGAGACTCAACTTTAACTTGCTCAGATAAGTCAACTTTGTGATAAAGGCTACAATGTTGGATTCAATATGGGAGTGTGCCAGATTAAAGATGCTGAATCTAATGAAATAGTGCTACAAGGATCAAGACGAGAAAAGATATGTATGTGGTAGATCGGTCTCTTTTGCCACACCAAGCACTGTCTATTAGCAAAGAGCACATCGGATCAAGTTGGATGTGGCACAAGAAGCCGAAAGTCATCAACTTCAAGACAATCAACAAGCTTGCAAGAAGTCATCTTGTGGAAGGATTGCCGGACTCGGTGTACAAGAAGGAAAGTTTATGTGATGCATGCGGATAGGAAAACATATCAAATCTTATTCAAGGAGAAGTTTAGTCCTTCTTCAACAATGATATTTCATCTATTGCATATGGATTTATTTGGTCCATTGAACCAACCATCATAAGTGGAAAGAAATACACCTTAGTGGTGGTAGATGATTATTCAAGATATACATGGACAATCTTCATGTGCAAAAAGAAGAAACTCTACGAAGTTACCTTAGTGATGAAAAGAGTTCAAAATGAAAAGAGCCAAACCATTATAAAGATAAAGTCGATAGAGAGGAACTGGGTTTGTCAATGGGATAATTACTCGTATTGTGTTGAAAATGGTATTGCTCATGAGTCATCTGCGGCAAGAACTCCACAAGAGAATGGAGTAGTGAAAGAAGGAACATAACTCTCAAGGAAGTCGCAAAGACCATGTTTTGAAGTCGGATTAATTTTAAGAGATTTTGGGGTGAAGCCATCAACACCGCATGCTATACTCAAAATAGATGCATGATAAATAGACAAAGTGACAAAGACTCCTATGAAAACGGACGGGGATAAAGCCAAATGTTGGGTACTTGAGAATATTTGGATGTAAATGCTTCATCCACAACAATGGCAAGGATAATCTAAAGGCTTTTGATACTAAAAGTCGATGAAGGTATCTTTTTGGGATACTGGTGAGAGCAAAGCCTATAGAGTCTTGAACAAGAGGACTATGGTCATCAAGAGTCCATTCATGTGGTTTTTGATGAACCTAATGTGAATGGAGAAAACATTGAAGAATTAGTCGATAAGTTGAATCAACCAACTATGCAGAAGAGTCCTTATGTTGAAGTGAAGCAAGAGTAATCAACCAAGATGAAGATGAGATAGTGAATCTCAAAGACAATGGAAAATGCAGCTGAATGATAATGAAAAGAGCTGCTCAAGACAACACAATCGAGACAAACCCGGTGATTTGCTTCAACTTTGATATGAGATGGCCGAGAGACCATCCACCAGAGCTAGTCATTGGAGATGTGAGAGATGGTGTAAGAACCAGATCCATAGCTCAGTAAGAAGCAATGTTCACTTGTTTTATTTCCCAAATAGAACCAAAAGATGTGTCTCAAGCATTGAATGACACACATTGGATTCAAGCCATGCAAGAAGAACTGAATCAGTTTGAAAGAAATAAAGTATGGGAATTGGTGCAGAGACCAACCCATCAGAATGTTATTGGCACAAAATGGGTTTTTAGAAACAAGATGAATGAGGAAGGATCTGTGGTAAGAAACAAAGCAAGATTGGTAGCCAAAGGGTATTGCCAAGAGGGGATAGATTTTGATGAAACATTTGCTCCTGTTGCAAGACTAGAAGCAATAAGGATGTTTCTTGCCTACGCTGCACACAAGAACTTCATTGTATATCAAATGGATGTGAAAAGTGCATTTTTAGATGGACTGTTAGAAGAAGAAGTCTATGTTGAGCAACCTCCAGGCTTTGAGCAGAAGACTCTTGGAGACAAGGTGTACAAGCTCAAGAAAGCATTATATGGACTAAAGCAAGCACCAAAAGCATGGTATGATATATTGTCTCAATTTCTAACTAACAATGGATTCACCCAAGGCAAAGTGGACGAAACACTCTTTAGAATCCAAGATGGAGAGAGTATACTGCTAGTTCAAATATATGTGGATGATATCATTTTTGGATCCACAAATAAAGAGATGTGTGATAAGTTCTCAAACCTCATGCAAGGCAAATTTGAAATGAGCATGATGGGGAGAGCGACTTTCTTCCTAGGACTTCAAGTTAAGCAATTGAAGGATGGAACTTTCATAAGTCAAACAAAGTACACCAGAGATTTAATGAAGAAATTTGGTATGGAATAGAAGTCTTCTGTGAAAATACCAATGAACACATCAGTCAAGATGGACATGGATGCAGATGGTAAAGCTGTAGATCAAACAAGATACAGAGCACTCATTGGATCACTGCTCTACTTAACAGCAAGCAGGCTAGACATCACCTTTGCAATAGGTGTATGCGCAAGATTTCAATCTGCACCAAAAGAGAGCCATATGACTGCAGCTAAGAGAATCCTAAGGTATTTGAAGGGATGCCAAGAAGTAGGCTTATGGTATCCAAATGAAGGTGGAATTAAGCTAATTGGTTACTCAGACTCTGACTATCTTTGGATGTAGAGTTGACGTGAAGAGTACTTGGTACATGTCAAATGCTTGGAAACAGATTGGTTTCCTGGTTTAGTAAGAAGCAAAACTCAATAGCCACATCCACAACTGAAGCAGAGTACATAGCTGCGGGCAGCTGTTGTGCCCAAGTTTTATGGATGAGACAGCAGCTAAGAGATTATGAAATTGAAGAAAAAGAGTTCCAATTATGTGTGATAACACAAGTGCTATTGCAATGCAATCACTCGTAATCTGTGTTGCATTCAAGAACAAAGCATATTGATGTCGATATCACTTCATAAGAGATCATGTTGAAAAGAAAAACATCATTTTGGAGTATATCTCAACCGATAAACAGTTGTTTGAAGAGCTTAAGTATTAGCTAGGGTTAATTGAGCTGAGTTAATACTCAGAAGACTCAATCGGAAGAGATGGAAGATAGAAAGTGAGAAACGAACAAGTTTTTCACATCAGCCAAGTGAAACAGCCATATCGGAAAGTCAGCTGTATCGAGTTAACTGACAGCTGAGTCGCTTAATGAAAAGAGAGAAGAAGAGTTAAGTCATTTATGGAATAAGTTGAGTCATTTATGAGCTAAGTGACAAAAACGCAGTCGTTTTAAATGAGCGGGAATATTTTTAAGGATGACGTCAGCGTAATAATGGCGGGTACAGTCAAAAGCTGCACAGTAAGCATATGATTGGATATAAATGCCGCATTAAATGCAAGGAATAAAATGCGGTTTGACGTGCTAAATCTGAGCCGTTGATCTTGATCAAATTTCAAAATCCAAAAACTCGTCCTTTCATAACCCTTATATACGGTTTTCAGTCTTCTCTCTCACATTTTACTGAAAACTGTTCATCTTCAAAGCAAGTTCATTTCTCTCTCGCAAACCCTACGAGTTCTCAAGCTTGTCAAGTTTTATTCGGTAAAACTTTCTGTAAATGGCACCAAAGTTTGATTTTGTTAAGCTATCAAAGAAAATCCACTCTGGATCAACCGTGGATTTTGAAGGGATGGTAAAGCAGGGTTCAGATGAAACCCTAGTAAAGAAGATAGCTGATATGCTAGAAAAGTCCGGTCTTAGGCCTTTTCTTACTATGGAGTACTCGCTCACCTACCTTGAAGAGGTCGCGCAGTTCTATATAAACGCTGAGGTGCAGAACGAAGGAATCAAGTCCTCCGTCCACCGCAAGGACATCATGATTACTGCTAAGGACCTTGCGGAGCACTTGCTTTTTTCCGCCTGAGGGTATGAAGGAAATAAATGATTTCTTGCATGGAAAGAAGTAGCGAAATCGGAGTGTGCTGCGAAGGTAGTCTACACAACTGAGAAGAAACTGCTGAAGGATGACTATCACAAGCTGATGGATGTCGTTGCAAAATGTGTAGACATGAAGTTTGGCAGCTTTAATCAGCTGTCAAAGACCAAGCTGATCGTCATGGTTGCGATCATGGAAGGAAAGAAAGTCAACTGGGCTGAGTTCGTGTACAGCAGACTCTGCCAGAATATTGGGAACAAATCGTACAAGGAAGATGGATCCTTTGGAGGATCACTCGGATATGGCCTAGTAATTGGCCATCTGATGGAAGTGAAGGGCATTCCCCTTCAACATGGAAAGACTTTCCATGTAAACAAGAAGATGTTCAGGGCTAATCTTTCAAGAGCCCAGAAGAGAGCCCATGCCAAGAGGGCGGATACAAGTGAGGGGGAATCAACTGACCCCGAGGACACAGCTGTTACCTCCCCTTCCAAGAAGAAAGCTGCAAAGAAGAAAAGCGCCCGCAAAGAAAGAAACAGGATGATGCCCGGCCCCGCAACCGAGTCACCTGCCGAGCAGCCGTGTCTCATGCCCCTGCAGCGGAGGCTGAGAAGGAAGCTTAAATCCCTTCTCCAGCCATACGCAAGAAAAGGACTGCCAAGCCCAGGAAGGCAGCTCCGTCCAAGAAAGATGCCCCGACCCCCGCCGCCATAGAATCAGAAGAGGACAAAGAACCAGAAATCCCTCTGCTTAAAACCAAACGAAGAAGGCTAGTCAAGCGTTCAGAGCGTGAGAAGACAGCTGAATCTGCCACTCAGATGGAGAAAGCTTATGTGAGACTGTTGACACTCAGGAAGTGCAGTCTCCCGAAGTAATAAATGAAACAGCCAAGTCGGCTGAGGGTGATCAGCAGAGGCACACAAAAGACCCAGTTGTGGAAAGAATAGCTTAGGACAAAGAAGCAGCTGAGACAACTGAATCTTCAGTTGAAAAAGTTGTCTCTCCGCCTGCTACGGATCTTCTTTGGAGAGAAGAAACAGAGCATGCTACCTTCCATTCCGAACACCAAGGACAAGAAGAGGAGGATGAGGATGATGATGTTATTGTACTTTCTCCTGTATATCCAGACATCCAGTGCCGTCTACATGAATGGAGGGCGTGGAAGCTAAGTCACTCAAGGGAGCAGTTTGAACGCCCTGAGTTCATAGAAGAAGAGGAGGAGTTGTTCGAATTTCTCGGCATCACCAAAGTAGTTTAAGCCCCTGATGAAGACAACTGCTTGAACATCTTGCAAATTTTCAAGGAGAAGGCTCAAGCCAGAGCAACTGAGGAAGCTTAAGCTCTCGAGAAAGCCCGTATATGTCCTCTTCTATGGAACTCGGAACACACTCACCCTCATATAGATGTGTTGTCGAGAGTGATGAAGATATGGATCCTATTGCCTGCAAAGGAGAAGTCGGACATATGCAAGCTATGAGGGAATCCAGGATGTTGCATGAGCAACACATGTTTGAAAGACCAGGAGAGTCCTCACAATCTCTCCTACAGATAGATCCACTGGGAGTAGTGCAGCAGATTGCCACAGTTATAGCTGCAACAACTTCCCCTGTGCAGTCGGAAGATGGGTCCAAGGGACTTGGCGGTGAAACTGGGAATTTGGGCACCCAAGTTGAGCCAACCCCATCAAGGTGTGTTACCACGCCCCACGGTGATCACTCAACGGAAGCAGCCGAGAGTCTGGAGAAGAGTGACCCCATCATTAGTCACTCAGCTGGTGTGCCAACTAAGGGAAAACTCACTCCACTGCAGCAGGGTCGGAGGATGCTGCAGCTGACTCCACAATGAAGAAAGGAGGCGAAGAGGAAACTGAAAAAGAACCCTTGACAGAATGACATTTGAAGCTGGGACAGATTGAGTCTGTCCCACTGAAGTGTCACCGCTGCGAGGCTAAGGACACTTCTTGTTGTAGTCAAGGCACATGATGGAAATACCCCGGAGTTAACACTGGCAATGAAAGTGCAATCCAAAGGGTTGAGACTCCTATGGATGCCATCTTGAAGACCTAAGACAATTGCGCTGTCGAAGGGAATGAAGAAGGCCTCGCCGCAGGTGAGGCGCTAGAGATGTTGAAGGCCCAAGGAGATTGAGACTTCCCTGGGTAAAGCTCAAGACGTTCAGAACATCCCTCCTGTTAACATTGATGAATCTGAGAAGGAGATTAGTGCACTTCATGATTCCCAGGACAATCGACATATCATTTCGGGATCGAAGATGAAGCTGGGTCCACCCCTGTTGAACATCAAAAGGACCCAGCTGAGGATGTTCTCTCATAGATGAGTCAGTCGAGTTTTAAAGTTGCTCGTCAAACTTTCAACTTCGATGATGAACCAAGCCCCCAGGTTTCATCATCTTCCGATGATGCTGATGATGCAGCCGAGGACCAGGTAATTCAGTTAGAAAAATCTACTGAGGCCAAAGAAGCTGTTAAGACAGCTGAGGCTCAGTCAGCTAGCCAACCCACTCAAAAAGGCCCAGCTGAAATCGAGTCATCTGCGCAGGCTCCCACAGCTGCAGCAGTGCCGACTCAACCAGAGACATCACAGGCACAAACATCACAGTCAATCCCATATGTGCAAGATGATGCCTTTGAGCAATTATTTTCTTTTTCACTTGAGCTGCCAGCGCTAGAGGAAGAGACATCTAAAGAGCAACGCTGATACACCGTCCGAGAAGATCCAGTCATCCCTACCGACTCCATTGTACCTGCAGACTTTGATTTCGATGTTGAATGGCCGCCAGCTGAATCAGGTGTGACAGCTGAGATCCATGAAATCTTCAAGAAAATCTATGGAGAGATTGAGAAGATCGAACGGCACCAGGCCTCATTAGATCTACGCCTGGACAATAGAGATGCCAACCTCACAGCAGACTTACGAGGGATTGTGGTACGGATCAGGGAGTGGTGTCAGTAGCAGAGTGCAATGCGATACAAAACTTGGTGGCGACAAGATATGAATCAAAGGCCACTAGTTCAAGAAAATTTGAATTTCATTAAAAAGAAGACATGCCGCCTTCTCATGGTTGAAATGAAACTCCAATCGAACTCGCTCACATCAAAGTGAGATCGGGACTTCATGCACGCATGAATGTTTCTAGGGTTCCTCTCTCATTTGATGATGCCAAAAAGGGGAAGAGGAATACCTGAGGAAATTGAAGGAATAAACAGCTGAGAAGCAAAAGGAAGAAGCAGCTGTTGAGAAGAAGAAGGGAAAAGCAGTTGACGGGGAAAGGTCAAAGGATTTGACCTTAATGATTGCTGAAACCCCTCAACAAGGTCATGTCACAACATCCATTATCAGCAAACTTAGGTGACTCACGATCCAACACTGTTGTGCCCATGTCAGAGAAGAGAAAAATTGTGGAAGCAGGGATGAAAGAGATTGAAAGAAAGACGGATGCCCGTGTTCAAGAAGTATTAAAAACTTACGGAGGCATTCCGGCGGGGAAGGATCTAGATGCCATTCCAAATGACGGAGAGGAGCCAAGATCGATTGAAGAATTTAAAACTCTCAAATCCGAAGGCTATTTCAAGAATATGTCCGTAGCCCAAGCATGGGATCATCTTGGGAGAAAGTGGTCCGAAGTTATGCGAAGAAGGCGATGAAGCAATAGACTACCAATGACCATTCAATTTGTAAGCAAAAGACTCCCGACAAAGATACACCCAGGATGAGGAGGAAGAAGTGGTGGAGGAAGAGGTTTTCCACCTAGACCTCTACCCAAAAATATCGAATATATAGATCCGGTAAGAAGGAAGGATCTACTAGCCGGGTACGATGAAGTAGCGAATCGGGAAGTGGCTAGAAAGCATGTTGACTATGTGAAAAGAATAGAAGAGGAAAACAAGACAAGACAAATGCTATGGGAAGAAAGGAAGAGAAAAGATCTTTGCTGCGAAGAGAGCTTATGAAAAGAAGAAAACAATCAAGATGAAAGAAAAAGAAAGGAATAGGATGATGATGAGATGAATATGAAAGGAGGAGGCGAAGGAGATGAAGTGTTGTTGTGAACCCTTCATGTATTTTACCTTTGTAAATACATTGTTGTGTAAGTCATCTGTCCTTTCAATAAAATTTTTGTATTTGTATCTTAGCATAGACGCTTGTAATTTGCTTAGATTTAAATATGCTCTGATACACTTTGTAAACAGTTGTGTAAAGAACAAGAATGCTATGATCAATAAAATGATTGATTCTACGCATACATTCTTTGTTACTGCATTGTCTGTATGTATCCTTGCTATTTACATGTTATTTAATGTTTTTAAGTTTTGGCATCATCAAAAAGGGGGAAATTATTGGGAAACTTATTGTTTAGATTTTGATGAATGCCATGTAAAACTTAAACTAGAAAGTTGGCACCCCATTTTCCTTGTAAGTTGTATTGTAATAGATAGGGCTGGAAAAGCTGAGTCAAGTCAGCTATGCCTAGAAATACAAGAAGTCAATCAAGACTAAAGTGAAGACTCATTGCAAGACAGGATGAGTATGGCAAAGAAGAAAAGTCAAGAACTCGATTGAAGGTGTATCATTTGTGAAGAATTTGTATGAAGAGTCGGTCAAGTCAACTCAAGAAACCAAGTCTCAAGTTGAAGTGATGGATGAGTCATCCAAAGATTGGAAGCTAACTCAAGTCACCTGGGAATAAAAGATTGCAAATCAAGACAAGACAACTGAACGAGATCCGTTGATGAAAGTCAAGAATGTTACTCAAAATACTAACCTGTTAAAGTTGTTAGAGATAAAGTGTTAGTTCCAGTTGTGTGCAAAAGGAACAAACCAATGGGAAGCATCGCACAAGTGTCGATATCTTTTGCAATCCGCAAGACATTAAATACGAGGAAATATCAACATCAGGGATTGCAACAAGACAAGCCAACGAAGACAAGTGACTTTTGAAATCAGCCTATCTCTTCAACGGACAGATTTTTGAAAGTTCACTATAAAAGGCTGAGGAATCTCTTTGAGAAAAGGTTACTCGAACCGACTTAACGAGCAAGAATTATTCAAACTGTAACATGCAAAATATTCTCAAGATATTCAAGCAAAATCCTCAAGCCTAAATCTCTAAGGACATCAATCCAACACAAAGTTGTGAAGGAAAGATAACTTCAAACTGTTGAAGAGGAAACTTTTGAAGAATCAAAAGGGGTTTACTCTCCAAGGAGGATTGTTGGAAGGTTCAAGGTCGAACCAATATCAAGTTATTGGAAGGCTTCGTGATCAAATCCAAGAAGCTTGAGAAAGAAAGTTGAAGTAGCAAGGCAAACGCCTGTCAAGAAGTTCGAGTCGGACGAGAAGCCATTTGTGTGACCAAGACATCTTTAGATCGAGTCCAAAGAGCAAGTCACCATTTGTGTGATCAAGACTTGTCTCTAGACTGATAACCACTTTGTGAACTGATCATTACTTAGTGGATTCCTCCAGGAGTTGGAGAAGAGAGGATTAGAAGAATTACCCCATCTTCGAACCTCTATAAAAATTATTTGTGTCATTTACATTTCAAAGACTTTTATTTCTCGTATACTTATTTATATCTCACGATAAATTGCTATCTAAGCGATTAATAACTAAGTGCTAAAATCAGGTGTTAAAACAAGTTTAAAACAAATCAAAGGGTGTTAAGTCTTCCATGAAAAACTCAACACAACCAAGTTAAGTTTCGGGTTAAACAGTTGAGTTATTCTATCAATGACTCTATCGAGTCGAGTTGAGTGGCTAACTTTGCTAAATAACCAACTTAGTTGTCACTCAAGGACTTAGTTGTTTGTGTTAACTCGTAATATTTTAAAACGACTAAAATCGAAAAGTTGGTAAGATTTATTCAACCCTCTTCTAAACCTTACTTACACCCCTTGGGACCTACGGACATGAAATTTAGATCATAATACACGTATCAACTATGACAATGATCAAGAATCATTTATTTTTTGGCCCATCGTGTGGTGGCCTAGTAGAGTAGGGTAGCTTTTCAATTTTGGCCTTGGTTCATGGACATGGAACATATTGGTGTGGCTCCTCATATGGTTTTTGGAGAAAGGAGGAAATAGTCTTTTGACATTTAGCGACCTAAATTATTTTTCTTTTAGCATCTAACAATCTCTATTCTATGGATTTTGCAACTAATTTACCACATCCACCAACCACTACCATATCCTAGGTATATTACAATAGGACAAAATTTAAGAACATTGCACTTAATTTTTATCAATCATCTAATATATATCTCAACTTTTCGTGTAAATGTATTCAAAATTTAATCAAGTAATACAATTAAATTACAAATTTTTTTCTTTAGGCTTTACAAAGTGTGAGGCCCCGAATATTTCAATCAGAGAGCGACACGATCGTGGACTTTTTCCGATAATTTATTCTTATATTTACTATTTATTTTGCTATTCGTATTATGTTAATGGATTTCACATCGGTTATCTATTTAATCTTAATGATCTTTGAAAACTATCTACTACTAAATTAGTATTTTAAAATACAATACCTTTGACTTGAAAGATCATTTAGTAAACATTCTATTTTCGAAACAATAGTACTTGAGGTTTACTTTATATAAAAATCCAACTTTTATATTGAAATAACAAGTGTCACATACTTGATTTTGTCAACTTACTTATTACTTGATTTAACTAATTTATACTTGAAATCATTTTTATTTTATGGTGTTTTGTTAATGACACTTATTTTCACTTCTTTAACCATTATGGATTTTTTCGACTTTTAACGCAGGCTTTTAAGGTTCAACTTGTTCTTGAGCGACTAGCTAATAAAACTCTTTTAGTATAATATATTTATTTTATTTTAAAATTTCAAAATTAAAATTTATATATTTCAAAATAATTGTATAATTTAATTAATTGGTTGATTGATATTTTTGACTTGTACTATTGATTTTAATTTTATTTAGTAACTTAAATGATAAGTAATGATACTACTTGGGAATTAATGGACACCTTATAAATTAGATGACTTATTACATAAGTGATTATGGGACTTATAAGTGATTGTGGGATTGATAATTAGATTTTGGACATGATAATCTATACCAATTATCCCCAACTTGGACAAAAAAAAAAGGAAAAATATGAGCACATGAGACTTGTCTTGGACGTCCAACATGAAGAATTAAGGGAGGACTTTTGTAATGTTCAAATACCCCATTCAAACATTCCCTTTCCACTCACACATTTTATATTACACTCCACTTCATCAATCCTCCACTACTTCTTTTTTTATCCACATTCAACTTGAGCATGTTAGACCACACTTATACGAACACAAGACTTCTTCAATTACCACACAAGTGTCTTGTGACACATACCCCACCAAGAAACAAGACAAAGAAAAAAAAGGTGCAAATGGTGTGCATGAATGTAAAATTCGCCCAACACAAGAGTGAGGTGAGGAAGTATTTTGTATTTTGCATTACACTTAATAATTTTACCTCATTCCACACCTTACCACTCAAGTTCATCCTCTCTCAAAACAAGATGCAAAAATATCCTTCTTCCTTGAAGCTAAGTACCGAATTTAAAGCACATAGGTAAGATTTGTCTTCAACTTTTCTATCTTTTGAACACTACCTATTATTCCTCATCTTGTAAACTTGAACACACAAACCTCTTATTTTGTCTTAGGGCCGTGAGCTTGCTTGACGAGCAAAGAAAGTGCTCATTTTGATGGTGAAATTGCAAGAAGAACACTCCAAACCTTAGTCTTTAAAAAGGTAAGAATAGTGGAATTTTCTTAAGCTTTCCTCCCCATTTTGGATTAATTGTTGGCCATGTGGTATGGATCTTGGTAGGGGCTGCCCTTTGGAGTTTAGAACCATAGATTTCAAGACCTCATGAGGAGAAGAAGGAAAAGAAACTTGGCTTGAGATGGTGTAGTGATGAGATATCAAGATAAGATTTGAGGCTTTGAGCACCTTCTTCACTTCTCCTTTATTTTCGAATTTTGACACCCAAAAATCTCATTTTGAGGTGATTAGGGGCTGACATTGGAGCCTTGGTTAAGAAGTGATCAAGTTCTTTAGAGACCCTCCAAATTTTGACTACAAACTTTCAACTACACAAGGTAAGTGTGGTACCTTTGGCCTATTTTTTTTTTCCTCCTTATTTCAATTCTCCATTTTCTAACTCCAAATTTCTTGTAATATTGACTTAGGGGCTGCCTTAAGTGAAGATTTAAATCCTCAAGGTTTAGTGATAAATCACTTTTACACCAATTATCCAAACAAACAAGGTGGGTGGAAAAATATTTTCCAACTTTTAGGTGTTTTGATTAAATGCATGTAGAAAATTTGATCATGAGCCTTGAGATATATATAATCTATGTATTGCATGTCAATTTTATGTATCAAGTCATGAAAATTCTCAAGAGTTGCTCAAATTTGCTATTTATTGAATTTTAGGTGCATGCATGTGCAATTTAATGTTTTAATTGATGAATTCTTGTATGTATTGGACATGCATGTGTTTAATCTTTAAAATCTATGTTTTGGATGCCTTATAACCTGGAAAAGTCGAGCATAATTGATTAAATTTCAATTTTGGACTTAAAAATATAAAAATAGAAAGTTGGTGGACTAAATTGCAAGAAAATGAAAGTTAAAGGACCCCTATGCAAATTTCGAAATTTGGGACTGTACTCAGGTTCAATAATGACTTTTTGACATTTTAATAAAGTTTTAAGAGTTTTAAGATAAATAAAATCAACCTTTAAAAGCCCAAGGACTAGATTGTAAAATTTTGAAAGTTTAAGGGCTACTTTGCAATTTTTAAAACTGTACCAGACCTAAACTTTAAAATTTGAAATTTTTACTCTTAAGGTACTGGGAATTTCATATTTTAAATGTATTCCAAAAATCCAAGTGGTTAGGGCTTGGAAAGTAATTTTATAAAAATTGATGGACAATGTGTAAAATACTAAACTTGAGGACCCAAATGAAATTTCCAGGACTAATGCAGTCCATGCATCTGGAAATGCTAACTTAACTATAACTTAATTATATTTTGGACCGAAGGTTCAAATTTCATAACAATTGGACCCCTAAAAGCCTTAAAGGCAATTATTTCAAAATGGGACAAAAATGATATTTTCAAAAGTTAAAGGACCAACACATATTTCTTTTAAAAACTGCCTTTGTCCCAATATCCTACAAACCTTAGTGACATGTTTCAATTGGAATCACATTAAAAGCCCTTCCGGTTTGTGAGTTCCGATTATTTTAAACTTAAGGTCCGAATTGGCAATTTTTACAAATTTGGGGCCAATGTGAGAATTTTACAAAATCTCGACCTCAAAATTTTAAAAACCTGAATCTCTGGACAATTTGGAGAATTTAGGAACTGACCTCATAATGTTACAAGGTCGGGATATTTATTTATTCAATTTTTAACCCCAAAAGTGTTGGTTTATACAAAACGGGGCTAAATTACAATTTTTCTTTTATAAAGGACCTAACTCAAATTATTTTCTCTTTTACTAAAATAGCCCTGGACCCTCTGACTTGGAGATTTAATTAAAGTATTTTACTTTCCCAAAACCTTTGACTTATCGGATCAATTTGACCGATTAATACCGATCACGGAGCGACTCCTCGCCTTGCGATTTTGAATCTATAACGGGACTTATGTTACACCTAATCTTTCAAGATATCGAAGGTTGCTTATCCTTCCGATAATCATCTTCATCCAAAAACTCCACCAACGCCAAAATTGCCACTCGCGTTTTTTTTCAAAAATTTTCTGAATCGCTTCACTGAATCAATAATACTCGATTGCTGGTTGATCACTGTACTTGTGTTTACTTTCCCGCTGAGTCAACTTGGTGTGTTGAGCTCACAATCAGAATGGATACGTCGGGGATGGAAGGCAGCTCGGCTGCTATTCCACTCTCCCGGCCCCATCGCCCTAATCCCGCAATCGAGGGACGGAGTGTCCAAGGGAAGCGGGTCGTAGTACTTGAGGTATAATCATGATTATGACGGATCCAGCCTTGCAAGCTCCACTGTGGATTTTGTCTTTGCCTATGGAGCGATAAGGTGTCGGTCTTGGACCATCTGCCGGGGGAGTTACAAGGAAGAAGGAAGGAATCATTGTCGATCCACACGATTCCGAAGTTATCGGACCCGTTTGGTTGGCGCTACAAACCGCACGCAACCGCTAATTATTTTGCATTGGTTGGCGTTACATTTCCGCACGCAACCATTATTTGCCTTTCATGGGATTGGCGTTACATTTTCGCACGCAATCTACATGTCTTGATTGAATCACATAGTGCTGTGTGACCATGAACTATTTTCTTGAACTATATAAGTATATTACTTAAATATATTTATCACGACGCTTGGGTGTGTGACTTCATGCATCATACTCACGCGTTTTCATATAACTGTTTTCTCACATTAACTATATTGCGCCACACTTGCACACGATCACCCCATCCACTGAGATTTATGTCTCATCCCCACCTATTTTCTAACCTTAGATGAGGACTTCGTTGATGATGCGGAACCGGCCCTGGACTGAGATCTTGTATTCCGCTTGTTGGGTTTACTGCTACTTTCTGTTGTCGATTGGACTCTTATCTTATGTTGTTGTCGGGCTTTTGTATTTCTTTCCATTCCGGTTTGTAACTGAAGGGCGTAGGACCCTTTGACCTTAAGTTGTATTTGGTTGATTTTCGGGTATGTAATATGGATTATGGATCGTAGACTGTAAGTTGTATTTGTAACGTGTTATTTTATTTCCACTGCTATTTAGACTCTGTTACATTGGGTTCTCGTTGATATTTGTCTGGACTGTTTGGTTATTGTATTTAAGTTGTGGATTTCCGTCGCGTCCCGTTTGGGGTGTGACAGAAAGAGTGGTATCAGAGCTCGGCTAGTAAGATGGAAACTTACACCGAGCTGACCCAGGATAGGTTCCTCTGCCTTGGATTGGGTACCACTAGTAGATGGCTTAAGTTGAATCTTAGACGACCTTTTGAGCTATTTTGGGTTGTCATAATGTTAAGATACCTGGATATGCCTCATTTTGGACGTAGGTTATTTAGAGATTTCTTGATTTGAAGGCTATAATGCCCCATTATGATGAGACTTGAAGGATATAATGTTATCACTTGACAGTATATGATTTGGTCATATGATATATTATAGAAGTTAGATGCCTAATGATATTACTTTGGAGAATGATTGTGTGGGGATCACTAAGTATGATTTACCGATGATGTGCCATTGTGTTTCGTTCTAAATACTTATACGATCTTAAATAAGCAAATTTGACTTGTGGTTTGGAATCGTGGATAAGATACGTCAAGGATATGATGATTATATGGTCTCAATTGGATATTTCACTAAATATTTTTCTAAATTATGATATATCACTTGTGAATTAAATTTGGGATATTGATTATCTGGAAGTATTCGGAATATTATGGTGATCTAGGCACTCACATGATATATGAATTTGTTTTTAACCGAGTTGATTGATTTTGACATAGTTATTGAGTATTAAGTATTGATTAATTACGGAGGAGACGGATAATAGTATTCTATATAAAGTATATGAGATGTGCACATTTATTTGGAATAATCAAGGACCTTATGCATATGGAAAATTGAGATTGCTATCAAGATTTTTGAAGGAGCGACTCATATGATTACAACTTTGGAAATAACTTATTAAATGATTGATGAGGTCTCGACTATTATATATTGATGGATGGAAATTTTGGGTTAACCTTTACTTTAGCAATGAAACATACTATCAATTGTTCAAGGAAATATGCGACGATATGAATAGGTGCCGACTATTTATTTAAATCGAGACTATTATTACGATATCCCTTTCTTAAGTGAATGAAATATTGACTAATTGCGATAAGCAATGATATATTTGGGAATTGGATTATAAGATGTATATGTCGAGCTAATAATTATGGGAACAATACATTAGAGCGATACGTGGAGTTATATATGATTAGATAAGCGATAATCGAATAATGATGCAAATCTTACGGATCATATGTAGGGTGGTACTACGAATAGTGTCTATTATGCGATAATGAGAAGAAATTTTGAGTATCACTGAGGTAGTTAGAGATATTTTTGCAGGATGGTTATTAGAAGTTGAGTGATGTGAACTCGGATCGGATATAAGTGCCCCTACGCCGTCTAAGTTTTGATATTGAGGATAGAATAGATCCTTCATGAATAGACACATGAAGTATGAATCTCGTCTTTAATTTGAAAGGGATTAGTTCAGAAGAGAATTTGGGGACCAAATTCCTTTAATGAGGAAGGATGTGAGGCCCCGAATATTTCAACCGTAGACGACACGATCGCGGACTTTTCCCCGATAATTTATTCTTATATTTACTATTTATTTTTGCGATTCGTATTATGTTAATGGATTTCGCATCGGTTATCTATTTAATCTTAATGATCTTTGAAAACTATCTACTACTAAATTAGTATTTTAAAAATACAATACCTTTGTCTTGAAAGATCATTTAGTAAACATTCTATTTTCGAAACAATAGTACTTGAGGTTTACTTTATATAAAAATCCAACTTTTATATTGAAATAACAAGTGTCTCATACTTGATTTTGTCAACTTACTTATTACTTGATTTAACTAATTTATACTTGGAATCATTTTTATTTTATGGTGTTTTGTTAATGACACTTATTTTCACTTCTTTAACCATTGTCGATTTCTTTCGACTTTTAACGCAGGCTTTTAACCGGTTCAACTTGTTCTTGAGCGACTAGCTAATAAAACTCTTTTAGTATAATATATTTATTTTATTTTAAAATTTTGAAATTAAAATTTATATATTTCAAAATAATTGTATAATTTAATTAATTGGTTGATTGATATTTTTGACTTGTACTATTGATTTTAATTTTATTTAGTAACTTAAATGATAAGTAATGATACTACTTGGGAATTAATGGACACCTTATAAATTAGATGACTTATTACATAAGTGATTATGGGACTTATAAGTGATTGTGGGATTGATAATTAGATTTTGGACATGATAATCTATACCAATTATCCCCAACTTGGACAAAAAAAAAGGAAAAATATGAGCACATGAGACTTGTCTTGGACGTCCAACATGAAGAATTAAGGGAGGACTTTTGTAATGTTCAAATACCCCATTCAAACATTCCCTTTCCACTCACACATTTTATATTACACTCCACTTCATCAATCCTCCACTACTTCTTTTTTTATCCACATTCAACTTAAGCATGTTAGACCACACTTATACCAACACAAGACTTGTTCAATTACCACACAAGTGTCTTGTGACACATACCCCACCAAGAAACAAGACAAAAAAAAGGTGCAAATGGTGTGCATGAATGTAAAATTCGTCCAACACAAGAGTGAGGTGAGGAAGTATTTTGTATTTTGCATTACACTTAATAATTTTACCTCATTCCACACCTTACCACTCAAGTTCATCCTCTCTCAAAACAAGATGCAAAAATATCCTTCTTCCTTGAAGCTAAGTACCGAATTTAAAGCACATAGGTAAGATTTGTCTTCAACTTTTCTATCTTTTGAACACTACCTATTATTCCTCATCTTGTAAACTTGAACACACAAACCTCTTATTTTGTCTTAGGGCCGTGAGCTTGCTTGACGAGCAAAGAAAGTGCTCATTTTGATGGTGAAATTGCAAGAAGAACACTCCAAACCTTAGTCTTTAAAAAGGTAAGAATAGTGGAATTTTCTTAAGCTTTCCTCCCCATTTTGGATTAATTGTTGGCCATGTGGTATGGATCTTGGTAGGGGCTGTCCTTTGGAGTTTAGAACCATAGATTTCAAGACCTCATGAGGAGAAGAAGGAAAAGAAACTTGGCTTGAGATGGTGTAGTGATGAGATATCAAGATAAGATTTGAGGCTTTGAGCACCTTCTTCACTTCTCCTTTATTTTCGAATTTTGACACCCAAAAATCTCATTTTGAGGTGATTAGGGGCTGACCTTGGAGCCTTGGTTTAGAAGTGATCAAGTTCTTTAGAGACCCTCCAAATTTTGACTACAAACTTTCAACTACACAAGATAAGTGTGGTACCTTTGGCCTATTCTTTTTTTTTCCTCCTTATTTCAATTCTCCATTTTCTAACTCCAAATTTCTTGTAATATTGACTTAGGGGCTGCCTTAAGTGAAGATTTAAATCCTCAAGGTTTAGTGATAAATCACTTTTACACCAATTATCCAAACAAACAAGGTGGGTGGAAAAATATTTTCCAACTTTTAGGTGTTTTGATTAAATGCATGTAGAAAATTTGATCATGAGCCTTGAGATATATATAATCTATGTATTTCATGTCAATTTTATGTATCAAGTCATGAAAATTCTCAAGAGTTGCTCAAATTTGCTATTTATTGAATTTTAGGTGCATGCATGTGCAATTTAATGTTTTAATTGATGAATTCTTGTATGTATTGGACATGCATGTGTATAATCTTTAAAATCTATGTTTTGGATGCCTTATAACCTGGAAAAGTCGAGCATAATTGATTAAATTTCAATTTTGGACTTAAAAATGTAAAAATGGAAAGTTGGTGGACTAAATTGCAAGAAAATGAAAGTTAAAGGACCCCTCTGCAAATTTCGAAATTTGGGACTGTACTCAGGTTCAAAAATGACTTTTGGACATTTTAATAAAGTTTTAAGAGTTTTAAGATAAATAAAATCAACCTTTAAAAGCCCAAGGACTAGATTGTAAAATTTTGAAAGTTTAAGGGCTACTTTGCAATTTTTACTCTTAAGGTACTGGGAATTTCATATTTTAAATGTATTCCAAAAATCCAAGTGGTTAGGGCTTGGAAAGTAATTTTACAAAAATTGAGGGACTAATGTGTAAAATACTAAACTTGAGGACCCAAATGAAATTTCCAGGACTTATGCAGTCCATGCACCTGGAAATGCTAACTTAACTATAACTTAATTATATTTTGGACCCAAGGTTCAAATTTCATAACAATTGGACCCCTAAAAGCCTTAAAGGCAATTATTTCAAAATGGGACAAAAATGATATTTTCAAAAGTTAAAGGACCTACACATATTTCTTTTAAAAACTGCTTTTGTCCCAATATCTTACTAACCTTAGTGACATTTTTCAACTGGAATCACATTAAAAGCCCTTCCGGTTTGTGAGTTCCGATTATTTTAAACTTAAGGTCCGAATTGGCAATTTTTACAAATTTGGGGCCAATGTGAGAATTTTACAAAATCTCGACCTCAAAATTTTAAAAACCTGAATCTCTGGACAATTTGGAGAATTTAGGAACTGACCTCATAATTTTTCAAGGTCGGGATATTTATTTATTCAATTTTTAACCCCAAAAGTGTTGGTTTATACAAAACGGGGCTAAATTACAATTTTTCTTTTATAAAGGACCTAACTCAAATTATTTTCTCTTTTACTAAAATAGCCCTGGACCCTCTGACTTGGAGATTTAATTAAAGTATTTTACTTTCCCAAAAACCTTTTTGCATGGCTTGAATCCAATGTGTGTCATCCAATGCTTGAGACACATCTTTTGGTTCTATTTGGGAAATAAAACAAGTGAACATTGCTTCTTGCTGAGCTCTGGATCTGGTTCTTACACCATCTCTCACATGTCCAATAACTAGCTCGGTGGATGGTCTCTCGGCCATCTCACATCGAGGTTGAAGCAAATCGTTGGGTTTATTCATCTCTGTGTTGTGTGTTGTCTTCAGCATGACTATTTCATTATCATTCAATTGCAGATTTTCGATTGTCTTTGAGATTCAACTATCTCATCTTCATCTTGGTTGATTACTCTTGCTTGACTTCAACATAAAGACTCTTCTACATAGTTGGTGATTGACTTATCGCCTAACTCTTCAATGTCTTCTCCATTCACATTAGGTTCATCAAAAACCACATGAATAGACTCTTACGTGACTATAGTCCTCTTGTTCAAGACTCTATAGGCTTTGATTTCAAATCTCTTGAGTATCCCAAAAGATACCTTCATCGACTTTAAGCATCAAAAGCCTTTTGATTATCCTTGCCATTGTTGTGGATGAATCATTTACATCCAAATATTCGAAGTACCCAACATTTGGCTTTCTCCTGTCCAAATTTTATAGGAGTCTTTTTGTCATTTGTCTATTTATCATGCATCTATTTTGAGTATAACATGCGGTGTTGATGGCTTGACCCAAAATCTCTTAGGTAGTCGACTTCAACTAACATGGTCCTTATGACTTCCTTGAGAGTTATGTTCCTTCTTTCGGCTACTCCATTCTCGTTCTTTGTGGAGTTCTTCTTCATGAGATAACTCATGAGCAATACCATTTTCAACACAATCTTGAGTAATTATCCCATTGACAAACTCGGTTCCTCTATCGACCTTATATTTATAATGGTTTAGCTCTTTTCATTTTGAACTCTTCTCATCATCAGTTGAGGTAACTTTGCAAGTTAAAGTTCCTTCTTTTTGCACATGAAGATTGTCCATGTATATCTTGAATAATCATCTACCACCACTAAGGTGTATTTCTTTCCACTTATCTTTGCTGGTTCAATTTGGACCAAATAAATCCATATGCAAAGATAGATTGCGGACTCGGTGTACAAGAAGGAAAGTGTATGTGATGCATGCCGGATAGGAAAGCGAGATCACTCTAAGAGGTTGCCATCTATCGTGCCATAATCATAATTCACTTTGGCAAATTGCTTGGGGGTTTAGGTTCATACAACTGTCTCTTTTGTCGTATACCTATGTGTGTGTTTTAGCAATTACCTTCTTTGGGTAGTAGTGATATTTTTGAGTGTAGTGCCGGGTGCATATGTGTCGATAATAGCTCTTTTGCCTTTGGAATGACCTTTATTGAGGTCTAGGTCTTTGCCATCTAGGCTTGTATTCCATTGGTCTTGGCTGATTTTTCACATTGTTCCAATCAGCTTGGCTCGGGTAATTTCTACCATTCCCATCATATGTGTTTCTTTGATAAAACTTCGGGGTTTTGGTAGCTCTGTTTATTCTTCATAAAGTACTTCCTATTTGTTGTTTTTGAGGAACTCTCTGGATTTCTTCTCATTTTGTCCTCTCAAAGATACTCAATGGTTGTTTTCCTTTCCCTTTATATCCAAGGCCAATTTGTTTGTAATTGTGCTTTGGAAGGAATGTGGGTGCAACATTTGGTGTCTTTGATTTTTGAGATGCTTCATTACTTGAAGATCCTTTTTTCCAAAATCACTCTAGTAGTTTGATTTGTGCACAAAGGAATTGAATCTATGCGTGTCTTATCTCCACATTCGTTTTGGCTCATAATAAGGTCATCCAATGATTTAGATGGCTTTGTAAATGAGGCAATCACATTTTGAGATCATTTCGCTCTTTTCTATAGCAGCTATCTCTCTTGCTATTAGTTTAGCATTCTCGGCCTTGACTCCTTGTTCTCACTAGCTATGTGACTAAGAGTACTCAATTTGCTTTGTCACTATGAGTTTTGGCTTTTAATTTCATTTGTTTTCCTCATTTAATAGTGTGTGTGAGGATTTAATGTGCTCAAAGTCTTTCATCATTTTGCCTTATGAATCATAAAGATCAGTGGGTGATGAAGTGTGCGTATCACAATCACTATCACTAGAATCTGAATGAGATGAGTTAGAGTGTACCTCATCTTCTTGGTCTGGTTGATCTTGTTCTTTAGCCAATAGACAAATCATTGCTTCTTCTTCCGAATCACTTGAGTAGTTAGCTTCACTACTCTCTCAGTCTGCTGCTTCTTTAGACTTAGCCGTCTCAGCAGTCTCAGCAGCCAACATGGATTTCTTCTTTTCCTGTCTTCTTTTTTGAAGACTTTTCTCTCTTCTTCATTCCTGTATTTATTGACTATTGGATAGGAACAGTCAACAGCAAAGTGTCCTGGTTGTCTGCAGTTCCAACACATGTTCTCAGCTCTTTGATCAGCTCTTTCTGTTTTTGCGTTATCAGCTCTCTGATACTCAACTATTTCGTGCTCAGTTCTCTTGGGAGGCCTGTCTTCCCTCGACTTGGAGGGAGCTGAATGTCTCCTGGAGGATTCACCCTTTTTCTTTTATAGTTCTTATTGAAGAACTTGTTGAGTCTTTTAACCATCAGGGCAATCTCCTCATGGTCTATGACTTCCTTGACTTCAGCTTTCTTTCCATCCTTGACTATAAGTGCAGTTGTCTTGGGTACAGTTGTCTCCTCTTGATCTTTTCTTCTCAGCTCAAACTCATGAGCTTTGAGATCTGAGAATAGCTCATGATTGGATGTTTTTGATAGGTCCATCGAATGTCTTAGAGCCATGACCTTCATTTCCCATTCAGCTGGGAGGTTTCTCAGAATCTTCATACACATTTCCTTTTGTGTATATTCTTTCCCAAGTCTTGATAGCTCATTTGTGGTTTGGTGAATCTAGCATCCGGTGATCCAAGGTTTCACTTGCAAGCATTTTTAAATTTTCAAATTCAGTACAACAATATACAATTTATTTTCTTTAATTTGCTCGGATCCTTCACAAATTAAAGTTAATTTATCATTTGTTTGCGGTTTGGCAAGATTTGACTTTGTTGAACATTGTTTTGTCCAAGGTTTTGTAATGTATGTCCTTGGCTATATTGTCCAAGTTGTATCTTTTTTGTCTTCATTTGTCCGATTAGTCATTGGTTTCTCAATCATGGCATTTGGTCTTGCCTCGCCCACAACTTCTTCTCCTTCAATTTGCGAGTTGCTCTCCTTGCGGTTGTGTTCACTTTCGATATTTGCGGTGGCCCATCCTCTATCACTAGCCACATTTCATCATGTAAAGCGGATAGATGAGCTCGCATACGAATTTTCTAGTCATCAAACTCCTCAATAGTGAACATAGGAATGCGTGTCAAATTTTCTTCCATGATAATAACTTTTGCTAAGAATGAAAGATTTTTAAAAACTTATAGGTCCCAAGGAATGCGTGTCAGATTTTCTTCCATGATAATAACTTTTCCTCAATAGAGATCTAGTTCAGTAACCAGTGCAGAAGGCTCAATGAACCAACCACTCGATACCACTTGTAGGTCCCGGGGGTGTAAGTAAGGTTTAGAAGGGGTTGAATAAACCTTGCCAACTTTACGATTTTAGTCCTTTTAAGATATTACATAGTTAACACAAACAACTAAGTCCTTGAGGGACAAAGCTATGTTGGTTATTGTGAGTTAGCCACTCAATAGAGCCGTTGATAGAATAACTCAACTGTTTAACCTGAAACTTAACTTGGCTGTGTTGAGTTTTTCAACGAAGACTTAACACCCTTTGATTTGTTTTAAACTTGTTTTAACACTTGATTTTAGTACTTAGTTATTAATCAGTTAGATAGCAATTTATCAGCAGATATAAATAAGTATACAGAAATAAAAGTGTTGAAATGTAAATGACACAAATAATTTTTATAGAGGTTCGAAGATGGGGTAATTCTTCTAATCTTCTCTTCTCCAACTCCTGGAGGAATCCACTAAGTAATGATCAGTTCACAAAGTGGTTATCAGTCTAGAGACAAGTCTTGATCACACAGCTGACTTGCTCCTTGGACTCAGTCTAGAGATGCCTTGGTCACACAGTTGGCTTCTCGTCCAACTCAGTTTCTTCACAGGGTAGCTGCCTTGCTACTTCAGCTCACTTTCTCAAGCTTCTTGGATTTGATCACGAAGCCCTCCAATAACTTGATACTGGTTCGACCTTGAACCTTTCTACAATCCTCCTTGGAAAGTAGACCCCTTTTGATTCTTCAAAAGTTTCCTCTTCAACAGTTTGAAGTTATCTTTCCTTCACAGCTTTGTGTTGGATTGATGTCCTTCCAGATTTAGGCTTGAGGATTTTGCTTGAATAACTTGAGAATATTTTTCAGGTTACAGTTTGAATAATGCTTGCTCGTTCGTGGTTCAGATAACCTTTTCTCAATGAGATTCCTCAGCCTTTTATAGTGAACTTTCAAAAATCTGCCCGTTGAAGAGATAGGCTGATTTTCAAAAGTCACTTGTGTTCGTTGGCTTGTCTTGTTGCAGTCCTTGATGTTGACATTTCCTCGTATTTAATGTCTTGCAGCATTGCATCGTATCTGACACTTGGTGCAGTGCTTCCCATTGTTTTGTTCCTTTTGCACACAACTGGAACTAACACTTTATCTCTGACAACTTTAATAGGTTACTTTCTGAGTAACATTCTTGACTTTGATCAACGGATCTCGTTCAGTTGTCTTAACTTGACTGCAGTCTTTTATTCCCCAGGTGACTTGAGTTAGCTTCCAATCTTTGGATGACTCATCTGTCACTTCAACTTAAGACTTGGCTTCTTGAGTTGACGTGACTGACTCTTCATACAACCATTTCACAGTTGATACACCTTCAGTCGAATTCTTGACTTTTCTTCCTTGCCATACTCAGTTGTCTTGCAGCGGAGTCTTCACTTCAGTCTTCAATTGACTTCTTGTATTTCTAGGTATAGTGACTTGACTCGGCTTTTCCAACCCTATCTATTACAATACAAATTACAAGGAAAATGGGGTGCCAACTTTCTAGTTTAAGTTTTACATGTCATTCATCAAAATCTAACCAATAAATTCCCCAACACTCATAAAAAAAAGAGCATTACACGTGATTCATGCTCTGCATTCACAAACATACAACTTATGATTAAGTTGTAATTATTAAAATTGTCTATCAACAATAACATTAGTACATGTGAATGCTTATTATTAAATAATATGGATTGATAAGTTATCAATCCAGGTCATGACAATGTCCATGATCAACCGCTTTGATGGCCGAAAGGCAAACAGTTTCCTCGGTACACCCAACATCTTCACATGCAACTTGTAGTAGCTTTCTTGGCGACAATATTGCCGAAGTTGTTCATGCAGCTTCCACCACAACAACAACTGTAATATGTGTAAAAAACATCACACACATATATATATCGTCAGGTTTTTCTAACTATAAATAAATATATATAAAAATGTGACTGTGTCTGTGTGATAGAGAGAGGGAGAGATCAGTTACCAAGCAGAACGAAAAAACCCAATTTATTAACTGCAGATGATTGAATAGTTCTCCCCATTTTCTTTTGACATTATGTTTACTTTTGAAGTGTCTCGAGCACTTGATTGAATGATGTATGTGCCATATTTTTAGAGAAAATTTACTTTTAATTATTTTTTATTTTATTGGTCACGTGAATACTAATTAATTTGTACTAATTATTATGACATTAGCAAGGTGAAATCATGCAAACAAATAAGATTTGTTTTGATAATTTATATTAATTTGGTCAACTGATATTCTAATGGAAGGAATGTTTGTGGGGCCAAAACAAAAAAGTGAATGACAAAAACACATATTTTTCAACTCAAAATAAAAAAAAGGAATAAAAGGAAGAAATGAGAAAAGAAAGAGTAGACTTTAAATATAAATATTGTACAATGGAGTTTTATTGTTACTATATAAAAATAATAAAACTATGATATCGAATATTTTTGCTAGGTTAATGAGAACTCAAATACCGGATAGCTTTGATAACTTTAATTTTTTTTCGAAAAAGTTTACGCATTTTCAAATTTTTGGATAAACTTTCCCATATTTTTTAATCCTCAATCTTCTTATGTCTATTATTCTAGATTTTATTAATTGGCATATTTCGTCTGAGGTGTGTAGATATTTTTCAAATGAAGATAACCTGGATGTGGACATCAAGTTGCTTGTGAAGAGGCCAAGTAAATAAATAATGGGATAATTTCAGAATTGGTACTCAAAGTTTACCTACTTTTTTTTTTTTGGTACCTCATGTTCCCAATTCAGCAAGAATGGTCATTGACGTTATAATTTTTAATCATTTTTGGTACTGGCCGTTAGTTCACCGTCAAGTATGACTAGGTAGCCTACTACAACAGGTAAATATAATTAAAAAAGCTGGTAAATAACTTCTTTTCTCATTTTCAACCGTTATTTATATCTAAAGCCTCAAATCCTCAAGTAACTCTTGGAAAAAAAAGTAAAAACATTAAAAAATTTATGAAATAGAACATTTATACTAGTAATTTTAGTCAAATTTTTCAAAATCAAAACCACTGCAACCGAGGAATTTTAATTAAAATTAGAACCAGTAGACCTTCTTTTACATCCATTATTTTTAATAATATAATTAATCTTTAATTGAAGTGAAAAATCAAAGTTAATAATCTTATAAAATTATTAAGAATAAATAAATTACATTTTGTAACACTTAAATTACTAAT
This sequence comes from Rehmannia glutinosa, assembly GCA_016081115.2. Lineage (NCBI taxonomy): Eukaryota > Viridiplantae > Streptophyta > Magnoliopsida > Lamiales > Orobanchaceae > Rehmannia > Rehmannia glutinosa. The sequence goes on from CM071937.1 coordinate 26,579,780, forward strand.
TTTAACTAATACAATAAATCATAATGAAAGGACCTGATGACGTAAATGCAAAAATGGTTCTTTAAATACAAACCAAACTATGCAAACAAAGTATGTTGGTTAAAATACAAGAATATATAAAAAAGAAAAAAAGGGGAAAGAAAATCAAACATAAAATAACATCTTGATTACCTGATTAATAGCTAAAATCACCATAAAACAAACATCTTGATCTTAAATTTCAGCCTCCGGGATATTAACCTACATTGTAATCTAACAGGAATTAAACAACAAATTTAACCCTTGCAAATTTGCCAAGCCTTCTTGTCCTGCATATTCAGAATTGAGGGTATGGAGAAGCCATAAAATCACATTTTTCTCACCCTTTCAAAAGGAAAAAGAATACGAAAAATCTCCTGCTAAGTGCAAATGCCCCTGCCTTTTCAATTTTGCTAAGAAAAATCTTGGTGAGTTAATAAGAAAAATCCGATAATAAGCGCAAACACTCCTACCTTCTAAATTTTGCTAAGAAATGTCGCTCGTGAGTTCATCGATTTGAGATAATATTTGATACAATAAAGAGATCTAGGATTTAGAATTAGGGAAAAAAATTGGGGGACAAGAGATTTTCGGGAGAAATTGGGGAAAAACCACTTGCAAATGTTTATCCACTGGCCAATTACGGTTTACCCCTCTCAACCGACAATGCCAGGTCAAATCATTAGTTTGTGACGGTCAACTAACAATCAGTACCAAAAGTGATTAAAAAGTATAATGTTGATGACCATTTTTTATGAATTAGGAACATAGGCTACTAAAAGCAAAACGCAAGTAAACATGGGGTACCTATTATGACTTTATCTCATAAAGAATTCTTATTTTGGTTGGAGACTTTTTCCTTGAGTATTTGGGATAGTTTATGACTCCTTATATTGCACGTGTTAATGTAATTAGAATACATGTTGAAAACTTGTCTAAACCAATCTACGTATCAGTCTAGGAGTCCTTATTTGAATCGGACTGGGAAGTTTACGAGTTAACTGTATAGATATCTATAACTTTTTTTTACTAAAATCTTATCAATAATCATTTGGCAATAAAGAATTTTGCAACATATAATATGGCCCTTTTCGAGTTTGTTACTCAATTTGTTTTCTTGAAAACTCAACATCTAAACTTTATGGGATTGTAAAGTACAATCTCGGATATCCTACGATGAAATATACAATCGAGACGCCATCACGTGCGCAACACGTGAGGGAAAAGTGAAAACTCATGTAAAGTTTGCATTTGAAAAAGTGCGAATAACTTTTTGTAACTTCGGATGATTTGACGGTCTTGTCATCATGCCCTACGCATGTGACGGCATCTCGATGGCTTTTGGAAGCCTAAGGATGCATTGTTACGATCCGACAAAGTTTAGGTCTGAGTTTCTAAGAAATAAAAATTAGGCATTAATCACGTAGAAGTGCTATAGTACAAGTTGCAAAAAAATCCCACTAATCACTAAACTAAACAATTATCGGTCAACTACCAGTGCCTACATGAATATGCTTGTCGTTTCTTGAAATTTCATATATATATATATATATATATATATATATATATATATATTCAAAGTACCTATCAGTCAACTATCATTATGTACAAAAATATGTTGGAGAATTTTGGTATAAAAAAAACTTATATGTATTTAGATACATTTTTTTTCAAATTACTTGTCAATAATACTTCTAATTAAATAATTGTTTGTCTCCTATCATTTCCTATAAGGATATTTGTTGATATTATTTAGATTTGTCCATTGCACCTACCAAAAAGTCATTAATACATAACAAGTTTTATTTTATTCCATTAATTTTGTAAACTATAAACGTCAATAAGAATAGTTTGAAGAAATAGACTTTTTGATTTTTCTTAATGGGAATTTTTTTTCACTTGGACTATTTCATTTTTTTATTAATGGGAATTCTTTTTGATTTTTCTTAATGGGAATTCTTTTTTTATTTTTTTACCTTTTTTTCTTGCTAGAAAGCATTTTTCAACTCTTTATTAAAATATCGGAAAAGAATATCCGAAAATATACAATAACAAAAACTTGTTGAAAGTTATACAATTAAGAGTATACAATTGAAGTAGAATATCACCATCATACCGGGATAGTTGAAAAAGGTGTTATCCATTGCTAAGTTTTTCCGCCGAGAACTTGGTCAAGATCTAGTTTATAAAAGCGGTGGGCAATAGTTTCATGCTCTGTTGTTCTATATATTTTTTCAACTAGAGTTACTTCCGTCTCTTCATGACTTAGGCATATACACGTAATTAAATGAAAAACAAAGAAAGCGTGTATAAAAGGTATGGATAATTACTATTTTTAAAAAAGTCACCGTATCGAGTCATTGATAAAGATCAAATACTAGATTAGAATGACATTTGAGCTCATCTTTGTAAAACTATATTCTATAGAATCGACAAAGCGAAAAAAAAAAATAAATTTAGGTTGGAAAAGTTTTTTGAAATTTAATAATAATTAAGAATTCAAAACATAATATGTCACACCCCAAATTTGCATAACCTAATATAATCAATTAACGTCTGATGGGGTACAACACCATGTATTCAAAATCTTAGGTCGACAAGAGCTATTATCCCAAGTACAAACAACTAGAAACTATAAATACATCGGAAGCCTACACAATCATAAAATTAAAATAGAATTTCTATTAACCTATCTTTACAAAATAAAATAGTTACATTGTTCAAACACTTATAAATAAGTCTGTCAAAAGAAAACAGCTAGGTTGGATCAATCCTGATCTGGAAACCTGATTTCAGTCTCATCGATCTCACAATATTCTCTCTGAAAAGATTTTATAAAAATTATGGGGTAAGCTAAATGAACCCAATAGGTTGGGATAGGAAAATGCAATATTTGTTTAGTTGAACAATGAAGTGTTTCCTTTACTTGAGCAAAGTTGTAGCGCCCCAATTTTGAAATATGTAGTTTTGGGCTTAAGGAATGCAACATTAGTGTATACCTAACTTTAAATAACCTTCGATATGGACAGAGCATTTCAAATAATCAACATCAATAACCACGCTCACAGGCGGTATGCCCAATTCACAAAATACAGCGGAAGCATTATTTAAGTAGAGAGTCACAGCTCATCTCAACAGTAAACAAAAGAAAGCTTATTTACAAACTTGAGTTTATCGGTTCAAAGTTTAAGAAATAGGGGAATAGGGACTTTAGGACTCCAAAGGTATTTCATCATGCCCAAGTATTCGTATCGTACTTCGCCTCAATCGAAAATATAATGTGGGTGAGTGTTATGAAAATACACTCAGTGGGGTACACTTAAGCGTCCCCGCATAATTAATTACAACTAGCAGAGATGCATCATACGTGGTATTTTGTACGGACGGACCGTAACTTTGTAATATGTACGAGCTCATAATGTGAAGTGATCGTCACCACAACACATAAATATGTAACATGTACGGTACAACCACAACATGGGATTCATGAAAAACATACTAATCATGATTAATTAAAGAGTCAACTTGCATTGAATAACAATAGTACACGGTTAAGTGTAAACCCCACCTTTTTGATGTGCAAAATTATTGTGCAGGATGCAAGTCCTAGTTCCCGGGCTCAATATCGCCTCCTACACAAAATAGCATAATATGTCTTAGAAGCCTAGAATGGAAGTATAATAATATATGATAATTTAAATATGCTAGATAAACTTATCCATAAAATTTAGGGGCATTTTGATGTGAAATGAAGAAATTAGTAGCGAAACGAAATAATAAGGATGTTCGGGTCTCGTTTTCTTGAAGTTGTAAGATTGAGGGGAAATATTGTGATTTTGAATAGACCTTGCGTATGAGAAGGGTATAACTAGACTATGGTTTTGAGGTCAATCGGAGTTCGTTTGACCCCTTTCGGGTCAGAAACGGGAAAGTTAAGACTTCAAAAATTTTAATTAAAAATGTTAGAGGTCAATTTACAGAACTCTAAGAGTTGAGTTGGGGCAAAATTATAATAAGCTAAAAGTTGATATGGGAGGACTAAACTGAAACTTGGGAGGGGTCAAACTGAAGTTTTTGAAAATTACAACCAAGTCCAAAAAATTTCAAATTCTGAATGGCCTAAATAAAACTCCATTACTCCTCACCCTTAACCCCCTACACCACCTCCACCCCTTTTCCTATTGCCGACACCGGTCGTGGCCGGCGGCGATGAGCTTCCGGCCACCTTACCACCTCAACCTAATCAAACTCACACACATACACACCCATATCACACATACACACACAAACACACAACGGACACACACACATACACCTGCACACACACCACCTACACGCACACACACCACCTACACACACACACACCTCGATGCTGGGAGAGAGAGGAAGAGAGGGAAGGAGAGAGAGAAGGGAGGGAGATAAGATGGAAATATAGTTGGAAAAAGCATTAAAAAAAGCCAAAATTCGTCAACTTCCAATTCTGACTCCCGGTGGAAATGAACTCCGATCATGAAATTATTCGATGGGTTTTAAAGCCCCTAAAGAGATGAAGAGAACGGTATAAGGCTCATCAATTTTAGACCGGTGGATCTGGGAATCGGCCGGTCAAAGATGACAAATACAGTAATTTCGAAATCGAATTTTTACAGACGTCTCGGCTATTTTCCGGTGATCTAGGGCTCCGATCTGATATTGGGAGTGGCGTTAGAAACCTAATTGAATGAGATTTCTAACGGTATAAGGTTTGTGAAAATCTAACGATTGAATCTCCGTAAATCTTGAGTCAAAGGTTTCTAATTTTTAATTATACCGGCGATTTGCGGTGAACGGAATTTAAATTGAAATTCTGACTTCGGATTTGGAACGAGGGCGACAAAAAGGTTCGAATGAGGTATGGTTTGTTAATTTCCACCGCTGGTGGCCGGCAGCCGACGGTGGTGGACGGCGATCGGAAAGCTGTCGGAAATGATGGTTGAGGGTGAGAAAAATCATACCTGTTTTAGAAGGTTTCTGTTTTTGGCTATGTCCAAATAAAGAAATACCTATATATAGTAAATATTAAATGGGTTATTAAAATGGGTTTGGTGATTTGGGCCACAAATGAACTGAAATGAGGCTTAGTTATATCGTAGGACTTGAAATAATTTGGTTTTGGATTGAAAATAATAGGAAACTGTAGGTCCCAAGGGGTGTGAGTGTAAGGTTTAGAAGGGGGGGTTGAATAAACCTTATCAACTTTGAAAATTTAGTTCTTTTTAAAGTTCGAGTTGATGCTACACCGTGTCCTTGGTGGATAGCCAATCTAGTTAATCAAGAGAGTTAGTCACTCAACAGACTCAATCGTTTTCATTGATAGAATAACTCATTTGTTAAGATCGATTTAGCTCAATCGCAGTTTGTTTTTATTGGAAGACTTTACACCCTTAAAATTGATTTAGTAATGATTTAATGCTTTGTTTTAGTACTTAGAGATTATCAAGTGGATAACAAATTTATCGCAGAGTTAAACAAATAAGATGCGAGAAATTAAAGTGTCTTTGAAATGTAAATGACACGATAAGATTTTATAGAGGTTCGAAGATGGGGTAATTCTTCTACTCCTCTCTTCTCCAACTCCTGGAGGAATCCACTAAGTATTGATCAAGATACAAAGTGGTATACATCCGGATACAAGTCTTTATCACACAACCGACTTGATCCTTTGGGACTCGATCCGAGATGCCTTGGTCACTTGTGGCTTCTCGTATGACTCGCCTTCTTCACAGGGCAGCTGCCTTGCTACTACAACTCACTTGCTCAAGCTCTTTGGATTTGATCACGAAGCCCTCCAAGAACTCGAGACTGGTTCGACCTTGAACCTTTCTACAATTCTCCTTGGAATGTAGACCCATTTTCTTCAAAGGTTTCCTCTTCAACTGATTGAAGCTATCTTTCCTTCACAGGTGAGTGTTGGATAGATTTTCTTCGTGATGTAGGCTTGAGGATTAATCTTGAATGATTTGAGAATATTAAAATGTTTTCTTGAAATGTTCGTGATTTAGGTTGTCAAGATTCTTTTCTCAGAGTCATTCCTCAGCCTTTTATAGTGATCTTTCAAAAATATGCCCGTTGAAGAGATAGGCTTATTTTTGAAAGTCACTTATGGTAGTTGGCTTGTCTTGTTGCAGTCCTTGGAATTGCCACTTCCTCGTATGAATTATTCTTGACTTTTCGAGTTTCGACACGGTGTAGTGCTTCCCATTGGTTCATTCCCCTTGCACGCTTCCTCGGGACCGAGCACTTCGAGAAAGGTAGCATGGAGGTATTACTTGTTTAAGTAATTCTCTTGATTTCGTGCAACGGATCTCTTTCGATTATCTCGACTTGACCGCATTTCCTTGCTTTCCCAGGTGATTTAGAGTCGACTTTCAATCATTAGATGACTCTTCCGTCACTTCAACTTGAGACTTGGCTATCTTGAGTTGACTTGACGATACTTTACTCACTGCATCTCATCATCGCACCTTGATCGAGTTCTGTTTTCTCTTCTTTGCCATACTACTGTCTTGCAATGAGTCTTCCTTCTAGTCTCGGTTGTCTTCTTGCATGTTTAGGCATAGTTGACTTAACTTAGCTTGACAAGCCCTATTTGTTACAATGCGTTTACAACAAAAATGGGGTGCCAACTTCCTAGTTTAAGTTTTACATGGCATTCATCAAAATCTAAACAATAAATTTCCCAACAATTTCCCCCTTTTTGATGATGCCAAAACTTAAAACATTCAAAATGTAAATAGCATAGATACATACAGATAGTGTATTTACAGAGAATGTATGCGTAGAATCAATCCTTTTATTGATCATAGCATGCTTGTCCTTTTGTTGTTGTTTACAAGGTGTATCGAGCAAACATCTATATCTACGCAAAAATAGAGAGTTTCTGATTTATTACGAAGACTTACATAGTATGTATTTACATAGTAAAATACATGATGGGGTGGACAAGAACACTTCATCTCCTTCACGCCTCCTTCTTTCATCTTCTTGATTCTGTCATCTTGTCTTCTTCTTCTCTTTTTCTCATCTTCACCGCCCTTCTTCTTCTTTTCATATGCCTTCCGAAAGCGACTTCATCTCTTCTTAGTCTCTCTTGTCTCTCCTCCCAAAGCCGAGTTTGTCTTTTATTTTCTTCTTTGATTCTTTTCACGTACTCAACATTGTTTTTAGCCACTTGCAGATTGGCTACTTGGTCAAGACCCCAATAGATCCCTCCTTTCTTGCCTGGATCTATGTACTCAATGTTTTTGGGCGAGGCCCAGTCCAAACCTCTTCCTCCACCACCGCTTTTCCTCTACCCGGGCGTGTATTGTATTGAGGTCTTCTTCTTGGTGAGTGACTAGCGGAGTGACCAGCAGAGTGACCGCCGTAGTCCGCCTTTCTGTCGCCTTCTTCACATAACGTGAGACCCTTTTCCCAAAGATACAAGTCCCAAGCTTGAGCCATGAACATGTTTGCAAAATATCCTTCAAATGCGGCGTTTTAAATTCATCAAACCGATCTTGGCTCGCCCCGCATCTCGAGATGGCATAAGTGTCTCTGTCTCTCTTTGGAATGCCTCCATGTTGTTTCAAGATATTCATAACTCGGGCATTCATCTTTCCTCCACTTCCTCCATCCATGCTTCAACTGTCTTTCTCTTTTCACCATAGATACAAAGCAGATTGTTGGAGTGGCGAGTCACTGGAGTTTTTGCCGATAATATCACCGTGACAAGACCTTGTTGGGGGTTTGTGCAATCATTAGGGTGACATCTCCCGATCCTTCCCCTCAACAGACTTTCCTTTCTTTGCTCTTGAGACCTCCTCAATTTGTCTTTCCCTTTACAATGCTCCCTCCTTCTCAACGCCGATCTCTTGCTTTAAGGTATTCCTCTTCCCCTTTTTGGCATCATCAAAGGAGAGAGGAACGCTCGAAACATACTAGCAAGCGTAAAGTCGAGTCTGGCGATAGTCGAAGTTCTCGCTTCGAAGTCTCGCTGCGGAGTATCGCATTTAAACTCGGAACAAGTAGCGTTGGATTCACTTTAAGCGCCTTCATCTCGGCCATGAGAAGGATGAATTTTCGATCCATGTTTTCTTCAATACGCAGGAGCTCATTCTTATTTTGCTCACACAGCAGCTTGATCTCAAAGCAATGTGATATTCATGCAAGTGCTCAATGTGTTCTCTCAACTTTGTCTTTGCATCAACATTCTCACCGCCATACCAAAAGCTTGTTGAACAATGTTCAAATATCTAGCTTGTTCCACGCGCATTGTTTCTTCTTTGTTGCCACCACTCCCGATTCGACTATTATGCCTCTCAAGTCAGCAGAAGGTTGGCATCTCTATTATCCAGTCTCATGTCCATCGAGGCCTGGTGCCTCTCCATCCGTTCAATTTCAGCAAATAATGCTTTGAACACCTCCCGAACTTCAGTTGTTTCCTCTGTGGCAGCTGATGGCCAAGCAGCGTCAAAATCATAGTCACAATTTGGAACAATGGTATCGATGGAATGACAGGATCAGTCTGTGGGAAGCGCGAGATCTCTTTTTTCGACTCTTCCGGGAGGTCGGGTACCTCCAGAGAGAATGGAAATGATTCTACAAAGGAATCATCACGGTCAATCGGGATTTGCTCAATGATGAGTGGTGCGCGTGAAGTTCCTTGTGGAGTCGAACTCCGCCGCACTTGGGAGCCTGCGCGGATGGACTCTTTTGTTGGGGTCTGTTGGGAAGTTGACCCGGCTTGGTGAGCCTCACCAGATTTGTATCAACAGCTTCGTCGGTCTCGTTGGTTTCTCCAATTGAGTTGAGCTGGTCCTTAGCCTTATCGAAGCGTCATCGGACGATGATGAGATTTCCATGGGTGGCTCATCATCGAATTGAAAGTTTGACGAGTAGTCTTGAGGTCGACTTGCTCGTGGTTTGAACATCCGCCGCTTGAGTCTTTTGGATCGATCCTGGGGATGACTCGGCTTCATCATCTTCTTCCGTTCCCGCAGAAAGGTTACATCAGATTATCCGGGAGTCGTGAAGTGCACTTATCTCCTTTTCGGATGGATCAATGATAGTAGGAGAGATGTTCTCTACTTGACTTCTTTACCCCGGGAAGTCTCAACCTCCCGTTGGCCTTCATTACCTCCCTGCGGTCTCAAGCGCAGCGAGGCCTTGGACATCCCTTTCGATAGTGTCGGCTATCTTAGGTTCTTCTGCGGTGGCATCCATTGGAGTCTCAACCCCATGGATTGCGTTTCATCGCCCAGTGTTAACTCCCAGGGGTTGTTCCTTCCCGTGCCTCGATTTGCATCTACAACGTCATTAGCCTTCGAGAGCGGTTGGCACCTCACCGAGACAGTCTCAATCGTCCGAGCTTCATTGATGATAACTTGCTTTGTGTACTTTGTGTTTGTTCCTTCTCCACTTCGCCTCCTAGATTCGTTGTGGAGTCATCTGCAAGCATCCTCCGACCATGCCTTTGCGGTGGAGGAGTTTCCCCTCGGGGCGCACCGGATGAGTGACTTGGAATGGGGTCACTCGTCTCCAAACTCCCGGTTGTTTCTACCGAGTGTTCACCGTTGGGGCGGGTGGTAAGACACCTTCATTAGGGGTTGGCTCAATCGGGGTCCCCATTAACCCGATTTCATTGCCAATTCCCTTAGTTCCTTCTTCCGAATGAGTGGGGAAGTGGTGGCAGCAACAACGGTGGCAATATCCGCACCACTCCCATTGGGTCTATCTTGGTGTGCTTTGGAGGACTCTCCTGGTCCCTCCATCATTCTTTGTTCATGAAGGACTCGGATTCGTGCATTGCTTGCCTGCATTTGCAATTCTTCTATGGCAAAGAACAGGTCCAGATCCTCATCGCTCGATAGGACGTCGGGGCGGTGTGTATGTTCGTGGTACCGGTGATAGGGCGAGATCTTTGGCCTTCTCACGTGCCTCAACTTTCTCGCTGTCTCTCCTTCTCCTTGTCCTTGAAGATCCGCAAGATATCGTGCGATTTTTCTTCATCCAGTGCTTGGACCACGTGGTTACTCCAAGAAAATTCATCAGTTCCTCTTCTTCTTCGATCACCTTAGGCCGTTGGAACTGTTCCCTGGATCGACTTAACTTCCACTTCCTCCACTCTCGCAGACGATTTTGGATGTCCGGATAAGGTGGGGATAGGATCATCATATCATCATCTCTATCACCTTCTTCTTGTCCCTCATTATCGGGGATAGAAGGTAGCAAGTTCGGTGCTCCATTCTCGTTAGGCTGCGTCATTGCGGGAGGGGAGGCGATCTGTCAATAGGCGAGTTAGATTTCTCGGCCTACTTCTTGTGTCTCACTGTTCGAACTTCACTGGGTCTTGATTTGCCTCTCTTTGATCGCCTTGAGAGACTTTTTACATTTGTTTCATCAATAATTTCGGAGACTCTACTTCTCCAGCTCTCCCAGATCTCTGTTTTTGGTGAGTGGTCGACTCATTTGGTTTCGCAAGTTCGAACGCTTGAAGATTCTTCTTCTTCTCCTAGTTTGTACGGAGGGATTTTCGGTTCGGAGAGAATTTCTTCGAGTTTTGGGCGGCGGGGTATGGCTTGGTGTTTTCTTCTCGAGGAGCCGCCGTCTTGGCTTATCGTTCTCCTCTTTTTGACGATAGGAGAAGGTATTTGAGATTCCTTCTCGGCCGCCGCTTGGGAAGGAGACACGGGGGCAGTGACTCGGCTGCGGCGAGGCAGGGAGCAGATTGTTTTTTTTCTTTCGCAGGGGGGGCGTTCTTTCTCTTAGCAGCTGCAGGGGCGCCTCTTCTTCTTTGGTGGAGAGGAGACATTTGTATCTCTTGAGTGGTTAGCCGATTCCCCCTCACTTGTATCGCTCTCTTGGCGTAGGCTCTTTTCTCGTGCGCCGAGAGAGATTTGTTTACATGGAACGCCTTTCCATGTCGAAGAGGGACTCCTTTTACCTCCATTAGCCGGCCAATCACCAGGCCGTATCCCAAAGATCCTCCGAAAGAACCATCCTCCTTGAAGGATTTGTTCCCTACATTCGCGAGTCTGCGCAGAGATAAACTCAGCCTGGGTTTACTTTCCTTTCTTCAATGATCGCGGCCATTACGATCAATTTTGCTTTGGATAGTTGGTCAAAGCTGCCAAACTTGATGTCTATGCATTTGGCAACTATGTCCAACAGTTTGTGGTAGTCCTCCTTCAAGACCTCTTGTTGGTTTGTGTAGACTATCTTATCAAAGATAGTCGGTCTTGGCTACTTCCTTGCAAGCAGCGAGACAAGTCTACATCGATTCATTGATTTTCGGTGCTCCTTCCCGGTAATGGCGGTTCTCGCCAAATCCTTGGCGAGAGATGATGAACTCCTTCCCGTGAACAGAGGATTTGATCCCCTCATCGTGAATTTCAGCGTTCACACGAGGGCGAGCGACCTCTTCCACATAGGTCATCGGGAGCTCCATTGTCGAAATGGTTTTAGCCCGGACTTTTCGAGCTTTTCAGCAATCTTCTTTATGAGGGCGTCATCGGACCCTTGTTTGACCATACCCTCGAAATCCACAGTAGACCCAGTGTGGATTTGCTTCCCTAGCTTGACGAAATCATAAGTCGATGCCATTTTTTAGTATTTCATGGAAAGAAACTTAGAAGTTGATTTGAAGATTGATAGGGTTTTGAGAAAGTTTTGCCTTTGCTTTTGAGAGAGAAATGAACAGTTTTGGTAATATGTGAGAGAAAAGGACGAAAATGGTTTAAGTATGGTTTCTGAAAGGACGTGTGGGTGGTTTTTTAAATGTGATCGAAATCAACATGACTTAGATTTTGCACGCCGATTAGCATTTAATGTGGCAAAGCATTTATATCCAATCATAAGTTTGGTGTGCGACTTTTGCCTGTACACATCATCATTATCGACGCGTCATTCTTAAAAACATTCCCGCTTTGTAAAACGACCGCGTTTTTGTCACTTTGTTCATAAATGACAAACTTATCCCTTAGCCGATTTAACTCTTCTTGTCACGATTCTTATAGTGACTCGGCTATCAGCTAATTCGGTATAGTTGTCTTTCCGATCGATCGATTCATTTAGCGACTTTGAGAGTTCAGCTCTTTTTCCCTTTTTGTGTTTCATTTCCTTCTTTGAGTCTTCGAGTGTGTCACTCGGCTCAATTAGCCCTAACTCATGCTTGAGTTCTTCAAATCTTGATTCACATAATGGTTTTGTGAATATGTCGCCTTGTTTATCGGTTGAAATATATTCTAAGGTGATGTCTTTCTTTTCAACATGATCTCTTATGAAGTGATATCCGACATCAATATGCTTTGTTCTTGAGTGCAACACAGATTTTGAGTGATTGCAATTGCACTTGTGCTATCACACATGATTGTAATTTCCTTTTCTTCAATTTCATAGTCTCTCATTTTGTTGTCTCATCCATAGGATTTGGGCACAACAATGTTTGCCCGCAACTATGTATTCTCGCTTCAAATTGTGTAGAGGTGGCTATTGAATTTTGCTTTTTGCTAAACCAGAAATTAGCCTATTTCCAAGCATTTGACATGTACCTAAGGTGCTTTTCTGTCAACTCTACATCCAAAGATAGTCGTAGTCCGAATAGCGATTAACTTGAATCCACCTTCCTTTGGATACCATAAGCCAACTTCTTGGCTTCCTTTCAAATATCTCAAGATCCTCTTAGTCAGTCATATGGCTCTCTTTTGGAGCAGATTGAAATCTTGCACATACACCTACAACAAAGGTAATGTCCGCCCGCTTGCCGTGAGATAGAGCAATGATCCAATAAGTGCTCAGTATCTTGTTTGATCTACGTGCTTGCCATCTACATCCATGTCCATTTTGATGATGTATTCATTGGTATTTTCACGTAAGACTTCTCTTCCATACCAAATTTCTTCATTAAATCTCGGTGTATTTTATTTGACTTATGAAGGTTCCATCCTTCACTGTTTCACTTGGAGTCTAAGGAAGAATGTCAACTCTCCCATCATGCTCATTTCGAATTTGCTTTGCATGAGGTTTGAAAATTTATCACACAGACTCTTTGTTTTTGGATCCAAAATGATGTCATCCACATATATTTGAACAAGCAAGTATGCTCTTCTTGTCTTGAATTACGAGCAGTGTTCTATCTACTTTTCCTTTTGTGAATCCATTCTCGTTAGGAATTGTGACAAGGTATCATACCATGCTCGGGTGCCTGTTTTAATCCATACGAGCTTTCTTGAGTTTGTATACCTTATCTCCAAGAGTCTTCTTACATACACTTCTTCTTCCAATAAACCATTAAGGAATGCACTTTTTACATCCATCGATATACAATAAAATTTTTGTGAGCTGCATAGGCAAGAAACATCCTAATAGCTTCCAATCTTGCTACGAGGGCAAATGTTTCATCAAAATCTATCCCTTCTTCTTGGCAATATCCTTTGGCTACTAATCGTGCTTTGTTTCTTACCACGTAACCTTCCTCGTTCATCTTGTTTCGAACACTCATTTAGTGCCAATAACATTTTGATGGGTGGGTCTTTGAACTAACTACCATACTTTATTTCTTTCAAACCGATTCAACTCTTCTTGCATAGCTTGAATCCAATGTGTGTCATCCAATGCTTGTGACACATCTTTAGGTTCTATTTGTGAGATAAAGCATGTGAACATGGCTTCTTGTTGAGTTCTGGATCTTGTTTTGACACCTTCTCTTATATCTCCAATGACAAGTTTCGTGGATGGTCTCTCGGCCATCTTACATCGGGTTGGAGTAAGTTAGTGGATTGATCGTCTAGCGCTTGTGTTGCTTTGATCAACTCTCTCGCAATCACTTAGCCGCAAATTTTCCGGTGGTTATGAGACTCGACTATCTCATCTTCATCCGAGTTTATAATTCGACTTGACTTCAAAGATAGGGACTTTTTCGCATGGTTGGATGATTGACTTATTAGCCGACTCTTCAACGTCTTTTCCATTTACATTTGGTTCATCGAATACCACATGAATGGATTCTCTCGCAACCATAGTCCTCTTGTTGAGTACTTTGTAGGCTTCTTTCGGTGAGTATCCCAAGAAGATACCTTCATCGCCTTTAGCATCGAAAGCCTTTAGATTGTCTTTGGCATTGTTATGGATGAAGCATTTACATCCAAATATTCTAAAATATGCAACATTTGGTTTTCTCCTGTCCAAATCTCATAGGGAGTCTTTGTCGATGTCTTTTATCATACATCTATTTTGAGTGTGGCAAGTGTGTTGATTGCTTCAGCCCAAAATCTTTTTGGTAGCCCCGCTTCTCGCTAACATGGTCCTTGCCGCTTCTTTGAGAGTTCTATTCTTCTTTCTCGCAACTCCATTATCTTTGTGGATTCCTTGTGCAGATAATTCATGACCAATGCCATTTTCAATACAATATCGAAGTTATTATGCCATTGACAAACTCGGTTCCTGCGTCGATCTTATTTTGATAATGGTTTGGCTCTTCTCATTTTGAATCCTCTTCATCATTTGTGGTAGTTTCAGAGAGTTTTTTCTTCTTACACATGAATATTGTCTATGTATATCTTGAGTAGTCATCTACTACCACCAAGGTGTATTTCTTCCCACTTATGCTAGTTGGTTCAACTGGACCAAATAGATCCATATGTAGCAGATGTTTAATCCTTGTTGAAGATGGACATGCCTTTTCTTTGAATGATGATTTGATTTGTTTTCCCTTCGACATGCGTCACATATACTTTCATTTTTGTATCTCGAAGTCCGAAGTCCTTCCACAAGATTGCTTCGCAAGCTTGTTAATTGTTGTGAAATTCGGGTGACCCGACTTCTTGTGCCACGACCCATCTTGATTCAATTTGTGCTTTTGCTAACATGACGGGTTGGGTGTTTGTTGACCAATCCACGATATACATGTTATTTTGTATCCGCATCCTTGCAACACAACTTCATTTGATTATGTATCCTTGATTTCGCATATACCCATGTTAAATCCAACATTATAACCCTTGTCACATAGTTGGCCGATACTTAGCAGATTGAAATTGAGTCCTTCAACATATGCAACATCCGTGATTTCTAATCCATTTTTCTTGATGGATCTAATGCCTTTTATTTCTCCTGGAGCTTCATTTCCTCCAAATATGACTTTTGCTCCTTTAACTTCCTTGAATTTTGACAGATTTTTCTTGTTTCTGTCGTCATATGTCCGGAACAACCACTATCCATGTACCAAGTTCCTTGGCACTCAATCACTTCCTTGAACCCGCAATCAAGGAAATTAAGTTTTAGGTACCCATTCTTGTCCGGGTCCCGAGGCGTTAGTATTGTAAGATGATCCAACCAACCTATAGACAAATGATTTGGCTCTAAGGGGTTGCCATCTATTAGTGCCATAATCATAATTAATTTTGGCAAATTGCTTGGGGATTCTAGGTTCATACAAATTTGTCTCTTTTGTCTCGTATGCTGTATATGTGTTTTAGCAATTGCCTTCTTTGGGTAGTTGTGATGTCTATGAGTGTAGTGCCTAGGTGCATATGTGTCTTTGATGAAAGCTCTTATACCTTTGGAATGACCTTTTGCCGAGTTCTAGGCCTTTGCCATTTGGGCTTATATTCCATAGGTCTTTCGATAGTTCCAATCAGCTTGGCTTGATATTTTCTACCATTCCCATCATATGTGTTTCTTTTATAGATCTTCTTCGGGATTTTTGGTAGCTCTGTTTCTTCTTTACTGAGTATTTCTGTTTGGAGTTTCTTTGAGGAACTCGGGTGAATTTCTTCTCACTGTCCTCTCAAAGACACTCAATCGGTTATTTATTTTCCTTTTCCTTTATAACCAATGCCGGTTTGCTTGTAATTGTGCTTTGGAATAAATGTGTGCACCATTTGGAGTTTTGGATTTTTGAGATATGTCATTGCTTGAAGATCCTTTTTCCAAAATCACTTTTGGAGCTCGACATAGCACAAAGGAATTAAATCCTAAGCCTGTCTTGTCTCGACATTCTCTTTGGCTCATGATAAGATCATCCAATGACTTTGATGCCTTAGTGAATGAGGCAATCACATTTTTGAGGTCATTCTCCCTCTTTTCTATGGCAGCTATTTCTCGCTATTAGCTTGGCATTTCTCCTCTATTTTCGCTCTCTCGAGTCGCCTATGTCTCTTGACTTGACTTTGCCTCAGCAGATCTGCAGCCCAACATTGCCTTTTTCTTTTCTTGTCTTCTTTCTCTCAAGACTTTTCTTTCTTCTTCATTCCTGTATTTGTTGACTACAGGATACGGGCAATCAATGGCATAGTGACTCGGTTGCCTGAGCCCAAAGATAGATATTCAACCTTTTGATCACTCTTTCCATTCTTGGATTGTTAGCCCTTTGATATTCAGCTTTTTGATGATTTGTTCTCTTGGTTGGCCTATCTTCCCTTGACTTGGAGGAGCCGAGTGTCTTCGGAGGATTCTCCTTGCCTCTCTTGTAGTTCTTATTGAAGAACTTGTTGAACCTTTTAACCAACAAGGCTATTTTCTCCGGGTCAATGACTTCTTTGACTTGACTTTCTTGCCATCCTTAACAATTAGAGCAACTGTTTTGGGTACAAATTGTCTCTTCCTGGTCTTTTCTTCTCGGCTCCAATTCGTAGGCTTTGAGATCCGAGAATAGCTCATGGTTGGATGTCTTTGATAGGTCCATGGAATGTCTTAGTGCCATGACCTTCATTTCCCATTCAACTCGAGAGACTTTTAAGATTTTCATACACATTTCTTCTGTGTATATTCTTTTCCAAGAGCAGATAGCTCATTGGTAATTTTGTGAACCGAGAATCCGGTTGATCCAGGTTCTCTCCTGCGATCATTTTGAAATTCTCAAATTTCAGACGATGTACCACCGATAATTTATTTTCCTTGATTTGCTCCGAGCCTTCACAAATCAATGTTAGCTTGTCCTGCATTTCTTTAGCTTTGTTTTGCATGATTTGACCTTATTGAACATGGCTTTGTCCAAGGTTTTGTAAAGAATATCCTTGGCCACATTGTCCAGGTTGTATCTTTTTCTGTCATCATTTGTCCATTCGGCTCTTGGTTTTTCAACCATAGCCGGGTCTAGGAGCGACATCCTCTTCACCTTCAAATTTGCATCTCTTCTTACATTTGTGTTCACTTTTAAAATTTGTAGTGACCCATCATCTATCACTATCCACATCTCATCATGTAATCTTTGATAGATGAGCTCGCATATGAATTTTCCAATCATCAAATTCTTCAATTGTGAACATAGGGATACGTGTCAAATTTGCTTCCATGATAATAACTTTTGATAATAAAAAGAGTTTTGAAAACTTAAGTACTAAAACAGACTTTGAAAAGTTTGGAGATCTAGTTCAGTAACCAGTGCGGAAGGCTCAATGAACCAACCGCTCTGATACCACTTGTAGGTCCCAAGGGGTGTGAGTGTAAGGTTTAGAAGGGGGGTTGAATAAACCTTACCAACTTTTAAAATTTAGTCCTTTTTAAAGTTCAGAGTTGATGCTACACAGATGTGTCCTTGGTGGATAGCCAATCTAGTTAATCAGTAGAGTTAGTCACTCAACGACTCAATTGAGTGTTGATAGAATAACTCGATTGTTAATACTTGATTTAGCTCAAGCGCAGATTTGTTTTTTGAGGAAGACTTTACACCCTTAAAATTGATTTAGTAATGATTTAATGCTTGGTTTTAGTACTTAGAGATTATCAAGTGGATAGCAAATTTATCAGCAGAGTTAAACAAATAAGATGCAGAAATTAAAGTGCTGAAATGTAAATGACACGATAAGATTTTATAGAGGTTCGAAGATGGGGTAATTCTTCTACTCCTCTCTTCTCCAACTCCTGGAGGAATCCACTAAGTATTGATCAATATACAAAGTGGTAACAGTCAGGATACAAGTCTTGATCACACGGTGACTTGATCCTTTGGGACTCGATCCGGAGATACCTTGGTCACGCGGTGGCTTCTCGTGACGACTCAACTTCTTCACAGGCAATCGCCTTGCTACTACTGACTCACTTGCTCAAGCTCTTTGGATTTGATCACGAAGCCCTCCAAGAACTCGAGACCGGTTCGACCTTGAACCTTTCTACAATTCTCCTTGGAATGTAGACCCCTTTTCTTCAAAGGTTTCCTCTTCAACCGATTGAAGCTATCTTTCCTTCACAGTGAGTGTTGGATAGATTTTCTTCGTGATGTAGGCTTGAGGATTAATCTTGAATGATTTGAGAATATTAAAATGTTTTCTTGAAATGTTCGTGATTTTGGTTGTCAAGATTATTTTCTCGAGTCATTCCTCGGCCTTTTATAGTGATCTTTCAAAAATCGCCCGTCGAAGAGATAGGCTTATTTTTGAAAGTCTCTTATGGTAGTTGGCTTGTCTTGTTGCGTCCTTGGAATTGCCACTTCCTCGTATGAATTGTTTTTCACTTTTCGAGTTCGACACGATGTAGTGCTTCCCATTGGTTCATTCCCCTTGCACGCTTCCGGGACTCGAGCACTTTGAGAAAGGTAGCATGGAGGTATTACTTGTTTAAGTAATTCTCTTGATTTACGTGCAATGGATCTCTTCCATTATCTCGACTTGATTTGCATTTCCTTGCTTTCCCCAGGTGACTTAGAGTCACTTTCAATCATTAGATGACTCTTCTATCACTTCAACTTGAGACTTGGCTATCTTGAGTTGACTTGAATGATACTTTACTCGATGCATCTCATTTGCACCTTGATCGAGTTCCCATCTTCTCTTCTTTGCCACACTCGGTTGTCTTGCAAATGAGTCTCATTGTCTTCTTGCATGTTTAGGCATAGCCGACTTAAGCCCTATTTGTTACAATGCAGTTTACAACAAAAATGGGGTGCCAACTTCCTAGTTTAAGTTTTGCATGGCATTCATCAAAATCTAAACAATAAATTTCCCAACAGAAACCCCGTAATTAAATTTATAATTTTTCTACGCAAATTATATAATTTAAATAATAATCTCAATTAGCTATAAATCCCAATAAATTACTAATCTAATTCCTTAAAAATTGCGAAAAATTTACCCTAAATTTTGAGATTCAAATTCTAATATCGGGTATTACACCCTCCCCCACTACGAAAAATTTCATCCTCGAAATTCAGAACTTACTAGTTGTCGGAAGATTTGGATATTTGTCCTTTATCACATATTCTCTTTCCCATGTCGCCTCCTCTTTTCCATGTCTATTCCATTGCACTTTAACTAAAACGACATCTCTATTTCTTAAGGAGTGTATTTTTCTATCAAGGATCGCCACTAGAAACTCTTCATAAGTCAAATCTTCTTTAACTTGAATACCTTCTTGATTAACGACATGACTCAGATCAAACACATATCTTCTTAACATCGACACGTGAAAACACATCATGCACTCCGGAGAACTCTGGCGGTAGTGCTAACTTATAGGCTACATCTCCAATTCTTTCAAGAATTTCGTAAGGACCAATGTATCTCGGTTTTAACTTTCCTTTCTTTCCAAAACGTACTACTCCTTTAGTTGGTGCTACTTTTAGAAATACTTTGTCTCCAATCTGAAATACCAAATCCTTTCTTCATTTATCGACGTATGACTTTTGTCGATCCTGAGCAATCTTAATTCTCTTTTTGTGAGATTAATCTTTTCCACTGTTTTCTCAATAATATCTGGTCCAATTACTCTTTTGTCTCCAACCTCGTCCCAGTATAAAGGGGATCTGCACTTATGTCCATACAGTGCTTCATACGGTGCCATTTTGATCGTCACTTGATAATTGTTGTTATAAGCAAATTCTACTAACGGTAAATGTTCTTCCCAACTTCCTCCTAGATCCAATACTATAGCTCTCATCATGTCTTCCAGAGTTTGTATCGTTATTTCTGATTGTCCATCTGTTTGTGGATGGAATGCAGTACTAAAACTAAGCTTAGTTCCCATGGCACTCTGCAACCTTTGCCAAAACTTAGAGGTGAATCTCATGTCTCTGTCTGATACAATTGTAAATGGGACTCCATGAAATCTTACAATCTCTGCCAGATATATCTGAGCAAATTTATTCAACTTATACGTCATCTTAACTGGCAAGAAATGTGCTGACTTCGTCATGCGATCCACTATGACCCAAATAGCTTCGTTTCCTCGTGCAGTTCTAGGCAATCCAGTAACAAAATCCATTGTTATATGCTCCCATTTATATTCAGGTTTTTCGAGAGGTTTCAACAACCCTGATGGTCGTTGATATTCAGCTTTCACTTGTTGGCACGTCATGCATCTCTCGCACAAATGACCCTATGCTTCGTTCATGTTTCTCCACCAAAATGTCTTTCTTAGATCTTGATACATCTTAGTACCTCCACGATGTGCGGTATATGGGCTGCAATGTGCCTCTTCCATGATTTCTCTCCTCAATTGTTCAACCTTCTAAGACGCATAAATGGTTCCCAAACATTAGTGATCCATCATCGCTACGCTAAATCCTTTTATGTTCCCATCTTTTGCTCGATTTCTCAACTTCATCGAAACTTGTCATTCTTTTGATCATTCACTATTCTCGCTCCCGAGGGTAGGTTGGGAATGGTAAAAACTATACAAACCAAGCCGATTGGTACAACGTAAAATATTAGGAAAGACCAATGGAATACAAGCCTAAATGGCAAAGACCTAAACCTCAAAGAAAGGTCATTCCAAAGGGAAAAGAGCTATTATCAACACACATATGCACCTAGGCACTACACTCATAAATATCACAACTATCCCAAGAAAGCATGCTAAGACACACACACATGCATACGGATAAAAGAGATTTTGCACGAACCTAAAAACCCCAAGCAATTTGCTAATGTGCACTTGGATTATGGCAATCGATAGATGGCAACCTCTTAGAGTCAAGTCCTTTGGCTATAGGTTGGTTGGATCATCTTATAGCACTAACCCCTCAGGACCCAGGCAAGTATGGGTACCTAAAAACTAATTTCTTTGATTACAGGTTCAAGGAACAGCTTAGTGCCAAGGAACCTGGTACATGGATAGTGGATGTTTCAGACATATGACAGGAAACAAGAAAAACCTGTCAAGATTCAAGGAGATTAGAGGTGCAAAAGTCATATTTGGCGGAAATGAAGCTCCAGGGGAAATCAAGGGCACAGGATCCATCAAGAAGAATGGATTGGAAATCACAGAGTTTCTTATGTTGAAGGCCTCAACTTCAACATGTTAAGCATCACCAACTCTGTGACAAGGGCTATAATGTTGGATTTAATATGAGAGTGTGCCAGATCAAGGATGCTGAATCAAATGAAATAGTACTGCAAGGATCAAGACAGAAGAATATGTATGTTATAGATTGGTCTACTGCTACACCAAGCACTTGTCTGTTAGCAAAGAGCACAGCCAAATCAAGTTGGTTGTGGCACAAGAAGCTGAGTCATCTGAACTTCAAGACAATCAACAAGCTTGCAAGGAGTCATCTTGTGAAAAGATTACAAGACTTAGTATACAAGAAAGAAAGTGTATGTGATGCATGCCAGATGGGAAAGCAAATAAAATCTTCATTCAAGGATAAGTCAAGTCCTTCTTCAACAAGGATATTACACCTGTTTCAAATGGATTTATTTGGTCCAGTTGAACCAGCCAACATAAGTGGAAAGAAATACACCTTAGTGGTGGTAGATGATTATTCAAGATATACATGGACAATCTTCATGTGCAAAAAGAAGGAAACTTTGCAGAAGTTAACTTAGCTGATGAAAAGAGTTCAAAATGTAAAGAGCCAAACCATTATAAAGATAATGTCTCATAGAGGAACCGAGTTTGTCAATGGAATAATTACTCAAGATTGTGTTGAAAATGGTATTGCTCATGAGCTATCTGCAAAGCAAGAACTCCACAAAGAGAATGGAGTAGTGAAAGAAGGAAAGAACTCTCAAGGAAGTTGCAAGGACCATGTTAGTCAAGCTTGATTTCTAAGAGATTTTGGGTCTGAAGCCATTAACAAAGCATGTTATATGCAAAATAGATGCATGATAAACAGTAATTAACCAAGATTCCCTATGAGATCCGGATAGGAGAAAGCCAAATTTTGGGTATTTCAAGATTTTTGGATGCAAATGTTTCATCCATAGCAACGGCAAAGATAATTTGAAGGCTTTTGATGCTAAAGCTAATGAAGGTATCTTTTTGGCATACTCAGCCGAGAGCAAAGCCTATAGAGGGTTGAACAAAAGGACTATAGTCACAGAAGAGTCTATCCATGTGGTTTTTGATGAACCTAATGCAAATGGAGAAGACATTGAAGAGTTAGCTGACAAGATGAATCAGCCATCCATGCAAAAGAGTCCATATGTTGAAGCTGAAATAAGAGCAATCAACCAAGATGAAGATGAAATAGCTGAATCTCAAAAACAGCTGGAAACTCAACAGCTAAATGAAGATGAGAGAGATGTTCAAGACAACT
Source organism: Rehmannia glutinosa (assembly GCA_016081115.2). Lineage (NCBI taxonomy): Eukaryota > Viridiplantae > Streptophyta > Magnoliopsida > Lamiales > Orobanchaceae > Rehmannia > Rehmannia glutinosa. The sequence continues at coordinate 26,602,290 of CM071937.1, forward strand.
TAGTTGCGAGACGGTTGAATCCAGCTGACTTGCTCCAACCTGATGTGAGATGGTTGAGAGACCATCCACCAGAGTTAGTCATTGGAAATGTTAAGATGTCATAAGAACCAGATCCAGAGCACAACATGAAGCAATGTTTACTTGTTTTATTTCCCAAATTGAGCCAAAAGATGTGTCACAAGCTTTGGATGACACACATTGGATTCAAGCCATGCAAGGAGAACTGAATCAATTTGAAAGGAACAAGGTATGGGAATTGGTGCAGAGACCAACCCATCAAAATGTAATTGGCACAAAATGGGTTTTCAGAAACAAGATGAATGAGGGAGGATCTGTGGTGAGAAACAAAGCAAGATTGGTAGCCAAAGGGTATTGCCAAGAGGGGGAATAGATTTTGATGAAACCTTTGCTCCTGTTGCAAGATTAAAAGCAATAAGGATGTTTCTTGCCTATGCTGCACATAAGAACTTCACTGTGTATCAAATGGATGTGAAGAGTGCTTTTCTAAATGGACCGCTAGAGGAAGAAGTTTATGTTGAACAACCTCCGGTGGAGATAAGGTGTACAAGTTCAAGAAAGCATTATATGGATTGAAACAGGCACCAAGAGCATGGTATGATACATTGTCTCAATTTCTAATCGACAATGGATTCACCAAAGGCAAAGTGGATGAACACTCTTAATTCAAGATGGAGAGAGTATTCTCCTTGTTCAAATATATGTGGATGATATCATTTTTGGATCCACAAATAAAAGAGTCTGTGTGATAAGTTCTCAAACCTCATGCAAGACAAATTTGAGATGAGCATGATGGGAGAGTTGACTTTCTTCCAATGACTTGGTCAAGCAATTGAAGGATGGAACATTAATAAGTCAAACAAAATACACCAGAGATTTAATGAAGAAATTTGGAATGGAAGAGAAGTCTTCTGTGAAAATACCAATGAACACATCAGTCAATATGGACATGGACGCAGATGGCAAGGCTGTAGATCAAACCAGATATCGAGCACTCATTGGATCTTTGCTGTACTTAATGACAAAGCAGCGGACATCATCTTTGCGGAGGTGTATGTGCAAGATCTCAATCGCACCAAAGGAGAGCCACATGATTGCATGACTAAGAGAATCATAATGTATTTGAAGGAATGCCGGGGAAGTTGGCTTATGGTATCCAAAGGAAGGTGGATTCAAGCTTATTGGTTACTCAGACTCAAACTATATTGGATGTAGAGTTGACAGGAAGAGTACTTCAGGTACATGTCAATTGCTTGGAAATAGATTGGTTTCTTGGTTTAGCAAGAAGCAAAATTCAATAGCCACATCTGATTGAAGCGAGTACATAGGCTGCGGCACCAACAGCCCAAGTCTTGTGGATGAGACAACAGCTGAGAGACTATGAGATTGAAGAAAAATAAACTCCAATTATGTGTGATAACACAAGTGCCATTGCAATCACTAAGAATCCTGTGTTGCATTCAAGAACAAAGCACATTGATGTCAGATATCATTTTATAAGAGATCATGTTGAAAAAAAAGACATCACTTTGGAATATATCTCAACTGATAAGCAGTTAGCTGACATATTCACTAAACCCCTATGTGAATCAAGATTTGAAGAGCTTAAGAATGAGCTAGGGTTAATTGAGCTGAGTTAACACTCAGAAGACTCAATCGACCAAGTGAAACTTGACCATGTTGGAAAGTCAGTTGTATCGAGTTAGCTGACAGCTGAGTCACTTAATGAAAAGAGAGAAGTAGAGTTAAGTCATATTTGATATAAGCTGAGTCATTTATGAACTAAGAGACAAAAATACAGTCGTTTTTAATGAGCGGGAATGATTTTAAGGATAACGTCAGCGTAATAATGGTGGGTACAATAAAAAGCTGCACAGTAAGCATATGATTGGATATCCGCATTAAATGCGAGGAATTAAATGCGGTTTTGGCGTTCTAATATGAACCGTTGATCTCGATCAAAATTCAAAAACCAAAGACATGTCCTTTCATAACCCTTATATATATATATACATTTTTCCAAGATTCTCTCTCACTTACAGAAACTGTTCATCTTCAAGTAAGGCAAAAGCAAGCTATATTTCTCTCTCGGAAACCCTAAGTACTCTGAAGCAAGTTCATCAGTTTTAATCGGCAAAATTTTCTGAAAATGGCACCAAAGTTTGATTTCGTCAAGCTCTCTAAGAAAATCCACTCAGGAGCGTCAGTGGATTTCGAAGGCATGGTGAAACAGGGTTCCGATGAAACCCTAGTTAAGAAGATCGTTGAGATGCTAGAAAAGTCAGGTCTCAAGGCTTTTCTAACCATGGAGTACTCGCATACATACCTTGAGGAGGTAGCTCAGTTCTACGTAAACGCAGAGGTGCAGGACGAAGGGATCAAGTCTTCTGTCCACTGCAAGGACATAATAATAAATGCTAAAGACCTTGCGGAGCACTGCTTGTTGCCGTCGGAAGGCATAAAGAAAATTAATGAAGCTGATGTAGACTTGGCTGCTGCGTGGAAAGAGATAGCCAAACCGGAGTCTGCTGCCAAGGTGGTCTACACAGCTGACAAGAAACTGCTGAAGGACGACTATCATAAGCTGATAGATGTCGTCTCCAAGTGTATTGATATGAAGTTTGGCAGCTTCAACCAGTTGTCAAAGACTAAGATGATCGTCATAGCTGCGATCATGCAGGGCAAAAAGGTTAATTGGCACCTGTTGGAAGTGAAGGGTATTGCCCTTCGACATGGCAAACCCTTCCATGTGAACAAAAGGATGTTCCAGGCTAACCTCTCAGGTGCCCAAAAGAGAGCCCATGGAAAGAAGGCGGACACAAGTGAGGGGAATCGGTGACCAAGACACAAATGCTACTACCCTGCGTGCCGAGTCGCCGCCCATGGTGAGTCTCCTGCCCCTGCAGCAGAGGCTGAGAAGGAACCCCAAATCTTTTCTCCAGCCATACAAAAGAACACGACTGCCAAGTCAAGAAAGGCAACTCCTTTCAAGAAGAATACCCAAGCCCCCACCGGTGATGAAACCATTGAATCTGAACCAGAAATTCCTCTGGTTCGTCCCAAAAGAAAAAGACTGGTTAGCGATCGAATTGGAGAAGACGGTGAATCTCGCAACTCGAGATAGAGAAAGTATCAAGATCGCGACACCGGAAGTGCGTCTCTGAAGTGATTGATTAATCCACTAAGACTGCTGAGGGCAATCAGCAGAGTCCCGATGAAGACTCAGATGGGCGTCAGACAGCTGAGGGAAGTAAAGCAGCAGAGACAACTGAATATCCAGTTGAAAGAGTTGTCTCTCCACCTGCTACAGATGCTACTGAAGGCGAGGAGGAGCAGAGTCTCCTGCCGTCAGTTCCTAAAAAATGAGGGCAAGAAGACGAAGATGACGATGACGATGACATCATGTACTCTCCACTATATCCAGACATCCAGAGACGTCTACGAGAATGGAGGGAATGGAAACTTGATCACTCAAGGATGTAGTTCACTCATCCTGAGTACATTGAAGAGGAAGAAGAGTTGCTTCGTTTTCTTGGGATCTCGACTGTTCGACAGGCCCTTGACGAAGACAACTATATGGAACTCCTCCGCATCATTAAAGCTGATGAGAAAAAAAAAGCTGAGGAGGAAGCCCGTGCACTAGAAAAATCCAAGATGTGCATGTTCACTGGTACTCACGAGCATACTCATGAAACTCTTGTTGAGTACACAGACAGTGACAAGGATATGGGTCCCATCGCTGCAGCAGAGAAATCAGACATGCAGCAGGCTCTGAGGGAATCAAGACTCATGCATGCGCAACAATTAGTTGAAGGACCAGGAGAGTCATCTCAATCTCTCCTGCAAACCGATCCTCTGGGAGTGGCGCAGCACATTGCCTCAGTCATCGCTGCAGCCACATCACCTGTACAATCGGAGGATGGATCTAAGGGCATTGGCAAGGAAACTGGGATTTTGGGCACCCAAGTTGAGCCAACCCCGAAGAAGGTGTTTTACCACCTGCCCCAGCGGCTGAGCACTCAACGGAAGAAGCCGCGAGTCTGGAGAAGGGTGACCCCACCATTAGTCACTCAGCTGGTGTGCCAGCTGAGGGGGAAACTCACTCCACCATAGCAGGGTTGGAGATTGCTGTGGATGACTCAAATTTGAAGAAAGGAGGCGAAGTGGAAACTGAGAAAGAACCACAACAGAGTGATATTGACGAAGCTCGGATAGTTGAGTCTGTCCCAGCTGAAATGTCCCCTGCTTTGAAGGTTGATGACACTGTTCTTACAGTCGAGGACAGGATGGAGATGCCCTGGGAGTTAACACTCTAGGCGGTGAAAGTGCAATCAAGGGGTTGAGACTCCTATGGATTCCATGGTCGAAGACCAAGAAGACAGTGCAGAATCGTCGAAGGGAATGTAGAACACCCTAAGACAGTTGAGACTGTCGAAGGAAACGTTGAAGGCCTCGCAGCAGTTGAGTCTGCTGGAGGTATTGAAGGCCTAAGGGAGGTTGAGACTTCCCTAGGTAAGGGTGAAGAGACACAGAACATTCTTCCAGTTCAATGCGCTGAAATAGAAGAAGAGATAAGCACACTTCATGACTCCCAGGAGAACTTAGACACATCATTCTTGGGGTGTGAAGATGAAGCCGAGTCCACTCTGTTGCATCCAAAGGACCCGGTGAGGATGTTCTCAAGACTACGAGCCACCAAGTGACAAAGCTGCTCGTCAAACATTTAACTTCGATGATGAGCCAAGCCCACAGGTCTCATCATCATCCGATGATGCTGATGATGCAGTAGAGGAACCGGTTATTCATTTAGAAAAATCCACTGAGACCGAAGACGTTGTTAAGACAGCTGAGGCTAAGTCAGCTGGGCAAAATCTCTCAACTGCCCCAGCTGCGACCCAGTCCACTGCGCAGGCTTCCACAAGCTGCAGCGAACGACTTCACCGGCTCGTCACAGGCTTCCCAGTGTGACGTGACCCTGCCGATGAAGCTACCGCGGCTGAGGCAAATATAGCTACGTCGTCACAGGCAAAAACCTCACAAACCATCCCATATGTGAGTGATGATGCCTTTCCAAAGGTATTTCCTTTCACGCCGATCCTACCAGATTAGGAAGAAGAGACCGCTGTTGAACAACGAAGATTCTTTGTGAGAGAAGATCCAATCGTTCCCACTGACACCATTGTTCCAGCCGAGTTCAACTTTGTTTAAGAGTGGCCTGCAACTAAATTAAGTGAGACTACTGAGTTTCGTGAGATCTTCAAGAAAATCTGTGAAGAGATTGAGAAGATTGAAAGACATCAGGCCTCACTCGACTTAAGACTGGATATCAGGGATGCTACCCTCACAGCAGACTTGAGAGGGATAGTGGTGCGGATCCAAGAATGGTCTCAAACAAGTTCGTTATTTCAAAGAACAGTATAGCAGAATGCTCGTATGGATGGCTGACATGCAGGCGTATATCAAACGGTTACATGAGTCTCACAAAACAGAAATGGAGTTGTTGCAAGAATTCCAAAGAAAATAAATTATACGCCTTGAGAACGCAATGAATGACAAATTCAGCCTACTCATGGCTGAAATGAAGTTGGTGGTAGCCTAGTCCAAGGCAACTCGCTCAGAATTTCAGACAACTTATGTTGTAGCAGACTCCAAAAAATCTTCCGCTATCAGAAGACTCGACTTCATGCTTGAAGGCATGTTCCCAGGGGTCCCTCTCTCCTTTTATGATGCCAAAAAGGGGGAAGAGGAGTCCCTACGGAAATTAGAAGAAGAGGAGTTGAAAGAATCTGCAGCTGAGACGAAGGGAAAGCCAGCTGAGGGGGAACGTTCGAAAGTTCTCACGGTAATGATAGCTGAAACCCCTCAACAGGGTCAAATTACTGCCTCCATCTTGAGCAAACTCCCCATAACCCTACCCATTGGGCACTCTGTTGTGCCAAGATGGGTGCTCGCATAGAAGAAGTGATGAAACAGTATGGTGGCATTCCGATAGGGAAAGATCAAGATGTTGCACCTGACAATGGATCCGAGCCGAGAACGGTTGAAGAATTCAAAACGCTCGAATCAAGGCTATTTTCAAGGAATGTCACTAGCCTAAGCATGGGATTTGTACTAGGAGAAGGGTCTTGTGTTGTGGGAAGAAGCAGAAAAACCGCAGACTACCAGCAGCCACTCAGCTGGTAAGCAGAAGACTCCTATACAGTATACACCCAGAGGAGGAGGAAGAAGTGGTGGAGGAAGAGGTTCTCGACCTCATCCAAAACCCAAAAATATTGAATATGTAGATCCTTGAAAGAAGGGGAGGATCTACTGGGCTGGATATGATGAAGTGGCAAGGAAGAATACCGAGGCAGTAAGGAGACAGGAAGAGGAGAACATGTGGCAAACAGAGCAATGGCTCGAGAGGAAGCGAAGGGATGAAGCTTCCAAATGAGCCTATGAAAAGAAGAAGAAAGAAAAAGGAAAAGAGTTGATGACTTTGACAGAGCTGAAGAAGAAAGAAGGAGGCAACGAAGGCGTTGAAGTGTTGTTGCGAACCCTTCATGTATATTACTTATGTAAATACATTTTTGTAAGTCATCTGTAATACTTAGTGAATTTTTCTGTAGTTTTTCACTTTGTATTTATTCCTGTATCTTAGCATAGATGTAGGTATTCTGGTTTGACATAAAAATGCTCTGATACCAAATGTAAACAACTGTGTAAAGGACAAGAATGCTATGATAAACAAAATGATCTACTTAAGCATACATTCTTTGTTACTGCATTGTCTGTATGTATCTTTGATGCTTACATGTTGTTTAATGTTTTTAAGTTTTGGCATCATCAAAAAGGAGGAAATTGTTGGGAAATTTATTTTATAGATTTTGATGAATGCCATGTAAAACTTAAACTAGGAAGTTGGCACCCCATTTTCCTTGTAAATTGCATTGTAATAGATAGGGCTAGAAAAGCCGAGCCAAGTCAGCTATGCCTAGAAATACAAGAAGTCAACTGAAGACTATTGTGAAGACTCCGCTGCGAGACAGCTGAGTATGGCAAACAAGAAAAGTCAAGAAGTCGATTGAAGGTGTATTAGCTGTGAAACAGTTGTGTGAAGAGTCAATCAATTCAACTCAAGAAGCCAAGTCTCAAGTTGAAGTGACAGATGAGTCATTCAATGATTGGAGCAGACTCAAGTCACCTGGGGAAAAAGGTAGCAGCCTAGAGGAGTTAAGTGAGATAAATCCTTTGCACAGAAGTCAAGAACTTTACTTAATATAGTAATACCTCCATGTTTCCAGGTCTTAAAGTGCTTATCCCAGAAGCATGCAAAATGAATAAACCAATGGGAAGCACTGCACCTCGTGTCAGAACCTGAAAAGCTGCAAAATTATTTAATACGAGGAAGGGTCTACATATCAAGATTCAAGACCAAGAAAAGTCAAGCCAACGATCTTAAGTGACTTTTGAAATTAGCCTATCTCTTCAACGGGCAAAATTTCAAAAGTTCACTATAAAAGGCTGAGGAAATTCATTGAGAAAAGGTGACCTTGCACACCTAAGAAATCAAGCATTATTCAAGCTATTAACCTGCAAATACTCTCAAGAATATTCAAGCAAATCCTCAAGCCTGAAACTCGAAGGAAATCGATCCAACACAAGTTGTGAAGGAAAGACAACTTCAAATCATAAAGAGGAAACTTTTGAAGAATCAAATTGGGTCTACTTTCCAAGGAGGAATGTAGGAAGGTTCAAGGTCGAACCAGTATCAAGTTATTGGAGGGCTTCGTGATCAAATCCAAGAGCTTGAGAAAGTGAGCTGAAGTAGCAAGACAACCACCCTGTGAAGAAGCTGAGTCGGAAGAGAAGCCAGCTGTGTGACCAAGGTTGTCTCTAGACATTCACCGCTTTGTAAACGATCTATTACAAGGTGGATTGCTCCAAGAGTTGGAGAAGAGAGGATTAGAAGAATTATCCCATCTTCGAACCTCTATAAAAATTACTGTGTCATTTATTATTCAAGACATTTACATTTCTCGCATACTTACATTATATCCACGATAAACTCATATTTGATATCCAACTGATTAACTGATTAATAAACAAGTGCTTAAATCAAGTGTGAAAACAAGCTTAAAACAAATCAAAGGGTGTTAAGTCTTCCACTGATAAAACCAACACAGTCAAGTTAAAGTTCAGGTTAAACTACTGAGTTATTCTATCAACAGCTCTATCGAGTCTGTTGAGTGGCTAACTCTGTTGTATAACCAACTTAGTTGTCCCTCAAGGACACAACTGTTTGAGTTAACTCTGTAATAGTTTTAAAAGGAATAAAATCAAAAAGTTGGTAAAGTTTATTGAACCCGCCCTTCTAAACCTTACTTACACTCCTTTGGGACCTACACTGCTCAAGGCATCGACCACTATGTTTGCTTTTCCAGGGTGATACAAAATTGTACAATCATAATCCTTGACCAACTCCAACCATCTTTTTTGTCTCATGTTCAATTCCTTCTGCTCAAAGAAGTACTTCAAGCTCTTATGATCGCCAAATCTTCAAGGCGTGTACTACCGCCTCTAACTCTAAGTCATGAGTCGGGTAATTTCTCTCATGAGGCTTTAGTTGTCTAGAGGCATAGGCTGTCACGTCCAAACTTACAATACTATTATAACCAAAATCTATTATCTATTAACAAAAAAGCGTAATATTCATATAGTTATTACAAGCCAAACGTACATCGTAATAAAATTACAAGAAAGGGGAAAAGCTGACCAAGTCTACAACTCCTATGTATAAAACTATTATTACAATCGTTATTCAGGCCAAAACACATCATATATATATATATATATATATATATATATATATAGGGATGTCATCAAGACCTCTAGCAAAATACTTCTGTTCTGTCACTAGGTAATCAGATCAGGGGAAATCCCTCAACTGCTTCGTTGTCGCCTGGATTATCGCCTGAAATATTTTTTTAGGAAAATATATACGTGAGGAAAAACCTTCGTGAGTGGGGACGGGTGTGCAGGTGTGGCCTTTTAGAAAAGTTTAAATGTTAAGAAAGATTCAGTTAATCTTTATAAGTGAAATCATTTTCAATTTAATAGCAACATGCACTCAGTCAATCTATAACATAATTAATTCGAACGTCACATTAACAGAGGGTCCGTTCATTAAAGGTAAGTGACCCCCGTTCTCCCTTATCACTCCTTTATTGCGTTGGCGTAAAGCCTTACCCCCTAATTGCACCACACTATGGCTCGACTCTCCACACTGGGGCTCGCAAAGACCGGAGAAGTCATATTCCGGAATATACCGATCCTACGACCCACTTCAACCCTTAGAACACTCCGTCCTTAGGCGGTGGTATTTGGTTATGGATAGCGTAGAACCTTTTAAGACCGCAGGCCCTTGCCTGACCAGCCGAACTCCGCCCTATCCATACCACACTCTGGCCCGACACCTACCAAATAGACAATGCGTTAATACACAAGGTGATGAGAGAATCTTAATTACATTCAGTAATTTAAGAGGTATGTAATATCAATTTAAATAGATTAACTTGTATTGGTAAATTCATGTTTTCTCTAATATACAAGGATTATTCCATTACTTTAGAGTTAAGTATAAATTATTATCACATACATGTTTTGACACACATATATAAATATACGAATATAATAACTAGACACTGCCAACCATTAATTAGTATAATTTAACTAATCATGGAACTTTTGCAGCCAAAATCACACTTAATTTACTCTATATATGCTAATAAAATATAATAACGGAATTTCTAACATCATTTGGAATGCAGATAATATAGACATACATATGTATGCAAATATAGTCCAGGTCTTGTCTTTTATGAGTATTAATCAGGAATTTAGGAATTTAGGATAACTCCATGGGATAGTATTTATGTAGAAGGAGATTTCTTAGCTCAAAATGAATTTATAATGGCAAGATACTAAGTGTTGGAAATGTAAGGGATTATCCAAAATTCTTAGCCTGAATCAGGGAGTTGAACATGATTAATTCATGCAAACTAATTAATTTTTAAATAAAACAAGCAGTAATACATAGCACAAACAAAGCTATGTCATCAAATAATGAAGGTTATATGTAATTTATAATTTTCATTTTTAATCCATTCACTAGAATCTTTATAATATATGAATCAATGTAATTTATTGTGATAACCCAATGTACTTATAAATTAAATTATTTTAATTATAAAATTAATTTATACTAACGAGCCTTATGTCTTGTAATTTAGGGAGTCAATTTAAAGTATGTAATATATGACATAGAATCCCTCATGATATAACCATACCTACTTAGACTTCTTAATTACCTACTTAGACTTCTTTTATTGTCTGCCATTTACACCACAAAACTACAAGACATGCATAAATATAATACTTGTATGAGGAACGAAATGGATATCCACCTAATCCAAATCAATGTTTAAAGAAATCACTCACCTTCAATTGTAATGTTCAATTCACACTTCACCTTTTTTTTTTAATTGCATTCTTCGTCTTTTCCACGCTTGACGTCTAGTAAATGGGTAAGTAGGAGTTTTGCTTTTAATAGAAGATATCTCTCCCGACTTTCTAACATGTAACTCCGTCCGCAAGTGATTTGGTGTAAAGGTAAGTAGGAGGTGGCAATAAAATGACTATTGTTATTATTCTCTCCCGTAAATGATATACATAAGGTATTTGTATTTTGACCCTTTAAGAAGTTGGTTTTATCAAATTAAGTATTAAAGAAATAGATGTATTCATTTGACACCAAAAATTATCCAAACCATAACAATTTAAATAATATAAAAATAAGAAAATTATTCTTAATATATATACTCTATAATAAAATTCAGGATCCACTCAAAACTTAAGCATCAAAAATAAAATACTACACAAAATATATCTATGTACAAAATTTAATATATTACGAGTAGTCAAAATTTGGGGTCTTACATTCTTCCTCCTTAAAAGAATTTGGTCTCCAAATTCTCTTTTTGAAACTTGATTAAGGGTAGTGTTTGCGCATATCGTTTTCTATTTCCCAAGTGCCTTCTTCTAGCTTATCGTGGTTTTGCCACACTACTTTAACCAAGGAATGTGTTTGTTTCTCAACTCTCGAACTTGGTGATCTATTATTCGCAACGGTTTCTCTTCGTATGTCAAGTTATCCATTACTTGAGGAATGTTGTCCTTGATTATGTGCTCGGATCGGATGATATTTCTTTAACCTTGAGACGTGAAAGACGTTGTGCATTCCCGCAAGTTTTGGCGGAAGCTCTAAACGATAAGCTACAACTCCTATTCTTTCAAGTATTTTAAAAGGGCCAATGTATCGGGGACTTAATTTCCCACCCTTCTTGGAATGAATCATACCCTTTCGTGGAGACAATCTCAGAAATACTTCGTCTCCAGTTGCAAACTCTAAATCTTTTCTTCTTCGATCTGCGTAGCTTTTCTCGGGCGGCTTTGAGTCATGCGGATTCGTTCTCGGATTATTTGAACTTTGTCGATAGCTTCTTGCACTAGATCGAGCTTGGGAAACGGTGATGACATAGTACTTTTCTTCTTAGGAGTCCATTTATCATCAATTTCCCAATGAACGGGTGATCTACACTTCCTTCCGTATAGAGCTTCATAAGGCGCCATCCCGATTGTTGCTTGATAATTGTTGTTGTACGCGAATTCTGCTAGGGCCAGATGGGAATCCCAGCTTCCTTGAAAATCTAACGTACATGCTCTAAGCATATCTTCAAGTATTTCGATAATCCTCTCAGATTGTCCGTCGGTTTGAGGATGAGCAGCAGTACTAAAGCTTAGCTTAGTTCCCAATGCTTCATGTAGGCTTTTCCAGAATCGGGATACGAATCTTGGATCTCTATCAGAGACAATGTTAGTAGGTATACCGTGTAGTCTCACAATCTCGTTGATGTATATTTGAGCTAGTTTATGGAGACTATCTGTCTTTCCAATAGGAATAAAATGTGCTGATTTGGTAAGCCTATCAACTATCACCAAATTGCATCATGACTACTTCTAGTTTGAGGCAAATCTGGACGAAATCCATAGTTATATATTCCCATTTCCATTATGGTATGGGTAGAGGCCGTAGGAGCCGAGGAGAAGGTCGTTGATGTTCACCTTCACTGTTGACAAGTTAGACACCTTAAAACATATTCAAGAACTTGATTCTTCATATTTGCCCACCAAGTAATGTTGCTTCAAGTTATTGTACATCTTGTTTCCACCGGATGAATTGCATACCTCGAGCTATGAGCTTCTTGAAGGATCTCTTTCTTTAATGTTTCGTCGTTTGGTATACATACTCGATTCCTAAATCGTATGATTATATCATTCCCTATATTAAACTCAGGTCTCTTTCCTTGCACGATTTTCTCTTTTAATTTTTGGAACTTGAGATCTTTCTCTTGTGACACCTTTATTTCTTCCAACAAGGTAGGTCTTACTGACAGGTTAGCACATAAAAGATGTGTACATGTTATTTCAGGATTCCAAAAACTCAATTCTTCTAATGCTTTCCATTCTCTGATCATTAGTCTAGCCAAACTTGCTTTTCTACTCAAAGCATCCGCCACTACATTGGCTTTTCCTGGATGATATTGAATGGAAAAATGATAGTCTTCTAAAAGTTCCATCCATCTCCTTTGCCTTAAGTTTAATTCCTTTTGTGAAAACAAATACTTAAGACTTTTATGATCAGTGTAAACTGTAAATGACGCTCCATATAAATAATGTCGCCATTTCTTTAAAGCAAAAACAATAGCACCTAATTCTAGATCATGTGTTGGATAGTTAATCTCGTAAGGTTTGAGCTTCCTTGATGCGCACGCGATTACCTTTCCATTCTCGCATAAGTGCTGAGTTCCCAATCCTTCCTTGGAAGCATCACCGTAGACAACAAAGTTTTCATTTCCTTCGGAAGTGCTAAAATAGGTGTCTTTGTTGTAAGTCATTTCTTCAATTCTTTGAAACTAAATTCACATTTATTGTCCCACTCAAATTTAACTTGCTTTTGAGTCAACCTTGTTAATGGATGGCTATTTTGGAAAAATCTTTGATAAATCTACGATAGTATCCAATGAGACTCCAAGAAACTCCCTGGTCTCTGTTACATTCTCGTGTCTTCTCCAATTCACAATTATTTCTACTTTCGAGGGGTCTATCGAGATTCCATCACCTGACACTACATGACCCAAAAAGGCAACCCTGTCTAACCAAAACTCACATTTGCTAAGTTTGGCATAAAGTTTATTCTGTTGTAACCTTTCCAAAACCGCTCTTAGATGTTGTTCATGTTCTTCCTTGGTCTTGGAATATACCAGAATATCATCAATAAAAATGACCACAAATTGATCAAGATAAGGATGGAATATTCGATGCATGAGGTCCATGAAAGCCGCAGGGGCATTAGTTAAACCAAAAGGCATAACCACAAACTCATAATGACCATATCGGTTTGGAATGTTGTCTTTGATATGTCTTCCTCACGTATTCTTAATTGATAATATCCTTGTTGTAGATCGAATTTTGAATTCACCTTGGCACCTTGTAGTTGATCGAAAAGCTCGTCTATCCGTGGAAGAGGGTATTTGTTCTTGATAGTGATGTTATTCAATCCTCGATAGTCAATACATAGTCGTAGGGACCCATCTTTATTCTTGACATACAACATCGGAGCTCCCACGGGATGTACTGGGTCGAACGAATCCTAAATCCAATAATTTTTGCAATTGAGACTTGATTCCGCAACTCGATCGGGGCCACTCGATATGGAGTTTTGGCTATTGGAGATGTTCCTGGTAAGACGTCGATGGTGAATTCAATTTCTCTTTCGGAGGTAGCGAAGTGAGTTCTTCAGAAACACAATAGGATATTCAGATACTATAGGTATTTCATCTATATTTTTCCTATCTTTCGGATTATTGATGATAAAGGCAAGATAGATTTGAGCTCCCTTGAAAAGCGCTTTCCTCGTTCCGATTCTTTGAAATAATTGGAGCTACGATAACACGAGCCGCTCCTATCAATTCTACTTGAGTCTCCGGGTTCACATAACTTAGCAGATTTTGGTACGACAATCCATTTGCGCGTGGTGTCTTGGGACAACCAATCCATTCCTAATATGACATCATACTCATGGATTGGTAGTAAAACTAAGTTAACCGAAATTGTTTTTCGCCAATAACAACATCGCATGATTTATATATGAGTCGATCACCGACTAGTGCCCATCGGTGTAGAAATTTCTAGGCAATATGGTAATTGTTCTATAGGTCAACGCAATTTATGTGCATAATGTGGGGCCACGAAGCGAATGCGATGATCCTGGATCAAGTAAAAGCGTAGCATAGTCTTGAGACACGAGTATCGTACCTTCTACTACATTCGTGTCTTCCGGGTGCTTGTTGTCCTTCGAGTGCAAACACGCTTCGGGTATCCTAGGTCTTGGCCCATTTTTCCCCGATCATTTTTATTTCCTAGTCCTTGCGCGGGCTTCTGCTTGTCACTTGTTTGTGCCATCATAGGACAATCTTTTATCTGATGTTGAGCGCTTCCGCATTTGAGGCATCTTCCAAGTTTACGCCAACATTGGGATGGATCATGACCATTTTTGTTACAATGAGGACACGATTTTCCTTGCATCTCTCGGGCGTATTTGTTGTTTACGTCCACTCGCACTTCCATAGCTAACCCGCTGAAATTTTTGATGCGTGTACAATCGATCAAAGGAGGGCGGTTTAAAATTCCGGCCCTTTTTTCGTAACTCCAAGACGACTAATACCACTTTCAACTCTAGTTGCTGCTCTAACTGCAGCAGTATACGAATCTAGTTCAACTGATAATAGTCTATCTTGTATCTCCATTTTCAACCCACGTATAAACTTGTATAGTTTATCCTCTTCCGTATTGACCAAGCTTGGCGCATATTTAGACAGACGATGGAATTCGGACTCATATTGAGCCTTTGTCATACTTCCCCTGTCTCAAATGACAAAATTCATCCCTCCTTGCTTCTCTAACCACTGGTGGTGGTATGTATTGATCCTTGAATTCTCGTACAAAGTTATTCCGGGTTCTCTGTGTTCCCTCTCGATTCCACTTTTCTTCAATTGTTCTCCACCAATTGCGGCGGCGGCTTCTAGGCAAAAGACAACCAAGGTAACTTGTTGCGCTTCCGTATATTGTATTTCCGAGAGTATGCTTTCCATTTTCTCGAGCCAACGCTTGGCCTTGATATCATCCGCTCGCTTTAGGAACTCGGGAGGGTCAAACCTTAAAAATCGTTCCAACATCTTATCGTGCGCAACAAATACCGCTCTCGGGGGGTCTTGATGTCGGGGTTCATTTGCTTGTTGCTGCATAAATAGCAGTATTTGTTGCAAGGCTTGTGCCGTTAGGTTGTCTCCTGTAGCGGGTGGCTGTGCTTGGGGTTCTTCATGTGCAGGAGTTCGCTCACGATGTCGTTGAGGTTCATCTTGATGATTCAATCGGGGTCTTCCTCGACCACGTCTATCGGCCATCTATATTGCAAAATTAATAATTAATCAATAAAATGTAAGAACATAACATTTAAACTAAATCAAATAGTCACAGGTAATCATCATTTATACACAAAATGTGACGATTACATTCATGATAGTAGTGTTATATACAATATTCCACACATCCTACCACACTACAACTAGATAGTACTACTATTTGTATTCATTAGCAATTACTATATATACATTTCACCCCTCCGATATTTGTACACAAAATTTATAAGTCCTATCCGCTACGGACCTATTCATTAGTTACATCACTATGTACATCTTCATCCACTTCTTCCATTCCTTCCTCGATCTCTATTCCGTCCACGGGGTCCTCTTGGGAAATCTTCTTCTTCCAACACGCGGCGGCGGTACATGTGGTGGTATAAGAACCGGGTTATTACCCACCACTTCTATTCCCGGGGTAACTCTCGCGAGGTTTACTATATGAGCACGCATAGCCGCAAGCCGATGCAAGTTCGCTTGTATTTCCGCAGCAGCTAAAAATGATCATGATCGTGGATATTTTGCATATGATGCATCTCGACTGTAATTCTTCAACTTGTCCCTCGTAATGCTTCAAGTTGATGTTCTTGTTGTTGTAAAAGGTGCTCCGTCTCTCAGTATCTCCCGAGTCAAATGATAATTCATGTCGTTAGCTTCTTCTAAATTCTCTTCTAATGCAGAATGGTTTCTTCTTGTAGTATATCGATTATATCTTCCGCATTTACGCCTCATTAATAGCATCCTCAACCTTTCTCCTTGCCTTCTTACTTTATTCCTAACTTGGCGCAACTTGTTCTTGAGTTGTCGTTTTTGCAATAACACACGAGCTATCTCCACGGCCGAGTGTCGCTTTTTTTTGTAATCCGGTTTTTGTTAGACTTGTTTTTAGTAGTACTCGGTGACTAGCACTCGCAGATGATTCTCGCATCCATTCTACCACTTTCCCGCTTCGTTAATAGAATAATCAAACAAGTCACTTAAAAACATATTAATATTATAGAATCGAACTTAAAAGCGAAAGAAGCGGAACTTGAAGAAGCCCTTTTCTACAAACCTTTCTATTTTATATTCAAGTTTTCAAGTTGTAGTTCCAATATCTATTTATCTTAACTACACTCCGAGGATCCTATCCTGGGTAGCATAGGTGTAAGCCATATTACAACCCACGCCCGATACCACTACATCACGTCCAAACTTACAATACTATAATAACCAAAATCTATTATCTATTAACAAAAAAGTGTAATATTCATATAGTTATTACAAGCCAAACATTGTAATAAAACCATTGTAATAAAATTTCAATGAAGAGGGAAAAGTTGAGGCCGAATTTTTAAAAAAAAAAAAAAAAAAAACATTGTAATAAAATTACAAGAAATGGGAAAAGTTGACCGGTAGAACTCAGCCCTATCCATACCACACTCGGGCCCGACACTTACCAAATAGGCAATGCGTTAATACACAAGGTGATGAGAGAATCTTAATTACATTCAAGAATTTAAGAGGTATGTAATATCAATTTAAATAGATAAACTTGTATTGGTAAATTCATGTTTTCTCTAATATACAAGGATTATTCCATTACTTTAGAGTTAAGTAAAAATTATTATCACATACATGTTTTGACACACATATATAAATATACGAATATAATAACTAGACACTGCCAACCATTAATTAGTATAATTTAACTAATCATGGAACTTTTGCAGCCAAAATCACACTTATTTTACTCTATATATGCTAATAAAATATAATAACGGAATTTCTAATATCATTTGGAATGCAGATAATATAGACATACATATGTATGCAAATGTAGTCCACGTCTTGTCTTTTATGAGTATTAATCAGGAATTTAGGAGTTTAGGATAACTCCATGGGATAATATTAATGTAGAAGGAGATTTCTTAGCTCAAAAGGAATTTATAATGGCAAGATACTATGTGTTGGAAATGTAAGGGATTATCCAAAATTCTTAGGGGAGTTGAACAAGATTAATTCATGCAAACTAATTAATTTTTAAATAAAACAAGCAGTAATACATAGCACAAACAAAGTTATGTCATCAAATAATGAAGGTTATATGTAATTTATAATTTTCATTTTTAATCCATTCACTAGAATCTTTATAATATATGAATCAATGTAATTTATTGTGATAACCCAATGTACTTATAAATTAAATTATTTTAATTATAAAATTAATTTATACTAACGAGCCTTATGTCTTGTAATTTAGGGAATTAATTATATACATCGCCACACTTGCACACCCGATCACCCCATCCACCGAGATTTATGTCTCATCCCCTCATGTTTTCTAACGGCTCGATGAAGAGTACGTTGAAGATGCCGAACCTACCACGGACTAAACTCTCGTGCTCACTGTTGGACTTGTTTTCTATTATTGTTGATGTTCTTTGGACTTGTTTCTTCTACTTTTGTTATTGTTGGACTCTCTTTTATTCCGTTTTCATTTTGGACTATACTTAAGGGCGTAGGACCCTTTGACACTTAAGCTTTGGACATTGTGTACTTTATTTTAGTTTGGACCGTAAGTTAATTCGGATATTTCGATGGGTTTTATTTTCCCGCTTTAGACTCTGTTTCACTTGGAGTTATATTGTATCATTTGTCTAGATTATTGGGTTTATTTCTATTTAAGTTGTTGATCGTCGTTGCGCCCTGTCCGAGGCGTGACATATTTAATTACTTGAACTTTTTAAATTAATGTTCATGAATAATGTTGCATCGAATATCTAGTTTATATTTTACATGTGTGATTTACTCGCTTTATGCATTTTATTTATTTTGAGTATCCAAACCGATTTCCCCTAACTACGGTAATAGATATGAATGGACATCACGATGGCATGTTATGGGTATTCTTAGGGAGTTTTGGACTTAAATTTTAGGATCGAGAATTTTGGACCGATTAAGTGAATTTTCTGAGATTTTCATTAAAGTGTGCTTATTTACATTTTTGAATTAGAGACTAAAATTCTACCTCACATTTTATTATTATTAGTGATCATCTAATTTATGAAAAACGAGTTTTAATTAACTCTCGGGATTTTTAAAAATAATAATAGCTTACTTGAGGATTTTTAAAAATATCTAATTTTGCAAGATATTTTGGAAGAGGGTAAAAATGGATTTTTCCACCCCCAATCACTCATGCATTTTATAAAAACCCCCAACACCCTCACTTCTCCCTCACACTCCCATACTTAGCCAAATATTTTCATTATTTTCAAGACTTCAAAGAGGTAAAAATTTCTTCATCTTTTTTTTTAATTTTTGTCTTTCATTTAAGTATGATAGAATATTGATCTTATGCTAGAACTAACATTAGAAGTGTAATTGATGGTGATTACATGAAGTTTATAAACATCATTATTGGACTGCAAATATTCAACCTTTAGTTGAAAAAAAAAATTAGAAATGATTTTTTTATTTCATTTTTCTTTTGTGATTTGATCTTGTTAAATAGAAGGAAAATACCTTTATTTTGGGACAGAAATTGAACCCTATACAAAAATAAATTTCTGGATATTTTGAGCTGTATTTGAACCCAAACCTTGTTTCCTACTTATAGAACTATGTCTTATCTTTCATTTGCAACTTGAATCGTGTTAATTAAGTTTTGTAGACCAAGTTATACCCCAAATAGTGAAATGTCTTGGAAATCCAAAAAAGACGTCGCCTCTTCAAGAATATCACTTTTTGACCTATTTATAGTAAGAATTGGGACTTTCGTATTCGAGCAACGTTTGTAGATAATTGTCTTACCTTTCTCGACGGTGTAGGAATCACAAACATCGAGTTGGGGATAAGAATGATGAATAATGACCGATTTTGACATAAAATTGATGTGATATGAATAGTGATGTGAATAGTGATGTGATGTGACATGAATAATAATGTGATGTGACTTATACTTGGCACGCAAAATAATGTAATCTTATCGAGTTATTTAATGTTAAGTATTAAATCAATAAGTCGGGTTTAGTGAATAAGATATTTTCGGGATTTTTCGAGATGACATGTCAAGATAAGATTTTAAGTCGAGATAAGATTTTATAGGTTAAGGTTTCGATTAACCAGGGATTTCCATCTAAAATGAGTCGTTAGACGAATTATTTGATTTAGGTGATTAATTAAGGATTAATTGAATTTAAGTGACTTTGACTTTATATTAATTTGGACTTTAAGTTGACCATTGATTTTTGACTTTGGTCAACTATCATTTTTAAAGCTCTTTAAAAGGGTACAGAAGATACGATTATGCAATAATTGACTTTAGGAGCTTTTAGATTTTACTTAGCTCGAGAGAATAAGTTATTTGATGATTATTACATTGTCCTATGTCTATAAGTTGAAGAATTAATCTGTGTTAGGTGCGGACTTAATCTGGGATACGGACTCATTCAAACAAATACATCACTAGTTTTCTATTAAACTTCAAAGGTGGGTAAACTTTTGATTTTGTAAGCATGTCGCATCTTGTTATACTAATGTTTATATGGAAAACTCTTTTAATGCTCTGGTATATTATGATTGAGGACCTTCGGGTCATGAGGCCTAAGGTTAATATCATGTGATCGTGCAAGACGGACCGAGGCATCATTTCGCGTGGCCCACGAGACATGAATTAGTCCGTATAATGAACTAGAGTCAATAGCATGTGAGGTGCAAGCATGGACCGAGGCATCGTCCGTGGCCCACGAGACATGAAGGTGACTCACCAAGTAAAAAGTGGTTAATAGCATGTGAGGCGGTAGCGAGCAGGTCTGCAAACGTTTGACTTGGGGCCCGCGAGACATAAAAGTAACTCACCAGGGAAAAATATTTTATTAAATGTTGCTAAATTCATTAGTGTAATCGCTTACATTTCCCACTAAGTTTGAGCTCACGCCTTCAACTGTTTTTACATTTGGGATAATGATGACGAGCCTGGAGCCGAGGTATAGGGACTATGTCACGCCCTAACTCACAAAGATATAAAAACTTCAATCTATTTCCTAGTCCAAAAGATCGGAGTATTCATGTAGTTATTACAAGCCAAATTATATAAATATAACTATGAGAAAATCGACCAAGTCTATGAAACTCCTATAAATAAAACTATTATTACAATCATTGCTCTGGCCAAAATACGTAATTCATAGATAGGGACGTCGTCAAGACAACTAGCAAATTTCTCCTGTTATTGGCACTAGCTAGTCGATCCGGGAATGCCCTCAATCGATTCACCATCGGCCGAATTATTTCTGTAATATTTTTTTAAAAAAAAAAATACATACGTGAGGAGAAGAAAACCTCAATGAGTGGGTGCGCGTGCGGTGTGGCTTTTAGAAAGTTAATTATTAAGAGAAGTTCAATTATTATTTACAAGTATAATCATTTTAATTTAGAAACAACAATCACGCAATCAATCAATCAATCAATCTAGCTACGATAATCTAGAGGGGGTGAATAGATTATCTCCATTTTTCGATTATGCCCTCTTTTTGAATCAAACAAGTCAAGACAAGAATGAAGGTGCGGGAAGTAAATAACACGCGTCGATTTATAGAGGTTCAACCCACCTAGGGTCTAATCCTCTACCACCACAAAGATATCTCGGGATGGATTTCAAAAAGAAAAAAAGATTTTATTAATTACCACACTTAATACAACATCACCTTACAACACCTCTTTGGAGATTACCACAATCTCCTTGAAGATTGCCACAATCTTCAACGGCACCTTGTGAAGATTACCACAATCTTCAACCTTGAAGAACACCAAATTCTTCAACACCTCAAAGAACACCAAACTCTTGAATAAGAAGATTACCACAATCTTCTTGCACCCACAAATTCAAGATTACAACTCGATAATGAATAATACAATTTTGAGTGAAAGTGTAATCAAGAATCAAGCCTAGACCTCAATATGTGAAAGTGTAAGACATTAGGCTATTACAACAAGAATATTGAAAATGAAAGAACAAGTATTTGCTTGAGTGTATCTTGTTGTGTTGTATTTTTCTCTCTTGTTGTGTTGCTTCAAATCTTCCTCTATATATAAGAGATGATTGATCATGGATAGGGTCCTCTTGGGGATTGAAAATCTACAGAAAAATGCAATTAAAATCAAGATTATAGCTGTTAGAAATCAACCCCACAATTTAAGGAAAAGATGTCGATGCACAACGGTTAGAATTTGTTGTCAAAAGGATAGGGCGACCGGTCGCGCACTAATACAGAGTTTGAGAATACACAACAAAAATAGGTACTTGGACCGGTCCAATGGGGGTTGGACCGGTCGACCCCTAGCTCGACTGGTCGCCCCCCATAGGGACCGGTCCAACCCTTGAGTTTTTCAATACAGAGAGTTTTGGTTCCAGTTTCTCTCTTTCAGGCACCGGTCGACCTCAATGGGTTTTCCAAATATCTTGTTTCTGTTTTAAAACTCATATTCAAGTACGGATTGTCCTATAGGGCGACCGGTTGGACACGAAATAGAAGTGTTGTCCAATTTTTATCGAAAATAAACTTCAAGAAATACTCCAAAAAATTAGAAAAAATATTTTAAACCGATCGGGAGTATTTGGACAACATTTGGAAAAATTGTTTTGGTGTAAAAATAAAATCATCAAAATCATGATAAAAACATTTATCTAAAAACTCTCCTTTTTTATGATTACAAACCAAAACAATTTTAAGAGGACGATTTTGAGAACAAAACGATTTTACCGGTTAAAAATAATCTATCCGTTGATAGCGACAACATTCTCGTGCATAATAACCATAAGGTAGGAGTAAAGATTTTCATAAATATTTTTGTAAAAGCTCCCCTATCAACATGCACAACAAGAGTAATAGAAGCAATTAACCAAAAGCTAAAAGCTCAGGCTTTTACATATTGAGCTTAAGTATCAAGAGCTTATAAGCTCCCCCTGTCAATAAAACATCATTAGGCATGTAAATAAGTCCATGATACAACAAATTGACTATGTATGATCCACAACTTTTGGCTTTTAAAAGCCACAACTTATAGCTTCTTTTGTGAGCTTATCTTAGCTTCTTTGAGCTAAAGAGCTTATTACCTGTTTCTCCCCTTTGGAATCATCAAAAGAATGTTAGCACGATAAAAACATCATATATCCATATCAAAGTACACAATTTAACCGATTTATCGAGCTTATGATCATTAAGCTTAAAATTCCAAAAGCTACAGGAAAAAGTCGATCATATGACTTGGAAAAGCTCATAAAAGCTTATTTGATTTGCAAAACATGATCTCTATAAATATATAAGACTTTTGAAATCGAGAGAGTCATTTAGGTGAGAATTTTTCATTGAAAAATTTTATAGAATACTTGGCGGGCGTCAAATAATAAAAAAGATGTATATAGCCCTTGTAAAAATAACCAAGCCAAATTTTTCATCACCAAATGCAATTATACAAATATCATCCAACAACAATCATAACCCTCATCACATATATACAAGAATTCCATCAATTTATCAAGTAAAAGCACTTTCTCAAGGGTTCAATCCAATTGAGATTAAAAGAGGAATTAAACTTACCAACCAATCGGAGAAGTCGAGTAATACGGATGATAAACTCGTAATGTAGTCCCAAAAATATAGATTAATCAAAAAGGAAATCATTTTGGGTGAATTTTGAGTGAAATTTGAAAAAAGGGGTGCAAAATAAGGAAAACCGTTCACAAATACAAAGTCTGGAAAATAGAACCATTTTAAACCAAAATTTTGACATCTTCGACCGGTCAGGTGGGGTTCGACCGGTCAGACATAGGTCGACCGGTCGACCCCCTAGGTCATCCAGTCCCTGATCCATTTTTCTTGTTTTATTCCATTTTTATCCAAAAAATCCGGTTTTTCACCCCTAAGTTTAAAAACGAACATAATGCAAACATAGACCTCATTCAATATACATTATGTCCAAACAAGCTCGAAATGAGGTAAAAGACTCGGCGGTTAATGATTAAAAACAAATGTCCGCGAGTTATCCTTGAGACGGATTTAAACACATCTCAATTTTTCGTTTTTTAGAAACACAATCCCTTAGAAAAAGATATCGAATCTCAATATGTTTAGTTCGATTATAAGGAATCATATTTTGATAAATTATTATCACCGGACTTGTTATCCCGAAAAATGTGAACATTTTAAAACTTTGGATTAACAAGTCATAAGAAGAAGTGCCTTTCAAATATTTGAAAATTTCTTTTAACGATACTTTAATGAGATTCGTTGGGATAGTTTTGAGGTCGAGCATATAAACATACCTCGAATTTGTTTGTCAATCAATATGCCTTTCTCAAACTTGATCAATCATGATGTAGGTTTCCATAGGAGTAGAGACGCGTTTTCTTCCTTCTTCAATGACGAACTTCTTCAAAAGTTCTTTTGTATATATTGATTGTGAAATGTAGATACCTTCTTGACATTGCAAGTAATTGAAATCAAGGAAGAAGTTGAGCTCCCCATCATGCTCATCATAAAATTCACCTTGCGTCAACTTAGAGAATTTCTTGCACAAAGATTCATTAGTAGCACCAAAAATAATATCATCAACATAAATTTTCACAAGTAAGCAATCTTGCCCTTTTTAAAAAATAAAGAGAGTAGTATCAACTTTACCTCTTGTAAAACCATTTTGCAAAAGAAAATAGCTAAGTCTATCATACCATACACGGGGTGCTTGTTTTAAACCATACAAGGCCTTTTATAAAAATCATTTGGCCTAGAGAAATTTTCAAACACCGGTTGTTTTATATAGACTTATTCTTGAATAAAACCATTTAGAAATGCGCATTTAACATCCATTTGGTAAAGCTTGCGATTTTCTTAAAACAAGAATAGGCAAGTAAAATGCGAATAGCTTCTAAATGTGCTACGGGTGCAAATGTTTCATCATAATCAATACCTTCTTCTTGACAATACCCTTGAGCTACTAACCTTGCCTTGTTTCGAACAATGTTGCCTTGATCATCGAGTTTGTTCCGAAATACCAAAAAACATTTCTGCAAAATCTTAACAAGATATCTTGCACAAGAGCATAGTAATATCGAATAATATAGACACTATAACAAGTAGCACATACTATGCTTTAAAGAAAATCATCAAGAGTTTAATAAAGCATGTAAGTTCAAATATGCTTATAGGAAGCTATATAAGATCTCTTTTGAAATTTAAAAATCCGAGAGCATATAGTTGAGACCTCATTTAAGAGAAATATTTGAACAAGAGTTTTGACAAATCAAACAAGAATAAGGACATGAATATGTACAACAAAATGCATAATTTTGAGAAGAGGATAAAAATCAAATGTTTTATCAAACAAAATATAATCCTTTACAAGTCCCGGATAAAACAAGCTTTATCGAATAGTGCCTTTCAAAAATTAAAAATCCTTTTAATGGCACTTGTATGAGATATTTTGAAATATCTTGAAAAGCAAGCACATAGGCAAATGGCAAAAATATATCGAGTCTATGAGATGAATAACAATGGTGAGCGTACTCGATAGTTTATGTCACTCTTGACATATTATAACTTAGATGGTCATTTATGAGGGTATATATCCTACACAATTCTTAAACAATTCTTGCACAAAACATAATGGTAAAAGTGTAGGCTAAAGCAAAAGAAGAGATGTCACAAAAATATTATACTATAAAAAATCATAAGAGATGATAAAACACACAAGTCATTGTAAATACACAAGCATCATACAAGGTCTCCTTTTCAAAAGATTTAAAAACAATATATTGAAGCCTTATTTTAAAAAATATTTTGAAAAATCATTTTGACATTTAAAACAAAAATACAAGCATACATTATAATAAACATTATGCGTATTTAAATAAGGAGATACGGTTTACCAATTTCACCATTTCCACGGGTTATGTCTTTCCCTTTGTTGGTAGCATCTTCCTCTTAGGAAATCATCTTGTTGATAATGTGTTCTCCACTTTTGCCAATTCCAAGGATTGTGTCTTTCCCATTGTTGATCATGTGTTTCTCTTGAAACTCATTTTGTTGATGATGACTTCTCCAATTGCTCCATTTCCAAGAATTGTTACTCTCCCATTGTTGATAATATTTCCCTCTTGGAAATTCATTGTGGTGATGTCTTCTCTTTTGATCAAATGGTATGGGCATTTGATGTCTTCGCGGTATGACTTATCTTCGATTATTATTCCACCGAGCACCTAATATGACATTGTTTTTGGTACCCGCAAGTGTTTGGGTCCTTTGGGATTAGCTTTGAGACTTTTAGGTCTCCAAAAATGATTAGATCTATTTCTAGCCCGACAAGTATTTACCGTATGACCCTTTTTACCATAATAAAAGCAAGTCATAATTTTAGGAGCATAATGACCAACATGCTTAAGGGTTTGATTCTTTTTCATATGATTAACGACATTAGGCTTATGATCAAGTCCTAGTTTCAAATTATCACAACTATGAACATCAACAATTTTGGTCATTTTATTGGTACTCAAGTTGAATTTTAACAAATCATTTTTCATACAATCAATATCCTTAACAAGAGTACTATTTTTTTTCCAAGGTTTTTAACCTTATCAAGTGTGGTAGTGTGAGCACAAGAAAGTGATTCATAAGAAGTAAATAAATTATCCTTATCATTTTTCAAAACATTGAATTCCTTTTTCAAATTTTTGTATTTAACAAGTAAGCTTTGGAATTCATTTTGAAGCTCATCAAAATCATTTTGCAATTCACTATAATCATCTTGTAATACATTATCAAAAGAAGTAGAGGGTTTAGAGCGTACCCCCGTTTTCTTCTTCGATGCCCATAAGACATTGTTCGATTTCTTCATCATCGGAAGTTGTAAGAAGCTCATCCCATGTTGTTGGATTTGATGTTGTATCCATTTGAGAGGTATATGCTTTTGAGTTGCTCTTTTCATTTGCATATACTTCATAGATAGCTTCTAATTTTTCCCATGCTTCATGTGCCGATCGTATTCCTCGAATATGACCGTATTCCGAAAATGTAAGTGAACAATGAAGAATATTTAGAGCTTTATCATTTAAGGAGAGAATTTCCTTTTCTTCATCATTGAGCTCCTTGAGGACTTTAGGTGAGTGGTCCGTCTTTCATCGGGATGGATTCTCCATTTATGACCGTGTTCCAAATATCGAACCCGCAACTTTGTAAATAGCATTCCATTCTTTCTTTCCAAAATGTATAATTTTTGGAATCAAATAGTGGTGGCTTGTTGGTGGAGGTGCCGGTAAGATAGACTTCATTCGTAGCCAATGATCATTCCTCTTTACATGCGATGTGGAACGAGCTTGCCAAAGAGTTTGGCTATGATACCACTTGTAAGTCAGCGGCTACGATAATCTAGAGGGGAGGTGAATAGATTATCGTTCTCTCTTACATGCCCTCTTTTTTGAATTAAACAAGCCAAGACAAGAATGAAGGTGCGGGAAGTAAACAACACACGTCGATTTATAGAGATTCAACCCACCTAGGGCCTCATCCTCCGCCACCCCAAAGTATCTCGGGATGGATATCAAAAAGAAAAATAGATTTTATTAATTACCACAATTAATACAACATCACCTTACAACACCTCTTTGGAGATTACCACAATCTCTCTTGAAGATTACCACAATCTTCAACGGGACCTTGTGAAGATTACCACAATCTTCAACCTTGAAGAATACCAAATTCTTCAACACCTCAAAGAGCACCAAACTCTTCAATAAGAAGATTACCACAATCTTCTTGAACCTAACACCTAGATCACCCAAGTGTGTTCTTACCACAAGAACACTCACAAGGATATCTTTTATTGAATGATGACTACAAATTCAAGATTACAACTCGATAATGAATAATACAATTTTGAGTGCAAGTGTAATCAAGAATCAAACCTAGACCTCAATATGTGAAAGGGTAAGACCTTAGGCTATTACAACAAGAATATTGAAAATGAAAGAACAAATATTTTGCTTGAGTGTATCTTGTTGTGTTGTATTTTTCTCTCTTGTTGTGTTGTTTCAAATCTTCCTCTATATATAGGAGATGATTGATCATGGATAGGCTCTCTTGGGGATTGAAAATCTCTGAGAAAAATGCAATTAAAATCAAGATTATAGTTGTTAGAAATTAACCCCACAATTTGAGGAAAAGTCATCTGTTGCACAACTGTGATTAGAATTCTTTGTCAAAGGATAGGCGACCGGTCCCGCACTAATCTGAGTTTGAGAATACACAAGAAAATAGGTACTGGACCGGTCCAAAGGGGTTGGACCGGTTGACCCCTAGCTTCGGCCGGGCCCCCCCATAGGGACCGGTCCAACCTGAGTTTTTCAATACAAAGAGTTTTGGTTCTAGTTTCTCTCTTTCAGGCACCGGTCGACCTCTTGGTCGACCGGTCGACCTCAAGGGATTTTCCAAATGTCTCGTTTCTATTTTAAAACTCATCTTCAGGTATGGGTTGCCCTATAGGGCGACCGGTTGGACACGAGACAGAAGTGTTGTCCAATTTTTGTCGAAAATAAACTTCAAGAAATACTCCGAAAAATTAGAAAAAATATTTTAAACCAATCGGGAGTATTTGGACAACATTTGGAAATATTGTTTTGGTGTAAAAACAAAATCATCAAAATCATGATAAAAATATTTATCTAACATCTATGTCACAATTATTTCAAATATCACATTAACGGAGGGACCGTTAATTAATGGTGACTGCCCCGTTCTCCCTTGTCACTCCTTTATTGCGTTAGCGTAAAGCCTTACCCCTTATTGCGCCACACCACGGCACGACTCTCGACACTGAGGCTCGCGAAGCCCGGAGAAGTCATATTCCAGAATAAACCGATCCTACGACCCACTTCAACCCTTAGAACACTCCGTCTTTAGGCGGTGGGATTTGGTTGTGGATAGCGAAGAACCTTTTAAGACTGCAGGCCCTTGCCCGGGAGAACTCAGCCCTATCCACACCACACTAGGACCCGACACTTACCAAATAACGAAGACACCTATATCTATCATTTTGAATTGGCATATAATTGATGAAATGGAATACATGCTTTGTATATTAGAGATTTTAATTGTTTAAACTGAAAGAAAACAACACAATAACCTTAACTAAGAATTCTGTATATTAGATTTCAAAAGAACTTAATTATTTAAATAAGATGTTAAATTATTTGACTACACCACTTAGCAGATGTAACATTATTCCAGTTTCACCAATTATAAATAATGTTAATTAAACGATACATTCGTACACGTTAATCTTACAAACTAACTCATATTCTAGTTCATAACTTTTACAATTCCATATAGAGTTGATAACCCATATTCACTAAATTAATTAATTCTCTAAAGAATACATATTAACAGGGGTATATTTTTTAATTAATAAGTTCGGTTTAGTACCTATTACAAACAATTTATACTTTGGATTTAGTTAATCATGGATTAATTATAATACATAATTCCACCAAGTTAATCAAAAGAAAATACATGCGGTACCATTAGTTAAGTACAAGTTCTCAAGTGTAAATTCATGATTCCAACCTAGTATTCTTATAATCGAAGGACTTCTTTGTCGCATATTAACATAAGTAAATAGTACCAAAACAAATTCGATTTCTAGTTAATATATTGGCAAGGCACAGTGGTGGATTACCAAGTAAAGCGCAAGTCATGACTTTGAAATGAATTTCTAACCTTAGTTTTTTCTTTTTGTACACAATTATTAACGAAATCAAGATCACATATCGCAAGATTTTCTTTCAAAAGAATTTGAAGACACAACGAAAAGTAAATCTAAAATTAGACCACTCACCTTCCAGCTTAATAATTGAATTATCTCGCAATTAAAACGTAGCCTATTTCGAGCCCAATTTCAGCACCAAATCTTCCTCGATTTCACCTAAAGTCTCAACGCTATAACACCTACATCATCACTCTAAACATTTAACACCAGAATACCCAAAATTCTACTTGTTTGATTATATTAATTTCGAGCTAAAGATACCTTACCACTCGTGAAAACTCGAAATAAAATCACGCTTCTTTCTTGTTTCCTTCTCTGTTCTCGTTCGGATCTCACCTTCCCCTTTTCTCCCTCACTTCTTATTATGCCTCATTTATTTTCAGAAGCACCAGCAAAAGAGATTGTTTAGAAGTACCATTTACTTTCAAGCTTAATAACTCAGCCTTGCAACGTAATTTTATTCCGAGCCAAATTTATGCGGGAACTCTACTCGTTTTCAATCTAGTATCCTCCGTTGGAACACCAACTTTAAAATTTCATAACTTAATTTCTTGTTTTCTTATATATATATATATATATATATATATATATATACACACTTGTATTTCTACTCTGAAATCACATGGTGAATACTTGAATAAGTGCTCCTTTTATAAAAGTTGCTTCCCTCCAATCATCGCCAGCTCCTGCTATTTCCTAGACTAGTTGATTTATTTGTAGCAATAGGAAGCTTTCATGTTGTCAGCTTGTGAAGCAAGGAGAAGTTTGGAGTTAGTTTGGAGTTGACATGTAGCCACAATCCTCTTGTCGGCTAACTTATAACCAAAGTTGAAACAAGATAATCTAGCTTCTTTTCCATTTGTTTTCAAATATTATAATTAAGTATATATATGTTTTATCTACTCATGTACGTGTCCCTTCAAAAGATGAGTAGGTCTCTTGTAAGACCGTCTTACGGATCCTATTCCATAAGACGGATCCCCCACGGCGACGACCATGACCCAGCTGACCCACAAGCCTACCTACCCAGCGCCAGCCCCACCACCCCAATGCCCAACCCACCCGTTTTATTAAAAAAACAAATCGCAAGGTGGTGTTTTACCACTACACCACTAATGCTTGTTGTGCAATTTCGGTGTAATCATGTATATAAAGTCATTCATAAATACGCCTGGTAAATTGAATAAAAATTAAAAACGCCTCTAAATGAAGAGGCTAAGAATCGAACACAAGTCTATTAAAAAACATGATATATTATCTCAATAAATGGATACTTATAAAAGTGTTACTTTAACTACATCTATTTATTTTTTATTTTTCCTCTTTTTTGTTCCTAGTTTGTAAGCGTATTAAGAAAATCGATACTTTATCTCAACAAACGGTACTTTTACTTATAAAAGTGTTACTTTAACTACATCATATTTATTTTTTATTTTTCCTTCTTTCCTTCATTTCTAATTTGTGACTATATTAAAAAACATGATACTTTATCTCAAAAACTAGATACTTTAACGTATAAAAGTGTTACTTTAATATGTTATATATATATATATATATATATTTATTATAATATATTCATAATTTGAGGCTATATTAAAAAAACATGATACTTTATCTCAAACAATAGATACTTTAACGTATAAAAGTGTTACTTTAACTTTGTTATATATATATTTATTATAATATATTCATAATTTGTGACTATATTAAAAAATATGTTACTTTATCTCAAAAAACAAATACTTTTACTTATAAAAGTATTACTTTAACTCTATAATATTTATTATTCATCTTTCTTTGTATTTATTATTAAAAAATGTAATACTTTATTTAAAAAAATAGATATTTTTACTCTTAAAACATGATATTTTGTCTCAAAAAAATATATATTTTTACTCATAAAGGTGTTACTTTAACTCTGATATATTTATTTGTTCTTCAATGTAATATAATATTTAATATCATAAAAGTATCATATTTAATATAAATGTATCACTATTTCTAGCACAAGTATCAGTTTTTCAATGGAAAAAACATTAGTTACAAGACTAGAAACGAGTACATTAAAAATCCTATTTTTTGAATATGTAAAAAATTAAAGTATCAATGTTCACCTTAAAAGTATCATATTTATTACTCAAAAATATCACTATTTTAGGATAAAGTATCACTTCCTATTTAGAGAATTTAAATTTTTAAAATGAAGGGATGATAATGAAGCTTTATATTCATGGTTATATTCAAGGTTATACTAAATATGCACAACAAGAAAAAGCTTGATGGTCTAGCGGTAGAACACCACCTTACCTTTATTAAGGTCGCGGGTGCAATTCCCTGTGGAGCTCTTTTTTATTAAATAAGAGGGGCATTGGGTGGGCGGCTCTTTTGGCGGGTGGGGGGTATTAGTTGCGGGTTTGTTTTTTTAAATTGTTTGTCAACACGGGTTGTTTGGGGCGGGTCGTGGTCGCAGATAGGATCCGTCTTACGGATTAGGATCCGAAAGACCGTCTTACACGAGTTTTTGCCTCAAAATATTAGTTAACTAAAATTTGACTTAAATACATATATATATATATATATATTCTCAATTAAGACTACATGATTTCAAAATTTTAATTTCCATAAAAAAACTCAATGTATATTAATTTATATACTCGACAATAATTATCCAACTACCCTCAAAATTCAATATTATAATAAAATTCTATACAAAATAAATCCATATACAACTTTTAA
Organism: Rehmannia glutinosa; assembly: GCA_016081115.2. NCBI lineage: Eukaryota > Viridiplantae > Streptophyta > Magnoliopsida > Lamiales > Orobanchaceae > Rehmannia > Rehmannia glutinosa. The sequence goes on from CM071937.1 coordinate 26,634,419, forward strand.
TATTTTACCAGTAGTCGAAATTTTGGTGTTCTACAGACTATCTACGTGGGCATCGTTATTCCCAAAATAATTTAAATACCTGTGTTTTGATAAAACAAACTTTAAAGCTTTGGTAATAAAAAATTTAAATAATGTGTAACTCTTATTATCCTTATTAGTTTTTGATAACTTTCAAGTTTATATTAAGAAATTTTTAAGCCCACATTTTAGTAATTAAAGTATTATATTTATGCTTCCGCAAATTATTTATAAATACTCAAGTGCACCACAGTGATGTTCCTAATCGGAATGGGTTGGGGTGTTACAATCTAACAATCTCTATTCTATGGATTTTGCAACTAATTTACCACATCCGGCCAACTACTACCATATCCCACGTATATTACAATAGGATAAAATTTAAGAACATTGCATCAGAAATTTTATCAATCATCTAATATAGATCTAAATTTTTCGTGTAAATGTATTCATAATTGAATCTCAAGAAATATATTTAAATTACAATATTTTTCTTTAGGTTTTGCACAGTAGGGTACAATATATTTGTGAAAATAAAATATGCGGAATATATGTGTACCATATGATGCATGTATTTTGTTATGCAGTTGACAATTTTATCGTGTTAAGCAGATTTTGACGAATGACACATATCAAATTTCATAGTTTCCACACATAACACTTGAGAAGACTCAAAAAACAAAGAAAAGAGCATTACACATGATTCATGTACTCGCATTCACGATATACAACTTATGATTAAGTTGTAATTATTAAAATTATCTATCAACAATAACATTAGTACATGTGAATGCTTATTATTAAACAATATGGATTGATAAGTTATCAATCCAGGTTATGGCAATGTCCATGATCAACCATGTAGAGCCACAACTTACAACGTGGCAAAGCAGTGTCTTCGGTACACGCAACATCTTCACATGCAACTTGTAGTAGCTTTCTTGGCGACAATATTGCGAAGTCGTTCGCAGACTTCCACCACAACAACAAGCGTAATGTGTGTAAAACATCACACTTATATATATCGTCGGAGTTTTTCTAACTATAAATATATATATATATATAAACATGTGATTGTCTGTGTGATAGAGAGATGGACAGATCGGTATACCAAGCAAAAGCGAGCGAAAAACCCAACTTATTAAGCTGCAGAGATGATTGAATAGTTCTCCCATCTTCTTTTGAGATTATGTTTACTTTTGAAGTGTTTTAGCAATTGATTCAATGATGTATGTGTCATATTTATAAAGGAAATTTACTTTTAATTTTTCTATTTTATTGGTCACGTGAATACTAATTAATTTGTACTAATTATTTGTGACATTAGCAAGGTGTAATCATGCAAGGGATAAGATTTGTTTTGATAATTTATACTAATTTGGCCAACTGATATTCTAATGGAAGGAATATTTGTGGGGCCAAAAAAAAGTGAATGACAAAAGCCTATATTTTTCAACTCAAAAACAACAAAAAAAAAAGGAATAAAATGAAGAAATGAGAAAAGAAAGAGTAGACCATAAATACAAATATTGTACAATGGAGTTTCATTGTTACTATATAAAAATAATGAAACTATGATATCGAATATTTTTGCTAGGTTAATGAGAACTCAAATCCGGATAGCTTTGATAACTTTAATTTTTTTCTGAAAAGTTCTTCATATTGGATAAACTTTCCCATATTTTTTAATCTTCAATCTTCCTAAGTCTATTATTTTAGACTTTATTAATTGGCATATTTTGTAACAGTGCCTAGATATTTTTCAATGAAGATAACCTAGATGTGGACATCAAGTTTATTGTGAGGCCAAGTAAATAAATAATGGGATAATTTGAATTGGTACTCAAAGTTTACCTACTTTTTCTTTTGGTAGCTCATGTTCCCAATTCATCGAAAATAGTCATCGGCGTTACAATTTTTAATCACTTTTTTATCTGGCCGTTAGTTGACCGTCAAGTATGACCAGGTAGCCTACTACAACGGGTTAAATATGAGTAAAAAAATTGGTAAATAACTTCTTTCCTCATTTTCAACCGTTATTTATATCCAAAGCCTCAAATCCTCAAGTAACTCTTGGGAAAAAAAAAAAGAAAAAACATTAAATTTTTTATGAAGTAGGACATTTATACCGGTAATTTTAGTCAAAAATTTTAAAATCAAAACCACTTTCGCAACCAAATTTTAATTAAAATTAGAACCAATAGACCTTCTTTTACATCCATTATTTTTAATAATATAATTAATCTTTAATTGAAGTGAAAAATCAAATTTAATAATCTTAATGAAAGGACACGATGAGCGTAAATTATATTTTGAATTAATATATTATTTTTGTGACACTTAACTTATTAATTTTAACTAATACAATAAGTCTTAATGAAAGGACACGATGACGTAAACTATTTATAATTCTCAAGTGTACTATTTATAGAAATTAATTTAAGAAACTTTAAGCCCACATTTTAGAAATTAATTATTTTATTTATGCTTCCGCTAACTATTTATAAATACTCAAGTGTACCACTATGATATTCCTAACCTAAATGGGTTCGGGGCATTACAAGTGGTATCGAGCGGGTCTACGTTTATGTAGACAAGAAATGATTTTTACGTAAAAAAAAAAAAGCTTTTATAAGAACTTAAATCTGAAAAATGAGAAAAGACGACCACTTTTAGTAGAACCTACGCCGCTCAGAGGTATGTTTTAGTAAAATTCTTTGATTATTGCATATTACTTTAAGGAAATTTTTATGAAATGAACTTGTTCCTCATACAAGAACAATTATGAATTTTGAAGAACTTTACAAAAAATTTATGAGAACTAGTACGTCAAATCATGAAAAACTAGTGATGCTTTTAAGAACTTTTCGAATAAAAGAACTTTGAACTTAGATCATTTGGTCTTCATGAACTTAGACTTTTGAACTTAGTCCTCGAAATAAGAATGACAATTAGTTGGCTTTTAGATAGATTGACAAAAAATTTATATCTTTGGATGGCAAAAAAAAAAAATCAGGAGCATTGTCACAGGTTTGAGGTTTCCCACCTACAGAGAGGTGATTGAGAGGTCCCAAATCATATCGTATAGTCTGAATCGGATCGAGACCACTGAACCACTCGACCCCACAAGAAAGAAGAAATGGATTCCCCAAAAGGGAACTTTGTTTCACCGAACAAGAGGTTTAAACTAGCAGGGAACCTAGTCTAGCTCGTGGAAATGCACCACGAGTGCCCTCAAGTATCATTTGGGAGAGTGTGTAGCCGGGGAAGGACTATGTGTCAGGTGCCACCAATTAGGACATAGGATCGAGAATTGCCCAAATCCAGGCATCTAGGCCGAATAAGGAGTGAGGGTAGGAGGCCGCCAACAAGGCCTTGGACATCCCCAAGACATAAAAGGAAAGGATCGTGTCTTCGCCATGACTAATGAGGAGGCGGAGGAAAACGAGACTATGATAGGTATCTACCCGTATCTCATATTCCCGCACTTTTATTATTTGATATTGGAGCTTCACATTCATTTATGTCCGAGAAGCGTAGGTGAAAAATTGGTTTAAAGTGTTGCGATAACAATGAAGAACTAGAAGTAAGTATTCCCTCGGGAGAAAGCTGTTAAGACTAAGAAAAGCTGAGAGGAGTGGAACTTACTATTAGTGGTCAACAAATGAAAGTCGATCTTTATATACTAGAGATGAGAGATTTTGATGTTATATTGGGTATAAATTGGTTAAGTAAGAACAGGAGTCACCATTAAATAGTTCGATAGGGAAATAGAATTTGAAGGATCAAAAGGGAATCGGTTTGTCTTTTATGGAGCAAAGACCTACACACTACGGTGAAGATAGCGTCGGCAATAAAAGCTGTCAAAAATGCTTTGAAAGAAAGAGTGTCAAGGATTTTTGGTGAACACGATGGGAAAGAGATGATGGAAAGGATGGCGTCCGATGAATCGGTGGTCAAGGAATTTTTGGACGTATTCCCGGATAATTTACCGGAATTCCCCGGATCGTCAAGTTGAATTCACCATAGATTTAGTGCAAGTGCGGCACCTATGTCCAAGAAATTGCAAGAAGCGAAAGTCCAAATCCAAGAGTTGTTGGACAAGAAATTTATCCGACCAAGTGTCTCACCTAGGGAGCGCAAAGACTATTAGAATGTGCATTGACTAACGAGATTTGAATCGGTTGACTATCAAGAACAAATCTGCTTTGCCTAGAATAGAAGATTTGTTCGATCAATTAAAGGGAGCAGTGTGTTTTCCAAGATTGACTTGATCAGGATACCACCAATTAAGGATCAAGGCTTGTGATATCCCTAAGATAACATTCGGGGCGAGATAGGGTCGAGTTCGAGTTTATGCCTTTTGGATTGTTTAATACGCGGTGTTTATGGATTTGATGAACATGGTGTTTCATCCTTATCTAGATAAGTTTGTTATTGTCTTCATAGCGATATTTTGATATACTCGCAAGACAAGGAGCGATATGAGGAACACCTTCGCATTGTGTTAGAAATGTTGCGGCAGGAGAAGCTCTATTCCAAATTCAGCAAGTGTGAATTTTGGCTAGACATGGTGGTGTTTTTAGGGAACATTGTCATTGCCAATGGAATTAAAGTGGAGGCAGTATTGATTGGAAAGCACCAACTAACGTAGGAGAAGTGCGAAGTTTCTAGGGTTAATGGATATTTCTGAAGATTTATCCAGGATTTCTCAAAACTCGCCAAGCCACACACACTTTGCCAAGAAGAGTGGGACATTTGAGAGATCGACCGAGTGTGTGAAGCTTTCAAGAGCTTAAGCAAAGATTAGTAACAACTCCTCTTTTAACAATTCCAAAGGGAACCAAAGGATTTGTAATTTATACAGATGCGTCAATACTAGGATTGGGATGTGTGCTAATGCACAATAGAAAGGTCATTGCCTATGCATGTTAAAAACTCATGAACAAAACTACCCCACTCCTGGCTTGGAGTTAGCGGTAGTTGTTCACGCCCTAAAGATTCGGCGTCCTCACCTTTATGGTGGGAAGTGTGAGATCTTCACGGATCACAAGAGCTTGAAGTACTTCCTGACTCAGAAGGAGTTAAATATGTGTCAGATGATGTGGTTAGAATTGGTGAAGGATTATGATTGTACCATTCAATATCACCCGGGAAAGGCAAATGTTGTAGCGGATGCACTCAGTAGAAAGAAAATTGGGCAGATTGCAGTTTTGCTCACACAACAAGAATCACTATTAAGAGACTTTTCCAATCTAAGGTTGAAATTTTGAGACCACCTAATCAGTATTTGTCGTGATTTCATCCTTGGTGGTACAACCTACCCTAGCACAATGAATCAAGGATGCTCGAGAAAAAAATATTTTCCTCAACAAGATGAAGTAACGGTTCGTGGGAAATATTAAAGGGATTTACAATTGCGCAAGATGAAATGCTAGTTTATGATGGAAAATTAGCGTGCAAAGGATGATGATTTGAGAAAAGAAATTCTTGATGAAGTCCACAAAAGACCTTATGCAACTCATCCGGAGGAACGAAGATGTATAGGGACTTGAGATAGATTTTTACGGTGGAGGAATATGAAGCGCACAATAGGCAAGTTCGTGGAAAGATGTCTTATTTTTCAACAAGTGAAGGCCGAACACCGAGGTAGTCAAGATTATATAACTTACTTGGATATTCCCGAATGTAAATGGGAACACATTACTATGGATATTGTGACAAAGACTACCATGATCCGTAAGGAAGAATGAGGCTATTTGGGTTATCGTGGATAGACTAACAACAAGCGGACATTTTATCCGGTAAGGATGACTTTCACTATAGATCGTTTTGCTCGACTTTTACGTTAAGAAGATTGTTAGCCTTCATGGAGTGCGAGGTATCCATTGTATCGGATCGTGATCCTCGTTTCACATCAAAATTTTGAGAAAGTCGCATGCAACTATGAAAATGAAGCTTATGTTTTGTACCGCATATCATCCGGACTAATGGCGATCGGAAAGGACAATTTAGCCCTTGGAAGACATGCTTAGACGATTGTGTTGGATCTTAATGGAAGTTGGGAGACTTATCTACCACTTGTGGAATTCACTTACAATACGGTTACCATTGCTACTATCAAGATGGAATCATATGAAGCATTGCATGGAAGAAAAGTGCGAGATCACCGGATAATTGGGATGAAGTTGGTGAACGCATGATTTTTGGACCGAGATTGCGAGAGAACGATTGGAGTGATTGCTAAGATTCGAGATATAATTAAGGCAAGACAAGATGGATAGAAACGTTCACGATGGAAGAAGGAATGACCTACAATTTGAAGTGCGGACAACGTATTTGTTAAGATTGCACCCTTGAAGGAGCTTCGTTTTGGGAAGAAAGGAAGTTAAGACCCGGTACATTGCACCATTTGAAATTTTGGACAGGATTGGAGATGTTGTGTATCATTTGGCACTACCTCGAGAACTTGCAAAAGAATACACAACGTGTTACATATATTTATACTTAGGAAGTATATTGCGACCCAAGCCACATCATTAACCATGAGGAACTTGCGATTAGTAATAATGTTGCCTATGAGCAAAGCCCGTCGCTATTTTGGGAAAAAAAAGTACATATGTTGAGAAATCGAGAAGTACCCCCTAGTACTAGTACAGTGGAGCCGACATCGTAGGGAAGAGGTTACTTGGGAGAGAGAGGAAGAGATCCTAGCTAAGTATCCAAACATTCATAACTAAGTAAGCGAATTTCGAGGCGAAATTTTATAAGCGAGGAGGTTGTCACGACCCAACAATTTTTAATTAATCGAACCTTTTAAATTAATATTGTAACGCCCAGAAATTTGGAGCTTCTATCCAACGTTAACTCATGCAGTTCTCTATTCTAAAATATAATCCACCATGTATTTGAGCGATATTAATTCTCGAATAGACATAGTTCTTCATAACCCCTTGAAATAGAGTCAATAGTCGCGTGAAAAATACTATTACAATCCATCGCCTAGCGAAAGAGGTTTTACGCCCCTCTATTACACCGACCGAAATAAATTGTATGTTATCAAAGCATAAGTATTTTTAAAAGTTAGATCGACGAACTAGGTTTAGGGATTACTCGTCGCTTGGTCATCTTCGTTGCGTCTTCATAATATGGTGGATCAACAATTGGCGTTGAAAAAGATGGGGTGAGGCGAAAATTCTCGGTGGATGGGTGATCGTGTGTAAGTGTGGCTTATCTGAGATGCGGAAAACTTGATTATATGAAGAATGCATGATTCATGATCGTCGTCGTCACACGCGATTCACAAGCAACATGGTATTCAAAATAATATAGCTTTATATAGTTTGATGAAAATAGTTTATGATCATTCAAGCACTATGAATGCGTTGCAAATAGTTCAAGTAGTGGTTGCGTGCGAGTGTAACGCCAACCGAAGCAAGTAGTGGTTGCGCACGGAGTGTGACGCCAACCCAAGCAAGTAGTTCAAGTAGTGGTTGCGTGCGGAGTGTAACGTCAACCCAAGAAAGTAGTGGTTGCGCACGAAGTGTGACGCCAACCAAACGGGTCCGAGTAACTCTCATTTATGTGGATCGACACGGCCGATTCCTTCGTTCTTCCTTGTAACTCCCCAAGCAAGATGGTCCAAGACTGTCACCTTATCGCTCTATAGCAAAGACAAATCCACAATAGAGCTAGCTAGGCCGGATTGTCATAATCGCGATTATACCTCAAGTACTACGACCCACTTCCCTTGGACAAACTCCGATCCTTAGTTGCGGGATTAGGGCGTTGGGCGCAGTAAGTGGAGTAGCGGCCATTTTTGCTCGGTTCTATCTCCGACGTATCCATTCCTCTTGTGAGCTTGACACACCAAGTTGACTCAGCAGGAAAATAATTACAAGCACGGAATGTCAACTAGGTAGTCGAGTAAAAAGCATGACGATACATATAAAAGCAGTACAAGATATCAACAAGTTAAGTTTTAAATTTGTCCAAAGGCGAGGAAGTCGCCACGCGTAGTGCGTATGGTATGGGAATTTTCAAGAATAATATAGAAGCATAATTAAATCATAATTAAATCAGTTTTAGGACAGTAGAGAAGAAAATATTTTATTTTGGGGTCCTTGATAAAAGGAAAATTTTGTAAATAGTCTCATTTTTTGGAAAAAAGTACTTATCGAGTCAAAAATTGAATAAGTCCTAGTCTCGACCTCGGAAAAATGCAAGGTCTGTTTTTAAATTCTTAAAATTGTTCAAAGATTCAGTTTTCAAAGGTTTTGGGTCGAGGTTTTGGAAAAATTTCAGTTTGGTCCCTTCTTTTGTCAAAAATGTTATTTTCGGTCCCGAACTTAAAAATTTTGGATCTCACAAACCAGGAGGGATTTTGATGTGATTCCAATTTTAAAATATCATGTATAATGATAAGATGTTGGAACAAAAGCAGTTTTGAAATAGGGTTTGTTTAAGTCCCTTAATTTTTACAAATTCAATTTCTAGTCCAAAAATTCGGTTTTGCCCTTAGGGTTTATTTGGTGTTTGTTTGTTATGAAACTTGAACCATGAGTTAAGCGTGACGCCCCAAATTTTAGCGGCGTAAGATACGACGTTGTGTAGTGATTCATTTATTTGGTTAAGTAACACAAACCAATTATTAATGAAAGCGTGACCCGACTCTTATTTATTTATTCTTTCCAACGCCAATTACGCCTTCCTCGTTTCGAGCCTAATGATTTTATATTCTCCTTTAGTATTATTACTTGACCGGTTAACTACACTTTAGAAATATTAGACCCTTGAAAATTTAGGAGTACATTTGACCCTTATCCAAATATTTCATCTTATTCTATAATTTATTCCAACCAACTTCCAATTTTTTTCGGAAAATGCACATTTGTTATTTCACATCCTTATTTTAAACTCCTATATATTTATATATGTATATTTATACATTTTATTTTCCCTCAATTTTATAAAAGATAAGAAAACAAATTTTATCACCCTACACCTTAATTTTTGGCCATAAGGGATTAAAGGGGAATCAAGCTCTTTTTTCTTCTATCCTACAAACTTTAACTATACCCTAAAAAAAATTAAAAAAAATAAAATCTCACTACAATTATTATTTAACCAAAAAAATAAAAAAATATCACCCCTAAACCCCTATTTTCGTCCATATGGGTGTAGGAGGAATGAAACACATTTTTTTCCTATACTAAATATTTAAATACACCCTAATGACCCCATTTAATAAATAAACACACAAAAAAAAAGATATCCTCCTACTTGCCCAACACTTTCGGCCAAAGTAAGCATAGGAAGGGAATCTCTCACATTGTTTTTTTAACCAACAACATCCTTTACCCCACCAATCTCCACTACATAAATTAACTATCAAAAAAAAAAAAAAACAAACAAAAGAAAAAAGAGAGAAAAAAAATCCCCAATTTTCGGCCCCTTTAGATTCGGGAGTCAAAAACCATTTTTTCATCTTACAACATCACTTATCCAACTCTCCCAACACCCTCATTTCCATACTTAGATAAAAACACACAAAACACACTTCCAAATATCTTCTAAGGGCGAAAACTTCCTAAGGCAACGTGAGAAATTTTTTCTTCCATCTTCATTTTATCTAATTGAAACTTCAAACATATACATCCAATTCCTAACATGATGAATCCTTCTTGTTGAGGTACTCCTAGAAGACTATTTCTCGAAGAATTAAGAAAGACCTAGACTTCTCCAAGCTTAAAGAAGAAATTTAAGACAACACACATTTAAGGTGAGAAATTGTGGTTTTAGTATTTTCCTATTGACAACTTGATGAATTATTTTTGACTCAAGGATTTGAATTTTTTGGAGCTTAGGGGCTGTTGGGAAATTTATTGTTTAGATTTTGATGAATGCCATGCAAAACTTAGAATAGGAAGTTGGCACCCCAATTTTCTTGTAAAGCGCATTGTAATAAATAATTTAGTCAAAAGTGAGTTAAAGTCGCCTATACCCAAACATGCAAGAAGACAACTGGAGACTAGAAGGAAGACTCATTGCAAGACAAAGTGAGTATGGCAAAAGAAGAGAAGACGGAACTCTTGAAGGAGCTTGGTGAGATGCGGTGAGTGGAGTATCGGTCAAGTCAACTCAAGAAAAGCCAAGTCTCAAGTTGAAGTGTGAGAAGAGTCATCCGATGATTGGAAGGCGACTCTAAGTCACCTGGGGGAAAGCAAAGAAATGGTCAAGTCGAGATAATCGAAAAAAGATCCGTTTACGTAAATCAAGAGAATTACCTAAACAAGTAATATCTCCATGCTACCTTTCTCGAAGTGCTCGAGTCCCGAAGCGTGCAAAAGGAATAAACCAATGGGAAGCACTACACCGTGTCGAACTACGAAAAGGTGAAGAACAATTCATACGAGGAAATGGCATTTCCAATGCGCAACAAGACAAGCCAACGACCACAAGTGACTTTTAAAAATAAGCCTATCTCTTCAACGTGGGCGATTTTTGAAAGATCACTATAAAAGGCCGAGGAATAACTACGAGAGGAGGGGATCGAACCACAAACATTCAAGGAATTGTTAGAATCAGTAACACGAAATATTCTCAAGTTATTAAACGCTCAATCCTCAAGCTTTACACTACGAAGAACATCAATCCAACACTCACTGTGAAGGAAAGATAACTTCAATCGAGTTGAAGAGGAAATTCTTGAAGAATCAAGGGGTCTACATTCCACGAAGGATTGTAGGAAGGTTCAAGGTCGAACCAAGTCTTAAGCTTTTGGAGGGCTTCGTGATCAAATCCAAAGAGCTTGAGCAAGTGGTCAGATGTAGTAGCAAAATTTTGCCACTGTGAAGAAAGGTTCGAGTCGTCGAGAAGCCGGTGAGTGATCAAGGCATCTCGCATCGAGTCCCAAAGGATCAAGTCATTTGTGTGATCAAGACTTGTATCGGACTTACCACTTTGTATCTTGATCAATACCTAGTGGATTCCTCCAGGGAGTTGGAGAAGAGAGGAGTAGAAGAATTACCCCATCTTGAACCTCTATAAAAATCTCATTGTGTCATTTACATTTCAAGCACTTTAATTCTTGCATCATATTTGTTTAATTAGTGTGACATATTTGCTATCCATTAGATAATCTCTAAGTACTAAATCAAGCTCTAAATCTCTACTTAACAAACTTAAGGGTGTTAAGTCTTTCAGCTGAAAACAAACCACGATTGAGTTAATTTAGACTTAACGGTGAGTTATTCCATCAACGGCTTCGGTTGAGTGCGTTGAGAGACTAACTCTACCGATTAACTAAATTGGTTGTCCACGAGGTCTGGTTTGTGTAGTATCAACTCGAATTTTTAAAAGGACTAAATCAAAAATTTGGTAAGGTTTATTCAACCCCCCTTCTAAACCTTACACTTACACCCCTTGGGACCTACAAGTGGTATCAAAGCGGTTGGTTCATTGAGCCTTCCGCAGTTCTTGAACTAGATCTCCAAAGTTTTCAAAGTCGCTTTGGTACTTAAACTTTCAAAACTCTTTTATCATTAAAATTTATTATCATGGAAGCAAATTTGACACGCATCCCTATGTTCACAATTGAAGAATTTGATGATTGGAAAATTCGTATGCGAGGCTCATCTATCAAAAACATTACATGATGAGATGTGGATAGTGATAGAGGATGGGCGGCTGCAAATCTTAAAGGTGAACTGGTAAGAAGAAGAGTGCGTTGAAGGTGAAGAGGATGTTGCTCCCGGACCGGCCATGGTTGAAAAACCAAGAAGCGAATGGACAAATGATGACGAGAAAAAAGATACAACCTGGACAATGTAGCCAAGGACATCCTTTACAAAACCTTGGACAAAGCCATGTTCAATAAAGTCAAATCATGCAAAAGCGGCTAAAGAAATGCAGGACAAGCTAACATTGATTTGTGAAGGCTCGGTCAAATCAAAGAAAACAAATTATCGGTGGATGTCTGTAAATTTGAGAACTTCAAAATGATCTCGGAGAAAACCTGGATCAAGCTGGATGCTCGGTTCACGAAATCACCAACGAGCTATCTGCACTTTGAAAGGAATATACGAAGAAATGTGTATGAAGATCCTAAAAAGTCTTCTAGCTGAATGGGAAATGAAAGTCATGGCACTAAGACATTCCATGGACCTATCAAAGACATCCAACCATGAACTATTCTCGGACCTCAAAGCCTACGAGTTTGGTGAGAAGAAAAAGACGAGGAAGAGGCAGTTGTACCCAAAACAATTTGCTCTAATTGTTAAAGATGGGAAGAGAGCGAGGTCAAAGAAGTCATTGACCCGGAAGAAATAGCCCTACTAGTAAAAAGGTTCAACAAGTTTTTCAATAAGAACTACAAGAGAGGCAAGGCGAATCCTCCGAAGACACTCGGCTCCTCCAAGTCAAGGGAAGATAGGCCAACCAAGAGAACAGATCATCAAAAAGCTGAATATCAAAGGCGGCAATCCAAGAATGGAAAGAGGCGATCAAAAGGTTGAATACCTATCTCTTTGAGGCGTAGGCAACCAGGTCACTATGCCATTGATTTGCCCATATCCTGTAGTCAACAAATACAGAATGAAGAAGAAAGAAATGTCTTGAGAGAAAGAAGACAAGAAAAGAAAAGGCAATGATGGTGCAGAGATCACGAGACAGCCAAGTCAAGAGAGACAGTGATTGAGAGCAATGAAGGTGACTACTCAAGTGACTCGAAGAAGAAGCCCCGATCTGTTTGATGGCCAAGGAACAAGATCAACTGACCAAGAAGATGAGGTAAACTACAACTCATCAAACTCAGATTCTAGTGATAGTGCGTGACACACACACCTCATCACCCACTGATCTTTATGACTCATTAGGCAAAATGATGAAAGATTTTGAACACATTAAATCCTCACACACTACTAAATGAGGAAAACAGCCTACTCAAGAGCAAAACTCACGGTGACTAAGGAGCCGAGTACTCTAAGTCAAATAGTGATGAGAATGAAAGTTTAAAAAAAGGTGAAAAAGCAAGCTAATAGCGAAATTCTTTGCCATAGAAAAGAGGAGAATGACCTCAAAAATGTTATTGCCTCATTCACTAAGGCATCTAAATCATTGGATGATCTTATTATGAGTCAAAGAGAATGTGGAGACAAGACAGGGCCTAGGATTTAACTCTATATGATATGTCAAACTTCAAAAGTAATTTTGGAAAAAGGATCTTCAAGCAATGAAGAGTCTAAAAATCCAAAACTCTAAATATTGCACACACATTCACTCCAAAGCACAATTACAAGCAAAGCGGCCTTGGTTATAAAGGAAAAGGAAAGCGGCCGAGTTGAGTGCATCGAAAGGGAGTGAGAAGAGATTGATCGAGTTCTCAACAAACTCCAAAGAAAATACTGTAAAGAAGAAGCGAGCTACCAAAACCCCAGAAAATCTATAAAAGAAATACATATGATGGGAATGGTAGAAAATATCCAAGCCAAGTGATGGAATGATGTAAACTATCAGCATAGACTTATGGAATATAAGCCCAAATGGCAAAGGCCTAGAACTCGGCAAAGGCCATTCCAAAAGTATAAGAGCTTTCATCTGCACACATATGCACCTAGGCACTACACTCAGAGACACCACAATTACCCAAAGAAGGCGATTGCCAAAACACATATACTGAGCATACGAGACAAACAAAAGCAGACAGTTGTATGAACCTAGAATCCCCAAGCAATTTGCAAGATTAATTATGATTATGGCACTCGATAGATGGCAATCCTTATAGTCAAATCATTTGGCTATAAGTTGGTTGGATCATCTTACAATTCTAACCCCTCGGGACCCAGCATACAAGTATGGGTACCTAAAAAACTTAATTTCCTTGATTGCGGAGTTCAAGGAGCAGTGAGTCAAGGAACCTGGTATATGGATAGTGGTACATTCCGGACATATGACAGGAAATAAGAAAAATATGTCAAAATTCAAGGAAGTTAAAGGAGCAAAAGTCATATTTGGAGGAAATGAAGCTCCAGGTGAAATAAGAGGCATTGGATCCATCAATAGGACGGATTAAAAATCACGGATGTTGCATATGTTGAAGGACTCAACTTCAACTTTGTTAAGCATCATCAACTCGTGACAAGGGCTATAATGTTGGATTTAACATGGGTATATGCCAAATCAAGGATACGGAATCGAATGAAGTTGTGTTGCAAGGATGCGGACAAAAGAACATGTATGTAGTAGATTGGTCAATCGCTACACCCAAAGACTGTCTATTAGCAAAGACACAATGTTGAATCAAGTTGGTTGTGGCACAAAAAGTCGAGTCACTGAATTTCAAAAGCGATTAACAAGCTTGCAAGAAGTAATCTTGTGGAAGGACTTCAGGCTTCGATATCTGAGAAAGGAGAGTATATGTGACGTATGTCGAAGGAAAACAAATCAAATCATCATTCAAAGAAAAGACATGCCCGTCTTCAACAAGAATATTGCATCCGCTACATATGGATCTATTTGGCCCGGTGGAACCGGCTAGCATAAGTGGAAAGAAATACACCTTGGTGTTAGTAGATGACTACTCAAGATATACATGGACAATATTCATGTGTAAGAAAAAAGAAACTCTCTGAGAAACTACCACGGTGATGAAGAGGATTCAAAATGAGAAGAGCCAAACCATTATCAAAATAAGATCGAGAGAGGAGGAACCGAGTTTGTCAATGGAATAATAACTCGATATTGTATTGAAAATGGTATTGGTCATGAACTATCTCTGAAAGAACTCCACGGTGAGAATGGAGTTGCGAGAAAAGAAGAATAGAACTCTCAAAGAAGCGGCAAAGGACCATGTTAGGTAGGACGGGGTTACAAAAAGATTTTGGTGAAGCAATCAACACACGACTTGCTACACACAAAAAACAGATGTATGATAAACAGACGGTGACAAAGACTCCTATGAGATTTGTGGAAGAAAACCAAATGTTGCATATTTTAGAATATTTGGATGTAAATGCTTCATCCACAACAATGGCAAAGACAATCTAAAGGCCTTCGATGCTAAAGTGGTGAAGGTATCTTCTTGGGATACTGGTGAAAGCAAACCCTACTGAAAGTACTAAACAAAAGGACTATGGTTGCGAAGAATCCATTCATGTGGTATTCGATGAGCCAAATGTAAATGGAGAAGACATTGAAAGAAGTCGGTGATAAGTTTGAATCAACCAACCATGCGAAGAGTCCCTATCTTGAAGGAAAAATTTGGAATTATAAACTCAAAAAAAGATGAGATATTTGAATCTCAAAAGCAAGTGGAAAATTTGCACTAAGTGACTACGAGAGAGCGATCAAAGCAACAAAGTTTGCTAGGCGATGAATCCGGCCAACTTACTCTAACCCGATGTAAGATGGTAGAGACCATCCACGAGAACTTGTCATTGGAGATATAAGAAGGAGTCAAAACAAGATCGAGAACTCAACAAGAAGCTATGTTCACATGCTTTATCTCGCATAAATAGAGCCCAAAGATGTGTCACAAGCATTGGATGACACACATTGGATTCAAGCTATGCAAGAAAAGTGAATCAGTTTGAAAGAAATAAAGTATGAGAATTAGTTCAAAGACCACACATCAAAACGTTATTGGTACTAAATGGGTGTTCGAAACAAGATGAGCGAGGAAGGTTACGTAGTAAGAAACAAAGCAAGACTAGTAGCCAAAGGATATTGCCAAGAAGAAGGAATAGATTTTGATGAAACATTTGCTCTGTAGCAAGATTGGAAAAGCTATAAGGATGTTTCTTGCCTATGCGACTCACAAGAATTTTCTTTGTATATCGAGATGGATGTAAAAAGCGCATTCCTAAATGGTTTATTGGAAGAAGAAGTGTATGTTGAACAACGCCCAGGATTTGAGCGAGAAGACTCTTGGAGATAAGGTATACAAACTCAAGAAAGCTGCACTGTAAGGATTGAAACAGCACCCAGCATGGTATGACACCTTATCACAATTCCTGGCGAGAATGGATTCACAAAAGAAAAAGTAGATAGAACACTTTTGAGAATTCAAGACAAGAAGAGTATCTTTGCTTGTTCAAATATATGTGGATGACATCATTTTTGGATCCACAAACAAAGAGCTATGTGAAAATTTTCAAACCTCATGCAAAATAAATTTGAAATGAGCATGATGGGAGAGTTGACATTCTTCCTTGGACTCCAAGTGAAACAATCGAAGGATGGAACCTTCATAAGTCAAACAAAATACACCAGGAGATTTAATGAAGAAATTTGGTATGGAGGAGAAGTCTTACGTGAATATACCAATGAATACATCATCAAAATGGACATGGATGCGGATGGCAAGCCTGTAGATCAAACAACATCTGAGCACTTATTGGATCATTGCTCTATCTCACAAAGCAAAGCGGGCGGACATCACCTTTGATGTAGGTGTATGTGCAAGATTTCAATCTGCTCCAAAAGAGAGCCATATGACGGACTAAAGAGAATATTGAGATACTTGAAAGGAAGCAAGAAGTTGGCTTATGGTATCCAAAGGAAGGTGGATTCAAGCTAATTGGCTATTGGACTCGACTATCTTTGGATGTAGAGTTGTGAAAAAGAGCACCTCGAGGCACATGTCAAATGCTAGAAACAGTGATTTCTGGTTTAGCAAGAAGCAAAATTCAATAGCCACCTCTACAATTTGAAGTAGAATACATAGCTGGAGCGTGTTGTGCCCAAATCCTATGGATGAGGCAATGACTAAGAGACAATGAAGTTGAGGAAAAAGAAATTCCAATCATGTGTGATAACACAAGTGCAATTGCAATCACTCAAAATCTGTGTTGCACTCAAGAACAAAGCATATCGATGTCGAGATATCACTTCATAAGAGATCATGTTGAAAGAAGGACATCATCTTGGAATATATCTCAACCGATAAACAATTGGTGACATCTTCACAAAACCATTATGTGAGTCAAGATTTGAAGAACTCAAGCATGAGTTAGGGTTAATTGAGTGGTGACACTCGGAAGAATCAAAGAAAAGAAATGGAACACAAAAAGGGAAAAAGATTTGAACTCACAAATCACCTAAGAAAATCACCGTATCGGAAAAGAGACTATCTTATACTAAGTCGGTGACAATTTGAGTGTAAAGAGAATCTGTGAGAAGAAGAGTTAAACCACTAAGGGTAAAAGCTGAGTCATTTATGAACAAAGTGACAAAACGCGGTCGTTTGACTAAGCGGGAATGTTTTTAAGAATTACGTCAAGATAATTATGACGTATATCTGGGCAAAAAAGCGCACACCAAGCTTATGATTGGATATAAATCTTTGCCGCATTAAATACGAGACATTAAATGCTACATCGGCGTGCAAAATCTAAGCCGTCGATTGCGATCACATTTCAAAAACCACCCGCACGTCCTTTCATAAACCATACTTAAGCTTTCCTTCTTCTCTCTCTCTCATATTACCAAAATTGTTCATTTCTTTCGGAAGCAAAGGCAAAACTCTCTCAAAACCCTATCTATCTTCAAATCAACCTCTAAGTTTTCTTCGGTGAAATCCGAAAAATGGCACCAACCTATGATTTTGTCGGTTAGGAAAGCAAATCCACACCTTAGTGAAGAAAATTGCCGAGAAATTGAAACGCGTCAAGGTAAAAAATCGTTTCGGCGTTGGAATATTCGATGACCTATGTGGAGGAGGTCGCACAGTTCTCACGTGAACGCGAGATTCACGATGAAGGGATAAAGTCATCATTCACGGAAAGAAGTTCACCATCTCGCCAAGAGATTTGGTGAACAATGCTCACTAAGCGGAAGGAGCATCGAGAAATCAACGAAAAGTTTGATGTAAACCTGGGCTGCGCTTGGAAGGAAGTAGCCAAGCCATTATCTATTGATAAAATAGTTTACACAAACAAACAAGAGGTCTTTGAAGGAGGATTATCACAAGTCGTTGGACATAGTTGCCAAATGCATAGACATCAAATTTGGCGCTTTGACCAATCACAAAAGCAAAGTTGATCGTAATTTTGCGATCATTGAAGAAAGGAAAATAAATCAAGGCTGAGTTTGTCTACGGACTATGCGAATGTAGGCAACAAATCCTTCAAGGAAGATGGTACATTTGGAGGATCCCTAGGATATGGCCTGGTGATTGGCGGGTGATGGAGGTGAAAGGAGTCCCTCTTAGACATGGAAAGGCGTTCCATGTAAAAACAAGAGGATGTTCGAGATCAAACCTCTCAGCGCCGAAGAGAGCCCTACGCCAAGAGAGCGACACAGTGAGGGGAATCGGTGACCCGAAGATCAAATGTTTCCTCTCCACCAAAGAAGAAAAGCTGCCTCTGCGGTTCTTGCTAAGAAGAAGCTGTTGCTCTGCAAAGAAAGAAAAACAAACAAACTGCTCCCGCCCCTGCGGCCAGAGTCACCTGCCCCCACGGCCGTGTCTCCCGCCCCAAGGTGTCGAGAAGGACTCTCAAATACCTTCTCCGATCGTCAAAAAGAGAGAGAGGCGATAAGCCAAGATGGCCGGCTCCTCGAGGAAGAAAACTCCGGCCCGGCCCCCGCCCAAGACTCGAAGAAAAACTCTCTACGAACAGAAATTCCTCACGGTACAAACTAGGAGACGAAGAAGAATCATCAAGCACTCGAGCTTGAGAAACCAGGCCGAGTCGACCACTCATTTGGGCAGATCTGGAGGCTAGCTGGAGAAGTAGAGTCCCAGATATAATTGATGAAAGCTTGACTAAATCTGCCAAAGCGTCGCAGAGGCAAATCAAGAAAAAGCGATTGTAGTCCGGTAAACCGAGACACAAGAAGAAAGCGATAGAGCGATAGTGATGTGATGATCCTATCCCCACCTTACCCGGACATCCAAAATCGTCTGCGTGAGTGGAGAAATGGAAATTAGTCGATCAAGGAACAGTTCAATGGCACGAGTTTATCGAAGAAGAAGAGGAACTCATCGAACTTCATTGGACTAACCTCGTGATCTCAAAGCCTTTGGATGAAACCTTTACCGCAGATATCCGCAAATCTTCAAGGATAAGGAGAAGGAGAGGCGCGGAGAGGAAGGCGAGGCAAGAGAGAAGGCCAAAGCATCCGCCCTCTCACCGGCACCATAGAACATACACATCCTCACTTCGACATTCTATCGAGAAAGTGATGAGGATCGGGACCCTCTTCACGCCCGCGAGAAGAGTTGCAAATGAAGCAAGCAATCGTGAATCCCGAATTCTTCATGAGAAAAGTATAATGGAGGGACCAGGAGAGTCCTCCAAAACACACGGTGAAATCGATCAATGGGAGTAGTGCAGACAAATCGCCACCGTCGTTCTCGCCACCACTTCCCGGACTCACTCGGAAGAATGAATTAAAGGGGCGATGAAACTAGGTTAGTGGGGACCCCAGTTGAGCCAACCCCTAAGGAAGGTGTCTTACCACCTGCCCCAAACTGAACACTCAAAGTAGATACAGGGAGTTTGGAGACGATTGACCCCATTCCAAGTCACTCGGTGGTGCGCCCGGGGGGAAATCCCTCCACCGGCTGCGGCAAGGTCGGAGAATCTGCGAGATAACTCCACAACGAATCTAGGAGGCAAAGTGGAGAAAGTACAAACACAAAACGAGAACAGAAAGTTGCCCTCAACGAAGCTCGGGAGTTGAGAGCTGTCTCTGTTGAGAGGTGCCAACCGCTTTGAAGGCTAATGACGCCTGGCGATGCGATCGAGGCACAAGAAGGAACAGCCATGGGAGTTAACACTGGGGCGATGAAAGTGCAATCCATGGGGTTGAGACTACAATGGATGCCACCACGAGAAGACCCTAAGACATCGACACTGTCGAAAGGAGGTCAGCATCATTTGTAGTTGAGCTCGTAGGAGGTAATGAAGGCCCATGGGAGGTTGAGACTTCCGGGGTAAAGAAGTCAAGTAGAGAACATCCCTCCTGCTATCATTGATCCATCTCGAAAAGGAGATAAGCGCGCTTCATGATTCCCAGGATAATCTGATGTAACCTTTCCGGGATCGGAAGGTGGCGAAGAAGGCTGAGTCATCCCCGTGTGAGATCCAAAAGACTCGATTGCGGATGTTCCCAAAGACGAGCAAGTCCGATCTCAAGACTACTCATCAAACTTTCAATTTTAATGATGAGCCACCAATGGAAATCTCATCATCGTCCGATAACGCTTTTGATACGGCCGAGGACCATCCCACTCAGTGGAGAAACCAGTGAGACCAACGAAGTTTGTTGAGATAGCCGAGGCTCGGCAATGGGTCCACTTCACAACAGACCCAACAAACAGAGTCATCTGCGCAGGCTCCCAAGCCGCGGAGTTCGACTCAAAAGGAACTTCACGCGCACCTCTCATCATTGAACAAATCCCGGTTGGCGTGATGATTCCTTTGTAGAATCATTTTCTTTCTCCTGGAGGTACTCGACCTCCCGAAGAGTCATAGAACGAGCTCGCACGCTTCCACACACCAGCTCCGTCATCGTCACAGCCGGTACCATCGTTCGGTGACTATGACTTTTGACGTTGCATGGCCATCACATTTTGCAACGGAAGAAACAAGCGAAGTTCGGGAGGTGTTCAAGGCATTTTTTGCTGAAATTGAGCGGATGGAGAGGCACCAGGCCTCTATGGACATCGGCCCGGACAATAGAGATGCAACCTTACCCGACTTGAGAGGCATAATGATCGAGAATAATCGGGAATGGTGGCAAGCAAAGACAAACAATGCGTGTGGAACAAGTTAGATACTTGAGGACATTGTTCAACAAGTTCTTTGGTATGGAGAGTGAGAATCTTGATGCAAAAACGAAATTGAGAGAACACATTGAGCACATGCATGAAGCTCACCTTTGCCGAGATAAAGGCTGCTGCGTGAGCAAAATAAGAGTGATCTCTAGCGTATGGAATAAAACATGGATAGAAAATTCAGCCTTCTCATGGCTGAGATGAAGCTAATTTCAAGCAGAGTCCAACGATATTCGCTCGAATTTCGTGCCGCATACACCGCAGCGGACTCGATTTCGGCGAGAACTCGGCTATCGCAGGCTCGACTTCGCTTGCCAAGTATGTTTCCATGTGTTCCTCTCTCCTTTGATGATGCCAAAAAGGGGAAAGAGGAATACTTTCAAGCGCTAAAGAGATCTCGGAAGGCGAAAAGGAGGAAGCGGTGTGAAGGGAAAAAAGTGAGGAAATGTCAAAACAAAAGAAAGGAAACGGACCGTTGAGGGGGAAGGATCGAAAGATGTGACCTTGATGATTGCACAAACCCCCAACAATGTCTTGTCACGGTGACATTATCAAAGTGACAAACTCCTAGTGACTCTGCCACTCCAACACTCTGCTATATCTATGGTGAAAAGAGAAAGACAATTGAAGCGGGGATGGAGGAAGTGGAAGGAAGAATGGATGCCCGAGTTATGAACATCTTGAAACAACATGGAGGCATTCCAAAGAGCAGAGACACTTATGCCATCTCGATGTCGGGGACCGAGCCACGATCAGTTGATGAATTTAAAACGCTCGCATCTGAAGGATACTTTGCAAAAATGTCCATGGCTCAAGCTTGGGACTTATCTTGGGGAAAAGGGTCTCACGTTATGTGAAGAAGGCGACAGCAAAGAGACTCTGGTAGTCACTCTGCTGGTCACTCCGCTGGAAAGAAGAAGACCCCAAAGCATACAATACATGCCCAGAGGTAGAGGAAGAAGCGTGGTGGAGGAAGAGGTTTCATACCTAGGCCTCCGCCCAAAAACATTAGCACGTAGATCCGGCAAGAAAGGAGGGATCTCTCGGGTGGTCTTGATCAAGTAGCCAATTTGCAAGTGGCTAAATGTAATCCGAGTATGCGAAAAGAATAGAAGAAGAAAATAAGAGACAAACTCAGCTATGGGAGGAAAGACAAGAGAGATTAAGAAGAGATGAAGTCGCCAGGAAGGCATATGAAAAGAAGAAGAAGGCGGCGGCCGACGATGAGAAAAAGAGAAGAAGAAGCGGAAGATCTTGAACAAGATGAAAGAAGGAGACAAATGAAGGAGATGAAGTATTGTTGTCCACCCCTTCATGTATTTTACTATGTAAATACATACTATGTAAGTCTTTCGAAATAAAGCTATAAATTCTTTATTTTTTTCTTCTTCTCGTAGACAAATGTTTGCTTTGATACACCTTGTGATTGTGTAAAAGAACAAGAATGTTATGAGCAATAAAAGGATTGATTCTACGCATGCATTCTATGTGAATACACTATATCGTATGTATCTTTGCTATTTACATTTTTGAATGGTTTAAGTTTTGGCATCATCAAAAAGGGGAAAATTGTTGGGAAATTTATTGTTTAGATTTTGATGAATGCCATGTAAAACTTAGAATAGGAAGTTGGCACCCCAATTTTTTTGTCAGAATCGCATTGTAATAAATAAATTTGGTCAAGCCGAGTTAAGTCACTATACCCAAACATGCAAGAAGACAACCGGAGACTAGAAGGAAGACTCATTGCAAAGACAAATTGAGTATGGCAAAGAAGAGAAGACGGGAACTCTTGAAGGAGCAAGGCGAGATGCGGTGAGTGGAGTATCGGTCAAGTCAACTCAAGAAAAGCCAAGTCTCAAGTTGAAGTGATGGAAGAGTCATCCAATGATTGGAAGTCGACTCTAAGTCACCTGGGAAAGCAAGGAAATGCGGTCAAGTCGAGATAATCGAAAAAGATCATTGATGCGAGTAAATCAAGAGAATTACCTAAACAAGTAATATCTCCATGCTACCTTTCTCGAAGTGCTCGGTCGAAGCGTGCAAAAGGAATAAACCAATGGGAAGCACTACACCGTGTGTCGAACTCGAAAAGGTGAAGAACAATTCATACGAGGAAATGGCAATTCCAAGGATCGCAACAAGACAAGCCAACCACCACAAGTGACTTTTAAAAATAAGCCTATCTCTTCAACGGGGCGATTTTTGAAAGATCACTATAAAAGGCCGAGGAATAACTCGAGAGGAGGGGACGAGAACCACAAACATTCAAGGAATTATTAGAATCAGTAACCGAAATATTGTCAAGTTATTAAACGCTCAATCCTCAAGCCTACACTACGAAGAACATCAATCCAACACTCACCTGTGAAGGAAAGATAACTTCAATCGGTTGAAGAGGAAATTCTTGAAGAATCAAGGGTCTACATTCCCAAGGATTGTAGGAAGGTTCAAGGTCGAACCAAGTCTTGAGCTTTTGGAGGGCTTCGTGATCAAATCCAAAGAGCATGAGCAAGTGGGTTGTAGTAGCAAAGGCAGTGCCCTGTGAAGAAGCGAGTCGCACGAGAAGCCAATCGAGTGATCAAGGCATCTCGACCGAGTCCCAAAGGATCAAGTCGGTTGTGTGATCAAGACTTGTATCGGACTGTTACCACTTTGTATACTTGATCAATACCTAGTGGATTCCTCCAGGAGTTGGAGAAGAGAGGAGTAGAAGAATTACCCAATCTTGAACCTCTATAAAAAATCTCATTGTGTCATTTACATTTCAAGACTTTAATTCTTGCATCATATTTGTTTAATTCTGCCGACATATTTGCTATCCATTAGATAATCTCTAAGTACTAAATCAAGCTCTAAATCTCTACTTAACCAAACTTAAGGGTGTTAAGTCTTCCAATGAAAAACAAACCACAATTGAGTTAATTTAGACTTAACAACCGAGTTATTCCATCAACACTCGATTGAGTCCGTTGAGAGACTAACTCTACCGATTAACTAAATTGGTGTCCACGAGGACACGATTGTGTAGTATCAACTCGAATTTTTAAAAGGACTAAATCAAAAATTTGGTAAGGTTTATTCAACCCCCTTCTAAACCTTACACTTACACCCCTTGGTACCTACAGGGGCTGACATATAAAAGTTCAAGTAGAGGTTAGAAGCTTGAAGAGAGAAATTAATTTTGGAGACTACTTGAAGATATTAAGGTAAGAATTAACCCATTTGTTTTAAGATATTTTTCTTGGACTTGAGACCTCAATTTTAACACCAAAATATGGATATGGTAAAATTTAGGGGCTGAACTTGGAGTATTAGGACCAAGAGCTTGGATTCTTAAGAATATCTTTATTTTTAACCACAATCCGAAAACTACTACGAGATGGGTGAAAAATATTTCTACAAAAATGCATCATTGTTTCTACTAGTGCACAAATATGCATGTTCATGTGAAAATATGATATTTTATGAATTTTATCAAGTATTTATGATATTTATGTTTTAATAAAATTTTGAGAAAATAAAAGGATGAGTATGATATTTTTCTTGCATAAAATGTTGATAAAATTGCTCATCATTATGCTTTAATGATTTATGATGCTATGAATGTTCAAATATATTTTAGAAATATTTAAAATAAGTTTTTATATATTATTGGAATTCTGGAATTGCAACTTGTGCAAGAAAAATCGAAACTTGGGTTATTTTTGCAATTATTTTGAAATATTGGGCCAAAAGTGTAAATATGAAAAACTATGAAGGCCACCTCTGAAAATTCGAAATTTTGGACCCAATAATCTATAAATTTCATATATGAAGTGACTTGAAAGATTGGGCCCCCTTCCCGGCAAGAAAGTACAATAAGGAACAAGCTTGATATCAAAATGTAAAATTGTAAAACTTAAAGGACTAAAACTGTAATTTTTAAAGCTGGGGCAGTCAAGGTATCTCGAAAACTTGCAGATTTATTTATTATGATATTTTAAACCTTTAGTTCAAATTTCATAATCATCCGACTTGAAACGAGCCTTTAACAATAAAAATTCGCTTTTGGGCCAAAATTGTAATTTGTGAAAATGAGGTACCTAACTTTCGAAATTTTCAAAACTGTTTTAACCACAATTTATTACTACCTAAAGAAGTATTTTAAAATTGGAATCACCTCAATATCCTTCCCGGTTTAATATTTACCTAATTTTAAAATATCAAGTCAAAAATACAAATTTTTGGAAACTAGAGGGCGAATATGCAAATTTTATAAAATCTTTCTCGAGCCTCTGAAAAATATAACCCTCTGGGAATTTGGAAATTTTTGGAACTGGATTTATCATTTTCCGAGTCCGGAATTGAAACTTATTGAATTTTAAAAAAAAAAACCCGGCAAGGGAATGTTTTCCTTAGTAAAAATAATTTTTATTTTTAAAATCGCTAAGGACATTGAAATTGAGATTTTCTAACTCAGTTGCCTTATAAATATTTTAAGAGATATTTCTTACTTATCTAATAAAAATATCGAGCTTGAACATAATGCCCGAACCGAATATTAAAATCGGCTAGATTATCCGCCCGATAACTAGACCGCGAGTTTTGTTTTGAAATAAATACCGGAGATCATGTGACCAAGATCACTCCGGACTTGCTAACTGATTTTATCAAATTTTTCGAACGAGTAAGATAGTACTTGGAAGAGAATTTTTGACGTGAAAATTTAAGTGCACGTAAAGTGAAATTAAATGTTGTGAAGTGAAATATGAAGTGTAGTAAAAATTGAAATGAAATATGAAGTGAAACGAAATGTGAAGTGAAATGATAAGAGGAAGTGAAGTTGAGAATGAAAGTGAAAAGTAAAGTGAAAATTTAAAGTGGGATAATTTGCTACGGCTTTATCCAAGTGATGTGGGATAATTTGCTTGGCTTTATCCAAGTGAAGTGGGATAATTTGCTTGGCTTTATCCGAGTGGGATAATTTGCTTGGCTTTATCCAAGTGATGTGGGATAATTTGCTTGACTTTATCCAAGTGAAATGGGATAATTTGCTTTGGCTTTATCCGAGTGGGATAATTTGCTTCGGCTTTATCCAAGTGATGTGGGATAATTTGGTTCGGCTTTATCCAGTGATGTGGGATAATTTGCCGGCTTTATCCAAGTGGCGTGGGATAATTTGCTTCGACTTTATCCAAGAGAAGTG
Organism: Rehmannia glutinosa; assembly: GCA_016081115.2. Classification (NCBI taxonomy): domain Eukaryota; kingdom Viridiplantae; phylum Streptophyta; class Magnoliopsida; order Lamiales; family Orobanchaceae; genus Rehmannia; species Rehmannia glutinosa. The sequence goes on from CM071937.1 coordinate 26,660,404, forward strand.
GGATAATTTGCTTCGGCTTTATCCGATTCAAAGTGGAAGTAAATTTAATAAAATACTAATAGTGTTTGACTGATTCTGACCAATCTAACATAATGGTTAATGGAAAAATCTTTATACAAACAATGAGACAAAGTTATATGCACGTCATGCATTGTTTTCCATGAAATGATTTTCCGTGCATAAAACGATCCACACTCGCACACCAGCACCCACCTACTGAGAATTTTTGTTCTCGCCCCACCTCTTTTATCAACTAGAGGATGAAGAGTTGTATCAGACAATGGCGGCGATGGTTCTCAAGAGCGTAGCTTAGTTATGTATTGTATTATGGACTTTATTAAGACGATGGATTTTATTTGTGATGATTTAGACTTTGAACTTATTTAATGTATTAGCGGGCGTAGGACCCGGAGAACAATTATTATGTTGTATTTTTATTTTCTCGGATTCCTAAGAATTGTAACCATACTCGACTTAGTAATTCCCTTATTTATAATTAGTCCGGATTTTATCGTTCTATTGACGTATGTTGGAGGATAAATAAGTCGGCTTGGTAAACTGGCATAAGTTTGGTAAATTGTGTCACGGCTTCCATTTTGGGCGTGACATTAAAATATTATAAAAATAAGTTTATGTAATTACCAGGTGTCCGAGACATACTTTTTTTCGAAATTTCATTTTTGTCCTTTGAAATTTGTAATTTTTACACTTTAGTACTTAAAGTTTAACAAATCGGTTTTCTCAACCCAAATCACTTTACCTTTTTAAAATTTCTCAAAATATAAGTTTTTCAGTTTGAGAAATTCAAAATTTCAAAGTTTTCAGAGGGTCCCTGACAGTTTTAAAAATTCATTGTTGCCCCTTAAACTTTCAAGTTTCAACATTTGAGTCTCTAAAATTCCAAGGATGGGTTTTCTACTCTCAAAACTTTTAAACTTTTATTATTAACTTAAAATATTAAATTTTACAATTAATATAGTCCAAAATTTCAAAATATACAGATTGGTCCTTGGACAGTTTTAGAAATTACGGTTTAGTCCTCAACTTTGCAAAAATTGCATAAATGGCATATTTGTTCAAATTCGAGCACAAGGTCATATTTTCCGGAATATATATCAAGTATAGAACATGATTTTGAGCATATTACAGATTCTTTTACACATTAATCAAGAGTTGAACAAGGAATTAAAATATATATGCAAATATGTCCCTATTCTGCAAGAAATCCAAATCATGCTCGTTTTTGTGAAACTCCTTGAACTTGATACATATAAAAACATCATGTAATATATATAGAAATTTAAAATGTTTTCATGTACTACATGCATTTTATGAAAATTATTTGCCTATTTTGAAAGATTTTTCACCCACCTCGTAGTAATTTCTCGGGTTGATCTAAAATGTAGTCTTCTTCCTTGTATCAACTTCTTGAGTTAAGCTCTTAAAGGTCAGCCCCTAAATGGTATCCAAACCATATTTTGGTGTTAAAAATTAAGTCTAAAATGGAAACTACTTACCTCAAATTTAAAGGGATTTAATAGGATTAAATGGCTACTACTTACCTCAATGTCTTCAAGTAGTCTCTAAAATGGAAACTTTCCTTCAAGCTTCCAATCTTCAACTTGAGAGGGTGTGGGTCAGCCCCTAAGCTCCAAAAATTCATATTCTTGAGTCAAAAATTAATTCTTCATATTGTCAAGAGAAAATACTAAAACCATAATTTTCTTACCTTAAAAATGTTTAGTCTTGAATTTCCACTTCAAGCTTGTAATCTAGTCCAAGTCTATTAATCTTCAATAATAATCCTTTAGGAGTACTTCACAAGAAGGATTCATAATGTTAGAAATTGGAGGTAGATGTTGGAAGTTTCAAGGAGATAAAAATGAAAATGAAAGAGAAGAATTTCATACCTTAGTTGTTGGAATTTTTGATTAAATTCTATGAGAGCAAAATGAAGAGGTCTTTTGTGTTCTTGTGTTGGATGAAAGTATTGAGATAGTTTGTGAGTAGAAAGCGGATGAGATAAATTTTTCTCCCTAATCTTGTATTGGCGATTTTGTTATGTAAGAATGGGAGGAGGATTTTTGTTTTGTTTGAGTTAAATGATAGTTAGTGGGGAATAATTAGGGGTTTAGGGTAAAAAAAAAATAACTAGCTTCCTTTATTAGGGACATGAAGCCAAAAGCTAAGTTTTAGGGGAAATTTAAAATTTATTTGTTTGACTAAGGAGTTAGTGGGATTTGTAAGAAAATTTTTAGTTGTAGGCTTGCAAGACATAAAATAAAATAGAAATGAAATTACCAAAATATCACGCCCCAAACGGGACGCGACGACGATCCACAACTTAAATACAAATAACCAAACGATCTGAGACGAATATCATCGAGAACCCAATGAAAAGAGTCAAAATAGTAGCGGAAATAAAATAACAAGCACAACTTACGAGTCCACAATCCATAATCCAAATTACATCCTCAAAAATCAATCAACGATAACAACTTAAAAGTCAAAGGGTCCAACGCCGCCCGATTTACAAACGGAATGAAAAGAAAATAGAATAGTCCAACAACAAACACAAGAAACGAGTCTATCAACAACAACGAGAAGTAGTAAATCCAACAAGCGAGTACAACGACTCAATCCAAGGCGGTTCAAAGATCTTCAACGAAGTCTTCATCTAAAGGTTAGAAAACGGTGGGGATGAGACAGAAATCTCGGATGGATGGGGTGATCGTGTGCAAGTGTGGCGATATATAATTAATGCGAGAAAACAGTTTATATGAAAACGCGTGAGTATGATGCATGAATTCACACACAATCCACAAGCATCGTGATAACTATATTTAAGTAATATACTTATACTGATTTAAGAAAAGATTCATGGTCACACATGCACTATGTGATTGATCAAGAGGTAGGATTGCGTGCGGAAATGTAACGCCAATCCCATGCAAAGAGATAATGGTTGCGTCACGGATTTGTAGTGCCAACCAATGCAAAACAAGTAAGCGATTTGCGTCACGGATTTGTAGCGCCAACCAAATGGGTCCGATAACTCCGAATCGTGTGGATCGACAGCGATTCCTTCGTTCTTCCTTGTAACTCCCGAGCAAGATGGTCCAAGAACTGTCACCTGATCGCTCCATAGGCAAAGACAAATCCACAAGAGAGCTAGCTAGGCCCGGATTGTCATAATCATGATTATACCTCAGTCTACGACGACCCGCTTCCCTTGGACAAACTCCGTCCCTCGATTTGCGGGATTAGAACGATGGGGTAGGAAGAGTGGAATAGCGGCCGACCTTCCCGGTTCCATCCCCGACGTATCCATTCCGATTGAGCAGAGCTCGACACACCAAGTTGACTCAGCGAGGAAAGTAAATACAAGTTCAGCGATCAACCAGTGAAGTCGAGTATTATTGATTCAGGGGAAGCGATTCAGAAAATTTTGAAACGCGAGTGGCAATTATGGCGTTGGTGGAGTTTTGGATGAAGATGATTATCGGAAGGATAAGCAACCTTCGATATCTTGAAAGATTAGGTGGAACATAAGTCCCGTTATAGATTCAACATCGCAAGGCGAGGAAGTCGCTCATGATCGGGTATTAATCGGTCAAATCGGTCCGATAAGTCAAGGGTTTTTGGGAAAATAAAATATTTTAATTAAATCTCCAAGTCAGAGGGTCCAGGTCTATTTTAATAAAAGGAAAAATAATTTGAGTTAGGTCCTTTATAAAAGAAAATTTACAATTTAGCCCCATTTTGTAAAAACCAAGACTTTTGGGGTTAAAAATTGAATAAATAAATATCACGACCTTGAATAATTATGAGGTCAGTTCCTAAATTCTCCAAATTGTCCATAGATTCAGGTTTTTAAAGTTTTGAGGTCATTTTTTTATAAAATTCTCACATTAGCCACAAATCAATAAAAATTCTCATTTCGGACCTTAAGTTTAAAATAATCGGAACTCACAAACCGGAAGAGATTTTAATGTTATTCCAGTTGGAAAATGCCACTAAGGTTAGTAGGATATTGGGACAAAAGCAGTTTTTAAAAGAAATAAGTTTAGGTCCTTTAACCTTTGAAAATATCATTTTTGTCCCATTTTGAAATAATTGCGCTTTAACGCTTTTAGGGGTCCAGTGCATGGGCTGCATAAGTCCTGGAAATTTAATGGGCTGCATAAGTCCACAACCCATTTTTGTCCCATTTTTGTCACAAACCAGGTGCATGGGCTGCATAAGTCCTGGAAATTTCATTTGGGTCCTCAAGTTTAGTATTTTACACATTAGTCCCTCAATTTTAAAAATTTACTTTCCAAGCCCTAAACACTTGGATTTTTGGAATACATTTAAAATATGTCCAGTACCTTAAAAATAAAAATTTCAAATTTTAAAATTAAGGTCTGGTACAGTTTCAAAATTTGCAAAATAGCCCTTAAACTTTCAAAATTTTACAATCTAGTCCTTGGGCTTTTAAAGGTTGATTTTATTTATCTTAAAACTCTTAAAACTTTATTAAAATGTCCAAAAGTCATTTTTGAACCTGAGTGCAGTCCCAAAATTTGAAATTTGCAGAGGGGTCATTTAACTTTCATTTTCTTGCAATTTCTGTCCACCAATTTTCCATTTTTGCATTTTTAAGTCCAAAATTGAAATTTAATCAATTATGCTCGACTTGTCCATGTTATAAGTCATCCAAAACATGGATTTCAAAGATCATACACATGCATGTCCAATACATACACGAATTCATTAAATAAAATATTAAATTGCACATGCATGCACCTAAAATTCAATAAATAGCATTTTTGAGCAACTCTTGAGAATTTTCATGATTTGATACATAAAATTGACATGCAATACATAGATTATATATCTCAAGGCTCATAATCAAATTTCTACATGCATTTTAATAAAAACACCTAATAGTTGGAAAGTATTTTTCCACCCACCTTAAAATTTGAAAATTGTGAAATAAAAGGATAAATTTCACAATTTTTGGATGAGGTCAGTTAGGTCAGCCCCTAAGTCAAGAAATATCAAAAATTTGATGTTAGAAAAATGAGAGAAAAATTAAGGAGAAAAAGGAGATAAGAAAATGAGAAAGACTACACTTTACCTTGTGTAGTAGGTGATTGGAGACTAGTTGAAGCTTTAAATTTGGAATTTTGGTTCAACTCCAAAATCACCTAAGGTCAGCCCCTATTTCTCAAAAATGAAAAAGGGGTGTTAAAATATGAAAAAATAGAAAGAAGAGGAAAGAAGGGTTCTAGTATCCAATTCTTACCTTGTAGTCCAAATTTATCTACTAGTTCTTCTTCAAGTCTTCAAGTTTCACCACCATGCATGCATGTCTCCAAGTGGTCTTCTAAGTACCTCAAAATCCAAAATATAACTTAAGTTAAAAGAAGAAGGTGATGAGTAGTAAGAATTTAAGTTGGATTGAGGAGTGAAATTTCTTACCTTAAGAAAAAGGGAGGTGTTCGGATTTTTGAGTTTTAAGTGGTAAGATTGTTTGTTTTGGTTTAGATGTTTGAAGAAAGAAGGTATGTTTGATGTTAGGAAAGATGTTCTTGGAGTTATGAAGATGGGTTTGAAGATGTGAAGGACTTGTGTTTGAATATTTGAAGATGTGAAGAAGGAGTACTTGAAGATATGAAGAACTTATGTTCAAGATTTGAATATGCGAAGAGTTGGTGTTTGAAGGTTTGAAGATATGAATGAATTTTGTTTGAATGTTTGAAGATGTGAATGAATACTTAGAGAGAGGTTAGAGAGAAGGAGGAGAATTAGCTTGAGAGATTAAAATGTTGGATGAAAATGAACAAAATTGGTTCATTTTTGGGCATAATTGCCGTCCACTATGGAGGGAGGGGGAGAAAAATTTTGATTAATTTGTGTCTTGCATTTTGCCTCTTGCATGGGAGACATTTTGGAGGTCAAAGGTATGGGCATGAGATGGTTTGAATGGAATGTTGGAAGACTTCCAACATGTTGGCAAAATTAATAATAAAGAATTGATGTATAAGATGATGTGTATAATGTTTGAATTAATGGTATAATTATACACAAAATGACTAATATAAGGTGTAAGTGTACAAGAATCGGATGATATTTTTACTCCAAAAATCATCATCATGGCCGTCCATTATAAGGGCATTGTGGTAATTCCATATTTTTTTTGTCCCAAATTTGATGATAATAGATGAAATATATCAATCTCCAAAATAATTAGTGATTTCCTTGATCACTTATAAGTCTCATGATCACTTAATCTAAATCAAAATCTTAATTTTATAAGGTAAAAGTCTCTAAAATAAATAGTCTCTTAAAATTCTAAGGTGACTAATAAATACAAAAATAGTAATAATGATCAATCAAGTGATCATAAATGCAAAATAGAATTAATGATGATCATGATCACAAGTAATAAATGAAATGAAATAAAATCCAAAATATATTATTAATATTTACCCGTCAAAGTGACGCGGTAAAATAGTCGATCAAATCCATAGATGATAATAAGAATCAATTATAAGCTCGGAAAAATCGGGGCTTCACACAAAATTTTATTTATTATTTTTTTTGTCCAATAATTAACTAGTTGGGAGATAAAAAATGATAAAAATAGTGGTAGAAAAAAATTGAGTTACTTTCCCCATTTAAAGTGGTAATTTCGGAAATTATTGGAAAAAGAAAAAATATTTGGTTTATTTTCTTTATAAAATTGAGGAAAATAAAATGTATAAATATCCATAATTAAATATTTAGAAATTTAAAATAAAGATGTGAAATAAGAAGTGTATTCCAAAAATAAATTGGTAGTTGGTAGGGATGAATTATAGAATAAGATGAAATATTTGGATACGGGTCGAAATGTACTCCTAAATTTTCGAGGGTCTAATATTTCTAATGTCGTAGTTAACCAATCAAGTAATTATACTAGAGGAGAATATAAAATCGTTAGGCTCGAAAACGAGGAAGGCGTAATTGACGTTGAAAGAAATAAATAAAAGTCGGGTCACGGTTTATTAATAATGGGTTCGTGTTACTTAAACCAAATAAATAAATCACTACACAATGTCGTATCTCACGTCGCTAAAATTCGGGGCGTTACAAATATTCATGAATAATGTTGCATCAAATATCTAGTTTACAATTTAAATGTGCGCTCTACTCGCTTTATGCATTTGATTTATTTTGAGCATCCTGGAACCAATTGCGCCCCTAACTACGATAATGGATATGAAAGAACATCACGATGACATATTATGGATATTGTTATGGAGTTTCGAATTAAATTTTACGATCGAGAGTTTTGGACCGATTAAGTGAATTTTTTCGGAGATTTTCACTAAAGTGTTTATTTATATTTTGAGAATAGAGCCTAAATTTTTACCTCACATTTTCTTAGTATTAGTGACCATCTAATTTATGAAAAATGAGTTTTAAGTAACTCTCGGGATTTTTAAAATAATAATAGCTTACTTAAGGATTTTTAAAATACTAAGTTTTACAAAATATTTTTAAAAGAGGGCAAAATAGATTTTTCCACCCCATGCTCTCTTGTTTTTTTTTTTATAAAATCCCCAACACCCTCACATATCCCTCAAACTCAATACTTAGACAATACACCATTGTAAAAAAAGCTTCAAAAGGTAATTTTTTCTTCATCTTTTCTTTAATTCTTGTCTTTTCTTTAAATCTTTTTAGGAGGATGATTTTATGTTATTGTGAGGCCCGATTTTGTTTTTCAACATATTCTACGATGATTTATAATGAAAAATCTGGGCTAAGTGTCACAATATTTATTTTAGACGAGATATGATACTCAATTATTATTTCTTCCAACGACGATTACTCTTTCCCTATTTCGAGCATACCGATTATATTCTCCTCTGGTATTAATACTTGATCGATTGACTACGACTTTAGAAATATTAGACCCTCGATAATTTCGGAGTACATTCCAATCCTTACCCAAATATTTCACCTTATTCTATAATTCATTCCCAACCAACTTCCAATTTTTATTTTTCTAAAATACACCTTTGTTATTTCACATCCTAATTTTAAAGCTAAATAATTATTTATGAATACCTATACATTTTATTTTCCTCAAATTTTATAAAATAAAAGAAAACAAAAATTTTACCATCCTATATCTTATTTTAAAAAACACAAAATGGGGGAAATTAACTGAAATTTTCTATTATTATTATTATTATTTTATTTTTTACTATTTTATATCTTCCAACAAGGTTATATTTTGGACAAGAAAATAAAAAACAATTGAGGACAATTTCTTGATGTGGACGGCCAAGTGAGGGAATGCAATCCAACTTACTAAAAATTCTATTTTTAATATTTTACACTTAATTTTCTCACCTTATTTATTCAACATAATTGTCCTAACTCCTTTTACTTTCCCCATTCTTTATTTATCCTTCACCAAACACCACATGTTCTCCTATTTCTTTTTTTTATAACACATCATCTTGACCCAACCATTGTCTCCCATTACAAGATAACAAAGAAAAACAAAAAAAATATATATATATATAACCTCTAACCCCAAGTTTTCGGCCATAGGGGTTGAAAGTGGGGAATCAATCCCATTTTTTTCTTTTACCCAACTGCAAGACTTCATCAATAATTCTATATCAATAATAAATAATCCCCCTACCAATTACTTTTGGCTATAGCATTTTTAGGGAGGAATCAAATCAACTTTTTCATTTATCCCTCAACAATCTTTAGTCCAATTATTAGACTAAAAAAAAATAAATAAATAAATAAGGAAGGAAACAAAAATCGACCATAAGCATCTAAGGGGTATCAAAAATCATTTCATCATTCACCCAACTCTCATAACTTTTCTCATTCTCCAAAACTTAGAAGAAAAAAAAAGAGAACACAAGAATCCTCTCATTCCTTCCTATAGAGGCCGAAAATACCATAGTTTCAAGAAGATTGTTTTTTTAAGAACTAAGAAGATCTAGACTTGACTCCAAGCTTGAAGAAGAGATTCTAGACTACACACTTTTAAGGTGAGAAAATTGTCGTTTAGTATTTTTCCTCTTGACAACTTGAGGAATTAATTTTTACACAAGGATATGAATTTTTGGAGCTTAGGGGCTGACCTATATAATGTCAAGTTGAGGTTAGAAGCTTGAAGAGAGAAATTTATTTTGGAGACTACTTGAGGATATTAATGTAAGAATTAACCCGTTTATTTTACGATATTTTCCTTAGACTTGCGACCTCAATTTTAACACCAAAATATGGATATGGTGACATTTAGGGGCTGAACTTTGAGTATTAGAACCAAGAGTTTAGATTCTTGAGAAGATCTTTATTTTGACCACAACCCGAAAAATTACTACAAGGTGGGTGAAAAATGTTTCTACAAAAATGCATCATTCTTTCTACTAGTGCACAAAAATGCATGCTCATGTGATAATATGATATTTTATGAATTTTGGCAAGTATTTATGAGATTTATGTTTTAATGAAATTTAGAGAAAATAAAAAGATGAGTATGATATTTTTCTTGCATAAAATATTGATAAAATTGCTCATCTTTATGCTTTTATGATTTATGATGCTATGAATATTCAAATATATTTTATAAATATTTAATATGAGTTTTTATATATTATTAGAATTCTGGAATTGTAACTTATGCAAGGAAAATCGAAGCTTGGGTTATATTTGCAATTATTGTGAAATATGGGACCAAAAGTGTAAATATGAAAAACTGTGAAAGATACTTCTGAAAATTCGAAATATTGGACCCAAGACTCTGTAAATTTCATATATGAAGTGACGTGAAATATTGGGACCCCTTCCGGGCAAGAAAATACAATAAGGAATAAGTTTGATATCAAAATATAAAATTGTAAAACTTAAAGGACCAAAACTGTAATTTTCGAAATTAGGGAAGTCAAGGTATCTCGCAAACTTTCAGATTTATTTATTATGATATTTTAAATCTTTAGTTCAAATTTTATAACCATCCGACTTGAAGCGAGCCTTTAACGACAAAAAATCGCTTTTGAGCCAAAATTATAATTTTCGAAAATGAGGTACCTAACTTTCGAAATTTTCAAAACTGTTTTAAACACAACTTATTACTGTTCAAATAAGTATTTGAAAGTTATAATCACCTCAAAATCCTTTCCGGTTTAAGAGTTACCTAATTTTAAATATCAAGTCAAAAATTGCAATTTTTGGAAAACTAGAGGGGCGAATTTGCAAATTTTATAACATTTGTCTCGAGTCTCTGGAAAATTTAAAACTCGGAGAATTTCAAAATTTGTGGAACTGACCTTACTCTTTTTGAGTCCGGAATTGAAGCTTGTCGAATTTTAGAACCCGGTAAGGGAATATTTTTCCTTAGTAAAAATAATTTTTATTTTTAAAATTGTTAAGGACATTGAAGTTGAGATTTTCTAACTCAGTTACCTTATAAATATTTTAAGATATATTTCATACTTATCTAATAAAATTATCGAGCTTGAACATAATGCGCCGAACCGAATATCGGACCAGAAGCTAGATTATCCGCTCGATAACTAGACCGCGAGTTTTATTTTGAAATAAATACCGGATATCGTGTGACCAAGATCACTCCGGACTTCCTAACTGATTTTATCAAATTTTTGAACGAGCAAGATAGTACTTGAAAGAGAAATCTTGAAGTGAAGAATTAATTGAAACGTAAAGTGAAATGAAATGTGAAGTGAAATAATAAGTGGAAGTGAAATTGAGAATGAAAGTGAAAAGTAAAGTGAAAATTTGGAGTGGGACAATTTTCTTGGCTTTATCCGAGTGGAAAAATTTGCTTCGGCTTTATCCAAACGATGTGGGATAATTTGCTTTGGCTTTATCCAGTGATATGGGATAATTTGCTTTGGCTTTATCCAAGTAAAGTGGGATAATTTGCTTCGCTTTATCCAGTGATGTGGGATAATTTTCTTCGCCTTTATCCAGTGGCGTGGGATAATTTGCTTCGGCTTTATCCAAGTGATGTGGGGTAATTTGCTTCGGCTTTATCCGAGTGGGATAATTTGCTTCGGCTTTATCCAAGTGATGTGGGATAATTTGCTTCGGCTTTATCCAAGTGAAGTGGGATAATTTTCTTCGGCTTTATCCATGTGGCGTGGGATAATTTGCTTCGGCTTTGTCCAAGTGGCGTGGGATAATTTGCTTCGGCTTTATCCAAGGAAGTGAGATAATTTGCTTGGCTTTATCCGATTGAAAGTGGAAGTAAATTTAATAAAATAATAATAATGTTTGACTGATTGACCAATCTAACATAATGGTTAATGGAAAATCTTTATACAAACAACGAGACAAAGTCATATGCACGTCATGCATTATTTTCCATGAAATGATTATCCGTGCATAAAACGAGCCACACTCGCACACCAGCACCCACCCACTGAGAATTTTTGTTCTCACCCCACCTCTTTTATCAACCAGAGGATGAAGAGCTGTATCAGGACAATGGTGACGATGGATCTCAAGACGTTGCTTAGTTCGTATTGTATTATGGACTTTATTAAGACGATGGATTTTATTTGTGATGATTTAGACTTTGGACTTATTGGTGTAGGACCCGAAGAACAATTATTATATTGTATTTTATTTCTTTTAGATTCATTGCAACCATACTCCGACTTAGTTATTCCCTTATTTATAATTAGTCGGGATTTTATCTTTCTATTGACGTATGTTGGAGGATAAATAAGACGGTGTTGGGAAATTTATTGTTTAGATTTTGATGAATGCCATGTAAAACTTAGAATAGAAAGTTGGCACCCCAATTTTTATTGTAAAAGCGCATTGTAATAAATAGGGATGGTCAAGTGAGTTAAGTCAGCTATGCCCAAACATGCAAGAAGACAATGGAGACTAGAAGGAAGACTCATTGCGCAAGACAGTGAGTATGGCAAAGAAGAGAAGACGGGAACTCTCAAGGAAGGAGCAAGGCGAGATGCAATCGAGTGGAGTATCGGTCAAGTCAACTCAAGAAAAGCCAAGTCTCAAGTTGAAGTGACGGAAGAGTCATCCAATGATTGGAAGTCGACTCTAAGTCACCTCCGGGGAAAGCAAGGAAATGCGATCAAGTCGAGATAATCGAAAAAGATCCGTTTACGTAAATCAAGAGAATTACCTAAACAAGTAATATCTTCATTCTACCTTTCTCGAAGTGCTCGATCCCGAAGCGTGCAAAAGGAATATACCAATGGGAAGCACTACACCGTGTCGAACTCGAAAAGGTGAAGAACAATTCATACGAGGAAATGGCAATTCCAAGGACTGCAACAAGACAAGCCAGCGACCACAAGTGACTTTCAAAAATAAGCCTATCTCTTCAACATGCAGATTTTTGAAAGATCACTATAAAAGGCCGAGGAATGACTCGAGAGGAGGTGACGAGAACTTAAACATTCAAGCAATTATTAGAATCAGTAATCTGAAATATTCTCAAGTTATTAAACGCTCAATCCTCAAGCCTACACTACGAAGAACATCAATCCAACACTCACTGTGAAGGAAAGATAACTTCAATCAGTTGAAGAGGAAATTCTGAAGAATCAAGGGGTCTACATTCCACGAAGGATTGTAGGAAGGTTCAAGGTCGAACCAAGTCTTGAGCTTTTGGAGGGCTTCGTGATCAAATCCAAAGAGCTTGAGCAAGTGGGCTGTAGTAGTAGCAAGGCAATTGCCTGTGAAGAAGAAGCGAGTCGCACGAGAAACCGGTGAGTGATCAAGGCGTCTCAGATCGAGTCCCAAAGGATCAAGTCATTTGTGTGATAAAGACTTGTATCCTGGACATTACCACTTTGTATCTTGATCAATACCTAGTGGATTCCTCCAGGAGTTGGAGAAGAGAGGAGTAGAAGAATTACCCCATCTTCGAACCTCTATAAAAATCTTATTGTGTCATTTACATTTCAAAGACTTTAATTCTTGCATCATATTTGTTTAATTCTCAGCGACATATTTGCTATCCATTAGATAATCTCTAAGTACTAAATCAAGCTCTAAATCTCTACTTAACCAAACTTAAGGGTGTTAAGTTTTCCATTGAAAACAAACCACTTTGTTGAGTTAATTTAGACTTAATAAAGTGAGTTATTCCATCAACGGCTCGGTTGAGTCCATTTGAGAGACTAACTCTCTTGATTAACTAAATTGGCTGTCCACCAAGGACACAACTGTGTAGTATCAACTCGATTTAAAAAAAAAAAAAAAAGGGACTAAATCAAAAATTTGGTAAGGTTTATTCAACCCCCTTCTAAACCTTACACTTACACCCCTTGGGACCTACAAGTGGTATCGGAGCGGTTGGTTCATTGAGCCTTCCGCACCGGTTCTTGAACTAGATCTCCAAATTTTTCAAAGTCCGCTTTAGTACTTAAACTTTCAAAACTCTTTTTATCATTAAAATTTATTATCATGGAAGCAAATTTGACACACATCCCTATGTTCACAATTGAAAAATTTGATGATTGGAAAATTCGTATGCGAGGCTCATCTATCGGCATTACATGATGAGATGTGGATAGTGATAGAGGATGGGCCACCTGCAAATCTTAAAGGTGAACAGTTTTGTAAGAAGAGTGCGGTGAAGAAGGTGAAGAGGATGTTGCTCCCTCATGGTTGAAAACCAAGATGGACAAATGATGACAAAAAAAGATACAACCTGGACAATGTAGCCAAGGACATCCTTTACAAAAACCTGGACAAAGCCATGTTCAATAAAGTCAAATCATGCAAAACGGCTAAAGAAATGGGGACAAGCTAACATTGATTTGTGAAGGCTCGTGAGCAAATCAAAGAAAACAAATTATCGTGGTCACAGAAATCACCAACGAGCTATCTGCGCACTTGGAAAGGAATATACGAGAAGGAAATGTGTATGAAGATCCTAAAAAGTCTTCAAATTGAATGGGAAATGAAAGTCATGGAACTAAGACATTCCATGGACCTATCAAAGACATCCAACCATGAACTATTCTCGGACCTCAAAGCCTACGAGTTTGAAATGAGAAGAAAAGACCATGAAGAGACAGTTGTACCCCAAAATAAATTTGCTCTAATTGTTAAAGATGGGAAGAGAGCCGAGGTCAAAGAAGTCATTGACCCGGAAGAAATAGCCCTACTAGTAAAAAAAAGGTTCAACAAGTTTTTCAATAAGAACTACAAGAGAGGAAAGGGCTTAATCCTCCGAAGACACTCGGCTCCCTCCAAATCAAGGGAAGATAGGCCAACCAAGAGAACAGATCATCAAAAAGTGAATATCAAAGGGTCGACAATCCAAGAATGGAAAGAGCGATCAAAAGGTTGAATATCTATCGAATGAAGTAGGCAACCAGGTCACTATGCCATTGATCGCCCATATCCCGTAGTCAACAAATACAGGAATGAAGAAGAAAGAAAGGTCTTGAGAGAAAGAAGACAAGAAAAGAAAAAGGCAATGTTGGCTGCAGAAAATCCGAGTCAAAAGATACAACTGGTGATTCAGAGAGAGCGATGAAGCGACAACTCAAGTGACTCGAAGAAGAAGCCCCGATCCGTTTGATGGCCAAGGAACAAGATCAACCCGACCAAGAAGATGAGGTAAACTCCAACTCATCAAACTCAAATTCTAGTGATAGTGATGTGACACACACACCTCATCACCCACCGATCTTTATGACTCATTAGGCAAAATGATGAAAGATTTTGAACACATTAAATCCTCACACACACTACTAAATGAGGAAAACAACCTACTCAAGAGCCAAAACTCACGGTGACTAAGGAGCCGAGTACTCTAAGTCAAATAGCCGATGAGAATGAAAGTTTAAAAATTTGAAAAAGCCAAGCTAATAGCGAGAAATTGCTGCCATAGAAAAGAGGGAGAATGACCTCAAAAATCTTATTGCCTCATTCACTAAGGCATCTAAATCATTGGATGATCTTATTATGAGTCAAAGAGAATGTGGAGACAAGACAGGCCTAGGATTTAACTCTCCGTGATATGTCAAACTTCAAAAGTAATATTGGAAAAAGGATCTTCAAGCAATGAAGAGTCTAAAAATCCAAAACTCTAAATGTTGCACACACATTACTCCAAAGCACAATTACAAGCAAAGGCCTTGGTTATAAAGGAAAAGGAATGCACGGCCAGTTGAGTGCGCTGAAAGGACAAGCGAGAAGAGATTGATCGAGTTCTCAAAGCAAACTCCAAACAGAAAATACTCTGTAAGAAGAAGCGAGCTACCAAAACCCTTAAAATCTATAAAAGAAATACATATGATGGGAATGGTAGAAAATATCCAAGCCAAGCTAATTGGAATGATGTGAACTATCAACATAGACTTATGGAATATAAGCCCAAATGGCAAAGGCCTAGAACTCAAAGCAAAGGCCATTCCAAAAGTATAAGAGCTTTCATCCGCACACATATGCACCTAGGCACTACACTCGAGACACCACAATTACCCAAAGAAGGCGATTGCCAAAACACATATACAGCATACAGACAAAAAGAGATAGTTGTATGAACCTAGAATCCCCAAGCAATTTGCCAAGATTATATGATTATGGCAATCGATAGATGGCAATCCCTTATAGTCAAATCATTTGGCTATAAGTTGGTTGGATCATCTTACAATTCTAACCCCTCGGGACCCGGACAAGTATGGGTACCTAAAACATAATTTCCTTGATTGCGGGTTCAAGGAACAAGTGAGTGCCAAAGAACCTGGTATATGGATAGTGGTGCATTCCGGACATATGACAGAAATAAGAAAAATCTGTCAAAATTCAAGAAAGTTAAAGGAGCAAAAGTCATATTTGGAGGAAATGAAGCTCAGGTGAAATAAGAGGCATTGGATCCATCAAGAGGAATGGATTAGAAATCACAGATGTTGCATATGTTGAAGGACTCAACTTCAACTTGCTAAGCATCATCAACTCGTGACAAAGGGCTATAATGTTGGATTTAACATGGGTATATGCCAAATCAAGAAGGTGAATCGAATGAAGTTGTATTGGATGGATGCGACACAAAAGAACATGTATGTAGTAGATTGGTCAACCGCTACACCCATCACCTGTCTACTAGCAAAAAGCACAATTTGAATGAAGTTGGTGTGGAACAAAAATGAGTCTCCCTGAATTTCAAAACGATTAACAAGCTTGCGAAGTAGTCTTGTGGAAGGACTTCCGGACAAAGAGATACTGAGAAAGGAGAGTATATGTGACGCATGTCGAAGGGAAAACAAATCAAATCATCATTCAAAGAAAAGACATGCCCATCTTCAACAAGAATATTGCATCGCTACATATGGATCTATTTGGCCCAAGTGGAACCTAGCATAAGTGGAAAGAAATACACCTTGGTGGTAGTAGATGACTACTCAAGATATACATGGACAATATTCATGTGTAAGAAGAAAAAGAAACTCTACAGAAACTACCACAATCGATGAAGAGGATTCAAAATGAGAAGAGCCAAACCATTATCAAAATAAGATCGACGGAGGAACCGAGTTTGTCAATGGAATAATAACTCGTATTGTATTGAAAATGGTATTGGTCATGAACTATCTCAGACAAGAACTCCACAATGAGAATGGAGTTGCGAGAAAGAAGAAATAGAACTCTCAAAGAAGAAGCAAGGACCATGTTAGTCAAGCGGGGTTACCAAAAAAGATTTTGGTCAAGCAATCAATCAACACGACTTGCTACACTCAAAACAGATGTATGATAAACAGGACGGTGACAAAGACTCCCTATGAGATTTGGACTGGAAGAAAACCAAATGTTGCATATTTTAGAATATTTGGATGTAAATGCTTCATCCACAACAATGGCAAAGACAATCTAAAGGCCTTCGATGCCAAAGCCGATGAAGGTATCTTCTTGGGATACTTAGGCTGAAAGCAAAGCCTACTGAGTACTCAACAAAAGGACTATGGTTGCGAAGAATCCATTCATGTGGTATTCGATGAGCCAAATGTAAATAGAGAAGACATTGAAGAGTCAAGTGATAAGTGAATCATCCAACCATACTGAGAAGAGTCCCTATCTTTCAAGTCAAGCTAGAATTATAAACTCGAGAAGAAGATGAGATAGTTGAATCTCAAAAACAGTGAAAAATTTGCGGCTAAGTGACTACGAGAGAGTGATCAAAGCAACACACTGCTAGACGATGAATCGGCCAACTTACTCCAACTTTGATGTAAGATGGCCGAGAGACCATCCACTAGAACTTGTCATTGGAGATTAAGAGAAGGTGTCAAAACAAGATTGAGAACTCAACAAGAAGCTATGTTCACATGCTTTATCTCGCAAATAGAGCCCAAAGATGTGTTACAAGCATTGGATGACACACATTGGATTCAAGCTATGCAAGAAAAGTCTGAATCAGTTTGAAAGAAATAATGTATGGGAAATAGTTCAAAGACCCACCCATCAAAACGTTATTGGTACTAAATGGGTGTTCGAAACAAGATGAACGAGGAAGGTTCGTGGTAAGAAACAAAGCAAGACTAGTAGCCAAAGGATATTGTCAAGAAGAAGGAATAGATTTTGATGAAACATTTGCTCCTCGTAGCAAGATTGGAAGCTATAAGGATGTTTCTTGCCTATGCATCTCAAGAATTTTCTTTGTATATCGATGGATGTAAAAAGCGCATTCCTAAATGGTTTATTAGAAGAAGAAGTGTATGTTGAACAACCTCCAGGATTTGAGCAGAAGACTCTTGGAGATAAGGTATACAAACTCAATAAAGCTCTGTATGGATTGAAATAGGCACCCAGAGCATGGTATGACACCTTGTCACAATTCCTAATCGAAAATGGATTCACAAAAGGAAAAGTAGATAGAACACTTTTTAATTCAAGACAAGAAGAGTATCTTTGCTTGTTCAAATATATGTGGATGACATCATTTTTGGATCCACAAACAAAGAGCTATGTGAAAAATTTTCAAACCTCATGCAAAGTAAATTTGAAATGAGCATGATGGGAGAGTTGACATTCTTCCTTGGACTCCAAGTGAAACAAGCTGAAGGATGAAACCTTCATAAGTCAAACAAAATACACAAGAGATTTAATGAATAAATTTGGTATGGAGGAGAAGTCTTCTCGTGAAAATACCAATGAATACATCATCAAAATGGACATGGATGAATATGGAAAGCCTCAGTAGATCAAACAAGATACTGAGCACTTATTGGATCATTGCTCTATCTCACACGGCAAGCAGGCCGGACATCATCTTTCTTTGTAGGTGTATGTGCAAGATTTCAATCTGCTCCAAAAGAGAGCCATATGACAGCTAAGAGAATATTGAGATACTTGAAAGGAAGCCAAGAAGTTGGCTTATGGTATCCAAAGGAAGGTGGATTCAAGTAATTGGCTATTTCGACTGACGACTATCTTTGGATGCGAGAGTTGACAGGAAGAGCACCTCAGGCACATGTCAAATGCTAGGAAACAGTGATTTCTGGTTTAGCAAGAAGTAAAATTCAATAGCCACCTCTACGGTGAAGCGAGAATACATAGTGCGGGCAATGTTGTGCCCAAATCCTATGGATGAGGCAAAGAATGAGAGACTATGAAGTTGAGGAAAAAGAAATTCCAATCATGTGTGATAACACAAGTGCAATTGCAATCACTCAAAATCTGTGTTGCACTCAAGAACAAAGCATATCGATGTCGATATCACTTCATAAGAGATCATGTTGAAAAGAAGGACATCATCTTGGAATATATCTCAACCGATAAACAATTGGTGACATCTTCACAAAACCATTATGTGAGTCAAGATTTGAAGAACTCAAGCATGAGTTAGGGTTAATTGAGTGAGCTTACACTCGGAAGAATCAAAGAAAGGAAATGGAACACAAAAAGGAAAAAAAGAGTGAACTCACAAATCAGCTAAGTAAATCACCGATCGGAAAGACAACTATACCAAGTCGGTGAAATTTGAGTCACAAAGAGAACTCGTGAGAAGAAGAGTTAAACCAAAGCTAAGGGTAAAAGCCGAGTCATTTATGAGCAAAGTGACAAAAACGCAAATCGTTTGACTAAGCGGGAATGTGTTTTTAAGAATTACGTCAAGCATAATTATGAGCGTGTACAGGCAAAAGCTGCACACCAAGCTTATGATTGGATATAAATCTTTGCCGCAAATAAATACGAGACATTAAATGCTAAATCGGCGTGCAAAATCTAAGCCGTCGATTTCGATCACATTTCAAAAACCACCCGCACGTCCTTTCATAAACCATACTTAAGCTTTCCTTCTTCTCTCTCTCATATTACCAAAACCGTTCATTTCTTTCAGAAGCAAAGGCAAAACTCTCTCAAAACCCTATCTATCTTCAAATCAACCTCTAAGTTTTCTTCGGTGAAATCGATAAATGGCACCAACCTATGATTTTGTCAAGTTAGGAAAGCAAATCCACACAGGGTCTCAAGTGGATTTCGACGGCATGGTGAAACAGGGATCCGACGACACCTTAGTGAAGAAAATTCTTTGAGAAATTGGAAACGTCCGGGCTAAAATCGTTTTACGGCGTTGGAATATCCGATGACCTATGTGGAGGAGGTCGCACAATTCTCGTGACGTGAACGCCGAGACTCACGATGAAGGGATAAAGTCATCATTCACGGAGAGAAGTTCACCATCTCTCGCCAAGGATTTGGTGAACAACACTCGCTCACTACCGCGGAAGGAGCATCGAGAAATCAACGATCTTTGATGTAAACCTGGGCCGCTTGGAAGGAAATAGCCAAGCCCGACTATCTTTGATAAAATAGTTTACACAAACAAACAAAACAAGAGGTTGAAGGAGGATTATCACAAACTGTTGGACATAGTTGCCAAATGCATAGACATCAAATTTGGCGGCTTTGACCAATCAAAAGCAAAGTTGATCGTAATGGCCGCGATCATTGAAGAAAAAGAAAATAAATGGCTGAGTTTGTCTCAACGGACAGCTGCGAGAATGTAGGGAACAAATCCTTCAAGGAAGATGGTGCATTTGGAGGATCCCTAGGATATGGCCCAGTGATTGGCCGGTGATGGAGGTGAAAGGAGTCCCTCTTAGACATGGAAAGGCGTTCCATGTAAACAAGAGGATGTTCAGATCAAACCTCTCCGGCGCACTGAGAAGAGAGCCCACGCCAAGAGAGGCGACACGAGTGAGAGGGAATCATCGGTGACCTCGAAGATACAATTGTTTCATCTCCACAAAGAAGAAAGCGCCCCCTGCGGTGCTAAGAAAAGATTCTTTGCTCTCTGCAAAGAAAGAAAAACAAACCGCTCCCGCCCCTGCGGCCGATTCACACCGCCCCCACGGCCGTGTCTCCCGCCCCAAAGAAGAACGGTCGAGAAGGACTCTCCAATACCTTCTCCGATCGTCAAAAAGAGGAGAACCGATAAGCCAAGACGGCCACCTCCTTAGAAGAAAACACTAGCACCGGCCCCCCGCCCAAGACTCGGAAGAAACTCTCTCGAACCAGAAATTCCTCCGGTACAAACTAGGAGACGAAGAAGAATCATCAAGCAATCCGAGCTTGAGAAACCGGGCCGAGTCAGCCACTCACCGAGCAGATCGAGGAGCTCGCTGGAGAAGTAGAGTCCCCAGATATAATTGATGAAACACTAAGTCTCATTGAAAGCGTCACAGAGGCAAATGAAGAAAGATTGTAGTCGCTTGGTGAGACACAAGAAGAAGGCGATAGAGCGATAGTGATGTGATGATCCTATCCCACCTTACCCGGACATCCAAAATCGTCTGCGTGAGTGGAGGAAGTGGAAATTGATTCGATCAAGGAACAGTTCCAATGGCCCGAGTTTATCGAAAAAGAAGAGGGCTGCTGAACTTCCTTGGACTAACCTCTATGATCTCAAAGCCTTTGGATGAAGAAAAGCGCATGAGACATCTGCAGATTTTCAAGGATAAGGAGAATGAGAGATCGGGAGAGGAAGGCGAGGCAAGAGAGAAGGCCAAAGATTCGCCCTCTCACCGGAACCACAGAACATACACATTCTCACTTCGATATTCTATTAGAAAGTGATGAGGATTTGTGTTAGGAAATTTATTGTTTAGATTTTAATGAATGCCATGTAAAACTTAGAATAGGAAGTTGGCACCCCATTTTTGTTGTAAACTGCATTGTAATAAATAGGGTCAAGCCGAGTTAAGTCACCATGCCCTAACATGCAAGAAGACAATCAAGACTAGAAGGAAGACTCATTGTGAGACAGTGAGTATGGCAAAGAAGAGTAGACGGGAACTCTCTTGAAGAAGCAACTGAGATGCAATCGAGTGGAGTATCGGTCAAGTCAACTCGAGAAAAGCCAAGTCTCAAGTTGAAGTGACAGAAGAGTCATCCAATGATTGGAAGCTGACTCTAAGTCACCCGGGAAAGCAAAAAATGCGTCAAGTCGAGATAATCAGAAAAGATCCGTTGTACTGAGTAAATCAAGAGAATTACTTAAACAAGTAATATCTCCATATCACCTTTCTCGGAGTGCTCGGTCCCGAAGCGTGCAAAAGGAATGAACCAATGGGAAGCACTACACCGTGTCGAACTCGAAAAGGTGAAAGAACAATTCATACGAGGAAATGGCAATTCCAAGGATCGCAACAAGACAAGCCAACGATGCAAGTGACTTTCAAAAATAAGCCTATCTCTTCAACGGGCAAATTTTTGAAAGATCACTATAAAAGGCTGAGGAATTCATTTGAAAAAAAAAAGGGTTGGACCAAGTGATTAAGAGACAATAACCAAAAACGTCCAAGCAATTATTAGAAAATCGAAATATTCTCAATCCTCAAGCCTACACTACGAAGAACATCAATCCAACACTCACTGTGAAGGAAAGATAACTTCAATCGAGTTGAAGAGGAAATCGAAAAATCAAGGGGTCTACATTCCACGAAGGATTGTAGGAAGGTTCAAGGTTGAACCAAGTCTTGAGCTTTTGGAGGGCTTCATGATCAAATCCAAAGAGCTTAAGCAAGTGAGCGAGAGTAGCAAAAGCGCAAACGCCCTGTGAAGAAGTCGAGTCGTCACGAGAAGCGGTGAGTGATCAAGGCATCTCGGATCGAGTCCCAAAGGATCAAGTCAGTTTGTGTGATAAAGACTTGTATCCGGACTGTTACCACTTTGTATATTGATCAATACCTAGTGGATTCCTCCAGGAGTTGGAGAAGAGAGGAGTAGAAGAATTACCCCATCTTGAACCTCTATAAAAATTTTATTGTGTCATTTACATTTCAAAGACTTTAATTCTGCATCTTAATTGTTTATATCTGATAAATTTGCTATCCACTTGATAATTTCTAAGTACTAAACCAAGCACTAAATCCTTGCTTAATCAAACTTAAGGGTGTTAAGTCTTCTGAAAAAACAAGCCACGAGTTGAGTTAATTTAGACTTTAACGGTGAGTTATTCCATCAACATCTCACTTGAGTCCGTTGAGAGACTAACTCTCTTGATTAACTAAATTGGTTGTCCACCAAGGACACGGTGTGTAGTATCAACTCGAATATTTAAAAGGACTAAATCGAAAATTTGGTAAGGTTTATTCAACCCCCTTCTAAACCTTACACTTACACCCCTTGGGACCTACAAGTGGTATCGGAGCGGTTGGTTCATTGAGCCTTCCGCACCAGTTCTTGAACTAGATCTCCAAACTTTTCAAAGTCCGCTTTAGTACTTAAACTTTCAAAACTCTTTTCATCATTAAAAGTTATTATCATGGAAGCAAATTTGACACGCATTCCTATGTTCACAATTGAAGAATTTGATGATTGGAAAATTCGTATGCGAGCTCATCTATCAAAGCATTACATGATGAGATGTGGATAGTGATAGAAGATGGGCCACTGCAAATCTTAAAGGTGAACACATTTGTAAGAAGAGAGCTATGTTTGAAGGAGAAGAGGATGTTGCCCCCGGACTAGTCATGGTTGAAAAACCAAGAACCGAATGGACAAATGATGACAGAAAAAGATACAACCTTGACAATGTAGCCAAGGACATCCTTTACAAAACCTTGGACAAAGCCATGTTCAATAAAGTCAAATCATGCAAAACGGCCAAAGAAATGGGACAAGCTCACATTGATTTGTGAAGGCTCGTGAGCAAATCAAAGAAAACAAATTATCGGTGGTTGTCTAAATTTGAGAACTTCAAAATGATCTCAGGAGAAAACCTGGATCAACGGATGCTCGATTCACGAAATCACCAACGAGTTATCCGCACTTGGAAAGGAATGTACACGAATGAAATGTGTATGAAGATCCTAAAAAGTCTTCCGGTGAATGGGAAATAAAGGTCATGGCAATCGAGACATTCCATGGACCTATCAAAGACATCCAACCATGAATTATTCTCGGACCTCAAAGCCTACGAGTTTGAGTGAGAAGAAAAGACCAGGAAGAGACAATCGTACCCAAAAAAAATTTGCTCTAATTGTTAAAGATGGGAAGAGAGCCGAGGTCAAAGAAGTCATTGATCCGAGAAAAAATCCACGATGGTCAAAAGATTCAACAAGTTCTTCAATAAGAACTACAAGAGAGGAAAGGGCGAATCTTCGGAAGACACTCAGCTCCTCCAAATCAAGGGAAGATAGGCCAACCAAGAGAACAGTTATCGAAAGTTGAGTATCAAAGGGTCGACAATCCAAGAATGGAAAGAGCCGATCAAAAGGTGAATATCTATCTTTGGAACTATAGACAACCAGGTCACTATGCCATTGATCGCTCATATCCCTGTAGTTAACAAATACAGGAATGAAGAAGAAAGAAAGGTCTTGAGAGAAAGAAGACAAGAAAAGAAAAAGGCAATGATGGCTGCAGAGATCTGAAACAAAGCCCAAGTCAAGAGCAGATTGATTGCAGAGTGATGAAGCCGACTACTCAAGTGACTCGAAGAAGAAGCCCGACCGCTTGATGGCCAAAGAACAAGATCAACTCGACCAAGAAGATGAGGTTCAAGAAACAGTGAGTGCCAAGGAACCTGGTACATGGACGAGTGGTTGTTCCGGACATATGACAGAAACAAGAAAAATCTGTCAAAATTCAAGGAAGTAAAGGAGCAAAAGTCATATTTGGAGGAAATGAAGCTCTGGTAAAATAAGAGGCATTGAATCCATCAAGAGGAATGGATTAGAAATCACAGATGTTGCATATGTTGAAGGACTCAACTTCAACTGCTAAGCATCGATCAACTCTGTGACAAGGGTTATAACGTTGGATTTAACATGGGTATATGCCAAATCAAGTTGTCTTTGCAAGGATGTAGACGAGAAGAAGAATATGTATGTCGTGGATTGGTCAACCGCAACACCAAAGACTGTCTACTAGCAAAGAGCACAAATTGAATCAAGTTGGCTGTGGCACAAAAAGCCGAGTCACATAAATTTCAAAACAATTAACAAGCTTGCAAGAAGTAATCTTGTGGAAAGACTTCAGGACTCGAGTATACAAAAAGAGAGTATATGTGACGCATGTCGAAGGGAAAACAAATCAAGTCATCATTCAAAGAAAAGACATGCCCATCTTCAGCAAAAATATTGCATCTGCTACATATGGATCTATTTGGCCCAATGGAACCCACAAAGATAAGTGGAAAGAAATACACCTTGGTGGTAGTAGATGACTACTCAAGATATACATGGACAATATTCATGTGTAAGAAGAAAGAAACTCTACAAAAACTACCACAAATTGATGAAGAGGATTCAAAACGAGAAGAGCAAACCATTATCAAAATAAGATCGATGAGGAACCGAGTTTGTCAATGGAATAATAACTCGAGTATTGTATTGAAAATGGTATTGGTCATGAACTATCGGCAGCAAGGACTCCACAAAGATAATGGAGTTGCGAAAGAAAGAAAAGAACACTCAAAGAAGCGGCAAGGACCATGTTAGCAAGCGGGGTTACAAAAAGATTTTGGTCAAGCAATCAACACACTTGCTACACTCAAAACAGATGTATGATAAAAAGAGGACGGTGACAAAGACTCCTATGAGATTTGGGTGGAAGAAAACCAAATGTTGCATATTTGAGAATATTTGGATGTAAATGCTTCATCCACAACAATGGAAAAGACAATCTAAAAGCTTTTGATGCTAAATCGATGAAGGTATCCTCTTAGGATACTCTCGGTGAAAGCAATGCCTACAGAGTACTCAACAAAAGGACTATGGTTGCGAGAAGAATCCATTCATGTGGTATTCGATGAGCCAAATGTAAATGGAGAAGACATTGAAGAGTCGGTGATAAGCCGAGTCATCCAACCATGCGTAAAAAAGTCCTATGTTGAAGCCAAGCCGAACTATAAACTCGAAGAAGAAGATGAGATAGTGAATCTCAAAAAAATTTGAAAATTTGCGCTAAGTGATCACGAGAGAGTCGACCACAAAGAACACAAACGCAAGACAATGAATCCGGCTAACTTACTCCAACCTGATGTAAGATGGCCGAGAGACCATCCACGAGAACTTGTCATTGGAGACATAAGAGAAGGTGTAAAAACAAGATCGAACTCAACAAGAAGCTATGTTCACACATGCTTCATCTCGCAAATAGAGCCAAAAGATGTGTTACAAGCATTGGACGACGCACATTGGATTCAAGCTATGCAAGAAGAGTGAATCAGTTTGAAAGAAATAAAGTATGGGAATTAGTGCAAATACCCATACATCAAAATGTTATCGGCACCAAATGGGTGTTCGAAATAAGATGAACGAGGAAGGTTATGTGGTAAGAAACAAAGCAAGGTTAGTAGCCAAAGGATATTGCCAAGAAGAAGGAATAGATTTTGATGAAACATTTGCTCCTGTAGCAAGACCGGAAGCTATAAGAATGTTTCTTGCCTATGCACGACTCACAAGAATTTCACTTGTATATCGATGGATGTAAAAAGTGCATTTCTAAATGGTTTATTGGAAGAAGAAGTGTATGTTGAACAACCTCCAGGATTTGAGCGGTAAGACTCTTGGAGATAAAGTATACAAACTCAAGAAAGCTCTATATGGATTGAAACAGGCACCCGAGCATGGTATGATACCTTGTCACAATTCCTAAGCGAAAATGGATTCACAAAAGAAAAGTAGATAGAACACTTTTGAGAATTCAAGACAAAAAGAGTATCTTGCTTGTTCAAATATATGTGGATGACATCATTTTTGGATCTACAAACAAAGAGTCTGTGTGAAAAATTTTCAAACCTCATGCAAAGTAAATTTGAAATGAGCATGATGGGAGAGTGACATTCTTCCTTGGACTCCAAGTGAAACAAATTGAAGGATGGAACCTTCATAAGTCAAACAAAATACACCAGAGATTTAATGAAGAAGTTTGGTGTGGAGGAGAAGTCTTCCGTGAAAATACCAATGAATACATCATCAAAATGGACATGGATGCGGATGGCAAAACAGTAGATCAAACAAGATCTGAGCACTTATTGGATCATTGCTCTATCTCACAAAGAAGCGTGCCGGACATCACCTTTTGTGTAGGTGTATGTGCAAGATTTCAATCTGCTCCAAAAGATAGCCATATGACAAATGACTAAGAGAATCTTGAGATACATGAAAGGAAGCCAAGAAGTTGGCTTATGGTATCCAAAGGAAGGTGGATTCAAGCTAATTGGCTATTCGGACTACGACTATCTTTGGATGCGAGTTAACGGAAGAGCACCTCAGGCACATGTCAAATGCTAGGAAACAGCTGATTTCTGGTTTAGCAAGAAGCAAAATTCAATTGCCACCTCTACGAGATGAAGCAGAATACATAGCTGCGGGCTGTTGCAGCCCAAGTCCTATGGATGAGACAAGTGAGAGACTATGAAGTTGAGAAAAAAGAAATTCCAATCATGTGTGATAACACAAGTGCAATTGCCATTACTCAAAATCTGTGCCGCACTCAAGAACAAAGCATATCGATGTCGATATCACTTCATAAGAGATCATGTTGAAAAGAAGGACATCATCTTGGAATATATCTCAACCGATAAACAATTGGCCGACATCTTCACAAAACCATTATGTGAGTCAAGATTTGAAGAACTCAAACATGATTTGGGGTTAATTGAGTGAGTGACACTCGAAGAATCAAAGAAAAGAAATAGAACACAAAAAGGGAAAAGAGCTGAACTCACAAATCAACTAAGTAAATTAGTCAGATCGGAAAGACAACTATACCAAGTCACCTGTTATGAGTTACTAAGAGAACTGTGAGAAGAAGAGTTAAATCGGCTAAAGGATGTTTCGAGTCACTTATGAGCAAAGTGACAAAAACGCAATCGTTTTGACTAAGCGGGAATGTTTTTAAGGAATACGTCAAAGATAATGATGATGTGTATAGACATAAAAGCACACCAAGCTTATGATTGGATATAAATCTTTGCCGCATTAAATACGAGACATTAAATGCTAAATAGGCGTGCAAAATCTAAGCCGTTGATTTCGATCACATTTCAAAACCACCGCACGTCCTTTCATAAACCATACTTAAACCATTTCCGTCCGTTTTCTCTCTCACACTACCAAAAAACTGTTCATTTTCCTTCTCTCAAAAGCAAAGGCAAAAATTCTCTCGAAACCCTATCTATCTCGCAAATCAATCTCTAAGTTTTTCTTTGATAAAATCCTGAAAAATGGCACCAACCTATGATTTTACCAAGTTAGGGAAGCAAATCCACACGGGTCTCAATGTGGATTTCGGCGGCAAGATGGTGAAATAGGGGTAAACGACGACACCCTAGTGAAGAAAATTGCTGAGAAATTAGAAACGACCGGCCGAAACCGTTTCGACGTTAGAATATCCGATGACCTATGTGGAGGAGGTCGCACAATCTACGTGAATGCCGAGATTCACGATGAAGGAATAAATTCATCCTGCTCACTAAAGAAGCGGTGACTATCTCGCCAAGGATTTGGCCGAACACCGCTCACTACCAATGAAGGAGCCTCGAAATTAACGATCTTTGATGTAAACTTGGCTGATGCTTGGAAAGAAATAGCCAAGCCCGACTTTGCCGATAAAGTAGTGTACACAAAGAAACAAGAGACTGCCGAAAGAGGATTATCACAAGTCTGTTGGACATAGTTGCCAAATGTATTGACATCAAATTTGGCGGCTTTGACCAATCATCAAAAGCAAAGCGGATTGTAATGGCTGCAATCATCGCGAGAAAAAGAAAATAAATCGGGCGAGTTTGTCAAAGCAGACTCTGCCGAACGTAGGGAACAAATCCTTCAAGGAAGATGGCACATTTGGAGGATCCCTAGGATATGGCCTAGTGATTGGCCGGTGATGGAGGTGAAAGGAGTCCCTCTTAGACATGGGAAGGCATTCCATGTTAACAAGAGGATTTTGAGCAAACCTCTCTCGGGCGCATGAAGAGAGCCTACGCCAAAGAGAGCGACACGAGTGAGGGGAATCACCACCTGAAGATACAACTGTTTCCTCTCCACCCAAGAAGAAAGCGCCCCGCACCGCAAAGAAGATCGTTGCCCCGCAAAGAAAGAAAGTCAAACTTGCTCCGCCCGCAGCAGAGAGTCACCGCCCCGCAGCCCGTGTCTCCCGCCCAAAGACACCAGCGGTCGAGAAGGACACTCAAATACCTTCTCCGATCGTCAAAAAGAGGAGAACCGACAAGCCAAGACGACCGGCTCCTCGAGAAAAAGACACCAAAGACGGCCCCCGCCGCCCAAGACCAGAGGAAACCGTCTCTCGAACCGTAAATCCCTCCGGTACAAACTAGAGACGAAGAAGAATCATCAAGCACTCCGAGCTTGAGAAACGGGCCGAGTCACCACTCACCGAGCAGACATCGAGACTGGCCGGAGAGTAGAGTCTGATGTAATGATGAAAATGACCAAGTCTTGAAAGGCGATCAGCAGAGGCAACTGAAGACACATTTGTAGCCCACACAAACAAACACAAGAAGAAGCTGGTAGAGCGATAGTGATGTGATGATCCTATCCCCACCTTACCCGGACATCCAAAATCGTCTGCGAGAGTGGAGGAAATGGAAATTGAGTCGATCTAGGAACAGTTCCAACGGCCCGAGTTTATAGAAGAAGAAGAGGAACTGTTGAGCTTCCTTGGATCGACCACTGTATTCTCAAAGATGGATGAAGACAATCGCACGAGATATCCTGCAGATCTTCAAGGATAAGGAAAAGGAGAAACAAAGAGGAAGGCGAGGCACGTGAGAAGGCCAAAGATATGCCCTATCTCCACCACGAACACACACATCCTCTCCTTGATGTCTTCTCCGACGGTGATGAGGATCCAGGAGAATGTCTGCGCCGCCACGAAGAGTTGCAAATGCAGCAAGCATTGCACGAATCCGTAATCCTTCACGAGCAAAGATTGATGGAGGGACCAGGAGAGTCCTCCGTAACACACCGAAATTGATCCAATGGGAGTGGTTCAGCAAATCGCCATCTGTTGTTGCCGCCACCACCTCCCAGCTCACTCGGAAGAAGGCAATAAGGGACTTGGCGATGAAACCGGGATAGTGGGGACCCGGTCGAGCCAACCCCTATTGAAGGTGTCTTACCACCTACCCCAACGGCTGAACATTCAATAGCAATCGGGAGTTTGGAGACGAGTGACCCCATTCCAAGTCACTCGGTGGTGCGCCACCGAGGGGGAACTCCTCCTCCCGCTGCGGCAAGGTCGGAGAATGCTTTGCGCAGATGACTCCACAATGAATCAAGGAGGCGAAGTGGAGAAAGTACAACCACCAAACAAACAACAAGTTGCCATCAACGAAGCTCGATAGCGATTGAGACTGTCTCGGTGAGGTGCCAATCGCTCTACGAAGGCTAATCACGCCGCGATGCCAACGGTTGTTGAAACAAATGAGGCTCACCACCGGGTCATGTACAAAAGACCCCAGTGAAACAGAGTCCATGCGTAGGTTCCTCAAGCTGCAGCAGGTCGATTCCAAAAAGAACTTCACCGATCATCATCGAACAAATCCCGATTGGCGGTGATGAATCCTTTATAGAATCTTTTCCTTTTTCCCTGGAGGTACCCGACCTCCATGAAGAGTCGAAACGATCACAAGACGCTACCACGCACCAGCTCGTTTTTCCATCGTGCACCATTGTTCCGGCTAATTATGATTTTGTTTGCATGGCCATCACCGCAACGGAGGAATCACCAAGTCCGCGAAAGTGTTCAAAGCATTATTCACGAGATTGAATGGATGGAGAGGCATCGAGGCCTCTATGGACATGCGGATCGACAATGAGATGCCAATCTTATCTGGCGATTTAAGAGGCATAACATGATCAGATCGGGAATGGTGGCAATAGCAAAGAAACAATGCGTGTGGAACAAGTTAGATACTTCAGGACATTGTTCAACAAGTCTTTGGTATGGAGAGTGAAAATGCCGATGCAAAAAACGGTTTGAAAGAACATATTGAGCACATGCATGAAGCACACATTGCCGAGACAAAGTCATTGCGTGAGCAAAACAAGAGTGATCTACAAAGATTTGGAAGAAACCATGAATACAAAATTCAGCCTTCTCTCATGGCCGAGATGAAGCCGATTTCAGCAGAGTCCAACGCTACTCGATCCGAATTTCGTGTTGCATACTCTGCAGCTGGAGACTCGAGACGTAACTCTACCATCACAGAGTTCGACTTCCTACTTGCGAGTCTATTTCAGGCATTCCTCTCTCCTTTGATGATGCCAAAAAGGGGGAAGAGGAATACCAAAAAGCGAAGGAGGGATCGAAGTTGAGAAGGAGGAGCAAAATGCGAAGGAAAGTCATTTGAGGAAGTATTGAAACAACAGAAAGGAAAGCTTGTTGAGGGGAAAGATCGACAGATGTGACCTTGATGATTGCACAAACCCCCAACAAGGTCTTGTCACGGTGACATTATCAAAGAAACTCCTCGTGACTCTGCCACTCCAACACTCTGCTATATCTATGGTGAAAAGAGAAAAACAATTGAAGCAGGGGATGAAGGAAGTGGAAGGAAGAATGGATGCCCGAGCTATGAACATCTTGGAACAACATGGAGGCATTCCAAGAGACAGAGACACTTATGCCATCTCGGATGTCGGGACAGAGCCACGATCGAGTTGATGAATTTAAAACGCCGCATCCGAAGGATACTTTGCAAAAATGTCTATGGCTCAAGCTTGGGACTTATCTTGGGAAAAGGGTCTCACGTTGTGTGAAGAAGGCGACAGGCGAGACTACCGCGATCACTCTGCTTTGGTCACTCCGCCGGTCACTCATTTGGGAAGAAGAAGACCCCCAAGACAATACACGCCCGCAGTAGTAGAGGAAGAAGTGGTGGTGGAGGAACGGGTTTGAGACCCAGGCCTCGCCCAAAAAATATTGAGTACATAGATCCAGGCAAGAAAGGAGGGATCTTGGGTAGGGCTTGACCAAGTAGCAAATTTGCAAGTGGCTAAAAGTAATCCGAGTATGCGAGAAGAATAGAAGAAGAAAACAAGAGACAAATTCATTATGGGAGGAAAGACAAGAAAGATTAAGAAGAGATGAAGTCGCCAGAAAGCATATGAAAAGAAGAAGAAGAAAGCGGTGACGATGACAAAAAGAGAAAAAGAGAAGAAGATCTTGAACAAGATGAAAGAAGGAGACAAGGAGATGAAGTGTTGATGTTCACCCCTTCATGTATTTTATGATGTAAATACATACTATTTAAGTCTTCGTAATAAAGCTATATATTCTTCATTTTTTTTTGTAGACAAATGTTTGCTCGATACACCTTGTAAACAATTGTGTAAAAGAACAAGAATGTTATGATCAATAAAAAGATTGATTTTGCGCATACATTCTATGTGAATACACTATCAGTATGTATCTTTGCTATTTGCAATTGTTGAATGATTTAAGTTTTGGCATCATCAAAAAGGGGAAATTGTTAGGAAATTTATTGTTTAGATTTTGATGAATGCCATGTAAAACTTAGAATAGGAAGTTGGCACCCCATTTCTCGTTGTAAACTCCATTGTAATAAATAGGGCTGGTCAATTTGAGTTAAATCACCATGCCCTAACATGCAAGAAGACAATCAAGACTAGAAGGAAGACTCATTGCGAGACAATTTGAGTATGGCAAAGAAGAGTAGACGGGAACTCTATCAAGAAGAAGCGGTGAGATGCGGTGAGTGGAGTATCATCAAGTCAACTCGAGAAAAGCCAAGTCTCAAGTTGAAGTGATGAAGAGTCATCCAATGATTGGAAGTCGACTCTAAGTCACCTGGGAAAGCAAAAAATGCAATCAAGTCGAGATAATCAGAAAAGATCCGTTTACGTAAATCAAGAGAATTACTTAAACAAGTAATATCTCCATATCACCTTTTCGGAGTGCTCGGTCCCGAAGCGTGCAAAAGGAATGAACCAATAGGAAGCACTACACCGTGTTAGAACTCGAAAAAGGTGAAAGAACAATTCATACGAGGAAATGGCAATTCCAAGGATCGCAACAAGACAAGCTAACGATGCAAGTGACTTTCAAAAATAAGCCTATCTCTTCAATGGGCAAATTTTTGAAAGATCACTATAAAAGGCTGAGGAGTTCATTTGAAAAAAAAAGGGGTTGGACCAAGTGATTAAGAGACAATAACCAAAAACGCCCAAGCAATTATTAAAAAATCTGAAATATTCTCAATCCTCAAGCCTACACTACGAAGAACATCAATCCAACACTCACTGTGAAGGAAAGATAACTTCAATCGGTTGAAGAGGGAAATCTTGAAAAATCAAGGGGTCTACATTCCACGAAGGATTGTAGGAAGGTTCAAGTTGAACCAAGTCTTGAGCTTTTGGAGGGCTTCGTGATCAAATCCAAAGAGCTTAAGAAAGTGAGATGTAGTAGCAAAGGCCTGCCTGTGAAGAAGCCGAGTCGTAAACGAGAAGCCGGTGAGTGATCAAGGCATCTCGGATCGAGTCCCAAAGGATCAAGTCACCGGTGTGTGATCAAGACTTGTATCCGGATATTACCACTTTGTATATTGATCAATACCTAGTGGATTTCTCCGGGAGTTGGAGAAGAGAGGAGTAGAAGAATTACCCCATCTTCGAACCTCTATAAAATTTTTATTGTGTCAATTACATTTCAAAGACTTTAATTCTGCATCTTAATTGTTTATATTTCTTGATAAATTTGCTATCCACTTGATAATTTCTAAGTACTAAACCAAGCACTAAATCCTTGCTTAATCAAACTTAAGGGTGTTAAGTCTTCGCTGAAAACAAGCCACGCGGTTGAGTTAATTTAGACATAACAAATTTGAGTTATTCATCAATGACTCACTTGAGTCCGTTGAGAGACTAACTCTCTTGATTAACTAAATTGGCTGTCCACCAAGGACACAGTGTGTAATATCAACTCGAATATTTAAAAGGACTAAATCGAAAATTTGGTAAGGTTTATTCAACCCCCTTCTAAACCTTACACTTACACCCCTTGGGACCTACAATCCGGACCCTTTGCCGCCACGGAAGAGTTGCAAATGCAGCAAGCAATGCATGAATCCAGAATTCTTCATGAGAAGAGCATGATGGAGGGACCAGGAGAGTCCTCCAAAACACAAATTTGAAATTGATCCAATGGGAGTGGTTCAACAAATCGCCACCGTTATTCTTGCCACCACTTCCCAGCTCACTCGGAAGAAGGAATTAAGGAAGCTGGCGATGACTTTGGGTTAGTGGGGACCCCGGTTGAGCTAACCCCTAATGAAGGTGTCTTACCACCCGCCCCAACGGTGAACACTCGTGAGATACGGTGGGAGTTTGGAGACGAGTGACCCCATTCCAAGTCACTCGGTGGTGCGCCACCGAGTGAGGGGAAACTCCCTCCACTGCGGCAAGGTCGGAGAAAGCTGCGAGATGACTCCACGACGAATCTAGGAGGCGAAGTGGATAAGGAAAAACCACAAAGTACACAAACAAGTTGTCATCAACGAAGCTCGTCGAGGCGATTGAGATTGTCTCGGTGAGGTGCCAAATCGCTCACGAAGGCTAATGACGCCGCGATGCAATCGAGGCACAAGAAGGAACAACCACGGGAGTTAACACTGGGGCGATGAAAGTGCAATCCATGGGGTTGAGACTCAATGGATGCCACCACGAGAAGACCCTAAGACACCGACACTTTGTCGAAAGGGAGGTCCAAGGCCTCAGCTGCGATTGAGACCGTAGGAGGTAATGAAGGCCCACGGGAGGTTGAGACTTCCAGGGTAAAAAGAAGTCAAGTAGAGAACATCCCTCCTGCTATCATTGATCCATCCGAAAAAGGAGATAAGCGCTTCATGATTCCCGGGAAAATCCCGATGTAACGTTTTTGGGATAAGAAGGCGACGAAGAAGCCGAGTCATCCCTCGTGACCGATCCAAAAGACTTAGTTGTGGATGTTCCAAAGACGAGCAAGTCGATCTCAAGACTACTCGTCAAACATTCAATTTTGATGATGAGCGACCAATGGAAATCTCATCATCATCCGATGACGCTTCTAATAAGGCCGAGGACCATCCACTCAATTGGAGAAACCATTTGAGACTAACGGGCTGTTGAGACAACCGAGGCTCGGCAAAAGTCGGGTCCACTTCACAAAAGACCCCACCAAAAGCAGTCCAATGCACATGCTCCTCAAGCCGCAGCAGGTTCGACTCCAAAAAGAACTTCACGCGCACCTCTCATCATTGAAAAATCCCGAGTTGGCCGTGATGATTCCTTTGTAGAATCATTTCCTTTCTCCCCGGAGGTACCCGACCTCCCGAAGAGTCGAGAACGAGCTCACACGCTTCCAGGACAGCTCTTGTCATTCCGTCATTAGGAATTTTATTGTTTAGATTTTGATGAATGCCATGTAAAACTTAGAATAGAAAGTTGGCACCCCAATTCTTTCTTTGTAAAATGTATTGTAACAATTAAGTGCCAAAGCCGAGTTAAGTCGCCTACGCCATAACATGCAAGAAGACAATCAAGACCGGAAGGAAGACCTTGCCGTGAAACATTTGAATATGGCAAAGAAGAGTAGACGGGAACTCTATGAAGAAGCGGTGAGATGCGGTGGGTGGAGCATCGTCAAGTCAACTCAAGAAAAGCCAAGTCTCAAGTTGAAGTGCGGAAGAGTCATCCAATGATTGGAAGTTGACTCTAAGTCACCCGGGGAAAGCAAGGAAAAACATCAAGTCGAGATAACTATAAAAGAACCGTTGCACAGAAATCAAGAGATTTACTTAAACAAGTAATATCTCCATACCACCTTTCTTGGAGTACTCGGTCCCGAGAAGCGTGCAAAAGGAATGAACCAATGGGAAGCACTACACCGTGTCGAACTCGAAAAGGTGAAAGAACAATTCATACGAGGAAACGGCAATTCCAAGAACTCGAACAAGACAAGCCAACGATCTGCAAGTGACTTTCAAAAAATAAGCCTATCTCTTCAACGGGCAAATTTTTGAAAGTTCACTATAAAAGGCCGAGGAGTTTGTTTGAGAAGAGTGAGATAGATGTATGACACACACGTGAGATAAACAAGCATATTAGAAAAACTGAAACATTCTCCATCCTCAAGCCTACATTACGAAGTACATCAATCCAACACTCACTGTGAAGGAAAGAGAACTTGATCAGTTGAAGAGGAAAATCTGAAAACAAGGGGTCTACATTCCGGGAAGTATTGTAGAAAGGTTCAAGGTTGAACCAAGTCTTAAGCTTTTGGAGGGCTTCGTGATCAAATCCAAAGAGCTTGAGAAAGTGAGATGTAGTAGCAAAGCGGTTTGCCCCTGTGAAGAAGCCGAGTCGCACGAGAAGCGGTGAGTGATCAATGCATCTCGATCGAGTCCCAAAGGATCAAGTCAATTTGTGTGATCAAGACTTGTATCGGACTGTTACCACTTTGTATATTGATCAATACCTAGTGGATTTCTCCAGGAGTTGGAGAAGAGAGAGTAGAAGAATTACCCCATCTTGAACCTCTATAAAATTTTTATTGTGTCAATTACATTTCAAAGACTTTAATTCTCGCATCTTAATTGTTTATATTTTGATAAATTTGCTATCCACTTGATAATTTCTAAGTACTAAACCAAGCACTAAATCCTTGCTTAATCAAACTTAAGGGTGTTAAGTCTTCCTGAAAAACAAGCCCACAGTTGAGTTAATTTAGACATAACGGTGAGTTATTCATCAACACTCACTTGAGTCCGTTGAGAGACTAACTCTCTTGATTAACTAAATTGGCTGTCCACCAAGGACACTGGTGTGTAATATCAACTCGAATATTTAAAAGGACTAAATCGAAAATTTGGTAAGGTTTATTCAACCCCCTTCTAAACCTTACACTTACACCCCTGGGACCTACAACCGGGACCCCGCCGCCACGAAGAGTTGCAAATGCAAAGCAAGCAATGCATGAATCCAGAATTCTTCATGAGAAGAGCATGATGGAGGGACCAGGAGAGTCCTCCAAAACACAGCTGAAATTGATCCAATGGGAGTGGTTCAAAGAAATCGCCACCGTTGTTCTGCCACCACTTCCCACCACTCGGAAGAAGGAATTAAGGAATGGCGATGACACTGGGTTAGTGGGGACCCCGTTGAGCTAACCCCTAATGAAGGTGTCTTACCACCGCCCCAACTACTGAACACTCAGTAGATACACCTGGGAGTTTGGAGACGAGTGACCCCATTCCAAGTCACTCACCTGGTGCGCCACCGAGGGGGAAACTCCCTCCACGGCTGCGGCAAGGTCGGAGAAAGCTGCAGATGACTCCACGACGAATCTAGGAGGCGAAGTGGATAAGGAAAAACCACAAAGTACACAAAGCAAGTTGTCATCAACGAAGCTCGAGGACGATTGAGATTGTCTCGGTGAGGTGCCAACCGCTCTGAAGGCTAATGACGCGCCGATGCGGTCGAGGCACAAGAAGGAACAGCCCCGGGAGTTAACACTGGGGCGATGAAAGTGCAATCCATGGGGTTGAGACTCCAATGGATGCCACCACGAAGACCCTAAGACACCCGACACCGTCGAAAGGGAGGTCCAAGGCCTCACCGCAGATTGAGACTGTAGGAGGTAATGAAGGCCCACGGGAGGTTGAGACTTCCCGGGGTAAAAAAGTCAAGTAGAGAACATCCCTCCCGCTATCATTGATCCATCCGAAAAGGAGATAAGCGCGCTTCATGATTCCCAGGAAAATCCTCGATGTAACCTTTTTGGGATAAGAAGGCGACGAAAGCCGAGTCATCCCCGTGACCGATCCAAAAGACTTAGTTGTGGATGTTCCCAAAGACGAGCAAGTCTCGATCTCAAGACTACTCGTCAAACATTCAATTTTGATGATGAGCGACCAATGGAAATCTCATCATCATCCGATGACGCTTAATAAGGCCGAGACGATCCACTCAATTGGAGAAACCATTTGAGACTAACGGAAGGCTGAGACAATTGAGGCTCGGCAAGTCGGGTCCACTTCACAAAAGACCCCACCAAACAGAGTCCAATGCACATGCTCCTCAAGTCCGCAGCAGTTCGACTCAAAAAGAACTTCACGCGCACCTCTCATCATTGAACAAATCCCCGGTTGGCCGTGATGATTCCTTTGTAGAATCATTTCCTTTCTCCCGGAGGTACCCGACCTCCTGAAGAGTCGAGAACGAGCTCACACGCTTCCACGACACAGCTCTTGTCATTCCGTCTGCATTAGGAATTTTATTGTTTAGATTTTGATGAATGCCATGTAAAACTTAGAATAGAAAGTTGGCACCCCAATTCTTGCTGTAAAATGTATTGTAACAATTAGAGTGGCCAAAAGCCGAGTTAAGTCACCTACGCCATAACATGCAAGAAGACAAATCAAGACTGGAAGGAAGACCTTTCGTGAAAACAATTGAATATGGCAAAGAAGAGTAGACGGAACTCTATGAAGAAGAAAGCGGTGAGATCGGTGAGTGGAGCATCATCAAGTCAACTCAAGAAAAGCCAAGTCTCAAGTTGAAGTGATGTAAGAGTCATCCAATGATTGGAAGTTGACTCTAAGTCACCTGGGGGAAAGCAAGGAAAAAATCAAGTCGAGATAACTATAAAAGAACCGTTGCCGTAAATCAAGAGATTTACTTAAACAAGTAATATCTCCATACCACCTTTCTTGGAGTACTCGGTCCCGAAGCGTGCAAAAGGAATGAACCAATGGGAAGCACTACACCGTGTCGAACTCGAAAAGGTGAAAGAACAATTCATACGAGGAAACGGCAATTCCAAGAACTGAACAAGACAAGCCAACGATCGCAAGTGACTTTCAAAAATAAGCCTATCTCTTCAACGGGCAAATTTTTGAAAGTTCACTATAAAAGGCGAGGAGTTTGTTTGAGAAGAGTGAGATAGATGTATGACACACACGTGAGATAAACAAGCATATTAGAAAAATCGAAACATTCTCCATCCTCAAGCCTACATTACGAAGTACATCAATCCAACACTCACTGTGAAGGAAAGAGAACTTGATCAGTTGAAGAGGAAAATACTGAAAACAAGGGGTCTACATTCCGGGAAGTATTGTAGAAAGGTTCAAGGTTGAACCAAGTCTTAAGCTTTTGGAGGGCTTCGTGATCAAATCCAAAGAGCTTGAGCAAGTGAGAGTAACAAAGGCAGCTGCCCTGTGAAGAAGCCGAGTCGACGAGAAGCTTGGTGAGTGATCAAGTCGTCTCGGACCGAGTCCCTAAGGATCAAGTCATTTGTTGTGATCAAGACTTGTATCACGGACTGTTACCACTTTGTAAAATGATCATTACTTAGTGGATTCCTC
The DNA here is from genome assembly GCA_016081115.2 of Rehmannia glutinosa. Taxonomy (NCBI): domain Eukaryota; kingdom Viridiplantae; phylum Streptophyta; class Magnoliopsida; order Lamiales; family Orobanchaceae; genus Rehmannia; species Rehmannia glutinosa. Next base: position 26,699,264 of record CM071937.1, read on the forward strand.
CGGGGAGTTGGAGAAGAGAGGAGTAGAAGAATTACCCCATCTTCGAACCTCTATAAAAACTTCACCGTGTCATTTACATTTCAACATTTAAATTCCTCGCACTTTTAATCGCTTATATCTGCTGATAAATTTGCTATCCATTTGATAAATTATAAGTACTAAACCAAGCACTAAACTCTTACTTAATCAAACTTAAGGGTGTTAAGTCTTCCAATAAAAACAAAACCACAAAATCGAGTTAACTTAGAGCTAACGGTGAGTTACTCCATCAACGGCTTCGATTGAGTTTGTTGAGTGATTAACTCTCTTGAGTGACTAAGTTGATGTCCATCAAGGACACAACTGTTGTGTAGTATCAACTCAGAGATTTAAAAGGACTAAATCGAAAATTTGGTAAGGTTTATTCAACTCCCCCTTCTAAACCTTACACTTACACCCGGGGACCTACACCGTCAGTACCATCGTTCAGTGATTATGACTTTGACGCGCATGGCCATCACCGCAACGAAGAAACAACTAAAGTTAAGGAGGTGTTCAAGGCATTATTTGCTGAAATTGAACGGATGGAGAGGCACCAGGCCTCTATGGACATGCGATCGACAACAGAGATGCCAACCTTATCGCGACTTGAGAGGCATAATGATCAGATCGGGGAATGGTGGCAACAAAGAAACAAACAATGCGTGTGGAACAATTTAGATACTTAGGACATTGTTCAACAAGCTGCGGTATGGAGAGCCGAGAATGTTGATGCAAAAACGAAATTGAGAGAACACATTGAGCATATGCATGAAGCTCACACGCCGAGATAAAGTCGCTACGTGAGCAAAATAAGAGTGATCTCCAAATGGTATGGAAGAAAACATGGATAGAAAATTCAGCCTTCTCATGGCCGAGATGAAGCTAATTTCAAGCAGAGTCCAACGCTACTCACTCGAATTTCGTGTCGCATACACCGCAGACCGGACTCGAGGCAAAACTCGGCTATCGCCAGTGCTCGACTCACCCGCTGCCAAGATATGTTTCAGTGTTCCTCTCTCCTTTGATGATGCCAAAAAGGGGGAAGAGGAATACTTTAAAGCGCTAAAGAGATCTGAAAAGTCGAAGGAGGAAGAGCATTTGTAAAGGGAAAGACAGTGAAGAAGTGTCAAAACAAAAGAAAGGGAAGTCCGTTGAGGGAGAAGGATCGAAAGATGTGACCTTGATGATTGCACAAACCCCCAACAAGGTCTTGCCACGGTGACATTATCGTGAAGAAACTCCCAAATGACTCGCCACTCCAACACTGCTATATCTATGGTTGAAAAGAGAAAGGCAATTGAAGCAGGGATGGAGGAAGTGGAAAGAAGAATGGATGCCCGAGGCATTCCAAAGAGACAGAGACACTTATGCCATCTCGGATGCGGGACCAAGAAACGATCAGTTGATGAATTTAAAACGCCGCATCTCAAGGATACTTTGCAAAAATGTCTATGCCTCAAGCTTGGGACTTGTCTTGGGAAAAGGGTCTCACGTTATGTGAAGAAGCCGACAGCAAAGCAGACCACCCAGCGATCACTCTGCTGGTCACTCCGCCGGGTCACTCATTTGGAAAGAAGACCCCAAGACAATACACGCCCGAGGTAGAGGAAGAAGCAGGTGGTGGAGGAAGAGGTTTGAGACACTCCAGGCCTCCGCCCAAAAACATTGAGTACGTAAATCCAGGCAAGAAAGGAGGGATCTACTGGGCGGGTCTTGACCAAGTAGCCAATTTGCAAGTGGCTAAAAGTAATCTTTGAGTATGCGAAAAGAATAGAATAAGAAAATAAGAAACAAACTCAGCTATGGGAGGAAAGACAAGAGAGATTAAGAAGAGATGAAGCTGCCAGGAAGGCATATGAAAAAAGAAGAAGAAGGCGGTGACGATGAGAAAAAGAGAAGAAGCGAAGATGATCTTGAACAAGATGAAAAGAAGGAGACAATGAAGGAGATGAAGTGTTGTTGTCCACCCCTTCATGTATTTTACTATGTAAATACATACTATGTAAGTCATCCGCAATAAAGCTATAAATTCTTTACTTTTTTTTCGTAGACAAATGTTTGCTCGATACACCTTGTGTGATTGTGTAAAAGAACAAGAATGTTATGATCAATAAAAGGATTGATTCTACGCATACATTCTATGTGAATACACTATCTGTATGTATCTTTGCTATTTATATTTTTGAATGGTTTAAGTTTTGGCATCATCAAAAAGGGGGAAATTGTTGGGAAATTTATTGTTTAGATTTTGATGAATGCCATGTAAAACTTAGAATAGGAAGTTGGCACCCCAATTTTTATTGTAAACCGAATTGTAATAAATAGCTTTGGTCAAGTTTGAGTTAAGTCACTATGCCCAAACATGCAAGAAGACAATCGGAGACTAGAAGGAAGACTCCGCAAGACAAATTGAGTATGGAAAAGAAGAGAAGACGGAACTCTCATCAAGGAGTAATGAGATGCGGTGAGTGGAGTATCGGTCAAGTCAACTCAAGAAAAGCCAAGTCTCAAGTTGAAGTGATGAAGAGTCATCCATGATTGGAAGTCGACTCTAAGTCACCTGGGGAAAGCAAGGAAATGCAATCAAGTCGAGATAATCGAAAAAGATCCGTTACGTAAATCAAGAGAATTACCTAAACAAGTAATATCTCCATGCTACCTTTCTCGAAGTGCTCATCCCTTAAGCGTGCAAAAAGAATAAACAATGGGAAGCACTACACCGTGTCGAACTCGAAAAAGGTGAAGAACAATTCATACGAGGAAATGGCAATTCCAAGGACTCGCAACAAGACAAGCCAACGACCACAAGTGACTTTCAAAAATAAGCCTATCTCTTCAACGGGCAGATTTTTGAAAGATCACTATAAAAGGCCGAGGAATGACTACGAGAGGAGGTGACCGAACCACAAACATTCAAGCAATTATTAGAATCAGAATCTGAAATATTCTCAAGTTATTAAACGCTCAATCCTCAAGCATACACTACGAAGAACATCAATCCAACACTCACCTGTGAAGGAAAGATAACTTCAATCGGTTGAAGAGGAAATTATCAAGAATCAAGGGTCTACATTCCACGAAGGATTGTAGGAAGGTTCAAGGTCGAACCAAGTCTTGAGCTTTTGGAGGGCTTCGTGATCAAATCCAAAGAGCTTGAGCAAGTGGTCAGTAGTAGCAAGGCGGCCGCCTGTGAAGAAGATGAGTCGCACGAGAAGCCAACCGAGTGATCAAGGCGTCTCGATCGAGTCCCAAAGTGTTAGGAATTTTATTGTTTAGATTTTGATGAATGCCATGTTAAACTTAGAATAGAAAGTTGGCACCCCAATTCTTGTTGTAAAATGCATTGTAATGAATAGAGTGGCCAAGCCGAGTCAAGACAATGCCTACGCCCTAACATGCAAGAAGACAAATCAAGATCGGAAGGAAGACTGTTTGTGAGACATTTGAGTATGGCAAAGAAGAGTAGACGGAACACTATCAAGAAGCAAATGAGATGCGGTGAGTGGAGCATCATCAAGTCAACTCAAGAAAAGCCAAGTCTCAAGTTGAAGTGATGAAGAGTCATCCAATGATTGGAAGTCGACTCTAAGTCACCTGGGGAAAGCAAGGAAATGCAATCAAGTCGAGATAATCAAAAAAAGAATCGTTGCAGAGTAAATCAAGAGATTTACTTAAACAAGTAATATCTCCATACAACCTTTCTTGGAGTGCTCATCCCGAAGCGTGCAAAAAGAATGAACCAATGGGAAGCACGACACCGTGTCGAACTCAAAAGGTGAAAAGAATAATTCATACGAGGAAACGGCAATTCCAAGAACGCAAGCCAACGACGCAAAGTGACTTTCAAAAATAAGCCTATCTCTTCAACGGGCAAATTTTTGAAAGTTCACTATAAAAGGCCGAGGAGTTAGTTTGAGAAAAGTATGCATGAATGACACATACGTGAGATATACAAGCACATTAAAAAATCGAAACAATCTCAATCCTCAAGCCTACATTCTCAAGTACATCAATCCAACACTTACCCGTGAAGGAAAGAGAGCTTCAACCGGTTGAACAGAAACCTTTGAAAACAAGGGTCTACTTTCCAAGAAGGATTGTAGAAAAGTTCAAAGTTGAACTAAGTCTTAAGCATTTGGAGGGCTTCGTGATCAAATCCAAAGAGCTTGAGCAAGTGAGTCTGAGTAGCAGTAGCAAACGCCTGCCTGTGAAGAAGCCGAGTCGAACGAGAAGCCGGTGAGTGATCAAGGCGTCTCTGATCGAGTCCCAAAAGGATCAAGTCAATTTGTTGTGATCAAGACTTGTATCCGGACTGTTACCACTTTGTAAACCGATCATTACTTAGTGGATTCCTCCGGAGTTGGAGAAGAGAGGAGTAGAAGAATTACCCCATCTTCGAACCTCTATAAAAACTTTATCGTGTCATTTACATTTCAAAGATTTAAATTCCTCGCACTTTTAATTGCTTATATCTCACGATAAATTTGCTATCCATTTGATAATTTACAAGTACTAAATCAAGCTCTAATATCTTGCTTAATCAAACTTAAGGGTGTTAAGTCTTCCAATAAAATAAAAATAAAAATTGAAAGTTAAATTGTAGTCAACAAACCGTGAGTTACTCCATCACAAATTTCACCGAAATCGTTGAAAGATTAACTCTTGAGTGACTAATTCGATCATCCATCAAGGACACAAATGTAGAATTAACTCAGAGATTTAAAAGGACTAAATCGAAAATTTGGTAAGGTTTATTCAACCCCTTCTAAACCTTACACTTACACCCCTTGGGACCTACAAGTGGTATCGAGCGGTTGGTTCATTGAACCCTCCGCACCGGTTCTTGAACTAGATCTCCAAAACTTTTTAAAGTCTCGCTTTAGTACTTAAACTTTCAAAACTCTTTTTATTAAAAGTCATTATCATGGAAGCAAATCTAACACGCATCCCTATGTTCACTATTGAAGAATTTGATGATTGGAAAATTCGTATGCGTGCTCATCTATCAAAGATTACATGATGAGATGTGGATAGTAATAGAAGATGGGCCTCTACAAATATTAAAAGTGAAACATTGTATGACGAAGAGTCATTTGAAGGAGAAGAAGATGTTGCTCCTGCACAGTCATGGTTGAAAACCAAGAATCGAGTGGACAAATGATGACAGAAAAAGATACAACCTGGATAATGTAGCCAAGGACATCCTCTACAAAACCTGGACAAAGCCATGTTCAACAAAGTCAAATCATGCAAAACGGCTAAAGAAATGGGACAAGTCGACATTAATTTGTGAAGGCTCGTGAGCAAATCAAAGAAAACAAATTATCGAGTCGTACAGACGTTTGAAAATTTCAAAATGATCTCGGGAGAGAATCTGGATCAATCGGACGCTCGGTTTCTGTAAATCACAAATGAGCATCTGTCTACACTTGGAAAGGAATATACACGTATGAAATGTGTATGAAGATCCTAAAAAGTCTTCCACCTGAATGGGAAATGAAGGTCATGGCATCGAGACATTCCATGGACCTATCAAAGACATCCAACCATGAACTATTCTCGGACCTCAAAGCCTATGAGTTTGAGGTGAGAATAAAAGACCAGGAAGAGACAATTGTACCCAAAACAAATTTGCTCTAATTGTCAAAGATGGGAAGAGAGCCGAGGTCAAAGAGGCAATTGACCCGTAAGAAATAGCCCCGATAATTAAAAGATTTAACAAGTTCTTTAACAAGAACTACAAGAGAGGAAAGGGTGAATCTTCCGAAGACACTCAACTCCCACCAAATCAAGAGATGATAGGCCAACCAAGAGAATGCAGATCATCAACAAGTTGAGTATCAAAGGCCGACAACTCAAAAGTAGAAAGAGTCGATCAAAAGGCTGAATATCTCGTGTTGGAATTGTAGACAACCAGGTCACTATGCCATTGATCGCTCATATCCGATGAGTCAACAAGACAGGAATGAAGAAGAAAGAAAGGTCTTGAGAAGAAGACAAGAAAAGAAAAAGGCAATGATGGTCTGCAGAGATCTGCCGAGACAAGTCAAGTCAAGAGAGACAAATTGATTGAAAGCAGTGAAGCCGACTACTCGAGTGACTCGAAGAAGAAGCCTTGATCCGCTTAATGGCCAAAGAACAAGATCAAGAAGATGAGGTACAATCTAATTCAACAAGCTCGGACACTAGTGATAGTGATCGTGACACACACACTTCATCACCTACCGATCTTTATGATTCATTAGGCAAAATGATGAAAGATTTTGAGCACATTAAATCCTCACACACACTATTGAATGAAGAAAACAGCCAACTTAAAAGTCAAAACTCAAAGTCGACTAAGGAGCCGAGTACTCTAAGTCAAATAGTGTTGAAAATGAAAGTTTAAAGGTGAAAATGCTAAATTAGTAGTTGAAATTGCTGCTATAGAAAAGAGGAGAATGACCTCAAAAATGTTATTGCCTCATTTACTAAGGCATCTAAATCAATGGATGATCTTATTATGAGTCAAAGAGAATGTGGAGACAAGACAAAGCTTAGATTTAATTCCTTTGTGCCATGTCAAACCTCAAGAGTAATTTTGGAAAAAGGATCTTCAAGTCATGAAGAGTCCGAAAAACCCAAAACTCTAAATGTTGCACACACATTCACTCCAAAGCACAATACTAAGCAAACCGGCCTTGGTTACAAAGGAAAAGGAAAAAATTGATTGAGTATCTTTGAAAGGACAGTGAGAAGAGATTCACTGAGTCCCTCAAAAACTCCTACGTAAAAATACTCAGAAAGAAGAAACAGAGCTACCAAAAATTCCGGAAAATCCATAAAAGAAATACATATGATGGGAATGGTAGAAAATATCCAAGCCAAGTCGATTGGAACAATGTGAACTATCAAAGATAGACTTATGGAATATAAGCCCCAAGTGGCAAAGGCCTAGAACTCAACAAAGGCCATTCCAAAAGTATAAGAGCTTTCATCAAAGACACACATGCACCTAGCACTACACTCAAAAGCACCACAATTACCAAGGAAGGCAATTGCTAAAACACATATGCAGCATACGACAAAAGAGACAAATTTGTATGAACCTAGAATCCCCAAGCAATTTGCGTAATTAATTATGATTATGGCATCGATAGATGGCAACCCCTTAGAGTCAAATCATTTGGCTATAGGTTGGTTGGATCATCTTACAATTTAACCCCTCAGACCCGCACAAGTATGGGTACCTAAAACTTAATTTCCTTGATTGCGGGTTCAAGGAACAATGAAGTGCCAAGGAACCTGGTACATGGATAGTGGTTGTTCGGACATATGACAGAAATAAGAGAAATCTGTCAAAATTCAAGGAAGTCAAAGGAGCCAAAGTCATATTTGGAGGAAATGAAGCTCCTGGTGAAATAAGAGGCATTGGATCCATCAAGAGGAATGGATTAGAAATCACAGATGTTGCATATGTTGAAGGACTCAACTTCAACCTCATCGAGTATCGATCACCTGCGTGACAAGGGCTACAATGTTGGATTCAACATGGGTGTATGCCAAATCAAGGATATTGAATCAAATGAAGTTGTCTTTGCAAGGAAATGAAAGAGAAGAATATGTATGTAGTGGATTGGTCAACCGCAACACCCAAAGACTTTGTCTACTAGCAAAGAGCACAAATTGAATCAAATTGGCCGTGGCACAAAAAGTCGAGTCACCCGAATTTCAAAACAATTAACAAGCTAGCAAGAAGTCATCTTGTAGAAGGACTTCCAGGACTCGAAGATACAAGAAGGAGAGTATATGTGATGCATGTCGGAAGGAAAACAAATCAAGTCGTCATTCAAAGAAAAGACATGCCCATCCTCAACAAGAATATTGCATCTACTTCATATGGATCTATTTGGCCCAGTGGAACGGCCCAAAGATAAGTGGAAAGAAATACACCTTGGTGGTAGTAGATGACTACTCAAGATATACATGGACAATATTCATGTGCAAGAAGAAAGAAACCCTACAAAAACTACCACGGTGATGAAGAGAATTCAAAATTAGAAGAGTCAAACCATTATCAAAATAAGATCGATAGAGGAACCGAGTTTGTCAATGGAATAATAACTCAAGATTGTATTGAGAATGGTATTGGTCATGAACTATCGCCAGCAAGGACTCCACAGAGAATGGAGTTGCGAAAGAAGGAATAGAACCCTCAAAGAAGCAACAAGAACCATGTTAGTCTGGGCAGGTTACAAAAAGATTTTGGGTCAAGCAATCAACACAAACTTGCTACACCCAAAATAGATGTATGATAAATAGACGGTGACAAAGACTCCCTATGAGATCCGGATCTGGAAGAAAACCAAGTGTTGCATATTTGTAATATTTGGATGTAAATGCTTCATCCACAACAATGGCAAAGACAACCTAAAGGCTTTTGATGCTAAGGCCGATGAAGGTATCTTAGGATACTCGGTGAAAGCAAAGCCTACTGTAATACTCAATAAAAGAACTATGGTTACAGAGGAATCCATTCATGTAGTATTCGATGAGCCAAATGTAAATGGAGAAAACATTGAAGAGTCGGTGATAAGTTGAAACATCCAATCATACGAGAAGAGTCCCTACGCTAAGTCAAGTGGGATTATCAACTCGAGAAGAAGATAAGATAGTTGAATCTCAAAAGTTGGAAAATTTGCAGCTAAGTGACCACGAAAGAGCTAACCACAAAGAACACAATCGCAAGTCGATCAATCCGATTAACTTACTCCAACTCGATGTAAGATGGCCGAGAGACCATCCACGTAACTTGTCATTGGAGATATGAGAGAAGGTGTCAAAACAAGATCGTAACTCAACAAGAAGCTATGTTCACATGCTTCATTTCGCAAATAGAGCCAAAAGATGTGTCACAAGCATTGGATGACACACATTCGATTCAAGCTATGCAAAGAAGAGTCAATCGGTTTGAGAGAAATAAAGTATGGGAACTAGTGCAAAGACCCATACATCAAAATGTTATTGGAACCAAATGGGTATTCGTAAATAAGATGAACGAGGAAGGCTCTGTGGTAAGAAATAAAGCAAGACTAGTAGCCAAAGGATATTGCCAAGAAGAAGGGATAGATTTTGATGAAACATTTGCCCTCGTAGCAAGATTGGAAGCTATAAGGATGTTTCTTGCCCATGCACTCACAAGAATTTCATTGTATATCGATGGATGTAAAAAGTGCATTCCTAAACGGTTTATTGGAAGAAGAAGTATATGTTGAACAACCTCCAGGATTTGAGCGTAAGACTCTTGGAGACAAGGTATACAAACTCAAGAAAGCCTTGTATGGATTGAAACAGCACCGAGCATGGTATGATACCCCGTCACAATTCCTAATCGAAAATGGATTCACAAAAGGAAAAGTAGATAGAACACTTTTCGTAATTCAAGACAAGAAGAGTATATCGCTTGTTCAAATATATGTGGATGACATCATTTTTGGATCCACTAACAAAGAGCTGTGTGAAAAATTCTCAAACCTCATGCAAAGCAAATTTGAAATGAGCATGATGGGAGAGCCGACATTTTTCCTTGGACTTCAAGTGAAACAAACCAAGGATGGAACCTTCATAAGTCAAACAAAATATACCGAGATTTAATGAAGAAATTTGGTATGGAAGAAAAGTCTTCTCGTAAAAATACCAATGAACACATCACGGTCAAAATGGACATGGATGCGGATGGCAAGCCTCGTAGATCAAACGAGATACAGTGGCACTTATTGATCATTGCTCTATCTCACAAGAAGCGGGCCGGACATCACCTTTTTGTAGGTGTATGTGCAAGATTTCAATCGCTCCAAAAGAGAGCCATATGACAAAGAGCCTAAGAGAATATTGAGATACTTGAAAGGAAGCCAAGAAGTAGGCCTATGGTATCCAAAGGAAAGTGGATTCAAGCTAATTGGCTATTCAGACTCGACTACGCTCGGATGCAGAGTGGACAGAAGAGCACTTGTGCACTGTCAAATGCTAGGAAACAAACTAATTTCCTGGTTTAGCAAGAAGCAAAACTCAATAGCCACCTCTACTGGTGAGGCAGAATACATAGTCAGGCCATGTTTTGTGCCCAAGTCCTATGGATGAGACAACAGGTGAGAGACTATGAAGTTGAAGAAAAAGAAATTCCAATCATGTGTGATAACACAAGTGCCATTGCAATCACTCAAAATCCTCGTGTTGCACTCAAGAACAAAACATATAGATGTCGATATCATTTCATAAGAGATCATGTTGAAAAGAAGGACATTATCTTGGAATACATCTCAACCGATAAACAACTAGCCGACATCTTCACAAAACCGTTATGTGAATCAAGATTTGAAGAACTCAAGCATGAGTTGGGGTTAATTGAGTGAGCCGACACTCGGACAAATCAAAGAAGAGTATTAGAAAGTAAAAGAAGTGAAAAAGAGTGAAAAACAAAAATCAACTTAGTAAATCACCAGACGGAAAGACAATACACCAAGTCACCGATAGCCGAGTCACCAAGAGAACTGCGAGAGTAGAGTTAAATCGCCTAAGAGATAAGTTGAATAACTTATGAGCAAAGTGACAAAAACGCAATGCGTTTTAACTTAGCGGGAATGTTTTAAGGAACACGTCAAAGATAATGATGATGTGTACGACATAAAGCCGCACACTAAGCTTATGATTGGATATAAATGTTGCCGCATTAAATACGAGACGTGAAATGCTCAATAGGCGTGCGAAATCCAAGCCGTTGATTTCGATCACAATTCAAAACCGCCCGCACGCCCTTTCATAAACCATATTTAAACCATTTTCGTCCGTTTCTCTCTCACACTTCTAAAAAACTGTTCATCTTTTTCTCTCAAAAGCAAAGGCAAACTACTCTCGAAACCCTATCAACATTCTAATCAATTTCTGAGACTTTTCTTGATATAATTCTGAGAAATGGCACCAACTTACGACTTTACTAAGTTAGGAAAGCAAATCCACACCGGTTCGACGGTGGATTTCGACGGAATGGTAAAGCAGGGGTCCGACGACACCCTGGTGAAGAAAATTGCTGAAAAGTTGGAAACGTCCGGACTAAAACCGTTTCTAACGCTGGAATATCCTATGACCTATGTGGAGGAGGTCGCACAATTCACGTGAATGCCGAGATTCACGACGAAGGAATCAAGTCATCTGCTCACGGGAAGCAACGGTGACTATTACCGCCAAGGATTTTGGTCAATATTGCTCACTACCGCGAAGGAGCAACCGAGATTAAGGAAGCCGATGTAAACTTGGGCCGACGATGGAAAGAAATAGCCAAGTCCGATCTTGCCGATAAAATTATATACACAAAGCAAACAAGAGACTCGCCAAGGAGGATTATCACAAATTGTTGGACATAGTTGCCAAATGTATCGACATCAAATTTGGCGCTTTGACCAACTATCAAAGGCAAAGCCGATTGTGATGGCTGCAATCATCGAAGAAAAGAAGATAAAATTGGGCTGAGTTTATCTACAGCAGACTCGCTTAACGTGGGGAACAAGTCCTTCAAAGAAGATGGCACATTTGGAGGATCCTCGGGATATGGCCTAGTGATTGGCCGGCTATTGGAGGTGAAAGGAGTCCTCTTAGACATGGGAAGGCCTTCCATGTTAACAAGAGGATGTTCGAGCTAACCTCTCGGTGCTCAAGCGAGCTTATGCCAAGAGAGCCGACACGGTGAGGGGGAATCACCTGACCAAGATACAAATGCTTCCTCTCCGCCTAAGAAGAAAAAGTCGCCCCTGCGCAATGCTAAGAAGATCACGCCCCGCAAAGAAAGAAAACCAAACATGCTCCCGCCCGCAGCAGAAGTCACCGCCCCAAAGCTCGTGTCACCCGCCCCGCAGCAGAGGTCGAGAAGGACTCACAAATACCTTCTCCGATCGTTAAAAGGAGGAGAATCGACAAGCCCTGCACGGCCAGCTCCTCGTAAACAAACACCAAAGACGCCCCCCCGCGCCAAGACTCGAGAGGACACCGCCCGAACTGTAAATTCCCCGGTACAAACCAGAGACGAAGAAGACTCGTCGTCAGGCCCGAACAGAGAAACCTGAGCCGTTACTCGCCTAGCACAAATACGGAGACTATCGAGAAGTAGAGTCTCCAGATGTAGTTGATGAAATGAACCAAGTCTGTCAAGGCGATCAGCAGAGGCAACCCTCAAGACACAATTGTAGCTCACAAATGAAACACAAGAAGAACCAACCCAAGCAGAGATAGTGATGTAATGATCCTATCTCCACCTTACCCACACATCCAAAATCGTCATGCGTGAGTGGAGAAAATGGAAGTTGAGCAAGTCAAGGGAACAGTTCCAACGGCCCGAGTTCATAGAAGAAGAAGAGGAACTACTAAATTTCCTCGACTAACTCATCGTGCTCCCAAAGACTTGATGAGGACAACTACTTAGACATCCCGCAGATCTACAAGGACAGGAGAGAGCAAAGCAAGAAGCCAAGCACGTGAGAAGGCAAGACCGCCTATCTCCGCACACATAACACTTCCATCCTCTTCTTGATGTCTTCTCGGGGACGGTGATGAGGATCCGTAAAATGTCACGCCGCCTACGTAAGAGTTACAAATGCAAAGCAAAGATCGCATGAATCAAGAATTCTTCACGAGCAAAGACTAATGGAGGACCAGGAGAGTCCTCCGAAACACACCGAAATCGATCCTATGGGAGTGGTTCAAAGCAAATAGCCACCGATGTTGTCGCTACCACTTCCCCACTCACTCGGAAGAAGGCAATAAGTGAAATGGCGATGAAACCGGGCTAGTGGGGACCCCCGGTCGAGCCAACCCCTATTGAAGGTGTGCTACCACCACCGCCCCCCCAATGGCTGAACCATCGCCATTCAACAAATCCGGGAGTCCGGAGACGAGTGACCCCACTCCAAGTCACTCACCTAGTGCGCCGGGCCGAGGGGAAACTCCCTCCACCGCAGCAAGGTCGGAGGATGCCGCAGATGACTCCACAAAGAAGCAAGGAGGCGAAGAAGAGAAATTACAATCACAAGAAGAACAACAAGTTGCCATCAACGAAGCTCGCGATTGAGATCGTCTCACCGAGGTGCCAACCGCTCGAAGGCTAATGACGCGCCGATGCGCCGAGGCACAGTGAAGGAATGTACTCGGGAGTTAACACTGGCGATGAAAGTGCAATCCATGGGGTTGAGACTCCAATGGATGCCACTATAGAAGACCCTAAGACTGGTGACACGTCGAAAGGGAGGACAAGTGCCTCGCAGCAGAGAGACCGCTCTTTGGAGGAAATGAAGGCCCATGGGAGGTTGAGACTTCCCGGGTAAAGAGGTCAAGTAGAGAACATCCCTCATGCAATCATCGACCCATCCGAGAAGGAGATCGCCGCACTTCATGATTCCCAGGACAACCCCGATGTCACTTTTCCGGGATCGAGGAAGAAGAAAGCCGAGTCAACCCCATGACAAATCCAAAAGACTCGGTGCGGGTGTTCCAAGCACGAGTAAGTCTCGATCCCAAGACTACTCGTCAAACTTTTAACTTTGATGATGAGCCACCTCTAGAAATCTCATCATCGTCCGATGATTATTCGCCGATAAGGCCGAGGACAAGTCCATCGAAAAGGAAAATCACCGAGACCAACGAAGCTATTAAGAGCAACCGGTGAGGCTCAAGCCAGCCGAGTCTATTTCACAACCAAACCCACCAACCGTAAAACCACCGCCAGGCTCCTCAAGCCACACTGGATCGATTCCCAAAAAGAACTTCACGCGCACCGCTCATCATTGAACAGATCCCCGGCGGTGATGAATCTTTTGTAGAATCTTTTCCTTTCTCACCGGAGATACGTAACTCCACGAAGAGTCGGAAAATGAGCAAGCACGATATCACGCACCACCTCCTGCTTTTTCACTCAGTGCACCATTGTTCAGCCGATTTTGATTTCGACAACAGATGGCCATCACCGCAAAAGAATCAATTGAAGTTCGAGAAGTGTTCAAGGCACTCTTTGTCAAGTTGAAAAGATGGAGAGGCATCAGCCTCTTTGGATATGCGCCCGGACAACAGAGATGCCAACCTTGACTTGAGAGGCATCACGGTCAGATAAGGGAATGGTGGCAAAAAAGAAGAATCAATGCGTGTGGAAAGTGAGATACTTTAACCTTGTTCAACAAGTCGGTGTGGAGAGTCGAGAATGTTGATGCAAAAACGAAGTTCGAGGGAACACATTGAGCATATGCATGAAGCTCACACCGCCGAGATCAAGTTGCTGCGTGAGAAGAATGCAAATGATATACGGCGTTTGGAAGAACACATGACGAGAAAATTCAGCCTTTCTCATGGCCGAGATGAAGTCGATTTGCAGAATCCAACGCTACTGGCCTCAATTCGTGCCGCATACAACGCACAGACTTGAAGCAAAATTCAACCATCGAAGATTCGACTTCATGCTTGCCAAAGATGTTCCCGGGGTTCCTCTATCCTTTGATGATGCCAAAAAGGGGGAAGAGGAATACCTTAAAGCAAAGAAAATCAAGTGAAAAGAAAGGAGCAATGAGAAGGAGCGGTGAGAAGGGAAAATCACCGAGGAAAATCAAATCAAGAAAGGAAAATCACGAGGGGGAAGGATCAAAAGATATGACCTTGATGATTGCACAAACCCCCCAACAGGTCCGTCACGGTGACATTATAAGCAAAGCAAACTCCCGTGACTCGACTTCGCCACTCCAAGACTGCTTTGTATCTATGGCCGAGAAGAGAAAAGAAATTGAAGCAGGATGAAGGAAGTGGAAGGAAGAATGGATGCCAGGGTGATGAACATCTTGAAAGAACATGGAGGCATTCCGTTGACAGAGACACGTATGCCATTTCGATGTCGGGACAGAGCCAAGATCGATTGACGAATTCAAAACGCTCGAATCAAGAATATTTTGCAAATATGTCCATGGCTCAAGCCGGGACTTGTATCGGGAAAAGGGTCTCACATTGTGTGAAGAAGTCGACAGACAAAGCAGACTTAAGCGATCACTCCTGGTCACTCGCTAGTCAATCACCGGGAAGAAGAAGACCCAAAGACAAGATACGCCTGCAGGTAGAGGAAGAAGCAAAGATGGAGGAAGAAGCTTGGACCAGGCCTCGCCCAAGAATATCGAATACGTAGATCCCGGAAAGAAAGGAGGGATCTACGGGCCGGGCTTGACCAAGTGGCAAATTTGCGAGTGGCTAAAACTAACGCCGAGTATGCAAAGAGAATAGAAGAAGAAAACAAAAGACAAACTCGGCTATGGCAGGAGAGACAGAAAGACTAAGGAAAGATGAAGCCGCCAGGGAAGGCATATGAGAAGAAAAAGAAGGCAAATTGACGACGAGAAAAAGAGAAGAAGAGAAGAAGATCTTGATCATCAAGAGAAAGAAGGAGACAAATAAGGAGATGAAGTGTTGTTGTCCAACCCTTCATGTATTTTATTATGTAAATACATACAATGTAAGTCTTCTCGTAATAGAGTTATAAATTTTTTTGTGAAGACAGTTATATACTACGATACACCTTGTAATTGATTGTGTTAAGTACAAGAATGATATGATCAATAAAAAGATTGATTCTCACAAGATACATTCTATGTCAATACACTATCTCGTATGTATCTTTGTTATTTACATATTTGTATGATCTAAGTTTTGGCATCATCAAAAAGGGGGAAATTGTTAGGAATTTTATTGTTTAGATTTTGATGAATGCCATGTTAAACTTAGAATAGAAAGTTGGCACCCCAATTCTTGTTGTAAAATGCATTGTAATGAATAGCCGCCAAGCCGAGTCAAGACAACCTACGCCCTAACATGCAAGAAGACAATCAAGATCGGAAGGAAGACTCACTGTGAGACAGTGAGTATGGCAAAGAAGAGTAGACGGAACACTATCAAGAAGCGGTGAGATGCAAATTGAGTGGAGCATCACCAAGTCAACTCAAGAAAAGCCAAGTCTCAAGTTGAAGTGTGTAAGAGTCATCCAATGATTGGAAGTTGACTCTAAGTCACCTGGGGAAAGCAAGGAAATGCAATCAAGTCGAGATAATCGTAAAAGAACCGTTGCACGTAAATCAAGAGATTTACTTAAACAAGTAATATCTCCATACAACCTTTCTTGGAGTGCTCACCCCGAAGCGTGCAAAAGGAATGAACCAATGGGAAGCACGACACCGTGTCGAACTCAAAAGGTGAAAAGAATAATTCATACGAGGAAACGGCAATTCCAAGAATCGCAAGCCAACGACGCAAAGTGACTTTCAAAAATAAGCCTATCTCTTCAACGGGCAAATTTTTGAAAGTTCACTATAAAAGGCCGAGGAGTTAGTTTGAGAAAAGTATGCATGAATGACACATACGTGAGATATACAAGCACATTAAAAAAAAAAAACAATCTCAATCCTCAAGCCTACATTCTCAAGTACATCAATCCAACACTTACCCGTGAAGGAAAGAGAGCTTCAACCAAAGTTGAAGAGGAAACCTTTGAAAACAAGGGTCTACTTTCCGGGAAGGATTGTAGAAAAGTTCAAAGTTGAACTAAGTCTTAAGCATTTGGAGGGCTTCGTGATCAAATCCAAAGAGCTTGAGCAAGTGAGTCAGTAGTAGCAAGGCAATTGCCCTGTGAAGAAGCCGAGTCGAACGAGAAGCCACCGAGTGATCAAGGCGTCTCCGTGATCGAGTCCCAAAGGATCAAGTCGGCCGTTGTGATCAAGACTTGTATCCTGATCTGCTACCACTTTGTAAACCGATCATTACTTAGTGGATTCCTCCAGAGTTGGAGAAGAGAGGAGTAGAAGAATTACCCCATCTTCGAACCTCTATAAAAACTTTATTGTGTCATTTACATTTCAAAGATTTAAATTCCTCGCACTTTTAATTGCTTATATCTCTTTGATAAATTTGCTATCCATTTGATAATTTACAAGTACTAAATCAAGCTCTAATATCTTGCTTAATCAAACTTAAGGGTGTTAAGTCTTCCAATGAAAATAAAAATACGGTGAGTTAAATTGTAGTCAACAAATGTGAGTTACTCCATCAACAAATTTCAACTGAAATCTGTTGAAAGATTAACTCTACCGAGTGACTAATTCGATTGTCCATCAAGGACACAATTTGTGTAGAATTAACTCAGAGATTTAAAAGGACTAAATCGAAAATTTGGTAAGGTTTATTCAACCCCCTTCTAAACCTTACACTTACACCCCTTGGGACCTACACAAAGGATCAAGTCGGGTTGTGTGATCAAGACTTGTATCCGGACTGTTACCACTTTGTATACCGATCAATACCTAGTGGATTCCTCCAGGAGTTGGAGAAGAGAGGAGTAGAAGAATTACCCCATCTTCGAACCTCTATAAAAATCTTATTGTGTCATTTACATTTCAAAGACTTTAATTCTTGCATCATATTTGTTTAATTTCACGACATATTTGCTATTCATTAGATAATCTCTAAGTACTAAATCAAACTCTAAATCTCTACTTAACCAAACTTAAGGGTGTTAAGTCTTCCGCTGAAAACAAACCACGGTTGAGTTAATTTAGACTTAACGGCCGTGAGTTATTCCATCAATACTCGATTGAGTCCGTTGAGAGACTAACTCTACTTCGATTAACTAAATTGGTCATCCACCAAGGACACAACCGTAGTATCAACTCGATTTTTTAAATAAAAAAAGGGACTAAATCAAAAATTTGGTAAGGTTTATTCAACCCCCCTTCTAAACCTTACACTTACACCCCTTGGGACTTACAGTAGGCTTGGTAAACCGGCATAAGTTTGGTAAATTGTGTCACGACTTCCATTTCGGGCGTGACAATTATAATCAACCATAGAAATGAACTTTGAGGATGAAAACATGAAGATGAAAATCCCATTTTTGAGCTTTCAATTTCAACCCTTATGAGTTTTTTTTTTATATAAATGATTTATGTTCACTTTTTGTTTATAGATATTTTATATCTAACTAGTAGTAGAATGATTATGTGTATTAATCTTATTTTAAAAATGAAAAAAAGTTCCCTTGTTGATCAGGTAATGGACGTCCAGAAGGGAAAAAAAATAAGTTGATGTTTTGTTTTAATAATTTAATGTGATAATTCTAGATTTTGTTTTTGATTTAGAGCGTTATTTAATTTATGATAATTTAAGTATGATATTAATGTGTTAAGATGATATTTAGAATATGTTTAAGTAATTGTTGGAGAAAAATTAAAAGTATTAAATGAACTTGAAAAGTCGATGTTAAGTGTCACGTTAACATGTTAGGGTTACAAGGCGATGACATAACGAAATGACGTAAAGTGATTTTTTGGGAAACGTGAGATTTCGAAAGATTTTCTTTAAAAAATGACGAGATTTTTCGAGACAATGTCGTATTTTTGAATAAGTCGAGAGTTTAAAGTCGGTTTATGATTTTATAAATTAAGAGTTCGATTAATCAAAAATTTTATCCGAAATGGGTAGTCATCGATTAATTATTTTTAGGTGATCAATTAAGAATTAATTGAATTTAATTAATCATACTTTGACTTTGAATTTTTATATTGACTTTGACCATTGACTTTGACTTTGGACAACTATTGTTTTTAAAGTTTTTAAAAGGAACCGAACACTCGATTTTTAGGATACTTGACTTTAAGGAACGTATTAGATTTTAATTAGTCTAAGAGACTAAATTACTCAATGATTATATACTTTGTCCTATGTCATTAAGTTGAAGAATTTAATTGTGTTAGGTGCGGCGCAATCGGATACTGATCTCATACAATCAATTTTATCACTAGCATTCTATTAAACTTCAAAGGTGGGTAAACTTTTAATTCGTAAGCATGTCGTATTGTTATACTATATCTGTCAATTCTCTATAGTTGCTAAAATATGCCGACGAGCTATGTAAGTTGCCAACGGGTGGGGATGACCCCTCGATGTCGAAAAGGGCCGACGGTCTATATATATTTGCCAACGGGTGGGAGATACTCCTCGGTGTCGAAAAATAATTTTTATTGCATTATGGTTGTTTTATCAATATAGTGTAGCCGCTTACGTTTCCCACGAGTTTCACAACTCACACCTTCAAATGTTTTTACATTTCGGATAATGATGATGAACCAAAGAACCGAGGTGTAGTGGTCCGCAACGTCGGCGTCGTTCTATATTTTCCCACTATTTAAAATTATATGTGTTTTGAGTAAACAATTTATGGTTGATGTAATATGAATAATGATGCATAACTCTTATCAAACCTTTATCACCTTTGCTACTTGATCTTAAGTTTATTTAAGAAATTCTAAGCCCTCATTTTGGTAATAAATTATTTTATTTATGCTTCCGCAAACTATTTATAAATACTCAAGTGTACCACGTGATGTTCTTAACCAAAATGAGTTTGGGTGTTACATAATTTTTTGAATCCGTGAATGACATATTTTATGTTTCCTTTAATAAACTAAATTATCTTAATGAACTTTGTGAAAATGGTATATGTCATGAAATCTTGAAATTGCAATGTCGTGAAGTTTATGAAACATCTAATGTCATGAAACTTATTAAAGTACAACCAAACCTAATTTTCTTTAAGAAACTGAAATTTTGCCCACCTTCACTTTGATCAACAAATTTCTCCAACAAATTTCTTACCCAAGCTTTCAACGGTTCCTGGAATGAAACCAACAATTATCATACATTATCCCTTACTATTTTTTATCATTATTAATTATTATTAGCATTTTAGTACTATTAATTTAGCATTACCATTTGGTTTATACGCATATTACTATTTTATTATTATTATTTTAGCATTACTTTATGGTAAGGTACGTGATTATCCATGATTTGAGATAACTGCATATATAATTACAGAATCTCCAGTAATGGGTTTAATTAAAATATGACTTGTTAATCTAATATAATATATTTACTTCAAAGTTGTCCTTTAGTCTCTCGATTAGTGGTGTCACATCCCAATTTTGTTATTCGGTAAAATAGAATAACACCCAATAAATTACAACTCTACATATTCATTAACTTAGGCTCGACAAGAACTATTATCTAAAGTAAAAATAACTAAAAACCATAAATACATCGGAAGTCTACAATACAATAATTTAGATAGAGTTGCAAGTAACCTATCTTTACAAAATAAAATTTGTTCAAAAGCTAATAAATAGGTTCGATTCATCCTGATTGGAAGTTTCTTGCCGGTCTCGTCGATCTCAAAATTTTCAATCTCTGAAAGGTTTTGCAAAAATCGCGGGGTGAGCAAAACGGGCTCAGTGGGTTGGGATCGGGGAATGCAGTAGTTGTTTAATTGAAAACGAAAATATTTCTTTTTGCTTGATCAAGGTATTTAGTGTGCTAAAAGATATTTATGATAGTAGTGCACAAAATATTCATTTACTGCAATGATTAATCAGTTTAATGCTAGAAATAATGAAAAGCACATTATGCAACGGTTAGTCGAGTACAGTAAATATTTTGCTTTTCACACGGATAATGGATATCTCAATTTTGAAGTAAAGATTCTCTTTTTCAAATAGAGATATCTCAGTTTTTAAAACAGCGATCGAACAATCAGTGAGTCCAAACAAGAACGTAAGGTTGGTGTACGTTGATTAGACACAGAACCTGTTCATTCCCCTTATATGACCTAAATAGAATTTGGCCGAAGCCTAGTCACCTTATCCCTCCCAGTTGGCTCGACGTCTTTTTAGCAATGGGCATTTACCCACAGATCGTCATATTCCGGAATATACCGTTCTACGGCCCAAATTTCGCCGCCGTCTCCGACCCGACAAGAAAATGGGAATACGTACATGGGTAGTTAAACAGAACCACAGCAACCTGTTCGATCCGTTGTATTTTGTCAAAGTGACATTTATTTGCCCAAAGGCCAAGTCAAGCAGTTCCAAGAGTTATAACGAAAGAGAAAATGTAATTTTAAACCATGAATTATACAATTTATGTTTTCTTTAACAAAAAGAAAAACAATCATAGATCAATCTTATATCATGAAATTGGCGTATATTGTGAGTTGCAAAATAGTTTAATGTCTTGAAGTTCATAAAATAGCTAATAGCCTAATACTATGAAATTAATGAAATTATGAGTAACCTAATTTCTTTAGAAAAATGATATTTTACTCACATTTAGTTCAAATGAAGCGAGAGGGCATCAAGGAACCAAGGCTCTTCTTGTGCTTCCTGCGAGCCGTCTTCTTCTCATCACTCTTTCCCACCTTTTTTTTTTTTTTTTTGAGGAAAACTCTTTTCCACCCTTTCCTTTTTTTTATTTTTCTATCTTTATTTTTGTAAGTGTGAGCTTGGTGTGCTTGTAATCTAAACTAGGTTTTTATCCTATGCGGGTGAATAAATTTGTCATGCCCCAAAATGGAAGCCGTGACATAATTTACCAAATTTATGCCAATTTACAAGCCGGCTTATTTATCCTCCAACATACGTCAATAGAACGATAAAATCCATACTAATTATAAATAAGGGAATAACTAAGTCGAGTATAGTTCAAAAGCGGAATCCGGAAAAATAAAAATACAACATAATTATTGTTCTCCGGGTCCTACGCCCGCTATTACATTAAATAAATTCAAAGTCTAAATCATCACAAATAAAATCCATCGTCTTAATAAAGTCCATAATACAATATATAACTAAGCTACGTCTTGAGATCCATCGTCGCCATTGTCCGATACAACTCTTCATCCTCCTGGTTGATAAAAGAGGTGGGGTGAGAAGAAAAATTCTCGAGTAGGGGGTCTTTGGTGTGCGAAAGTGTGGCTCGTTTTATGCACGGAAAATCATTTCATTGAAAACAATGTATGACGTGCATATGACTTTGTCTCGTTGTTTGTATAAAGATTTTCCATTAACCATTATGTTAGATTGGTGAGAATCAGTCAAACACTATTAATATTTTATTAAATTTACTTTTACTTTCAATCGGATAAAGTCAAGCAAATTATCCCACTTCCTCGATAAAGCCAAGCAAATTATCCCACGCCACTTTGATAAAGCCGAAGCAAATTATCCCACTTTACTTGGATAAAGCCAAGCAAATTATCCCACATCACTTGGATAAAGCCGAAGCAAATTATCCCACATCACTTGGATAAAGCCAAGCAAATTATCCGACTCGGATAAAGCCGAAGCAAATTATCCCACTTCACTTGGATAAAGCCGAAGCAAATTATCCCACTTTAAATTTTCACTTTACTTTTCACTTTCATTCTCATTTTCACTTCCACTTCACATTTCACTTTAAATTTCACTTTAAATTTCACGTTTCACTTCAAGTTTCACTTCACTTCATTTTTAATTCCACTTTACGTTTCACTTAAATTTTCACTTCAAAATTTCTCTTCCAAGTACTATCTTGCTCGTTCGAAAATTTGATAAAATCAGTTTAGCAAGTCTGGAGTGATCTTGGTCATACAATATCCGGTATTTATTTCAAAATAAAACTCGCGGCCTAGTTATCGGGCGGATAATCTAGCGGGTTTTACTATTTTGGTTCGGTGCATTACGTTCAAGCTCGATATTTTTATTAGATAAATACAAAAATTATATCTTAAAAGTTTTATAAGGTAGCCAAGTTAGAAAATATCAATTTTAATGCCCTTAGCAAATTTTAAAATAAAAATCAGTTTTACTAAGGATAAATATTCCCTTACCGGTTCTAAAATTCGATAAGTTTCAATTCTGGACTCGGAAAAAGGTAAGGTCAATTTAAAAAATTTCTAAATTTTTAGATATTTAAATTTTCCAGAGGCTCAAGACATATTTTATAAAAGTTGCAGAATCACCCTCTAGTTTCCAAAAATTTCTATTTTGACTTGCTATTTTAAAATTAGGTAAATCTTAAACCGAGAAAGATTTTGAGGTGATTCTAATTTTAAAAAACTTCTTTGGACAGTAATAAGTTCTGGTTAAAACAGTTTTGAAAATTTCAAAAGTTAGGTACCTTATTTTCAAAAATTACAACTTTGGCCCAAAAGCAATTTTTTGTCGTTAAAGGCTCGTTTCAAGTCGGATGGTTATGAAATTTGAACTAAAGGTTTAAAATATCATATTAAATAAATCTGCAAGTTTTCGAGATACCTTGACTGTCCCAGTTTTAAAAATTATAGTTTTAGTCCTTTAAGTTTTACAATTTTATATTTTGATATCAAACTTGTTCCTTATTGTATTTTATTGCCGGAAGGGGTCCCAATCTTTCAAGTCACTTCATATATGAGATTTACAGATTATTGGGTCCAATATTTCGAATTTTTCAGAGGTGGCCTTCACAGTTGTTTATTTTTACACTTTTGGCCCAATATTTCACAATAATTACAAAAATAACCCAAGCTTCGATTTTTCTTGCACACGTTACAAGTCCAGAATTCTAATAATATATAAAAACTTATTTTAAACATTTCTAAAATATATTTTAACATTCATAGCATCATAAATCATAAATGCATAATGATGAACAATTTTATCAATATTTTATGCAAAACAAATATCATACTCGTCTTTTTTTTTCTCAAAATTTTATTAAAACATAAATCTCATAAATACTTGATAAAATTCATAAAATATCATATATTCACTTGAACATGCATTTTTGTGCACTAGCGAAAAAATGATGCATTTTTGTAGAAACATTTTCACCCACCTCGTAGTAGTTTTTTGGGTTGTGGTTTAAAATGGAGATTTTCTTAAGAATCAAAGCTCTTGGTTCAAACTAAATGTCAATATATACATATTTTGGTATTAAAATTGAGGTCTCAAGTCCAAGGAAAATATCTTAAAATAAATGGGTTAATTTTTACCTTAATATCCTCAAGTAGTCGCCAAAAATGAAAATTTTCTTCAAACTTCTAACTTCAACTTGAGATGGTGTAGGTCAGCCCCTAAGCTCCAAAATTTCATATCCTTAAGTCAAAACTAATTCTTCATGTTGTCAAGAGGAAAATGCTAAACCAAAATTTTCTCACCTTAAAGTGTGTAGTCTTTGAATTTCTTCTTCAATCTTGTAGTCAAGTCTAGGTATCTAATTCTTCAAGAGATAATCTACTAGGAGTACAAAAATGATTCATCATGTTAGGAATTGGAGGTATATTTTTGAAGTTTTAAAGAGGTAAAAATGAAAATAGAGAAAAAAAAATTCTCACCTTACTTGGTAACTTTTGACCACTTTAGAGTTTTTTGGAAGTGTTTTTGGTGTGTACTTGTCCAAGGACGAAATGAAGAAGGTTGGAATGTTTAATTATATAGAGAAAGAAAATTGGATCCCCCCTAAATCATAGGAGCCGTATGGTGCTTGAGGAGAATTCCTTGTCTTGGATAATTGTTTATTTGTCATTGAATTGTTGGAGGAAAAGCAAAATTGGATCGCACCCTAAATCCTAAGGGCGAAAGGTAAGGTTTGTAGGAGGAGAATTTGCTTATCTTGCTCATTGTTTAACACCTAATTTGTTTGAAAAAAAAAAAAGCTCTCCCCCCATATGCCTATGGCGAAAGTTGGGTGGGAAATAATATATTTATTATTATTTTTTATTTTATATTTTTTTGATTAAGATTGAAACTTATTAGGTTTAGATATATATATATACATATATATATAGGAGGATAAAAATAAAGATGTGAAATAACAAAATGTGTATTTTCTCAAAATAAATTGGGATTTGGTTAGAAGTGTATTCCAAAAATAAATTGGAAGTTGGTTGAGATGAATTATAGAATAAGATGAAATATTTGAATAAATTTAAATGTACTCCTAAATTTTTAGGGTCTATTATTTCTAAAGTCGTAGTTAACCGATCAAGTAATAATACTAGAGGAGAATATAAAATAATTAGGCTCGAAAATGAGGAAGGCGTAATTGGCGTTGGAAGGAATAAATAAATAAGAATCGGGTCACGTTTCATTAATAATGGGTTCTTGTTACTTAACCAAATAAATAAATCACTAAACAATGTCGTATCTCACGTTGCTAAAATTCGGGGCGTCACATTCACCCCTCCTTAAAAGAATTTGGTCCCCAAATTCCTCTTAAAATAGTTCCGGGTATTGTCTTCGCATATTGTCTTCAATATTTTGGTTGTTTCCATTACGTCCCCGGTAAGACCTCAATGGTGAATTCAATTTCCCTATCGGAAGGAAGGGCGGTGAGTCCTTGTGGAAATACATCTGGGTATTCTGACACTATAGGCACTTTGTGGATTTGAGTCTCTACTTTAGGTTTGTTAGTTACAAATGTCAAGTATCCACGTGCCCGCTTTGTGATTGCTTTCCTACCCTTAATGGCAGAAATGGTTGGAGCCATCTTGACTCGTGCTCTTCCCGATAATTCTACTATAGGCTTTCCAGGTTCACACAACTTAATAGTCTAATGACGACAGTCCATTTGTGCATGATATGTAACAACCAATCCATACCAAAATTAACATCATGCTCATATATAGGTAACAAAATCAAATCAACAGGAAAGGTCACATCACCAATCTTTATTTTGCATGCCTTATACATAACATCCGTTATTTGCTTGCGCCCATGGAAGTTGATACTTCTAAGCATATAGGCATACGCTCCATGCATGTATAAACATGTTGTACGTAATGTGGTGCAATAAATGAGTGTGATGACCCGGGGTCAAATAGCACTTTAGCATAATGGTTAGATGATAGAAGCGTACCTTCCACCACATTGGTTGTTTCGGGAGCATCATGTCCCGCCAAGGCAAATACTCGGGCTGGTACCCTCGCTGGGTTATTCGGTCCATTCCTAGATTTATGAGGTGGTACGGGTTTATTTTCAGGTGTGGAAATCATTGGGCAGTCACGTAGTTTATGCTGATCGCTGCCACATTTGAGGCATTTCCCTTGTTTAAGCCAACACTGATCTGGTGTATGTCCCGGCTTGCGGCAGTGAGAGCAAGTTATGCTTTGCACATGTTGTTTCCCATTGTTAGTCGATCCAGTTCCACCCCTTTGGAATTTTGTAGACGACCCGATTGTTTTCTCAATTATAGGCCTCTTTGATCCCGATGCCTTGTTTTGTTGAATTTGCCCGATTCGGTTCAAACCCATTTCTACACGAGAGGCAGCCCTAACCGCAGCAGAGTATGTGTTGGGAAATCATTTTATAGATTTTGATGAATGCCATGTAAAACTTAGAATAGGAAGTTGGCACCCCATTTTTGTTGTAAACTGCATTGTAATAGATAAGGCTGGTCAAGTGAGTTAAGTCGGCCTATGCCTAAACATGCAAGAAGACAACCGGAGACTAGAAGGAAGACTCCTTGCAAGACAGTGAGTATGGCAAAGAAGAGAAGACGGAACTCGATTGAAGGTGCGGTGAGATGCACGGTGAGTAAAGTATCGATCCAAAGTCAACTCAAGAAGCCAAGTCTCAAGGTTGAAGTGATGAAGAGTCATCAAATGATTGGAAGTCGACTCAAGTCACCTGGGGATGTGAAAAAAATGTAGTCAAGTCAAGACAATCGAAAGAGATCCGTTGCAGATGAAATCAAGAGAATTACTTAAACAAGTAATACCTTCATACTACCTTTCTTGAAGTGCTCATCCCCTTAAGTGTGCAAAAGGAATAAACCAATGGGAAGCACCGCACCATGTCGAACTCGAAAAGCTAAAGAACAATTCATACGAGGAAGTGGCAATTCCAAGGATCGCAACAAGACAAGCCAACGACCACAAGTGACTTTCAAAAATAAGCCTATCTCTTCAACGTGCAGATTTTTGAAAGATCACTATAAAAGGCCGAGGAATAACTCGAGAGAAGGTTACTTGAACCACGAACATTTCAAGGAAACATTTGAAGCTGTAACCTAAAATATTCTCAAATCATTCAAGATTAATCCTCAAGCCTACATTACGAAGAAAATCAATCCAACACTCACCTATGAAGGAAAGATAACTTCAATCAGTTGAAGAGGAATTTTTTGAAGAATCATGGGGTCTACATTCCACGGAGGATTGTAGGAAGGTTCAAGGTCAAACCAGTCTCAAGGTTTTGGAGGGCTTCGTGATCAAATCCAAGAAGCTTGAGCAAGTGGGTCTGTAGTAGCAAAGGCGCCTGCCCTGTGAAGAAGGCCGAGTCGTGCGAGAAGCTTGATGCATGACCAAGGCATCTCGGATCGAGTCCCAAAGGATCAAGTCGGTTGTGTGATCAAGACTTGTATCCGGACTGTTACCACTGTATATTGATCAATACTTAGTGGATTCCTCCAAGAGTTGGAGAAGAGAGGAGTAGAAGAATTACCCCATCTTGAACCTCTATAAAAACTTATCGTGTCGTTTACATTTCAACACTTTAATTCCTCGCATCTTATTTATTTAACTCTGTGATAAATTTGCCATCCAATTGATAATCAACTATGTGCTAAAACCAAGTATTAAAACAAACTTAACCAAATTCAAGGGTGTTAAGTCTTCCATTTGAAAACAAATCACAATCGAGTTAAGTCTTTAGTCAAAACAGTGAGTTATTTTATCAACGGCTCGGTCGAAAGTCGTTGAGTGACTAACTCTCACGATTAACTAACTTAGTTTGTCCATCAAGGACACACGGTGTGAAGTACTAACTCGATTACTTAAAAGGACTAATTTGAAAAGTTGGTAAGGTTTATTCAACCCCCTTCTAAACCTTACACTCACACCCCTTGGGACCTACAAGTGGTATCGAGCGGTTGGTTCATTGAGCCTTCCGCAGTTCTTGAACTAGATCTCCAAATTTTTCAAAGTCCTGTTTTTAGCACTTAAGTTTTCAAAACTCCTTTTACTATCAAAAGTTATTATCATGGAAGCAAATTTGACAGGCATCCCTATGTTCACAATTGAAGAATTTGATGATTGGAAAATTCGTATGCGAGGCTCATCTATCAAAGATTACATGATGAGATGTGGATAGTGATAGAGGACGGGCCACCGCAAATTTTAAAAGTGAACACACTGTAAGGAGAGCTGCGGTGAAGGTGAAGAGGATGTTGCTCCCGGACGGCTATGGTTGAAAAACCAATAGCATAATGGACAAATGATGATGAGAAAAAGATATAACATGGACAATGTGGCCAAGGACATTCTTTACAAAACCTTGGACAAAGCCATGTTCAATAAAGTCAAATCATGCAAAACGGCTAAAGAAAATGGGACAAGCTAACATTGATTTGTGAAGGCTCAGAGCAAATCAAGGAAAATAAATTATCGTGGTTGTACAGTAAATTTGAGAATTTCAAAATGATCGCGAGGAGAGACCTTGGATCAAGCTGGATGCTCGGTTCACGTAAATTACCAACGAGCTATCTCGCACTTGGAAAAGAATATACACGAGAAGGAAATGTGTATGAAGATCCTAAAAAGTCTCCCCAATTGAATGGGAAATGAATGTCATGGCACTAAGACATTCCATGGACCTATCCAAGACATCCAACCATGAGCTATTCTCGGATCTCAAAGCCTACGAATTTGAGCCGAGAAGAAAAGACAGGAAGAGACAATTTGTACCCAAAACAACTGCTCTAATTGTCAAAGATGGGAAGAGAGTCGAGGTCAAAGAGGCAATTGACCCGGAAGAAATAGCCACGATAATTAAAAGATTTAACAAGTTCTTTAACAAGAACTACAAGAGAGGAAAGGGTGAATCTTCGAGAAGACACTCGGCTCCCACCAAAGAAATACATATGAAGTAATTTTCAAAGAGCGACAATCCAAGAATGGAAAAAGAGCTGATCAAAAGGTTGAAAATCTATCTTTGAACCGCAGGCAACCAGTCACTATGCCATTGATTGCCGATATCCTATAGTCAACAAATACAAGAATGAAGAAGAAAGAAAGGTCTTGAGAGAAAGAAGACAAGAAAAGAAAAAGGCAATGTTGGCTGCGCAAAGATCTGCCGAGACACCAAGTCAAGAGACACAACTGATTGAGAGTAGTGAAGCCGACTACTCAAGTGACTCGAAGAAGAAGCCTTGATCGTTTGATGGCCAAGGAGCAAGACCAACTCGACCAAGAAGATGAGGTACACTCTAACTCATCACACTCGGATTCTAGTGATAGTGATTGTGACACACACACTTCATCACCCACTCGATCTTTATGATTCATTAGGCAAAATGATGAAAGATTTTGAACACATTAAATCCTCACACACTACTAAATGAGGATAATAGCCTACTCAAGAGTCAAAACTCACGGTGACTAAGGAGCCGAGTACTCTAAGTCAAATAGCCGATGAGAATGAAAGCCTAAAGACCGAAAAATGTTATGCTAATAGCGAGAGATAGCTGCTATAGAGAAGAGGGAAAATGACCTCAAAAATGTGATTGCCTCATTCACTAAGGCATCTAAATCATTGGATGATCTTATTATGAGTCAAAGAGAATGTGGAGACAAGACAGGCTTAGGATTTAATCCCTCTGTGCTATGTCAAGCTCCAAAAGTGATTTTGGAAAAGGATCTTCAAGCAATGGAAGTATCTCAAAATCCAAAACTCCAAATGGTGCACACACATCCATTCCAAAGCACAATCACAAGCAAACTGGCCTTGGCTATAAAGGAAAAGGAAAACAACTTGTTGAGTGTCTTTGAGAGGACAGTGAGAAGAAATCCGGTGAGTTCCTCAAAAACTCCAAACAGAAATACTCTGTAAAGAAGAAACAGAGCTACCAAAAACCCCAGAAGTTCTATAAAAGAAATACATATGAAGGGAATGGTAGAAAGCACCAAGCCAAGTCGATTGGAATAATGTGAACTATCGCAAAGACCTATGGAATATAAGCCCAAATGGCAAAGGCCGAACTCAAAGAAAGGCCATTCCAAAGGTATAAGAGCTTTCATCAACACACATATGCACCTAGGCACTACACTCGGAGACATCACAACTACCCAAAGAGGGTAATTGCTAAAACACCTACACAGGCATACGGACAAAAGAGACGAGTTGTATGAACCTAGAACCCCCAAGAAATTTGCTAAAGTTAATTATGATTATGGCATCGATAGATGGCAATCTCTTAGAGTCAAATCAATTGGCTATAGGTTGGTTGGATCATCTTACAATACTAACCCCTCGGGACCCGGACAAGTAACAACCGAGTGCCAAGGAACCTGGTACATGGATAGTGGTGGCATTCCCAGGACATATGATAGGAAACAAGAAAAATCTGTCAAAATTCAAGGAAGTCGAGGTGCAAAAGTCATATTTGGAGGAAATGAAGCTCCAGGAGAAATAAGAGGCATTGGATCCATCAAGAAAAATGGATTAGAAATCAAGATGTTGCATATGTTGAAGGACTCAACTTCAACTTGCTAAGCATCACCAACTCGCGTGACAAGGGTTATAATGTTGAATTTAAGGGGGTATATGCCAAATCAAGGATAATGAATCAAATGAAGTTGTGTTGCAAGGATGCGGACAAAAGAACATGTATGTCGTGGATTAGTCAATCGCAACACCAAGCACACTGTCTATTAGCAAAGAGCATAGTGAGTCAAGTCGGTTGTGGCACAAGAAGCTCGAGTCACCTGAATTTCAAAACGATTAACAAGCTTGCGGAAGCAATCTTGTGGAAGGACTTCGGACTCGAGATACAAGAAGGGAGTATATGTGACGATGTCGAAGGGAAAACAAATCAAATCATCATTCAAAGAAAAGACATGTCCATCTTCAACAAGAATATTGCATCTGCTACATATGGATCTATTTGGTCCATTGAACCAAACTAGCATAAGTGGGAAGAAATACACCTTGGTAGTAGTAGATGACTACTTAAGATATACATGGACAATATTCATGTGTAAGAAGAAAGAAACTCTCTAAGAAACTACCACAAACGGTGATGAAGAGGATTCAAAATGAGAAAAGTCAAACCATTATCAAAATAAGATCGACAGAGGAACCGAGTTTGTCAATGGTATAATAACTCGATATTATATTGAAAATGGTATTGGTCATGAATTATCTGCAGCAAGGACTCCACAAATGAGAATGGAGTTGCGAGAAAGAAGGAATAGAACTCTCAAAGAAGAAGAAGGACCATGTTAGTCAAGCAGGTTACCTAAAAGATTTTGGGTCAAGCAATAAACACAAAGATGCTACACTCAAAATAGATGCATGATAAACAGACGGTGACAAAGACTCCTATGAGATTTGGACGGGGAGAAAACCAAATATTGCATATTTTAGAATATTTGGATGTAAATGCTTCATCCATAACAATGGCAAAGATAATTTGATGGCTTTTGATGCTAAAGTCGATGAAGGTACCTTCTTGGGATACTCGGTGAAAGCAAAGCCTACAGAGTACTCAACAAGAGGACTATGGTTAGAGGAATCCATTCATGTGGTGTTTGATGAGCCAAATGTAAATGGAGAAGACATTGAAGAGTCGGTGATAAGTTTGAATCAACCAACCATGCGTAAGAGTCCCTATGTTGAAGTCAAGTCGAATTATAAACCCAGGATGAAGATGAGATAGCCGAGTCTCAAAAACAAATTGTAGAAAATCTGCGCTAAGTGATGACGAGAGAGTCGATCAAAGCAACATAGCTGCAAGATGATCGAATCCACTAACTTACTCCAACCGATGTAAGATGGCCGAGAGACCATCCACGTAACTAGTCATTGGAGATATAAGAGAAGGTGTCAAAACAAGATCCATAACTCAACAAGAAGCTATGTTCACATGCTTTATCTCACAAATAGAGCCTAAAGATGTGTCACAAGCATTGGATGACACACATTGGATTCAAGCTATGCAAGAATAGCTGAATCAGTTTGAAAGAAATAAAGTATGGGAATTGGTTCAAAGACCCACCCATCAAAATGTTATTGGCACTAAATGGGTGTTCATAAACAAGATGAACGAGGAAGGTTCTGTGGTAAGAAACAAAGCAAGATTAGTAGCCAAAGGATATTGCCAAGAAGAAGGGATAAATTTTGATGAAACATTTGCCCCTCGTAGCAAGATTGGAAGCTATAAGGATGTTTTTGCCTATGCACTCACAAGAATTTTATCGTATACCAAATGGATGTAAAGAGTGCATTCCTTAATGGTTTATTGGAAGAAGAAGTGTATGTTGAACAACCTCCAGGATTTGAGCGTAAGACTCTTGGAGATAAGGTATACAAACTCAAGAAAGCTCTATATGGATTGAAACAGCACCTAGAGCATGGTATGATACCTTGTCACAATTCCCGATCGAGAACGGATTCACAAAAGGCAAAGTGGATAGAACACTCTTAGAATTCAAGATGCGAAGAGTATATTGCTTGTTCAAATATATGTGGATGACATTATTTTTGGATCCACAAACAAAGAGTTGTGTGATAAATTTTCAAACCTCATGCAAAGCAAATTCGAAATGAGCATGATGGGAGTTGACATTCTTCCTTGGACTCCAAGTGAAACAACCGAAGGATGGAACCTTCATAAGTCAAACAAAATACACCAGAGATTTAATGAAGAAATTTGGCATGGAAGAGAAGTCTTACGTGAAAATACCAATGAATACATCGGTCAAAATGGACATGGATGCGGATGGCAAGCTGTAGATCAAACAAGATCTGACGAGCACTTATGGATCATTGCTTTATCTCACAAAGAAAAAGCCGACATCACCTTTTGTTGTAGGTGTATGTGCAAGATTTCAATCGCTCCAAAAGAAAGCCATATGATGCGACAAGAGGATCTTGAGATATTTGAAAGGAAGCCAAGAAGTTGGCTTATGGTATCCAAAGGAAGGTGGATTCAAGCTAATTGGCTATTCAGACTCTAAACTATTGGATGTAGAGTTGACAAGAAGAGCACCTCAGGCACATGTCAAATGCTTGGAAACAAAGCTAATTTCCTGGTTTAGCAAAAAGCAAAATTCAATAGCCACCTCTACTGGTGGGAGCGAGAATACATAGCCGTGGCAAGACATTTGTTGTGCCCAAGTCCTATGGATGAGACAACGGTGAGAGACTATGAAGTTGAAGAAAAGGAAATTCCAATCATGTGTGATAACACAAGTGCAATTGCAATCACTCAAAATCTGTTTTGCACTCAAGAACAAAGCATATCGATGTCGATATCACTTCATAAGAGATCATGTTGAAAAGAAGGACATCACCTTGGAATATATTTCAACCGATAAACAGTTCGACATATTCACAAAACCATTATGTGAGTCAAGATTTGAAGAACTCAAGCATGAGTTAGGGTTAATTGAGTGAGCCGTGACACTCGAGAAGACTCAAAGAAAAGAAATGCAACACGAAAAAGGAAAAAGAGCTAAACTCTCAAATCGGCTAAGTGAAATAGCAGATCGGAAAGACAACTGCATCGTCGAGTTTAGACAAATAATTTGAGTCACTAGAGAACTGTGAGAAGAAGAGTTAAATCGCCTAAGGGATAAGCCGAGTCATTTATGAGCAAAGTGACAAAAACGCATCGTTTTTACTAAGCGGGAATGTTTTTAAGAATGATGTCAAAGATAATTATGACGTGTAGAGGCAAAAGCGCACACCAAGCTTATGATTGCATAATAATGCTTCCGCATTAAATACGAGACATTAAATGCTAATCAACGTGCAAAATCTAAGCCGTTGATTTCGATCACATTCAAAACCACCCGCACGCCCTTTCATGAACCATACTTAAACCATTTTCATCCGTTTCTCTCACACATTACCAAAAACTATTCATTTCTCTCTCTCAAAAGCAAAGGCAAAAACTCTCTCTCAAAACCTTATCAATCTTCAAATCACCTTCTAAGTTTCGTTCGGTGAAAAATCTGAAAAATGGCATCTACTCATGATTTTGTCAAGCTAGGAAAGTAAATCCACACCGGTCTCTTTGTGGATTTCGAGGGTATGGTCAAACAGGGGTCCGATGAAGCTCGTAAAGAAGATCGTTGAAAAACTAGAAACGCTTGGCTAAAACCATTTCGGCGATGGAGTTTCCGATGACCTATGTGGAAGAGGTTTGCGTTCTACGTGAACGCCGAGATTCACGATGAGGGGATCAAATCCTCTCGTTCATGGGAAGGAGTTCATCATTACTTCCAAGGATTTGGCGTAAGAACGCTTTGCTCGTTACGCGGAAGGAACACGAGAAATCAATGAAGCCGATGTTGACTTGGCCGCTTGGAAGAAGTAGCCAAGACCGATCGTATCTTGAAAAGATAGTCTACTGACTAACAAAGAGGATCTTTGAAGGAGGACTACCACAAATTGTTGGACATCGTTGCCAAATGCATAGACATCAAATTTGGCGGCTTTCACCAACTCGTCAAAGCAAAATTGATCGTGAATGGCTTGCGATCATTGAAGAAAAGAAAGTGAATCAGGATGAGTTTGTCTACAAGAGACTCTGCCCGTAACGTTGGGAACACATCCTTCAAGGAGGGCGGAACGTTTGGAGGTTCCCTAGGATACGTCCGGTGATTGGCCGGTGATGGAGGTAAAAGGAGTCCCTCTTCGACATGGAAAGGCGTTCCATGTAAACAAGAGGATGTTTAGATCAAACCTCGATGGCGCACGAAGAGAGCCTACGCTAAGAGAGCGACACGAGTGAGGGGGTGACCTCGAAGATACATTGTCTCCTCTCCACCAAAGAAGAAGGTTGCCCTCGTGCTAAGAGAACGCACGCCCCTGAAGCAAAGAAAAACAAATATGTTCCCGCCCGCAGCCGAGTCACCGCCCGCAGCCGTGTCTCCCGCCCTCGCAGCCGCAAGAGAAGAAAGAATCCCAAATACCTTCTCCGGTTGTCAAGAAAAGGAGAACGATAAGCCAAGAAGGCCAGCTCCTCGAAGAAAACAACAAAGACGGCCCCCGCCGCCCAA
The DNA here is from genome assembly GCA_016081115.2 of Rehmannia glutinosa. Classification (NCBI taxonomy): domain Eukaryota; kingdom Viridiplantae; phylum Streptophyta; class Magnoliopsida; order Lamiales; family Orobanchaceae; genus Rehmannia; species Rehmannia glutinosa. The sequence continues at coordinate 26,734,182 of CM071937.1, forward strand.
GACTCGAAGAAACTCTATCCGAACGAAATCCCCCCCGGTACAAACAAGGAGAAGAAGAAGAATTTTCAAGCATTCCGAGCTTGAGAAACCTTGAGTCAGTCACCACTCGGTGGAGAAGATACCGAGAGGCTGCCTGGAGAAGTGGAGTCTCGTAAATGATTGATGAAAGCGCCAAGTCTCATTGAGGCCGATCAGCAGAGGCAACTTCGATGACCAGAGACAGCAATAGCCGAGAACAAGGCACAAACCGAGACAACCAAATCACTGTTAATAGGGTTGTCTCTCCACCGTAACATAAGGCTGCTGCCAAGGTGTCGAGCAAATGAAAGTCTCGCAAACCTTAATACCGGAAACGAGGGCCAAAGAGAATGATGAAGACGATGTAATCATGCACTCTCCATTGTATCCGACATCCAAAATCGCCTGCGAGAGTGGAGAAATGGAAGTCGAGCCTATCCAGAGTGCGGTTTGAAAATCCGCAGTTCATTCTCGAGGAAGAAGAACTCTTGATTTCTTGAGGTGGACACATGATCTTTGCAAGCCCTTGACGAGGATAATTGCATAAATATACTGGAAATTCGAAAAAGAAAATGAATGGGCTAAAGCGATTGAGGACGCAAAGGCACGTGAGAAGGCCAAAGATTCGCCCTCTCACCGGCACCACGTAACATACACATCCTCACTTTGACGCCCTATCGGAAAAATGATGAGGATCGGACCTGTTCTTCGCCACGAAGAGTTGCAAATGCAGCAAGCAATGCAAGAATCCGAATCCTTCATGAGCAAAGAATGATGGAGGGACCAGGAGAGTCCTCCAAAACACGGTGGAGATAGACCCAATGGGAGTGGTGCAAAGATATTGCCACCGTTGTTTCTGCCACCACTTCCCCACTCACTCGGAAGAAGGAATTAAGGCTGGCAATGAAACTAGGATAGTGGGGACCCCAAATCGAGCCAACCCCTAATGAAGGTGTCTTACCACTTGCCCCAACGGCTGAATACTCGGTGGAAATAATGAGTCCGGAGAAGAGTGACCCCATTCCAAGTCACTCACCGTGTGCCACCGAGGGGAAACTCCCTCCAATGCAGCAAGGTCGGAGGATCTTTGCGGTGACTCCACAATTAATCTAGGAGGCGAAGTGGAGAAGGAACAAACACAAAGTACACAGCAAGTTGTCATCAACGAGGCTCACGATTGAGACTGTCTCTCACCGAGGTGCCAACCGCTCTAAAAGGTGTCGATGACGCCGCTGCGATGCGATTGAGGCACGAGAAGGAACACCACGGGAGTTAACACTGGGGCGCGACGAAAGTGCAATCCATGGAGTTGAGAGTCCAATTGATGCCACCGCAGAAGACCCTAAGACGATTGACACGCCGAAAGGGATGTCAAGCCCTCGGCAGATTGAGACTGCAGGAGGTAATGAAGGCCAACGGGAGGTTGAGACTTCCAGGGTAAAAGAAGTCAAGTACGTAACATCCCTCCCGCTATCATTGATCCATCGAAAAGGAGATAAGTGCGCTTCACGATTCCCAGGATAATCCCGATGTAACCTTTTTGGGATCGGAAGGAGACGATGAAGCCGAGTCATCCCCCGTGGATCGATCCAAAAGACTCGGTGAGGATGTTCCAACCACGAGTAAGTCGACCTCAAGACTACTCGTCAAACTTTCAACTTTGATGATGAGCCACCCATGGAAATCTCATCATCGTCCGATGACGCTCGATAAGGCCGAGGACCAGTCAACTCACTTGGAAAAACCAATTTGAGACCGACGAAGCTGTTGAGACACTGAGGCTCACCAAGTCGGGTCAACTTCCCAACAGACCCAACAAACAGAGTCCCACTGCGCGCAGGCTCCCCAAGCCGCAGCGGAGTTCGACTCCACAAGGAACTTCACGAGCACCACTCATCATTGAACAAATCCCGGTTGCCCGTGATGATCCCTTTGTAGAATCATTTCCCTTCTCTCTGGAGGTACCCGACCTCCTGAAGAGTCGAAAAAAAGATCTCGAGCGCTTCCACAGACACTGATCCTGTCATTCCATCGATACCATCGTTCGGACTGACTATGATTTTGACTTTGTTGGCCGTCACCAAAAACAGATGGAACAATGAAGTTCGGGAGGTGTTCAAAGCATTATTTGCTGAAATTGAACGGATGGAGAGGCACCAGGCCTCGATGGACATGAGACTGGATAACAGAGATGCCAACCTTACTGCTGACTTGAGAGGCATAATAGTCAGAATCCGGGAGTGGTGGCAATAGCAGCAAACAATGCGTGTGGAACAAGCTAGATATTTCTGAACATTGTTCAACAAGTTGTTGGTCTGGCGAGCTGAGAATGCTGATGCAAAGACAAAATTGAAAGAACACATTGAGCAAATGCATGAATCTCACACTGCTGAGATAAAGCTGTTGCGTGAGCAAAATAAGAATGAGCTCCTGCGTATGGAAGAAAACATGGATCGAAAATTCAGCCTTCTCATGGCTGAGATGAAGTTGATTAAAGCTGAATCCAACGCTACTCGCTCTGAGTTTCGCGCAGCATACTCCGCAGCAGACTCGAAGCAGAACTCGGCTATCAGCAGACTCGACTTCCTGCTTGCTAGTTTGTTTCCAGGGGTTCCTCTCTCCTTTGATGATGCCAAAAAGGGGGAAGAGGAATACCTAAAAGCGCTGAAGGGATCTGAAGTTGAGAAGGAGGGAGCAGCTGTGAAGGCAAAGACAGCTGAGGAAGTATTAAAAGAAAAGAAAGGGAAGTCTGTTGAGGGGGAAGGATCGAAAGATGTGACCTTGATGATTGCTAAAACCCCCCAACAAAGTCTTGTCACAGCTGATATTATCAGCAAACTCTCAGTGACTCTGCCACTCCAACACTGTACCAATGGCTGAAAAGAGAAAGACAGTTGAAGCAGGAATGGAGGAAGTGGAAGGAAGGATGAATGCCCGAGTTATGGATATTCTGAAACAACATGGAGGCATTCCAGTAGACAGAGACACTTATGCCATCTCAGATGCCGGAACTGAGCCAAGATCAGTTGATGAATTTAAAACGCTCGCATCTGAAGGATACTTCGCAAACATGTCCATGGCTCAAGCCTGGGACTTGTACTGGGAAAAGGGTCTCACACTATGTGAAGAAGCTGACAGGCAGCAGACTACTGGCAGTCACTCTGCTGGTCACTCCGCTAGTCACTCAGCTGGGAAGAAGAAGACCCCAGTACAATACACGCCCAGAGGTAGAGGAAGAAGCAGTGGTGGAGGAAGAGGTTTCAGACCTAGATCTCTACCCAAAAACATTGAGTACATAGATCCAGGCAAGAAAGGAGGGATCTACTGGGCTGGTTTTGATGAAGTAGCCAATCTGCAAGTGGCTAAGAACAATGCTGAGTATGTGAAAAGAATTGAAGAAGAAAATAAAAGACAAACTCAGCTATGGGAGGAGAGACAAGAGAGACTAAGAAGAGATGAAGCTGTCCCGGAAGGCGTATGAAAAAAAGAAGAAAGCAGCTGAAGATGAGAAAAAGAAAAGAAGATCAGAAGATGACAGAGCTGAAGAAGATGAAAGAAGGAGGAAGCGAAGGAGATGAAGTGTTGTTGTCCACCCCTTCATGTATTTTACTATGTAAATACATTTTATGTAAGTCTTCTGTATACTATATAAAACTGTACAAACTCTATACTTGTGTAAACATAGGACAACATGGTTAGCTTAAGCCCCGGTTAAACTCTGATACATTTTTGTTGGTTTAAGCTCTGATACACTCTGTAAACAGCTATGTAAAGAACAAGGATGTTATGATCAATAAAAGATCGATTCTAAACATACATTCTGTGGTTCTACATTTGTCTGTATGTATCTTTGCTGTTAAATAATTGTATGGATGTTTTAAGTTTTGGCATCATCAAAAAGGGGAAATTGTTGGGAAATCATTTTATAGATTTTGATGAATGCCATGTAAAACTTAGAATAGGAAGTTGACACCCCATTTTTGTTGTAAACTGCATTGTAATAGATAGGGCTGGTCAAGCTGAGTTAAGTCAGCTATGCCTAAACATGCAAGAAGACAATCGGAGACTAGAAGGAAGACTCATTGCAAGACAAGTGAGTATGGCAAAGAAGAGAAGACGGAACTCGATCAAGGTGCGGTGAGATGCGGTGAGTAAAGTATCGACCAAAGTCAACTCAAGATGACCAAGTCTCAAGGTTGAAGTGACAGAAGAGTCATCAAATGATTGGAAGCTGACTCGAAGTCACCTAGGGATGTGAAGAAAATGTAGTCAAGTCAAGACAACTGAAAGAGATCCGTTGCACAGAAATCAAGAGAATTACTTAAACAAGTAATACCTCCATACTACCTTTCTTGAAGTGCTCAACTTAAACAAAAGGAATAAACCAATTGGAATCATCGCACCATGTTAGAACTCAAAAGTCAAGAACAATTCATACGAGGAAGTGGCAATTCCAAGGATCGCAACAAGACAAGCCAACAACCACAAGTGACTTTCAAAAATAAGCCTATCTCTTCAACGGGCGATTTTTGAAAGATCACTATAAAAGGCCGAGGAATAACTCGAGAGAAGGTTACTCGAACACGAACATTTCAAGCAAACATTTGAATCAGTAACCTAAAATATTCTCAAATCATTCAAGATTAATCATCAACCTACATTACGAAGAGAATCAATCCAACACTCACTGTGAAGGAAAGATAACTTCAATCAGTTGAAGAGGAAATTTTGAAGAATCAAGGGTCTACATTCCACGGAGGATTGTAGGAAGGTTCAAGGTCGAACCAGTCTCAAGTTTTTGGAGGGCTTCGTGATTAAATCCAAGAAGCTTGAGCAAGTGGGTGTAGTAGCAAGCGCACCGCCTGTGAAGAAGCCGAGTCGCACGAGAAGCCACCTGCGTGACAAGGCATCTCGTGATCGAGTCCCAAAGGATCAAGTTTTGTGTGATCAAGACTTGTATCCGGACTATTATCACTCGTATCTTGATCAATACTTAGTGGATTCCTCCGGAGTTGGAGAAGAGATGAGTAGAAGAATTACACCATCTTCGAACCTCTATAAAAACTTATCGTGTCATTTATATTCAAAGACTTTAATTCTCGTATCTTATTTATTTAACTCTCTTGATAAATTTGTCATCCAATTGATAATCAATCTGTGTGCTAAAACCAAGTATTAAAACAAACTTAACCAAATTCAATGGTGTTAAGTCTTCCAATGAAAACAAATCACAATCGAGTTAAGTCTTTAGTCAAAACAAATTGAGTTATTTTATCAACGGCTGGTCGAGTCTGTTGAGTGACTAACTCGTTTATTAACTAACTTAGTTGTCCATCAAGGACAACATTTTGTGAAGTACTAACTCGATTACTTAAAAGGACTAAATTGAAAAGTTGGTAAGGTTTATTCAACCCCCTTCTAAACCTTACACTCACACCCTTGGGACCTACAAGTATGTATCCATTTCCACTGTCAATAGTTGTTTCTGTAGATCTAATCTCAATCCTCGAGTAAATTTATACAATTTGTCCACCTTAATACTTATGGAGCCCAAAGCATACTTTGACATCGGTGAAATTACGACCAGATCGGGCCACGGCCATACTCCCCGCCTCAAATGGTGAAATTCGTCACGTCTCGCTTCTCGGACAACTTGAGGAATGTATTGGTCCCCGATTCGACAAAAATTGTCCCACGTCTTTCGGGTTCGGTCTTGTTCCCACCTTCTCTCCATAGATTTCCACCAATCACGAGTGGTGGATTCCAATCGAAATACCGCTAAGGTAACTTGTTGTTCCCCGGTATATTGTAGGGCAGCAAAAATGTTTTCCATTTGTTCAAGCCAATCCTCAGCCTTGGCATCATCCGATTCCCCCTGGAAGACGGGTGGATCGAAACGCAAGAATCGTTCCAACACCCGATCATGTTTTCCCGCACGGTTCCTCGCACATTCGGTTTTGACCGGTTTGTTGTAGGAATAGTAAGATCATTGAAGGGCTTGTGTAATCGATCGAGCCCGGTGGGGAGGTGGTGGAAGTTCGGGCGATGGATTTTCTCTCTGCGGAGGGTTAAGGTTTTCCCTGTCCACGTTACGTGGTCTCCCTCTGCCTCTTTGACCAGTCATCTGTGTTTAGAATAATTAGCATGCACTCACTTATGTAGATAAAATTATGAGCTATGGTACAACAATTAATAATGTATAATATCTAATTTAACGAAGCAATTATTAAGGAATTATTTGTTATAAACTATCCAATAGTGGTGATTCCCATTACAGGCGACTTCTTCAAGAAAACTATTCTCTTTTTGGAGCTCGGTGTAAGTTTCCTTCTTACAAACCGAGCTCTGATACCATAACTGTCACGCCCCAAAATGGAAGTCGTGACACAATTTACCAAACTTATGCCAGTTTACCAAGCCGACTTATTTATCCTCCAACATACGTCAATAGAAAGATAAAATCCCGACTAATTATAAATAAGGGAATAACTAAATCAGAGTATGGTTACAGCGGAATCCAGAAAAATAAAAATACAACATAATAATTGTTCTCCAGGGTCCTATGCCCTGCTATTACATTAAATAAGTTCAAAGTCTAAATCATCACAAATAAAATCCATCGTCTTAATAAAGTCCATAATACAATACATAACTAAGCTACGTCTTGAGATCCATCGTCGCCATTGTCCTGATACAACTCTTCATCCTCTGGTTGATAAAAGAGGTGGGGTGAGAACAAAAATTCTCAGTAGGTGGGTGCTGGTGTGCGAGTGTGGCTCGTTTTATGCACGGAAAATCATTTCATGGAAAACAATGCATGACGTGCATATGACTTTGTCTCGTTGTTTGTATAAAGATTTTCCATTAACCATTATGTTAGATTGGTCAGAATCAGTCAAACACTATTAATATTTTATTAAATTTACTTCCACTTTCAATCGGATAAAGCCGAAGCAAATTATCCCACTTCCCTTGGATAAAGCCAAAGCAAATTATCCCACTTCACTTGGATAAAGCCGAAGCAAATTATCCCACATCACTTGGATAAAGCCGAAGCAAATTATCCCACTTCACTTGGATAAAGATAAACAAATTATCCCACTTTAAATTTTCACTTTACTTTTCACTTTCATTCTCATTTTCACTTCCACTTCACATTTCACTTCACATTTCACTTTAAATTTCACTTTAAATTTCACGTTTCACTTCAAGTTTCACTTCACTTCATATTTCACTTCATTTTTAATTCCACTTTACGTTTCACTTAAATTTTCACTTCAAAATTTCTCTTCCAAGTACTATCTTGCTCGTTCGAAAATTTGATAAAATCAGTTTAGCAAGTCCGGAGTGATCTTGGTCATACAATATCCGGTATTTATTTCAAAATAAAACTCGCGGTCTAGTTATCGGGCGGATAATCTAGCCGGTTTTAATATATTCGGTTCGGTGCATTACGTTCAAGCTCGATATTTTTATTAGATAAGTACAAAAATTATATCTTAAAATTTTTATAAGGTAGCCAAGTTAGAAAATATCAATTTCAATGTCCTTAGCAAATTTTAAAATAAAAATCATTTTTACTAAGCATCAAAAATCATAAAAGCATAATGATGAACAATTTTAAAAATATTCCTTACGGTTCTAAAATTCCCTTACCGGTTCTAAAATATATTTTAACATTCATAGCATCATAAATCATAAAAGCATAATGATGAACAATTTTATCAACATTTTATGCAAGAAAAATATCATACTCATCTTTTTTTTTTTTCTCAAAATATCATTAAAACATAAATCACATAAATACTTGATAAAATTCATAAAATATCATATTTTCACATAAACATGCATTTTTGTGCACTAGTAGAAAAAATGATGCATTTTTGTAGAAACATTTTCACCCACCTCGTAGTAGCTTTTGGTTGTGGTTTGAAATGGAGATCTTCTTAAGAATCCAAGCTCTTGGTTCTAGCTCTCAAAGTTCAGTCCCTAAATATCAATATATCCATATTTTGGTGTTAAAATTGAGGTCTCAAGTCCAAGGAAAATATCTTAAAATAAATGGGTTAATTTTTACCTTAATATCCTCAAGTAGTCCCCAAAAATGAAATTTTTCTTCAAGCTTCTAACTTCAACTTGAGATGGTGTAGGTCACCCCCTAAGCTCCAAAAATTCATATCTTTGAGTCAAAACTAATTCTTCATGTTGTCAAGAGGAAAATGCTAAACCAAAATTTTCTCACCTTAAAGGTGTGTAGTCTTTGAATTTCTTCTTCAATCTTGTAGTCAAGTCTAGTTATCTAATTCTTCAAGAGATAATCTACTAGGAGTACAAAAATGATTCATCATGTTAGGAATTGGAGGTATATTTTTGAAGTTTCAAAGAGGTAAAAATGAAAATAGAGAAAAAAAATTCTCACCTTACTTGGTAATTTTTGACCACTTTAGAGTTTTTTGGAAGTGTTTTTGGTGTGTACTTGTTCAAGGATGAAATGAAGAAGATTGGAATGTTTGATTAGATAGAGAAAGAAAATTGGATCCCCCCTAAATCATAGGAGCCGTATGGTGCTTGAGGAGAATTCCTTGTCTTGGATAATTGTTTATTTATCATTGAATTGTTGGAGAAAAAGCAAAATTGGATCTCACCCTAAATCCTAAGGGCCGAAAGATAAGGTTTGTAGGAGGAGAATTTGCTTGTCTTGCTCATTGTTTAACACCTAATTTGTTTGAAAATAAAAAAAAAAAGCTGCCCCCCCCCCCCCATATGCCTATGGCCGAAAGTTGGGGGGGAAATAATATATTTATTATTTTGTTTTTATTTTTTTTATTAAGATTGAAACTTATTAGGTTTATATATATATATATATATATATATAGGAGGATAAAAATAAAGATGTGAAATAATAAAATGTGTATTTTCTCAAAATAAATTGGGATTTGGTTAGAATGTATTCCAAAAATAAATTGGAAGTTGGTTGAGATGAATTATAGAATAAGATGAAATATTTGGATAAGGGTCGAAATGTACTCCTAAATTTTCGAGGGTCTATTATTTCTAAAGTCGTAGTTAACCGATCAAGTAATAATACTACAGGAGAATATAAAATAATTAGGCTCGAAAATGAGGAAGGCGTAATTGGCGTTGGAAGGAATAAATAAATAAGAATCGGGTCACGTTTCATTAATAATGGGTTCGTGTTACTTAACCAAATAAATAAATCACTAAACAACATCGTATCTCACGTCGCTAAAATTCGGGGCGTCACAAAATTAGTAGAATATATATACATTATTTGGTGTCAGGGGAGGCGGTAGATGATAGTTATACAATATTATATATATATCCGAAACTTGTCAAAGTTATATACATATATATGTATATGTCTATATGTATGTACTAGCTATTTTCACATATATAAATGCACAAGGATATGTAACGTTAGGGGGTTAATTTCGGACCCGACACGCAAATCCGACACGAACCTAACACGAAATTAATAGGTATGGGTTCGGATCGAAATTGGGTCGAACCCGAATAACATGTCAATTAAACAGGTCGGGTTCGGGTCAACCTACTATGACTCATTTAACCCGTCTAGCCCGTTTATGAATTTAAAAGAAAATTAAGTAAATAATTAATTGTAAGAATAAATAACAAACAAGACATATCTTTAAAACTTAAATGATAAAACCTCCTTAATTATGTATTTGTTATTATTATTCGAGTCTTTTTGAATATTGTCCTTAAAATATGATTAATATGTTATGTTATTTATGCAATTATGTTATTTCTTTTTTTATGTTGTGAATTGTGATATATTTTTATTGATTAAATAGTGTGTGATAGTGATTGATTTTAAAAAGATAAATTTATTCAGTTAAAACTATTAAATATATATAAAAAAAATTATTAGACGGGTTACGCGGGTCGGGTCCGGGTTACCTGTGAAATAAACAGGTCGAGTTCGGGTTCAAGATTGTGACACGAATAATTAAACAGGTCGGGTCCGGGTTCAAGATTGTGACACGAATAATTAAACAGGTCGGATTCAGCTCGACTGTTTCTAATATGCAAACTTGTGAACCCAAACCTACGAACCCGGACCCAATCCAAATTGATATCCCTAGATAACGTCTGCGTGACTGACTTCATGCCAACGAAGCATAGACTTTGTATGCTTAGGCGTGAAGGAATATCAAATTTAATTTTATCTAGTTAGTTCATCTTAATTAGGCTTTCACTTATTACTAATTCACACACATATATATCGAATGAATTTTATTTTATATATTTATGTTAGTGGCACATATATCTTTAGTAAATATATAAATATATAACAAGCTTCAAAGTTAAGCTACACTTGTATAAACGCAAGTACCTGCATGTATGTTCTATGTATATATAACTAATATATTCCAGTTTTCCTTTTATTTTTAGAGAACATACATCATCAATTCGTATGATTATGAACATTCAGATTATTTCTATAAGCTATCCATAATCCCAACAGTAAACTTCCAACTTAATTCATCAAACTTATATTAAAGAATAATAATAGAATGCTTAATTAAATTACTCTAACTCCTTGGTTTATTAGTCGTAGTAATTACTAACTAAAATTAATAAATCCATATAAACTGATATATATTCCGCACATAACCTAAATATGAAGATAGATTATGATTGAATAATTTAAATATTATTATTTATATGATTGGCGAGATATGGGGTATTACAAGTGGTCCTTTAGTCTCTGGATTATGACATTTCATAATTAGTAAATTATGAAGCCAACCAATATCATAAAATACCTATAGATTAATAGCAGATTATATTATTTAACATTTTATTTTCCTCATTTTTATATTTTTATAGCCTTGCAACAACAGATTTTTGGCTTTTAATTAACATATCTCAAAATTTTGTTTTATTTTGGTCCAAATATATATATATATATATATATATAGAGAGAGAGAGAGAGAGAGAGAGAGAGAGAGAGAGAGAGAGAGAGAGAGAGAGAGAGAGAGAGAGAGAGACTATTAGGCCCAAGTGTGTAGAGATTTAAGTCAAACAAAGTCCTTTTCTAGTCTAATTCTAATTTTTAAGTTAGGTTTCCAACAATTCCCAGTCTTGCAACAAAATAAAGGAAACAAGAAAAAAAAAAAAAAGGACGGGAAAAATACAAAATTAGTCTTTCATATATAGGGGTGTTGCAATATTAATCCTGTAATTTTTGAAAATGATGTTTTATCTTTTTACAATTTTGATCTTATAAGTTTTAGATTTGTGTATTTAGGTTCTATAAATTTCAAGTTGATGCAAATTTGATCCTAAGACCTATTTCAATATTCCAATTATTTCCAAAATACCCTTGATAGCAAAATAATCATTATATCTAAGATCAAGCATAAAATAATATCAAAGCCTATATATTATTTACTTGAGCTGAATTTATTTATCATTTATACTATATATTTCCTAAAGAATGAAGAATATTAGATTTATGAATTTGGATCAAAATCTGAGATACGAGTTATATATATATATATATTTTTATTTCCTAATTATGAAAATAGAAAAATACGTACAAGTTTGGCAAATTTGGTTATTTTGAATAATAAGACCGAATTACCACAACTAAAAAATAAAAGACTAAAATTGTCAAATCCTAAAAATTAAATGATTAAAACTGTTATTATTTCTAAGGGGCAAAATTGTCACAAGACTAAAATTATAAATTCAAAACTTACAGCAATAATATTGCAATACCCATATAGATGCAGGACCAATTTTGCAATTTTCCCTGTAAAGGACCAATACATAATGAACAAATTCAAACTCATCAATTTCAAACAGAAAATTCCTTTATTTTTCTTAAATCTTTTTTACCCACTTTAACACCACTTTGCTCGAAAAATGTCAAACCACAATAACTGGATTTCTTGATAACGATGGAGGCCACGCGCAGCGGCAGTTCCATGGCGGCAATGTCATGGCTGCAAGACAGTGTGGTGACCAGTGTGTGTGTATTTATATGTGTAAAAGCAAAAACTAAAACTAAAAAGGAAGGAAAATAAGCATATACAGGACCACAAAGGAGGAAGAAATCATATTTTCTTCTCCCCTAGTGGTGGTGGCGGCAGAAAAATAAAAGAGAGAGAGGCAAGAGAGAATCATAGGATGTAATTGGTTGTGCCTTCGTTCCGTCCATTTTCATTTTCTAATAGAATGGTGGTGAAATATTTTTTTAAAAGTGAAAGTTGAATAAATTTTGGATTTGAAGAGAAAAAATAATGATTGTATTGATGTGATGGAAAATCTTTTAAAGATGTTGATTGTTTGTGAAAATTTTTGTGGAAAAAATAGTGCAAAATATAATGCAAGAAAATTGAATAAAAATGAAAAATATATCCAAAAATAGGTAATATAGATCTCATTTTACACATTTTATTATCAAGATTAAGAGAGAAATAATAAAAGTGGTGATAAATTAAATAATTATCGGAATTCTTTATATGAATATGGATAGAAGAGAGAAATAAATAGTACAATTGGGTATTAGAAAGTGTAAGAGAGTAAGAGAAAATTGAGTCAATTTTGGAGAGAAATGAATTTTTCTTTCAAATTCATTTTTTTCACAAACAATCACACCTCCAAATATTTTTTTACTGAAAAATGAAAATTGGAAAAAAAGTCTCACAACCAATCACAACCCTACCTTCTACTGTGTGAGAATATCCGGCAAAAATGTTTTTTTAGTCCACTAAGTAGACGACTTGAGAGATTTAGTCCACACTTTTAGAAATTTTTGAAATTGGTCCACTAAGTGACAAAAATTCGGACATTTAGTCCAGTGACCTGCTATTGCAGGTAATCTTGACCTGCAATCATATATGGAATTTTTTTCTTTTTTTCATTTTTTCTTGCCTCAAAATATGAATTGTTTTTATTGATGTGGCATTTTGGAGGGAAATATATTATTTTCAATGTAAATTAGATCATAAAAAAATTATAAGATTTATTATGAATAAAATGAAAATAATTTACATAAAATATTTAAATTATTTGTTAATTTGAAAAACAAAAAATAATTTTAAAAAATCCATGAAAAACAAAAATAATGTTAATAAAATTTAAGATATTTTAATTGGAGAAATGTATTTAAAATTATAAAATATAAATTTTTTATATCATATGTTTAAATTATAAATTATTTAATTGGATAAATAACATTTTATATTTATAATTAAAGAGTAATAATTAAATTATTTTTTATACAGTTTTTTAAAATTTAAATATTTTTATGCAGTTTTTTGTACTTAAATAGTTTTTTGTACAGTTTTTTATACTGTTTTTTTTTTTTGTAATTCAAAAGTTTTTTATACAGATTTTTAAAAAACATTCTTGAAAAATAAGAATAATGTTAATAAATTTAAGATATTTTAATTGGATAAATATATTCAAAATTATAAAATAAAATATTTTCATTTTTTATGTTTAAAGATTAATAATTAAATAGTTTTTTATTTTTATTTTTACCACAAAATATTTTTATTTATAGTTGAATTAAATATAGTTTTCTATATTTTAAGTCTAATATTTTAAAAATACAAATATTAAGAAGTAATTTAAGTTATGATATAAATAATTTTTCTTATTTTATAATTTTGAATATATTTATTTAAATTTTATTAACATTATTCTTATTTTTCATAGACTTTTTTTTAAAAAATTATTTTGTGTTTTTCAACTAATAAATTTTTTAAATATATTCTGTAAATTATTTTCATTTTATTATATTTTTACCTAATTTACATTGAAAATAATATTTTTTCCCTCCAAAATGCCACATAATATGCCACATCAACAAAAACAATTCATATTTTGAGGCAAGAAAAAAAGAAAAAAAAAGGAAAAAAAATCCACATATGATTGCAGGTCAAGATTACCTGCAATAGCAGGTCATTGGACTAAATGTCCGAATTTTTGCCACTTAGTGGACCAATTTCAAAAATTTCTAAAAGTGTGGATTAAATCTTTGTCGTCCATTTAGTGATTTAAAAAAAAACATTTTTGCCGAGAATATCCGATATCGTTATCTACAAATAAAGGATAAGATTAGGAGTTTGAACGCCTTTTCAAAGCCATTAGATGGGCTTGGGCTAATTAGGTGGGTCATGGGCTAGAATAGTTGAAAACTAAATGGAGTACTGAATTGAGTGAGCTAATTATAATTTTGACTAATAAGTTGGATTGTCATGATTTAATCGGATGCTAAAATTAAATGGAATAATAAAGTTAATGGTCTATTAATAAATAATTTAGTAAAATCGGCCTGATAATTAAATTAATCTCACTCTACAAATAACCCTTCAGGTAAGTTTTTAAAATTTAATTATTCCAAGAGATAAAGTTGTAACTAACAATTACTTAAACAATCCTAAAGTCCTAATTATTCTATGCTAGCTAATTGATCTTGCATAATTCTTAGATAAACCAAAAATACTTACATTTGAACAATTTATTTGATCCTCGATTTTCACTAATTTCCTGATGATCTTCTATACTATTAATCACAATACATATTTCACAAAAGGACTCAAGTATAATGAATTATTCCAACAATTCAAAATAAATCAATTTTATTTATTTCTAAATAAACTCATATATTTGTCATTTTGATATTTACATCATCGTCCAAATGTGGGGTATCACAGGGCTTACATGTGTCTTGATCCCACCGAGCCCGACGTCATCGTCTTTCCTCCTTGCAAGCGACAAGGTGCAACCTCTACTCCATCGCTAATGTTCAGAATGATCCTCCGATAAAAGGTGCATTACACATGATTCATGTTCTGCATTCACAAACATAAAACTTATAATTAAGTTGAACTACTAAGCAAAAGCAGAACGAAGAAACCCAATATATTATATGTGGATGAATAAGTAGTTTTCCCCATGTTAATTGGATATTATGTTATATCAGGTGTTAGAGCACTTGATTTGATGAAAAATGCTATCTTTGTAGAGAAACTTTACTTTAATATTTTATTGGTCACAAGAATACTAGTTAATTAGTTAATGTAGTAACATTAGTGAGGTGTAATATTGCAAAGAGACATGATTTATTTCAACATTTTATAATACATTATTCTCCAAAAAAAGATGAAAGAATACGGGAATTTGGGTTGGGTTGATTGTCCTTTGGTGTACTCTAATTCTCATGTCTTTTTACCTACCAAAATCCATTTATATATTTTAAGTCTAATTTTTTTGCTTATTTATTTGATTGTCACTATTTGTCAAAATAAATTATAATTAGTTAAATTATTTGTCTTTTTACATTATTTGTTGCTATAATTTGTTGTTGGTTTTTGGAATATTTGTGTTGTGGAGGTCGGTGTTTAAAAACTGGACCGGTGAGTAAACAGGTCATGCTAGCAGTTCACGGTCTAATCGATCGGATCAATTCAACTATCGGTCCCACTAATTTGATAAAAAAGAACCAGATTACTTTTTAGGAAAAATATTTTTTGCAACTTGAACCATCGGTCATTTTGTTTTTATAACTAACAACCTAAATTTTGCGGGCTTTTCACTTTCAAACATCAATCAGCCAGAATTGAAATATTCCAGAAATATTCGCCCATATGTCACGGAATATTCTTGGAAGAATATTCTCAGAATATTCCAACCGGTGGCCGGAAGTTGCATTGAAAACCCCACAAATGTTAGGTTATTAGTTGTAAAAATAAATTATCTAGGTTGTAAAGTGTAAAAATGGTCAAAGTTTAGGTTGCAAACCATTGTTTTCTCTATTTTTACGCTTTTAGAGAGAAAAAAAATTGTACATACGTGAGAGGAGATTAAGAAGGCGTTATGTTTTTAAACTCCAAAGCATTATTATTATTCGTGATTTTACAAGAGACACTGGAGAGTTATTCGAGTTGAATTCTAATATCATACTTGTGTTCATATTACCCAACTTATGAATTACAGATGATTGAATAGTCCTTTCCATTTTCTATTGGGATTATGTTTACTTTTCAAGTGCTTGAGAACTTGATTTAATGAAGTATGCGCCATATTTATAGATGAAATTTACTTTTAATTATTTTCTATTTTATTGGTCACATGAATATTAATTGATTTGTACTAATTAATGTAACATTAGCAAAATGTAATCATGCACAAAGATATGATTTGTTTTAATAATTTATATAAATTTGGTCAACTGATATCCTAATGGAAGGAATGTTTGTTGGGCCAAAATCAAAAAGTGAATGACAAAAGCACATATTTTCATACGGCCTTTTTTTGACACAACAAAAGAATGAAAAAAGAGAGTAGACCATAAATAGGGATAATTACATTTTTGGTACCCGAAGTTTACTGCCTTTTTGATTTTAATACCTAATGTTCCAACTTAATCACTTCTAGTACCCTAAGTTTCTGACGTTAATCGCTTTCATTACAAGTCGTTATCATTCCATCCAAAACTTACAAGTGACTTGTTTTTCCAGGTAAGAAGTATTTTAGCCCTAATTAGCCACTCATATGTGATATTAAGCAATAGATTTTTTTGATTAACCTACTAAATAATTAAATATGAATTATTGAACTATTTTATTTAGAGAAAATTGATATTTATTATTTTAAAAATAATAAATAACTATAAAAGTTTTAATATCAATTATTAAATATAAATAAACAAAATTTAAATAAATCATTATTAGGTATTGAAAAATAATATTAGTTAAATTTCTAATATTATTAGGAAAGTATTATTAAATATTTCTATGCTATATTTCTGCTTCTCAATTTCAATATATTAGTTAACTATATATAAAATTGTTTCTCAATTTTAAAAAACAAAATGATACATAAAATTTTGCCCAAAACAAAAATAATGTTACTAGAATTTATAATATTATAACTTGATAGACACGTTTAACATTTATATCTTGATTTTTAAGAAATTTGTGTTTAAACAATGAAAATATATTTAACTCAATCAATTAAATAAAAATAGTCTACTAAATTAAAAAACAATTACAGTTAGTAAAAATATAGTTTAATTTTAATGATTACAGAAGTATAATGTCCAGAACAAATTGATTTTTCTACCAGGTGCCAATAATTCTTATTTTTATTTTTCTTTTTTGTAAAAAATAGATTGTAATTTAAATTAATTTTTATATCTATTTAGTTCTTGAATTTTCATATCCAGTTACTTCTCAATTTTCTAGATACATGTTTTTTCTTACAACATAATATTTTTAATTATAATAATTTTAAACAAAATAAGATGAATATTTAGGATGAAGAAGACGGGAAAAAGAAAAGAAAAAAAAACAAATTTTCTATTTTATTTATAAATATAAAATATAAAATATAAAATCAACCACTTTTTACCAACAACAATGGTCAATCGATTACTTTTTGGACGGAAAGATAACGACCCGTAGTGAAAGTAAATTTATGGTACTAGAAGTGATTAAGTTGGAACATTATGTACCAAAACCAAAAAGACAGTAAACATCGGGTACCAAAAATATAATTATCCCCCATAAATACAAATATTGTACAGTGGAGTTTCATTGTAATGGTATAAAAACAATGAAACTACGATATCAAATATGTTTCCTAGGTTAATGAGAATTTATATACCGGATAGCTTTGATAACTTTAATTTTTTTCTGAAAAGTTCTTCACTTTCAAATTTTTAGGATAAACTTTCTCATATTTTTAATCTTAAATCTTCTTAATTCTATTCTTTTAGACTTTATTAACTGACATATTTTGTCAAAGGTGTAGAGATATCTTTCAATGAAGATAACCCGAACGAGGACATCAAGTTGCTTGTGAAGAGGCCAAGTAATTAAATAATTATTGTTTTCTTTGGAGACATTTTTCCTTGAGTATTTGGGATAGTTTAGGATTCCTTATATTATACGTTTTAATGTACGTAATTATAATCCATGTTGTAGAAAACTTGTCCAAACCAATAAATGTATCAATCTAGAAGTCCTTATTTGGACTTGGAACTTTACGTGTTATATATTTTTACGCCTTTTAGAAGAGAGAGTGTGTACAAATTGTCTGATATACATGAGAAAAATGTTCTCGATGTTTTTGTAATTTTTCCAGGAGATTATTAATGTGAGTTTTCTTCAAGAAAAGTTAGAGGATTATTATTGATACAACATTTCAAGGTTATTTTATCGACCAGATTCTTTGGGACAAAAAAGATGAGCCTATGGGTGGAGACGATCCGTTGTTTGGAGGTCCATTGGTGAAGGAAGTTCAACGGTTAATTACTGGAAGAATAATTTATGCGAACGTAAGGGGACTTCAAAAACGATGATAATTCAAAGAGGGAGTCTATAACTGTTTAAGTCCAATTATTATACTTTGTAACCTTATTGTTAGTGGAATTATTTTTCTTTGTGCATGACCTCGTGGAGTAGGATAATTTAATTCAAACCATGTTAACATCATTGTGTTATTTAATTTCCAATGTGAAGAATTACTGGATTATATCTAATAATTTGGCATCAAATTATAACAAATCTCATTACTAGTATTTCTAGCATTGAATATACTTGTGAAAGGATCATAACACATGTTGCAAATCTTTTTTTCTTTAGTTGTTTTAATTAAATAATTATTTGTCAATTACCATTGTCCACAAGAATATGCTCGAAGATTGTCGTTTTTAATAAAAATAATTATCTATATACACACACATGTAATTGTTTTGATTAAACAACTATTTACAAAATATGCTTAAGAATTATTATGTACTTATATTTACATATATATATATATTTACAAATTTCTTATCAATAATCATTTTAATTAATTATTTGTCAAATATCATTGTCTCATGTGAACAATATACTTGGGGGTTGTTGGTTTAAATAAAAAAATATTATTATATATAGTGGTAATAGTACATTTGTTACTATATATATTAGTTGTCCTATGACGTACACCAATCATCATGCCTCTTCAACCTGCCATAAGTTATTTAAATATAAAAATTTTGTTTCTTTAACTTTATCCAATGTCATTATCTGTATAAATGGTTCAAAGAATTAATAACTCGAATGATTTTTATTTTTAAAAGTTATCTTTATATATAGATATTTACATTTTTTATCAAAATACTTATTAGTAATCATTCGGGGGTAAAAGAACGCAACCAACATTATGAAATTTTTGCGAGCTTGGTACTAATTTTTCTTTTTGATAACTCAACATCTAAATTTTGTGGGATTGCGAAAATGCAACCTTAGGCATTCTTGCGGTGGAATTCGTCGTTGAGATATAACAATTTTTATTCCTTTAACTTTGTCCAATGTCATTGTCTGCATGAATGGTTCAAAAAATTAATAACCTGAATGATTTTATTTTAATGGTATATTTTTTAAAGGCTTAATTGTAATTTGTGCACATTTAATAAAAGTTTGGCCGGAAATTGAATATTTGGCCGGAAAATATCATTCAGGTGTGCACATGACTCCAAAAATTCGGGGATTTTTAGTTTTTCAGCCAATTTTGCTGAGGTGGCAGTTGAGACTTCCTTGTTGGACCAAAATTTCTGACTCAATTCATGTGTGGGAAAATATTAATTAACTAATTAAAACATTTTAGTGTCATTTTATACTAATTAACTAATTAATAAGTTGTTGACTCACGTCTGTAACTTTTTTAACACTTTATGACTATTTTTAATAAATGTAATTCAATATTTCAATTTATAATTTGTTTTTTATAACTAACAGATTGATGTGTAAATATTTTAACATTAATTATTATTTTCTTGAAATCTACATTTATTAATAAAAAAAACCAAAAAGAAAAAATCTTTTCTCAAATTTGTTTAGCCCTTTTTTCTTTCTTCTTGAATTATCTCCAAATACCACCACCGTCCACCGCCCCCAACCCACCCAACGCACAATATATACAAACCCATCACCACCGTCGCCCAAGAAAGCCTAGATGGCCACCACCCCACAACCACCATTCACTTTAGAAGGTTAAATTACTTCAAATATGTTTGTTTGTTTACTCCATGTAGCCCAGAAAATGGAGTCAGATACGTAGTTTGACTTTCTTCAAAGATGAAATAAGTGGATTTCAGCAATCACTTTGATTATATGTTTAAAGAAATCATGTAATTGTACACGGGAAAATTAAAAAATTCGTAATGTAACTTTGGCCATTTAGACATTTAGTCTTCTATATTGTCCTATTCGAATATAGTCCACTAATTTTATAATTTTTGAGATTACGCCCTATTTTGGCGGACGTCTTCAAAATCGCCGAAATTGCTTGACATGTCAAATAATTTGGGAATTTGGTCGATTTTGGAGGGAAAATTGTTTACATGGTGAGTGATGTGTCATTTGTTTAAAAAAATATGAAATGGTCTAAAATAGCTATGTTGACCGAAATAATCGAGGGAACAAATCTCCCATTTTCCTCCAACTGCCCCATTTCCTTCCAAAGCATGAATAAAAACAGAGCCCTCCATTTTCCTATCCCTAAACCTGTCCTCTCTCATCTAATTACTCTGTTGTTAAGAAACTAGCAAAATGTCATCGGTTTCCTCAGCTAGTTGCGGTGCTGCTCGTGTTTTTTGCCACTGTGGGAAACATGCTCAACTTCGAACATCTTGGACAAACGACAATCCCAGACGTAGGTTTTATGGCTGACAAGATTGGAAGGTATCATGTTTTAATTTCGAGTTCTGAAATTTTCTTCTCTTCTTGCCCGAATTCTGCAATTTTCTTCAATTGTTTTTTTTTTGCTTTTTCATGTTTACAGAAAAATTGGTGTGGTTATTTCTGTTTGGAAGACCCACCCATGTGCTTAAGGGCAATGACGTTGATACCGAATTTAAAATGAAAGGTGGTAGTTTTGGAGGAAGAAGCCCAAAAGTTACGTGTCGGTAATAAGGAGCTCAAGAAGCTAAAGAAACTGAAATGGGTCTTGTTGCTATCATGGATGATTTTCATTGCCTTGTGGTTGGCTTAGTATAGTGGATTTGTTATGGTGGGAGGAGGATAGGACAACCTAGTTTTGTTAGGATAAGTTGTTTTGGTTATGTTTTTTTGTTTAATACCCTGTTCAATGTAGTGCTTAACTGCAAAAGTTGGTCATGTTTTGATTTGGTTCTGTTTTTTTGTAGGAGGATAAGTTTGTAACTGTTGGCCAGCTCTCCCTGTTTTTCCTCGGATTTAATGGATATGGAAGTTCAAATGAAAATTCTTGTTGTGAATTTGATTGTGTTTGACAATTTGTAATTAACATAGCTACCAAAACAGAACATGAAAATTTGCAAATTAACCAATCTTAAATTGTTAGGAATTTTATTGTTTAGATTTTGATGAATGCCATGTAAAACTTAGAATAGAAAGTTGGCACCCCAATTCTTGTTGTAAAATGCATTGTAACAATTAGAGCCGGCCAAGCCGAGTTAAGTTAAACGCCCTAACATGCAAGAAGACAATCAAGATCGGAAGGAAGACTCTTTGTGAGACAGTGAGTATGGCAAAGAAGAGTAGACGGGAACTTATGAAGAAGCGGTGAGATGCGGTGAGTGAAGTATCGGTCAAGTCAACCCAAGAAAAGCAAGTCTCAAGTTGAAGTGACGGAAAGAGTCATCCATGATTGGAAGTCGACTCTAAGTCACCTGGGAAAGCAAGGAAATGCGGTAAGTCGAGATAATCAGAAAAGATCCGTTGCATTGTAAATCAAGAGATTTACTTAAACAAGTAATATCTCCATACCACCTTTCTCGGAGTGCTCACCCCGAAGCGTGCAAAAGGAATGAACCAATGGGAAGCACTACATCGTGTCGAACTCGAAAAAAGGTGAAAGAACAATTCATACGAGGAAATGGCAATTCCAAGGATCGCAACAAGACAAGCCTAACGATCGCAAGTGACTTTCAAAAATAAGCCTATCTCTTCAACGGGCAAATTTTTGAAAGATCACTATAAAAGGCCGAGGAATGACTCGAGAGAAGGAGACGAACTACGAACATTCAAGAAATCAATCAAATTGTACCTTAAATACTCTCAAATCATTCAAGATTAATCCTCAAGCCTACACTACGAAGGGAACATCAATCCAACACTCACTGTGAAGGAAAGATAACTTCAATCGGTTGAAGAGGAAACTTTTGAAGAAAAGGGGTCTACATTCCACGAAGGATTGTAGGAAGGTTCAAGGTCGAACCAAGTCTTAAGCTTTTGGAGGGCTTCGTGATCAAATCCAAAGAGCTTGAGCAAGTGAGAGTAGTAGCAAGCGCAAATGCCGCCTGTGAAGAAGCCGAGTCGTCGAGAAGCCGGTGAATGATCAAGGCGTCTCGGATCGAGTCCCAAAGGATCGAGTCGTTTGTGTGATCAAGACTTGTATCTGGGACTGTTACCACTTTGTAAACCGATCATTACCTAGTGGATTCCTCCAGGAGTTGGAGAAGAGAGGAGTAGAAGAATTACCCCATCTTGAACCTCTATAAAAATTTTTGTGTCATTTACATTTCAAAGATTTTAATTCCTGCATTTTTAACTCCGCTTATATCTCCGATAAATTTGCTATCCACTTGATAACTTATAAGTACTAAACCAAGCACTAAATTCTTGCTTAATCAAACTTAAGGGTGTTAAGTCTTCCATTGAAAACAAAAACAATCGAGTTAATTTAGGGCAAAACAGTGAGTTATTCCATCAACGGCTCGGTTGAGTCTCGTTGAGAGATTAACTCTCTTGAGTGACTAAATTAATCTGTCCATCACGGACACAACAGTAGTATCAACTCGAATATTTAAAAGGACTAAATCGAAAATTTGGTAAGGTTTATTCAACCCCCTTCTAAACCTTACACTTACACCCCTTGGGACCTACAAGTGGTATCGGAGCGGTTGGTTCATTGAACCCTCCGCACCGGTTCTTGAACTAGATCTCCAAACTTTTCAAAGTCTGCTTTAGTACTTAAACTCGAAACTCTTTTTATCATTAAAAGTTATTATCATGGAAGCAAATTTGACACGCATCCCTATGTTCACTATTGAAGAATTTGATGATTGGAAAATTCGTATCTTGAGTGCTCATCTATCCGCATTACATGATGAGATGTGGATAGTGATAGAAGATGGGCCTCTGCAAATCTTAAAGGTGAACACAAATTGCATGCGAAGAGTTGCGGTGAAGGAGAAGAAGATGTTGCTCCCGCACGGTCATGGTTGAAAACCAAGAACCGAGTGGACAAATGATGTGAGAAAAAGATACAACCTGGACAATGTAGCCAAGGACATCCTTTACAAAACCTTGGACAAAGCCATGTTCAATAAAGTCAAATCATGCAAAACGGCTAAAGAAATCGGGACAGTTTGACATTGATTTGTGAAGGCTCGAGCAAATCAAAGAAAACAAATTATCGGTGGGTCTGAAATTTGAGAACTTCAAAATTATCTCAGGAGAGAACCTGGATCAACTAGATGCTCGGTTCACGTAAATCACAAATGAGCTATCTCGCACTTGGAAAGGAATATACACGAAGGAAATGTGTATGAAGATCCTAAAAGGTCTTCCGGTGAATGGGAAATGAAGGTCATGGCATCGAGACATTCCATGGACCTATCAAAGACATCCAACCATGAGTTATTCTCGGACCTCAAAGCCTACGAGTTTGAGTGAGAAGAAAAGACCAGGAAGAGACAATTTGTACCCAAAAATTTGCTCTAATTGTCAAAGATGGGAAGAGAGCCGAGGTCAAAGAAGTCATTGACCGGGAAGAAATAACGATGGTTGAAAGATTCAACAAGTTCTTTAATAAGAACTACAAGAGAGGAAAGGGTGAATCTTCCGGAAGACACTCGGCTCCTCCAAATCAAGGAAGATAGGCCAACCAAGAGAATGATCATCAAAAAGTTGAGTATCAAAGGTGACAATCCAAGAATGGAAAGAGTCGATCAAAAGGTTGAATATCTATGATGGAACTCAGACAACCAGGTCACTATGCCATTGATCGGTCCATATCCTGTAGTCAACAAATACAGGGATGAAGAAGAAAGAAAGGTCTTGAGAGAAAGAAGACAAGAAAGGAAAAAGGCAATGATGGTGCAGATCAGATCGGCTGCAAACGACCAAGTCAAGAGAGACAAGTGATTCGAGAGCAAAGTGAAGTCGACTACTCAAGTGACTCGAAGAAGAAGCCCGACCGCTTGATGGCCAAGGAACAAGATCAACGACCAAGAAGATGAGGTACAATCTAACTCATCAAACTCGGACACACTAGTGATAGTGATCGTGACACACACACTTCATCACCCACTCGATCTTTATGATTCATTAGGCAAAATGATGAAAGATTTTGAACACATTAAATCCTCACACACACTATTGAATGAGGAAAACAACCTACTCAAAAGTCAAAACTCAAAGCTGACTAAGGAGCTGAGTACTCTAAGTCAAATAGCTGATGAGAATGGAAGTTTAAAGGCTGAAAATGCTAAATTAATGGCAGAAATTGCTGCTATAGAAAAGAGGGAAAATGACCACTAAGGCATCTAAATCATTGGATGATCTTATTATGAGTCAAAGAGAATGTGGAGACAAGACAGGCTTAGGATTTAATTCCTCTGTGCTATGTCAAACCTCAAGAGTAATTTTGGAAAAAGGATCTTCAAGCCATGAAGAGTCTGAAAAATCCAAAACTCTAAATGTTGCACACACATTCACTCCAAAGCACAATAACAAGCAAACGGCCTTGGTTATAAAGGAAAAGGAAAACAGACAGTTGAGTGTCTTTGAAAGGACAGTGAGAAGAGATTCACTGAGTCCTCAAAGCAAACTCAAAGCGTAAAATACTCGCAAAGAAGAAGCAGAGCTACCAAAAATCCCAGAAAATCCATAGAAGAAATACATATGATGGGAATGGTAGAAAATATCCAAGCCAAGCTGATTGGAATAATGTGAACTATCAGCATAGACTTATGGAATATAAGCCCAAATGGCAAAGGCCTAGAACTCAAGAAAGGCCGTTCCAAAAGCATAAGAGCTTTCATCAAACACACATATGCACCTAGGCACTACACTCAAAGACACCACAATTACCAAAGGAAGGCAATTGCTAAAACACATATGCAGGCATACAGACAAAAGAGACAATTTGTATGAACCTAGAATCCCCAAGCAATTTGCCAGGATTAATTATAATTATGGCATCGATAGATGGCAACCCCTTAGAGTCAAATCATTTGACTATAAGTTGGTTGGATCATCTTACAATTCTAACCCCTCGGGACCTGACAAGTATGGGTACCTAAAACTTAAATTCCTTGATTGCGGGTTCAAGGAACAACAGAGTGCCAAGGAACCTGGTACATGGATAGTGGGCATTCCAGGACATATGACAGAAATAAGAAAAATCTGTCAAAATTCAAGGAAGTTAAAGGAGCAAAAGTCATATTTGGAGGAAATGAAGCTCTGGCGAAATAAGAGGCATTGGATCCATCAATAGGAATGGATTAGAGATTACGGATGTTGCATATGTTGAAGGACTCAACTTCAATTTATCGAGCATCAATCAACTCGTGACAAGGGCTACAATGTTGGATTCAACATGGGTATATGCCAAATCAAATACATTGAATCAAATGAAGTTGTCTTTGCAAGGATGTAGACAGAAAAATATGTATGTAGTGGATTGGTCAATCGCAACACCCAAAGACTGTCTACTAGCAAAGAGCATATTTGAATCAAGTTGGTCGTGGCACAAAACGCCGAGTCATCCGAATTTCAAAACGATTAACAAGCTTGCGAAGTAATCTTGTAGAAGGACTTCGGACTCGATTATACAAGAAGGAGAGTATATGTGACGATGTCGAAGGAAAACAAATCAAGGCGTCATTCAAAGAAAAGACATGCCCATCCTCAACAAGAATATTGCAGACCGCTTCATATGGATCTATTTGGCCCAAAGTGGAACCAACAAAGATAAGTGGAAAGAAATACACCTTGGTGGTAGTAGATGACTACTCAAGATATACATGGACAATATTCACGTGTAAGAAGAAAGAAACTCTACAAAAACTACCACGGTGATGAAGAGGATTCAAAATGAGAAGAGTCAAACCATTATCAAAATAAGATCGGATTGCAGGAACCGAGTTTGTCAATGGAATAATAACTCGTATTGTATTGAGAATGGTATTGGTCATGAACTATCATCAGCAAAGGACTCCCCGTGAGAATGGAGTTGCGAGAAAGAAGAGAACAGAACCCTCAAAGAAGCAAAGAAGGACCATGTTAGTGACGGGGGGTTACCAAAAAGATTTTGGGCTGAATCAATCAACACGACTTGCTACACCCAAAACGGATGTATGATAAATAGACGGTGACAAAGACTCCCTATGAGATTTGGACTGGAAGAAAACCAAATGTTGCATATTTGAGAATATTTGGATGTAAATGCTTCATCCACAACAATGGCAAAGACAATCTAAAGGCCTTTGATGCTAAAGTCGATGAAGGTATCTTCTTAGGATACTCACCAAAGCAAAGCCTACTGAGAATACTCTACAAGAGAACTATGGTTACGAAGAATCCATTCATGTAGTATTCGATGAGCCAAATGTGAATGGAGAAGACATTGAAGAGTCGGTGATAAGTTTGAATCATCCAACCATCTGAGAAGAGTCCCTATCTTTGTCAAGTCAAGTGGAATTATCAATTGAGAAGAAGATGAGATAGTGAATCTCAAAAACAGTGGAAAATTTGCGGCTAAGTGATTACGAGAGAGCGACCCACAAAGAACACAGTACCAAGTCAAGTCGATCAATCCGGCTAACTTACTCCAACCGATGTAAGATGGCTAAGAGACCATCCACGAGAACTTGTCAATGGAGATATAAGAGAAGGTGTCAAAACAAGATCCGAACTCAACAAGAAGCTATGTTCACATGCTTCATCTCACAAATAGAACCCAAAGACGTGTCACAAGCATTGAGCGACACACACATTGGATTCAAGCTATGCAAGAAGAGTGAATCGAGTTTGAAAGAAATAAAGTGTGGGAATTAGTGCAAAGACCCATACATCAAAATGTTATTGGCACCAAATGGGTGTTGAAATAAGATGAACGAGGAAGGTTACGTGGTAAGAAACAAAGCAAGATTAGTAGCCAAAAGATATTGCCAAGAAGAAGGGATAGATTTTGATGAAACATTTGCCCTCGTAGCAAGATTGGAAGCTATAAGGATGTTTCTTGCCTATGCAGACTCACAAGAATTTCATTATATATCGATGGATGTAAAAAGTGCATTCCTAAATGGTTTATTGGAACAAGAAGTGTATGTTGAACAACCTCCGAGGATTTGAGCAGAAGACTCTTGGAGATAAGGTATACAAACTCAAGAGAGCTCTATATGGATTGAAACAAGCACCCGAGCATGGTATGATACTTTGTCACAATTTCTAACCGAAAATGGATTCACAAAAGGAAAAGTAGATAGAACACTTTTCGAATTCAAGACAAAAAGAGTATCGCTTGTTCAAATATATGTGGATGACATCATTTTTGGATCCACAAACAAAGAGTTTGTGTGAAAAGTTTTCAAACCTCATGCAAAGCAAATTTGAAATGAGCATGATGGGAGAGTGACATTCTTCCTTGGACTTCAAGTGAAACAGTGAAGGATGGAACCTTCATAAGTCAAACAAAATACACCAGAGATTTAATGAATAAGTTTGGTATGGAGGAGAAGTCTTCGTAAAAATACCAATGAACACATCGGTCAAAATGGACATGGATGCGGATGGCAAGCCTCAGTAGATCAAACAAGATACTGAGCACTTATTGGATCATTGCTCTATCTCACAAAGAAGCGAGCGGACATCACCTTTGTTGTAGGTGTATGTGCAAGATTTCAATCTGCTCCAAAAGAGAGCCATATGACAAAAACAGACTAAGAGAATACCGAGATACTTGAAAGGAAGCAAGAAGTAGGCTATGGTATCCAAAGGAAGGTGGATTCAAGCTAATTGGCTATTGATTCGGACTATCTTTGGATGCAGAGTGGACAGGAAGAGCACTTCAGGGGACATGTCAAATGCTAGAAACAAGGCTAATTTCCTGGTTTAGCAAGAAGCAAAATTCAATAGCCACCTCTATAGTCAAGCGAGAATACATAGGCTGGGCATTGTTGCCCAAGTCCTATGGATGAGACAAAGAAAGTGAGAGACTATGAAGTTGAAGAAAAAGAAATTCCAATCATGTGTGATAACACAAGTGCAATTGCAATCACTCAAAATCGTGTTGCATTCAAGAACAAAGCATATTGATGTCGATATCACTTCATAAGAGATCATGTTGAAAATAAGGACATCATCCTGGAATATATCTCTCTTGATAAACAACTAGCCGACATCTTCACAAAACCATTATGTGAGTCAAGATTTGAAGAACTCAAGCATGAGTTGGGGTTAATTGAGTGAGTGACACTCGGGAAGATTCAAAGAAAAGAAATGGAACGAGAAAAGGGGGTGAAAAAAGAGTGAAAATGTAAATCATTTCGAGAATCACCAGATCGGAAAAAATTGACACCGAGTCGGTGATAGCCGAGTCACTAAGAGGATCGTGAGAAGAAGAGTTAAATCGGCTAAAGGATAAGCCGAGTCACTTATGAGCAAAATGACAAAAACGCGATCGTTTTGACTAAGCGGGAATGTTTTAAGAAATACGTCAAAGATAATGATGATGTGTACAGACATAAAGCCGCACACCAAGCTTATGATTGGATATAAATTTGCCGCATTAAATACAAGACATTAAATGCTAAATAGGCGTGCAAAATCTAAGCCGTTTATTTCGATCACATTTCAAAACCACCCGCACGTCCTTTCATAAACCATATTTAAACCATTTTCGCCAGTTTCTCTCTCACACTTCTAAAACTGTTCATTTCTTTCTCTCAAAAGCAAAGGCAAAAATTCTCTCGAAACCCTATCTATTTTCAAATCAATTTCTGAGTTTTTCTTCGATATATTCCTGAAAAATGGCACCAACATATGACTTTACCAAGTTAGGAAAGCAAATCCACACCGGCTCTACGGTGGATTTCGACGGAATGGTGAAACAGGGGTCCGACGACACCCTAGTGAAGAAAATCGCTGAAAAGTTGGAAACGTCCGGTTAAAACCGTTTCGACGTTAGAATATCCGATGACATATGTGGAGGAAGTCGCACAATTCTACGTGAATCTTTGAGATTCACGATGAAGGAATAAAGTCATCATTCACGGAAAGCGGTGACTATCTCGCAAGGATTTGGTGAACATTGCTCACTACCACGGAGAGGGAGAATCGAGATTAACGGGCGATGTCAACCTGGCTGATGCTTGGAAAGAAATAGCCAAGCCCGACTTTTTGATAAAATAGTGTATACAACAAACAAGAGATGCTGAAGGAGGATTATCACAAGTGTTGGACATAGTTGCCAAATGTATCGTCATCAAATTTGGCGACTTTGACCAATCATCAAAGGCAAAGCTGATTGTAATGGCTGCAATCATCACGAAAAAGAAGATAAATCTGAGTTTGTCTACAGCAGACTCTGCTAGAACGCGGGAACAAATCCTTCAAGGAAGATGGCACATTTGGAGGATCCTAGGATATGGCCTAGTGATTGGCGGTTAATGGAGGTGAAAGGAGTCGCTTAGACATGGGAAGGCATTCCATGTTAACAAGAGGATGTTTGAGCAAACCCTCTCGGCGCACTGAAGAGAGCTTACGCCAAGAGAGGCGACACGGTGAGGGGGAATCGGTGACCACCTCAAGATACAATCTGTTTCTCTCACCAAGAAGAAAGCTACCCTGCAATGCTAAGAAGATCGCGCCCTGCAAAGAAAGAAAACCAAACATGCTCCCCGCCCCGCAGCGAGAGTCACCGCCCTCAAAGCAGCCGTGTCTCTGCCCCTGCGGCGGCGATCGAGAAGGACTCACAAATACCTTCTCCGATCGTCAAAAGAGGAGGCGAGAAGCCACGACGGCCCGCTCCTCGAAGAAGATACTAGCACGGCCCCCACCGCTCAAGACTCGAGGACACCGTCTCAACCAAAAATCCCCTCGGTACAAACTAGGAGACGAAGACGAATTATCAAGCGCTCCGAGTGGAGAAACCGGTGAGTCGACCACTCGGCTAGAGCAGACATCTGGGAGGCTCACTGGAGAAGTAGAGTCTCCGGATGTAGTTGATGAAACAGCCAAGTGCTGAAGGCGATCAATGAGAGGCAACTCAAGACACGGTATGTAGTTCACACGGTGAAACACAAGAAGAAAGCGCTAGAGCGGATAGTGATGTAATGATCCTATCTCCACCTTACCCGGACATCCAAAATCGTCTGCGTGAGTGGAAGAAATGGAAGTTGAGTAAGTCAAGGGAACAGTTCCAACGGCCTGAGTTTATAGAAGAAGAAGAGGAAGCGCTAAACTTCCTTGGACTATCCACTGTGCTCCCAAAGACTTGATGAAGACAATCGCATAGACATCCTGCAGATTTTCAAGGAAAAGGAGAGAGAAAAGCAAGTCGAGGGGAAGCCGAGGCACGTGAGAAGGCCAACATTTGCCCTATCTCGGCACCACGTAACACACCCATCCTCTCCTTGATGTCTTCTCAGCGGTGATGAGGATCCAGGAGAATGCCGCCGCTTCTGAAGAGTTGCAAATGCAGCAAGCATTGCATGAATCTAGAATCCTTCACGAGCAAAGATCGATGGAGGGACCAGGAGAGTCCTCGAACACACGGTGAAATTGATCCAATGGGAGTGGTTCAAACAAATCGCCATCTTTGTTGTTTGCTGCCACCACTTCCCCAACTCACTCGGAAGAAGCGATAAGGGACTGGCGATGAAACTAGGACAATGGGGACCCCGGTCGAGCAACCCCTATTGAAGGTGTTTTACCACTGCCCCAACGGTGAACATTCAATCGAAACAAGGGAGTTTGGAGACGAGTGACCCCATTCAAGTCACTCGGTGGTGCGCACCGGTGGGGAAACTCCTCCTTTGCAGCAAGGTCGGAGGATGCTTGCAAATGACTCACAACGAATCAAGGAGGCGAAGGAGAGAAAATACAAACACAAGAAAAACAAAGAAGTTGCCATCAACGAAGCTCGAGGCGATTGAGACTGTCTCACCGAGGTGCCAATCGCTCCGGTATGCTAATGACGCGCGATGCAATCGAGGCACGGAAGGAATGACCACGGGAGTTAACACTGGCGATGAAAGTGCAATCCATGGGGTTGAGACTCAATGGATGCCACCGCGAGAAGACCCTAAGACAGTGACATCGTCGAAAGGGAGGACAAGTGCCTCGCCTGAAGAGAGACCTGCTGGAGGTATCAAGGCCCACGGGAGGTTGAGACTTAAGGGGTAAAGAGGTCAAGTAGAGAACATCCCTTCGCTATCATCGACCCATCCGAGAAGGAGATAAGCGCACTTCATGATTCCCAGGATAATCTGATGTAACCTTTCCGGGGATCGGAAAGGCGAAGAAGAAGCCGAGTCATCCCCATGACAAATCCAAAAGACTCATTGCGAATGTTCCAAGCACGAGCAAGTCCGATCGGGTCCCAAGACTACTCGTCAAACCTTTAACTTTGATGATGAGCCACCAATGGAAATCTCATCATCGTCCGATGACGCTCGAAAAGGCCGAGGACCAGTCTACTCAAATGGAAAAATCGGCCGAGACCAACGGTTGTTGAGACAGTGAGGCTCAAGCCGGGTCCACTTCACAACAAAACCCGGTGAACAAGAGACCTGCGCGCAGAGCTCCTCAAGCTGCAGCAGGTCGATTCCTAAAAGAACTTCACGCGCACCGCTTATCATCGAACAAATCCCGGTGGGCGGTGATGAATCTTTTATAGAATCTTTTCCTTTTTCCCGGAGGTACCCGACCTCCATGAAGAGTCGAGAATGAACGCGCACGCTATCACGAGACCAGCTCCCATTTTCTCTTCTTGGTACCATTGTTCCAACCGCTTATGACTTTGATGTTGTATGGCCATCACCGCAATGCACTTGAAGAATCAATTGAAGTTCGAGAAGTGTTCAAGGCACTATTTGCCGAGGTTGAACGGATGGAGAGGCATCAGGCCTCTTTGGACATGCGTTGGACAATAGAGATGCCAACCTTACAGCCGACTTGAGAGGCATAACAATCGAGAATAAGGGAATGGTGGCAACAAGAAAGAAACAATGCGTGTGGAACAAGTTAGATTCTTCAGGACATTGTTCAACAAAGTTTGGTATGGAGAGAGTGAAAATCTTTGATGCAAAAACGGCCGAGAGAACATATTGAGCACATGCATGAAGCTCATCGCCGAGATAAAGCTCTGCGTGAGCAAAACACGAATGATCTACGAGCGTTTGCAAGAACACATGACTAGAAAATTCAGCCTTCTCATGGCCGAGATGAAGTCGATTTCAAGCAGAGTCCAACGCTACTCGATCCGAATTCGTCGCTTACAACGCAGTGAGACTTGAAGCAGAACTAGACTATCGTGAGGCTCGACTTCCCGCTTGCCAAAGATGTTCCCTGGGGTTCCTCTATCCTTTGATGATGCCAAAAAGGGGAAGAGGAATACCTTAAAGCGCTAAAATCTTTGAAAAGAAAGGAAGCGGTGAGAAGGAAAATCGGTGAGGAAGTTTTGAAACAAAAGAAAGGAAAGCTTGTTGAGGGGGAAGGGTCGACGGATGTGACATTGATGATTGCACAAACCCCCCAACAAGGTCACACACATGGTGACATTATAAGCAAAGCAAACTCCTGTGACTCGCCACTCCAACACTCTGCTATATCCATGGCCGATAAGAGAAAAACAATTGAAGCAGGGATGAAGGAAGTGGAAGGAAGAATGGATGCCCGAATTATGAACATCTTGAAAGAACACGCGGAGGCATTCCAAAGAGCAGAGACACTTATGCCATCTCGGATGTCGGGACAGAGCCACGATCGTTGATGAATTTAAAACGCTCGAATCGAGGGATACTTTGCAAACATGTCTATGGCTCAAGCTTGGGACTTGTATCGGGAAAAGGGTCTCACGTTATGTGAAGAAGGCGACGGGGAAGCGGACTACCGGATCCTCTGCTGGTCACTCCGCTGGTCACTCGGTGGAAAGAAGAAGACCCAAAGACAAGATACGCCCGAGGTAGAGGAAGAAGCGAGAGTGGAGGAAGAAGTTTCGAGACCAGGCCTCGCCAAAAACATTGAATATGTGGATCCAGGAAAGAAAGGAGGGATCTATTGGGGTGGGCTTGACCAAGTAGCAAATTTGCAAGTGGCTAAAACTAACGCCGAGTATGTAAAAAGACTAGAAGAAGAAAACAAGAGACAAACTCGGCTATGGGAGGAGAGACAGGAAAGAATAAGAAGAGATGAAGCCGCCAGGAAGGCATATGAAAAAAAAAAAAGGCGGTGACTTGACGAGAAAAAGAGAAGAAGAGAAGAAGATCTTGAACAAGATGAAAGAAGGAGACAGCGAAGGAGATAAAGTGTTCTTTGTCCAACCCTTCGTGTATTTTATTATGTAAATACATACAATGTAAGTCTTCCGTAATAAAGCTATAAATTCCTTATTTTTTCTGTAGGCAAAATATGTACTGATACACCTTATAAACAGATTTGTGTAAAAGAACAAGAATGATATGATCAATAAAAGAATTGATTTCGCGCATACATTCTATGTCAATACACTATCTCAGTATGTATCTTTCTTTGTTTGCATTTTTGAATGGTTTAAGTTTTGGCATCATCAAAAAGGGGGAAATTGTTAGGAATTTTATTGTTTAGATTTTGATGAATGCCATGTAAAACTTAGAATAGAAAGTTGGCACCTCAATTCTTGTTGTAAAATGCATTGTAACAATTAGCCAAGAGTGAGTTAAGTCGCCTACGCCCTAACATGCAAGAAGACAATCGAAGATCGGAAGGAAGACTGCTGTGAGACAGTGAGTATGGCAAAGAAGAGTAGACGGGAACTCTGCGAAGAAGCGGTGAGATGCGGTGAGTGAAGTATCATCAAGTCAACCCAAGAAAAGCAAGTCTCAAGTTGAGTGAGTGACAAGAGTCATCCAATGATTGGAAGTCGACTCTAAGTCACCTGGGGAAAGCAAGGAAATCTTTGTCAAGTCGAGATAATCAGTAAAAGATCCGTTGCACGTAAATCAAGAGATTTACTTAAACAAGTAATATCTCCATACCACCTTTCTTGGAGTGCTCAGTCCCAGAAGCGTGCAAAAGGAATGAACCAATGGGAAGCACTACATCGTGTCAGAACTCTGAAAAGGTGAAAGAACAATTCATACGAGGAAATGGCAATTCCAAGGACTACAACAAGACAAGCCAACGACTGCAAGTGACTTTCAAAAATAAGCATATCTCTTCAACGGGCAAATTTTTGAAATATCACTATAAAAGGCTGAGGAATGACTCTGAGAGAAGGAGACCTGAACTATGAACATTCAAGAAATCAATCAAATTGTACCCAGAAATACTCTCAAATCATTCAAGATTAATCCTCAAGCCTACACTACGAAGAACATCAATCCAACACTCACCTGTGAAGGAAAGATAACTTCAATCAGTTGAAGAGGAAACTTTTGAAGAAAAGGGGTCTACATTCCACGAAGGATTGTAGGAAGGTTCAAGGTCGAACCAAGTCTTAAGCTTTTGGAGGGCTTCGTGATCAAATCCAAAGAGCTTGAGCAAGTGAGTTGTAGTAGCAAGGGCAGCTGCCTGTGAAGAAGCTGAGTCGCACGAGAGGCCGGTGAGTGATCAAGGCGGCTCAGATCGAGTCCCAAAGGATCAAGTCACATTTGTGTGATCAAGATTTGATCCGGATCGTTACCACTTTGTAAACCGATCATTACCTAGTGGATTCCTCCGGGAGTTGGAGAAGAGAGGAGTAGAAGAATTACCCCATCTTCGAACCTCTATAAAAATTTCACCGTGTCATTTACATTTCAAAGATTTTAATTCTCGCATTTTTAATCGCTATATCTCATTTGATAAATTTGCTATCCACTTGATAACTTATAAGTACTAAACCAAGCACTAAATTCTTGCTTAATCAAACTTAAGGGTGTTAAGTCTTCCATTGAAAAACAAAACCACGGTCGAGTTAATTTAGGGCCAATTGGTGAGTTATTCCATCAACATTTCGGTTAGTGCATTGAGAGATTAACTCTATGAGTGACTAAATTAATCGTCCATCAAGGACACGGTGTGTAGTATCAACTCGAATATTTAAAAGGACTAAATCAAAAATTTGGTAAGGTTTATTCAACCCCCCCTTCTAAACCTTACACTTACACCCCTTGGGACCTACATAAATAGAACACTAAAACCTGCAAATTAACCTGCAAATTTCATAGCCATAAAGTCATGATCCGTTGTTTCAATACATTGCCAAAAGTTGCAGACAAATCACAATACATTGCCAAAGGTTGCAGACCAATCACAATACATTGCCAAAAGATGCATACAAAAATACATTGTGAAATTTGCAGACAAAATACATTGCCAAGTATAATCAAGTTTCTTGACAATGTTGACAAAAAATCCTCCAACATTCAGTGGTTGCTTGAGACAAAGCAGATGTGAGGTCCTGGAGGCTAACATATTTCTTTCCTCATTTAGTGATGACTGACTTTGTGATGTTGCTACTCTGGGATGCACACCTCTCAATGCTTGGAATGAATTGTCCTCCAACAAATGGAATTTGGACACCTAGTATTCTCACTTGGCATATGGACTTGACCTGCGCCAAAATGTTGGTACATAGATGGTTGTGGCATTTGGAATGTAGTAGCAGTGCTTTCGGGCATTGGTGCTTGCATTGGCCTAGGTGGTATAAATAATTGTTTCTTGGCTGCAACCTGTGTCAAAGCATAAACAAAAGCCATAAGATACAAGGTTAAATATAAACAAATGCATAAGATTTATTATTTGAAATAGAATGATAAAGAAACTATTTTAGATCCTTTGAGTGCATTTGAAGTGCCAGCAACATCAGAACTTGGCTCATTTGTTCTTCTCACCTATCACAAAAGCACACAGATTACACATCATTTAATTCTTAATTACAAATGAGCATAGAAACTATTAAATACAAATGTTTACCTGTAATTTAGATGGCCTTGGTTGAGGCTCATCATTTAAAACCTGGCTTATTGCATCCTGAGTTGATAAGTTTTGTGGAGGACTTGACACTCTGCAACCCCTTTTGTTATGTCCTTGATATCCACATTGGCTACATTTGACTGTCACTTGTTGCCTTCTCAGTTGCTTTGCATTCTTAATCGATTTGCTTCCCTCTGTTATTTTTCTTTTTTTCCAAAGGCTCATATGACTCTCTCCTTCTAGCTTTAGTAGGCCTTACAACACTTCTTCCATAGTTGGGTAGCAAAGGAGGAACAATATGTGTTGGTAGCCATTCACTTCTGCCACTTATAGGATAGATAACAGGGGCATATCAAGCCTTGTAAGTATCCAACCTATAGCATTTGTGTGTGTAATCATAATAATCCAACCCCTCACTGTACATCACAGCCAATGCATGGGTGCATGGTATGCCTGTGAGGTCCCATCTTCTACAACCACATGTCCCTTCCTTCAGATTGACTGTGTACTTAGATCCATCAGAACATGAAACCAGGATGTTCCATTGATCTGATTTCATTGGGGCACATTCACCAACCTTCTCATTGTTTTTGTCAATTATCTTCTGTATCTTGGGACAGAAAGAGCCTTTCCATTTCTCATTTTCTTTGTCTCTATTCTTCTGCATTCTACACATCAAGTATTCCATCAACCACTCAGACATAGAAACAATTGGTTTATCCCTTGCCTCCAGAATGTTTGAGTTAAAAGATTCACAACCATTGTTCAATAACATGTCATATCTTCTATAGTCAGAAAAGTGTGATCTACTCCATTGTTGTGGTGGTTTGTCATTAAACCACTCATAAGCACTCTCAGACAGACTTTTCAAAGTATCCGTTCCCCTACCAAATTTATTGATTGTTGTGGCTCTAGCAGCATTCCATAGTGCAGACTTAAGAGCTTGTCTTCTAAAACCAACATTCTTAAAGTTATTGTGGAGGTGTCTTACACAAAATTTATGCTCTGCATTGGGAAGGATTTCTTGAAATGCCTGGATTAATCCATTCTGCTTATCTGCTATGAATGTATATTCATAATCATTTTCAATGTGCAAATCCACTTTTAAAGTAGTCAAGAACCACCCCCAAGTGTCCCAATCATGATAGTACTCCCAGTGATTAGCTCTTTTTATCTCATCAGCATAATCCCAAAGAAGTTTGTATTGTTCTTCTGACTTGCCCTCCAAGGATTCAACAACTAACTTATTTGCCCTCCATGCTAGGAAATTAGTGACATGAAACCTTATATCCTCCATAACATCAATCATAAATCCCCTCACATTCCCATTTGGGTCAAATTGGAACTTTTGTGCATATTTTTCAGACAACCAATTTGATTTCAGATTTTTAACCTTGAAATTTGGCTGACATTTATACACAGGTTCATACCTATTCACTTTGAAGCTTTCTTCAATTTTAAGGGCATGTAGCTTCGAGTCACAATTCCCCCAGCACACTTAACATGAATCCTAGTTTTGTCATTCTTGGTTATATTTATGTTTCTTTTATTGCTAATGGCATGAGAGTGAATTGCTTTCCTTATCTCATCCTTAGAAGA
This sequence comes from Rehmannia glutinosa, assembly GCA_016081115.2. Classification (NCBI taxonomy): domain Eukaryota; kingdom Viridiplantae; phylum Streptophyta; class Magnoliopsida; order Lamiales; family Orobanchaceae; genus Rehmannia; species Rehmannia glutinosa. Next base: position 26,771,999 of record CM071937.1, read on the forward strand.
AAAAATCATACCCAAGCCAAATGTAGGATTAAACACTTGAGATGGGTTGAAAATAGGTTGCATATGACCCTCACCTTCACTATCTGAGTCCCTGTCAGATTTTAAGTCATCATCACTCTTTATAATATCATCCTCCCCAGAATCATTGCCTAAGTCATCATTCTGGCCCAAACCCTCTTTTTCAGCCTCATCATCCATGTTCAACCACTCTACTTCAAAATTAACATTTTCATTATATAACTTAGAATCATCTATTGTGTCAGATTCTTCAATGTAATCACTGTCATTGAAGGACTCATCATCCTCTTCATTTACACCCTCCTCACTCAGGCCCTCTAAACCATTAAGCTCCTCACCCTCCTCAGTCAGGCCATCTAATCCTATTTCTACATCATTTAAGTTCACCTCAGGCACATAGCTAGATTGACTACACCACAATTCCCCCCAATCATCAGTATATATGGTTACTTCCTTAGAGGTCTTCATGATTTCTTCACAAATCCTAATCAAGTCAGAGTCATCTTTCAGAAAAATAAATCCTCCAGAAACCAATATATAAAACCTCATAGGTTCTTTAACACCTTTTTTCTCCCAATTTCTTAAATGCATCCAATTTTGACAATTCAAATTCAAAATCATCAAATTTATAAGCAAATCCACTAAAATAATCACGGGGAAGGGTTGTAGGTCCCAAGGGGTGTGAGTGTAAGGTTTAGAAGGGGGGTTGAATAAACCTTACCAACTTTTCACTTTTGGTCCTTTTTAAATTGAGTTGATACTATACTGTTTTGTGTCCTTGGTGATGACCAATTTAGTTAATCAAGAGAGTTAGTCACTCAATGACTGATCGATTTTGTTGATAGAATAACTCATCTGTTAAGACCGAATTAGCTCAACGTGGTTTGTTTTTTTGGAAGACTTAACACCCTTAAGTTTGATTTAGTAATGATTTAATACTTGGGTTTTAGTACTTAGAGATTATCAGTTGGATAGCAAATATGTCGTGAGAATTAAACAAATAAGATGCGAGGAATTAAAGTCTTTGAAATGTAAATGACACGATAAATTTTTATAGAGGTTCGAAGATGGGGTAATTCTTCTACTCCTCTCTTCTCCAACTCCCGGAGGAATCCACTAAGTATTGATCAAGATATACTGAGTGGTAAAGTCCAGATACAAGTCTTGATCACACAACCGACTTGATCCTTTGGGACTCGATCCGGAGATCCCTTGGTCACTCGGTGGCTTCTCGTCCGACTCGGCCTTCTTCATAGGGCGACTACCTTGCTACTACAACTCACTTGCTCAAGCTCTTAGTATTTGATCACGAAGCCCTCCAAACAAAAACTCGAGACTGGTTTGACCTTGAACCTTCCTACAATCCTTCGTGGAATGTAGACCCCTTTTCTTCTAAAGTTTCCTCTTGTTGATTGAAGCTATCTTTCCTTCACAGTGAGTGTTGGATTGATTTTCTTCGTAGTGTAGGCTTGAGGATTAAACTTGAATGATTTTGAGAATATTTTGATTCTGATTCGGATATTAGCTTGAATGTTTTTGGTTCAGGTAATCAATTAATTTCTTGAGTCATCCTCATTTTTTATAGTGATCTTTCAAAAATTTGCCCGTTGAAGAGATAGGCTTATTTTTGAAAGTCACTTGTGGTCGTTGGCTTGTCTTGTTGCGAGTCCTTGGAATTGCCACTTCCACGTATGAATTATTCTTGACTTTTAGAGCGACACGGTGTAGTGCTTCCCATTGGTTTATTCCCTTGCACGCTTTGTGGATCGAGCACTCGAGAAAGGTAGCATAGAGATATTACTTGTTTAAGTAATTCTCTTAATTTTCTCGGCAACGGATCTCTTTGATTATCTCGACTTATTCGCATTTCCTTGCTTTCCCAGGTGACTTAGAGTCGCCTTCCAATCATTAAATGACTCTTATGTCACTTCAACTAGAGACTTGACTATCTTGAGTTGACTTGATCGATGCTTTACTCATTTGCATCTCAATTTGCACCTTGATCAAGTTCCGTTTTCTCTTCTTTTGCCAAACTCATTGCCTCGCAATGTGAGTCTTCCTACTAGTCTCCGGTTGTCTTCTTGCATGTTTGGGCATAGCCGACTTAACTCGACTTGACGAGCCCTATTTATTACAATGCGATTTACAACAAAAAATGGGGTGCCAACTTCCTATTCTAAGTTTTACATGGCATTCATCTCTTCTTAATCTCTCTTGTCTCTCATCCCATCAAAATGTAAATAGCAAAGTTTGTCTTTTATTTTCTTCTTCGATTCTTTTCACATACTCAACATTGTTTTTAGCCAAAAAAATAGAGAATTTGGCTACTTGGTCAAGATGTATTTACATAGTAAAATACAGATCCCTCCTTTCTTCATCTTCTTCGGATCTATGTACTCAATCACCGCCTTCTTTTTTTTTTTATGCGGAGGCTCAGGTCTTAAACCTCTTCCTCCACCAGCCGAGTTTTGCTTCTTCCTCTACCTGGGTGTGTATTGTCAAATTTTAAGGGTCTTCTTCTTTCCGGATGAGTGACCATTGCAGAGCGAGCCTTAGAGTCTCTTTCCTGTCGCCTTCTTCACATAACGTGAGACCCTTTTCCCAAGAGCGAAGTCCTGGGCCTTCTTGAGCCATAGACATGTTTGCGAAGTATCCTTGAGATCCGACGGCGTTTTAAATTCATCAACCGATCTTGGCTCGATCCCGACATCCGAGATGGCATAAGTATCTAAATCTATTGGAATGCCTCCATGTTGTTTCAAGATGTCCATAACTCGGGCATTCAACCTTCCTTCCACTTCCTCCATCCCTCGCTTCAATTGTCTTTCTCTTTTCACCATAGATGCGCAGAGTGTTGGAGTGGCGAGTCATTGGGAGTTTTTTCAGCCGATAATATCACCGTGTGACAAGACCTTGTTGGGGGTTTGTGCAATCATTAAGGTCACATCTCTCGATCCTTCCCCCTCAACAGACTTTCCTTTCTTTTCCTTGAAACTTCCTCAATCGCTTGTCTTTTCCCTTCACAAATGCTCCTTCATTTTCAGACTTCGATCTCTTTAGCGCTTTAAGGTATTCCTCTTCCCCTTTTTGGCATCATCAAAGGAGAGATGAACCCTGGAAACATGCTAGCAAGCAGAAATCGAGTCTGGCGATAGCCGAGTTCTCGCTTCGAGTCTGTTTGTGGTGTATCTTTGCCGCACGAAACTCGACGAGTAGCGTTGGATTGACTTTAAGCAACTTCATCTCGGCCATAAGAAGGCTGAATTTTCTATCCATGTTTTCTTCCATACGCAGGAGCTCATTCTTATTTTGCTCACGCAGCATGACTTTATCTCAAAGAGTGTGAGATTCATGCATGTGCTAATGTGTTCTCTCAATTTCGTCTTTGCATCGGCGTTCTCGGCTCTCCCGGACAGACTTGTTGAACAATGTTCTCAAATATCTAGCTTGTTCCACGCGCATTGTTTCTTCTTTGTTGCCACCACTCCCGGATTTCGACTATTATGCCTCTCAAGTCGCATAGGTTGGCATCTCATTATCAGTCTCATGTCCATCGAGGCCTGGTGCCTCTCCATCCGTTCAATTTTCGCAAATAATGCTTTGAACACCTCCCGAACTTCAAATTTGTTCCTCTATTGCGGTGATGGCCATACAACGCGTCAAAATCATAAGCAAATTTGGAATGATGGTATCGATGGAATGACAGGATGCAGTGCGTGGGAAGCGCGCGAGATCATTTTTCGACTCTTCGGGAGGTCGGGTACCTCCAGAGAGAAGGAAATGATTCTTCAAAGGAATCATCACGGGCAAGCGGGATTTGTTCAATGATGAGTGGTGCGCGTGAAGTTCCTGTGGAGCCGAACTGTTGCGGCTTGGGAGCTGCGCGATGGACTCTGTTGTAGTTGGGGTTTGTTGTGAAGTTGACCCAACTTCGAGCCTCATTTGTCTCAACAGCTTCGTCGGTCTCATTGGTTTCTTCAATTGAGTTGGATGGTCCTCGGCCTTATCGAGCGTCATCGGACGATGATGAGATTTCCATGGATGGCTCATCATCAAAGTTGAAAGTTTGACGAGTAGTCTTGAGGTCGACTTGCTCGTGGTTGGAACATCCTCGGTGAGTCTTTTGGATCGATCCGCGAGGGGATGACTTAGCTTCATCGTCTTCTTCCGATCCCGAAAGGTTACATCGGGATTATCCGGGAGTCGTGAAGTGCGCTAATCTCCTTTTCGGATGGATCAATGATAGCGGGGAGGATGTTCTATACTTGACTTCTTTACCCCAGGAAGTCTCAACCTCCCGTTGGCCTTCATTACCTCCTGCGAGTCTCAATGCGAGCGAGGCCTGGACCTCCCTTTCGACAAAGTGTCACTATCTTAGGGTCTTCGTGGTGGCATCCATTGGAGTCTCAACCCCATGGATTGCACTTTCATCGCCAGTGTTAACTCCGGGCATTCCTTCCGTGCCGTGCCTCGATCGCATCGGCGTCATTACCCTTGAGCAGTTGGCACCTCCACCGAGACAGCAGTCTCAACTGCCTCGAGCTTCGTTGATGGCAACTTGTTGTGTATTTTGTGTTTGTGGTTTCTCCACTTAGCCTCCTAGATTCGTTGTGGAGTCATTTGCAGCATCCTCCGACCTTCTTTGCGGTGGAGGGAGTTTCCCCCTCGGTGGCGCACCGGTGAGTGACTTGGAATGGGGTCACTCGTTTCCAAACTCCCGGATGTTCCTACCGAGTGTTCAGCCATTGGGGCGGTGGTAAGACACCTTCATTAGGGGTTGGCTCATTTGGGGTCCCACTAACCCGGTTTCATCGCCAATTCCCTTAATACCTTCTTCCGAGTGAGTGGGGGAAGTGGTGGTAGCCAACTTTGGCAATATCCGCACCACTCCCATTGGGTCCAACTCGGTGTGTTTTGGAGGACTCTCCTGGTCCCTCCATCATTCTTTTCTCATGAAGAATGCGGATTCGTGCATTGCTTGCTGCATTTGCAACTCTTTTGTGGCAGCAGCAGGGTCCAGATCCTCATCACTATCTGATAAGACGTCAAGGAGATGATGTGTGTGTTCTATGGTGCCAGTGATAGGGCAGATGCTGGCCTTCTCACGTGCCTCAACTTCCTCTGCCTGTCTCTCATTCTCCTTTTCCTTGAAGATCTGCAAGATATCTGTGCAGTTTTCTTCATCCAATGCTTGGACCACAGTGGTCACTCCAAGAAAGTTCATCAGTTTCTCTTCTTCTTCGATAAACTCAGGCCGTTGGAACTGTTCCCTGGATCGACTTAATTTCCACTTCCTCCACTCTCGCAGACGATTTTGGATGTCTGGATAAAGTGGGGATAGGATCATCACATCATCATCTCTTTCAGCTTCTTCTTGCTGTCCCTCATTCTCAGGGATAGAAGGTAGCAAGCTTTGGTGCTCTATTCGTCATTGCGTCATTGTAGGAGGGGATACGATTCTCAACATGCGAGTTAGATTTCTCGGCTACTTCTTGTGTCTCATTTGTTCGAACTACATTGGGTCTTGATTTGCCTCTCCTCCGATCGCCTTCACAGACTTGGTTGTTTCATCAATAATATCGGAGACTCTACTTCTCCAGTGAGTCTCCAGATATCTGTTTTGGTGAGTGGTGACTCGGCCCGGTTTTTCAAGTTCGGATTGCTTGATGATTCTTCTTCGTCTCTTAGTTCGTACGGAGGGATTTACGGTTTTGGAGAGAGTGTCTTTCGAGTCCAGGCGGCGGGGGCGTCTTTGGTGTTTTTCTTCGAGGAGCGAGGCCATCTTGGCTTATCAATTCTCCTCTTTTGATGACCGGAGAAGGTATTTGAGATTCCTTCTCGGCCGCTTTCTTTGGGCGGGGAGAGACACGGCTGCGGGGCATGCGACTTACTGCAGGGGCATGAGTATATTTGTTTTCTTAGGCTGCAGGGGCATCGAGTTCTCTTAGCGATTGCAGGGCGACTTTCTTCTTTGGTGGAGAGGAAACAATGTATCTTGAGTGGTGGTGATTCCCCCTCACTTGTATCGCTCTCTTGGCGTGGGCTCTTTCGTGCGCAAGAGAGGTTTGATCGAACATCCTCTTGTTTACATGGAACGCCTTTCCATGTCGAAGAGGGACTCCTTTCACCTCCATCGGCCAATCACAGGCCATATCCCGAGGATCCTCCAAATGCACCATTCTCTTTGAAGGATTTGTTCCTACATTACAGCGAGTCTGCTGTGTAGACAAACTCAGCCGGTTTACTTGCTTTTCTTCAATGATCGCGGCCATTACGATCGGTTTTGCTTTAAAGGTTGGTCAAAGTCGCCAAATTTGATGTCTATGCATTTGGCAACTATGTCCAACGGTTTGTGGTAGTCCTCCTTAGCGGCCCCTTTTTGGTGTGTAGACTATCTTTCAAAGCATAGTCGGTCTTGGCTATTTCCTTCCAGCGGCAGCCAAGTCTACGTCGGCTTCATTGATTTACGGTGCTCCTTCCGCCGGTAGTGAGCGGTGTTCGCAGATCCTTGGCGAGAGATGATGAACTCCTTCCGTGAAGAGGATTTAATCCCCTCATCGTGAATCTCGGCGTTCACGTAGAAGCGTGCGACCTCTTCCACATAGGTCATCGAGAACTCCATCGTCGAGAAATGGTTTCGGCCGGACGTTTCGAGCTTTTGGCGATTTTCTTTATGAGGGCGTCATCGGACCCCTGTTTGACCATTCCTCGAAATCCACAAGAGACCCAGTGTGGATTTGCTTCCCTAAGCTTGAGCGAAATCATAAGTTGATGCCATTTTTGTATTTCACGAAAAGAAACTTAGAAGTTGATTTGAATATTGATAGGGTTTTGAGAGAGTTTTGCCTTTGCTTCTTAGATAGAAATGAACCGTTTTGGTAATATGTGAGAGAAAACAGACAAAAATGGTTTAAGTATGGTTTACGAAAGGGCGTGCGGGTGGTTTTTGAAATGTGATCGAAATCAACGGGTTAGATTTTGCACGCCGATTAGCATTTAATGTCTCGAATTTAATGCGGCAAAAACATTTATATCCAATCATAAGCTTGGTATGCGACTTTTTGCTGTACACATCATCATTATCTTGACGTCATTCTTAAAAACATTCCCGCTTAGTAAAAACGATTGCGTTTTTGTCACTTTGCTCATAAATGACTCAAACTTATCCCTTAGCCGATTTAACTCTTAAGTCACGAGTTCTCTCATTGACTCATTTGTCACCTAATTCAAGATATGGTATTTGTCTTTCCGACATGGGTGATTCATTTAGCTGATTTTGAGAATTCATTCTTTTTCTCTTTTTGTGTTTCATTTCTTTTCTTTGAGTCTTACGAGTGTCGGCTCGGCTCAATTAACCCTAACTCATGCTTGAGTTCTTCAAATCTTGACTCACATAATGGTTTTGTGAATATGTCACCAATAGCTTTTGTTTATCGGTTGAAATATATTCCAAGATGATGTCCTTCTTTTCAACATGATCTCTTATGAAGTGATATCGACATCGATATGCTTTGTTCTTGAGTGCAACACAGATTCTCGAGTGATTGCAATTGCACTTGTGTTATCACACATGATTGGAATTTCCTTTTCTTCAACTTCATAGTCTCTCATTTCTTTGCCTCATCCATAGGATTTGGGCAACAATGATTGCCGCTTGACTATGTATTCTGCTTGATTGTAGAGGTGGCTATTGAATTTTGCTTTTTGCTAAACTAGAAATTAGCCTATTTCCAAGCATTTGACATGTGCCACGAAGTGCTCTTCTGTCAACTCTGCATCCAAAGCATAGTCGAGTCGAATAGCCAATTAGCTTGAATCCACATTCCTTTGGATACCATAAGCCAACTTCTTGGCTTCCTTTCAAATATCTCAAAATCCTCTTAGCTGCACCCTTCATATGGCTCTCTTTTGGAGCAGATTGAAATCTCGCACATACACCTACATCAAAGGTGATGTATGGCCCGCTTTTGTGAGATAAAGCAATGATCCAATAAGTGCTATGTATCTTGTTTGATCTACGGGCTTGCCATCTACATCCATGTCCATTTTTGGTGATGTATTCATTGGTATTTTCACGAGAAGACTTCTCCTCCATACCAAATTTCTTCATTAAATCTCTGGTGTATTTTGTTTGACTTATGAAGGTTCCATCCTTCAGTTGTTTTACTTGGAGTCCAAGGAAGAATGTCAGCTCTCCCATCATGCTCATTTCAAATTTGCTTTGCATGAGGTTTGAAAATTTTTCACATAGCTCTTTGTTTGAGGATCCAAAAATGATGTCATCCACATATATTTGAACAAGCAGTATGCTCTTCTTGTCTTGAATTCTGAAAAGTGTTCTATCTACTTTTCCTTTTGTGAATCCATTCTCAGTTAGGAATTGTGACAAAGTATCATACCATGCTCTGGGTGCCTGTTTCAAGCCATACAGAGCTTTCTTGAGTTTGTATACCTTATCTCCAAAGTCTTCTGCTCAAATCCTGGAGGTTGTTCAACATACACTTCTTCTTCCAATAAACCATTTAGGAATGCACTTTTGACATCCATCTGATATACAATAAAATTCTTGTGAGCTGCATAGGCAAGAAACATCCTTATAGCTTCCAATCTTGCTACAGGAGCAAATGTTTCATCAAAATCTATTCCTTCTTCTTGGCAATATCCTTTGGCTACTAGTCTTGCTTTGTTTCTTACCACAGAACCCTCCTCGTTCATCTTGTTTCTGAACACCCATTTAGTACCAATAACATTTTGATGGGTGGGTCTTTGAACTAATTCCCATACTTTATTTCTTTCAAACTGATTCAGCTCTTCTTGCATAGCTTGAATCCAATGTGTGTCATCCAATGCTTGTAACACATCTTTAGGCTCTATTTGTGAGATAAAGCATGTGAACATAGCTTCTTGTTGAGTTCTGGATCTTGTTTTGACACCTTCTCTTATATTTCCAATGACAAGTTCTGGTGGATGGTCTTTCAGCCATCTTACATCAGGTTGAAGTAAGTTAGTTGGATTCAGTCGTCTAGCAGTTGTGTTGCTTTGATCAGCTCTCTCGCAATCACTTAGCTGCAAATTTTCCAGCATTTTATGAGACTCAGCTATCTCATCTTCATCTGAGTTTATAATTCCAGCTTCAGCTTCAGCATAGGGACTTTTCTGTATGGTTGGATGATTCAGCTTATCAGCTGACTCTTCAATGTCTTCTCCATTTACATTTGGCTCATCGAATACCACATGAATGGATTCCTCTGCAACCATAGTCCTTTTGTTGAGTACTCTGTAGGCTTTGCTTTCAGCTGAGTATCCCAAGAAGATACCTTCATCAGCTTTAGCATCGAAAGCCTTTAGATTGTCTTTGCCATTGTTATGGATGAAGCATTTACATCCAAATATTCTAAAATATGCAACATTTGGTTTTCTCCCTGTCCAAATCTCATAGGGAGTCTTTGTCAGCTGTCTGTTTATCATACATCTGTTTTGAGTGTAGCAAGCTGTGTTGATTGCTTCAGCCCAAAATCTCTTTGGTAACCCTGCTTCAGCTAACATGGTCCTTGCTGCTTCTTTGAGTGTTCTATTCCTTCTTTCTGCAACTCCATTCTGCTGTGGAGTCCTTGCTGCAGATAATTCATGACCAATGCCATTTTCAATACAATATTGAGTTATTATACCATTGACAAACTCAGTTCCTCTGTCTGATCTTATTTTGATAATGGTTTGGCTCTTCTCATTTTGAATCCTCTTCATCAGCTGTGGTAGTTTCTGTAGAGTTTCTTTCTTCTTACACATGAATATTGTCCATGTATATCTTGAGTAGTCATCTACTACCACCAAGGTATATTTCTTCCCACTTATGCTAGCTGGTTCAACTGGACCAAATAGATCCATATGTAGCAGGTGCAATATCCTTGTTGAAGATGGGCATGTCTTTTCTTTGAATGATGATTTGATCTGTTTTCCCTTCTGGCATGCGTCACATATACTCTCCTTCTTGTATACTGAGTCTGGAAGACCTTCCACAAGATTACTTCTGGCAAGCTTGTTAAGTGTTTTGAAATTCAGGTGACTCAGCTTTTTGTGCCACAACCAACTTGATTCAGTTGTGCTCTTTGCTAATAGACAGGTGTTGGGTGTTGCGGTTGACCAATTTACTACATACATGTTCTTTTGTCTGCATCCTTGCAACACAACTTCATTTGATTCAATATCCTTGATTTGGCATATACCCATGTTAAATCCAACATTATAACCCTTGTCACAGAGTTGGCTGATGCTTAGCAAGTTGAAGTTGAGTCCTTCAACATATGCAACATCTGTGATTTCTAATCCGTTCTTCTTGATGGATCCAATGCCTTTTATTTCTCCTGGAGCTTCATTTCCTCCAAATATGACTTTTGCTCCTTTAACTTCCTTGAATTTTGACAGATTTTTCTTGTTTCCTGTCATATGTCTGGAACAACCACTATCCATGTACCAGGTTCCTTGGCACTCAGCTGTTCCTTGAACCTCATCTTCTTGGTCAGGTTGATCTTGTTCCTTGGCCATCAAACAGATCAGGGCTTCTTCTTCAGAGTCACTTGAGTAGTCAGCTTCACTGCTTTGAATCAGTTGTCTCTCTTGACTTGGCTGTCTCAGCAGTCTCTGCAGCCAACATTGCCTTTTTCTTTTCTTGTCTTCTTTCTCTGAAGACCTTTCTTTCTTCTTCATTCCTGTATTTGTTGACTACAGGATATGGACAATCAATGGCATAGTGACCTGGTTGCCTACAGTTCCAGCATAGATATTCAACCTTTTGATCAGCTCTTTCCATTCTTGGATTGTCAGCCCTTTGATATTCAGCTTTTTGATGATCTGTTCTCTTGAGTGTCTTCTGGAAGATTCGCCCTTGCCTCTCTTGTAGTTCTTATTGAAGAACTTGTTGAACCTTTTAACCATCAGGGCTATTTCTTCTGGATCAATGACTTCTTTGACCTCAACTCTCTTTCCATCCTTAACAATTAGAGCAGTTGTTTTGGGTACAGCTGTCTCTTCCTGATCTTTTCTTCTCAGCTCAAATTCGTAGGCTTTGAGATCTGAGAATAGTTCATGGTTGGAGGTCTTCGATAGGTCCATGGAATGTCTCAAAGTGCCATGACCTTCATTTCCCATTCAATGGGAGACATTTTAGGATCTTCATACACATTTCTTTCGGTATATTCCTTTCCAAGTGCGAGATAGCTCGTTGGTGATTTTCGTGAACCAAGCATCCAGTTGATCCAGGTTCTCTCCTGCGATCATTTTGAAATTCTCAAATTTTTGTACCGCCACCGATAATTTGTTTTCCTTGATTTGCTCGAGCCTTCACAAATTAATGTTAGCTTATCCCGCATTTCTTTTTTAGCCGTTTTGCATGATTTGACTTTATTGAACATGGCTTTGTCCAAGGTTTTGTAAAGGATGTCCTTGGCTACATTGTCCAGGTTGTATCTTTTTCTGTCATCATTTGTCCATTCAGTTCTTGGTTTTTCAACCATAATTGGTCTAGGGCAACATCCTCTTCACCTTCAATTTGTAGCTCTTCTTACAGATGTGTTCACTTTTAAGATTTGCAGTGGCCCATCCTCTATCACTATCCACATCTCATCATGTAATCGATAGATGAGAGCTCGCATACGAATTTTCCAATCATCAAATTCTTCAATTGTGAACATAGGGATGCGTGTCAAATTTGCTTCCATGATAATAACTTTTAATGATAAAAGGAGTTTTGAAAACTTAAGTACTAAAACAGGACTTTGAAAAGTTTGGAGATCTAGTTCAAGAACCGGTGCGGAAGGCTCAATGAACCAACCGCTCCGATACCACTTGTAGGTCCCAAGGGGTGTGAGTGTAAGGTTTAGAAGGGGGTTGAATAAACCTTACCAACTTTTCACTTTTGGTCCTTTTTAAAATTTAGAGTTGATACTATACGATTTGTGTCCTTGGTGGATGACCAATTTAGTTAATCAAGAGAGTTAGTCACTCAACAGACTCGTTCGATTTGTTGATAGAATAACTCATTGTGTTAAGATCGAATTAGCTCAATGTGGTTTGTTTTCATGGAAGACTTAACACCTTTAAGTTTGATTTAGTAATGATTTAATCTTGGGTTTTAGTACTTAGAGATTATTAGTTGGATAGCAAATATGTCGTGAGAATTAAATAAATAAGATGCGAGGAATTAAAGTGTTGAAATGTAAATGACATGATAAATTTTTATAGAGGTTCAAGATGGGGTAATTCTTCTACTCCTCTCTTCTCCAACTCCCGGAGGAATCCACTAAGTATTGAGCAAGATCTGAGTGGTAACAGTCCGGATACAAGTCTTGATCACACGGTGACTTGATCCTTTGGGACTTCAAGTGCGGAGATGCCTTGGTCACTCGGTGGCTTCTCGTCCGACTCGGCTTCTTTCAGGCAGTATTTTGCCTTGCTACTACAACTCACTTGCTCACGCTCTTAGGATTTGATCACGAAGCCCTCCAAAAAAAACTCGAGACTCGCGTTCGACCTTGAACCTTCCTACAATCCTTCGTGGAATGTAGACCCATTTTTTCTTCTAAAGTTTCCTCTTCAACCGATTGAAGCTATCTTTCCTTCACGGTGAGTGTTGGATTGATTTTCTTCGTAGTGTAGGCTTGAGGATTAAACTTGAATGATTTTGAGAATATTTTGATTACGATTTGAGATATTAGCTTGAATGTTTTTGGTTCGGGTAATCAATTAATTTCTTCGAGTCATCCTCGGCCTTTTATAGTGATCTTTCAAAAATTTGCCCGTTGAAGAGATAGGCTTATTTTTGAAAGTCACTTGTGGTCGTTGGCTTGTCTTGTTGCGTCCTTGGAATTGCCACTTCCTCGTATGAATTATTCTTGACTTTTCGGAGCCGACACGGCGTAGTGCTTCCCATCGGTTTATTCCCTTGCACGCTTATGTGATCGAGCACTCCGAGAAAGGTAGCATGGAGATATTACTTGTTTAAGTAATTCTCTTGATTTTTGTGCAACGGATCTCTTTCGATTATCTCGACTTGACCGCATTTCCTTGCTTTCCCAGGTGACTTAGAGTCAACTTCCAATCATTAAATGACTCTTCCGTCACTTCAACTAGAGACTTGACTATCTTGAGTTGACTTGGTGATGCTTTACTCACCGTGCATCTCATTTGCACCTTGATCGAGTTCCGTCTTCTCTTCTTTTGCCAAACTCAGTGTCTCGCAATGAGTCTTCCTACTAGTCTCCGGTTGTCTTCTTGCATGTTTGGGCATAGTCGCTTAACTCGGCTTGACCACTCTATTTATTACAATGCGCGAGTTTACAACAAAAAATGGGGTGCCAACTTCCTATTCTAAGTTTTACATGGCATTCATCAAAATCTAAACAATAAATTTCCCCCTATAGTAAAAAGTGAAAGTAAGGAGTCGAGATTTTCTGTCTGCAAAAGTTAAAAAAATATCAAAAAAATATCTTAAATAATAAATAATTAAATAATATTAATACTGTACAAGACAACATGGCCATGTGAGGAATCTTGGAGACAAGGACCCATATATGGTCCCCCACTTCATTGAAGACAAAAATTGCATTAAAAAACCTAACAAAATCCTACATTTACTGATAAAGCACATTTAAAGCAACCTAACCCCATTCCCCAACACTTCTATTTACATCGAAAGAAACGAGTCTAAAAAGGAGAGAAGAGAAGAAAATCACTGTACCATAATCCGTGGGGGTAAATCGAAGTCCACTGATGGACGAATCTTCATGCTAATCTCAGAAAAAATATCGATTCTTCACACTTTTCACTTGTTGTACGCTCTCTCAGTTTGGGTGAAATGGGAATTAGGGTTTCTAATTTTCGTTTTCGTTTTTTACAGAATGGTTTTTTGGGTTTGGGTTTTTAACTTGGGGTTAGAGTGTGGTTAGTTTAGTTTAGTTAGGGCTAAGATGTGGCTAGGTTAGTATAATTTGCCGATTTAGAATTTTTCCCCCCTTATTTTGCTATAAAATTCCACGTGTCAGGAAAATATAATCTACGGCCAAATTATTTGACATGTCAGCAATTTCCGGCGATTTCGAAGACGTCCGGCCAAAATAGGACGTAATCTCAAAAAATTATAAAATTAGTGGACTAAATTCGGAATGGGACAATATAAAGGACTAAATGTCTAAATGACCAAAGTTACAGGACGAATTTTCTAATTTTCCCAAATGTGTACACACACAACCAACAATGTTGATGCACAAATTAGGGCTCCGATTTGAAAAACTACAGCTTACGGGAGAAATTTTTGATTTGGTTTAAGAAAGAAATGAGGAAGGGAAATACGGGCATGGGTGTGAGTGGAAAGAAACATGGAGTAGGCAACGGTGCCGGCGCAAACATGGTTTGTTCACCTGCACAGTAGCCGACGACTCTGTAATTGTAATCGATGACCTCCATTTTTGAATTAGTGCGCCCTCGTACTTCGATGGAAAGGCAGAGAGTCGCGATGGTGGCATCCTAGTTCGACGCCCTCCATTCTTGAATTTGTGTGCATTCCCATCATCATTCACACCACTGCCACCAGATCCCCTCCACGAGGACGAAGAAGGCCTTCGTCTCCACCGTGGAGAACATATTCTTATTTGAAACTAGTTTTTTTTAAGTTTTTTTGTATTAAATAATTTTATATATTAAGTCTTAAAAATGAAAACAAATTAAACAAATTTTAAAGATACTATAATATTTATGTTTAATTTAATTTGTAAAATAATTTTTTTTTTTTTTTTGAAAGAGAAAATGTGTGCATTTACAAAATTTTATCCACCTTTTACCTTCCATGTCACTAATTTGGAAAATGTCAACGTCCACATTATCAATTTGGGCCCGAAGTTTAAAAAATCATCATATTAAGAGGTCATGGGCGTGGCACGTGACATATTCCGCCAAATGTTCAATTTTAGGCCAAATTTGTATTAAATGTGCATAAAATTAAAAATTAGAGTATCAATTTTCCCAGGCCATAAATAAGTGTACCAAAAAGTTTGCATGAAAGGGCTTCCCATGGTGCAGAGCTATCCTCTTAATCTCTATCAAATGACCAATAACTACGCCATACCCAGGAAACAATCAAAAGTATCATACTCCTTGAATGACTTGTTGATCACATTTTGATAGATTCGGTTGAAGACGAACTCGGCTAGTTAAGCTGTCTTGTCTCGCATGATTGCGGCCATCACCATCTCGCTTAGTCCATGATAGCTGGTCGAAGCTCCCGAACTTCATGTCTACACACTTGGACACAATGTCCATCAGCTTGTGTGACTCCTTTATCGATTCTTCTTAGTTGTATAGACGGCTTTTTTGCAAAGAAACTCTACGGTTTTGCAATCTCCTTCCAAGTCGCTGACCAAGTTCACATCCTTCTCGCTCACGTCCTTGATCCTTGGTCGTGCAGAAAGCAATGACCAGCAAGGTCCTTAGTAGTGATTTTGATGACCTTGACGTGAATGGATGAGCGAATCTCATCGTCATGCACTTCGGCGTTCACGTAAAAACATAGCGACCTTCTCCGAGTAGGTGTGGGTGAACTCCATCGAGAGAAAGTCCTTTAGACCAGACTTCTCAAGCTTGTTTGCGATCTTCTTCACTAGGGCATCATCAGCGCCCTTCTTGATCATCCCCTTGAAGTCCACTGAAGCACCGGAGTGGACCTTCTCAGAAAGCTTAGCAAAATCATGAGTACCATCCATTTCTATACAGATTGAATGGTGAAATATGCGAAAATCTTGATCTTCGAGGGTAGGGTTTTGAACAGTTGCAGAGAGAATTTCTTCTTGCTTGCTGAAGACGAGAGTGTTTTGTGAGGAGAGAAAATATAATTTTGGTTTATATGCGACTTGAAAGGATGGTTTTTGGAATTTGATAAAACTTGATCAAAATCAACGATCAGGATTGTGCCTTCAAAACCGCATTAATTTCCCTACATTAAATGCAGCAGCATTTATATCCAATCATATGTTTTAATGTACAACTTTTGTACTGACAGTCATAATTACGCTAACGTCATCCTTAAAAACATTCCCGCTCGAATAAAACAACCGCGTTTTTGTCACTTACATCATAATTGATTCAGCTCTCATCCAATGTGACTTAACTCTACTTCTCTCTTCATATAAGATCACTCAGTTGTCCGCTAACTCCATACAACTCATTTCCCGACTAGGCTGTTTCACTTGGCTCAAAAGTGAAACTTACTCATTTTCCATTCTCTCTTCTTGAGTCTCTGCTGATTGAGTCTTCTGAGTATCCTAACTCAGTTCAATTAACCCTAACTCATTCTTGAGCTCTTCAAATCTTGATTCACATGATGGCTTTGTGAATATGTCAGCTAACTGCTTATCAGTTGAGATGTATTCCAAAGTGATGTCTTTCTTTTCAACATGATCTCTTATAAAATGATATCTGGCATCAATGTGCTTTGTACTTGAGTGCAACACATAATTGGAATCTCTCTTTCTTCAATATTGTAGTCTCTTAGCTGTTGTCTCATCCATAAGACTTGGGCACAACAGCTGCCCGCAACTATGTACTCTACTTCCAACATAGTCTGAGTATCCTACCAGCTTGAATCATCCTTCCTTTGGATACCATAATCCAACTTCTTGGCATCCATTCAAATATCTTAGGATTCTCTTCATTTTGTAGTCATGTGTGTGAAGCCCTCAATTTTCTGAGCGTGTATTTATTTCATGTATCGTCTATGTACTATTTTGACTATTTTACCGCGTCACTTTGACGGGTAAAAACTAATAAATATATATATTCCGCATTTTATTTTATTTTATTTATTACTTGTGATCATGATCATTTTTTAATTCTATTTCACATTAATGATCACTTGATTGATCATTATTCTTATTTGTCCATTTATTAGTCACCTTAGAATTTTAAGAGACTATTTATTTTAGAGACTTATACCTTATAGAATTAAGAATTTGATTTAGAATAAGTGATCATGAGACTTATAAGTGATCAAGGAAATCACTATTTATTTTGAAGATTGATATTATTCATCTATTATCATCAATTTTGGGACAAAAAAAATATATGGATACCACAAGTACCCCCCATAGTGGACGGCCAAGATGGGTATTTTTGTGTAAAAATACCATCCAAATCTTATACACATACACCTTATGTATTCATCTTGTGTATAATTACACCATTAATACAAACCTTATACACATTATCTTATACCTCAATTTTATATCATTAGAATCCCCAACATATTCCCACTCACATTTAATTATCCCATTCAAACATTCCTTCATCAAACACCATGCAAGCCTTAACTATGCCCATACCTTTGACTCCATCCTTGTCTCCCATGCAAGAAGCAAGCTTCAAGCCTTGCCAAAATTTTCCTCTCTCCCTCCCCATTCTATACGGCCACAAAGCCAAATTATACAAAATAATTTCAAAAATTCACCAACACATTCATCTCTTCAAGCAAAATCCTCTCCCTTCTCTCTAAAATCCTCCAACATCTCTCTAAGCATATTTTCATTATCTTCTTCATATCTTCAAACACTTAACCAAAATTTCAAGAATTCTTTCCCAAATTTCTTCAAAAATTCTAAACATATACTACTACAAGGTAAGCATTTTGTTCCTCCTCTTGTCTTGATATCCTCTAGCTACCTCCTTTCACTCATTAATATAAGTTTGGATTTTGATTTTTAGGTGTACTTAGAAGACTATTTGGAGACATGCAAGCATTGTGATCATCTTAACAAGACTTTGAAGGTTGTGAAGAGAATTTGGACTACAAGGTAAGAAATGAGATTTTTAGTACATTTTTCTCCTTCTCCTTCTATTTTCAAAATTTTGATACTTCATTTTCATTTTTGGAGTTTTAGGGGCTGACCTTAAGAGCTAGTTTAAGGGTGAGCAAGGAGACCCATTTTGAGACCTCTATTAGTCTCATTTCACCTACTACACAAGGTAAGTGTAGTTTGTACCAATTTCTTCACCTCTTTATTCTTCTTCTTAATTTTTAACCTCATTTTCCAACTCTTATTTTTTGGTATTTCTTGACTTAGGGGCTGACCTAAGTGAGTTTCAATCAAGTTGTGAAATTTAACCTTTTATTTCACAACTACCAATTTTAAGCTGGGTGGAAAAATCTTTCCAACTTCTAGGTATTTTTCCTTAAATGCATGTACTATTTTGTTCTTGACCACTTGAGATATATATATATATATATATATATATATATGTATTGCATGTTAATTTCATGTATCAAGTTGTTAAAATTCTCAAGTGTTGCTAAAAAATGCTATTTATTGAAATTTAGGTGCATGCATGTACACTTTAATGTTGTATTTGATGAATTATTGTATGAATGGGACATACATGTTTATGATCCTTGAAATCCATGTTTTATACGACTTGTAACCTGGAAAAGTCGAGCATAATTGATTAAACTTGAATTTTGGACTTAAAATACAAAAATGATAAGTTAGTGGACTTAATTGCAAGAAAATAAAATTTAAGGGACCCCTCTATAATTTTCGAATTTTGGGACTGTACTCAGGTTCAAAAATGATATTTGGATATTTTAATAAAGTTTTAAGAGTTTTGAGATAAATAAAATCAAACCCTTAAAAGCCCAAAGACTAGATTGTTATTTTAGAAGTTTAAGGGCTAAATTGCAATTTTCGGAACTGTAGCAGGACCCTATTTTAAAATTTGAAATTTTAACTCTTAAGGGACTGTAAATAACGTATTTTAGGAGTATTCCCAAAATCCAAGTGTTTAGAGCTTGGAAAGTAATTTTATAAAAATTGAGGGACCAAATTATAAAAGATTAAACTTGAGGACCTAAATGGAATTTCCAGGACTTATACAGTACATGTACCTGGAAATACTAATTTAACTATAACATAATGAAATTTTTAACCCAAGGGTCAAATTTCATAACAATTGGACCCCTAAAAGACTTAAAGGCAATTATTTTTAAAATGGGACAAACATGAGATTTTTAAAAGTTAAGGGATGTACTTATTTCTTTTTAAAACTGTTTTTGTCCCAATATCCCACTGACCTTAGTGACATTTTACAACTGGAATCACATTAAAAGCCCTTCCGGTTTGTGAGATCCAATTATTTTAAACCTAGGGCCTGAAATGACAATTTTAACAAATTAAGGGCCAATGTGAGATTTTTAGAAAAAACCGACCTCAACACTTTAAAAACCTGAATCTCTGAATGATTTAGAGAATTTAGGAACTGACCTCATAATTTTTTAAGGTTGGGACATTTAATTATTCAATTTTTAACCTCAAAAATATTGGTTTTTACAAAACGGGTCTAATTGTAAATTTTCTTTTTATATAAGGACCTAACTTAAATTATTTTCTTTTAAGATCAGCCCTGGACCCTCTGACTTATAATAATTATTTAAAATATTTTAACTTCTTAAAAATCCCTTGGCTTATCGGATCGTCTTGATCGATTAATACACGATCGCGGGGCGACTTCCTCGTCCTGTGGTTCTGAATCTATAACGGGACCTCTGTCCCACCTAATTTTTCAAGACATCGAAGATTACTTATCCTCTCGATAATTATCTTCATCCAAATTACTCCACCAACACCTAAATACCATACGCAAATTTCGAAAATTGTTCCTAAACTGCTTCCCTGAATCAATATACGCGACTGCCTGGTTGACATCCTGTACTTGTAATTATTTCCTGCCTGAGTCAACTTGGTGTGTCGAGCTCACAGTTGGAATGGATACATCGGGGATGAAACCGGGCAGCTTGGCTGCTATTCCACTCTCCGACCCCATCGTCCTAATCCCGCAACTAAGGGACGGAGTTTGTCCAAGGGAAGCGGGTCGTAGTACTTGAGGTATAATCATGATTATGACAATCCGGGCCTAGCTAGCTCTACGGTGGATTTGTTTTTGCCTATGGAGCGATAAGGTGACAGGTCTTGGACCATCTTGATCGGGGAGTTACAAGAAAGAACGAAGGAATCGTTGTCTGATCCACACAATTTTGGAGTTAGTCGGACCCGTTTGGTTGGTGCTACAAATCCGTACGCAACCGCTACTTGTATTGCATTTGTTGGCGCTAAAAATCTGTACGCAACCACTACTTGTCTTGCATGGATTGGCGTTACATTCCGTACGCAATCCTACCTATCTTGTTTGTATCACATAGTGCTTGTATGATCATGAACTGATTCTTTAAAACTGTATAAGTATATTATTTTAAGTATATATATCACGATGCTTGTGAACTGTGTGTTAAATCACGCATCATAACTCACACATTTTTCATACAATAGTTTTCTTGCATTAACTATATATATCGCCACACTTGCACACGATCACCCCATCCACTGAGATTTTTGTCTCATCCCCTCCTGTTTTCTAACGACTAGATGAGGAATACTTTGAAGATGCCGAATCTACCACGGACTGATTTCCCGTGCTCCTTTTGTTGGACTTGCTCCCTTTTATCATTGATTGTACTTGTTTCTTGTGCTTCAACTGATGTTGGACATCCTTTTATTCTGCTTCTCTTTTCCATTTTGGACTGTAACTTAAGGGCGTATGACCATTTGACACTTAAGTTTGTGATGTGATACATACTTTATTTCTTTCTTCAGACTGTACATTGATTTGGCTCGTTTTTGGACTGTAAGGTCAATTTTGGATAATTCTGTTGGGTTATTTTGGATACTTGTTGGACTGTAAGTTGTAATTCGTACTTGTATTTTATTCCGTTGCTACTTGACTCTGTTTTCGTTTGGGGTTATGTTATCATTTGTGTAGACTGTTTGGTTTATATATGTTTAAGTTTTGGATCATCGTCGCGTTCCCCGTCTGGGTTGTGACAGATTAGAGTGGTATCAGAGCTCGGCTAGTAAGATGGAAACTTACACCGAGCTGACCCAGGATAGGACCCTCGGTCTGTGTTGGGTAGTACCGCGACTTGACTAACTAAGTGTGAAATCAATTTCAAAATGGCATAGAACCGTATTATTGATGTTTAGACTGAGTTAAGAACTTTATACTTGGAGATTCCATAGTCATACTTGTCTTGACTTACTTGACTCTTGATTGACTTTCCTTATTTCTTCCTTATCTTTCCTTTACATTCGTCTAATCCATCTTAGTTGTGTTGACTAGGATGGAGCCGGCACCCCAACCTGGTGGGACGTATTTGAGGCTCGCGCTAAGTGAGACTACTACTGGGCACTCAAGATCTATTTGAGGAGCGCCACCGTACGAGGGAGCTAGAGCATCTCCTGGCGAAAAGCCAGGAGGAGAAGAATAACTTGACCGTCCTTGTTAAAGACCGTGACAACACCATCCGTGCGCTGGAGGACCAGATACAGAAATCCAGGAGTGCCGGATAACATGCGTTAGAAGATGAAACGGGCTAGTGATGGCCGCCAGAAGTGGGAGATGGACGCCCACATGTCGAGGGACACCATTGACCGTCCGGGAGGAGACCTTTATTAAGAGAGATGACGGTGATCGAGACCTCACCAGGCCCTATCTCAACGGGACCTGCCCCTGGAGGCTGCCTTAGCAGCTAATGCGCCACCACTGCCACTGCCTGAGGCAGAACTAGTAGCGGACCCCGAGGCAGATGATGAAGAGGATCCCGAGGAGGATCCTGAGAAGGATCCCAAGGAGGATCTAACTGAGGTCGGGGAGCCCAAGGCATTTGAGCCACCCCTCTTGATGACGTCAGGCACTCGATTAGTGGCTTGAGTTTGTTGAATGGCTGGATGCCGAGGCACTACCCGAGCCCGATCAGGTCCCGATCATGGATGTAGTCGATAACGATGATGACGGCGCCCTCACCGAGAAGATAGCTTATTTTTTGGATTGTAGTTGTATTGTATTAGACACTTGTTTCCATTTCGATGTATCTTAGATTTCTGTATTATTGATGTATGAACTCCTTTGGTGTATTCAAAATTTTACATTAATGGATATGCCTTCTTTTCAGTATTTATTTTGTGTCTTGTGTATTGCTATTCATTCCATTATGTTATGACTTATTTTACGCGAGCATTTAATGGAATCATTTATTATGGATTGTAACTAATACTTCAAGATACAGAATGGCAGAACAACGAGGATGCGGAAAACCCCGTCGAGTTCCCCGTAGGAACAATGATGTTACCAGGGGACGGATACCTTCCACAGAATTACCACCACCTCCTCTACCAAAGTGCAGGAGACAATCAATGCGCAGCAGCCCTACAACAAATTCTAGTTTTCATGAGGTAACAAGCAGAGCCTAATCCACATATCCCCGCACCCGCCCGAGAGGCAAATGATCGCGTCTTAGAGCGTTTCTTACGGTTTGACCTAATCTGCATATCCCCGCACCCGCCGGAGAGGCGAATGATCGTGTCTTAGAGCATTTCTTACAGTTCAACCCACCGAACTTGTGGAATCGGCTGCTAGGGATTGGTGGAGAGCCGTTGAGAGGAAGTGGGACCAGGACAGGGTAGCCCAAAAACATGGAAAATATTCCTGGTCTGAATTCAATGAACAAGACATTCGCCAAGTAGTAAAAGGAGGCACGCCGGGATGCATTCCACCGATTAAGCGCAGGGAAACATGTATGTAGCCCAATATAAGTCTGAATTCCATCAGTTGTCCAAATACGCTCTGGGGACGATCATCAAAGAAGAGGATAAGCTGTACAAGTTCACAAGGGGACTGAAACTGGAACTTCAGAAATAGGTTTTGACTGTTGAACTGACCACCTACTCGGCCGTGGTAAAGGTAGCTCTACGCATCGAGTTGGGACTGAACCGAATTGGGCAGATCCAGCAGAGTAGGCCATCAAACAGTCTCAAAAGGACAGTTGTGGGACAGCCATCTGAGCAGCCTACAAAGTTTCAGAAGAGACCAGTTACTAGGATGGATAAAGGGAAAGGACCAGTTCAGGGAAAGCCAGGATAGGTGTGCACGCATTGCCATAAGTCAGGGCATACTGCCAATGATGGTTGGCACAAACAGGGAATGTGCTTGCGTTGTGGCGGTAATCAGCACCAGCTGTAGGATTGCCCAAAGTACGTAGACCGAACCAAACAGGTGCAGCCGCAGAGGTCGGGCAATGGCCGATAATCGGGCAAGGATGCCCGCTCGAGCGTTCGCACTAGCCGGGCATGAGGCTCCGGAGGCAACGAACATGGTGGAAGGTACGCTTCTAGTATCTAACCACTATGCTAAAATATTGTTTGACCCTAGATCATCGCATTCATTTGTCGCACCACATTTTGTACACAAGCTGCATGCATGCATGAAACATATGCCTATATGTCTAGAAGTATAAACCCCTATGGGCGTAAGCCAGATAACAGATTTTATCTATAATGCATGCGAAGTTAAGATTGATGAGATAAATTTTCCTGTCGATCTGATCTTATTGCCTATATCCGAATACGTTGTGATACTGAGAATGAACTGGTTATCTACACACCATGCACAGATGGACTGCCATCGCAAGTCCATTAAGCTATGCGAACCCAAAAATCCCGAAGTGGAAATTTCGGGAAGGGCACGAGTTAAGTTGCCCCAATCATTTTAGCAATGAAAGCGAGGAAGGCGATCACTAGCGGGGCACAAGGGTACTTGACGTTTGTAATTAACAAACCCAAGGTTGAGACACAAATTAACCAAGTACCTATAATATCGGAATATACAGATGTATTTCCACAACAACTCACCACTGTCCCTCTAGATAGGGAAGTCGAGTTCACCATCGAGGTATTACTAGGAAACACCCCGATTGCTAGAACGCCGTATAGAATGGCTCCTATTGAGTTGCAAGAATTGAAGACTCAATTGCAGAAATTGATGGATGTAGGATTTATCCGACCGAGTACGTCTCCATGGGGAGCACCGATACTATTTGTCAAGAAGAAGGATGTCACATTAAGACTGTGTATAGATTATCGTGGTCTTAATAACGTGACCATCAAGAACAAATATCCCCTCCCAAGAATAGACGAACTGTTTGATCAAATTCAAGGAGCGACGGTGTACTCGAAGTTTGATTTACAACAAGGATATTACCAACTAAAGATCCGTGAAGAGGACGTTTCCAAAACTGCATTCCAAACAAGATATGGACACTGCGAGTTTGTAGAGATGCCTTTCGGTCTGACGAACGCACCAACAACGTTTATGGATCTGATGCATCAAGTCTTTCGACCCTATTTGGATCAGTTTGTAGTGATATTCATTGATGACATACTCGTGTACTCTAAGTCCAAAGAAGAGTACGAACGTCATCTAAAAATCATCTTAGAGACACTATGAGAACATAAGCTATATGCCAAGTTCAACAAGTGTGAATTTTGGCTTAGCAAAGTCGCATTCTTGGGAAACATAGTATCCGGCAAAGGGATCGCAGTAGATCCATCAAAGGTACAAACAGTGGTTGAATGGAAATAACCCGAGACAGTAACAGAAATTAGGAGTTTCTTAGGATTGGCTAGATATTATTAAAGATTTATCAAGGATTTCTCCAAGATAGCCGGACCACTCACTCAGCTAACCCAGAAGCAAGTCAAGTTTGAGTGGAATGACAAGTGCGAGGCTAGCTTCCAAGACCTGAAGAAACGACTTACTACAGCTCCAGTCTTAGTCCTTCCGAAAGGAACAAAGGGATTTGTCATTTATAGTGATGCATCAAAGGAAGGACTAGGAGCAGTACTCATGCAGAAAGGAAATGTCATTGCTTATGCATCACAAAAGCTCAAGCCGTATGAGGCCAATTACCCGACACACGACTTGGAATTGGCAGCGATAATATTCGCGTTAAAGAAATGGAGACACTATCTCTACATAGCAACATTCACAATTTTCACAAATCACAAGAGCCTAAAGTATCTATTCTCTCAAAAAGATCTCAATCTCAGGCAACGGATATGGATGGAGTTAATTGAGGACTATCACTTTTATATTCAATACCATCCCAGGAAAGCTAACGTAGTAGCTGACGCCTTGAGCAGAAAAGCGAGTTTAGCCAGACTAATGATTCGAGAGTGGAAATCATTAGAAGAGCTGAGCAATTGGAACTCGACGAGAACCAATACTCAGATTTCATGTGCTAGCATTTCAGTTAAACCCGATCTGCTGAACGAGATCAAGGCAGCACATGAGACAGATGTGCATCTTCAAAAGCTGAAAGAGAAGATACTTAAAGGAGAGAGATCAGAATTCTCGGTACCCGAAGATGGGATTATTAGATTCCAAAATCGAGTTTGTGTACCAAAAGACGAACATATCAGAAATAGAATCCTAGCAGAGGCACACAAGCTCGAGGTACACTATACATCCTAGAGGAAAGTAGATGTATAAGGACTTGAAACAGAATTATTTGTGGGTAAACATGAAGAACCTGGTAGCGGAATTCGTTGCGAGATGTTTGACTTGTCAACGAGTAAAAGCAGAACACCAACGACCATCTGGTTTACTGCAGCCATTGAGGATTCCCAAGTGGAAATGGGAACACATAACGATGGGATAACTAGTGATGCAGGAAAAGAGATTCAGGAATCCTTTGCACTACTCACCAAGAGTTTCAACAAAATCTTCAAACAGGAAAACAAAGGAGGTAATTTTCCCAGGTCTGGAAAAACTTCTGGAACACAAATAAAACAACATGATGGTGGTAAAGGCATAAAAGTGTAGAGAATGTGGAAGTTTTGGACACATTCAAGCCAAATGTTCAAATACTTTGAAGAAGAATGAAAAATCATTCACCACATCATGGAGCAATGATGAACCAGAAGATGATGAAGAAGAAGACAATGTGAGCAATCAAGTTGCCTTCATTGTGATAAAAGAAGAGGTTGGTTGTAATCAAACGCACCCGAGTGCTACTTCTGGTGTTACTACACCAATCAGGTATAACTCTAACTTTCCTTTTACTAAAACATGTCTAAACTCGTACTACTTTGAGAGAAGAACAATTCCGATCATCAAAACTCGTCGGAGGATGAGTCCGATCCGGATGAAGAATCAAGGAATGAGGAACTAAGAAGAATTTATCAAAACATGCTCGACAAATGCAAACTTGTCTGCAAGACGAATGTGACTCTGGAGAAGAAAGGTGTGTCTCTTACTACTGAAAAAGAGATACTCAAGGGATAAGTTGTTAAGCTCGAAAGACTTGCTTCCGATAGAAGAGAAGAACTTGTCAAAGTTAGGAAAGAACACAGTGACATGACAAACTCGTTAAGAAACTAAATTCTGGGAAAGAGAGATTAGATGAAATTCTATCTCAATAAAAATATCAACAAGGTCGTGCTGGTATTGGCTTTGGTTCTAATTTTGACAAAAACATTGCGAATAATAAGAAAAATTATAAAATTGTTTTTGTCAAAGAAGGAACATCTTTCAGTCAAACTGGGAAAAGAAATAATGGCTTTGTACCTATATGTTATTATTGCAATTGTCCTGGCCACATAAGACCTAAGTGTTATCGTCTTCAAAATCACATTAGGTAAGGCAGGGTGCAATCTCAAGTGTTCCAACATCAGCAAAGAAACACTTGTCGTTTAAAATAAACTTATCAAACAAACCCAAGAAAATCTTGGTTAGGAAGGATGAATTTTCTTGCTATGTTGTGCACACTTCTTTGAAAGCCAATGTAACTGAATCCTGGTACTTTGACAGTGGATGCTCCCGTCATATGACCGGAGAATTGGAAAAATTGAATGATTTTGAAAAACATTAAAATGGATTGGTTACTTTTGGTGATGTTGCTAAAGGAAAAGTTTTGGGAAAAGGAACCTTGAATGTGTCTGGTCTTCCTTCTCTCAAAAATATTTTGTATGTTGAGGGACTAAAAACCAACCATATCATTATTAGTCAGCTTTGTGATAATGATTTACTTGTGAGATTTGATAAAAATGTGTGTGTTGTTTTTGATAAAAATGACAAATGCATTTTGAAAGGCAACAAATCCTCTGATAATTGTTATTTGATACGGGGAAGAAGTTCAGTGTTTCAACATTTCTCTTGTGTGCAATAAATATTCCTTAAATGACACTGAATTATGGCACCAAAAGTTAGAACACATGAATTTTCGTGGTATTTGAACCTTATTAAAATATGAAAGATTAGGTGTTCTAAGCTTAACAAAGACCACTCGGTATATGTGGTCGTGTCAATCGGGAAAACAAAAAGGGAAGCACACAAGGTGTTGCAACATCTCGATCCTCACACTGCCTGCGGAAATTGTCCATATGGACCTTATGGGACCAATGCAGTCGCTTGCATAGGAGGTAAGAAATATGTGTTTGTGTGTGTTGATGATTATTCCAGGTTTACTTGGATTGACTTTCTAAGAGAAAAATCGACACCTTCACTGTTTTCAAAAAACTGGTTCTTAGATTAAACAATGAAAGGGTTCCAATATTGGTAGAATCAAAAGTGATCATGGTAGAGAATTTCAAAATGTCAATTTCTCTAATTTCTGTGAAAAAATTAGAATCTTTCATGAGTTCTCTGCACCCATTTACTCCTTAGCAAAATGGAGTTGCAGAAAGAAAAAATAGAACTCTTCAAGAGATGGCACATGTTATGATTAAATACAAGAAAATCTCACCCAAGCCGTGGTGAGGTCGTGGTCTTCGCTTGTTATATCATCAACATGGTTCATTTATATCCTAGTACTAAC
The DNA here is from genome assembly GCA_016081115.2 of Rehmannia glutinosa. Classification (NCBI taxonomy): domain Eukaryota; kingdom Viridiplantae; phylum Streptophyta; class Magnoliopsida; order Lamiales; family Orobanchaceae; genus Rehmannia; species Rehmannia glutinosa. The sequence goes on from CM071937.1 coordinate 26,799,753, forward strand.
ATGACACCATATGAGATCCAGGAAAGGTAAGAAACCTAACCTTAGTTACTTCCATGTGTTTGGGTGTGTTTGCTACATTCTTAATGACAAACAGCATCTCCGGGAGTTTTATTCTAAGAGTGATGTTGGAATTGTCTTGGATATTCTATAAATAGCATGGCCTATAGGGTTTACAACATGAGAACTCAAACTATTATTGAAACTATAAATGTTGTTGTAGACGATACTAAAGATTTTGCAGATATATCTTAGGATAAAAATGAAGAAGTTGCAAAAGAAGTTGGTGTTGAGAGGGTTTATGTTACAACATCAGATTCCACACTAGAGACAGATGCTGCCGCAAACCATGATGTTACAACATCTAATTCCACACCAGAGATAGATGCTGAAGCAGACCTTGGGTCTGATAAAGACGGAGCCACTGATTTCGATATCTTTGATCAAGTCAGAAAAGAACCACCAAGCAGGATAAGGAAGAACCATCCAGTGGATCAAGTAATTGGGCAAGTAACCGAAGGCATTAAAACAAGAGGTAAAGAGAAAGTTAATTACAGAGAAATGGTAAGATTTGTCTGTTTTACTTCTCTCATTGAACCAAAAATGTTAAAGAAGCTCTTGTTGATGAATATTGGGTGAATGCCATGCAATTAGAACTGGAACAATTTGAAAGAAACAATGTGTGGGATATTGTACCAAGGCCTGGAAATTCTAATGTTATTGGAACCAAGTGGATTTTCAAAAATAAAACCGATGAACTTGGTAACATAACTAGAAACAAGGCTAGGTTAGTGGCTCAAGGCTACACTCAGGTGGAAGGAGTGGACTTTGATGAAACTTTTGCCCCTATGACTAGGCTTGAGTCCATAAGATTCCTTCTTGCTTTTGCTTGTGTCCTTAAAATCAAACTGTTTCAGATGGATGTCAAAAGTGCCTTCCTAAATGGTTTTCTGAATGAGGAAGTATTTGTTGAACAGCCCAAAGGTTTTGAAAATCCTCATCTTCCCAACCATGTTTTCAAATTTAAAAAGGCTTTGTATGGGTTGAAACAAGCTCCTCGGGCTTGGTATGAAAGGTTGACCACATTTTTGTGTAATAAGGGCTATAAAAGAGGAAGTGTTGATAAAACCTTATTCATCCAAAAATTTAAGAGTGGTATCGCCATTGCTCAAATTTATGTTGATGACATAATGTTTGGATCAACCTCTAAACAAAAACTTGATGAATTTGTTGGGTACATGTCTTCTTAGTTTGAAATGAGCATGGTAGGCGAGTTGAGTTATTTTCTTGGTCTAAAAGTTAAACAATTTGACAAAGGCATTTTTATAACTCAGAACAAGTATGCCAAAAACCTTGTTAAACGATTTGGGCTGGACAATAAAAAGTACATGAAAACTCCCATGGGGACTAATGATAGATTGTCCAAAGATGAGAATGGTACTCCTATTGATCCTACTCTTTACAGAAGCATGATAGGAAACCTCCTATATCTCACTGCTAGCAGACCTGATATTAGTTATAGTGTTTGTGTTTGTGCTAGATATTAGTCTTGTCCTAAAGAGTCTCACTTGAAAGTTGTTAAAAGAATCATTCTTTATATAAATGGGACTATGGAACTTGGTATCTTGTACTCTTCTGATACTAACACTAATTTGACTGGTTTTAGTGATGCTGATTGGGCAGGTGATGTTGATGACAGAAAAAGCACTACTGGAGGGTGTTTCTTCCTTGGAAACAATCTAGTATCCTGGTATAGTAAGAAACAGAACTGTGTTTCGTTATCTACAGCTGAATCTGAGTATATAGCATTGGAAAGTTGTTGCTCCCAAATTTTATGGATGAGACAAATGTTGGCTAATTATGGGATTGAAGAAAAATTCCTTACTGCTTATTGTGATAATTCTATTGCCATAAATATTTCTAAAAACCTACCGCAACACTCCAGAACAAAACACATCGATATTCGACACTATTTTATTAGAGACTTGGTTGAGAATAAAATTGTTACCATTGATTTTGTCACCACTAAGAATCAAATTGCTGATATTTTCACCAAAGCCCTAGATTTTCAAAGGTTTAATTACCTGAAACAGTCTCTGGGTGTTTGTACCCTCTGAGCAGTGTGGGTTTCAGTGTTGCAACACCATATGCATCATCTCTTCTCTTTCTTGATGTGTTGCAACCTCCTATTGATCTTATTCTTTTGCATTAGTCATTGTGCATTTTTAAGATAATTTCATTGGCTTATCTCTATTTTATTATTGTGACTCAATTGAGTACTCTTTTGATGTAACTTTTGGGTCTTTGACGGAAAAAGCTACCTATACATTGTGTGTGAAAGCTATTCAGTTGTGAACTATTCTATGTTCTTTTATATACTTGAATCCTGTTATGATCTTCTCAGAAAGACCTACCCATGTTTTGGAGTGAAAGCTAACGGCTGACTATATGTTCTACTGATTTTTCCTTTCACTAAAATTTGTTAAATGGAAAAATGATTTTGATCCATTGACTTTGTGTAGCATTGTTCTTGAAAAAGGTGATACAATCTTCGGGTTCTGACACAAAACGCCTGAGGCCTTTTATTCATGTCTAAAATAAACTCATCATTCTAGACATCCCCCAGGATCATTTTTGGGCTTGTGGAAAATATCTTCCTTAATTGATTCGATGTGGTGTATTATTTTTGGAAATGGTTTTTTCCTTAAATTTGTCAATATAAAAGGAATTGATTATCGGTGTTTATTCTAGATTAAATGCACATCTTAAATTATGGGACTTTTCCAAAAATATTTGAATTATAAATTAGCAGTTGGGAAGTTTTGTGGAAACCACCATTTTTAGCCGCCAAGTGTATCTATTCAATTATGGGAGTTATTTTTTCTTTTCCTATATACTCTCACTGGATTATTTTGAAACCCATATCTCTTTTTCTTACTGAAGATTGCAGTTTCTCTCTAACTCTCTAATTCTCGAATCTTTCTATCATATCTTGTGTTTCTTTGTTTTGATTCTGTTCAAACTCATATCATGGTTCGTACAAGGGAACAAATACTCAAAGAACTATGAGAAGTGGTTGAGAATCGAAGGAGAAATAGAGCAAACCCTGTTCCTAGAAACCCTCATTCCGATCAACCACTTAGTTCTGGTGGTGGGATTTCTGGTGCTGAGACACTTCAAGGGCAACCTCTGGGTGTCGGTTTGAAAAACCATCCTCCCACTGATCAGAACCCTAGGGAACGTGGGTCTCATGTCAATTCTCATTCTACAATACAAGAACAAGGGTTGGGCACCATGGGGAATGAACCATCGAGATTATCTCCTCCCGCAAGCGCTAGCTTGATTGGCCGGTGATCAAAGCTTTGAAAAAACCTATGCTCGGAAAAAGAAAATAGCGGAATCTCTTCAGATAAATCTAGCAAAAGAGGATCAAATCGTAGAAAAAGAAGTATCCTTGGTTAAAAAGAGTGGTAAAGTGTCTAAGAAACCATCGAGGAGAATAATAAGGCAGATATGAAATTCCCAGAGATGATCCTCTTGTGAATATTCCGGCTCTCAATGTTGCAATGGAGACTTCGGAAGTTGACTCCTCTTCGGATGATGATGATGAGAGAACTGAGTCAGAATTATTAAAGGAAGTTGGTGAACCTTCAGAACTTGCTGGAAAGGGTGTAGACACCAGTGTTGAAACATCAAAAAGGTCACCGACACGACATCTCTCGATCATGAACCATCAGACTCTGAACTTGAGGAGAACAAAGGTTTGTTTGTTGCCTTTTATTCTGCTAATAATAAGTGTTAGGAAATGTATTGAGTAGATTTTCATGATACCATGTAAAACTTAAACTAGGAAGTTGGCACCCCATTTTTCCTTGTAATTTGTATTATAATAGATAGGCCGAGAAAGCGGAGTCAAGTCGCCTATCCCAAGGAATACAAGAAGTCAATCATGGATTTGGATTGAAGACTTTGCTGTGTCAGCTGAGTATGGCCAAGAAAGAAGTCAAGGACTCAACTGAAGGAGTGCCAGCTGAGGAACAACTGTGAGAAGTGTCAGTCAAGTCAACTCAAGTAGTCAAGTCTCAAAGTTGAAGTGACAATTGAGTTATCCAATGACCGAGCTGACTCAAGTCACCTGGGGTAAAGACAGTAGTCTAGTCAAGACAACTGACTTATATCCATTGATTAAAGGCAAGAATATTACTCAATATAGTAATATGTCAAAGCTGTCAGGTCTAAAATGTTAGTCCCAAAATTGTGCAAAAGGAATAAACCAATGGGAAACACTGCACCTTGTGTCAGGCACCTGCAATGCTGCGAAAATATTTAATACGAGGAAATGTCAACATCAAGGGCTGCAACAAGACAAGCCAACGAATAAAAGTGACATTTGAAATTAGCCTATCTCTTCAACGGACAAAATTTCAAATGTGCTTTATAAAAGCCTGAGGAAGTTATTGAGAAGAGGTTACCTGAACCACGAATAAGCAAGCAATTAACCTGCAATATTCTAAAAAACAAGCAAGCAAATCTTCAAGCCTGAAACTCGAAAGGAAATCGATCCAACACAAGTAGTAAAGGAAAGACAACTTCTAATCTATTGAAAAGGAAACATTTGAAGAAATCAAAGGGGTTTACTATCCAAGCTAGGATTGTACAAAGGTTCCAGGTCGAACCATTATCAAGTTTGTTGGAGGGCTTCATGATCAAATCCAAGAACTTGAGAAGTGAGCTGAAGTAGCAAGACAACTGCCCTGTGAAGAAGCTGAGTCGCAAGAGAAGCCAGTTGTGTGATCAAGGTTGTCTCCCAGAATGTTCACCACTTTGTAAACTGATCTATTAGATAGTGGATTCCTCCAGGAGTTGGAGAATAGAGGATTAGAAGAATTACCCCATTTTCGAACCTCTAAAATATCTGTGTCATTTAATTTCAGCAAATTTACCTTCCTGCATATTTACATTATATCTGCTGTTAGAATCATATTTGCTATCCAACTGATTAATAACCAAGTGCTAATAATCAAGTGTTAAAAACAAACTTAAAACAAATCTAAGGGTGTTATGTCTTCTGCTGTTAAAAACCAATCAGCCAAGTTAAGTATTTGGCTTGAGTAGCGGAGTTATACTATCAACAGCTCTATCGAGTCTGTTGAGTGGGTAATTAGCTGAAAATCCAACTTAGCTATCAAGGACACAGCTGTTTGAGTCAACTCTGTTAAATTAATTTAAAAGGACTAAAAAGAAAATTTGGTAAGGTTTATTCAACCCCCCTTCTAAACCTTACTTCACACCTCTTGGGACCTACAATAAGAAATTGTGGGACACTGTGGTCCAAATAGAGATTTTGTGTGAACGGCCTATTAAGTTAGAGGATCATATCAAATATGGTATTTTGCCTCCACTTGAAGAAATGGAATTGGTTGGGTCTGTCTCCAACATCAGTCCATATGTTGATAGGGTTGTTAGAGAATTCTATTGTAATCTCCTAGATAGATTTGATGATGAGGTTCTGTTACGTATGGGTCGGTTTGGGTTCAAAAGAAAGTTTATTCTTTCACTCCGAAAGATATCAGTGAAGTTCTTGATGGGAAAAATGTGCTCAATAACAATCTACCTTCTGATATGTATGAGATTGCTAAAACACTGAGTGGTGGGATTGTGCAAGTGTGGCCTACCAAATAGGGAAAGTTCAAGGCTAAGGATCTCACCAAGAAATATACTCTGCTGCACAAAATTGCTCTATGCAATTGGACCCCCACGAAGCATACCTCCTCTGTCACCACTGATCAAGTTGTTCTTCTATATTGCATTGGGACCAAACACCCTTACAATATTGGGAAGCTCATTTTCGATATCATTGGGACTCATGCTGGCTACACCAGCATGTATGGTATACTTCCTTACCCTTCTTTGATTTACAAGGTTCTTGTTTCTCAGGGTTTCAGAAAAGGAGTCAGACGATTTGGTTGTTGTACCTGCCCTAACTTCCATCTCTGTCAAGATCTTAAAAAGTGATAAGATAAATGACCTTGTATTTCCTGCTCCCTATCGGGATCAAGCTATCTGGCGATATTGGTCTTCGCTTCTTCCAGTGTTCCAACACCTGGAAATACTGCACTTGAGGGTCGCATTCGTGCTGAAATTACTGAAGCAGAGCACCAGGTCAAGTTCTGGACCTATAAAAAGCTGGAAGTCCAAAATTTTCTCAGCAGCTTTGTATCCCATCTACACCTTTGGCACCACCTGTTGCTCAAAAAAGGGGAGTAGACATAGACACTGGCTTGGATAATTTAGCTGAAACAGCTGCTATGGATGAAAGGGCAAAATCTAAGGGGGAGTCCAGTGAAGAGGCTAGTTCAGAGGGGGAGTATGAGTATGAGGACGAGGGAGATGACATAGCTGACTCTGAGGGGAAGTCAAAAGATGATTAAAACTGTAGCATTCTATGGTTATCATGTTTTATAGTTTGATGATAAAACTTGTTTATTTTGGACAACCTGATTGTTATGTATGCTATTGGTTAATATTTGCCTGATTTGACTCTGCTAACCTCTGCAGGAATTAAATTCTAAAGTGTTGCTTCACTTATAAATATTTTATTGTTTACTGCATTTTCTATTTTGACCAAAAGTACCAAAGGGGGAGATTGTTAATTTTATGATTATTGGCAATTTTATTTTGTCTGCACAGTGCAAAATCTAGTGTTGTAACTCTGCATCGCAACATCTGCTCGCCATTTGAATCTAGCCGATTTCATGCCGATTTCTGCATTTCGATTTATGGCAATTGTTCTATTTCGAGTAGTTTGCTGATAATCTTGGATACCTTATCTAGATTTATTCAGCCTATATTATTGCCATTTAAATTCTTTCCTTTTGTCTTTATTCTCACCCATAAGGAGAGGTTCTGTTTATGCTGGTTTCCTTTTTTAGTTTTGTAACCTACAACCGAAAATTTGCAATTCACTTGATTCCAGCCAAGAAGGATCGGTTCCATACACTATATAAAGGGAGTTCAGCCTTTGAAGAAGATTATAGAGAAAAACACTCATTAAACTATATTGTTTTTCTTCAAGAAATATTTGTGTTATAATTTTATTCTTCGGGAAAAGAAGGTGAAGATCTATGGTGTGGATTGACTCAACCGTTCAAGGGATTTGAAGTTGGAGGGTTCCAACAAGGTTGAGATTTTTGGAAGATTCGATCAGAGTAATAGTTTTATACGAGTGTTGGTGAATAGATAAAGAGGGAGTCTTTATGTTTTTCGTAAATCCAGTAGTATTTGTAATAAGCATTGCTTTTCTAATATTGAATTGTTTCTTCTCTAGGCGTGGCCTCGTGCATTAATATTGAGGAATCTAAGCAGGTTAAAAATCTTCATATTATTTTTATTCCGTTGTGTACTTGTGTTGTTTGGTTCAGTGTTACAACATTAACATACAACACCGTAAGAATTTGATCTGTTTAATGTTTTTAAGGCCTCTAGATTCTATCACGACAATGTCTCCTAGAGATGACTCACGATGGAGATTTTCTACGAGATCGTGATGGTGTTGGAAATAAATAGGAATAATACGTAGATGCGAATATGTAATATATTTATAAATATGAAAGATAACTGAAGTTTATTGATTTCCGAATGAACTGAAAAACAATAGGAACATTCTATTTATAGTTTTCAAAAAACTTCTGGCTGCATAGGCGCTAACGCAATAGAAGCAACTGCAAATCAATTTAATCGATAAAAATTTGCCGCATACCTTTGCGAGAATAATAAGCATGCTCTCCACAGTGTGCTACAAAAGTCATTTGCAAATCAAAAAGCTTTGAAGCAGCTGCTCTGTCACGATTCTTTGCATAAATTAATAAGCAGACTGTTGCACAACTGCTACTAAAGCTGTTGAAGCAGGCAGCAACACAGCTGCTATTGGAATTAATAAGCAAATTCCGCACAATCGCTACTAAAGCCAAGCAAGTCACGCACAATCTTCATTGAATTAATAAAGCGGTGGTGAATAGAAATACTATTTTTAATGTGGCTAAGTGTCTACTGAATAAATTTGAGCTTCTTATGAAATAAGGATTAGTAAACCTAAAATTAATTAAATAAGTTCTTAATTAGTAACAATACCATAATTAATATTTTTAAATAAATGATATTTTGAAAATCTCAACTATTCCATTATTTCCACCATGATGATATTATAGAGTTATCCACAATTATATTTATAAATAAAGTCGAATTTAATTTATTATTATCAATGTATAAATAATATCTTAAATATGTTTCAAGTGTACTATAATATTGTTATTAAAAATTAAAATAAATAAAAGATCCTAAAAATATGTTTTCATAACATATTTTTAAAATAAAGTATAATATAATTTCAAAAATTATAAAAAAAATTGATTCGTTGGTTTCACAATTAAATTATTTAAACATAAAAATATTAATTAATATTTTTAATGACATACGTATTATTATTGTAAAATTATTAGTATAAAATGATGAATACTATTTATTTTAAAATGTATTTAAAAATTAAATGAGGTCCACAGAGTCGGATCGGGCTGGTCATTTCATGGGGCGAAGTGGGCCAGACCGATCTCAAAATTAGATTAAATGGAGTTTCAGCGATTCAATCTGGATTTTCTCTTTGGCCCAGCGGGCCAGCTCGGATTGGCTTATTTGACAACTTTACTTATTATTAGTATAGTTCGTGCATCGCACGGGGCTTATCTACTGTTTTGTAATCTCCTACATACAATAAGAGTTTGTAGCAAATTTGTTAAGTCATTAATCAATTAAAGATCCAAAATCACAACCTCTTTCAAGATGAGTCGGTGGCATAACTCTTTTAGTACACTGTTGGTTATAAGTGATGCAGCTATAACTTTTATTCTATTCCATTTTCTAATTGGTACAGAATCATTTCTTAGAGAATAAATCTTTCTTATAGGGGTACTAATTATATTACAAAAGTTAGTTGAATTCTATAGTCCTAATTAGATTACTGTACCTGTACTTGAGGTGAGCTCTTGATGCTTGATTAACAATCAAGTTAATCTCTATTATTATATAATTTAGTTATACAAGTTAAGGGAAAATATGATTTTCAGTCATGTAAGTTAGACCTTTTTGAGAATTACTCCTTTAAGTTGTCACCTTCATGTTTTAGTCTTTTAACTTACAAATTTCTAGATATTCAGTCATTTAACTTAGCAATTTTACTTTTGGTCATATAATTTAACATATGTCAGAAATTTGGTCCTACAACCTTTTGTTTTAGTGGAATTTAGTTCTATAAAGTCAAATTTAATTAATTTATTAAAAGCTTATTTCTTAATTAAATTTTATTTTTAAAATTGAATAATTTAATTAACAGTTAACTAAAAGCCTATTTCTTAATTAAATTTTATTTTTAAAAATGAATAATTTTAGTTAACAGTTAACTTTAGAAAAAAAAAATAATCATTTTTAATTTAATTAATTTTTTAAAATATATCATGCATTAATTTTCTAAACCTTCTAAAAAAATAAACGCATCTTGTACACTAGTCCAGATCCATTTCTTGGAGATAATTCTCATCATCAAAGGTAAATTACATAAATATGACAATTTATTCTTAATTTCTGTTTATTTAAATTTTTATTAATCAAATTAATTAATTTTTAATTGCTTTTACAGTTTAATTAGTTTTCAAAAATTAAAATTTAATTATTTTACTTTTAGTCCTATAAATAAGTGAAGTGTGGATACTAACCATTTTAATAAATTAGTTAAATTTAACTATTGCTAAGTTATAGGACTGAATTTCTAAAATCCGTTAAGTTATAGTAACAAAAGTAAAATTGCTAAGTTAAAGGATTGAATATTTAGGAAGTTTGAAAATTAAAGGACTGAATATCTAGAAATTTGACAGTTAAATGACTAAAACATGAATGTCACAATTTAAAGAACTAATTATCAAAATGTCCAACTTACGGGACTAAAAATCTTATTTTCCGTACATGTTAATGTTAGTAAGATTATTATTTTATTTTCTCTTAGTTAATATTATTAGTTAAACTGCATTCATAAACTTAATATAAGAAGAATTAAATCATTTCTATAGTTACTCCATAAACTTCTTGTTTTGCAAAATAGAAATCGTGTTTAATGTCATGAGTTCTATTTAACATACAGTGGTACGGAACCTTTTGGTGTCCAATTACAGAATTTCTTGAGTTATGCTATACATATCATATTATTTTCTCTTAATTCAAGTTAAACAGTTAGGACCATTTCCAACATCAAGAACATGTATTTGTTTATTTATTAGAAACTACACGTGGTTAAATGTATGGAGTTACCAAAAAATATTAATATTATATCGTGTGTAACTGTGTATGAGTCTCGTTAAATTGGTACGTGTCGGGCCCTAGTGTGGCGTAGATAGGGCAGAGTGTTCTAAGGGTGAAGTGGGTCGTAGGATCGGTATATTTCGGAATATGGATTCTCCAGGGCTTCGCTAGCCCTTGAGTGTGGAGAGTTATGCCGTAGTGTGTTGCAATAAGGGGGTAATGCTTTAAGCCACCACAATAAAGAAGTGATAATTAAGGAGAACGGGTTTACCTCATCATTAATGAATGGTCCTACCGTTAATGTGATATTTAAATTAATTGTGCTCTGATTGTTTGAGTGCGTGTTGCAATTGAATTAAATTGAATTGACTTATAAAGAATAATTAAACTTTTCTTAAAAGTTAAACTTTTCTAAAAGCCACCCCGCACACTCGCACCCACACACCGAGTTTCTTTTTCCTCGCGTTATTTTTCTAAAACAATATTTCAGGAGATAATACAAGCGGCGATGAAGTGGTTGAGGAATTTCCTCGATCCGACTAGTTAGTGCCAATCACGGGAGAGTTTTGCTAGTTGTCGTGACGACATTACTATGTACACATGACGTGTTTTGACGAGAACAAAGAATCTATAGTAGTTTTTGCTATATCAAAGTTTCGTAGACTCGATCAGTTTTTCTTGTAATTATATTACGATATACTCTTGGATTTTAATAACATTAATATGAATATTCCGCTCTTTGGTTATAATAGCTTCGTGAGTTTGGGCGTGACAATATTTGTGAAAAAATGGATAAATACATACATAATAATAATTATTTTTTATTTTTTTCCAAAATGGATGGCGAAGTTCAGATCTTGGAAAATTGGGTGGGAAAGTGAACAATTATGCAAAGTGTTTGGGTGACAAGGTGCAATAATTTTTATAACTTTAGATGATTTGGTTTTTTTCGCCTTCGCATGTTGTGCACATGGTATATAGTATTTCGATGGAAAATCCAGCCACCAAATGTCCGAGATTACATTTTTACAATTCAGCAAAGTTTAGTTCTTTGATATTCCAAGAAAAATATGTACTAAACTTGTAGACGGATCATAATTATATTAGGTCGCAAAATATTTTTTCCTAATTATTTTAATGAAAAATTATTTTTCAACTATTATTGTCTACAAAACTTGCTCGAGGATTGTTATTGTTCTTTTTAAAATACATCTATTGTCACGCCCCAGACGGGACGCGACGACGATCAACCGCTTAAATACAAATGAATCAACAATCTAGACGAATATCAATGCAAATCCAAATGAAATAGAGTCTAAAGCAAAATGAAATAAAATAAACATAAGTATGAATTACAACTTAAGGTCCAACAAAATCCAAATACATCCAACATAATAACCTGAATAAGTTTACAGGCCAAAACTAAAACAAAAGGTAAAGTACAATATCCAAATCTTAAACGTCAAGGGTCCTACGCCCTTAAATTACAGTCAAAGAGAGAAAAGAGTAGCAGGATAAATGGGAGTCCGACATCAGTAGAAGTACATGAAATAAGAACAATCCTCAGTAAAAAGGTGCAAGATCGACAGGCGGGCGAGGGTCATCAATCGTGGCGGTTCGAGATCTTCAACATAGTCCCCATCTAAAGGTTAGAAAACAGGAGGGGATGAGACAAATCTCGGTGGATGGGGTGATCGTGTGCAAGTGTGGCGATATATATAGTTAATGCGAGAAAATCGATTATATGAAAACGCGTGAGATAAGATGCATGATTCACACACATCCACAAGCGTCGTGATAAATATATTTAAGTAGTATACTTATACGATTTGAAAAATGATTCGTGGTCACACATGCACTATGTGATTGATCAAGACAGGTAGGATTGCGTGCGGAAATGTAACGCCAATCCCATGCAAGGCAAATAATGGTTGCAGACGGGTTTGTAGCGCCAACCAATGCAAAATAAGTAGCGGTTGCGTCACGGATTTCTAGCGCCAACCAAACGGGTCCGATAACTCCGGAATCGTGTGGATCGACAACGATTCCTTCGTTCTTCCTTGTAACTCCCAGCAGATGGTCCAAGACCGCACCTTATCGCTCCATAGGCAAAGACAAAATCTACAGTGGAGCTTGTAAGGCTCGGATCTGTCATAATCATGATTATACTCGTACTACGACCCGCTTCCTCTTGGACAAACTCCGTCCCTCGTTGCGGGATTAGGGACGATGGGGGCGGAAGAGTGGAAATAATGCCGAGCCTGCGGTTCCATCCCCCGACGTATCCATTTCGATCGTGAGCTCGACACACCAAGTTGACTCAGCAGAAAGTAAATACAAGTACAGCAATCAACCAGCAAATGAGTATTATTGATTCGGGAAGCGATTCAGAAAATTTTTGAAAAGCACGAGTGGCAATTATGGCGTTGGTGGAGTATTTGGATGAAGATGATCATCGGAAGGATAAGCAATCTTCGATATCTTGAAAGATTAGGTGGAACATAAGTCCCGTTATAGATTCAAAATCGCAAGGCGAGGAAGTCGCTCGCGATCGGGTATTAATCGGTCAAATTGATCCGATAAGTCAAGGGTTTTGAGAAAATAAAATACTTTAATTAAATCTCCAAGTGAGAGGGTCCAGGGCTATTTTAGTAAAAGGGAAAATAATTTGAGTTAGGTCCTTTATAAAGGAAAATTTACAATTTAGCCCCGTTTTGTAGAAACCAAAACCTTTGGGGTTAAAAACTAAATAAATAAATATCCCGACCTTGAACAATTATGAGGTCAGTTCATAAATTCTCCAAATTGTCCAGAGATTCAGGTTTTTAAAGTTTTGAGGTCCGTGTTTTATAAAATTCTCACATTGGCCCCAAATTTGTAAAAATTGCCAATTCGGACCTTAAGTTTAAAATAATCGGAACTCACAAAACGGAAGGGCTTTTAATGTGATTCCAGTTGGAAAATGTCACCAAGGTTAGTGGGATATTGGGACAAAATCATTGTTTAAAATAAATAAGTGTAGGTCCTTTAACTTTTAAAAATATCATTTTTGTCCCATTTTGAAATAATTGCCTTTAAGACTTTTAGGGGTCCAATTGTTCTGAAATTTGAACCTTGGGTCCAAAATATAATTAAGTTATAGTTAAGTTAGTATTTCCAGGTGCATGGGCTGATAAGTCCTGGAAATTTCATTTGGGTCCTCAAGTTTAGTATTTTACACTTTAGTCCCTCAATTTTAGAAAATTACTTTCCAAGCCCTAAACACTTGGATTTTTGGAATACATTTAAAATATGTCATTTCCAGTACCTTAAGAGTAAAAATTTCAAATTTTAAATTTAAGGTCTGGTACAGTTTCAAAATTTGCAAAGTAGCCCTTAAACTTTCAAAATTTTACAATCTAGTCCTTGGGCTTTTAAAGGTTGATTTTATTTATCTTAAAACTCTTAAAACTTTATTAAAATGTCCAAAAGTCATTTTTGAACCTGAGTACAGTCCCAAAATTCGAAATTTGCAGAGGGGTCCTTTAACTTTCATTTTCTTGCAATTTAGTCCACCAACTTTCCATTTTTGCATTTTTAAGTCCAAAATTGAAATTTAATCAATTATGCTCGACTTGTCCAGGTTATAAGTCATCCAAAACATAGATTGTAAAGATCATACACATGCATGTCCAATACATACAAGAATTCATCAAATAGAACATTAAATTGCACATGCATGCACCTAAAATTCAATAAATGGCAATTTTGAGCAACTCATGATTTGATATATAAAATTGACATGCAATACATAGATTATACATCTCAAGGCTCATGATCAAAATTTCTACATGCATTTTAATAAAAACACCTAATAGTTGGAAATATTTTCCATCCACCTTAAAATTGGAAAATTGTGAAATAAAATGATAAATTTCACAATTTTTGGATGAGGTCACTTAGGTCAGCCCCTAAGTCAAGAAATATCAAAAATTTGGAGTTAGAAAAATGAGAGAAAAATTAAAGAGAAAAGAAGGAGATAAGGAAATTGGAAAGACTACACTTTACGTTGTGTAGTAGGTGATTTGAAACTAGTTGGAGCTTCAAATTTGGAGATTTTGGTTTAACTCCAAAATCACCTAAGGTCAGCCCCTATTTCTCAAAAATGAAAAAGGGGTGTTAAAATTTGAAAAAATAGAAGGAAGAGGAAAGAAGGGTTCTAGTGTCCAATTCTTACCTTGTAGTCCAATTTTCTCTACTAGTTCTCGCTTCAAGTCTTCAAGTTTCACCACCATGCATGCATGTCTCCAAGTGGTCTTCTAAGTACCTCAAAATCCAAAATTCAAGCTTATATTAAAAAGAGAAGGTGAGGAGTAGTAAGAATTTAAGTTGAATTGAGGAGTGAAATTTCTTACCCGAGATAGGGGTGTTCGAATTTTTAGTGTTTAAGTGGTAAGATTGTTTGTTTTGGTTTAGATGTTTGAAGAAAGAAGTATGTTTGAAGTTAGGAAGAAGATGTTCTTGAAGGTTTGAAGGTAGGCTTAAAGATGTGAAGAACTTGTGTTTGAATTTTTGAAGATGTGAAGAAGTGGTACTTGAAGATATGAAGAACTTATGTTGAAGATTTGAAGATGTGAAGAGTTGGTGTTTGAAGGTTTGAAGATATGAATGAATTTTTGTTTCAAGATTTGAAGATGTGAAGGATTTTTAGAGAGAGATTAGAGAGAAGGAGTAGAAAAGGTTTGAGAATTAAAATGTGTTGGATGAAAAATGAATTTTTGTGTAAAATTTGCCATTATGGCCGTCCACCATGGGGGGGAGAGGAATTTTTGTTCAATTTTGTGTCTTGCAAATTGTCTCTTGCTTGGGGACAAAAGGGTGGTCAAAGGTATGGGCAATGTATGGAATGAGAAGGAATATTGGAAGACTTCCAACATGTTGGCAAAATTAATAATAAAGAATTAATGTAAGAGATTATGTGTATAATGTTTGAATTAATGGTATAATTATACACAAGATGACTAATATAAGGTGTAGGTGTACAAGAGTTGGATGATATTTTTACTCCAAAAATGTCATCATGGCAAATCCATACTAGGGGCTTTATGGTAATTCCATATATTTTTTTTTGTCCCAAATTTGATGATAATAGATGAAATATATCAATCTCCAAAATAATTAGTGATTTCCTTGATCACTTATAAGTCTCATGATCACTTAATCTAAATCAAAATCTTAATTCTATAAGGTAAAAGTCTCTAAAATAAAAGTCTCTTAAAATTCTAAGGTGACTAATAAATACAAAAATAGTAATAATGATCAATCAAGTGATCACAAATGCAAAAACAGAATTAATAAAGATCACGATCACAAGTAATTAAATAAAATGAAATAAAGTACAAAATGTATATATTATTAATAATTACCCGTCAAAATGACGCGGTAAAATAGTCGATCAAATGTATAAACAACAATAAGGATCAATTATAAGCTCGGAAAAATCGGGGCTTCACATCCTCCCTTCCTTAAAAGAATTTGGTCCCCAAATTCTCTTGAAATAGTTCGATATTGGTTCCTCATATCTTCTTCCAGGCTCCCCACGTTGCGTCTTCGTCTCGGTTGTGGTTGTGCCACACCACTTTAACCATCGAAATTTATCTCTTACGCAATCGTCGATCTCTGATCGATCAATGACCCGGATCGCCTCTCGGTGTAGGATAGATTTTCCATTAGAGGAGGAGTATCACGAGTGATGATGTGTTCGGGATCTGGTTGATACTTCTTCAATCTTGATACGTGGAATACGTCGTGCATTCCCGCATATGGTGCTGGTAACTCGAGTCGATAGGCTAACGCCCCGATCCATCGTAGAATCTTGTAAGGTCCAACATATCTCGGACTCAACTTGCCTCCTTTCTTCGGATTGATCAATCCTTTCCGTGGTGAGAGTCCGAGAAATACTTCATCTCCGACTTCAAATTCCAAATCCTTTCTTCTCTTGTCCGCGTAACTCTTTTGGCGGCTCTGAGCTATGCGTATCTGCTCCTTGATCATTTTGACCTTCTCCATGGCCTCCTGAACTAAGTCGACCTTTGGAATCGAGGGCGACTTTCGTTTCTCTTTCGAGTCCATTGGTCATCAATCTCCCAGTGTAGTGGGGATCTACATTTTCGCCCATATAATGCCTCGTAGGTGCCATCCCAATCGTGGCCGATAGTTGTTATTGTAGGCGAACTCGGCAAATGGTAAGTGTGAATCCCAACTTCCTTGGAAATCCAACGTGCGGTGCTCGCAACATATCTTCCAAGGTTTGAATCGTTCGCTCGATTTTGTCCATCGGTTTGTGGATGTCTTCTTTGTCTTTGAAACTTAGCGAGGTACCCAACTTCTCGTGCAAGCACTTCCAAAATGGAGACAAACCTCGGGTCTCTCTGTCGATACTATGTCAACTAGTACTCCAATGCAAATCGAATGATCTCTCGGATATAAATCTGCGCAAGTTTCTGCAAGCTATCAGTTTTCTTGATGGGTAAGAAGTGTGCAGGTTTCGTGAGTCGGTCTACAACTACCCAAATAGCATCATGGCCTCCTCTGGTCTTTGGTAGATCCATCACGAAGTCCATCATTATGTGTTCCCATTTTCACTGGGAATTCTCTTTTGAAATAATTCCTTTCGAATTCTAGATGAGATTCATACTTATTGTATCTATTCATGAAGGATCTATCCCATCCTCAATATCAAAACTTAGGTGGCCTAGAGGCGCTTATATTCGATCCAAATTCCCATCAGTCAATTTCCAATAATCATTCTGCAAAAATATCTCTAACAACCTTATCTTTGTACGCAAAATTTCTTGTCATCACCTTGTAATAGACACTATTCATAGTACCATATTCATGTGATCCGTAACATTTGCACCACTATTCGATTATCACTTAACCAATCATTTCTACTCCACATATCATTCTAATGTACTATTCCCATAATTATTAGTTCAAAACATACCTCTTATAATTCAAATCCCGAATATATCCTTGCTTGTCACAGCTAGTCAATACTTCATTTACCTAAGAGAGTGATACTCATAATAATAGAGTCGATTTAACTAAATAGTCGACACCTATTCATATTGTGGTATATTTCCTCGAACAATTGGTAGTAGATTTCATCGCTAAAAGTGCAAGATCAACCCATAATCTCCATCCATCAACATATAATAGTCAAGACCTCAGTAATCATTTAATAAGTTATTTCCAAAGTTGTAATCATATGAGTCGCTCCTTCTAAAGTCTTGATAGCAATCTCAATTTCCCATATCCATAAGGTCCTTGATTATTCCGATAAATGTGCACATCTCATATACTTTATATAGAATACTATTATCCATCTCCTTCGAAATTAATCAATACTTAGTACTCAATAACTAAGTCAAAATCAATCAAATTCCTATATCATGTGAGTGCCAAGATCACCATAATATTCGAATACTCAACAGATAATCATTATCCCAAATTTAATTCACAAATGAGATATCATAACTTAAAAAAATATTTAGTGACAATTTGAGACCCTATAATCGTCATATCTTTGACGTATCTTATCCACGATACCAAACAACAAGTCAAAAATTTGCTTATTTAAGCTCGTAGAAGTATTTAGAAAGAATAACACAATGGCACATCATCGGTATATCATACTTAGTAATTCCCACACAATCATTCTCTAAAGTAATATCATTAGGCATCTAACTTCTATAATATATCATATGACCCAATTATATCTTTGTCAAGTGATAACCTTATATCCTCCATGTCTCATCATAATGGGGCATTATAGCCTTCAAATCAAGAAATTTCTAAATCACCTACATCCAAAATGAGGTATATTCATTAATGTAAAACTTGAATACACCCATGAAGTACAACACTAGTAATACCGAGTCAAAGATACTTCTGAACCAAAATACAACTGAATCTAATACAACAGAAAGCAAGGTACATCACTGGAATAAGCGTCTACAATAACGAAAGTACAACTGACAATCAAGCTAACTAATCAGTGAGATCGCCATCATCGTCACTCGCAGCTATGTCCATAATCGGGGCCGGGTCGGGCTGAGGTGGCGCCTCGACCTCGGGCCAATCCACAAAGTCTAACCACTGCTCGAATCCCTGAGCCTCATCAAGTGGAGCAGCCTCAAGTGCCTCAGGCTCTCCAATGTCGATCGGATCCTCCCTGTCGTATGGCTCCACCTCGGGTGGTGGCAATGACCGAGCATTAGCCGCCAAAGCACCTCCAAAGTGCGGCGTCTCTCGAGCTAGGGCCTGTGTAAGGTCCTCTATGATGATATCATCCGCTTGATGAGGTTCTCCTCCAAGCGCTCGACGGTATCGGGATAGGCGGGCGTCAATCTCCCATTTCTGGCGGCCGTCACTTGCCCTCTTCATCTTCTCTCGCATGTTATCCAGGCGCTCCTGGATACTCTGTATTTGGTCCTCCCGCGCTCTTATGGTATTGTCGCGGTCCTTGATGACAGTGGTTAGCTCGCTCTTTTCATCTTGGCTCCTCGCCAAGCGCTGAGTCAGGTCCCTATTACGCTGGCGCTCCTCGGCTAGCTCTGAGGTCGCGCGATCACTCTCCGATGCCGGTGAATCATCGTGCCCAGTAATATTCCCCAAAGACGCACGGGCATGGAAAACATCCCACCATGAAGGCGGCGCCGGCTCCATCCTGATCAAACAAAACTAAGGCGGATCAGTCAAAGGTAGAGGAAAGATAGGGGAGAATAAGGAAAGAACGAATAAGGGAAATCAGTCAAGAATCAACTAAGTCAAAACAAGTATGACTATGAAATCTCAAAATATGCGTTCTAACTTAGTTCAAATATCAATAAGACGGTTCTATGCCAATTTGAAATCGATTTCACACTTAATTAGTCAAGTCGCGGTAGTAATACCCAAAACACGAATCGAGGGTCCTATCTCGGGTCGGCTCGGTGTAAGTTTCCATCTTACTAGCCGAGCTCGATACCACTCTAATCATCACGCCCCAGGACGGGACACGATGACGATCAACCATTTAAATACAAATGAACCAACAAAGTCTAGACGAATATCAATGCAAACCCAAATGAAATAGAGTCTAAAGCAGCGGAAATAAAATAAACATAAGTACGAATTACAACTTAAGGTCCAACAAAATCCAAATACATCCAACATAATAACCTGAATAAGTTTACAGGCCAAAACTAAAACAAAAGGTAAAGTACAATATCCAAATCTTAAACGTCAAGGGTCCTACGCCCTTAAATTACAGTCAAAGAGAGAAAAGAGTAGCAGGATAAACGGGAGTCCGACATCAGTAGAAGTACATGAAATAAGAACAATCATCAGTAAAAAGGTGCAAGATCGACAGGCAGGGCGAGGGTCATCAATCTGTGGCCGGTTCGAGATCTTCAACATAGTCCCCATCTAAAGGTTAGAAAACAGGAGGGGATGAGACAGAAATCTCAGTGGATGGGGTGATCGTGTGCAAGTGTGGCGATATATATAGTTAATGCGAGAAAATCAGTTATATGAAAACGCGTGAGATATGATGCATGATTCCACACACAGTCCACAAGCGTCGTGATAAATATATTTAAGTAGTATACTTATACAGTTTGAGAAAACAGTTCGTGGTCACACAGGCACTATGTGATTCAGTCAAGACAGGTAGGATTGCGTACGGAAATGTAACGCCAATCCCATGCAAGGCAAATAATGGTTGCGTACGGGTTTGTAGCGCCAACCAATGCAAAACAAGTAGCGGTTGCGTACGGATTTGTAGCGCCAACCAAACGGGTCCGATAACTCCGGAATCGTGTGGATCAGACAGCGATTCCTTCGTTCTTCCTTGTAACTCCCAGCGGGATGGTCCAAGACCAAGCACCTTATCGCTCCATAAGCAAAGACAAAATCCACAGTGGAGCTTGCAAGGCTCGGATCTGTCATAATCATGATTATACCTCAGGTACTACGACCCGCTTCCCTTGGACAAACTCCGTCCCTCGGTTGCATGGGATTAGGGCGATGGGGTAGGAAGAGTGGAATAGCGATCAGTTGCGCGGTTCCATCCCCGACGTATCCATTCGTTCTTCCTTGACCGGAAGGGCTTTTAATGTGATTCCAGTTGGAAAATGTCACCAAGGTTAGTGGGATATTGGGACAAAAGCAGTTTTTAAAATAAATAAGTGTAGGTCCTTTAACTTTTAAAAATATCATTTTTGTCCCATTTTGAAATAATTGCCTTTAAGGCTTTTAGGGGTCCAATTGTTATGAAATTTGAACCTTGGGTCCAAAATATAATTAAGTTATAGTTAAGTTAGTATTTCCAGGTGCATGGGCTGCATAAGTCCTGGAAATTTCATTTGGGTCCTCAAGTTTAGTATTTTACACTTTAGTCCCTCAATTTTAGAAAATTACTTTCCAAGCCCTAAACACTTGGATTTTTGGAATACATTTAAAATATGTCATTTCCAGTACCTTAAGAGTAAAAATTTCAAATTTTAAAATTAAGGTCTGGTACAGTTTCAAAATTTGCAAAGTAGCCCTTAAACTTTCAAAATTTTACAATCTAGTCCTTGGGCTTTTAAAGGTTGATTTTATTTATCTTAAAACTCTTAAAACTTTATTAAAATGTCCAAAAGTCATTTTTGAACCTGAGTACAGTCCCAAAATTCGAAATTTGCAGAGGGGTCCTTTAACTTTCATTTTCTTGCAATTTAGTCCACCAACTTTCCATTTTTGCATTTTTAAGTCCAAAATTGAAATTTAATCAATTATGCTCAACTTGTCCAGGTTATAAGTCATCCAAAATATAGATTGTAAAGATCATACACATGCATGTCCAATACATACAAGAATTCATCAAATAGAACATTAAATTGCACATGCATGCACCTAAAATTCAATAAATGGCAATTTTGAGCAACTCTTGAGAATTTTCATGATTTGATATATAGAATTGACATGCAATACATAGATTATACATCTCAAGGCTCATGAACAAAATTTCTACATGCATTTTAATAAAAACACCTAATAGTTGGAAAGTATTTTTCCACCCACCTTAAAATTGGAAAATTGTGAAATAAAAGGATAAATTTCACAATTTTTGGATGAGGTTACTTAGGTCAGCCCCTAAGTCAAGAAATATCCAAAATTTGGAGTTAGAAAAATGAGAGAAAAATTAAAGAGAAAAGAAGGAGATAAGGAAATTAGAAAGACTACACTTTACCTTGTGTAGTAGGTGATTTGAAACTAGTTGGAGCTTCAAATTTGGAGATTTTGGTTCAACTCCAAAATCACCTAAGGTCAGCCCCTATTTCTCAAAAATGAAAAAGGGGTGTTAAAATTTGAAAAAATAGAAGGAAGAGGAAATAAGGGTTCTAGTGTCCAATTCTTACCTTGTAGTCCAATTTTCTCTACTAGTTCTTCTTCAAGTCTTCAAGTTTCACCACCATGCATGCATGTCTCCAAGTGGTCTTCTAAGTACCTCAAAATCCAAAATTCAAGCTTATATTAAAAAGAGAAGGTGAGGAGTAGTAAGAATTTAAGTTGAATTGAGGAGTGAAATTTACCCGAGATAGGGGTGTTCGAATTTTTAGTGTTTAAGTGGTAAGATTGTTTGTTTTGGTTTAGATGTTTGAAGAAAGAAATATGTCCGAAGTTAGGAAGAAGATGTTCTTGAAGGTTTGAAGGTAGGCTTGAAGATGTGAAGAACTTGTGTTTGAATTTTTGAAGATGTGAAGAAGTGGTACTTGAAGATATGAAGAACTTATGTTGAAGATTTGAAGATGTGAAGAGTTGGTGTTTGAAGGTTTGAAGATATGAATGAATTTTTGTTTCAAGATTTGAAGATGTGAAGGATTTTTAGAGAGAGATTAGAGAGAAGGAGTAGAAAAGGTTTGAGAATTAAAATGTGTTGGATGAAAAATGAATTTTTGTGTAAAATTTGCCATTATGGCCGTCCACGATGGGGGGAGAAGAATTTTTGTTCAATTTTGTGTCTTGCAAATTGTCTCTTGCTTGGGGACAAAAGGGTGGTCAAAGGTATGGGCAATGTATGGAATGAGAAGGAATGTTGGAAGACTTCCAACATGTTGGCAAAATTAATAATAAAGAATTAATGTAAGAGATTATGTGTATAATGTTTGAATTAATGGTATAATTATACACAAGATGACTAATATAAGGTGTAGGTGTACAAGAGTTGGATGATATTTTTACTCCAAAAATGTCATCATAGCCGTCCATACTAGGGGCTTTATGGTAATTCCATATATTTTTTTGTCCCAAATTTGATGATAATAGATGAAATATATCAATCTCCAAAATAATTAGTGATTTCCTTGATCACTTATAAGTCTCATGATCACTTAATCTAAATCAAAATCTTAATTCTATAAGGTAAAAGTCTCTAAAATAAATAGTCTCTTAAAATTCTAAGGTGACTAATAAATACAAAAATAGTAATAATGATCAATCAAGTGATCACAAATGCAAAAATAGAATTAATAAAGATCACGATCACAAGTAATTAAATAAAATGAAATAAAGTACAAAATGTATATATTATTAATAATTACCCGTCAAAATGACGCGGTAAAATAGTCGATCAAATGTATAAACAACAATAAGGATCAATTATAAGCTCGGAAAAGTCGGGGCTTCACATCTATATAGGGAGGGGATCCTGTGAGACCACCCTCCTAGGTTAGTCCATAGGACTAAATCTACACCATCCAAATAAGAAATCAATGGCCAAGATATATTACAATATATACAGAATTTCATAAGTAAGTATACAACAGAAAGGATAAAATAGGAATTCAGGAAATTAAATATAGTAACCGCTTCCTAAAAATTAGGGACATGATTTTTTATTGATCACGTCCCCATAACCAAGCGATTCACCTTTCTTTTTCTCTCCCTTCCCATTCGAACATGCAAATTATTCAAATATGGCAACAAAATCGTGCAACAATTAATGAAAAGTATACAATTACACTAAACTAACTATACATTAAAACGTTACTAAGTATAAATAAACAATTAACTAAGTATACAATTACACTAAACTACTTGTACATTAAAACTTTCTTGAGTATACGAAACATTTAACTAAGTATACAATTACATTGAACTAACTATACATTAAAATAATACTAAGTATACGAAACATTTAACCAAGTGTACAATTACACTTTGAATTACTTATATAACTAAGTATACAATTTCATTAAACTAAGTATACAAATCCACGTAACTAAGTATACAAATTCACTTAACTACTTACTAAACTCGCTTATATAACTAAGAATACGATTCCATCGAACCAAGTAACAAATCATTTGAACTAAATATACAATAAAACATAACTACGTATACAAGTCCATTTGAACTAAATATACAAAAAACGATTTGTTCACAAATATGACGGAAAGAAGTATCAATTTTGAAAAAAACACTTTAAGTTGATGATTTTTCCTCCCTAAAAATCGGGTAACTGAAAAGGTAGGATTATGTTTCCTTAAAAATAGCTAATAACCGTCCAATTAACATAACTAATTAAATATAAAAGTACAATTACACTCTTATATGCCTAAATTAACTAAAATGATCTACACCATCCAAAATTTTAAATCAAGATTCCATAAGTGTTCTTATGGACTAACCTAAAGGGATTGGTCTCATTTGAACCAATCACTATATATATATATATATATATATATATATAGGATTTGGATAAAATGAGTCCACTATCCTAGGGTGAGTATGTGAGGACAGATCTTAGCCGTTGGATATATTTTTTTATGGTGCATATTTTAAAGATTGTTTCTGTATTTTTTAATTTTTTAAACTTATCTGAGGGACAATATGGTAATTTAATTATATTTGTTGGATATGTTAATTACGGTAAATATGCCAATTCCTTGTAATCCGGCTATTGGTTGATTATACCCGGTAGTGTTTGGCGGACGTGAGAATTTTCTTTTTCTTTTCCTCGGCAAATTTCTTTTTGCAATTGAAACTGAACAAACTTTTTTGAACAAATTTCTTTTTTCTTATATAGCTAGGTGTGAACTTATAGTTAGATTTTATTTTCGATTTTTTACGTTAATATTTAGTTTTGAACATTCTTTAACGTTCATTGGTTCAATGCTAATTTATAATTGATATTAACTTTTCAATGCTAATTTAGAATAAAGTAACACATATTTTATGTTCAAGAGATGCATATTCTAGTGAGCTTATAGATGAATTGCATATTCAGTGTCCATGTGATGCATATGTACTATTTTTTTCCGATTCAATGCTATTTTAGAATAGAAGCATTGCTTATATAGTGTCCAGACGTCTTTTCATATAGATGAATTGCATATTTAATGTACATATGATGCATATTTAGTATTCATGTGATGCATATGTAATGATCGGACTTATCATTTTGCATTTTTAGATAATTTCTATTTTGCAAGCTTATAAAGTGAACAATTACAATTAAAGCTATTTTTTTCCGGTTCAATGCTATTTTAGAACAGAAGCATTGCTTATTTTGTGCCCAATCAATGCTTATTTAGTCTCCATTTGATGCATATGTAATGTTCAAACTTAGCTTGTTATTTTGCATTTTTAATAATTTCTATTTTGCAAGCTTATAAATTGAACAATTAAAATTAAAACTATTTTTTTCCGATTCGATGCTATTTTAGAATAGAAGCGTTGCTTATTTAGTGTCCAATCAATGCTTATTTAGTGTCCAGACTCGTCTTTTCATATAGATGAATTGCATATATAATGTACATGTGATGTATATTTAGTGTTCATGTGATGCATATGTAGTGTCAGACTCGTCTTTTGTATTTTTAAGTAATTTCTATTTTGCAAGCATTTAAAGTGAACAATTAAAACTGAATTATTTTGCCGGTTCAATGTTATTTAAGTATAGACGTAGCGTATATTTAATATACATATGATGCATGAAATAAATTCTAATAACTTTTTAAGATATTTTCTTTTAATTTTTTTTCATTATTTTAAATTAATCCCTTGAGCTTCATGCCTACTTTTTTCGCCTTTCAGATTTTCATGAATAAGGATATAAAAGTGTTGTTTTCTAATTTTTAACGCATTATTTTTCCTTTTATGTGGTAGTTAAAGTGATTTTTATCCTTATTTTAGTGTCCAACCGATGTATAGTTGAATTGCATATTAATATACATGTAATGCATATTTAGTGTCAATGTGAGACATAATTAGTGTTCAGGCTTGTCTTTTTGCATTTTTTTTAATTTAATGCTATTTTACTATAGAAGTATATTTAGTGTACATGTGATGCATACGTAGCTTATAAAGTGAACAATTAAATTTAAAAATATTTTTTTGTTCGGTTCATTGATAGATTTGTATAGATGAATTGCATATTTAGTGTCTATGTTAGGCATATTTAGTGTTCAGACTCATCTTTTATGTAATTTATATATTTTTTTTCAGTTCAATGCTATTTTAGTATAAGGTACTGCATATTTAGTGTCCAAGTAATGCAAATTTAGTGTTCAAACTTTTCTTTGTAGTTTTCGGGTTACTTTCTATTTTTGCAGGGTTACAAAGTGAACAATTAAAATTGAAGTTAATTTTTGCTCAGTTCAATGCTAATTTACTTAAAAAAAACCTTGGAAAAACTGAAAAGTAGATGGTATTTGTAAAACCAATAAACAAGTGCAAAATTCAAATATAATAAACATATTCAGGCTTGTTTGTTGAATGTCCTGCTATTGTGGCTAGCAAAATCCCCACATTTTCCATGTCTCTTCAGTTTGTTGTTTGCTTTAATGACTTTCTCCTTTTGTACTCCTTCGTCTAATCCCTTAAATGTCATCCCTTGTTGAGGTATCATATTATGTTCACATTTTGGAATCTAATATTTGGTTGAATTAGGTGATATCACAAATCGTTGCCGCGTATTGATATCCAGTCCTGCTATAAAATAAAAATTAACATTATAAAATGTTGGTAGCAAAAGCAATAAATTCTGCGTAATATGCAATATAATTAAGTTAATCATGCAACATTTTATTTTGTTCCAAGCAAAGGGTTGTAATTGAAATAGTGTTGTATATTAGTAAACATTAAATTTATATCACATTAGCAACAAATAATCAATGAGCAAGCAATTGAGTTTTTATTTCCAAGCAATCACTGCGTAACAAATTCATATGCAAGATTTATGAAAATATTAAGAAAGAAACTAACTCCTAATTCATGATATAAATTGTGTTTCCATAAAAGGATATGTGGCATATGAGCATTGCGATCATCACGACACCATATGTTCTACAAACCAGGAAATTAATAATATATTTAATATATATTTTTCAATTATTTAGCATTTTATTGACTTGTGAAAGCAATACAATATAAATGAGCATGCAATACAATTTTTTCGATTCACACCATCTGTTCTCGAACCAAGAAATTTTATAATGAAATATGTGGTTTTCAATCATTCAGCAACTCATTGACTTGTAGAAGCAATACAATATAAATGATCATGCAATACATTTTTTTCGATTCACACCATCTGTTATCGAAACCGAGAAATTTATAATATAATATATAATTTTCATCATTCAGCAGTTTTCGGACTTGTAGAAATAATACAATATAACTAAACAAGCAACATTTTTTTCGATTCACCTTGTTCAGAGGTTCCAACGCAAAACCCATTCGTGACAGCCTCCATTTTGATGCGATGCTTGGATATAGAAGCAGTTATATTTTTTATCGCGCTTTGCAGATTTTTTTTATGAAGACGACGATGGAGGATTGTAGAAGACGTATGATACTTGAGAAGACGTGATTTGTTTTAGATGAGATATTCATCTTTCCTAATTTTTAGGTAACTGGCATTTTTAATATGATAAGGATGTAAAATTGGTGACTATTTTATCTCTAAAATGTGTTATCTTGGAATTTGGGCAAATCTGGACTGTTTACAGAATTTGATCAAGGGTAGTGATTTGTCCATACGGACTCACCCTATAAATTAGTCTCATATAATCCATCCCCTATATATATATATATATATTGATGTAATTTTGTTCTTATTTGGTGCTTGTCACATGGCGCATACCAACCATCGTCTCCATTCAACCTGCCAAAAGTCAAATATAACAATTTATTCCTTTAATTTTATCCACTGTCATCGTCTGTACGAATTATTCAAATAATTAAGTATTTGTATGATTCTTATTTTAATGGGCTATTTTTCAATGTCAATTAAACATAGTTACATTTTTTACAAAATGCTTATCAATAATAATCTCCGACCTTTTTTGCGGGTTTGGTACCCAATTATTTATTCTTGGATACTCAGCATTTGAACTTTGTTGGATTGTACAAATACAACTTCAGCTATTATGGTGTGAAATATGTCGTCAATATATCATCATGGGTACAACATGTGAGCGAAAAAGCGTCAAATCATCTAAAATTGTGAAATTGTTTCATTTTGCCACCCAGAAATTTAAACGATTTCAACTTTGCCATGAACGCCGAAGAAAAATATATTTTTAACATTTATATAGGAATGTGATCTCATATGGCAGCCTCCAGGGGCGGAGCTAGGACAACGAGTGAGGGGGGGGCAAGTAGAGGTGTCAATCGTGTCGTGTTCGCGGGTCGTGTTCTGACACAGATATTACAGGTTTGACACGAACCCAAACACGACCCGCTTAATTATTTGTATCAAGATACACGGCATGAACACGATCCATTTATGACAGGGGTAACCCGACACGACACGAAAAACCTATATAATTTAAAGTTGACACGAAAAAAATTAAAAAAATGGTGAATAAATTAAAATTAAAAATAGAAATACATTAAATATTAAAACATTATTAAATTTGAATTAGGTTCTCTAATAGGGGTATAAAAGAAGCGAATCTTTTTTATTCGGTTCGGCATTCGAATTCGTATATTGACATTGAATTGAAAAATTAGAATAAGAATCCAAATAAGAATATTTATTTTGATTTGTATATTATGCGAATACGAATATGAAAATTATTATATTCAATTCGATTATTCGAAAGAATATTTGAATAATATTATATATATTTATATTTATATAAATCAAATATATATAATCTTTAAACATTCAAGTATATATATTTATTTATATAGATTAATAATATATAATAAACCATATATCGACTTATATAAGGTCCAATCTAATAAGTCCATATATAATTATTTTCTTTTAGTATATTCTTGATGGAATTAACAATAATTTTTTTGTTGATGTATTTGGTGATTAATACGTTGTTGTTGTAATCTAATCAAATATTTTTAGGAAAAAAATATAACTATTGGTTAGGAACTTGAATACGAATATTTGGATTGATTCGTATATATTCGAATATATTTTCAAATAAGAATAAGAATCAATTTTTGTATTCGAATATTAAAAGAATACGAATAAAAATATTCTCTAAATGAGTCAAATACGAATAGAATATCTTAATATTCGACTCGATTCGATTTGTTTACACCCCTATCCCTAGTCAAGAGTAAAATTTAAAAGATCACATTTGTGTATATATACAAGATAATGAAGTTTATATATATTAAGAATATATTAATTATTCATTAGTTAATATTTACAAAATACATCATTAAATCCTTAACTTGTTGAGTCTCCTTTGCATATCACGAAAATAATCAACAATTTAATTTGTCCTATTTGTTTTTGTTATTTTATTTTCAACATATATTATCAAACAATTATGAGAAACCCATCTTTTGATGAATACAAAATATAATTTTAAGATGATAATAAGATAAAATAAGACCCACAAAATCTCCAATTTAACTTACTAAATTTCATGGAATAATTTTTATCCAACAAAATTATGATGGGGGCCAAAATACTAAATAATAAGAATATGGGTACTAAAAGAACAAAAAGAAAAAGGTTTGGCCCCCCCAACCCACCATGTGGCTCCGCCACTGGCAGCCTCTTACCATGTGGGAGTATGGATGGATCTCATGCCATCCATCTCCTTCAATCAATGGTTCAGATTACTCATAAAAATACACCATTTATCAATTATTTAATGTGTAAAAAGGGTAAATCGGTAACTATCAAAATAGTGTAAAAATAATACCATATTTACTTACCTAAAATCAAGGGAAATCATCAATATCACCTCCCATAACAGATCACGCCATATCATAAGCCAAAAAAAAACATCTTCATCATCTTCACTCCTTCATTGACATGAGACAACAAGAAAAAAAAAAGCTCTGCATCAAAAACACAAAATTAATCCTATACACAATTATTGAACGACGAAGAAGGTGTACATCATGGACGATGAGTATGCTGATTCACACCAAAGTGACATGTCAATAGACAATCCAGATGAAAGCTGCGATTTGGGAGCATTAGGTGCAGGTATGTGCAATTCTTTTTCAAAAATACCAAAAAAAATTAACACTGTCGTCCACAACCTATGATAAAATCTTACAACGTAATTTTGACTGATTTTTGTGTATAAATATGTATACGATGGTGTACATATAAGCTTACAATAGTGCATATTTGCTGATTATGTGATAGAGGATGCGTTGATGCTTATTTAGGTATAAAATCATTGACAGTATTGTTATCTGTAAGTATAATATTGGTTTATACATATGTATACGATTGTGCAAAGATAAGCATGCAATATGGCATGGTCTGCTGTTTATTTGATAGTAAGCCTTGATGATTATTTTGGTGTACAAATTTTGAAAATATTGTACTCTAGAAGCATTTTTTGGTGTATACATGTGCATACATTGGTGCTAAGACAAGCATAAAATATGGCATTGTATGCTGTTTATTTGAGATTAAGCCTTGATGCTTAATTTGGTATAAAAATATTGACAATATTGTACTCTGGAAGCATATTTTGGTGTATACATATGCATACTGTCACGCCCCAAACGCGACGCGACGACGATCAATCACCTAAACAGAAAATAAATCAACAGTCTAAACCCATGATACGAACTTCAAGTGAAAAGAGTCTAATGCAGCGGAATTAAAATAAACACAAGTACGAGTTACATCTTAAGGTCCGACGGCATCCGAATATAACCCAATAGATTATCCGAATTTAACTTACAGTCCAATCAGAAATAAAATGAAGAAGTCCAATCAACAATAAAAGTAAAAGGAATGTCTCTCCACATCAATGGTAGGAATTCAATGCGGTAGGTTCGCGTCTTCAACGTACTCTTCATCTAAAGGTTAGAAAACAGGAGGGAGTGAGACATAAATCTCGGTGGATGGGGTGATCGTGTGCAAGTGTGGCGATATATATAGTTAATGCGAGAAAACGGTTGTATGAAAATGCGTGAGATATGATGCATGATTTCACACTTAGCCATTAAAGCATCGTGATAAATATATGTTAAGTAATATATTTATACGGTTTAAGAAATAGTTCGTGGTCACACATGCACGATGATTCAAGCAAGACAGAGGATTGCGTGATCGATGTGTAGCACCACTCCCATGTAAGACAATTAGTGGTTGTGTATCGATATGTAGCGCCAACCCATGCATTACAAGTAGCGGTTGCGTCTTGATGTGTAGCGCCAACCAAACATTCCGATTAACTCGGAATCGTGTGGATCGAGGCAAACGATTCCTTCGTTCTTTCTTGTAACTCCCCGTTCATGATAGTCTAAGACCTGTCACTTTATCGCTCCATAGGCAACGACAAAATCCACGTTGGAGCTAGCAAGGCTCGGATTCGTCATAATCATGATTATACCTCAAGTACTACGACCCGCTTCCCTTGGACAAACTCCGTCCCTCAGTTTCGGGATTAGGACGATGGGGCCGGAGAGTGGAATAGAAGGAGTTTTCTTGAAATTTTGCTAAGTTTTTGAAGAAAGAAGAAGAAGAAAATATAGAGAGAAGTTGGAGAATTTTAGAGAGAAGGGAGATGATTTTTGCTTGAAGAGTTGAATGTGTTGGTGAATTGAAGATGAAATTTTTGCTCCAAAATGGCCTAATGGCCGATCACTATGCAAGAGAGGAGGGGACAAATTTTTGTTTTTGGTAAAAAAAATAACTTAGTGGGAATAATTGGGTGATTTAGGAATAAAAAATTAATTAGAGTCCTTTTACTAGGGACATGAAGCCAAAAGCTATGTTTAGGGAAATTATTGTTTGTTGACCAAGATGTAGTGGAATATGTAGGGTAGTAAATGTAGGCTTGAAAATAAATTGAATTTTTTTTTCCAATTTTAATTAAATTTCGAAAATTAGAAAAATAAAATAACAAAATAAAATATTTGGTTTCTTTCTTTTATAAAATTGAGGGAAAATAAAATGTATAACTTAAATATTAAATTTTAAAATTAAAGATGTGAAATAAGAAATATGTAATTTGCTTTTTAAAAAAATATTAATTGGAAGTTGTTATGGAATGTATACGAGAATATAGTGAAATATTTGGATAGGGATTGGAATATACTCCTAATTTATCGAGGGTCCAATATTTCTAAAGTCGTAGTCATTCGAACAAGTATTAATACTAGAGAAGAATATAAAATTGCTAAGCTCAAAAATGCGAAATACGTAATTGACGTTGGAAGAAATAAATAAGAGTAGAGTCGCGTTTCATTAATAATAGGTTTGTGATACATAGCCGAATAAATAATCACTACGTAACACCGTATCTCACGTTGTTAAAATTCGGGCCTCACACATACTTTGGTGATAAGATAAGCATAAAATATGGCATGATTTGCTGTTTATTTGAGACTAAGCCTTGATGTTTAATTTGGTATAAAAATATTGACAATATAGTACTTTAGAAGCATATTGTGGTGTATACATGTGCATACATTGGTGCTAAGATAAACATTCATAGTGCATTGTTTGCTGTTTAATTGAGATAGAAAGCCTTGATGCCTATTTTAGTATACAAATATTGACAATATTGTACGCTAGAAGCAAATTTTGGTATATACATGTGAATGTTTTGATGCAAGGGTAGTAATTGAATTACATTTTCAGGATATTGTCTAAAAAAGGTGCACAAATTGTGCAGATTTTAATGATGAAAGTATCCAACACGTTGAAGTGAGAGAGCGCCTAGTATCCAACACGTTAAAAGTAGGATCTGAGTCGAAGAAAAGGCAATCCTTGCGGTACCAAACTAAAGAGAAAATGTGGCACGTGTGGTAAAATTAAATCACACAACAGCGTACATGTCCCAAACAACCAATAGAATGAGAAAACCATTTTTCAGCTATTTTCAATATTATACTATTCAATTACTCAGATCAAAAACTTGTCTTGTGTTAATTGTATGTCATTTATTGTCTAGTTATATATCATTTCAATGCTAAATATGCATCATTTTTATGTCTGTATAACTAAATAAAAAATAACTTGGCAAAAATCATAAATGCTTTGGAAATATAAATGCTATATGTGTGCCTAGTTACTATTAAGTATACACAACTTCATCACTAATTATGCACCAAATAACCTTGTCTTTAATTTTTTGGTATTTTTATACCATTCTCAATTCAACACTATATGTGTGTCAAATTACTATTAAATATTTACCACTTCATCGTTAATTGTACACTCAAAAACAAATTGAATTTCAATTTTTTAAATGTAATCCAAAAACAAGCATAATGCTAGTATTAACAGTGCACATAATGCTTATAAAATATGCACTAAAGAATTCATTAACACCTGTAAATAATACAAAAAGCTTCATTTTATCATGTATACACCAAAACGTTGTAAACATATACCACAATGCTATTTACTGTGCACTATTTATTCACTAACTCTACAACATAAAATAAGTCACATCTTAAAACATAGAAAACATATTTGCATCAATTTATTGGTAATTAGTCACTGTCAAATTAGCATTGAAATACCCCAGCACTATCTCCATATCCTTCTCGCCAACACGAATAGACCTCTCATCTGAGAGAGTTAAAATTTTCTACCAACCAATAAATAAATCTCCCCGGGTACTCTTCAACCTGTAACCCCAGCAGGCTTCCAAAATCGATTTCAATAACAGCTTTCGTCTGAAAATTGTTCAGACAACCCAATGCATCCGATAGAGCTATTGGCACGGATCTTGTCCTCAACTTGGGCATCGCAGATTTCAAGGCAAATTTGGCAGTCTTAGACCTCTTATTAATGTTACGTGCACCCTCGTTCGCCCCTAGAGATGTCAGTCTTTTCCTGTTTCCTCTTGTCATTAAAAGTTATCAACCTGGTATTGACCACATGAACAATATTAAAGGCAGAACTCAAGCATCAGGTATCAAATAAAAATACACAAATGACAAACTAACTGTGCACTATATGAAACTTATTTGTATACTCGAATAAAACTATTTAAGTACCATGTGCGATTATGCATTCATGGACTATATATACACATGACCAAACTTATCTATGCACCAAAACACACATTCATTAGGCAATAACAAAACAAAATATGCACCAATACAAAACTATACATCAAAAATAATTAAAGCTCTTCATTCTTAAGTAAATGGTACACCATAAACACAAAGAAGAAATCACCAAAAAATAGCAAGGTATCTTGACACATTTCAAAGACCAGTTTTAGAAAACATGAAAAAATCAACAAAATCAAAATAAATTACATACACGCACGTGACACTCGTAACTTCCACTCAATAACTAAACTTACACCATCCTATATCTATAACACAAAACATTACACCATTCAATAACTAACAATACATCATTTTTATCAACTTTTATACCAAAAAATCTCCAACAACTATGCCCTATTTCGCACAAAAGCATTTCCATAAACAAAAAAAAAAGTAAAAAATCCACAAAATCGCTGGACAAATTTGAAAATCAAAGCCCTAGGTACTTCAAATTAAAATAAAAACAAACAAGAATGCCTACTCTTCTTACTATAATTTACTTCAAATATCCAAAATCGAGTTGAATGGTTCAACAAAAATGAAAAAAAAAAACATGTAAAGTAAAACCCCTTAATACCAAAATTTCGAACCAAAACTGAATAAAATGAAACCAAACACTTACCTTTACCAACTATTGGAAGAATTAGCAACACTCTTGGTCCGAGTGTAGGTTGTTGTCGAAAAATAGAGAGAAACCTTCGATCGAAAAAAAACTCAATTGTTTGAACACTGTCGTCGACCAGACCAAACAGAGAAAAGGGGAAGGAGAGAGAAACAAAATTTGGGAGTTTTGCAATTTGATGAAGTAGAGTGGAATGAAAAACGGGAATGAAGTAATTGAAATTCCAAAAAAACACGGGGTTAGGGGGGTTACCAAAACTGCTGAGTTATTTTGTGTACAAAATGATCTTTCTGCCCTTAATTGGGTGAAATTAATTTTTTTTTAAAAAGCGAAAAAATTGGGCCTTTTGATCGCGAAAATCTTACCGCAAGCGTACGGTGTCAAGTTTTAGTATAGATTTTGAAAGTAGGGTTATCGTCTCCACAGGGATTGTTATCGAATTTTATACTAAGTATTATAATTAAAAAAGCTTAACTCTATCTAGAAATCGAAAAGAGATGAGAATTTATTAAACTAAAAATAAAACTAAAAATAAGCAAATAAATTGGTTCAGACAATTATTCAAACACGTAGAAGATGAATTCTAGAGGGTTGATTTCACCTAGTTATCCCCTATGTTATTAATCCAGTTTATTTATTAATCATAAGTTATTCAATCTATAAGTGATTCTAGGTTCCAATTTCTGATTTCGATATCTCTATAAAAATCATAAATTAAACCCTAATCCGCTCAATGAATATTCTATCACAGGCTTCAAAGGATTCATAAATCTCTCGATTCTATGAAACCCTAGGTTGTGCTAGTCTATGGCCAGGCGTTCAATTACCTCTCTCAAGCGTCAAATTAAACACGCCAAACAATCTAAACTATTGATCAGATAATTCAGATGCAATCAAATCAAATAGCACAAATAGATTAAATAATATGCGAATTTCATAAAATGGAAATCAAAACATAGGTTCAAACGTAAGTTACATCAATCCCCTAGAAATATGGGTTTAGCTCATATTGGATGTACAAAAATTAATGAAGAAATAATTATACATCTCAAGAAATCGACAAAGAAAAGTAAAGAAAGAATTGAGAAGAAAAGAGAAGGAATTCTCTCTGTGTCCAGACGAGAAGTGCCTCCAATTGCGGTCCCGAACCCTAGCTCGAGTCTCTCGCCTTGTGTTGTGCTCAAAATAATGTCCAACCCCCTGTTTGTACGTCACTTATCGTATTTATAGGTGTTAAACCCTCGAAAATCAGTCCAAAAATGGCCCAAAAATATAATCCCGATTTCGGCCCAGGGCATCGCGCGGCCCGGCCCTTCTCGGGCGCAGCAGCCAGCGGCTACTCGTTATCCGTTGCCTTCCTACTACGCTTGTAGCTGCAAAGCACCCATCATCATTTGCCGTTGCTTGCTATCGGTCATTTATTCTTCTTTGTGATCGGCTGGGCTGGTCGACGCTGCAGCCTTCTGACCTGGCTGATTTGGCAGCCGCGCTTATCCGCCGCTCATTTGGGCGTCGCTTCTTCTTTGTGTTGGTTATTTGGCGCGCTGCGGCCCTTGCTATGGGCGCTGCAGGGCGCCTTCCCCTGCCCATCGATACCTACTGCTATTTTTGGGGCGCTGCAGCCCTTGTGTATGGGCGCTGCAGCGCCCATCCTTGTTATACGTATTGTACTATTTTGTACCCACTGTGCGGCGCGGGGGGTTTTAGTACTAACTTGGCGTCTGCTCGTCGATACTTTCCATTTTTAGCTTTTAAAATGTCATCTTCACCGTCCAAACACATTTTTCATTATTCTTGATCATTTTGGCTACCAAAATTAGTCTCGACTCACAAACGACAACTAATGACACAAACTCGACTCAAACGACGCTAAAATACTTGAAAACACCGCAAAATCCTAGTCTAGAATATTCAATATATTGGTATAAAAACCAACTTAACAAATACCCCCAAACTTAGACTTTTGCTTGTCCTCAAGCAATTCGGACTCTAAAAAACGACAAACATGAATGAAACAAAAATAAAGGAGATCGACTCAACAAACCAATGTGAAACTTCACAACCAAACTCATTCGTCAAATTTCGTTTTACTATCAATCAAGCACGTATTTTCACAAAGTGATCATGAAGGTGGAATGTTCATGCCAACTCCGTTTTCATTATCCAGATAGACTCACGCAATCAAGTGTTTTCAAAATGATCCACTTTTTGAATATAGAGATGAGATGTTTACCGGACTCCATAGGCTTGTCTTTCACACTAATCTCCACTAATGTAGGCTAATGTAACACAAGGATCAATAGGACTTTTAAAGCTTGTAATGTGGGCTTAGGGTAAGGTAGGAAAATATGGGATTAAGTGGCTCAAATCACCCAAACACACAATTATCACTTTTTATCAACAATCAACACTACCCTTCACTTTTAGACATCCCCAATATTTATGAGCCTTCAATCCCCTGATTTTTCTCATTTTTTTCTTCCTTTTTTTTTCGGAACCCCCAAACTTATTTTTTTGCATACATGGGGTTTCATATTTTTCTTTCTCGCAACTTCATTCAATTAAATACATACCCTTCTCATCATACCCTCCTCAACCTTCAAAATTTTTCTATACTTTGTGTGTATGAGTGATGGGTAATTAGAATTTTCACATTTAGGCTCGGGTATTAGATTGGTTGCCAAAGAAACGGGTTTATAAGGCTCAAAGGGGGACACTAGGGAAAATAAAATACAAAGGTAGGCATTTTTAGGCTCGGCTTGTTCAAAGATGGCCTAAATCACTTCCTTAATGTTACTTCACCTAGGATTTCGCCACTCGACTAGTGATCGACAAGTTCTAGAATCCGGTGGGATCATAAAGGAAACACTCAACCGCATAAATCATCCCCAAATAAATCAACAGAGTTAAGCATATAGATGGAATTAATGGAAAGAAGATTAAATCATAGTTCAAACACATGCTCTTTTGACCGTTCAACTCATATTCAACAAATTCACTTAGTCATGCAGTTTCACAGTTTTACAAATGACCCGACTCGACTATAGACTCTTTTTTTCCTTTTTTTTTTGGAACTCAAGACCCGACTCGATGAATAAAAATAGACTGCACCCCCCCAAACTTAAAACGACATTGTCCCCAATGGAGAGGTGGGAAAAAGGACTTTCCTTGTAGCCGAGGAGCGAAGGCTCCTTAAGTCATGTGGTACTACTACGTGTAAGAGGTGTCTCGTATAAGCACACAATGTATCCTGGTGCACAAGCTCGTGGGTGTTGTATGCCTCCGAGGTGTGATCTTGTTCTTCCCATTTGCCTTGGCCCCAACCCTTTTTTGGTTTCGCAATCTTTGCAACCTAGCAAGGTAGACAAGAAAACAAAACTCGTGGAACCATGGAATTCGGTTATGGGTGAGAAATCAAAAATCAAAGCACATACATAATGCACCCAAGTAGAAAATATAGTGCCATGTCAAAAAGATAAGCATAGATATGCAAGATAGCACTAAATAATGTAAAATTGTCATTGGGGCATTTTATCAAACACCTCATATGCATGAATTGGGGCAAAGATAGTGAATGCAATGGATAACTAAATTCAATCCCAAAAATCAACACCAAGCCTAAGTCTAGCATGAGCAACCAATCCACAATCCACAAATCAACAACAATTATCCTAGCACTACTACAATCCAATCACACAAAAATCACAAGAAGGGGAAAATCATGGGGAGGGGTTTGGAAGTTGCAAACTTACCAAAGAGTGAGTGGAGGAGATGAATATGGTGTGTGTGGTGTTATAATGCTCCTTTGTGAAGATGGGGTGGGATATGTGGGATTTGCACAAATAAGAGGGGTGGGGTATGATACAACTTACTACTCCTAAAAATGCAAAAAAACTTCAGAACAAAGCAAAAACAACTACTAACTGTATTAAAACTAAGAAAACAATAAAAAGGGGCTTGGGTTGCCTCCCAAGAAGCGCTAAGTTTCTGATCTTGAGATTATGTCGATTATCCTCGAGTTGGGGCTCCAATGGGCATGTTATCCACATTGCCCTTAGAAACTTCCCAACCTCCAATGTCTTCAGTTATATTCCCAACCATCTGCTTACCATCCTTTAATTCAAATTTTAGCCTATTGGTTGGATGGATGGTGAATACAACTTTCTCCTGATTTACCCGCAATGTTAGCTCCCCCGCTTCCACATCGATCAAAGCCCGTGTTGTAGCTAAAAACGGTCACCCAAAGATTATGGGTACTTTCTTGTCCTCGTTCACGTCCAACACTACAAAATCCACAGGAAAAACAAATTTATTAATTCTTACCAATACGTCTTCAATGATTCCCCATGGATAGGCGATGGATCGATCAATCGAACCGCAAAGTGATATTGGACGGCTTCACCTCCCGAGCCCAAACTTAGTCACATCAGAAAGAGATATAAGATTCACACTGGACCCAAGATCACAAAGTGGTTTCTCAAAGAAAACTCCTCCAATAGTACAAGGAATAGTGAAACTCCTGGATCCTTCATTTTTCGAGGTAGTTTACTGCGGACTATTGCACTACACTCCTCTGTCAAATAGACCGGTCTCAAAATCTTCCAACTTTATTTTCTTGGATTCCTTTGGTTTCGCATAAATAGGTGATTCTTCGGGAGAGCAGCTGAATTTTGCTTCCTTTTTCGCGTAAATTGCATTGCAGTGCTCTCTCGGATTAACCTCAGTATCACTTGGGAACATTCCCTTCACGCAATGAATTCACATTTGTAGCCAATCGACCCATTTGTGTCTCGATCGACCTAATATGCATCTCCATGTGCTCATCTTAGTATTCGGACCATCAATCTGCGCCTCACTCCTATTCATTCGATTCCTTGTCTCCGATGAATGAGCCGAGCATCTCCTCAAGCGACTACTTCTTTTCACCTCCGAGTGCATTGAACCGGATGGGTTTGCATAACCGAAGGTGGATTCAATACATTCTGTTGTTTCTATAAGAGAGATTCTCATGATTGCGAAGTCCGGGTGATAATGAGTTGGTAATGAATTACCTCGGTTATTAAAATCCCGCTTATTCACATAATTAGCTTGCTCGGCCTCATGAGTGGCGGCTGCGTGAACGGCTAAAGGTGGGAGCGGCTTCTTTGTGGTGTGTTGCCGGTATTCATGATTGCTAATTGCTTTGTCGGACTCGAGATTTGAGCCGCCAAAGCCGACATTGTATCAAGCTCGAGAACACCGCAGAACCGGCTTTGGCGCCGATCTCTCGGAGGGCCATTGATAATCTGTTTGTGGCCATTTCTTCAAGAAGAAGTAAGGCCTCGGTCGGTGTTTTAGCCATCAATGTACCTCCGATGCCGCATCTAGTATCGTCCTCGTATGCCCATTCAACCCATTGTAAAAATATTGAACTCTCTCGCCGGTCGCATAACCATCTTTGTGGGCATCTCCGAGATCTTTAAATCGCTCCCAAGCTTCGTATAAGCTCAAAATCAACGCTGGAAAATCTCGCTCTTTAAGTGTCTTCGGGAGGGAAAAATTTTGCTAAGAATTTTTAGTCGAGATCATCCCACTCGTAATACTCCCAGGGGCGAACGTATGTAACCTTTGCCTGGCCTTATCCCGGAGTGAAAGCGGGAAAAGCCTCAATCGAATAGCCTCATCACACCATTCATCTTGATGGTGTCGCAAATTTCAAGAATGTGGCGGATGTGTATTCGGATCATCCACTTGGACTCCTCCGAAAGCGATTCTCTTGAACCATGCTTATGAAGCCCGATTTCAATTCGAAATTATTTGCATTAATGGTGGCGCACAATTCCGGAGTAGTTACGGTTCACGGTCGGTAGAAAGTAATCTCGGATTGCCCTTTACGGTGCCTCAGGGTGTGGTGGCACGTTTCGACCCGATTTCCATTATTCTAATTGTCTACGCCGTCGCCATTGCTCGATTCTGTGCTCGCTTTGCTGCTCTGATTGCTCGAAGTGTCCGTTCAATCTCTGGATCAAAAGAGAGCAAATTAGTATTTTCAGAATCTCGCGTAAACAAATAAATCAATGAGAAATACGAAATTATGATTCCTAAACTAGTCTAGATTAGTATTAAGACTACTTGGTAATAGTATTAGTTTAAAATAGGATAAAATAATCCCCGGCAATGGCGCCAAAAACTTGATCGCGAAAATCTTACCCCAAGCGTACGGTGTCAAGTTTTAGTATAGGTTTTGAAAGTAGGGTTATCGTCTCCACAGGGATTGTTATCGAATTTTATACTAAGTACTATAATTAAAATAGCTTAACTCTATCTAGAAATCGAAAAGAGATGAGAATTTATTAAACTAAAAATAAAACTAAAAATAAGCAAATAAATTGGTTCAGACAATTATTCAAACACGTAGAAGATGAATTCTAGAGGGTTGATTTCACCTAGTTATCCCCTATGTTTTTAATCCAGTTTATTAATCACAAGTTATCAATCCATAAGCCAATATTCCTACCATTTATCACTTCCTCTCTCGAGTGCCAAGTGATTCTAGGTTCCAATTTCTGATTTCGATATCTCTATAAAATCATAAGTTAAACTCTAATCCGCTCAATGAATATTCTATCACAGGCTTCAAAGGATTCATAAATCTCTCGATTCTATGAAACCCTAGGTTGTGCTAGTCTATGGCCAGTCGTTCAATTAGCTCTCTCGAGCGTCAAATTAAACACGCCAAACAATCTAAACTATTGATCAGATAATTCAGATGCAATCAAATCAAATAGCACAAATAGATTAAATAATATGTGAATTTCATAAAATGGAAATCAAAA
This sequence comes from Rehmannia glutinosa, assembly GCA_016081115.2. Classification (NCBI taxonomy): domain Eukaryota; kingdom Viridiplantae; phylum Streptophyta; class Magnoliopsida; order Lamiales; family Orobanchaceae; genus Rehmannia; species Rehmannia glutinosa. Next base: position 26,841,063 of record CM071937.1, read on the forward strand.
CATAGGTTCAAACGTAAGTTACATCAATCCCCTAGAAATATGGGTTTAGCTCATATTGGATGTACAAAAATTAATGAAGAAATAATTAAACATCTCAAGAAATCGACAAAGAAAAGCAAAGAAAGAATTGAGAAGAAAAGAGAAGGAATTATCTTTGTGTCCAGACGAGAAGTGCATCCAATTGCCGTCCCGAACCCTAGCTCTGAGTCTCTTGCCTTGTGTTGTGCTCAAAATAATGTCCAACCCCCTGTTTGTACGTCACTTATCGTATTTATAGGTGTTAAACCCTCAAAAATCCGACCAAAAATGGCCCAAAAATATAAGCCCGATTTCAGCCGGACCGGACGCGCGCGCTCTTTTCTGGCTGGCAGTTAGCCTTGGCGCTTTCGTTATCCGTTTGCACCTTACTACCCGCGCGCAGCGACTGCAGCGAATGGCGTGACTGTGCAGCGCACGCCCGTCATCATTCATTTGCCGCTTGCTATCGGTCGCTCTCTTCTTTTGATCGGCCTGGGGGCGTCTCTTCTTTGCCGCTATGTTGGTCTGCTGGCGCGCTGCGGCCCTTGCTATGGGCGCGGCAAAGACGCTTCTTCCCCGCCCATCGATACTGCTTTGCTATTTTTGGGCTGCACCTTGTGTGTATGGCGCTGCGGCTCCATCCTTGCTATACGTCTTGTCTTATTTTGTACCCCGGCGTTTGGCGCTGGGGTTTTTTTTGCTGCGCGCTCGTGCTCGTCGATACTTTTCCGTTTTTAGCTTTTAAAATGTCATCTTCACCGCCCAAACACGTTTTCATTATTCTTGATCATTTTGGCTACCAAAATTAGTCCCGACTCACAAACGACAACTAATGACACAAACTCGACTCAAACGACGCTAAAATACTTGAAAACACCGCAAAATCCTAGTCTAGAATATTCAATACATTGGTATAAAAACCAACTTAATACCTTTAGATTTGTCGATTAATGGTTTAGATTGATCCACAATGCCACATGGTAAGCCCCCCGCCATTTGATCCTATACCTATATATGTATATATTATTTTGTTTTATTCATAATATAATATATTTAAAAACAAACAAGAATGCCTACTCTTCTTACTATAATTTACTCCAAATATCCAAAATCGACAGTTGAATAGTTCAACAAAAAATGAAAAAAAAAACATGTAAAGTAAAACCCCTTAATACCAAAATTTGAACAAAAACTGAATAAAATGAAACCAAACACTTACCTTTACCAACTATTGGAAGAATCAGCAAGACTCTTGGTTCGAGTGTAAGTTGTTGTAAAAAATAGAGAGAAACCTTGACGAAAAAAAAACTCAATTGTTTGAACACTCGTCGTCGCACCGGACCAAACGAGAGAAAAGGGGAAGGAGAGAGAAACAAAATTTGGGAGTTTTGCAATTTGATGAAGTAGAGTGGAATGTAAAACGGGAATAAAGTAATTGAAATTCCAAAAAAACACGGGGTTAGGGGTTACCAAAACTGTTGAGTTATTTTGTGTACAAAATGATCTTTGTGCCCTTAATTGGGCGAAATTAATTTTTTTTTTAAAAAGCGAAAAAATTGGGCCTTTAGATTTATCAGATTAATGGTTTAGATTGATCCACACTGCCACATGATAAGCCCCCCGCCATTTGATCCTATACCTATATATGTATATATTATTTAGTTTTAACTAGTACTCTTTGTTAGAAGAATCATTGTCTTCTAAAGGACCCACCGAATCCAATGATGCTTCTAACAAGAAGACTAACACCTTCATTTTAAGGCGTAGCCATGAATACATATTACATCTATGCAGTTCCATTTGTTTAAAGATACAACTAAGAAATACCTTCAGAAGACAAGGCCGGGTGGGTCATTGAGGAGGAAAGGGTATATTTCTTCTAAAACCCATCTTGAGAATCTACAATAGCAAGCAATGAGATGATGGCATCGGATGCGAGGAGAATTTCGGTAACACTTTGTACAATCCAACAATTAAAAAGAACAAAATTATAAACTCCTAGTAAAACAATTTTGTCTCCTTAAATATTAGCGAAAGAATCGCTCAGTCAAATCCTAAAATAAATCTGCGACTAATCGAATCAAAAAATTATATTGAAGTTCCAACATATTATATATGAGCTCTCATATCACAATCACTAGGGACATCATGACATGCGAAATCGAATCGCAAAATCGAATACCCTAACATAATAGAACAAAAACAATCCGGTTGTGTTTTTACCTAAAAATTCGATAATCGAGTAAAATTACCAAATTTTAGAAAAATAAAAAATAAAATCGGCAACAAAACAACAACATTGACTAAACTAGCAACAAACCCCATATATTCATTTGCAAAAGATTTAATCTTCACCTTTTTCCATTAAAAACCAAGAACAAAACTAATAACCACAATTATTAATTAACTATTTTTTGGTAACTAGGGCTTAGGGTTTGAAATTAGGACTTTCTTCTCACAAATTTGTACTGAAGCTTCATGTATGGTGGTGGACTACTGATCACCGGTGTAGGTCATGGTTGGATGGGCTTGAAGCAAGCATCGGTGAGAGCAAAAGGCAAGATTAGAAGAGAAAAGAGACATACGCGCGTGGAGAGAGAAGGGACGAAGATGAGATCAATTGGATTTTGTAATTTTATTAACCATGATTTGTGGGAAATTATTTTCCAAATATAACACTTAAGACAATGCTTGTTGTATAATACGTTATTATGGGAAAATATATAACGTTTTCTTTTATTAGTGTCATCTTAATAAAATAGACTCGATCGAGAGATAACGCTTTAGTATAACGCTTGTTGCGAGCGTTATTCCAAGAACATACATAACATTTATTTAATTAAGCGTTATCTTTAATTTTCTTCATATAACACTTCGTTAATAAAACACTATTATATAATTTATTGTGATAGCGCTTTCCTACAAAAGTGTCATCTAAAATATTTGCGAATTTTTCAATACTTTCATCTAAAAGCACTATCCGAAATATATTATCCGAACTATTTTTTAAGGCGTAGTGAATATTCTTGACAATTGCGTTTTGGAGGAAAAAAAAAAAACAAACTTTTCTATATACATTTTTTTCCAAAGTACCAATCATTAATTATTTTTATTTTAAAATTAATTGCCAAATGTCTTTGTGTACAATAATATGCTAGAGGCACTACTACAAATCAGACTTTTTACATCAGGGGTTTATATCGGTTTCTTAATTAACCGATGTAAATAAAAATCCAATGGCATAATTGTAAATTAAATAAGACATTCCTATCGGTTCTATCGGGAGCCGATGTAAAACTGGTTTTAGAAAAAAATCTACATTGGTTTGTCCCACAAACGATGCATAAATTCTTTTATCTTGAGTTTTCATCTCTTTTTTTCCGTCTTTTCCCCACTTTTCTCCTCACTCTTTTTCCGTCTCCCCGTCGCCACCATATCTTTGGAATCGCCACGACCTCCACCCCGCCATTGATAGCCCAAACCAAAATCTAAATCATAATTTAATTCGGCATCACATCTAGCAAACCCTAGTCGTTGAAGAAGCGTAAGGGCAAAATCTTATTCCATTAAAAGTATGTTTTTAGCATAATCAAAAATGTTAAATATTGATGAAGTTAAACGACTTGTACTAACGTAGTGAGCTCGTAAAGTTGGAATGTTGGACCCTAAAAAAGTTAAAGTGAAAATCCCGGTCATGTCAAGGGGAGACAATGCAAGAGTTGACAAAGGCGAGCAAAATTGGTTGCCTTAGCTGGAGCGATTGGAATGGTTTTAGCAAACAATCAAGTTTTTGGTAATGAAATTCTTGATGATCCTCATGTGTTACATGCTTCACAAATCAATTACACGAGATGGACTTGCTCTTTTCTCTTACATTAGTTAAACAAGGTAATTAGACTTATCCATTTTATACCACTTGTCCGATTCAATAGAAATAAATATAAATAGTCTTTCGTTAATGAATTGTGGAAAATATGATGGGCATGTCTCCTGTGGCTTATATCACCAAAGCTACGACTCGATTGGGCACGAAGCCATCTCCGTTCATAGCTTCCCATACTAAAGCATAAGGACCAACAAATCAAGATTTTGACACGCGACGTGTTATGTTCAATTCGGTGTCGACACTTCAATGTCTCGCCCTCATGTTTTCGAGTCGGCCTTTTGAAGACTCTCCACCTAAACGGAGCCCTGCTTTGCTATTAAATCGCCATTATGACCACTTGTAAATCTTGCTAAAATCACAAATCACAAGTAATGGATGCGCAACAATGATGGAGTTTGATTCATAAGTTCATATGGTTTGTGCAGGATTTGAGTCATAAGTTTACATGATTCATAAGTCCTTTACTAGCTTCTGCAGTTGGTCATTTTGAAAGGTTAGCTTGTTTACAATTATTTTTTTCTCTATGATTCACCAATTTGTGCATGTTAATTATCTATCCAATTCATTGTTGTATCTGTAATCTACACTATTAGACGCTCAATTTTAGATAACACTGATACATTAAGATTATTCAGATATATACTTACAAATATTCTAATTATAGTGTATTTATTAAATGATTTTATAATTATTAGTGTTCACTTTGTATTAATTGAATTTGCAAGTTGATGCCACTAGTTCTAGTGGCAAACTTCAAGTCCATATCTCAAAAGTGTGAAAAGTGACAACTGTAGGAGGTAATGCAAGTGCATTAATTACTCTTTGAAATGATTGTAGTTTTGTTTAATCCTGCTTCCTTTAGTGGCTGATTCTGATCAATGTAATTGTATTAAGTTTAATTACAAAAACTACTTATTTAGTTGTATGAGCATTAGGAGAAAAATTGAAAGGAATCATTATGCCAGTCCATGTTTTTAGATGATCAACTCATATCATATGCATATTTTAAAAGTCAATCTTGTGATTATTTTAAGAAAGATCCTTGTAATACTATAGCTTCCTTGTCGGTAATATATTTTTGTGAACCTTTGTTTTTACCAACTAATTGTGTTATAGTGTGTGTGTGTGTGTATGTGTTATAGGTGATTAATGTTATCTTTTTGGATTTTCTTGTAGGTGATTTATAAAGAAGAATCCAAACATTGATTACCAAGTTGGCATATGGTATTTTGAAGCAACCAAGTTATCTTGTATTGAGCACCTAGTATATGTTGTTGGAAGGATATATATAGTATTGTAGAACATGATGAATCATTTTGTTGTTACGTGAGCGACTTAATATTGAAATTTGTTATATTGTTTGTATATGAAGTTTAAGTGATTGTCGTTGTATTGTTGGTATGGTATTTTGGTTAATTATTGTTGTATTGTTGGTATATAATGTTTAGGTGATTTTAGTTGTATTGTTGGCATACGGTGTCTTGGTTAATTGTTGCCGTAGTTGTTGTTGTGGGCTTATTATTTTAAAATTGTATAGGTGTTCGTAATGTATGGTGTATTGTTTTGTAATTCCGTAAAGAAACCAAGTTTTACATCGGTTATCGCATTAACCGATGTAAAACTTACAAACATAAATTCTACATCGGTTAATCCACTCAATCAATGTGAATTCTAACATTTACAGCGGTTGCTCCAAGAAAGCGATGTGGAATCCACGAAGATAGTAAAACATCAGTTGTCTAATGAACCGATGTAAAAAGTTTATTCTACATCGTTTTGAAAGTAACCGATGTTAATAGTGTGTTTCGAAGGCCCTTTTCGTTAATATTCTACATCGATTAAAACTGAAACCGATGTAAAACCTATTTTTCTACATAGTTGCGTGCCTAATGTTGTAAAGTCCTACTTTTCACTACGCCCATCGATTGCTAAACCGATGTAGAAAGCCTTCCAGAACCGATGTAAAAGGTTTTTGTGTAGTGAGGATTGTTTTAGAAACAGCTTTTATGTATATATACATAATTTTCAGAATTACTTATCATTATTAGTAGTAGTTAATTAAATAAGTAATTGTTGACTATCATTGTTTATACGAATATGCTTTGCTTTTGTTGTGATTTTTAGTAATTTTTTTTTTACATATGTACGTCTTTTTCACAGAACTTATCGATAATCATTTTAATAATAGAAAACAATTTGTCAACAATCATTGTCTTCATTTATATGATTGTGACGTTTTTAAAAAGAAAACGTAATTACACGCATTATATAATGCATACACACACACACACACATATATATATATATATATATTCAAGTATAAATCATTGTTAAGTGTCATTGTCTACAAGAATATACTTGGGGATTTTGTTTCCAAAATAACTTTTATATATACATTTTTTCAAAGTACTTACAAACAATTATTTAAATTAAATAATTGTTGTCAACTATCCGTGTCTACAAAAATATGCCTAGAGATTGTTTTTGATTTACACTAATAACTTATATATATATATATATATATATATATATATATATATATATATTCAATTTATTCAAATGAGACCAAGCCCTTTAGGTAAGACCATAGGGACTATTTATGACCATTGGATCTAAACTAATAAAGGTCCAGATTTGTTTTGTTTTGTCAGTAATAGGCGTCAGTTTTGGGGTTAGTAAGGTAATATTGTATTTTCAAATATAATGTCCAGGGTTAATACTGTAATTTTAATAACAATTATTGGTAAAAAAATCTTACCATATCTCTCTCCCGCGATTTTGGGTGACAGTTATATTTTCAAACAAACGTCTGTTCAGTTTTCCCTCTCAATCAATTTCACATCTCTGAAAATTAATGCATAATTAGTATCATATTGTGTATTTTTACTGTACAATTGCTGCATATTTACTGTACAATTGTTGCCTATTTACTATGTATTTAATGCATATATAGGATCCTTTCACTCAACGTTGATTTTTGTGTTGTTTTTATCTAGATGTAAAATTCATGCATACTTAGAATCATATTGTGTATATTTAGTATACAAATGTTGTATATTTATTATTTCTTTATTCATATCTAGGACTCTTTTACTGCAGAATTTGGATTCGGGTTTGTTTTTACATATATATATAAAAGTCATGCATACTTAGTATCATATTTTGTATTTTTAATATATAAATATTGCATAGTTAATATGTATTTACTATGTAATTTTTTTTAGAGATGTATTTATTGCATATATAGGATCCTTTCACTACAATGCTAATTTTTGTGTTGTTTTACGTATATGTAAAAGTCATGCATACTTAAAATCATATTATGTATATTTAGTATATAAATGTTGCATATTTATTATTTCTTTATTGCATATCTAGGACCTTTTTACTGGAGAGTTTGAATTCGTGTTTGTTTTTACATACATGTTTTTTTAATAAGTTGGAAGTAGTGGTTGAAGGGGAGGGGATAAATTTCAAAGAACACGAAAGATACGAGATTCGAACCCTGGTCAATACCCTTACAAAGGGTGAGCGATACCACTTGAGCTACAAGCTCGTGATGTTTTTACATATATGTAAAATTCATACATACTTAGTATCATATTCGTATTTTTAATGTATAAATGTTGCATATTTAATATGTATTTATTGCATATGCAGTCCTTTTTTATTGTAGAGTTGATTTCTCTGTTTATATGTAGTTTTAGTATGTTAATTTTGCACTATATATTCTAAATATGCAACAAAAAAGACAGTGAATATGCGAGTTTTGCGTATTCATATTGGTGCACATATTTGGGTTTTCAATCGTTTTTGCATTTCATCACACATTGCGAGAAAGCATTTGTTCGAAATTTCCTTGAATCAATTCATCGGTTGGGTTGGATTGTTAGTTTTATGTTTCAAAATGACGAAATTGGTACACCTTTTCAAAATTAACTTGTTTTGTTCTACTTATACATACAAACAAACCTATATATGCATATATGTATTCTAAAATGCAAATAATGATAAACTTGTATGCAAGAGTTTTATAGTTTCTGCCGGTTTTTTGTATGGAGAGGAAAAGGAGGTGGTGTGTGCGTGATTATTGGAACATGATCGAAAACAGATTACATTCTTTATAATTAACAATAAATATCTTGGCAGTTATTATTCGGGTAATTATATATTTCCAATTATACCCCGGGCATTTTTTTTCTTATTTTTCAATGCTATAAAAATTTGCTAAATCTTGGCCTTTCAATTTTTTTTTTTTTGAATGGTGTAAATGTGTCCCTACGGTCTTACCTAAGGTTATGGTCTCACATGACCTTTTTTTTTTTGCTAAAATAATTAGTGGCCAAGTAACATTGTCTTCAAGAGTATGCTTGGGACTATCTTTTTAAAAATATTTTTTCTCAAGGTACTTATAAATAATTATTTTTAATTAAATAATTATATTTATTAACTTTATTATTATAAGTACACTAAAATATTGGCAAAATATTGATAGTTTATATTTTTTTACTAATTTTAACAAGAAAAATAGGAAAAAACATCTACAACTAAATTGTTTCGGAAGGCTAAAAGAGTCTTATTAATGCATATATTTTGTTGGAAATATAAGTTTTATTGTATTAAATAGAATTTGACATAAGTCAAAAGATCAAATTCATTGCTCCACACAAAACACATAAGATAACTAAAAAAAAGTGGATAAAAGAGCATTACATATGATTCATGCTCGCATTCACAAACATACAACTTATAATTAAGTTGAATTATTAAGAGAGTATATCAATAATAACAACACGTGAATGCTTATTTTTATATTGTATGGATTGAGAGTTATCGATTCGGTGACAATGACCATGATCAATATCGCGAGAGTCGCATGATAAAGCATGGCAAATTGTGTCATCGATACAACGAATGATGGGACATCTAACTTGGAGCAATTTTCTTGGAGACAATATTGTCGATGTTGTTTCTGCGACTACCACCACTGTAACTGCTGCAACATTTATACAACATCATATATGTGAATATATATCAATGGCAATTATATATATATATATATATATATATATACATGTGTCTTGTGCAGCTAAGAGAGATACACATGAATTACCAAGCAAAAGCGAACGAAGAAACTCAATATATTAACTGTAGATGAATGAGTAGTCTTCCCATGTTAATTGAATATTATGTTATTTCAGGTGTTAGAGCACTTAAGTTGATGAAGAATGCCATATTTATAGAGAAACTTTCCTTTTATATTTTATTGGTCAAAAGAATACTAGTTAAGTAGTTAAACACAAATTAATGTAGTAACATTAGTGAGGTGTAACATTGCAAAGAGGCATGATTTATTTTAATATTTTGTAATAATTTGGTCTCCAAAAAAGATGAAAGAAAATGGGAATTTGGGTTGCGTTGATTGTCCTTTGGTGTACACTAATTCTCATGTCATTTTACCTACCAAAAGTCATTTATATATTTTAATTCTAATTTTTTTCTTATTTATTTGATTGTCACTATTTGTCAAATAATCTATAATTAGTTAAATTGTTAAATCTATTTTTTTTACTGTGAAGCCCCGATTTTTCCGAACATATAATTGACGCTTATTGTCATCTATGTATTTGATCGACTGTTTTGCCACGTAACTTTGATGGGTAATTATTAATAATATATATTTTGTATTTTATTTAATTTCATTTATTACTTGTGATCATGATCTTTATTAATTCTATTTCTCATTTATGATCACTTGATTGATCATTATTACTATTTTTGTATTTATTAGTCACCTTAGAATTTTAAGAGATTATTTATTTTAGAGACTTTCACCTTATAAAATTAAGATTTTGATTTAGATTAAGTGATCATGAGACTTATAAGTGATCAAGTAAATCACTAATTATTTTGGAGATTGATATATTTGATCTATTATCATCAAATTTGGGACAAAAAAATATGGAATTACCACAATGCCCTTATAATGGACGGCCATGGTGATGATATTGGAGTATAAATATCATCCAACTCTTTGCACACTTACACCTTATATTATTCATCTTGTGTATAATTATACCATTAATTCAAACATTATACACATCATCTCAGACCTTAATTCTTTAATACTATTTTTCCCAACATGTTGGAGTCTTCCCAACATTCCTTCTCTTTCCATACCTTGCCCATACTTTGACTAGTCTAATTGTCTCCATGCAAGAGACAATTTGCAAGACACAAATTTAATCAAAATTTCTCCCCACTCTACCATGGTGGACGACCATTTTGGCAAGAAATGAACAAATTTTGTTCATTTCATCCAACACATTCTAACTCTCAAGCCTTTTCTCCTCCTTCTCTCTAACCTCTCTCTAAAATTCATTCACATCTTCAAATCTTCAAACAAAATTCATTCATATCTTCAAACCTTCAAACACCAACTCTTCACATCTTCAAATCTTCAACATAAGTTCTTCATATCTTCAAGTACCCCTTCTTCACATCTTCAAATATTCAAACCCAAGTCCTTCACATCTTCAAACCCATCTTCATAACTCCAAGAACATCTTCTTCCTAACATCAAACATACTTTCTTTCTTCAAACATCTAAACCAAAACAAACAATCTTACCACTAAAACTCAAAAATTCGAACACCCCCTTTTCTCAAGGTAAGAAATTTCACTCCTCAATTCAACTGAAATTCTTTCTACTCATCACCTTCTTCTTTTAACTTAAGTTTATGTTTTGGATTTTGAGGTACTTAGAAGACCACTTGGAGTCATGCATGCATGGTGGTGAAACTTGAAGACTTGAAGAAGAACTAGTAGAGAAATTTGGACTACAAGGTAAGAATTGGACACTAGAACCCTTCTTTCCTCTTCTTTCTATTTTTTTTTTCAAATTTTAACACCCCTTTTTCATTTTTGAGAAATAGGGGCTGACCTTAGGTGATTTTGGAGTTGAACCAAAAATTCCAAATTTAAAGCTTCAACTAGTCTCCAATCACCTACTACACAAGGTAAAGTGTAGTCTTTCTCATTTTCTTATCTCCTTCTTTTTCTCCTTAATTTTTCTCTCATTTTTCTAACATCATATTTTTGATGTTTCTTGACTTAGGGGCTGACCTAAGTGACCTCATCCAAAAATTGTGCAATTTATCCTTTTATTTCACAATTTTCCAATTTTAAGGTGGGTGGAAAAATACTTTCCAACTTCTAGGTGTTTTTATTAAAATGCATGTAGAATTTCGAACATGAGCCCTTGAGATATATAATCTATGTATTTCATGTCAATTTTATGTATCAAATCATGAAAATTCTCAAGAGTTGCTCAAAATTGCTATTTATTGAATTTTAGGTGCATGCATGTACAATTTAATGTTTTATTTGATGAATTCTTGTATGTATTGGACATGCATGTGCATGATCTTTGAAATCCATATTTTGGATGACTTATAACCTGGACAAGTCGAGCATAATTGATTAAATTTCAATTTTGGACTTAAAAATATAAAAATGGAAAGTTGGTGGACTAAATTGCAAGAAAATGAAAGCTAAAGGACCCCTCTGCAAATTTCGATTTTTGGGACTGTACTCAGGTTCAAAAATGACTTTTGTACATTTTAATAAAGTTTTAAGAGTTTTAAGATAAATAAAATCAACCTTTAAAACCCAAGGACTAGATTGTAAAATTTTGAAAGTTTAAGGGCTACTTTGCAAATTTTAAAACTATACTAGATCTTAACTTTAAATTTTGAAAATTTTATTCTTAAGGTACTGGAAATGACATATTTTAAATGTATTCCAAAAATCCAAGTGTTTAGGGCTTGGAAAGTAAATTTTCTAAAATTGAGGGACTAATGTGTAAAATACTAGACTTGAGGACCCAAATGAAATTTCCAGGACTTATGCAGCCCATGCACCTGGAAATACTAACTTAACTATAAGTTAATTATATTTTGGACCCAAGGTTCAAATTTCATAACAATTGGACCCTAAAAGCCTTAAAGGCAATTATTTCAAAATGGGACAAAAATGATATTTTCAAAAGTTAAAGGACTACACTTATTTCTTTTAAAAACTGCTTTTGTCCCAATATCCTACTAACCTTAGTGACATTTTTCCAACTGGAATCACATTAAAATCCCTTCCGGTTTGTGAGTTCCGATTATTTTAAACTTAAGGTCCGAAATGACAATTTTTACAAATTTGGGGCCAATGTGAGAATTTTATAAGAACTCGACCTCAAAACTTTAAAACCCTGAATCCCTAGACAATTTGGAGAATTTAGGGACTGAACTCATAATTTTTCAAGGTCGGGATATTTATTTGTTCAATTTTTAACCCCAAAAATGTTGGTTTTTACAAAACGGGGCTAAATAGTAATTTTTCTTTTATAAAGGACCTAACCCAAATTATTTTCCCTTTTAGTAAAATAGCCCTGGACCCTCTGACTTGGAGATTTAATTAAAATATTATATTTTCCCAAAAACCCTTGACTTATCGGACCGATGTTGAATCTATAACGGACTTATGTTCCACCTAATCTTTCAAGATATCGAAGGTTGCTTATCCTTCGAGATAATCATCTTCATCCAAAAACTCCACCAACGCCATAATTGCCACTCGCGTTTCAAATTTTTCCTGAATCGCTTCCTCTGAATCAATAATACTCATTGCCTGGTTGGCTACCGAACTTATTTTTACTTTCCGCTGAGTCAACTTGGTGTGTCGAGCTCACAAATTAGGAATGGATACGTCGGGGATGGAATCGGCAGCTCGGCCGCTATTCCACTCTTTGGCCCCATCATCCTAATCCCATGGCGAGGGACGGAGTTTGTCCAAGGGAAGCGGGTCGTAGTACTTGAGGTATAATCATGATTATGACAATCCGTGCCTAGCTAGCTCTACTATGGATTTGTCTTTGCCTATGGAGCGATAAGGTGACAGTCTTGGACCATCTTGCTCGGAGAGTTACAAGGAAGAACGAAGGAATCATTTGCCTCGATCCACACGATTCTCGGTTATTGGACCCGTTTGGTTGGCGCTACAAATCCGTATGCAACCGCTTACTTGTTTTGCTTTGGTTGGCGCTACAAACCAGACGCAACCATTATCTCGCCTTTACATGGGATTGGCGCTACATTTCCGCACGCAATCCTACTGCTTGATCAATCACATAGTGCTGTGTGACCATGAATTTCTTGAATCGTATAAGTATATTACTTAAATATATTTATCACGACGCTTGTGGATGTGTGAATTCATGCATCATAGTCACGCGTTTTCATATAATGTTTTTCGCATTAATCGTATATCGCCACACTTGCACACGATCACCCCATCCATCGAGATTTATGTCTCATCCCCACCTGTTTTCTAACCTTTAGATGAGGACTTCGTTGAAGATCTTTGAACCGCCTTGGATTGAGCCCTTGTACTCCACTTGTTGGATTTACTACTTCTTGTTGTTATTGATGGACTCATTTCTTTTGATTGATGTTGGACTATTTTATTTTCTTTTCATTAGGTTTTGTAATGAAGGGCGTAGGACTCTTTGACTTTTAAGTTGTTATCGTTGGTTGATTTTCGAGGATGTAATTTGGATTATGGATTGTGGACTGTAAGTTGTGCTTGTTATTTTATTTCATTTTGCTATTTTGTCTGTCTCATTGGGTTCTCGATGATATTCGTCTGAACTCGTTTGGTTATTTGTATTTAAGTTGTGGATCGTCGTCGCGTCCCGTTTGGGGCGTGCGATTAAAGAGTGGTATCGAGCTCGATTAGTAAGATGGAAACTTACACCGAGCTGACCCAGGATAGGACCCTCGTCCGTGTTTTGGGTAGTCCGCGACTTGACCAATTAAGTGTGAAATCGATTTCAAATTGGCATAGAACCGCCTTATTGATGTTTGAACTAAGTTAGAACGCATATTTTGAGATTCCATAGTCATACTTGTCTTGAGTGATTTCCTTTATTCATTTTTTCCTTACTCTCTCCTTATCTTTCCTCTACCTTTGACTGATCCGCCTTAGTTTTATTTGATCAGGATGGAGCCGGCGCCGCTTTCTTGGTGGGATGTTTTCCATGCCCGTCCGAGCGGGAGTACTACCGGCATCGATGATTCACCGCACCGGGAGAGTGATCAAGCGACCTCGAGCTATCTGCAGAGAGCCAGCGTAATAGGGACCTGACACAGCGCTTGGCGAGGAGCCAAGATGAAAAGAGCGAGTTGACCACTACCATCAAGGACCGCGACAACACCATAAGAGCGGGAGGACGGATCTACAAAATATCCGGGAGCGCTGGATAACATGCGAGAGAAGATGAAGAGGGCAAGTGACGGCCGCTTTAAATGGGAGATTGACGCCCGCCTATCCGCGACACCGTTGAGCGCTTGAGGAGACCCTCATCAAGCGAGATGACGGTGATAGAGGACCTTACACAGGCCCTAGCTCGAGAGACGCCGCACCGAGGCCGCTTTGGCTAATGGCCCGTTGCCACCACCCGAGATGGAGCCCGTGCCGGCCGAGGAGGATCCGAGGAGGATCCGATCGACATTGGAGAGCCCGAGGCACTTGAGGCTGCTCCACTTGATGAGGCTCAGGGATTCGAGCAGTGGTTGGATTTCGTTGATTGGCCTGAGGTCGAGGCGCCACCTCAGCCCGACCCAACCCCGATTATGGACATAGCTGCGAGTGACGATGATGGCGATCTCATTGATTAGTTAGCTTGATTGTCAGTTTGTACTCTTCTTTGTCGTACACGCTTATTCTAGTGTTGTACCTTACATTTTATTGTATTAGATTGATTGTATTTTGGTTCTGATGTATCTGACTTAGTATTACTACTGTTGTACTATGGGTGTATTCAAGTTTTACATTAATGGATATGCCTTTTGCTATTTATTCAGTGTCTTGTGTTTGTTGTTACTTTCCCTGCGATATAACTTGCTTTATGCGAATAATTATTGTATTCATCTACTCGTGAATCGCAACTAACGCTTCAAGATACAGAATGGCCGAACATCGAGGACGTGGGAGACCTCGCCGCGTTCCACGAGGGGATGACGACGTACCCAGGGACCGGGTACCCTCCCCTGAATTACCACCGCCTCCTCCACCTGCTGCAGGGGACAACTTGACTGCGCAGGCCCTACAACAAATACTGGTTTTCATGAGGCAACAGGCAGAGCCTCAACCCCGTGCTCCCGAACCCGCCAGAGAATATCTTCAACGCTCTCCAATACTCAGATGAGCAGAAAGTCACACTCGCCGTATTTCGTCTGGAATCGGCTGCTAGAGACTGGTGGAGGGCAGTTGAAAGAAGATGGGAACAGGACCGGGTAGCCAGAACATGGGGGAATTTCTTGGCCGAGTTCAATGAACAATACATTCCACAAGGTTGTGAAAGAGGCGCGCCAAGATTAATTCCACAGATTGAGGCAAGGAACATGATCGTAGCTCAAGATGAGTCTGAATTTCTTTGATTGTCCAAGTATGCTCGAGGACAATCGATCAAGAGGATAAGCTTTACAAGTTCACTCGAGGATTGAAACTGGAACTTCGAAACAATCTGTTGATTGTTGAATCGACAACCTACTCGGCCCGCGGTAAAGCGGCTCTCCGCATTGAGTCGGGACTGAACCGTATTGGACAGATTCAGCAGAGTAGGCCATCGAACAGTCTTAAGAGGACAGCTGTGGGACAGCCATCTAAACCGCCTGCTAAGTTTCAGAAGGGACCAGTTAATAAGACAGATAAGGGAAAGGGACCAGTACAAGGAAAGTCGGGTCAATTGTGTGCATATTGCCAGAAACCAGGACATACCGCCAATGACTGTTGGCGTAAACAAGGAAGGTGTTTGCGTTGTGGTAGTAATCAGCATCAGCTGAAAGATTGCCCGAAGTACGAGGACCGAACCAAACAGATGCAGCCGCAGAAGCCGGGAAATGGCCAGGGTAATCGGGCAAGGATGCCCGCTCGAGCATTTGCACTAGCCGGACAGGAGGCTCCGGAGGCAACAGATGTGGTGGAAGGTACGCTTCTAGTATCTAACCACTACGCTAAAATATTGTTCGACCCTGGATCAACGCATTCATTCGTTGCACCGCATATTGTACACAAACTGCATGCATGCATGGAACATATGCCTATATGTCTAGAAGTGTCAACTCCTATGGGTGCAAGTCAGATAACAGATATTATCTATAATGCATGCGAAGTTAAGATTGCTGAGATAAACTTTCCTGCCGATTTAATCCTATTACCTATATCCAAATACGACGTGATATTGGGAATGAACTGGTTGTCTGCACACCATGCACAAATGGACTGCCATAACAAGTCCATTAAGCTATGTGAACCCGAAAAACCCGAAGTGGAAATTTCGGGAAGGGCACGAGTTAAGATTGCCCCAATCATTTCAAAGCAATGAAAGAGAGAAAGGCGATCACTAGAGGGGTTCAAAGGTACTTGGCGTTTGTAATTAACAAAACCCACGGTTGATACACACAATAACCAAGTACATATAGTATCGAATACACAGATGTATTTCCACAAGAACTCACCACTGTCCCTCCGGATAGGGAAGTCGAGTTCACCATTGAGTGTTCTGGGGGACCGCCCGATCGCTAGAACCCCATATAGAATGGCTCCTCTTGAGTTACAAGAGTTGAAGATGCAATTACTGTAAACCGATGGATGTGGGATTTATCCGGCCGATGACGTCTCCGTGGGGAGCACTTGTGTTGTTCGTCAAAAACAAAGATGGCACATTAAGGCGTGTGTATAGATTATCGTGGTCTTAATAGCGTGACCATCAAGAACAAATATCCCCTCCCGAGGATAGACGAACTATTTGATCAACTTCAAGGAGCGACGGTGTACTCAAGTTTGATTTACAACAAGGATATTACCAATCAAGATCCGCGAAGAAGACATTTCCAAAAGCGCATTTCAAACCCGATATGGACACTACGAGTTTGTAGTGATGCCTTCGGTATGACGAATGCACCAAAGAAGCATTTATGGACCTCGATGCATCGAGTCTTCCAACCTTATTTGGATCAATTCATAGTGATATTCATTGATGACATAATCGTATACTCTAAGTCTAGAGAAGAGCATGAACGTCATCGAAAATCATTTTGGAGACACTACGAGAGCATAAGCTGTATGCCAAATTCAGCGGCAAGTGCAAATTTTGGCTTAATGAAGTCGCGTTTTTGGGACACATAGTATCCCGGCCTTTGGGATTGCGGTAGATCCCTCGAAGGTACAGACGGTGGTTGAATGGAAACAACTGAGTGCAGAACGGAAATCAGGAGTTTCTAGGACTATTTGGATATTATCGAAGATTTATCCAGGATTTTTCCAAGATAGCCGGACCACTCACTCGACTAACGAGGAAGCAAGTCAAGTTTGAGTGGAATGACAAATGCGAGGCGAGTTTCAAGAGTCAAGAAACGACTTACTACGGCTCAATCTTAGCCCTTCCCAAGGGGACCGAAAACTTTGTCGTCTACGGTGATGCATCAAAAGAAGGACTAGGAGCAAGTGCTCATGCGGGAAGGAAAAGTTATCGCTTACGCATCACGAAAGCTCAAGCCGTAAAGCCAATTATCCAACGCATGACTTGGAATTGGCGGCGATAGTTTTCGCGTTAAAGAAATGGAGACACTATCTCTACGGAGCAACATTCATGGTTTTCACGGATCATAAGAGCTTGAAGTATCTATTCTCTTAGAAAGACCTCAACTGAGGCAACGGAGATGGATGGAGTTGATTGAGGACTATCACTTTGATATTCAATACCATCCCGGAAAGCTAACCGTAGAGACGCTTTAAGCGAAAAGCGAGCTTAGCGGACTTATGATACGAGAAATCATTAGAAGAGCCGAGCAATTGGAATCGATGAGAACCAATACTCATTTCGTGTGCTAACATTTCGGTTAAACCCGATCTGTGCTGAAAGAGATCAAAGAAGCACAAGAGAAAAATGCACATCTTCAAAAAATCAAGGAAAAGATACTTAAAGGAGAATGATCAGAATTCTCGGTACCAGAAGATGGAGTTATCAGATTCCAGAATCGAGTGTGTGTACCGAACAACGAGCAAATTAGGAATAGAATCCTAGCAGAGGCACACCGTTCAAAATACACTATACATCCTGGAGGAAACAAGATGTATAAGGATTTGAAACGGAGTTATTGGTGGGTAAACATGAAGAACCAGGTAGCGGAATTCGTTGCGAGATGTTTGACTTGTCAATGAGTAAAAGCGAGAACACCAACGACGCCGGGTCCGGTTTACTACAACCGTTGAGAATTCCCGAGTGGAAATGGGAACACATAACGATGGACTCCGTGAAGGATCTACCAAGGACTAGAGGAGGCCATGATGCTATTTGGGTAGTCGTAGACCGACTCACGAAATCTGCACACTTTTTACCCATCAAGAAAACGATAGCTTGCGAAACTTCCACAGACTTATATCCGAGAAATCATTCGACTGCATGGAGTACCAGTCGACATAGTATCCGACAGAGACCCGAGGTTTGCCTCCAGATTTTGTAAGGCATTGCACGAGGAATTGGGTACCTCGCTAAGTTTCAGCACAGCAGCACATCCACAAATCGATGGACAGTCTGAGCGAACAATCCAAACCCTTGAGGATATGCTGCGAGCCTGCACATTGGACTTTCAAGGAAGTTGGGATTCGCACTTACCATTAGCCGAGTTCGCCTACAATAACAGTTATCAGGCCACGATTGGGATGGCACCCTACGAGGCATTATATGGGCGAAAATGTAGATCCCCACTACACTGGGAGATTGATGACCAATGGACTCCGAAAAAGAAACGAAAGTCGCCCTCGATTCCAAAGGTCGACTTAGTTTAGGAGGCCATGGAAAAGGTTAAGCTGATCAAGGAGCGGATTCGCATAGCTCAGAGCCGCCAAAAGAGTTACGCGGACAAGAGAAGAAAGGATTTGGAATTTGAAGTCGGAGATGAAGTATTTCTCAGACTCTCACCACGGAAATAATTGATCAATCCGAAGAAATGAGGCAAGTTGAGTCCGAGATATGTTGGACCTTACAAGATTTTACAGAGGATCGGAAAGTTAGCCTACCGACTGGAGTTACCAGCACCATATGCGGGAATGCACGATGTATTCCACGTATCGAGATTGAAGAAGTATCAACCAGATCCCGAGCATATCATCACTCAAGATACTCCTCATCTAATAGAAAATTTATCCTACACTGAGAGACCGATCCGGATCATTGATCAGCAGATACGACAGTTGCGTAAGAGAGAAATTCAGATGGTTAAAGTGGTGTGGCAGAACCACAACCAAGACGAAGACGCAACGTGGGAGATGGAAGAAGACATGAGGAATCAATATCCGAACTATTCAAGAGAATTTGGGGACCAAATTCTTTTAAGGAGAGGGAGGATGTGAAGCCCCGATGTTTCCGAACATATAATTGACTCTTATTATCGTCTATGTATTTGATCGATTGTTTTACCACGTCATTTTGATGGGTAATATTTAATAATATATATTTTTTATTTTATTTCATTTCATTTATTACTTGTGATCATGATCTTTATTAATTCTATTTCTCATTTATGATCACTTGATTGATCATTATTACTATTTTTGTATTTATTAGTCACCTTAGAATTTTAAGAGACTATTTATTTTAGAGACTTTTACCTTATAGAATTAAGATTTTGATTTATATTAAGTGATCATGAGACTTATAAGTGATCAAGTAAATCACTAATTATTTTGGAGATTGATATATTTCATATATTATCATCAAATTTGGGACAAAAAAATTGGAATTACCACAATGCCCTTATAATGGACGATCATGGTGATGATTTTGGAGTATAAATATCATCCAACTCTTGTACACTTAAACCTTATATTAGTCATCTTGTGTATAATTGTACCATTAATTCAAACATTATACACATCATCTCATACATTAATTCTTTAATACTATTTTTCCCAACATGTTGGAGTCTTCCCAACATTCCTTCTCTTTCCATACCTTGCCCAAACTTTGACTAATCTAATTGTCTCCATGCAAGAGACAATTTGCAAGACACAAATTTAATAAAAAATTCCTCCCCCTCTCTACCATGGTGGACGGCCATTTTGGCAAGAAATGAACAAATTTTGTTCATTTCATCCAACACATTCTAACTCTCAAGCCTTTTTTCCTCCTTCTCTCAAACCTCTCTCTAAAATTCATTCACATCTTCAAATCTTCAAACAAAATTCATTCATATCTTCAAACCTTCAAACACCAACTCTTCACATCTTCAAATCTTCAACATAAGTTCTTCATATCTTCAAGTACCCCTTCTTCACATCTTCAAATATTCAAACCCAAGTCCTTCACATCTTCAAACCATCTTCATAACTCCAAGAACATCTTCTTCCTAACATCAAACATACTTTCTTTCTTCAAACATCTAAACCAAAACAAACAATCTTACCACTAAAACTCAAAAATTCGAACACCCACTTTTCTCAAGGTAAGAAATTTCACTCCTCAATTCAACTTAAATTCTTTCTACTCATCACCTTCTTCTTTTAACTTAGTTTATGTTTTGGATTTTGAGGTACTCAGAAGACCACTTGGAGACATGCATGCATGGTGGTGAAACTTGAAGACTTGAAGAAGAACTAGTAAAGAAATTTGGACTACAAGGTAAGAATTGGACACTAGAACCCTTCTTTCCTCTTCTTTCTATTTTTTTCAAATTTTAACACCCCTTTTTCATTTTTGAGAAATAGGGGCTGACCTTAGGTGATTTTGGAGTTGAACCAAAAATTCCAAATTTAAAGCTTCAACTAGTCTCCAATCACCTACTACACAAGGTAAAGTGTAGTCTTTCTCATTTTCTTATCTCCTTCTTTTTCTCCTTAATTTTTCTCTCATTTTTCTAACATCAAATTTTTGATATTTCTTGACTTAGGGGCTGGCCTAAGTGACCTCATCCAAAAATTGTGAAATTTATCCTTTTATTTCACAATTTTCCAATTTTAAGGTGGATGGAAAAATACTTTCCAACTTCTAGGTATTTTTATTAAAATGCATGTAGAATTTCGAACATGAGCCCTTGAGATATATAATATATGTATTGCATGTCAATTTTATGTATCAAATCATGAAAATTCTCAAGAGTTGCTCAAAATTGCTATTTATTGAATTTTAGGTGCATGCATGTACAATTTAATGTTTTATTTGATGAATTCTTGTATGTATTGGACATGCATGTGTATGATCTTTGAAATCCATGTTTTGGATGACTTATAACCTGGACAAGTCGAGCATAATTGATTAAATTTCAATTTTGGACTTAAAAATGTAAAAATGGAAAGTTGGTGGACTAAATTGCAAGAAAATGAAAGTTAAAGGACCCCTCTGCAAATTTTGATTTTTGGACTGTACTCAGGTTCAAAAATGACTTTTGGACATTTTAATAAAGTTTTAAGAGTTTTAAGATAAATAAAATCAACCTTTAAAAGCCCAAGGACTAGATTGTAAAATTTTGAAAGTTTAAGGGCTACTTTGCAAATTTTAAAACTGTACCAGACCTTAACTTTAAATTTTGAAAATTTTATTCTTAAGGTACTGGAAATGACATATTTTAAATTTATTCCAAAAATCCAAGTGTTTAGGGCTTGGAAAGTAAATTTTCTAAAATTGAGGGACTAATGTGTAAAATACTAGACTTGAGGACCCAAATGAAATTTCCTTGACTTATGCAGCCCATGCACCTGTAAATATAACTTAATTATATTTTGGACCCAAGGTTCAAATTTCATAACAATTGGACCCCTAAACAAAATCGGACAAAAATGATATTTTCAAAAGTTAAAGGACCTACACTTATTTCTTTTAAAAACTGCTTTTGTCCCAATATCCTACTAAACTTAGTGACATTTTTCCAACTGGAATCACATTAAAAGCCTTCCGGTTTGTGAGTTCCGATTATTTTAAACTTAAGGTCCGAAATGACAATTTTTACAAATTTGGGGCCAATGTGAGAATTTTATAGAAACTCGACCTCAAAACTTTAAAAACCTGAATCCCTGGACAATTTGGAGAATTTAGGAACTGACCTCATAATTGTTCAAGGTCAGGATATTTATTTGTTCAATTTTTAACCCCAAAAGTGTTGGTTTTTACAAAACGGGGCTAAATTGTAATTTTTCTTTTATAAAGGACCTAACCCAAATTATTTTCCCTTTTACTAAAATAGCCCTGGACCCTCTGACTTGGAGATTTAAATTAAAATATTTTATTTTCCCAAAAACCCTTGACTTATCGGACCGATTTGACCGATTAATACCCGATCGCGGAGCGACTTCCTCGCCTTGCGGTGTTGAATCTATAACGGACTTATGTTCCACCTAATCTTTCAAGATATCGAAGGTTGTTTATCCTTCCGATAATCATCTTCATCCAAAACTCCACCAACGCCATAATTGCCACTCACGTTTCAAAATTTTCCGAATCGCTCCCCCTGAATCAATAATACTCATTTGCTGGTTGACTACGAACTTGTATTAACTTTCTGCTGAGTCAACGACTTGGTGTGTCGAACTCACGATCGGAATGAATACGTCGGGGATGGAACCGGGTAGCTCGGCCGCTATTCCACTCTTGGCCCCATCGCCCTAATCCCGCAATCGAGGGACGAAGTTTGTCCAAGGAAGCGGGTCGTAGTACTTGAGGTATAATCATGATTATGACAATCCGGGCCTAGCTAGCTAGCTCTCTTGTGGATTTGTCTTTGCCTATGGAGCGATAAGGTGACAGGTCTTGGACCATCTTGCTCGGGAGTTACAAGGAAGAACGAAGGAATCGCTGTCGATCCACACGATTCCGGAGTTATCGGACCCATTTGGTTGGCGCTACAAACCGCACGCAACCATTATCGCCTTGCATGGGATTGGCGTTACATTTCCGTACGTAATCCTACCTATCTTGATGAATCACATAGTGCATGTGTGACCATGAATCGTTTTCTTGAATCGTATAAGTATATTACTTAAATATATTTATCACGACGCTTGTGGATTTGTGTGTGAATTCATGCATTATACTCATGCGTTTTCATAAAATTGTTTTTCGCATTAATCGTATATCGCCACACTTGCATACGATCACCCCATCCACCGAGATTTTGTCTCATCCCCACCTTTGTTTTCTAACCTTTAGATGAGGACTTCGTTGAAGATCTTTGAACCGCCTTGGATTGAGCCCTTGTACTCCGCTTGTTGGATTTACTACTTCTTGTTGTTATTGATGGACTCATTTCTTGTGATTCTTTGTTGGACTATTTTATTTTCTTTTCATTAGGTTTTGTAATCGAAGGGCGTAGGACCCTTTGACTTTTAAGTTGTTATCGTTGGTTGATTTTCGAGGATGTAATTTGGATTATGGATTGTGGACTGTAAGTTGTGCTTGTTATTTTATTTCCATTTGGATTCTCGATGATATTAAATCAGATTGTTTGGTTATTTGTATTTAAGTTGTGGATCGTCGTCGCGTCCCGTTTGGGGTGTGACATTTACATTATGTTTTGCTATAATTTGCTATTGGTTCTTGGAATATTTGTATTGTGGAGGTCAGTGGTTTAAAAACAGGATTGGTGAACAAACCGGTCGTGCTAGCAATTTACGGTTCAACCGGTCGGATCAGTTCAACCGTCGCTCCAACCAATTTGATCAAAAGAATAATTTTTTTCATATTGTATAAAATAATATTATAATATATCGATTATTTTGTAATACATTTTGTAAATGAAAAATATACAAACAAGAAACTTAAACAATACTTAACATAGTTAAAATTCAAATAATTATTTAAATGTTGAAACATACTAAATTTAAAACAAAAAATTAATTAAAAAACGAAAAAGTTAAATGAAAATACAAAAAGTTTTAATCGGTCCATGCAGTTTTTGACCGGATTTGACCGATTCAACCATAAAAATGATTTTTTGGGCCTAACTAAACCTGTCCGACCTCTAGTTCCTAGTTCAACTGGTCGATCTTGACCGGTTTTAAAATCACTGGTGCAGGTAGTAACGCTTCAAATTTAAGGTGGTGGAATTGAAATATCCAATTGTTCAGAAGTTGAGTTACATGTGTTTTTATGAAAATTAAAGTCCTAGTAGTAAGCGGAATTGTCCAACACTAGAATTGTAATTCTATTGGGACTAGTGTTCAACGCCTATTTAAGAGATAAAAGAACCAGATTATTTTTTTGGGAAAATAATTTTTTGCAACTTGAATATTTTGACACTTTGCAATTAATTATTTCTTTTTACAACTAGCAACCAAAATTATTGGTAATTTTATTTTGTCTGCACAGTACAAAATCTAGTGTTGTAACTCTGCATCGCAACACTGTCTGCGCAGAATCTAGGCTAATTTCATGCCAGTTTCTCTGTTTCTGATTTATGGTAATTGTTCTATTTCGAGTAGTTTGCTGATAATTTTGGATACCTTTTCTAGATTTATTCAGCCTATATTACTGCCATTTAAACTCTTTCCTTATGTCTTTATTTTCACCCATAAGGAAAGGTTTTGTTTATGCTGGTTTCCTTTTTTATTTTTGTAATCTACAACTGGAAATCTACTATTCACTTGATTCCAGCCAAGAAGAATCGGTTCCATACACTATATAAAGAGGTTCACCTTTGAAGAAGATTATCGAGAAAAACACTCAGTAAGCTATATTGTTCTTCTTCAAGAAATCTTTGCGTTATAATTCTATTCTTCGGGAGAAGAAGGTGAAGATCTACTGTGTGGATTGACTCAACCGTTCAAGGGATTTGAAGTTGGAGGGTTCCAACAAGGTTGAGATTTTTGGAAGATTCAATCAGAGTAATAGTTTTATACGAATGTTGGTGAATAGATAAAGAGGGAGTCTTTATGCTTTTCGTAAATCCAGTTGTATTTGTAATAAGTATTGATTTTCTAATATTGAATTGTTTCTTCTCTAGGCGTGGCCTCGTGCATTAAGATTGAGGAATCTAAGCACGTTAAAAATCTCCATGTTATTTTTATTCCGCTGTGTACTTGTGTTGTTTGGTTCAGTGTTACAACATTAACATACAACAATGTAAGAATCTGATCTGTTTAAAGTTTTTAAGGCCTCAGATTCTATCACGACAATGTCTCCTAGAGATGACTCACAGTGGAGATTTACTACAAGATCGTGATGGTGTTGGAAATAAATAGGAATAATACGTAGATGCGAATATGTAATATATTTACAAATATGAAAGAGAACTGAACTTTATTGATTTCCGAATGAACTGAAAAATAATAGGAACATTCTATTTATAGTTTTCAAAAAACTTCTGGATGCATAGGTGCTAACGCAATAGAAGCAGCTGCAAATCAATTTAATCGATGAAGCGGTGCTTTGCCGCATTCTTTTGAGAATAATAAGCGGCTATCGCACACGGGTGCTACAAAAAGTCTGTTGCAAATCAAAAGTGTTGAAGCAGGCTTTGTACAACAAGCTTTGCATAAATTAATAAGCGGCATCGTTGCACAATGCTACTAAAGCTTTGTTGAAGCAGCCGCAACACACAGCATCTTGGAATTGCCGCATACAATCGCTACTAAAGCTGCTTTGAAGCAAGTTTCTTCATAAATCGCATCTTTGGAATTAATAAGCAGGCTGGTGAACAGAAATACTATTTTTATTGTGGCTAAGTGTCTACTGAATAAATTTGACCTTCTTATGAAATAAGGATTAGTAAACCTAAATTTAATTAAATAAGTTCTTAATTAGTAACAATACCATAATTAATATTTTTAGAAAAATGATATTTTGAAAATCTCAACTATTCCATTATTTCCACCATGATGATATTACAGAGTTATCCACAATTATATTTATAAATAAAGTCGAATTTAATTTTTTTATCAATGTATAAATAATATCTTAAATATGTTTCAAGTGTACTATAATATTGTTATTAAAATTTAAAATAAATAAAAGATCCTAAAAATATGTTTTCATAACATATTTTTAAAATAGATTATAATATAATTTAAAAAAATTATAAAAAAATTGATTCGTTGGTTTCACAATTAAATTATTTAAACATAAAAATATTAATTAATATTTTCAATGACATACGTATTATTATTGTAAAATTATTAGTATAAAATGATGAATACTATTTATTTTAAAATATATTAAAAAATTAAATCAGGTCCACAGAGTCGGATCGGGCCAGTCATTTCATGGGGCGAAGTGGGCCAGACGGATCTCAAAAATAGATTAGATAGAGTTTCAGCGATCCAATCCGAATTTTCTCTTTGGCCCAGCAGGCCAGCTCAGATTGGCTCATTTGACAGCTTTACTTATTATTAGCATAGTTCGTGCATCGCACGGGGCTTATCTACTGTTTTGTAATCTCCTACATACAATAAGAGTTTGTAGAAAATTTGTTAAGTCATTAATCAATTAAAGATCCAAAATCACAACCTCTTTCAAGATGAGTGGCATAACTCTTTTAGTACACTGTTGGTTATAAGTGATGCAGCTAGAACTTTTATTCTACTCCATTTTCTAATTTGTACACAATCATTTCTTAGAGAATAAATTTTTCTTATAGGGGTACTAATTATATTACAAAAGTTAGTTGAATTCTATAGTCCTAATTAGACTTCTACGTAGACTAGAGTTACTGTACGTACCTGTACTTGAGGTGAGCTCTTGATGCTTGATTAACAATCAAGTTAATCATCTTCAAAAAAAAAAAAAAAAAAAAAACAATCAAGTTAATCTGTATTATTATATAATTTAGTTATACAAGTTAAGGGAAAATATGATTTTCAGTCCTGTAAGTTGGACCTTTTTGAGAATTACT
Source organism: Rehmannia glutinosa (assembly GCA_016081115.2). Taxonomy (NCBI): domain Eukaryota; kingdom Viridiplantae; phylum Streptophyta; class Magnoliopsida; order Lamiales; family Orobanchaceae; genus Rehmannia; species Rehmannia glutinosa. Next base: position 26,867,898 of record CM071937.1, read on the forward strand.
CCTTTAAGTTGTGTCCTTTAACTTTCAAATTTCTAGATATTCAGTCATTTAACTTAGCAATTTTACGTTTGGTCCTATAATTTAATATATGTCGAAATTTGGTCCTACAACCTTTTGTTTTAGTGGAATTTAGTTCTATAAAGTCAAATTTAATTAATTTATTAAAAGATTATTTCTTAATTAAATTTTATTTTTAAAATTGAATAATTTAATTAACTTGATTAACTAAAAGCCTATTTCTTAATTAAATTTTATTTTTAAAAATGAATAATTTTAGTTAACAGTTAACTTTAGAAAAAAAATAATCATTTTTAATTTAATTAATTTTTTAAAATATTTCAAGCATTAATTTTTTAAACCTTCTAAAAAATAAACGCATCTTGTACACTAGTCCGATCCATTTCGTGGAGATAATTCTCAAATTACATAAATATGACAATTTATTCTTAATTTCTGTTTATTTAAATTTTTATTAATCAAATTAATTTAATTTTTAATTGCTTTTACAGTTTAACTAGTTTTCAAAAATTAAAATTTAATTATTTTACTTTTAGTCCTATAAAAAAGTGAAGTGTGGGTACCAACTTTTTTAATAAATTAGTTAAATTTAACTATTGCTAAGTTATAGGACTGAATTTCTAAAATCCGATAAGTTATAGGAACAAAAGTAAAATTGCTAAGTTAAATGATTGAATATCTAAGAAGTTTGAAAATTAAAGGACTGAATATCTAGAAATTTGAAAGTTAAAAAACTAAAACATGAATGTCACAATTTAAAGAACTAATTATCAAAAAAGTCTAACTTACAGGACTAAAAATCTTATTTTCCATACAAGTTAATGTTAGTAAGATTATTATTTTACTTTCTTTTAGTTAATATTATTAGTTAAAGTGCATTCATAAACTTAATATAAGAAGAATTAAATCATTTCTATAGTTACTCCATAAACTTCTTGTTTTTGCAAAATAGAATTCTTGCTTAATGTCATGAGTTCTATCTAACATACAGTGGTACGGAACCTTTTGGTGTCCAATTACAGAATTTCTTGAGTTATGCTATATATATCATATTATTTTCTCTTAATTCAAAGTTAAACAGTTAGGACCATTTCCAACATCAAGAACATGTATTTGTTAGAAACTACACGTGGTTAAATGTATGGAGTTACCAAAAAAATATTAATATTATACCGTGTGTAACTGTGTATGAGTCTTGTTTAATTGGTAAGTGTCGGGCCTTAGTGTGGCGTAGATAGGGCATAGTATTCTAAGGGTGAAGTGGGTCGTAGGATCGGTATATTCCGGAATATGGCTTCTCCGGGCTTCGCTAGCCCCAGTGTAGAGAGTCGCGCCGTAGTGTGTTGCAATAAGGGGGTAATGTTTTAAGCCACAACAATAAAGAAGTGATAATTAAGGGAGAACGGGGTTTACCTACTGTTAATGAATGGTCCTACCGTTAATGTGATATTTAAATTAATTGTGCTACAGATTGATTGAGTGCATGTTGCAATTGAATTAAATTGATTTGACTTATAAAGAATAATTAAACTTTTCTTAAAAGTTAAACTTTTCTAAAAGCCACCCCTGCACACTTGCACCCACACACTGAGTTTCTTTTTCCTCGCGTTATTTTTCTAAAACAATATTTCAGGGGATAATAAGTGGCGATGAAGTGGTTGAGGATTTCCTCGATCCGACTAGTTAGTGCCAATCACGGGAGAGTTTTGCTAGTTGCCGTGATGACATTACTATGTACACATGACGTGTTTTGACCAGAACAAAGAATCTATAGTAGTTTTTGCTATATCAAAGTTTCGTAGACTCGGTCAGTTTTTCTTGTAATTATATTACGATATACTTTTGGCTTGTAATAACATTAATATGAATATTCCGCTCTTTGGTTATAATAGCTTCGTGAGTTTGGGCGTGACAATATTTGTGAAAAAATGGATAAATACATACATAATAATTATTATTTTTTTATTTTTTTCCAAAATGGATGGCGAAGTTCGGATCTTGGAAAATTTGGGTGGGAAAGTGAACAATTATGCGGTGTTTGGGTGACAAGGTGCAATAATTTTTATAACTTTAGATGATTTGTTTTTTTCGCTTCGCATGTTGTGCACATGGTATATAGTATTTCGATGGAAAATCCAGCCACCAAATGTCCGAGATAACATTTTTACAATTCAAAGCAAAGTTTAGTTCTTTGATATTCCAAGAAGAAAATATGTACTAAACCTCGTAGACGGATCATAATTATATCAGTCGCGCAAAATATTTTTTCCCTAATTATTTTAATGAAAAAATTATTTTTGAACTATCATTGTCTACAAAACTTGCGCGCTCGAGATTGTTAGTGTTCTTTTTCAAATACATATATATATATATATATATATTTGAAAGTACTTATCAATAATTATTTTAATTAAATAAGTATTTGTCAGCTATTATTGTCTACAAAATATGCTTACGGATTGTATTTACTCATATATTTTAAAAAGTATTTATCAATAATTATATTTGTTAAATAATTATAGTCAACTATCATTGTTTCGTGTTGTTGACGTTTGTTTCGGCCAACAGCAAGATGTGCGATAAAGTAATACGTGGAAATGTAAATGAGTTTCTATTTAAGGGCTGATTCTGCCTTTTTATAGATTGCCGAGCCGAAATGTCTGGTCGGTTTTTTTCTTTTACAATAGTGTCCCTCTCTTTTCCTTTCTTTTACAATAAGGCTTTTTATACTCTTCTAGTAAGTGGATTTTCAATAGTCATCTTTGCACTAATTAGTAAAAATAATCTAAAAAGGAAACATGTCCCCTCTTAATCACGCATGCCAGCCATGTTTTTTGCCACTTGGTGACTCATCTTGATTATGCTCTGACACGTGGCAGCTTTTGGCGATAATGGAGTGCTAAGTATGGGCAAATGATTATTTTTTTAAAATTCCCGCGCACGCGCTTCCCGGCAAAATTCAGCTCGGAGGTCGGGCTCGGTAGTTGGGCTCGGGGTCGCCGAGCCCAACTAATGGCGTGTCACCGGCTCGGTTTGTGACGTCATGTGGGCCACTCGTATGTACTTACTAGATGGCCACGTGGGATAATTTCTTTCCAGCTCGGCTCGGGTGTCATCAATGGCCCCCAAGTTTAATTCCGGGAGAAGAATATCTGAAGTCGGAGTTAAACTTTAATGCTAATCATGAGTTTTTAATGGGGGAGAGGAAACCTCAAAAGTTATCTTTTCCCTGACATCCGCCGTGTAGTAGTTAATGGTCAAGCGCGCATTAATGCGCGGTTTTGATGATGACAGCACGTGGCGATTCTTGGTTGGACCAACTTCGCGGGGAACCAAAGAGGTGTGTCGATTATATTAGCGCGTGTGGACGTAACGTTTCTGACACCTTTGACGGCTTTTAAGAGTGAAAAGGCGTGTCTTTTCGAGTGGGTGTCTCATTTTTTGAGAGAATCACACCTATAAATACCCCTTTCCTTCTTCATTCTATACTTCCGCATCCTCTATCTTCCAAGCTAAATTCGTCGAGACCGAGCAGTAATTCCGGGTCGGCTTCCAAAGTTCAGAGACTTCAGAATTAGGTATTTTCTCAAAAATCCCTTATTTTCAAATACAATGTCTTCTTTTGAAGATAGCCGAAGCCAACGTTATAGTGTGGAGGTAGAAATTGAAGACCCCCCTTCTGAACCGTCTGTTTCTTTTTCTCCAGCCCATCAAACTCCGCCTTCCAGTCCGAGTGTTGTCCAAATTTCAAGTTCGAGCCACACTCCTCCGGCTGAGACTCCGTTGGAACAAATATACACGATTTTCAACCCGGTGCGGTGGATTGTTTTCCGGAGAGATGGCCGAGAGGAGCCTCCCAAGGGTTGAAAGGAACGGACCCCAGAACAAGTGCGACCCGTGCGCGGAGACGAAGCGAACTGCCCGGCAGGTGCGAACCCCTGAACTGCCTAGGCCAACGGGTGTCCAAGGTATGCGCTTTCCATTTCTAACATTTCTTTTTCCTTCAACCTTCCTTTTATTGGACTTTTACTTAATTGGTGTTTTTTGTAGGGCGTGGCGTGGATCTTTTCGCGCGCCTTAATCGTGTGAAGAGTACAGCCGCTCGTCGAACAAGGGCGGCCGTAGTCGAGCCCGCCGATGCCGAGGCGGCACGGAGAGAGGCGATCGGGCGGGAAGTGCCCCGGCAACTGAGTCCCCGAAGCAATGGAGACCCCACTCCAAAGGAGGAGGGAGGGGATTGAGACTGAGGAGCCCGGGCGGACAGAGCGGGTCGGACCCATGCCATGCGGTGCCTCAATGCGAGACTCCGCAGCGGGTCCCGAGGACCTTTTCTGATGACCTTGGCCAGGAGGGTCATTTTATTCCCCCGAGCCAAGTAAGAGATGAGGCCTGCGAGGGGATGGCTGGGTCACGCCCCCAATGGTTCGTTGAGTTCGTTAGGTGTTATACGCCAACGGATGAGCAAGTGAAGAATTTACCTGGCGTAGGGGCGGGCGGCCAGGGACGTGTTTGTAAGGGGTGTGGACCAGGGATAGAACAATTTTGATCGGAGATTGATTGGAAGAAAAGGCCCGACGTCATGGGGGTCATGCGGGACGCATGATCGGGATTTTGTGGCACATGATCGGCGGGATGGAAGGGTTAGAGAGGCGCCATCAAGACCTTCAAGAGGCTCACGCCCTTTGCCAAGGGATGCAGGAGTCTTTGAAGACTCAAGCAGAGGAAGCCACGGCCCGGGCTAATGTTGAAAGAGTAGTAGCCGTGAAGGCCGAGGCCGAGCGGGATAAAGCCCGTGAGGCTGAGGAAGAGCTCCGTGCGAAGGTCGCGGAATTGGAGCGTGCAACAGCAGCTCAAGTTGAAGAAATGGAAAGGCGCGTAGCTGAAGTGCGCCGGGAAGCCGAAGAAGCCTACCACAAACAGGTCGAGGACACTCGGGTAGGTGCTGTCTGGGTGTATAAAAACTCAGAAGAATATGCATTTATGCTAACTTGCGGACACGCAACCAGTATCAAGGAAATTCTTGAGGATCTCAGAGCCGGCCGGACCATTGAGCAGCTCGAGAGGGACCTTGCCTTGTTGGAGGCTGACCTCGACGCCCTTCGCCCGCAATTTGCTGATCTTTCTTGAAACCAAAGCTTGCCTTCTCGAGGAAGAAGAAGTGGCTTCAAAGAGGGCCTAATGAAAATCCCCTCCTGCCAGGGTTTGACGTTTCTCTTTCTTGTTGAAGTTTCTTATGTTTTGCAACTTGGCCATGAGCCTCTGAATGTAATGGGCTCCGGTCCCTCAATGTAAATATTTTTTGTGTAATGGAATCACTCTTTCAGTTATCCGTGTATGCATTAGAATTCATGTTAAGTATTGTGCTCGTTTTTTCATTTTTGTTGGATAGTTTTTGTTTTGTCTGCCTTTTTTTTTTCCTTTTTTACATATGGGGCTCGGCCTTTTGTGCTAGAATGAGATAGATAGTGGGCTTCAAATCGCTGCTGTGTTCGTTTACTAAGTTTTATCTTTGGGAGCTTAAGCTCGAATTTTTGTTTTCAGGGTAGGTCCGCCTTGCCGGGCGAGCCTCCCTTATTTGATCCGTTACTCTTTTGCAAGGGACGTCACGAGACGAGAGATCGGCGCTCGGCCTTTGGCCGAGGCGATTTATCCGGTCGCTCGAATCTTAGCCGAGGCGAAAACATTGTTCCCTCCTTTTAAGAGAGCTCACAAAATATCGATGAAAGGATAATTCGAAAAATGATTTTGATATGAAATCCTTCGACAACTCTCGAATTGTATCCGAATCGTAAACTGATTTTTTGATATGAAATGAATCGCAAAAATTTCAAAAGTCTTTATTGATAGTACCTTTTAAAGTATATTACATTCCATTGATGTTCAAACTTCCTTCCACTCAAGTATTCCAACTCGTCCAATGAGACGCCCCATTCAACAAGACCTTACTGATCCGCAACGGACCTTCCTGTTGTCATCTTGGGGGTTTTGCGAGCAGGTTTGGCTCGATCCCCGTTACTCTTTTCGGACGAGGTCGCCCGACCGAAACTTTCTTTCCTTCACTTTTGAGTTGTAGTACCTCTCGCTTCTTTGCTTATATATAACATTTCTTATCTCGGCATTGCATCTCTTCTCTTCCAATGAAGTCTAGCTCGACGAGAGCGACACCATTGTTTTCTTCGGAGAAATTTGCAACTCTAAAGGTAGGGGCTCGAATTCAACGGTGGAATGATCCATTCTTGCGATCCTCTCGGATGGAAAGTGTACCGTAGGCTAAAGAAAAAGGTGTTTCCCCGTGGCCGATCGTGTGTCGAGGGTAGTTTCTATACGACCATAGCACGCCGGGTAACTCTTTAGGCCGTGTAATAGATAGGTTGCCTTTAGACTCCTCCAATCTCGCCTTCAAAGTGTATTTCAATATCTTGTTAAGTTTTGCTTAATAATTTCAACTTGCCCATTGGATGAGGGTGGTATGGGGTCGAAAAATGATTTTTGATATGAAATCCTTCGCAAAAATTTCAAAACCTCCGTCATTTATCGAATTGCTTCCCATTATCCGAGACAATTGAGTGCGGTATCTCGAATCTCTTGAGATAATGGACTTCCATACAAAATTGACGACCTTTTCTTCGTCTATCTTTTGCCTCGGATAAAGGTTCGGCCTCGGCCCATTTTGTGAAATAGTCAATCGCCACAATGGCATACTTCACGCTCCCCTTTACCCAATCCGGTGGGGAGTGGTCAATGAGATCCATGCCCCATTTGGCAAAGCGCCAAGGATCAGATTTGGTTCCCGATGTAAAGCATTGCTTCCAGGGGTGGTTTCGACTGTGGTGCAAATTGTTGGCACCTTTCGCATTTCTTGACAAGGTCGGTTGCATCATCCTTCTTCTTGAAATAGGGGATGGCCAATAATATCCTTGTCTTATTAATTTGTAGGCCAAGGTTTGGCCCCGGCGTGATTTCCGCATATGCCCTCGTGCACCTCCCCGGAGCGCGTAATCACCTATGGGTGGAATGCCTAGAATGCATCTGTTTCGGATAAGCAGGAGGAGTGGGACAAAACAACAGCCTTTTCTTTTTCTATTTGAGTACGCGTTTGCGTTTGTATAGACGCCGTCTATCAACGTAAACCGAACATAGCACATAGCGAATGATGAGTGCGTAGTGTTCAAAGCTCATTATTCCCCGATCTTGTTTTTCGGTTGCACTCATTTCTCTAAATACTAGGTGATAGGGGTCATCCGATCTTTTGTCGGCTAGGTAGCCTCATTAGCATGTATCTTCTTTGTGTTAAGCGACGGGGCGGACAATTGAGTCACAGATTACATCCGCAATCGCCTCGGTGCCTGGGATCGGGAGGCTAACCGAGGCTAAAAGCAGCGTGTCCTTGCATGTTCTCTGTTCGGGGGAATATGTAGGACTTCTCGCTTAAAACGTGACAACTTTGATTTTCTTGACCAAGTCTAGATATCGGGCAATCTTTTGTTCTTTTGCTTCATACTACGCCGTTGACTCGATGGGCGACGGGGTCAGCGTTTATTGCGAAATATTTAGTGGAGGATTAGTATTCACTATGTACCAATAGCCCAGGGGAGTAAAGTCACTGGCAATCTTGACGTTTGTTTTTCGACCAACAAGCAAGATGTGCGATAAAGTAATACGTGGAAATGTAAATGAGTTTCTATTTAAGGCGGAATTTGATTCTCGTCTTCTTTTTATAGATTGACCAACGCAAGATGTGCGATAAATGTCCGTGGGTCGGTTTTTTTCTTTTACAATAGTGTCCCTCCCTTTTCCTTTCTTTTACATTGAGGATTTTTATACTCTTCTAGTAAGTGGATTTTCAATAGTCATCTTTGCACTAATTAGTAAAAATAATCTAAAAGGACACATGTCCCCTCTTAATCACGCATGCCACCCAAGTTTTTGCCACTTGGTGACTCATCTTGATTATGCTCGACATGGGCGCTCCGCGCTAATGGAGTGCTAAGTATGGGCAAATGATTATTCTTTTAAAATTCCCGCGCACGCGCTTCCCGGCAAGATTCAGCTCGGAGGTCGGGCTCGGGGTCGCCGAGCCCAACTAATGGCGTGTCACCGGCTCGGTTCGTGACGTCATGTGGGCCACTCGTATATACTTACTAGATGGCCACGTGGGATAATTTCTTTCCAGCTCGGCTCGGGTGTCATCACGTGTAAACAATATGCTTGGGGATTGTTTGTTATATATATATATATATATTGATGTAATTTTGTTCTTATTTTTGGTGCTTATCCCATGGCGCATACCGACCATCGTCTCCATTCAACCTGCCAAAAGTCAAATATAACAATTTTATTCCTTTAATTTATCCACTGTCATCGTCTGTACGAATATTCAAATAATTAAGTATTTGTATGATTCTTATTTTAATGGGATATTTTTCAATGTCAATTAAACATAGTTACATTTTTTACAAAATGCTTATCAATAATAATCTCCGACCTTTTTTGTGGGTTTGGTACCCAATTATTTATTCTTGGATACTCAGCATTTGAACTTTGTTGGATTGTAAAAATACAACTTCAGCTATTATGGTGTGAAATATGTCGTCAATATATCATCATGTGTACAACATGTGAGGAAAAAAGCGTCAAATCATCTAAAATTGTGAAATTGTTTCATTTTGCCACCCAGAAATTTACACGATTTCAACTTTGCCATGAACGCCGAAGAAAAATATATTTTTAACATTTATATAGGGATGGGATCTCATATGGCAGCCTCCAGGGCCGGAGCCAGGACAACGAGTGGGGAGGGCCAAGTAGAGGTGTCAATCGTGTCGTGTTCGCGGGTCGAGTTCGACCACGGATATTACAGGTTTGACACGAATCCGAACACGACCCGTTTAATTATTTGTATCAAGATATACGACACGAATACGACCCATTTATGACAGGGGTAACCCGACACGACACGAAAAACCTATATAATTTAAAGTTGACACGAAAAAAATTAAAAAAAATGGTGAATAAATTAAAATTAAAAATAAAAATACATTATATATTAAAAAAATATTAAATTTGTATTAGGTTCCCTAGGCAAGAGTAAAATTTAAAAGATCGCATTTGTGTATATATACAAGATAATGAAGTTTATATATATTTCATTTGTATGAAAAGAATATATTAATTATTCATTAGTAAATATTTACAAAATACATCATTAAATCCTTAACTTGTTTGAGTCACTTTTGCATATCACGAAAATAATCAACAATTTAATTTATCCTATTTGTTTTCGTTATTTTATTTTCAACATATATTATCAAATAATTAAGAGAAACCCATCTTTTGATGAATACAAAATATAATTTTAAGATGATAATAAGATAAAATAAGACCCACAAAATCTCCAATTTAACTTACTAAATTTCATGGAATAATTTTTATCCAACAAAATTATGAGGGGGCCAAAATACTAAATAATAACAATATGGGTACTAAAAGAACAAAAAGGAAAAAGTTTGCCCCCAACCCACCATGTGGCTACGCCACCTTGTGCCTCTTACCATGTGGCGGTGTGGATGGATTTCATCCATCCATCTCCTTATTAATTATTTAATGTGTAAAAAAATACAAATCGGTAACTATCAAAATAGTGTAAAAATAATACCATATTATCAATGGTTGATTACTCATAAAAATACACCATTTATCAATTATTTAATGTGTAAAAAAGCAAATCGGTAACTATCAAAATAGTGTAAAAATAATACCATACTTACTTACCTAAAATCAAGGGAAATCATCAATATTACCTCCCATAACAGATCATGTCAGATCATTAGCCAAAAAAAACATCTTCATCATCTTCACTCCTTCATTGACAGGAGACAACAAGAAAAAAAAAAAGCTCTGCATCAAAAACACAAAATTCATCCTATCCACAATTATTGAACGAGGAAGAAGGTGTACATCATGGACGATGAGTATGTTGATTCACACCAAATGGACATGTCAATACACAATCCGGATGAAAGTCTGCGATTTGGGAGCATTAGGTCTTTGGTATGTGCAATTCTTTTTCAAAAATAACAAAAAAAAGATTAACACTGCCGTCCACAACCTATGATAAAATCTTACAACGTAATTTTGATTGATTTTGGTGTATATATATGTATACGATGGTGTACATATAAGCTTACAATAGTGCATATTTGTTGATTATGTGATAGAGGATGCGTTGATGCTTATTTAGGTATAAAATCATTGACACTATTGTTATCCTGTAAGTATAATATTGGTGTATACATATTTATATGATTGTGCAAAGATAAGCATGCAATATGGCATGGTCTCATTTTTATTTGATAGTAAGCCTTGAGGATTATTTCCGTGTAAAAATTTTGAAATATTGTACTACTGGAAGTATTTTTGGTGTATACATGTGCATACTTTGGTGCTAAGACAAGCATAAAATATGGCATTGTATCTTTGTTTATTTGAGATTAAGCCTTGATGCTTAATATGGTATAAAAATATTGACAATATTGTACTCTGCAAGCATATTTTGGTGTATACATATGCATACTTTGGTGATAAGATAAGCATAAAATATGGCATGGTTTGGTGTTTATTTGAGACTAAGCCTTGATGTTTAATTTGGTATAAAAATATTGACAATATAGTACTCTAGAAGCATATTGTGGTGTATACATGTGCATACTTTGGTGCTAAGATAAACATTCATAGTGCATTGTTTGCTGTTTAATTGAGATAGAAAGCCTTGATGCTTATTTTAGTATACAAATATTGACAATATTGTACGCTAGAAGCAAAATTTGGTGTATACATGTGAATGTTTTTTGCAAGGGTAGTAATTGAATTACGTTTTCAGGATGTTTTATGAAAAAGGTGCACAAATTGTGCAGATTTTAATGATGAAAGTATCCAACACGTTGAAGTGAGAGAGCGCCTAGTATCCAACACGTTAAAAGCAGGATACAGAGTCAGAAGAAAAAGGCAATTCGTGCAAGTACCAAACTAAAGAGAAAGTCTGGCACGTGTGGTAAAATTGCATCACACAACAGGCGTACACGTCCCAAACAACCAATAGAATGAGAAAACCATTTTTCAACTATTTTCAATATTATACTATTCAAATACTCAGATCAAAAACTTGTCTTGTGTTAATTGTATGTCATTTATTGTCTAGTTATATACCATTTCAATGCTAAATGTGCATCATTTTTATGTACGTATATCTAAATAAAAATAATCTGGGCAAAAACCATAAATGCTTCGGAAATATAAATGCTATATGTGCCTAGTTAATATTAAGTATACACAACTTCATCACTAATTATGCACCAACTTATCTTGTCTATAATTTTTTGGTATTTTTATACCATTCTCAATTCAACACTATAAGTGTGTCAAATTATTATTAAATATTTACCACTTCATCATCGTTAATTGTACACTCAAAACAACAAATTGAATTTCAATTTTTTAAACGTAATCCAAAAAACAAGCATAATGTTAGTACTAACGATTGCACATAGTGCGTATAAAATATGCACTAAAAATTCATTAACACCTGTAAATAATACAAAAAGCTTCATTCTATCATGTATACACCAAAACGTTGTAAACATGTACCACAATGCTATTTCTTGTGCATTATTTCTTCACTAACTATACAACATAAAATAAATTACATCTTAAAACATAGAAAACATATTTGCATCAATTTATTGGTAATAAGTCACCAAAATGTTGTCAAATTAGGATTGAAATACCCCAACACTATCTCCACATCCTTCTCACCAACACGAATAGACCTTCCATCCGAGAGAGTTAAAATTTTCTACCAACCAATAAATAAATATCCCCGGGTACTCTTCAACTGTAACCCCAAAGTGAGCTTCCAAAACCCATTTCAATTACTGACTTTAAATGCGAAAATTGTTCGGACAACCCAATGCATCCGATAGAGCTATTGGCACGGATATTGTCCTCAACTTGGGCATCGCAGATTTCAAGGCAAATTTGGCAGTCTTAGACCTCTTATTAATGTTACGTGCACCCTCAATTCACCCCTAGAGATGCGGTCTTTTCTGTTTCCTCTTGCCATTAAAAGTTATCAACATGGTATTAACCACATGAACAATATTAAAAGCGAGAACTCAAGCATCGTATCAAATAAAAATACACAAATGACAAACTAGCGTGCACTATATGAACTTATTTGTATACTAGAATAAAATATTCAAACACCATGTGCGATTATGCATTCATGGACTATATATACACATGACCAAACTTATCAATGTACCAAAACACACATTCATTACGCAATAACAAAACTAAATATCCACAAATACATAACTATACATCAAAAATAACTAAAGCTCATCATTCTTAAGTAAATGGTACACCATAAACACAAAGAAGGAATCACCAAAAAATAGCAAGGTATATCTTGACACATTTCGGAGACCCAGTTTTAGAAAACATTAAAAAATCAACAAAATCAGTAAAATAAATTGCATACACGCACGTGACACTCGTAACTTCCACTCTATAACTAAACTTACACCATCCTATATCTATTACACAAAACATTACACCATTCAATAACTAAAAATACATCATTTTTATCAATTTTATACCAAAAAATCCCCAACAATTATGCCCTATTTCACACAAAAGCATTTTAAACAAAAAAAGTAAAAAACCCATAAAATCGCCTGGACAAATTTGAAAATCAAAGCCCTAGGTACTTCAAAATAAAATAAAAACAAACAAGAATGCCTACTCTTCTTACTATAATTTACTTCAAATATCCAAAATCGACAGTTGAATGGTTCAACAAAAAATGAAAAAAAAACATGTAAAGTAAAACCCCTTAATACCAAAATTTCGAACCAAAAACTGAATAAAATGAAACCAAACACTTACCTTTACCAACTATTGGAAGAATTAGCAACACTCTTGGTTCGAGTGTAGGTTGTTGTCAAAAATAGAGAGAAACCTTCGAACGAAAAAAAAACTCAATTGTTTGAAATCGTCGTCGACCCGGATCAAACAGAGAAAAAGAGAAGGAGAGAGAAACAAAATTTGGGAGTTTTGCAATTTGATGAAGTAGAGTGGAATGAAAAACGGGAATGAAGTAATTGAAATTCCAAAAAACACGGGGTTAGGGGGTTACCAAAACTACGAGTTATTTTGTGTATAAAATGATCTTTGTGCCCTTAATTGGGCGAAATTTTTTTTTTAAAAAGCGAAAAAATTGGGCCTTTAGATTTGTCGATTAATGGTTTAGATTGATCCACACCGCCACATGATAAGCCCGCCATTTGATCCTATACCTATATATGTATATATTATTTTGTTTTATTCATAATATAATATATTTAACTAGTCTTCTTGTTAGAAGAATCATTGTCTTGAAGGACCCACCGCATACAATGATGCTTCTAACTAATAGCACTAACACCTTCATTTTAAGGCGTAGCCATGAATACATATTACATCTATGCGGTTCCATTTGTTTAAAGATACAACTAAGAAATACCTTGAAGACAAGGCAAGTAGGGTGGGTCATTGAGGAGGAAAGGGTATATTTCTTCTAAAACCCATCTTGAGAATCTACAATAGCAAGCAATGAGATGATGGCATCGGATGCGGGAGAATTTCGGTAACACTTTGTACAATCCAACAATTAAAAAGAACAAAATTATAAACTCCTAGTAAAACAATTTTGTCTCCTTAAATAAAACCGACTAATCGAATGAAAAAATTATATTGAAGTTCCAACATATTATATATGAGCTCTCATATCACAATCACTAGGGACATCATGACATGCGAAATCGAATCGCAAAACTGAATACCCTAACATAATAGAACAAAAACAATTCGGTTGTGTTTTTACCTAAAAATTCGATAATCGAGTAAAATTACCAAATTTTAGAAAAATAAAAAATAAAATCGGCAACAAAACAACAACATTGACTAAACTAGCAACAAACCCCATATATTCATTTGCAAAAGATTTAATCTTCACCTTTTTCCATTAAAAACCGATAACAAAACTAATAACCACAATTATTAATTAACTATTTTTTTTTTGGTAACTAGGGCTTAGGGTTTGAAATTAGGACTTTCTTCTCACAAATTTGTACTGAAGCTTCATGTATGGTGGTGGACTACTGATCACCGGTGTAGGTCATGGTTGGATGGGCTTGAAGCAGCATCGGTGAGAGCAAAAGGCAAGATTAGAAGAGAAAAGAGACATACGCGGCGTGGAGAGAGAAGGGACGAAGATGAGATCAATTGGATTTTCTAATTTTATTAACCATGATTTGTGGGAAATTATTTTCCAAATATAACACTTAAGACAACGCTTGTTGTATAATACGTTATTATGAGAAAATATATAACGTTTTCTTTTATTAGTGTCATCTTAATAAAATAGACTCGATCGAGAGATAACGCTTTAGGATAACGCTTGTTGTCTGAAGCGTTATTCCAAGAACATACATAACATTTATTTAATTAAGCGTTATCTTTAATTTTCTTCATATAACACTTCGTTAATAAAACACTATTATATAATTTATTGTGATAGCGCTTTCCTACAAAAGTGTCATCTAAAATATTTGCGAATTTTTCAATACTTTCATCTAAAAGCACTATCTGAAATATATTATATGAACTATTTTCTGGCGTAGTGAATATTCTTGACAATTGCAGTTTTTGGAGAAAAAAAAAACAAACTTTTCTATATACATTTTTTTCCAAAGTACCAATCATTAATTATTTTTATTTTAAAATTAATTGCCAAATGTCTTTGTGTACAATAATATGCTAGAGGCACTACTACAAATCAGACTTTTTACATCAGGGGTTTATATCGGTTTCTTAATTAACCGATGTAAATAAAAATCCAGTGGCATAATTGTAAATTAAATAAGACATTCCTATCGGTTCTATCAGGGAGCCGATGTAAAACTGGTTTTTAGAAAAAAATTTACATTGGTCTGTCCCACAAACGATGCATAAATTCTTTTATCTTGAGTTTTCATCTCTTTTTTTTCCCGTCTTTTCCCCACTCTTCTCCTCACTCTTTTCCCGTCTCCTCCATCGCCACCATATCTTTGGAATCACCACAGCCCCCACCCCTGCCATTGATAGCCCAAACCAAAATCTAAATCATGATTTTATTCGGCATTGCATCTAGCAAACCCTAGTCGTTGAAGAAGCGTAAGGACAAAATCTTATTTCGTTAAAAGTATGTTTTTAGCTTAATCAAAAAAGTTAAATATTGATGAAGTTAAACGACTTGTACTAACGCAGTGAGCTCTGTAAAGTTGGAACGTTGGACCCTAAAAAAGTTAAAGGGAAAATCCTGGTTTGTCTAAGGGGAGACAATGCAAGAGTTGACAAAGGCGAGCAAGCTGGTTGCCTTTGCTGGAGCAGTTGGGATGGTTTTAGCAAACAATCAAGTTTTTGGTAATGAAATTCTTGATGATCCTCATGTGTTACATGCTTCACAAATCAATTACACAGATGGACTTGCTCTTTTCTCTTACATTAGTTAAACAAGGTAATTAGACTTATCCATTTTATACCACTTGTCTGATTTAATAGAAATAAATATAAATAGTCTTTTCTTAATGAATTGTGGAAAATATGATGGGCAGGTCTCCTGTGGCTTATTCACCAAAGCTACGACTCAGTTGGGCACGAAGCCATCTCCGTTCATAGCTTCCCATACTAAATCATAAGGACCAACAAATCAAGATTTTGACACGCGACGTGTTATGTTCAATTCGGTGTCAGACACTTCAATGTCTTGCCCTCATGTTTCTGGAGTCGGCCTTTTGAAGACTCTCCACCTAAACAAGAAATGGATGTGCAACAATGATGGAGTTTGATTCATAAGTTCATATGGTTTGTGCAGGATTTGAGTCATAAGTTTACATGATTCATAAGTCCTTTGCTAGCTTCTCCAGTGGTTTACAATTATTTTTTTCTCTATGATTCACCAATTTGTGCATGTTAATTATCTATCTAATTCATCGTTGTATCTATAATCTACACTATTAGACGCTCAAATTTAGATAACAATGATACATTAAGATTATTCAGATATATACTTACAAATTTCTAATTATAGTGTATTTATTAAATGATTTTAAAATTTTTAGTGTTCACTTTGTATTAATTGAATTTGCAAGTTGATGCTACTAGTTCTAGTGGCAAACTTCAAGTCCATATCTCAAAAGTGTGAAAAGTGACAACTGTAGGAGGTAATGCAAGTGCATTAATTACTCTTTGAAATGATTGTAGTTTTGTTGAATCCTGCCTCCTTTAGTGGCTGATTCTGATCAATATAATTGTATTAAGTTTAATTACAAAAACTACTTATTTAGTTGTATGAGCATTAGGATAAAAATTGAAAGGAATCATTATGCCAGTCCATGTTTTCAGATGATCAACTCATATTATATGCATATTTTAAAAGTCAATCTTGTGATTATTTTAAGAAAAATCCTTGTAATACTATAGCTTCCTTGTCGGTAATATATTTTTGTGAACCTTTGTTTTTACCAACTAATTGTGTTATAGTGTGTGTGTGTGTTATAGGTGATTAATGTTATCTTTTTTTGGATTTTCTTGTAGATGGTTTATAAAGAAGAATTCAAACATTGATTACCAAGTTGGCATATGGTATTTTGAAGCAACCAAGTTATCTTGTATTGAGCACCTAGTATATGTTGTTGGAAGGATATATATAGTATTGTAGAACATGATGAATCATTTTGTTGTTAAGTGATCGACTTAATATTGAAATTTGTTATATTGTTGGTATATGGAGTTTAGATGATTGTCGTTGTATTGTTGGTATGGTATTTTGGTTAATTATTGCCATCTTGTTGGTATATAGTGTTTAGGTGATTTTAGTTGTATTGTTGGCATACGAGTTTCTTGGTTAATTGTTGCCGTATTGTTGTTGTGGGCTTATTATTTTATAATTGTATAGGTGTTCGTAGTGTATGGTGTATTGTTTTGTAATTCCGTAAAGAAACCAAGTTTTACATCGGTTATTGCATTAACCGATGTAAAACTTACAAACACAAATTCTACATTGGTTAATCCACCCAATCAAAGTGAATTTTAACATTTTACATCGGTTGCTCCAAGAAAGCGATGTGGAATCCACGAAGACAGTAAAACATCAGTTGTCTAATGAACCGATGTAAAAAGTTTATTCTACATCTTTTTGTAAGTAAATGATGTTAATAGTGTGTTTCAAAGGCCCTTTTCGTTAATATTCTACATCGGTTGCCACTGATGTTGTAAAGTCCTACTTTCCACTACGCCCGATTCGACATCGATGTCAAAACCGATGTAGAAAGCCTTCCAGAACCGATGTAAAACGGTCTTTTTTGCGGTGAGGATTGTTTTAGAAACTTGACTTTTATGTATATATACATAATTTTCAGAATTACTTATCATTATTAGTAGTAGTTAATTAAATAAGTAATTGTTGACTATCATTGTTTATAAAATATGCTTTGCTTTTGTTGTGATTTTTAGTAAAGTTTTTACATGTGTACGTCTTTTTCAAAGAACTTATCGATAATCATTTTAATAATAAAACACAATTTGTCAACAATCATTGTCTTCATTTATATGATTGTGACGTGTTTAAAAAGAAAACGTAATTACACACATTATATAATACACACATATATATATATATATATATATTTTCAAGTATAAATCATTGTTAAGTATCATTGTCTACAAGAATATACTTGGGGATTTTGTTTCCAAAATAACTTTTATATATACATTTTTTCAAAGTACTTACAAACAATTATTTAAATTAAATAATTATTGTCAACTATCAGTGTCTACAAAAATATGCCTAGAGATTGTTTTTGTTTTACATTAATAACTTATTATATATATATATATATATATTAATTTATTCAAATGAGACCAAACCCTTTAAATAAGACCATATGGACTATTTATGACCATTGGATCTAAACTAATAAAGGTCCGATTTGTTTTGTTTTGTTAGTAATAGGCGTCGGTTTTGGGGTTAGTAAGGCAATATTGTATTTTCAAAAATAATGTCCAGGGTTAATCTTGTAATTTTAATAACAATGTTTGGTAAAAAATCTTACCATATCTCTCTCCGGCGATTTTGGGTGTGATTATATTTTCAAAACACACGTCATTGAGTTTTTTTCTCTCTCAATTAATTTCACATCTCTCGAAAATTAATGCATAATTAGTATCATATTGTGTATTTTTCTTTGTACAATTGATGCATATTTCTCGTACAATTGTTGCCTATTTACTATGCATTTAATGCATATATAGGATCCTTTCACTCAACGTTGATTTTTGTGTTGTTTTTATCTAGATGTAAAATTCATGCATAATTAGAATCATATTGTGTATATTTAGTATACAAATGTTGTATATTTATTATTTCTTTATTTATATCTAGGACTCTTTTTTTCTTTGCAGAGTTTAAATTCGGGTTTGTTTTCACATATATATAAAAGTCATGCATACTTAGTATCATATTTCGTATTTTTAATATATAAATATTGCATAGTTAATATGTATTTACTATGTAATATTTTTTAGAGATGTATTTATTGCATATATAGGATCCTTTCACTACAATGCTGATTTTTGTGTTGTTTTTACATATATGTAAAAGTCATGCATACTTAAAATCATATTATGTATATTTAGTATATAAATGTTGCATATTTATTATTTCTTTATTACATATCTACTACCTTTTTCTTGGAGAGTTTGAATTCGTGTTTGTTTTTACATACATGTTTTTTTAATAAGTTGGAAGTAGTGGTTGAAGGGGAGGATAAATTTCAAGAACACGAAAGATACGAGATTCGAACCCTGGTCAATACCCTTATAAAGGGTGAGCGATACCACTTGAGCTACAAGCTCGTGATGTTTTTACATATATGTAAAATTCATACATACTTAGTAGGGAAAATTAGAAAATTGGTACTATAAATTGGCACATTCGGACATTTGGTCCTCTAAGTTGGCTGTTTGAAAATTAGTCCTCTAAGTTATGAAATTTCGGACTTTTGGTCCTCTAAGTTGGCCTGTTTGAAAATTAGTCCTCTAAGTTATGAAATTTCAGAAATTTAGTCCGATTTTCACCGGAAATTTTTCAATCCAACGGTGATGTTTTGCATACTCTTGAAAGAGAATTGTGCTTGTCCGAGCGACATTTTAGATCCCAGTCAATAATTTCCGTTGGATTGAAAAATTTCCGGTGAAAATCGGATAAATTTCTGAAATTTCATAACTTAGAGGACTAATTTTCAAATAGGCCAACTTAAAGGACCAAAAGTCCGAAATTTCATAACTTAAAGGACTAATTTTCAAACGGGCCAACTTAGAGGACCAAAAGTTTGAATAGGCCAACTTATAGGACCAATTTTCTAATTTTCCTACTTAGTATCATATTCGTATTTTTAATTTATAAATGTTGCATATTTAATATGTATTTATTGCATATGCGATCCTTTTTTATTGTAGAGTTGATTTCTCTGTTGTTTTTACATATATGTTATTTTAGTATGTTAATTTTGCACTATATATTCTAAATATGCAACAAAAAAGACGAGTGTATATGCGGTTTTGCGTATTCATATTGGTGCACATATGTGGGTTTTCAATCTGTTTTTGCATTTCATCACACATTGCGAAAGCATCATTCGAAATTTCCTTGAATCAATTCATCGGTTGGGTTGGATTGTTAGTTTTATGTTTCAAAATGACGAAATTGGTACACCTTTTCAAAATTAACTTGTTTTGTTCTACTTATACATACAAACAAACCTATATATGCAATATATGTATTCTAAAGTGCAAATAATGATAAACTTGTATGCAAGAGTTTTATAGTTTACGCGGGTTTTTTTCATGGAGAGGGAAAGGAGGTGGTGTGTGCGTGATTATTGGAACATGATCAAAAACGGATTACATTCATTATAATTAACAATAAATATCATGGCGATTATTATTCGGGTAATTATATATTTCCAATTATACCCCGGCGTTTTTTCTTGTTTTTCAATGCTATAAAAATTTGTTGATCTTGGACTTTCATTTTTTTGAATGGTGTAAATGTGTCCCCCTACGGTCTCACCTAAGGCTATGGTCTCACATGATCCTTTTTTTTTTTTTTGCTTAGTACTTATCGACGATCATTTTTGTAAAATAATTAGTTTGCCAACTAACATTGTCTTCAAGAGTATGCTTGGGACTATCTTTTTAAAAATAATTTTTCTCAAGGTACTTATAATAATTATTTTTAATTAAATAATTATATTTATTAACTTTATTATTATAAGTACACTAAAATATTGGCAAAATATTTATAGTTTATATTTTTTTACTAATTTTAACAAGAAAAATAGAAAAAACATCTACAACTAAATTGTTTCTGAAGGCTAAAGAGTCTTATTAATGCATATATTTTGTTGGAAATATAAGTTTTATTGTATTAAATAGAATTTGACATAAGACAAAAGATCAAATTCGTTGCTCCACACAAAACACATAAGACAACTAAAAAAAGAGGGGATAAAAGAGCATTACATATGATTCATGCTCTGCATTCAAAAACATACAACTTATAATTAAGTTGAATTATTAAGAGAGTCTATCAATAATAACAACATGTGAATGCTTATTTTTATACTGTATGGATTGAAAGTTATCAGTTCAGGTGACAATGGCCATGATCAACTTCGCAGTAGCCGCATGATAAAGCATGGCAAATTGTGTCATCGATACAACGAATGATGGGACATCTAACTTGGAGCAACTTTCTTGGGGACAATATTGCCGATGTTGTTTTCAAGAATCGCTACCACCGCAATCTTTGCCGCAACATTTATACAACATCATATATGTGAATATATATCAATGGAAATTATATATATATACATGTGTGCGCGCGCTGAGAGAGATACACATGAATTACCAAGCAAAAGCAGAACGAAGAAACTCAATATATTAACTGTAGATGAATGAGTAGTCTTCCCCATGTTAATTGAATATTATGTTATTTCAGGTGTTAGAGCACTTAAGTTGATGAAGAATGCCATATTTATAGAGAAACTTTCCTTTTGTATTTTATTGGTCAAAAGAATACTAGTTAATTAGTTAAACACAAATTAATGTAGTAACATTAGTGAGGTGTAACATTGCAAAGAGGCATGATATATATTTTAATATTTTGTAATAATTTGGTCTCCAAAAAAGATGAAAGAAAATGGGAATTTGGGTTGCGTTGATTGTCCTTTGGTGTACACTAATTCTCATGTCCGTTTATCTACCAAAAGTCATTTATATATTTTAATTCTAATTTTCTTTCTTATTTGTTTAATTGTCACTATTTGTCAAATAAACTATATTTAGTTAAATTGTTAAATCTATTTTTACATTATTTTTTTCTATAATTTGCTATTGGTTCTTGGAATATTGTATTGTGGAGGTCAGTGGTTTAAAAACAGGATTGGTGAACAAACCAGTCGTGCTAGCAATTTACGGTTCAACCAGTCGGATTAGTTCAACCGTCGCTCCAACCAATTTGATCAAAAGAATAATTTTTTTTATATTGTATAAAATAATATTATAATATATCGATTATTTTGTAATACATTTTGTAAATGAAAAATATACGAACAAGAAACTTAAACAATATTTAACATAGCTCAAAATTCAAATAATTATTTAAATGTTGAAACATACTAAATTTAAAACAAAAAAATTAATTAAAAAATGAAAAAGTTAAATAAAAATACAAAAAGTTTTAATCGGTCCATGCAGTTTTTGACCGGATTTGACCAATTCAACCGTAAAAATGATTTTTTGGGCCTAACCAAACCTGTCCGACCTCTAGTTCCTAGTTCAACTGGTCGATCTTGACCGGTTTTAAAATCACTGGTGCAGGTAGTAACTCTTCAAATTTAAGGTGGTGGAATTGAAATATCCGATTGTTCAGAAGTTGAGTTACATGTGTTTTTATGAAAATTAAAGTCCTAGTAGTAAGCGGAATTGTCCAACACTAGAATTGTAATTCTATTGGGACTAGTGTTCAACGCCTATTTAAGAATTGTAATTCTTCTTTTGGGATTATGTTTGCTTTTCAAGTGTTTGAGCACTTGATTTAATGAAGTATGTGCCATATTTATAGAAGAAATTAACTTTTAATTATTTTCTATTTTATTGGTCATATGAATACTAATTGATTTGTACTCATTAATGTAACATTAGCAAGGTGTAATCATGCACATAGATGATTTGTTTTAATAATTTATACTTATTTTGTCAACTGATATCCTAATAGAAGGTGTGTTTGTTGGGCCAAAACAAAAAAGTGAATAGAAAAATCATATATTTTCACACTTAAAACAACAAAAGAAATGAAAAAAGAAATACTAGACCATTAATACAAATATTGTACATTGGAGATTCACTGTAATAGTATAAAACAATGAAACTACGATATCAAATATTATATTTCTTAGGTTAATGAGAACTCAAATACCTGATAGCTTTGATAACTTTAATTTTTTTCTGAAAAGTTCTTCAGTTTCAAATTTTTAAGATAAACTTTCTAATATATTTTAATCTTCAATCTTCTTAACTCTATTATTTTAGACTTTATTAAATGGCAAATTTGGTCAAAGGTGCAGAGATATCTTTCAGTGAAGATAACATGGATGAGGACATCAAGTTGCTTGTGAAGAGGCCAAATAATTAAATAATTATTATTTTTGTTGGAGACATTTTCCTTGAGTATTTGGGATAGATTAGGATTCCTTATATTACACGTGTTAATGTACGTAATTATAATCCATGTTGTTGAAAACTTGTCCAAACCAATAAATGTATCGATCTAGAGTCCTTATTTGTATGGGACTATGAATTTTACATGTTATATATTTTTACACCTTTTAGAAGAGAGTGTGTACAAATCGTCTACTATACACGGGAAAAAGGTTCTGGATGTCATTGTTATTTTTCCAGGAGGTTATTAATGTGATTTTTCTTAAGAAAAGCTGGAGAATTATTATTGATACAACATTTCAAGGTTGTTTATCGACACACATTCTTTGAGACCAAAAATATGAGCCTACGGGAAGACGATCCGTTGTTTGGAGGTCCGTTGGTGAAGGAAGTTCAAGGAAGCGGGTTATTGAAAGAATAATTTCAGTGACGTAAGGGGAGTTCAAAACGGTGACAATTCAAAGAGGGAATCTATAATTGTTTAACTCCAATTATTATACTTTGTAACCTTATTGTTAGTGGAATTTATTTTTCTCTGCGGGCAGCCTCGTAGAGTAAGATTAGTTAATTCAAACCATGTTAATATCGTTGTGTTATTTAAATTTCCGATGTGCGTAATTATTGGACTAAACCTAATAATCGGCACCAAATTATAACAAATCTCATTATCGGTATTTATAACATTGAATATACTTGTAAAAGGATCATAACACATGTTGCAAACTTTTTTTCTTTAATTATTTTAATTAAACAATTATTTGTCAACTACCATTGTCCACAACAATATGCTCGAAGATTGTAGTTTTTAATTAAAAAAATATCTATATGCGCACACACATAATCGTTTTGATTAAATAAATATTTACAAAAATATGCTTAATAATTATTATTTACTTATATATATACGTTTTTACAATTGTTTTATCAATAATCATTTTAATTAATTATTTGTCAACTATCACTGTCTCATGTGAACAATATACTTGGGGGTTGTTGAAACAAAAAAAAAAAAATTGATAATAGTACATTTGTTACTATATATTAGTTGCCCTATGACGTACACCAATCATCATGCCTCCTCTTCAACTTTGCCAAAAGCTATTTAAATATAACAATTTTGTTAAGTTAACTTTATCCAATGTTATTATCTCGTATTAATGGTTCAAAGAATCAATAACTAGAATGATTTTTATCTCAATGGTATATTTTTTAAATGTCATCTTTTATATATATATATATATATATATATATATATAGGAGAGGATCCTGTGAGACCACCCTCCTAGGTTAGTCCATAAAACCGAATCTAAACCATCCAAATAGTAAATCAATAACCAAGATACGTTACAATCTATACATGTTTTCGTAACTAACTATACAATAGAAAGGGCAAAATTGGAATCCATAAAATCAGACATGGTAAACTCCTCCTACATTATAGGGACGTGATCTGTTATTGATCACGTCCTCATAAATCACGTCACATAATCAAGCAATTCACCTTCCTTTCTTCTCCCTTCCCATTCGAGCATGCAAATTATTCAAATATGACAACGAGAATCATGCAACAATTAATGAAAAGTATACAATTACACTAAACTAACTATACATTAAAATATTACTAAGTATACATAAACAATTAACTAAGTATACAATACACTAAACTATCTCGTACATTAAAACATTACTAAGTATGCATAAATATTTAACTAAGTATACAATTACATTGAACTAACTATACATTAAAATTTTACTAAGTATACAATTACATTGAACTAAATACACAATTTCTTTGAATTACTTATATAACTAAGTATACAATTCCATTGAACTAAATATACAAATCCACAAAACTAAGTATACAAATTCACTAAACTACTTATATAACTAAGAATACGATTCCACCGATTAGTAATCATTTGGGGTAAAACAAATTAACCAGCATTATGAATTTTTTGCGAGTTTCGTACTTAATTTCTTTTTCTTGATAACTTAGCATCTTAACTTTGTGAGATTGTGAAAATGCAATCTTAGGCATTCTTGTGGTGGAATTTGTCATTCGGATGTAATAATTTTTATAACTTTAACTTTGTCCAATATCATTGTGTGTGTATGAATGGTACAAGGAATTAATAACCTGAATGATTTTATATCAATGGTATATTTTTAAAAGTTACCTATATTTACAGATATTTACATTTTTTTCAAAAATACTTACTAGTAATCATTTAGGGATAACAAAATTCAACTAGCATTATGAACTTTTTTTGTGACTTTGGTACTTCAATTTTTTTCTTGATAACTCAACATCTAAATTTTGCGGAATTATAAAATGCAACCTTAGGCATCCTTGCGGTAGAATATATCGTTGAAATGTCATATATTATATAAAATACTAATATAATAACAAAATAGTAATGAACTAATTTGGACAACTATTATCCTAATGGAGATATGCCCACTAGGCAAAAAATATTTCAATGACGATAACACACATTTGTCCCTCTAAAAACAACAAAAGATAATGAAAACTGAAAAAAATGAAAATTTAGAAAGATATACCATATATATATAGGGATGGCATTTCGTGTGGCAGCCTCTTATATGTGGCAGTGTGGATTGATCCCATCCATCCACGCCTTTTATTCAATGGTCCAGATTGTTGTTAAAGATAACTGATCTATCAATTAATTAATAGGTGGAAAGGGCATAATAGTAACTAGCAAAATGCCATAAATCACGCCCCTACAATTAAGGGTTTGATTAATATAATGTTTCCGTAACTTAAATTGTGCACCATTTTAATAGCTGAACTGTACACCATTTTATAATCGATCGTATAACATTCTATATCTAATAGTGCATCATTGTATAACTAATTGTACATCATCTAAAGAACTATAAAGACAAAATTGTGTTACCATTTTTCCATTTAATAACTTAACTGTGCACCATTTTATATCTAACAATATATCACTGTATAACTAATTGTACATCTAAAAACCCTATAAAAATAAAATGGTGTAACCACCTTCCCATAATGACGCCCTACAATCATGGATGTAATAAAGATCACGTTTCCATAATCGAATTATGCACCATTTTAATAATCGAATCGCATGCACCATTTAATAGTGATTGTGCCCCATTTTATATCTAACGGTGGATGTACAATTGATGCATCGTTAGATATAAAATGATGTACAATCAATTATTAAATGGTGTACGATTCAACTATTAAAATTGTGCACAATTCGATTATAAAAACGTGATATTAATCATCCATTGATTGTAGGGCGATTTATGGAATTTTGCTAGTTACTATTATGCCCCTTTCACCTATTAATTAATTGACAAATAAATTATTTTTAATAGCAATCTGGACCATTGAATAAAAGGTGTGGACGGATTGTATTAACCCACCCTACCACATTTGATCCTAACTATATATATATATATATATATATATATATATTGTATGTATGGAGAAATTTCATTCTAACTAAATAAAAATAACAAATTTATGATTTTGAATATTTTCTCTAAGTAAATTAGACTAAAATAGAGGATAGTTTCTACAACATTCAATTTCTTCAAAAAAGTTCTTCGATTATAATTTTTCTTGATGAACTTCCCGTTTGATTTGCATTTCAATCTCATTACCGTATTTGTAGCGTTGAATATAATTTTATTAGATTTTTTTGTAAATATGTAAGTATATTATGATTATTTATATCTATCATTGAAATATTTTTTTTATAGTGTTTTGTATGAAAAGACTTGAACTAGATTCAAAATGAGTTTGCTAGATACATGAAAATGAACTAATCACTTGTAGGTATTAGGTTTGAATATTTCTTGAAAATGAAAATAATTTATTATTATGAAAATGGATAAAATAAGTTTATTTCTGGAGTTTTAGATACCCCAAAATTGAGCGATTAATTTTGGAATTAAAACAAACGATACCTAATTTCTTACGATATAAATATCTTTTTCCAAAATCTTTGTGTATTTTTTTAAATTCTCTTTTTGCCTTTTTAGTATTTTCCTTCTGTTAAGTTGGTTTTATACCAATGTATTGAGTATTCTAGACTAGGATTTTGCGGTGTTTTCGAGTATTTTAGTGTCGTTTGAGTCGAGTTCATGTAATTAGTTGTCGTTTGTGAGTCGGGACAAGTCTTGGTAGCCAAATTGAGTAAAAACGGTGAAAAACGTGTTTGGACGGTAAAGATCGCTTTTTAGAAGCGGAAAAATGGGAAAATATCGAGCAAGACCGAGCGCCGCAGCGCCAAAACCCCCGCGCCGCAGCGCGGGGGTGAAAAATGGTACAGTACGTAGGGAAAATGAGTGGCGCTGCAGCACCCAAAGCAAGGGCTGCAGCGCCCCAATATACAACCAGCAGAAGTGGGACGACGTTAGGCGCGCTGCAGCGCGCCCCTCCCAGCGCTGCAGCGCGCGTCAATCAAGCAGGCAGCAGCAGCGGCCAATCAAGCAGGCAGCAGCAGCGGCCAATCAACAGCAGCAACAGCGGCCAATCAACAGCAGCAACAGCGCACAACAGGTAGACCCGGCAGCAGGCATGTGATCTTCAGCGCAGCAGGTAGGCAACAGCAGACTTCAGGCGCGCTGCAGCGCCATCGAGGGCGCGCTGCAGCGCGCGACCAGCAGCAAATGACGATCCTTAGGCGCGCAGCTGCGCGAGACGGAAGCGCTGCAGCGCGCGTATGGGCCTGAGCGTGTGCGAGTTATTTTTGGGCCTTTTGGACGGATTTTCGAGGGTTTCGAGATTATAAATACAAGAATGCACGTACAAAAAAGGGGTCAGACATTATTTTGAGCACAACGCACGGCAAAAGACTCGAGCTATTGTTCGGGACGGCAATTGGAGGCACTAAGAGAATTCCTTGTCCGGACACGAGAGAGAATTCCTTGTCTTTTCTTCTCAATTCTTCCTTTGTTTTTCTTTGTCAATTTCTTGAGATGTATAATTATTTCTCCATGAATTTTTGTACATCCAACATGAGCTAAACCCATATTTCTAGGGGATTGATGTAACTTACGTTTGAACCTATGTTTTGATTTCTAGTTTATGAAATTCGCATATTTATTAATCTATTTGTGCTATTTGATTTGATTGCATCTGGATTATCTGATCAATAATTTAGATTGTTTGGCGTGTTTGATTTGACGCTCGAGAGAGGTAATTGAACGCCTGGCCATAGAATAGCACAACCTAGGGTTTCATAGAATCGAGAGATTTATGAATCTTTTGAAGCCTTGTGATAGAATATTCATTGAGCGCATTAGGGTTTAATTTATGATTTTTATAGAGATATCGAAATCGAAATTGAAACCTAGAATCACTTGGCACTTTCGAGAGAGGAAGTGATAAACGGTAGGAATATTGACTTATAGATTGATAACTTGTGATTAATAAACTGAATTAAAAACATAGGGGATAACTAGGTGAAATCAACCCTCTAGAATTCATCTTCTACGTGTTTGATAAATTGTCTGAACCATTTATTTGCTTAATTTTAGTTTTTTTTTTAGTTTAATCAATCATCATCTCTTTTCGATTTCTAGATAGAATTAAGCTATTTTAATTATAGTACTTAGTATAAAATTCGATAACAATCCCGTGGAGACGATAATCCTACTTTCAAAACCTATACTAAAACTTGACACCGTACGCTTATGTAAGATTTTCGCGATCAAGTTTTTGGCGCTGTTACTTAGGGGATTGTTTTATCCTATTTTAAACTAATACTATTACCACGTAGCGTTAATCCTAATCTAGACTAGTTTAGGAATTATAATTTCGTTTTTCTCATTTGACTTGTCTGTTTATGCGAGATTCTAAAGATATTAATTTGCTTCCTTTTGATCCAGAGATTGAACGGACACTTCGAGCAATCGAGCAAAGCGAAAGCGAGCACGAGAATCGAGCAATGGCAGGCGGCGTAGACAATGAGAATAACGTAAATCGGGTCGTAAACGTGCCACCACAGCCTGAGGCACGAAAGGGCAATCCGGGATTACTTTACGCCCACCGTGAACAGAATTACTCCGGAATTGTGCGCCACCCATTAATGCAAATAATTTCGAATTGAAACCTTAGGGCCTCATAAGCATGGTCAGCAGAATCGATTTTGGGGGAGTCCAGTGGATGATCCGAATACACATCTCGCCACATTCTTGGAGATTTGCGACACCATTAAGATGAATGGTGTGACTGATGAGGCCATTCGGTTGAGGCTTTTCCCGTTCTCACTTCGGGATAAGGCCAGGCGGTGGTTCTGACGTTCGCCCCACGGGAGTATTACGAGTCGGGATGATCTCGACTCAAAAGGTTTTAGCAAAATTCTTCCCTCCCAAAGAAGACACTCCAATCGAAGAGCGAGATCGCCCGGTTCAACAGATTGATTTTGAGTACGTTATATGAAGCTTGGGAGCGATTTAAAGATCTGTTGAGGAGATGCCCACAAAGCATGGATATGCGATCGCGAGGGTTCAATATTTTTACAATGGGTGAATGGGCATACGAGGACGATACTAGATGCGGCATCGGGAGGTACATTGATGGCTAAAACACCGACCGAGGCCTTACTTTTACTTGAAGAAATGGCCACAAACAACTATCAATGGCCCTCCGAGAGGGACAACACCGGCGGTTCTTTGGTGTTCTTGAGTTGGATACAATGTCGGCCTTTGGCGACTCAAATCTCGAGTCGACAAAGCAATTGGCAATCATGAATACCGGTAGCACACCACAAAGAAACCGCACTTCCACCCGCCCTGTTCATTCACGCACTGCTACTCACGAGGCCGAGCAAGTCAATTATGTGAATAACCGGGATTTTAATAACCGAGGTAATTCATTACCAACTCACTACCACCAGGGACTTCGCAATCATGAGAATCTCTCTTATAGCAACAACAGAACGTATTGAATCCACCTCGGGTTATCCAAACCCATCCGGTTCAATGCACTCGGAGGTGAAAAAAGCGATCGCTAGAGGAGATGCTCGGCTCATTCATCGGAGAGACCAGGAATCGAATGAATAGGAGTGAGGCGCAGATTGATGGTCTGAATACTAAGATGAGCACAATGGAGACGCATATTAGGTCGATCGAGACACAAATGGGTCGAGTTGGCTACGGTAGTGAATTCATTGCGTGAAGGAAAGTTCCCAAGTGATACGAGAGGTTAATCCGAGAGAGCATCGCAATGCAATTTTACGCGAAAAGGAAGCAAAAATTCACCTGCTCCCGAAGAATCACCTATTTATGTGAAACCGGTGGAATCCAAGAAAATGAAGTTGGAAGAATTTGAAATTGTCTATCGACAGAGAGTGTAGGGCAATAGTCCAAAGTAAACTACCTCAGAAAATGAAGGATCCAGGGAGTTTCACTATTCCTTGTACTATTGGAGGAGTTTTCTTTGAGAAACCACTTTGTGATCTTGGGTCCAGTGTGAATCTAATATCTCTTTCTGATGTGACGAAGTTTGGGCTCGGGAGGTGAAGCCGCCCAATATCACTTTGCGGTTCACGATCGATCCATCGCCTATCCGTGGGGAATCATTGAAGACGTATTGGTAAGAATTAATAAATTTGTTTTTCCTGTGGATTTTGTAGTGTTGGACGCGAACGAGGAAAAGAAAATACCTATCATATTTGGGCGACCGTTTTTAGCTACAGCACGGGCTTTGATCGATGTAGAAACGGGGGAGCTAACATTGCGGGTAAATCAAGAGAAAGTTGTATTCACCATCCATCCAACCAATAGGCTAAAATTTGAATTAAAGGATGGTAAGCAGATGGTTGGGAATATTCTTTCAAGACATTGGAGGTTGGGAAGTTTCTAAGGGGAATGTGGATAACATGCCTATTGGAGCCCCAACTTGAGGATAATCGACATACCGGGTCAAGATCAGTAAACTTAGCGCTTCTTGGGAGGCAACCCAAGCCCCTTTTTATTGCTTTCTTAGTTTTAATATAGTTTAGTAGTTGTTTTTGTTTTTTTCTGAATTTTTTGCATTTTTAGGAGTAGTAAGTTGCATCATACCCCACCCCTCTTATTTGTGCAAATCCCACATATCCCATTCCATCTTCACAAAGGAGCATGATGACACTACACACACCATATTCATCTCATCCATTCACTATTTGGTAAGTTTGCAACTTCCAAACCCCACCCCATTTTCCCCATCTTGTGATTTTTGGTGTGATTGGATTGTAGTAGTGCTAGGATAATTGTCGTTGATTTGTGGATTGTGGATTGGTTGCTCATGCTAGACTTAGGCTTGGTGTTGATTTTGGGATTGAATTGAGTTATTCATTGCATTCACTATCTTTGCCCCAATTCATGCATATGAGGTGTTTGATAAAATGCCCCAATGACAATTTCACATTGTTTAGTGCTATATTGCATTTCTATGCTTATCTTTTTGACATGGCGTTATATTTTTTACTTGGGTGGATTATGTATGGGCTTTGATTTTCGATTTCTCACCCATAACCGAATTCCTTGGTTCCACGAGTTTTGTTTTCTTGTCTACCTTGCTAGGTTGCAAAAATGTGAAACCAAAAGGGACTGGACTAAGGCGAATGGGAAGAACAAGACCGCACCTCGGAGGCATACAACACCCACGGGCTTGGGCGCTAGGATGCATTGTGAGCTTATACGAGATACCTCCTACACGTAGTAGTACCACATGACTTAAGGAGCCTTCGCTACTCGGCTACCAGGAAAGCCCTTTTTCCCACCTCTCCATTGGGGACAATGTCGTTTTAAGTTTGGGGGTGCGAGTCTATTTTTATTCATCGAGTCGAGTCTTGAGTCACAAAAAAAAAAAAAAAAAAAAAAGAGTCTATAGTCGAAGTCGGGTCGTTTGTAAAAGCGTGAAACTGCATGACTAAGTGAATTTGTTGAATATGAGTTGAACGGTCAAAAGAGCATGTGTTTGAACTGTGATTTAATCTTCTTTCCATTAATTCCATCTATGTGCTTAACTCTGTTGATTTATTTGGGGATGATTTATGCGGTTGAGTGTTTCCTTTATGATCCCGGATTCTAGAACTTGTCGATCACTAGTAGAGGCGAAATCTAGGTGAAGTAACACTAAGGAAGTGATTTAGGCCATCTTTGAACAAGCCAGAGCCTAAAATGCCTACCTTTGTATTATACTTTCCCTAGTGTCCCCCTTTGAGCCTTATAAACCGGTTTCTTTGGCAAACCATCTAATACCCAAGCCTAAATGTGAATATCCTAATTACCCATCACTCATACACACAAAGTATAGAAAAATATTGGAAGTTGAGGAGGGTATGATGAGAAGGGTATGTATTTAATTGAATGAAGTGCACGAGAAAGAAGATAGGAAACCCCATGTACGCAAAAGAATAAGTTTGGGGTTAGAAAAAAAAAAAAAGAAAAAAGGAAAAAAAAAATGAATGAGAAAAATCAGCGGGATTGAAGGTTCATAAACATTTGGGAGGTCAAAAAGTGAAAGGTAGTTGCTAATTGATGATTCAAGTGATAATTGTGTGTCGGGTGATTTGAGCTAGTTATCCTATATTTTCCTACCTTACCCTAAGCCCACATTACAAGCTCTAAAAGTTCTATTGATCCTTGTGTTACATTAGCCTACATTAGTGGAGATTAGTGTGAAAGACAAGCATATGGAGTCCGGTAAGCATTTCACCTCTATATTCAAAAAGTGGATCATTTTGAAAACACTTGATTGCGTGAATCTATCTGGATAATGAAAACGGGGTTGGCATGAACATTCCACCTTCATGATCACATTGTGAAAATACGTGCTTGATTGATGGTGAAACGAAATTTGACGAATGAGTTTGGTTGTGAAGTTTTGCATTTAGTCTGTTTGAGTCAGTCATCTTCATTTTTGTTTCATTCATGTTTGTTGATTTTTAGAGTCTGTAATTGCTTGAGGACAAGCAAACGTCTAAGTTTGGGGGTATTTGTTAAGTTGGTTTTATACCAATGTATTGAGTATTCTAGACTAGGATTTTGCGGTGTTTTCGAGTATTTTAGTGTCGTTTAAGTCGAGTTCATGTAATTAGTTGTCGTTTGTGAGTCGGGACAAGTCTTGGTAGCCAAATTGAGTAAAAACGGTGAAAAACATGTTTGGACGGTAAAGATCGCTTTTTAGAAGTGGAAAAATAGGAAAATATCGAGCAAGACCGGCTTAGCGGCTAAAAACCCCAGCGCAGCAGGGGTGAAAAAATGGTACAATACGTAGGGAAAAATGAGGCGGCTGCAGCACCAAAGCAAGCTGCGGCGCCCAATATACAACAGCAGAAGTGGGACGCGTTAGCGCGGCTGCAGTCGCGCGCGCCCCTCCCAGCGCTTCGGCGCGCGTCAATCAGCGAAAGGCGGCGCCAATCAGCGGCGGCCAATCAGCGGCGGCGGCGACCAATCAATCAGCGAAGAACGGCAATCAATCAACAAAGAAGAATAAATAAGACAAAGTAGAGACTGGCGGCGAGCATGTGATCTTCGCGGCGGTAGGCAACAAAGAGACTTGAGCTTGCTGCAAGCTCATCGAGAAGCCTTATTTGCAGCCGCGCGACCAGAAAGCAAATGCGATCCTTAGGCGCAGAGCTGCGAGACGGAAATTGCGGCGGCCGCGTATGGGCCTGAGCGTGTGCGAGTTATTTTGGGCCTTTTGGACGGATTTTCGAGGGTTTCGGGATTATAAATACAAGAATGCACGTACAAAAAAGGGGTCAGACATTATTTTGAGCACAACGCACGGCAAGAGACTCAGAGCTATTGTTCGGGACGGCAATTGGAGGCACTTCTCGTCTGGACACAGAGAGAATTCCTTGTCTTTTCTTCTCAATTCTTCCTTTGTTTTTCTTTGTCAATTTCTTGAGATGTATAATTATTTCTCCATGAATTTTTGTACATCCAACATGAGCTAAACCCATATTTCTAGGGGATTGATGTAACTTACGTTTGAACCTATGTTTTGATTTCTAGTTTATGAAATTCGCATATTTATTAATCTATTTGTGCTATTTGATTTGATTGCATCTGGATTATCTGATCAATAATTTAGATTGTTTGGCGTGTTTGATTTGACGCTCGAGAGAGGTAATTGAACGCCTGGCCATAGAATAGCACAACCTAGGGTTTCATAGAATCGAGAGATTTATGAATCTTTTGAAGCCTTGTGATAGAATATTCATTGAGCGCATTAGGGTTTAATTTATGATTTTTATAGAGATATCGAAATCGAAATTGAAACCTAGAATCACTTGGCACTCGAGAGAGGAAGTGATAAACGGTAGGAATATTGGCTTATAGATTGATAACTTGTGATTAATAAACCTGAATTGAAAACATAGGGGATAACTAGGTGAAATCAACCCTCTAGAATTCATCTTCTACGTGTTTGATAAATTGTCCGAACCATTTATTTGCTTAATATTAGTTTTTTTAGTTTAATCAATCATCATCTCTTTTCGATTTCTAGATAGAATTAAGCTATTTTAATTATAGTACTTAGTATAAAATTCGATAACAATCCTCGTGGAGACGATAACCCTACTTTCAAAACCTATACTAAAACTTGACACCGTACGCTTGCATGTAAGATTTTCGCGATCACTACTTTCATTCAAATAATATGATACTTATCATTCAACTCAAATTTCAAACTTTTCAAGTTTTTGAAAAGTTAAGGAGAGGTATTCCTCATATTGCGGTGAGTAATAACTATAATGAAAAATGAGAATTTGGGTTTGGGTGGTTGTCCTTGGTGTCCACCAATCATCTTG
Source organism: Rehmannia glutinosa (assembly GCA_016081115.2). NCBI lineage: Eukaryota > Viridiplantae > Streptophyta > Magnoliopsida > Lamiales > Orobanchaceae > Rehmannia > Rehmannia glutinosa. The sequence continues at coordinate 26,902,592 of CM071937.1, forward strand.
ACCCTTTTACCTTCCAAAAGCCATTTATATATATATCAATTTTATTCTTTTAAGTTTGTCAAATATCATTGTATTTATTAATGGTTGAATGAATTTAGAATCTATATGATTTTTATTTAAATGAGATCTTTTTGAAATGTTAAATATATTGATATATACATTTTTCTCGAATTAATTATGAATCATTATTTGAGGATAGAATACAAAGTTATAGTATGGCTATTTAAAAAAAATCCTTTTATTCCAAATAATTATTTCTCAACTATTATTGTCAAGAAGAATATACTTAAAAAATATTGTTACTTATAAATTATATACATAAATATTTGTCAAAGTACTTATCAGTATTCGTTTATTCAGTAATAATTTTTCAACTACCATTGTCTCCTGTAGACAATATGCTTAAGTATTGTTGATTTAAAAAATAAATTATATATTAATCCTGATATATTTGTTCTTATTTATCAGTTGTCGTATGTATACACCAATCATCATGACCTTATAACCTGCCAAAAGCTAAATAATACAAATTTATTCCTTTAACTTTGTCTACTATCATCGTTTCTATGAATGGTTCGAAAAATTAGGAACTTCTAAGACTTTTATTATTAGTAGAATATTTTTTGAATATTAGCAGTATATATATCTATATTTTTTACTAAAAACTTATCAATAATCATTTGAGCATAAATAAATTTGCAACATGTAATATGGCCATTTTGCGAGTTTGATACTCAATTGTTTACTTCGGAACTCAACATCTATACTTAGCAGTTATATCCAAAAATTGAACAATTCGTTCTAGAATTAAGCCAAATGAGATCTTAATTTCCAACGACACAATGTACTTTTTTCCAAAATTCTTATGTATTTTTTTAATATTTTTTTGCCTTATTAGTTAATTTCGCTTTTTAAAATTTTTGAAGTTTTTGAAAAGTTAAAGGAGAGTATTCCTTATATTATAGTAAATAATATCATTATAGAAATTAGAATTTGGGTTTGGGGGGTTTCCATTATTGTACATCAAACATCATGTCCTTCTATCTGCCAAATATCGTTTATATATATATATATATAATTATCTACTATCATTTGTATAAATTGTTCAAAGAATTTAGAATTTGTATGATTTTTATTTAAATAGAATTTTTCTGAATATTATCTATAAATATATAGATACTCACTTTTTCTTTAAGTATTTATCAATCATCATCTCGGGATAAATTAATTTGCAATTTATAGTATGACCTTTTGAAAAATAATTTTATTAGAATGATTATTTGTCAACTATTATTTTCTACAAGCATATACTTAAGGAATACTATTTACTTATACATTATATACATATATTTGTTTTCCAAAGTAACTATCATATTCTTTTTAGGATTATTGATTTTTAGTACGACCTATAAGCACTTTCTTTGGTTTAGTTCTTGAAATTTTGAGTTACCAATTTAGTACTCATACTTCACATTTTTTTTTATAAATTGGTACATATTAACTTTAAAAGACGAAAATGGCCCCAATATTTTTCATTTAATTTTTGTTAAAAAGTTATGTTTTAATTGGAATTATTAAATTTAAAAATAAATTTAAATAAGAAATAACTTAATATTACTTATATTAAATTATTAAATTCCTAATTGTAAAAAATAAAATAAATTAATTAATTATTTTTCTAAAATTCAATTAAAACACTAATTAAAAATCAATATATTAAAAAATATTGCTATAATGTTCTTATTTACTATCTGAATTTTAATTTTTAAATTATTTATTTTTCTTTTAATTATTAAAATTAGTTAACTAAACTAATTTTTCTTTTTAATTAATTACATTTTTATTTATGTTTATTAATTTACTCATTCATGTACTGAATTTTATTTTTTCTAATAATTTTCTAATATTTTTTGAAACTTCTTTTTATTTTTTATTAATTAAATTGATTAAAATTTAATTGATTTTATAATTTAAATAAGTATACTCAAAAATTATTTTAAGTACAACTTATGTTTCTTGGGGGCATTTTCATCATTAAAAGTGAATAGGTACCAATTTATAAAAAAATGTGAAGTATGAGTACTAAATTGGTAACTCGGAAATGTCATGTATCAAACCAGCAAAGTGCCTATAGGTTAGTACTAAAAAATTAATAACCCTTGTTTTTAATTGTATAATAATTTGTCAACTATCATTGTATCCTGTAGATAATATGATTGGGGTTGTCGGTTTAAACAATATTATATATTGATAGTGATACATTTGTTATTATTTTGTTGTTGTCCTATGATATAAACCAAACATTTTGCCCTTCAACCTGCCAAAAGCTATTCAAATAATACAAATGTATTCCTTTAACTTCGTCTACTATCCTTCTCTCTATGAATGTTTCGAAGATTAATTAAAAATTTGTCTAATTTTGATTATTAGTGGAATATTTTTTTTATATTAGTTATATAAATATCTATATTTTTTTTATTAAAAACAAATCAATAATCATTTGGCAATAAAGAATTTTGCAACATGTAATATGACCCTTTTCGAGTTTGTGATTAGTGTGAGTTTTGCATGTAATTTGGGCATAATTGTGAGTATAATAGGTTGTTAAACATGCATTAACTTAGTAAAATGGGCCATGTTCTTATAAAGTGAAAAAGATATTACGCTTTCCTCGTTTTGTAGGAATTAAACGATATTTGTAGCACTTTTGTGGAAAATTGGAGCATTGCAGTAAAGGACAGTCGAGAATCGAGCGAATACATGAAGTTCGGAGCTGAACCGAGAAGGGATCAGACGAACCGGGCAAAGTATAGCCACGCACGGGCAGCTGTGCGCATAGGCACGACTCGTGCGTGTGCAGGGCTAAAGAATTCAAGGTTCGCATTGACGCACGGGAAGGTCGTGCGTAGGTGCATGACATGTGCATCTGTTCAAGAGAAGATTGAAGCTACGGCTTGACGCATGGGCTGGTTGTGCGTAAGCGCACAGCCCGTGCGTCTGTATGGGAATTGACAGTTTCAAGTCGTGTTAACTTAGGTTTGGCCCAACGAGATTATAAATAGAGACGAGGCGGCCCCAAACGAGGACACACTGACTTTTACCCTAGAAAGCACAGAAAAGAGCAACCTTCTAGCGGAGGATTCGGGAGATAGATTGAGGTCGCATCCACACGCTTGAGGATTGAAGATAGATCAAGAGATCATTGATATCCCTGAGTTTTCTTACTCCATTGTATCTTTAATTTTCATCTAGTTAGATATGGATATGAACAATTTGTCTATGAGTTGTTTATACCCCATGTCCGGCTAAACATCTTGTGATTACGGGGTTTGGGATTATGTTAATTGATACCCTTGTTTGGTGTTTAATCCGAATTGGAGTTATTATTTCGAACCCTATTCGAGTACTCTGTTTTATTTCTTGTTTATCAAATGGCCATTGGTTTAACTTGCTTGATGTATTGATTCGTAATTCGAGAGATGAGTTTCAATACTAGATCTTGAGTACTTGACATGAATATTTGCGTGATTGAGAAGTATGTGAGTTTTTGTGAGGATAACTAATCTTTTAAGCTTTTGGGAGTTGTTTATCTTATGTTGAGTCTGAGATGCTATCATAGATAACTCAATCAATGTTTTTATTGTTTCTCGAGAGAGAGGATAAAATACTTTTATGGTCATCTTATAGGAAGACTAATAATAACCTTGATTTTGATTAATCGGATAACAAGGGGAGATTAACTAAAACCGTAACCATGGTATCCATTCATCCACTTGATCTTTTCAATCGAACTCTTTGTTTTATCTTTTTATGATAAAATATTGTCTTCTTTTATGAAACAACAACCAAGTTTCGATCGTCTAAATAAAAATAATAATATTACAATCTCAATACTTAGTGCATGAATTTATTAGTCTCTATGGGATCGACCTTGCTAACCCTATCTATTAACTACGCTCGTTCACATGTGGTGAAGCTAAAAATAAGGTGAACAAGTTTTTGGTGCCGTTGCCGGGGACTAATTAAATTTTTATTACTAATATTGCGATAAATAGAATTATTTTTAATTTAGACATTTTTTTTTTTTTTTATTTTGTTCAATTCTACTCCTCTTGTGTTTGATTTGTTTCTTTTAGTTGGTTAAGGTAGTGCATGAACACTCACTCAAAGCAAAGGGAATTAGCACCTTTCATACCCGAAGTTGAAGTTTTCCCCAGGCGAATAAGTGCAGTTACTAAACGAGCAGAAAGGCATCAAGATCATACTATAGGGGATGCAGAAGAGAACAAAGGGGATAATAATGGAGGTAACAATGGGATCAACAAGATCAATAATGAGTTACCGATACCAAAAGTTTTGGCAGTCCAACAACAAGCGATTCGTGATTACTATTGCCTTCAGACAAATCGCAACTATGGTGGAATTGCCCATATCCCGATAAATGCAAATAACTTTGGGTTGAAGCCAGCGCTCATTTCGGTGATTCAACATAACCAGTTTTGGGGTTTTGCAACCAAGGATCCCAACTCTCATCTTGCACACTTCAAGCAAATCTGCAACACGATCAAGATGAACGCGGTGTCTGATGATGCTATACGTCTGCGTCTATTTTCTTTCTCTTTAAGGGATAAGGCTAGAAACTGGTTGGGCACATTGACTCAGGGGAGTGTGAATACTTGGGACGAGTTGAGCCAGAAGTTCTTATTTAATCTCTTTCCACTAAGTAAGACACTGCAGGTTAAAAGTGAGATCACGCAGTTTCAGACAGTTTGACTCTGAGCCACTGTATGAGGCCTGGGAGAGATTCCAGTATTTATTGAGAATGTGTCCACAACATGGGTTTCCAGAGGATCAACACCTTTGCTTCTTTTACAATGGGTTGATGGGATAGACCAGATCATTTGTGGATGCCGCAGTAGGAGGCGCTTTACTAGCCAAATTCCCACAAGATGCATTCAACCTGCTTGAAGAGATGTCAATGAATATCTATCAGTGGCCCTCCGAGAGGACAAATGTGAAAAGGGTAGCTGAAGTCTCTGATTCAGACCCAATAAAAGCACTGACAGCTCAGATAACTGCTTTGACAAAAGGGGCTGAAGTAAATTCAAGTGCAAATAATTGAGGAGTTTCTCAAGATCCTATTGAGAAAGCCAAATATGTCAATAATCAGAATTTCAACAATTACCGGAATAATTTGACTCCCACCCATTGTCATCCAGGTTTGAGAAATCATGAAAATTTCTACTATGCGAATATGAAGAACGTGATGCAACCACCACCAGGGTTTAGTGTGACAAACAATGTCATTAATGCAGAGGCAAACCATCGAGTGGATCATGTTCTTACAAACAATGTCATTAATGCAGAGGCAAAGCCATCAGTGGAACATGTTCTTACTTCATTTATGAATCAGACAAGTTCATTCGTGAATGAACCGAGGAACCGATTTACCAAGGATGAGGCTAACCTGGACAAAATTGAGACACATGTCACTCAATTGGCTAACACCATGGGCTTACAAATGAAAAATCTTGAAACCCAGATTGGCCAATTAGCTACGATCGTTGGTGGACAACATCGAAAGGCCAATTTCCGAGTAACACCGAGGTAAATCTAAAGGGAGCAGTGTAAAGTCATTTATCCGAGGAGTGGTACAAAGTATGAGGGGCCAAAAATTTTGAAAAACGTTTAGAATCCGCAACCACGCAGGAATCGTATGCCTACGCATGGGCAGCCCGTGCGTGGTGCCGATTAGGGGATTATAAATTCTGGAGACGCAGACACGGTAGCAAATGGCAATGTTGAGGTCGAGGAAGGAACCGAGGGACATATTGATGAACAAAAAGGTGCTAAGAAGCTTAAATCTTCTTCTAACTTTGATTTTTCTAAACTTACTACTCCCCTTCCTTTTCCCCAACGATTTCAAAAGAAAAAGCTAGATGCACAATTTGCAAAATTCCTTGATATATTTAAGAAACTGCATATTAACATACCTTAATTTGCAGACGCATTGGACTAAATGCCCAATTATGCGAATTTTCTAAAGGATGTAATGTCAAAGAAACGAAAGATGACAGGTTTCGAGACAGTCAATCTGACGGAGGAATGCAGTGCCATAATTCAAAGAAAACTACCTTAGAAACTTAAATATCCGGGGAGTTTCACTATCCCTTGTGAACTTGGTGGTGTTCTCTTTAATAAAGCACTTTGTCATTTAGGAGAAAGTATTAACTTAATGCCCTTGTCCATTTTCAGGAAACTTTGATTAGGAGAGGTGAAGGCATCCACAGCCACTTTACAACTTGCGGATCGATCACTTGCTTATCCTAAGGGAATCATCGAAGATGTGCTCGTGAAAGTTGACAAACTCATATTCCCTATAGATTTCTTAGTACTAGACATGGAGAAAGACTGCGACGTCCCCGATACTTGGGCATCCATTCCTAGCCACCGGGAAGGCCTTGATAAATGTGCAGAAGGAGAGCTCACATTACGGGTTAATGATGAGCATGTTTTATTTTCTATCTATAAGGATATGCAATTTCATAATAGTGTTGAGAAGCGCAATTTAATATAAGTAGTTGAGTCATGCATTGTTGATTACGTAGATCATACATTGTCTCAGGATGATTTAGAGTTTGGTTTAACCCATTCATGTCCGACGTCAAGTATAATGCCCGATTTCGATAATCAAGACTTGTATGACTATGTTTGTGCTCTAGATAATATGAAAGAACTACCGAAAAGCACGAGAGGTGAAAATGAGAAGAATGACTTAAGGAAGTCGGGTTCACAATCGTGCACGACCTATGCGTCCATGCACGAGCAGCCCGTACGTGGTGCCGAAGGAAAAAATGAACTTGACGAAACACGACACGACCCGTGCATCCGAGCACGAGCGGCATGTGCGTGATGCCGAAGAGCATCAAATACAAGACAAGGAATGCACGACCGTGCATCCGAGCACGGGCGACTGTGCGTGACTCGAATAGGTCAATTCGACCCCGAACTTAAGCCATTACACGAGCACCTCAAATACGCATTCCTTGGGGCAAACAACACGAACGAACGTAATCGTATCCTCCATTTTAACTTCAGCTCAACTTGATAAATTAATTAGGGTGTTGAGAAAATATAAATCTGCACTAGGTTGGTCGATATATGATTTAAAAGGCATAAGTCCATCGATTGTCATGCATAAAATTCCTATGGAAGATGTGTATAAACCTTCAAACGTAGAATCAAAGAAAATTGAACCCTATTATACAAGAGGTTGTTAGGAAAGAAGTTTTAAAATGGTTAGATGTCGGAATTGTGTATGATATATCTGATAGTTCTTTGGTGAGTCCGGTACAAGTGGTACCAATGAAATGGGGGATGACTGTAGTAAGAAATGAGAATGACGAGTTAATTGCGACCGGGATAGTTACAGGGTGGCGTATTTGTATCTATTATAGAAATTGAGTTATGCCACTCGTTAAGATCATTTTCCCCTCCCCTTTATTGATATGATGTTAGATTGTTTGGGGGATTTGAATATTACTATTTTTCGGATGGTTATTCCGGTACAACCAGATCATGATTGCATTGGAAGACCAAGAGAAAACGACATTTACATGTCCTTATGGTACATTTGCATTCTCCGCGAGAATGCCATTCGGACTATGTAATGCACCGCAAGAACTTTCCACTGCATGATGGCTATTTTTCATAATCTTATAGAGAAATAATGGAGGTGTATGGATGATTTTTTTTCCTGTCTTTGGAGATTATTTTGATCATTGGCTTCACAATCTTTCTTTAGTTTTCGAGAGATGTAAATAGACTAATCTTGTTCGAATTGGGAGAAGTGCCATTTTATGGTACGTGATGGCATTGTACTTGGCCACCGAGTTTTTGCTACGAGGTTTAGAAGTGGACACAAAGAAAGATTGTGGTAATTGAGAAACTCCCGCCTCCTACAAATGAAAAAGCAATCAAATGTTTCTTGGGGCACGCCGGATTCTATAGAAGGTTCATTCGTGACTTTTCTAAAATCACTAAACCTTTGAGTCAATTATTAGAAAAAGATAATGCTTTTAATTTTTCCGATGATTGTTTGCGGACATTTGAGATTTTGAAGAACGCGTTGGTGAGAACACCAATTCTCGTAGTTCTAGATTGGAGTCAGTCCTTTGAGCTGATGTGTGACGCCAGTGATTTCGCAGTAGGAGCTGTTCTGGGTCAAAAAGGAGACAAGTTATTCAGAGCCATCTACTACGCGAGTAGAACATTAGATAGTGCCCAACATAATTACACTACCACAGAGAAAGAAATGCTGGCAACTATTTTTACATTTGACAAATTCCGATCTTACTTGATTGGAACAAAGACGATAGTCCACACAGACCATGCATCGATCAAATATATTTTTTACAAGAAAGATGCCAAACCGAGACTGATTCTGTGGATTCTCTTGTGCAAGAATTCGATGTTGAAAATGTGGTAGCAGACCACTTGTCCAGGATAGAGTATAAAAGGGATGAGAAAGATGGTACATATTTGATCAAGGAAGAGTTTCCCGATGAGCAGCTTTTATTAGCACAGGCAAAATTCCCATGGTACGCGGATTTCGTTAATTATTTGGTAGAGGGAGTCTTGCCTCCAGATTTATCCTCTTATTAGAAGAAGAAGTTCCTCCATGTTGTCTAGTTCTATATGTGGGACGATCCCTTGCCTCTTTAAGAGGTGCGCAGACATGATCATTAGAAAATGTGTGCCTCAAGAAGAATGGGAGGGAATTCTATAACGATGTGTCATTCTTTACCTTCTAAGGACACTTCGGTCCGACATGTATGCATGGAAAAGGTATTACAGAGTGGGTTGTACTGGCCTACTTTATATAATGATTGCTATTTGTATGTGCAGCAGTGTGACAGGTGCCAGCGGATGGGGAACATCTCTAGACGAAATGAGATGCCTATGGCCAATGTGATGGAAGTCGAGCTTCTTGATGTGTGGGGGATTGACTTCATAGGTCCCTTTCCATCATCTTCGGGCTATTAATATATTCTACTAACAGTGGAGTATGTATCTCGATAGGTAGAGGCGATTCCTTCACATACGAGTGATGCACATATAATAATGCGGTTCCTAAAGAAAAATATATTCACTCGATTTGGAACCCCGAGATCTTGATTAGCGATGGGTGTCACATTTTGTGAATAAATTGATGAGCAATCTACTTGCAAAGTATGGGGTTAGGCACAAAGTGACATTGGCATACCATCCGCAAGCAAATGGGCAAACAAAAGTAGCCAATCACGAGATCAAACAAATCCTAGAAAAGACGGTGAGCATAAATCGCAAGGATTGAGCTATGAAGTTAGATGATGCTTTATGGGCATACCAGACAACATTCAAGTCGCCTTTGGGCACATCTCCATATCAGTTGGTATTCGGGAAATCATGTCACTTGCCTATGGAGTTAGAGTATAAGGCATTTCGGATAGTAAAGAAGTTAAATTTTGACTTCAAAAAAAGCGGGTGAAGAGAGGCTACTACATTTGAATGAGATGGAAGAGTTCGAGATGAAGCCGACAAGAACTCTCGTATTTACAAGGAGTGCACAAAAGGATGCCATGACATGATGATTAAGAAAATAGAGTTTTTACCGAGTGAACAAGTCCTCTTGTATAACTCACGTCTCAAACCTTTTCCGGAAAATTCAAATCTCGGTGGTCGGGCCGTTTATAATTAAGAAAGTGTTAAATCCTCCAGGAGTAGTGGAATTATTGACTCGGGGATGGTGAGACATTTATGGTGAATGGCCGGAGGATTATGCACTATTTCCATAGAGATCAAAAGGAGGAGGTGGCATACCCTCACCTTGCGGGATCCGTGATCGGGATATACAGGCGTCAAGCTATAGACGTTAAATTTAGCGCTTGTTGGGAGGCAACCCAATTGTTTGTTGTTTTCCTTTTTATTTTTCCTTTTCTTAGATAGGATTTACTTGTTCTCTTATATAATTTTAAAAAAAAAAAACTGGAGAAAAGACTTCGCATTGACGCACGGGTAGCCCGTGCGCAAATGCGTAAGTGTTGAGCTTCTCACTGCTTGACGCAGAGGCAGGTCGTGCATTGACACATGGCCCGTGCATCTGTCCACTGAGGCAGTATTAGGTTGTGGAATCGGGTTTTTCTCCCCACCTTTCACCATTCTCTTAAGCCCTAAGCACAAGTTCTCTCGCCCCATCCGGAAAATGTTTGAAAGTGCACTTAATTTTCACTACAAAGCCGATACTTCCACCACACTACACACTAATCTTGCACAGTCTTTGAATTTGGTTGAAGTTTGGTTGGAGAAAAGCACCTAGGGCTTACTCTTCTTTCGTCTTGCGCATTCTTCGAATTTTCTGTAAGAATTTCACGACTTCTTCGAATTACTTATAGAATAAATGTTGATGATTGATTTATGGAGCATGTTGTGATAAATTTGCCATGTTTTACTTGAATTTTTTTCTATGAGGCATTTTGTCAAACACCTAGGGGAATCTTGAATTGGTGAATATTTGGTTGAATTGTTGATGATTATTGAATGAGCATTGATATTTAGGGTGCTATTGACTTTGATTCTCTACAAATGTACTGATGTTGAATATGGGACTTGATTTTTGATTGAAAATTTGTAGAGATGAGACACTATGCTCTTTATGGATAGGAAAGATTAGGCTTATTCTTGTTTGTACTTGGTTTATTCGGAATCTCACATATTCTTTTGCTAGGTACATACTAAAACAAGTGACAATGGCGGATAAAAGAAGACACCAAAGGGAGAGAGCACCACATAGCGTTCATCCGATCGACAGATATGGGATAGAACTCTCTGAAGTGGCCGATTTAGAAAGATTGAAAAAGTTGGTCACAGGCCTATGACCCCGACTCGATATGCGGATGATGAATGTACCCAAACCCTTGGGATACATGACAATGTTTGGAGATTGTTTGAGAGGTCGGGTGGATGTCTTTCATGTGAGGAAGATGGCCAACCTATAGACGCCTCACGCTTGAATTCCTAAGCACCTTCGTGGTGTGGAAGCAAGGGAGAGCCAATGAACCATTTGAGGTTAAATTCGGTGAACAATGTGCGTAGGCGATTGTCCATCGCCCAATTAAACACCATCTTTGGGGTGCCAACTAATGCACCTTTTATTACCGCGAGGACATATAGCGATATGATTTCGGCGAATGCTAGTGGAAACACCGAAAACGGGTGTAATGGTTTTGCGAGGCATGTCCGCTAAATCCTCGTGGGTCTAGAATCTAGTATTTTAGTGGAAACACCAAAACGGGTGTAATGGTTTGCGAGGCATGTCTTGCTAAATCCTCGTGGGTCTAGATGATTATTTGAAAAATATTGTGCTTTTTTGAATTGGGTGTTGAGTGTGAATTGATCATGATTAGAATGGATGATATGGAGCATATGCATATTGAGAACATGGATTTTATGCTTTGATTTACGAATTTGCAAGCCTGTGACCTTTTGAGCCTTACTGCTTTCATTATATGCAGTCTTGTTTGTTGAGTTGAGTGTATCATCCATGTTGATTAGAATTTTAGAACTTGCTATGGTATCTCTGTCAAGGCCACATGTTGTATGTGATTTGTGAAAATGATTTAAGGCCATTTTTGTTAAGCCTTTCAAGCCTTTTGCCTACCAAATGATAGTAAATTCCCTAGTTAGTCAATTTAAGCCTGTTGCCTAATTGTTTTTTGATAGCCACATTTCAAGCCATAACTTGATATATCTGTTACCCTACACTTGAGTGCATATCATTGAGTAGGGGATTGAATGAGGTTGCATGGGATGACATCAAGAAGTTAGATAATTGTGCTAGAGTTGGTTGATGGGAATAAAAGAAGAAGAAAAGGAGGAAAACGAAATGATGAATACTCATGAGAGAGTCGGAAAAAAAGGAATGAAAAAAATCGACTTTATGGATGCGTTTTCTATGAATGAACTTGTAAAGTGGGATTGTGATGTGAGGAAAAGAAATATTAGTTCTATAAAAGAAAAGAAAAAGGGGATATGAAAAGTTCATGAAAATGAGGGGTGCTTTGAGTACAATATTGGGTTTAAATGAGTAGGATTGATTCAAAAGAAAAATGTGCTTACCGGTCATCATACGCTCGAGTTTGAGTCACTTTATCTATATTTTCCTACATTAACTAAAGAGCTTTCACTACACCCAAATGAGAAAGTCCTTTTTGATTCATGAATTGCATACACTATAATGGTGGAGATGTGAGACAAATTGCAAGCTTATGGTAATTATTCATCATTGATATGATTTGAGCGTAAACACATCCCTTATACACTTGAGAGGAGAGCATACACTTGATCATTGAGAGTCGTGATTCAAAGCATTTGCCATGGTTTCATTGATATGTGTTCTATGTTAGATGTTCGAGGCTTGTTTGATGTGTTGCTTGATGCCTTTGGATAAGCAACATGAGTTTTGATGTGTTGTTCTTGATTATTGTCTTTTCATTCCTCCCACTTGTGTTTTGTCTTGTTAATAAAGCGTTGCCGGGATCAACCATTTAAGTTTGGGGTTTGATTAGTGTGAGTTTTGCATGTAATTTGGGTATAATTGTGGATATAATGGGTTGTTAAGCATCCATTAACTTAGTAAAATAGGCCATGCTCTTATAAAGTAGAAAAATATCACATTTTGCTCGTTTTGTAGGAATTAAACGATATTTGTAGCACTTTTGTGGCAAATTGGTGCATTGCAGTAAAGGACCATCGAGAATCGAGCAAATACGTGAAGTGTGGAGCTGGACCGAGAAAGGATTAGACGAACTGGGCAAAGTATAGCCACGCACGGGCAGCCTGTGCGCATAGGCACGACCCGTGCATGTGCAGGGCTAAAGAATTCAAGGTTCGCATTGACGCATGGGCAGGCCGTGCGTCTGTTCAAGAGAAGTCTGAAGCTACAGCTTGATGTACGTGCTAGTCGTGCATAAGCGCATAGCCCGTGCGTCTATGCGGGAATTGACAGTTTCAAGCCATGTTAACTTAGGTTTGGCCCAACGGGAGTATAAATAGAGATGATGCGGCCCCAAACAAGGACACACTGGCTTTTACCCTAGAAAGAACAGAAAATAGCAACCTTTCTATCGGAGGATTCGGGAGATAGATCGAGGTCGCATCCACACGCTTAAGGATTAAAGATAGATCGAGAGATCATCAATATCCCTGAGTTTGTTTACTCCATTGTATCTTTTATTTTCATAGATATGAACATGAACAATTTGTTTACTCGAGAGATCATAGATATGAACATAAACAATTTGTCTATGAGTTGTTTATACACCATGTTCGGCTAAACATCTTGTGATTCCGGTTTTTGGGATTATGTTAATTGATACTCTTGTTTGATGTTTAATTGAATTGAAGTTATTATTTCGAACCCTATTTGAGTACATGTTTTATTTTTTGTTTTATCAAATGGACATTATTTTAACTTGCTTGATGTATTGATTCATAATTCGAGAGATGAGTTTCAATACTAGATCTTGAGTACTTGACATGAATATTTTGCATGATTGAGAAGTCTATGAGTATTTGTGAGGATAACTAATCTTTTATGATTTCGGGAGTTGTTTAGCTTATGTTGAGTAGAGATGCTAGCATAGATAACTCAATCGACGTTTTGTTGTGCCTCGAGAGAGAGGATAAAATAATTTTGTAGTCATCTTATAGGAAGACTACTAATAACTTTGGTTTTGATTAATCGGATAACAAGAGGAGACTAATGAAACCATAACCCTTGGAATCCATTCATCCACTTGATCTTTTCAATCGAACTCTTTTTGCTTTGTCTTTTTATGATAAAATAATGTCTTCTTTTACGAAACAACAACCAACTTTTGATCGTCTAAATAAAAATAATAATATTACAATCTCAATATTTAGTGCATGAATTTATTAGTCTCTGTGGGATCAACCTTGCTAACCCTATCTATTAACTATGTCGTTCACTTGCGGTGAAGCTAAAAATAAGGCGAAGAGTTTGTTACTCATTTTTTCTGAAACTCAACATCTATACATTTTGGGTCTAATATTACAATCTCATACATCCTGCAGTGGAGTATATGATCGAGACACCATCGCGTGCACAACATGTGAAGGAAAAGTGAAAAATCATTTAAAGTTTGGTGAAAAAAGTGCAATAACTTTTATAACTTTGAAGATTTGACGGTGTTGCCCTCATACCCTCCGCACGTGACGGCATCTCGATGGCTCTCAGATCCCTGAGTCTCCGGGAAATAAAATTTAGGCATTAATCACGCAGAAGGGCTATAGTACCCACTTGTCACTTAACTAAATAATTATTTGTCAACTACCATTGTCTACATATATATGTTTGGCGATTCTTGAAAATTTCATATATACATTTTTTTTAAAATACATATCGACAACTATCATTATGTACAAGAATATGCTGGAATTTTTTAGAAAAACTTTTATGAATATATATATCTTGGTTTCAAATTACTTATCAATAATACTTATAATTAAATAATTATTTGTCACCTATCATTGTTTATAAGGATATTATTATTTTTGTCGTTAATAGTTAAATTTGTCCTTTGCACCTACCAAAAGCCATTTATGTAAAAGATTTTATTTTATTCCTTTAATTTTGTCAATTATCAACGTAATAAGATTATATAGTCTAAAGAATTATACTTTTTTGATTTTTTTTAATGGGAATTCTTTTTATATTTGGAATATTTTTAATGCATAAATTATATTCTTTACATCAATCTGATCACAAATATCATTTTTCTCATCTTGTTTTCTTTCTAGAAAACATCTTTTAACTCTTTAGTAAAACATTAGGAAAAGAATATTTGGAAATATATGATAAAAATTTTCTTTGAAAGTTGTACAATTTAAGAGTATATATTTGAAGAAAGAATATCACCGTCATCTTGGGATGTTGAAAAAGGTGTTAACCAATGCTAAGTTTTTCCGATGAGAGCTTGGTCAAGATATAATTTAATAAAATCGGAGTGCAATAGTTTCATGCTCTTTTATTCTATATGCTTTTTAAGCAAAGAGTTATTTATTTCGATTCATTAGGCATATCCATAGAGTAAAAGAAATAAAACATAGTAAAGCATGTATACAAGGTATGGATAGTTACCATTTTACAAAAAAGTTCAGATCGAATCATTGATACAGATCAAAGCCAAAACAAATTAAATTTGGGATGACATGAAAGCTTTTAAGGTTGGAAATTGTTTTTTTGGAATTTAATAATAATTAAGAATTGAGCATAATACATGAATCAACTCGATAATGATCAAGAATCATTTATTTTTGGCCCATCATGTGATGGCCTAGTGGAGTAGGGTGACTTTCGAATTTTGCCCTTGGTCTTTGGACATGGAACATATTCGTGGGGCTTCTCATATGTTTTTTGGAAAAGGAGGAATTAGTCTTTTTGCACATTCAAATGACCGAAATTATTTTTTTAGCATCTAACAACCTCTATTATTTGGATTTTGCAACTAATTTACCACATTCGGCCAACCACACTATAATATCCCAGGTATATTACAACAGGATAAGATTTAATAACATTGCACCAGAATTTTTAACAATTATCTTATATATATCTCAACTTTTTGAGTAAATGTTTTCATAATCGAATCTCAAGAAACATAATTATTTTTCTTTAGGTTCTTCAAGGTAGGGTAAAATATATTTGTGAAAAAAAAAATATGGATATGTATGTACATATGATGCATGTATTTTGTTATGCAATTAACAATTTCATCGTGTTAAATGGATTTTGGGAGACGACACATATCAAATTTCATTGCTTCCACACATAACACTTAAGAAGATTCAAAAAAAAAATAGCATTACATATGATTCATGCTCTGCATTCACAAACATACAACTTATGATTAAGTTGTAATTATTAAAATTTTAGTACATTGAATGCTTATTATTACATAGTATGGATTGATAAGTTATCAATCAAGGTGACAATGTCCATGATCAATTTCGCAGTAGCCGCAACCTACAGCATGACAAACGGTGTCCTTGGTACAAGAAACATCTTCACATGCGACTTGGAGTAGCTTTCTTGGCGACAATATTGCTGACGTTGTTCCTATAGCTTCTACCACTGCAAACCGCTGCAACGTGTGTACAACATCATATATATATATATATATATATATGTATTTTATCATATTTTTCTGACTACAAATAAATATATATGTGATAGAGAGATAGAAAGATGAGTTACCAAGCAAAAGTAGAACGAAGAATCCCAACTTGTTAACTCGGATGATTGAATAGTTTTCCCATCTTATTTCGAGATTATGTTTATTTTTATGTGTTTGAGTACTTGATTCAATGAAGTATGTGCCATATTTATAGATGAGATTTACTTTTAATTATTTTCCATTTTATTGGTCACATAAATAATAATTAATTTGTAATAATTAATGTAACATGCACAAAGATATGATTTGTTTTAATAATTTATACTAATTTGGTCAACTGATAACCTAATGGAAGGCATGTTTGTGGGCCAAAACAAAAAAGTGAATGACAAAAGCATATATGTTCCAACTCAAAACAATAAATTAAATGAAAAAAAGGATCAAATAAAACAAGAAAGATTTGACCACAAATACAAAATATTGTACAATGGAGTTTCATTGTAACTGTATAAAAATAATGAAACTATGATATCGAATATTTTTTCTAGGTTAATCAGAACTCAAATACCGAATAGCTTTGATAACATTAATTTTTTCCTTAAAAGTTCTTCATTCTCAAATTTTTAGGATAAACTCTCCCATATTTTTTAGTCTTCAATCTTCTTAACTCTATTATTTTAGACTTTATTAATTTCATAATTTGTCAAAGGTGCAAAAATATCTTTCAACAAAGATATCCTGAACGTGGACATCAAGTTGCTTGGGAATAGGCCTAGTAATTAAATAATTTTTGTGTTGTTCGAGACCTTTTTCTTGAGTATTTGAGATGGTTTAGGATTCCTTATTACATGTGTTAATGTACTTTGAATCCTTGTTGTTGGAAACTTGTCCAAACCAATCGATGCATCAGCCTAGTAGTTCTTATTTGTATAGGACTGGGCACACTACATGTTATATATTTCTACACCTTTTAGAAGATAGAATGAGTACAGATTGTCTGATATACATGATAAAAAGGTTCTGAACGCTTTTTGTTATTTTTCCAAGAAATTATTAATGTGAGTTTTCTTCAAGAAAAGTTGGAGTATTATTATTGATAACCACATTCCAAGGTTGTTTTTATTAACATGCAGATACTTTCTTCGGCACCAAAAAGGTGAACCTTTGGAAGGCGACAATATGTTGTTTGGAGTTTCTATGGGTGAGTGGAGTTCATCGAAGTGTATTACTAGAATTTCGGCGAACGTAAGCGAGTTCAAGAATGGTGACAATCCAAAGAAGGAGTCTATAATTGTCTAAGTCAAATTATTGATTTTGTATCATTTATTACTAGTGGAATTATTTTTCTCTGTGCGTGGCCTCGTGGAGTAGGATTAGTTAATTCAAACAACTTTAATATCTGTGTGTTATTTAATTTCCATAGTGCAAAATTACTAGATTAAATCTGATAATTTGGCACCAAATTATAACTTATTTCTTTTCTTGTATTTCTAGCATTGAATATACTTTCAAAAAGATCATAAAACATATTTCAAAACTTTATTCATTCAATCATTTTATCTAATTGTCCAGAAGAATATGCTCGAAGATTTGTTTAAAAAATTATTATCTGTATACGCAGACATTTTTTCAAAGTACTTATAGATAATCATTTTGATCAAATAATTATTTGCAAAAATATTTTTAAGGATTATTGTTTACTTATAATTACATATATAGGTTTTCTCAAAGTTCTTATCAAATAATTATTTTTAAATAATTATTTGTCAACTATCATTGTCTTTGGGAAGAATATATTTGTGGGTTGTTGGTTTTAAAAAAAAACATATTACATTTATTGATAATAGTACATTTATTACTATATAGTGGTTTTCTTATGGTGTACACCAATCATGTCCAATCAACCTGCCAAACACTATTTAAATGTAACAATTTTATTCCTTTAATAATGTCCAATGCCATTGTCTATATGAATGGCTAAAAGAATTAATAACTCGAATGATTTTTATTTTAATGGTATATTTTTAAAATGTTATCTATATATAAAAGATATTTACATTTTCTTTACAAAATACGTATCAATAATCATTTGGGTGTAAACACAATTCAATTAGCATTATGAACTTTTTGCGAGTTTGTTACATAATTTTTTTCTTGATAACTGAACATCTAAACTTTGTGGGATTGTAAAAATGAAACCTTATGCATCCTTGGTGTGGAATATGTCGTTGAGATGTTATATATTATATAAAATACTAATATAATATACAAACTAGCAATATACAAATTAGGACAACTATTATCTTAATGGAAGGTATGCCCATTGGGAAAAAAATGAATGATGAAAGCACATATTTGTCTTTCTAATAACAACAAAAGATAAGGAATAATGAAAAAAAAATTAGAAATTTAGAAAGATATACCATAAATTTAAATATTGTGCGGAGGAATTACATTCTAACTATATAAAAATAACAAAATACGATTTTGAATATTTTCTCTGGGTTAATAAGACTCAAATATAGGATAGTTTTGACAACAATGAATTTCTTCAGAATAGTTCTTCGCCTTTAAAATTTTCTTGATGAATTTCCCCATTTGGTTTTCATTTCAATCTCATGACCAGTATTTCTAGCATTGAACATACTTTTATTAGATTTTTGTGTAAAATATTACAAATATTTTTATCTTTCATTGAAATAATTTTGAATTATGTTGTTTTCAGTTTGAAAAGACTTAAACTAGATTCAGGACGAGTTTATACACCAAATATCGTGTCCTTCTACCTTCCATATGTGATTTATATATGAAAACTTATTCTTTTAATTTTGTCAACTATCATCATCCGTATATATTTTTCAAAGAATTTAGAACTTTTATGATTTTTATTTCAATAGAGTCATTTTAAATATTATCTATATACAGATACTTACATTTTTCTTTAAATATTTATAAATCATCATCTCGTGATAAATTAAATAATATAATATGCTCAAGGAATATGTTCACCAAGAATATGCTCAAGGAATATTCTTCCAAAGAACTTATCATATTCGTTTTAATTAAATAATAATTTGTCAATTACAATTGTCTCCTGTAGACAATATACTTGGGGTTGTTGGCTCAAACAAAATTATATATTGTAGTGAAATATTTGTTATTATTTAGTTATTGTCCTATGGTGTACACCAATCATCTTGCTCCTTCAACCTGCTAAAACCTATTCAAATTTATTCCTTTAACTTTGTCTACTATCCTTATCTCTATGAATGGTTCAAAGAATTAAGAACTTGTATTATTTTT
Organism: Rehmannia glutinosa; assembly: GCA_016081115.2. Lineage (NCBI taxonomy): Eukaryota > Viridiplantae > Streptophyta > Magnoliopsida > Lamiales > Orobanchaceae > Rehmannia > Rehmannia glutinosa. The sequence goes on from CM071937.1 coordinate 26,922,130, forward strand.
ATTATTAGTGGAATATTTTTTAATGTTAACGTTAGAGATATCTACATTATTTTTACTAAAAACTTATCAATAAGCATTTGCAATAAAAAATTCTGCAACATGTAATATGGCCCTTTTCGAGTAGGTTACTCATTTGTTGTTTTAAAAGAAATCACTCTATCGAATCATGGATAAAGATAAAGATAAAAATAACTAGACTAGAATGACATTTGAGCTCAATGTAAAACTATATTTCATAGATTCGACAAAGCCAAAAAATTAAGGAAAAATAATTTTTTACAACCTGAATTTTGGCTATTTTCACATTTTGCAACCTAAACTATTTATTTTTACAATTAACAACCTAAAGTTTTGCAAAGTTTTCATTTTGCAACCTCCGACTAACCAGAAATAGAATATACCAGGAATATTCGTCTATGTGATCCGGAATATTCCTGAAATATTCCAGCTCTAGCTGACCGGAGGTTGCCAAATAAAAAACTTGTAAAATTTAGGTTGTAAAGTGTAATGATAAATAGTTTAGGTTGAAAAGTGTAAAAACAACCAAAATCCAGGTTGCAAAAAATTATTATCCAAAAAATTAAATTGCGGGATGATATGAATTTTGTTTTAAGGTTGGAGTAAATTTTGAAATTTAATAATGATTAAGAATTCTATTCATAATTCATGTATCAACTCTGGTAAGGATCGAGAATCATATATTTTTTTGCCCGTCATGTGGTGGCCTAGTGGAGTAGGGTGGCCTTCTGAATTCTGGCCTTGGTCCTCGGACATGGAATAAATTAGTGGGGCTTCTCAAACGTTTTTTGGAATGAATTATTCTTTTGTACATTTAGCGACCTAATTATTATTATTATTATTATTGGCATCTAACAACCTCTATTCTATGGATTTTGCAACTAATTAATCACCTCCGGCCCACTAAAGTAGAATATTCTAGGTATTTTACAACATGATAAAATTTGATAATATTGTTTGATAAATGGTTTTATCATGATTTTGATGATTTTTTTTTTATACCAAAACAATGGTTTTAAAGGTTGTCCAAATACTCCTAAATGTTTTAAAATGGTTTTAATATTTTCCGGAGTATTTCTTCAAGTTTTATTTTAGATATAATTGGACAACACTTTAAATAATTTTGTGTTAATGTGTTTTTACATCAAAACAATGTTTCTAAATGTTGTCCTAATACTCCCGATCGGTCTAAAATGTTTTTACTATTTTTGGAGTATTTCTTGAAGTTCATTTTCGACACAAATTGGACAACTCCTGTTTTGAGGTCAACCAGGTCGCCCATAGGGCAACCCGTACACGAAAGTTGTGCAAAATAGAAAACTTCATGTTTGCGAGAAAATGGTTAGGGTGACCTGAAGGTTGGTTCAAATTTGCAAACCCATACCGTATAGGGCAACCGGTACCATCGGCCAAATTGGTCGACCTATAGGGCGATCGGTACCTGAAGGTTGGTTCAAATTTGCAAACTTCACTGTATTAGTTTTTTTTAAGAGGGTAGTCGGTTGGACCCTAGGGTGACTGGTCGAACCCTCCTTCGACCGGTCCCCCTGTGTAAAATTATGTTCTTTTTTTCAAACGTCCATTTCGTGACCGGTGCGCCCTATGGTTTTGACAAAATTCTAACCGTTGTGCGGCGAGACAACGTTTCCCTAAATTGTGGGATTGATTTCTAACAGCTATAATATTGATTTTAATTGCAATTTTTTGTAGTTATCGATTCCAAGAGGAGCCTATCAATGATCAATCATCTCCTATAAATAGAGAAAGATTTGAAGCACAACAATAAGAGAGAATAGAACAGCACAACAAGATACATTCAAAGCAAACACTTGTTCTTAATTGTCTTTGTTCTTGTTGTAATTTGTCTAGCTTCTCACTTTCACATCTTGAGGTCTAGGCTTATTTCTTGATTACACTTGCACTCAAATTTGTATCATTCATTATCGAGTTGTAATCTTGAATTTGAGTTATCATTCAACACAAGATATCCTTGTGAGTGTTCTTGTGGTAAGAACACACTTGGATGATCTAGGTGATAGGTGCTAGAAGATTGTGGTGATCTTCTTATTGAGGTGTTGAAGAATTCGGTATTCTTCAAGGTTGAAGATTGTGGTAATCTTCACAAGGTGCCGTTGGAGATTGTGGTGATCTTCAAGAGAGATTGTGGTAATCTCAAAGGTGGTGTTGTAGAAGAGTGTGGTGCTCTTCATGGTGATGTTGTAAGGTGTTGTATTAATTTTGGTAATTAATAAAATTCTTTTTTTTTTAAATTCATCCCGGAGATACTGGGGTGGTAGACGATTAGGCCCTAGGTGGGTTGAACCTCTATAAATTGACGTGTGTTGTTTACTTCTCGCACCTTTATTATTGTCATGGCTTGTTTTGTTCGAAAAAGAGGGCGAAATCAAAAAGATGGAGATAATCTATTCACCCCCCTCTAGATTATCGTAGCCGCTTGGACTTACAAGTCGTATCAAAGTCAAACTCTTTGGCAAGCTCATTCTACATCGCGAGTAAAGAGGAACGATCAACGACTATGAATGAAGCTACCTTACCGGCGCCTCCACCACCAAGCCACCACTATTTGATTCCAAAAATTTTACATTTTGGAAAGAAAGAATGGAATGCTATCTACAAGGTTGCGGGTTCGATATTTGGAACACGGTCGTCAATGGAGAATCTATTCCGATAAAAGATACACCACACACCTCCAAAGTCCTCAAGGAGCTCAATGATGAAGAGAAGAAAATCATCTCCTTAAATGGTACATCTCTTAATATTTTGTATTGTTCACTTACCATTTTGGAATATAATCATATTGTAGGAATTAAATCGGCACATGAAGTATGGAGAAAATTAGAAGAAGTATATACAAATGAAAGGAGCGACTCAAAAGCATCTACTTCTCAAAGGGATACAACAACATGGGATGAGCTTCCTACAACCTCCGACGACGATGAAAACGAACGTTGTCTTATGGGCATCGAAGAAGAAAATGATGTATGTCTTAAACCCTCTACTTCCTATGATATTGTTATACAAAATGATTATAGTGATTTGCAAAATGATTTTGATGACCTTCAAAATGAATTCCAAAGTTTACTTGTTAAGTACAAAAATCTGAAAAAGGAATTCAATGTTTTGAAAAATGATAAGGATAGTTTATTTACTTCCTATGAATCACTATCATGTGCTCACACCACCACTCTTGATAAGGTTAGAATCCTTGAAAAAGAAAATAGTACTCTTGTCGAGGATATTAATTGTATGAAAAAGGATTTATTAAAATCCAACTTGAGTACCAATAAAATGTGCAATGTTGTGAATATTCATGATTGTGATAAAATGAAACAATGACTTGATCTTGAGCCTAATGTTGTCCATCATATGAAAAAGAATCGAGCTCCTATGCATGTTAATGCTATTACTTGCTTTTATTGCGGTAAAAAGGGTCACACGGTTAATACTTGTCGGGCTAGAAATAGCTCTAATTATTGTTGGAGACCTAAAAGTCTCAGAGCTAATCCCAAAGGACCCAAACACTTGAGGGTACCACAAAACGATGTCATATTAGGTACCCGGCGGAATAATATTCAAGGAAAATTCATGCCGCCAAGGAGACATCAAATGAACGTCTCATTTGATCAAAGGAGAAAACATCACCACAATAAATTTCCAAGAAAAAGACACTTTCAAAAATGGGAAGGCCACAATGCTTGGAGATGGAGCAATTGGAGAAGCTATCATCTACAAGATGATTTTCAAAGAGGAAGATACCATCAACAACGGGAAAGACATAACCCATGGAAATGGCGTAATTAGTAAACCGTATCTCCTTATTTAAATATGCATTTTATTTTATTATTATGCATGCTTGCAATTGTGCCTAATTTTTCAAAATGAGTTTTCAAAAATTTATTTTTGAAATTAAGGTCTTCTATATATTTGTGTGCTTTTAAAAATTTTTGAAAAAGAAGACCTTGTATGATGTTTTTAAAACTCTTGTGTATTTATAATGATTTGTATGTTCATCATCTCTTATGGACTAATTGTTCATAATATACTTATGATATCTTTTATTGCTTTAACCTACACTTCTATTGCTATGTTTTTTGGGCAATATTTATTTTAAGAATTGTGTAGGATTTATATATCTTCGTCAATGGTTATCTACTCATTATTTGACAAGAGAGACATAAACTATCGAGATACACTCATCATTGTTATTCATCTTATAGACTCGATATATTTTTGTCATATGTCTATGTGCTTGCTTTTCTAGAAATTTCAAAGTATTTCATACAAGTGCCACTTTGAAAGGATTTTTCAATTTTTTGAAAGGCACTATTCGATAAAGCTTATTTTATCCGAGACTTGTAAAGGATTATATTTTGTTTTGATTAAACATTTGAATTTCATCCTTCTCTCAAAAGTATGCATTTGATTGCTCATATTCATTCTTGTCAAAACTCTTGTTCAAATTTTTTTCAAATAAGGTCTCAACTATATGCTCTTGAATTTTCATATTTCAAAAGAGACCTTATATAGCTTCCTATAAGCTTATTTGAACTTATATGTTTTATGTAACTCTTGATGATTTGTTTGAAAGCATAGTATGTGTTACTTGTTATTGTATCTCTATTATTCGATATTATTATGCTCGTGTGTAAGATATTTTGTTAAGATTTTGCGAGAAATTTTTTGATATCTTGGAACAAGTTTGATGACCAAGGGGAGGTTAGTAGCTCAAAGGTAATGTCAAGAAGAAGGTATTGATTTTGATGGAGCATTTGCTCCCGTAATATGTTTTTGTAGCTATTCGCATTCTACTTGCCCATTCTTGTTTTTAAGAAAATTTCAATCTTTACCAAATGGATGTTAAATTCAATTTTCTAAAATGGTTTTATTCAAGTAGAAGTCTATGAAAAATAACCGGGGTTTGAAAATTTTTTCTAGGCCAAATGATTTTTATAAAAGGCCTTGTATGTTTAAAACAAGCACCCCGTGTATGGTTTGATAGACTTAGCTATTTTTTTGTGCAAAATGGTTTTACAAGAGGTAAAGTTTATACTACTCTCTTTGTTTTTGAAAAAGGGCAAGATTGTTTACTTGTACAAATTTATGATATCATTTATAGTGCTACTAATGAAGTTTTGTACAAGATATTTTCGAAGTTGTTGCAAGGTAAAATTCAAGATGATCATGATGGGGGAGCTCAATTTCTTCATTGAAATTCAAGTTCAACAATTCCAAGAAGGTGGTTATATTCCACACTCAAAGTATACAAAAGAAGAAGTGAGGCATTGAAGAAGAAAGAACCATCTCAACCTCTATGACTACCATGTAAAGATTGACAAAGGTTGAGGAAGGCATATCGGTTGACAAACAAATTTGAGGTATGTTCATTTACTTTTATTATTCCCATAGACTCGGCATTCCATATGCCTTACGTCTATATGCTGGACTTCAAAAACTATCCCAACGAATCTCATTAAAGTACCGTTAAAAGAAATTTTCAAATATTTGAAAGGCACTACTTCTTATAGCTTGTTTATCCAAAGTTTTAAAACGTTCTTATTTTCGGGATAACAAGCCCGGTGATAATAATTTTTCAAAATATGGTTCGTCATAATCGAACTAAACATATTGAGATTCGATATCTTTTTCTAAGGGATTGCATGTTTAACAAAAACTTGAGATGTGTTTAATTAGTCTCAAGGATAACTCACGGACTTTTTATTCGTTCACCGCCGAGTATTTTACTCCATTTCGAGCTTGATTATGACATAACGTATATTGAATGAGGTCTACATTTGCATTTTGCACGTTTTTAAAACTTAGGGGCGAAAATTTGTATTTTTGGACAAAATTTTAGATTTTCAAAACAGGATTGAAACATGGTTGCCAGGGCTTGGATGGTCGCCCAACGCTGATTTTTGGTTAAAATCGTCTATGTTCTTATATTTTGCTACTTTGGTGTTTTTCTTCTCTATTTCGACCCCTTTGTCATTTGCACACACAATTCACTCCAAATGTATTTTGTTGCATAATTTACATATTTTGGGGATTATCTAGCTCGTTTATCATCATTGTTATTCATCCTCACCGATTAAATGGTAAGAATTCTACTTCCTTATCTCAATTGGGTTGAACCCTTGAGAACTTGGCTTTTATGTATATTTCTTGATGCAATTCTTATATATTTGTGTTGAGCATGATGATTGTTGATGAATAATATATATAAAATTGCGTTTGGTGATGAAAAACTTGGCTTGATTACATTTACAAGGGTTATATATATCTTTTTTAATTTTTGACGCCCGCCAAGTGTTCGATAATATGTTTCAATGAAAAATTCATCACCTACATGATTCTCTCATTTTCAAATGTCTTATATATTTATAGAGATCATGTTTTGCTACTCAAATTAGCTTTCATTAGCTTCTACAAGTCGTATGATCGACTTTTCCCTCCTATTTGGTCTATAAGCTTCAATGATAGCTCGATACATCCGTTTAGTTGCGATCTTTGATATGATTATATGATGTTTTTATCGTGCTAACATTCTTTTTGATGATTCCAAAGAGGAGAAACTGGTTATAAGATTATTAGCTCAAAGAAGCTAAAATAAGCTCGAGAAAGAAGCTATAAGTTGTGGCTATTAAAAGCCATAAGTTGTGGATTATACTTAGTCCATTTGATGTATTATGGACTCATATTCATGTAAATGATGTTTTGTTGACAGGGGGAGCTTATAAGCTCTTGATACTTAAGTTCAAGTTGTAAAAGCTGAGTTTTTAGCTTTTGGTTGATTGCTTCTATATTACTCTTGTTGTGCATATTGATAGGGGGAGCTCTTGCTATATATGTTTAATATCTCTACTCCCATCCTTGTGATTATATTGCGTGGAATGTTGTCGCTCACAACGGATAGTTCTTTTTTAACCTGCAAAATTGTTTTGGTTTCAAAATCGACCTTGTTAAATTGTTTTGGTTTATAATCATCAAAAAAGGGGAGATTGTTTGATAAATGGTTTTATCATGATTTTGATGATTTTGTTTTTATACCAAACCAATGGTTTTAAAGGTTGTCCAAATACTCCTAAATGTTTTTAAATGGTTTTAATATTTTCCGGAGTATTTCTTCAAGTTTTATTTTAGATATAATTGGACAACACTTTTAATGATTTTGTGTTAATGTGTTTTTACATCAAAGCAATGTTTCTAAATGTTGTCCTAATACCCAGATCGGTCTAAAATGTTTTTACTATTTTTTTGGAGTATTTCTTGAAGTTCATTTTAAACACAAATTGGACAACTCCTCTGTTTTGAGGTCAACTGGTCGCCCTGTAGGCAACCCGTACCTGAAAGTTGTGCAAAACAAAAAACTTCATGTTTGCAGAAAATGGTGAGGGTGACCGGTATCGTCGACCGGTCGACCTATAGGGCGATCGGTACCTGAAGGTTGGTTCAAACTTGCAAACTTCTCTGTATTGGTTTTTTTAAGAGGGCAACCGGTTGGACCCTAGGGTGACCGGTCGAACCCTCCTTCGACCGGTCCCCCTATGTAAAATTATGTTTTTTTTTCAAACGTCTATTTCTGCGCGACCGGTCGCCCTATGGTTTGACAACAAAATTCTAACTGTTGTGCAGCAGACAACTTTTCCCTAAATTGTGGGATTGATTTCTAACAGTTATAATCTTGATTTTAATTGCAATTTTTTTGTTAATATCAGATTCCAAGAGGAGCCTATCAATGATAAATCATCTCCTATAAATAGAGGAAGATTTGAAGCACAACAATAAGAGAGAATACAACAACACAACAAGATACATTCAAAGCAAACACTTGTTCTTCATTGTCTTTATTCTTGTTGTAATTTGTCTAGCTTATCACTTTCACATCTTGAGGTCTAGGCTTATGTCTTGATTACACTTGCACTCAAATTTGTATCATTCATTATCGAGTTGTAATCTTGAATTTGAGTTATCATTCAACACAAGATATCCTTGTGAGTGTTCTTGTGGTAAGAACACACTTGGATGATCTAGGTGATAGGTGCAAGAAGATTGTGGTGATCTTCTTATTGAGGTGTTGAAGAATTTGGTATTCTTCAAGGTTGAAGATTGTGGTAATCTTCACAAGGTGCCGTTGGAGATTGTGGTAATATTCAAGAGAGATTGTGGTAATCTCAAAGGTGGCGTTGTAGAAGAGTGCGGTGCTCTTCAAGGTGATGTTGTAAGGTGTTGTATTAATTTTGGTAATTAATAAAATTCTTTTTCTTTTTGAAATCCAACCAGAGATATCTTTGGGGTGGTAGAGGATTAGGCCCTAGGTGGGTTGAATCTCTATAAATCGACGTGTGTTGTTTACTTCTCTTTTACCTTTATTATTGTCTTGGCTTGTTTTGTTCGAAAAAGAGGGCGAAATCGAAAAGATGGAGATAATCTATTCACCTCCCCCTCTAGATTATCGTAGCCGCTTGGACTTACAAATATTGCACCACAATTTTTACCAATCATCTAATAATATATCTCAACTTTTTGTGTAGATTTTTTCATAACTGAATTACAATTTTTTCTTCAAGTTTTACTAGTATCTAATAATCATCTAATATTATAGAACTTGTATGATTCTTATTATGTGGTATGTTTTTTGAATATTAGCAGTATAAATATTTACATTTTTTGCTAAAAACTAATCAATAACCATTTGAGGATAAAGAAATTTGCAACATATAATACGGCCCTTTTGCGAGTTTGACACTCAATTTTTTCTTGGAAACTCAATAAACTTCACCGTAGTTGTTGTTAACATCTTGAAAATATTTGAACTTGATTTCTAAATGAGTTTGAGAGATACATGAGAAGAAGCTAATTACTTGTATGTCTGAGATTTAGAATACTTCCGGAAAATTAAAATAAATTATTATTATGATGAAAATGGATAAAATAAGTTTATTTATAGATTATCGTGTATCCAAAAATTAAATTATTGGTTCTAGAATAAAGACAAATGGCATCTTAATTTCCAACTACACAATATATTTTTTCCCAAAATTCTTATGTATTTCTTTAATTTTTCTTTTTGCATTGTTAGTTAATTACGCTTGCTTCCATCTAAATAATCTGAAACTTATCAATCAACTAAAAAAATTATGACTTTTGAAGTTTTTATAAAATTAAGGAGAGGAATTCTTTGTATTGCAGTAAATAATAACTATAATAAAATTTAGAATTTTGGTTTGGGTTGTTGTCCCTTGTTTTACACCAAATATTCTGTCCTTCTATCATCGTCCGTATAAATTGTTTAAAGAATTTAGAATTTGTATGATTTTTATTTCAATGGGATCTTTTTGAATGTTATCTATATATAGATACTTCTTTTTGACAAGTATTTGTATACAGATACTTATATTTTTATTAATTAATATATTTATCATTCATCATGTGGGGATAAGTTGTAGTTGCAACTTATAGTATGTCCTTTCAAATAATTTTATTCAATTATTTATTTGTGATCTATTATTGTCTACAAGAATATGCTTAAGGAATATTGTTTACTTATATATGTTATGTACATATATTTTTTCCAAAGTACTTAGCATATTCTTTTTAATTAAACAGTAATTCGTCAACTATCATTGTCTCATGTAGTCAATATGCTTAGGGTTGGTGATTTAAAAATATATAGGTATAAATATTGATAATGATACATTTGTTCTTATTTAGTTGTTGTCCTATGGTGTATACCAATCATCTTACCACTTCAACCTACCAAAAGCTATTTAAATAGTAAAGATTTATTTATTTAACTTTGTCTACTAGTCTCGTTGCTACGAATTCAACAAATTTAGAACTTGCATGATTTTTGTTATTAGACGAATATTTTTTTTACATTACTACATAGATATCTACATATTTCACTAAAAATTTATAAATAATCATTTGGCGATAAAGAATTTTGCAACATGTAATATGGCCCTTTTCGAGTTCATTACTCAATTTGTTTCTTGGAAACTCAACATCTAAATTTTTTGGGATTGTAAAAACACAATATCAGGCATCTTACGATGGAGTATACCATCGAGATGTGCAACATGTGAGGAAAATGTGAAAAATCATGTAAAGTTTGGATGAAAATAAATATGCTTGGCAATTCTTGAAACATTCATCATGAAAAGAAATATTCAGAAATATACATTAAAAATTTGTTGAAAGTTATACAATTAAAAGTACACAATTGAAGAAAGAATATCACCTTCATATCGGGACTGTTGAAAAAGTTGTTATCCAGTGATAAAATTATCCTATGGGAACTTGTTCATCAAGATCAAGTTTAACAAAATCAGATGGCAATAGTTTCATGCTCTCTTGGTCAATCTTGTTTTTCAGCAAGAGTTAGTTATGTCTCTTAGACATATATACAGAGTAATTGAATGAAAAATAGTAAAGCATGTACAAGGTATGGATAGTTACCATTTTTTTACAAAAACACCCTATCGAATCATTGATAAAGATCAAAAACTAGATTAGAATGATATTTGAGCTCACTGTAAACTTATATTCTATAGTATCAACAAAGCGAGAAAAATAATTAAATTGCGAGATTACATGAACATTTTTAAGGTTGGATTTTTTTTTGAAATTAAATAATAATTAAGAATTCAGAACATAATACTTGTATCACCCCAGGTAAGAATCAAGAATCATATGTTTTAACCCGTCATATGGTGTCCTAGTGAAATAGAGTGGCTTTCTGAATTTTGGCCTTGGTCCTTGGACATGTACGAAACTGGTGGGGCTTATCATATGGTTTTTGGAGAAAAGAGAAAATAGTCTTTTGTACAATTAGCGACCTAAATTATTATTCTTTTTTTCATCTAACTACCTCTATTCTAAGAATTTTGCAACTAATTAACCACATCCGGCCAACCACACTAGAATATTCCAAGTATATTACAACATGATAAAATTTAATGATATGCACCACAATATTTATCAATCATCTAATTATATATATATATATATATATCTAAACGTTGTGAGTAAATGTTTTGATAATTGAATATCAAGAAATATAATTTAATTACAATATTTTTCCTTTTGGTTTTGCAGAGGGTACAATATATTTGTGAACAAAAAATACGGGATATGTATGTGCCATATGATGTATGTATTTTGTTATGAAAATGATAATTTCATCATGTTAAATGGATTTTGACAAAGGACATATATCAAATTTCATTGCTTTCAAAAAAGAACACTTAAGAAAACCACAAAAAAAGAGCATTACATATGATTCATGCTCTGCATTCACAAACATACAACTTATGATTAAGTTGTACTTATTAACATAGTCTATCAACAATAACATTAGTACATATGAATGCATATTATTACACAACATGGATTGATAAGTTATCAATCCAGGTGACAATGTCTATGATAACCTTCGCAGTAGCCACAACCTACATCATGACAGACGGTGTCCTCAGTACAAGCAATATCTTTACATGCGACTTGGAGTAGCTTTCTTGACGATAATATAGTCGTTCCTGCAGCTTCTACCACTGCAACCGCTGCAACGTGTGTACAACATCATATATATATATATATATATATATATATATTTAATCATCTTTTCCTGACTACAAAATTTATAAACATGTGTTTGTGTATGTGTGATAAAGAGAAGAAGAGATGAGTTACCAAGCAAAAGCAAAACAAAGAAACCCAGCTTATTAACTTTTGATGATTGAATAGTTCTCTCCATCTTCTTTCGAGATTCTATTTAATTTTTATGTTATAGAGTATTGGATTTAATGAAGTATGTGTCATATTTACAGAAAAAAGTTAGTTTTAATTATTTTCCATTTTATTGGTCACATGAATACTAATTAATTTGTATTAATTAATGTAACATACAAGGCGTAACAAAGATATGATTTGCATTAATAATTTATACTAACTTGGTGAACTGATATCCTAATGGAAGGCATGTTGGTTGGGCCAAAACAAAAGGTGAATGGCAAAAGCATATAATGAAATGAAAAAAGAAAAAAATGAAGAAATAAAGAAAGAAAGAGTAGACCACAAATACAAATATTGTAAATTGGAGTTTCATTGTAATCGTATATAAATAATGAAATTATGATATCGAAATATTTTCTTAGGTTAATTAGAACTCAAATACCAGGAAAACTTTGAGAACATTAATATTTTTTTTGAAAAGTTCTTCATTCTCAAATTTTTAGGATAAACTCTTCCATATTGTTTAATCTTCCATCTTCTAAATCTATTATTTTAGACTTTATCAATTCATATATATTTTGTCAAAGGTGCGAGAGATATCTTTCAATGAAGATATCCCGACGTGGACACCAAGTTGCTTGTGAATAGGCCAAGTAATGAAAGAATTTTTTTTTTTTGTTGGAGACCTTTTTCTTGAATATTTTGGATAGTTTAGGATTCCTTATATTACACGTGTTAATGTAATTAAAATTCATGTTATTGAAAACTTATCCAAACCAATAGATGTATCAACCTAGGAGTTATTATTTGTATAGGACTGAGAATTTTACGTGTTATATATTTTACGCCTTTTAGAAGAGAGAATGAGTACAGATCGTCTGATATACATGAGAAAAGTGTTCTGGATGCTTTTTGTTATTTTTCCAGGAAGTTATTAATGTGAGTTTTCTTCAAGAAAAGCGGGAGTATAATTATTGAGAATAACATTCCAAGCTTGTTTTGTAGACAAGCAGATACATTCTTCGGGACCAAAAAGGTGAATCTTTTGAAGGAGACATTCTGTTGTTTGGAGGTGTCCATTAGTGAAGGGAGTTCATCGAAGCAGATTACCAGAAGAATAATTTGGCCAAACATAAGGAGGATTCAAGAACGGCAAAAATTCAAAGAGGGTGTCTATAATTGTTTATGTCAAATTATTGTACTTTGTAACATTTATTATTAGTGGAATTATTTTTTCTCTGTGTGTGTCATCGTGGAGTTGGATTAGTTAATTCAAACCATGTTAATATTATTATGTTATTTAATATCCATTGTGCACAATTACTCGACAAAATCTAATAATTTGGTACCAAATTATAACTAATCTCATTTCTGGTATTTCTAGCAATGAATCTTCTTGCAAAAGGATCATAATACATATTGCAAAACTTTATTCCTTCAATCATTTTAATTAAATATTTTTTGTCGACTACTATTGTCCACAAGAATATGCTCGAGGATTGTTATTTTATAAAAGAACTTATCTATATAAACAAACATGTTTTTTAATGTACTTATCAATATTCATTGTGATCAAATAATTATTTGCAAAAATATGCATAATTGAGGATTATTGTTTACTTATACATACATATATACATTTTTACAAAATTCTAATCTATAATCATTTTAATTGGATAATTATTTGTCAACTATCATTGTCCTTTGTGAATAATATACTTGGGGGTTGTTGGTTTTACAAAAAAAAAATATTACATTTATTGATAATAATATATTTGTTTCTTATTTTAATCGTTGTCCTATGGTGTACACCAATCATCGTGTCCCTTCAACCTGCCAAAAGCTATTTAAATAGAACAGTTTTATCCATTGCCATTGTCTGTATGAATGGCTCAAAGAATTAATAACTTGAATGATTTATATTTTAATGGTATATTTTAAAGTGTTATCTATATATAAAGATATTTATATTTTGTTTTACAAAATAATAAATGATAATCATTTGGGGATAAGAATAATTCAAGTGGCATTATGAGCTTTTTGCGAGTTTGGTAAGTGATTTTCTTCCTTGATAACTCAACATCTAAATTTTGTGCGATTGTAAGAATGGAATCTTAGGTATCCTTACGGTGGAATATGCCGTTGAGATGTCATATATTTCATAAAATACTAATATGATATACAAAATAGTAATATACTAATTTGCAAATTATTATCCTAATGGAAGGTATGCCTCTTTGGGGAAAAAATTAAATAACGAAAGCACATATTTGTCCCTCTAAGAACCACAGAAGATAATGAAAAATGAAAAAAAAACAAATCTAGAAAGATATACCATAAATATGAATATTGTGCCGAAGAATTTAATTCTAACTATATAAAAATAACAAAATTATGATTTTGAATATTTTTTTCTCTAGGTTAATGAGACTCAAATAGAGGATAGTTTCGACAACATTGAATTTGTTCGAAAAAAAATCTTCGTTTTTAAATTTTTCTTGATAAACTTCCCCATTTGGTTTGCATTTCAATCTCATGACCAGTATTTCTAGTATGGAATATACATTTATTATATTTTTTTGTAAATATGAAAAAATATTACGATTATTTATATCTTTTCAAATAATTTTGAACTATGGTGCATGTTTTCCAAGATTAAAAGACTTGAAATAGATTTAGAAGAGTTTATACACCAATCATCATGTCCTTCTACATGCCAAATGTCGTTTATATAAAACAAATATTCATTTAATTTTGTGAACTATCATCTCTGTACAAATTGTTCAAAGAATTTAGAACTTGTATGATTTCTATTCAAAGTGGAATCATTTTAATGTTATCTATGTATAATTACTTACATTTTTCTTTAAGTATTTATCAGCAATCATCAAAGGATAAATTAATTTGCAACTTATAGTATGTCTTTTTAAAAAATCATTTTGTTCAAATGATTGTTTGTAACCTATTGTTGTCTATAAGAATATGCTCAAGGAATATTGTTTACTTATATATTATACACATATATTATTTTTCAAAGTACTTACCATATTCTTTAAAATTAAATAATAATTTGTCAACTACAATTGTCTCATGTAGATAATATGCTTGGGGATGTTGATTTAGACAAAATTATATACTGATAGTGATACATTTGTTATTATTTAGTTATTGTCCTATGGTGTCACCAATCATCTTGCCCCCATCAACCTGCCAAAAGCTATTCAAATAGGATAATTTTTGTACTGGTACCCCAAGTATACATATTTTTTTTGCTTTTGATACTTCATGTTCCCATCTCATCAAAGTTAGTCATCAACGTCACCTTTTTAAGTCAATTTAAGTACTGGCCGTTAATTGACCGTTAAATATAACCGGATAACCTGCAATAGCAAGTTAAAATGGGTAAAAATAGTGTCATTTACGTTTTTGGCCTCATTTTGACTTTTGCCTTCATTTCTAACTTCTAAGATAAGTTAGAAACTCAATTTTTGTATCTTCATTTTGAGAACTCCAATCTTCTTCAAATTAATCCATATTGTAGTTGATGAATTGATAGTCAACTTTGAGAAATCGACCTCAATTTGGGCGAATTTCCGAATGGAAGCCCTAGAGAAATTCCATCACTTCTTTGGCCCCGTATGAAATTGAGTTGGGGAACACTTACCAATGATGAGGCAACCACAATAGTGTTACTGGTCGCGGGCAATGACACCGCAAATTCGTCAGCAATTCTACGAGGTTGTGCACTCAAGATCTCGCGTTCGGCGTTATTTTCCTTGATTTTTTCCAGTCAAATTGATGGTGGGCAATGGGCATTCGAAATTGTATGAGTTCTTAGGCACTTGTACGAGGTCTGTGCACTGTACGAGTTGGATTAGTTTCCTTATGGCTTGTTTATGTGTGTGTGTGTTTTTTTTTGAGTGTTTATTGTTTATGGTTTTTTAAGATAACTAAAGTTCAATTTAATTACACTTTTTAATTGAATTGGTTTATGGGAAAATTAAATCGCTTTGCCTTATGCCTGTTTATATGTTTCGGTCCCAAGCCCGGATAAAGGAGGAGTTGCATTGGGTTGACAGCTAGCGTAAAACTCTTGTCATTCCCTTATGGTATGGATCATATTAGACATCGTGATAGGGCTAAGATGCTCTCCGTAAGGAGTGCGCTAATCTCCGATTGTGGTGTCTTTGTAAGGACCACTACACCTCCATAAGAGCTTGGGTGTAGTAAAAAAATAGACAAGAGCCCTCACACACTAAAAAGAGGAACATAGATGATATCAAGAAAATAAAGAAGTATAGAATTGGCGGTTGGAATATAGGTACTTTGACAGGTAAAACTATAGAGCTAGTAGATATTATGAAAAGGAGAAACATAGATATTATGTGTATCCAAGAGACTAAATGGGTAGGCGAGAAAGCTAAGACACTAGATACTACAGGTTATAAACTTTGGTGTAGTGGAAAGGATAGAACTAGGTTTGGGGTGGATATCATTGTAGATCCTCTCTTCATAGATCAAGTAGTATTAGGAGTAACTAGAAAAGGCGATAGAAATATAGCTCTTAAAATTGTTGTAGGTAATGAAGTTATAAATATTGTTAGTGCATATGTACCTCAAGTCGTTCTACTAAGACTAAATTTTGGGAAGATTTGGAAACTCTAATGCAATCAATCCCTCAAAATGAAAAAGGCATCATATGTGGGGACTTAAATGGACATTTGGGGAAGGATAATGAAGATTATGAAAGCGTCCATGGCGGATATAGTTTTAGCTCGTGTAACAATGAGGGTAGAACCATCGTAGACTTCGCAGTTGCTTATGATTTTATTATAGGTAATACCTTTTTTAAAAAAAGAGTCGAACATTTAATTACATTTAAAAGTGGTCTTAACAAATCACAAATTGACTACTTCCTAACCAGAAAAAGTGATAGAAAAATATGCAAAGATTGCAAAGTAATACCTGGAGAAAGCCTCACCACCCAACATAGACTACTAGTTTTGGATATAAAACTTATTAACATACACTTAAAGAGAAAGAAAACTAACATACCGAGAATTAACTGATAGAACTTAAATAATAAAGAAAAAAGAGATAGCTTTGTCAAATTTCTAGTAGAAACCATTGATTGGAAAGTGGAAGACAAAATCGATGGTACATGGAACTATGTAACTACTCAAATGAAAATGATCGAAAAAGAAACATTAGAGGTATCAAATGGCAATAAATGGAATAAAGAGTCATGGTAATCGAGAATCCAAGAGAAAAATTATAAATTTAATTACGGGGCTTTCTATTATTTTCAATTCAAAACCGAATTATTTCAAGTTCAATTACGATACAATTAAGCCTACTTTCGAGTTCATTTGTGGCCCAAATCACAAACTCATTTCAATACTTACTATATAGATAACTATTTCCTATTTGGATATTACTAAAACTAGCAACTTTCCTTAATAGGTAAGAAATCTCTCTCTCCCTCACTCGACCTTTCTCGGCAAGCTTTCGATCGCGCCGCCGCCTGCCGCCCGCCATCGACAGTGGAAATTAACAACTCATACCTTATTCAAACCCATTCATCGCCCTCGTTCCAAATCCGAAGTCGGAATTTCGATTTGAATCCCCGTTCACCGGCTAATCGCCAATAAAGTTAAAATTTCGAAATCTTTGACTCTAGATCTACGGAGATCCAACCGTTGGATATTCACAAACCTTATATCGTTAGAAAGCCCATTCTATTAGGTTTCTAACGCCACCTACCAATCTCATATCGGAGCTTTAGATCACCGGCAAATCGCCAAGGACGTCTCTGAAAAATGTTTCGCAAAGTCACCGGTGCCGCCATCTTTGATCGCTGATTCTCGGCGATCCACTGGATCAAAATTGATGAGCCATATGTCGTTCTCTTCATCTTTTTACGGGCTTCAAAACCCACCAATCAATTTCATAATTCAAGTTTGTTTCTGTCGTGAATCGAGGTCGGAAGCCTTTCGAAATTTTAATTTTTTGCCATTTTTCATCCATTTCTCGACTTGCTCTTTGCTCTCTCTCCGTTCACGTCGCAGGAGGCCACCAAGTCAGGTGTAGGAGGCATCTAAGGGTTGGGTTGAGGTGGTGGTACGTGGCGGCGACGCACGGAGCGTTGCCGCTGTGAGCGTGTGTATGCGCGTGAGTTGTGTGTGCGTGTATTTTCCGGCCAAAAGTGGTCGGAGATGGTTAAGGGTTGGATGAGAGAGGTCCCTGTAGCGAGAGCTTCTGGTTTGGGGAGGCGTCGGAGGTCGAGGATGGTGGCAAATGGTGGTGGAGATGTGGAAGAGTGAAAGTTGGAAGTATTGGGAGACTAAATGTAATTTGAAATTCTTTTGGACTTGCTTGCAATTTTCGAAAACTTCAGTTTGACCCCCTTCAAGTTTTAGTTTAGTACTCCCATATCAATTTTCAGATTATTATAATTTTTCCCCAACTCAAGTCTTAGAGTTCTGCAAATTGATCCCTAACCTTTTTAATTAAAATTCCTTAAGTCCCGACTTTCTTATTTTCAACCCGATAGGGTCAAACGAACTCCGATTGAGCTCAAATTTGAACCATAGTCTCGTTACAGCCTTCTCATACGCAAGGTCTATTCAAAATCACAATATTGCCCTTAAATCTTCCAATTTCAAGAAAACAAGACCCGAACATCCTTACTGTTCTGTTTCGCTCTTAATTTCTTCATTTCACATCCAAATGCCCACAAATTTTAAGGATAGGTTTATATAGCATATTTAAATTATTATATATTATTATATTTCCATTTCAGGCTTCTAAGAAATATTATGCTATTTTGTGTAGGAGACGAGATTGAGCCCGGTAACTAGACTTGCATCCTGCACAGTCATTTTGCACATCACAAAGGTGGGGTTACTTTTACACTTAACTGTGTAATATTTGCTATTCAAATGCAAGTTGACTATTTAATTAATCATGATTAGTATGTTTTGCATGAATCACATGTTGCAATTGTACCGTACATGTTACATATTCATGTGTTGTGGTGACGATCACTTCACATTATGAGCTCGTACATAATACAAAGTTACGGTCTGTCCGTACAAATACCACGTATGATGCATCTCTGCTAGTTGTAATTAATTACGCAGTCGCTTAAGTGTACCCCACTGAGTGTATTTTCATAGCACTCACCCCATATCATATTTTTCTGATTGAGGCAAAGTATGACACGTAGACTTGGGCATGATGAAATACTTTTGTAGTCCTAAAGTCCCTATTCCCCTCTTAAACTTTAAACTGATAAACTGAAGTTTGTAAATAAGTTTTCCTTTGTTTATTGTTGAGATGAGATGTGACTCATCTACTTATATAATGCTTCCGCTGTATTTTCTGAATTGGGCTAACCCGCTTTGTGAGCGTGGTTATTGATGTTGATTATTTGAAATGCTCATGTCCATATCAAAAGTTATTTAAACTTTGGTACACATTAATGTAGCATTCCATAAGCCCAAAAATACATATTTCAAAATTAGGCGCTACATAGGTGGTATCGGAAGCAAGATTTTCGGATTATACTATGTAAAATGATTTTATAGGTGTCGAGTTGAGTCTTGTGTTGAAGTTTAATCTTAGGGACAATTGTTTTTGGAAACTTCATGCCCCAAGTTGAAGTGAAATGCTAAGTCTAAAGACATACGCATGATTTCTTCATGATGGTTTACATGATTCATGAATACAAGACATGTTACATGATCAATGCTATGTTGGAGCCGTGCCTCCCATATTATACATGATATGAATGCTATGTCATATGAACAGTTTCAACATGATTACCTTTTTCCCCAAATTGCTGTTCAGGATATGATTTATGCAAACTGCATGTTACATGAAAGCTTATTTCATGAAATGAATTTTCATATTGTCATGCACTTCATGATTTTGACAAAGTCTTTGATCACCTGAACTTTGAGTTGGATTGGACTTTTTAGGCATACTGTTATTGTGTACATATACTTATGTGCCTTAAATAATTCGATGTAAGTTCATGATTATTTGGAACAATGAATAGTATTATTTTAGTCTATAACCGTTGATTCTAGATATATTTTAGTTGTTGGAATTTTAGAATGGCCCGACGTGGTTGTTGTAATCAAGAGCAACCGCCAGCTGAGGCTTCACCTGCCCCACATGCTCCAGAGATGGCTAATCCTGGCGAAGATTTGATTACTATGTTGCATGGGTTGGCACACCATTTCACCACTTCTCAAAATCAACAACCACAACCCCAAATCCATGTGATACTTTGACTCAAGTGGTAGAGCAATTTCGTCAATTCAACCCAAATGTTTTTAATGGAAGAGAAAAACCTGTAGTTGTCGAGGAGTGGCTTCGTGCTTTAGAGCGTATATTCACTCACATTGCCTGCACTAATGCTCAGAAGGTTTCTTGTGCAATCTTTCATATGACTGAAGATGCCGACCATTGGTGGGAATCGTATTGTAGGACTCACACTCAACAACAGATTGGGGCTCTGACTTGGCAAGAATTTAAGGATGTGGTTATGCAAAATTACTTGCCATTATATTACAATGAAAAGAAAAGATGGGAATTCATACACTTGAAACAAGGATTAATGACGGTCATTGAGTATGAGAGGAATTTAACCGATTATCTAGTACGCTACTAGTTTGGTGAGCACGGAATATGATAAGGCTAGATGCTTTGAACAAGGGTTATGCACTGAGATCAACAGTATCTTGGCAGCAACAAAGACTACCACGTATGCAGACACTGTTGAAAGGGCTTTGGAAATTGCAACCCGACTGAATTTAGATTTTGGAAACAAAGGCTCAAATAGTAATTGAGAAAAGGAAATAGGACAATACTAATCACGTAAAAGCTAATATCAGCCCACGTAACAAGCAAGCAAGAACTAGTGAATATCTTTGGAACAAGTACCCGGGGGGATTAACCTCGGTGCCCAGTGTTGGAAGAATCAAGCCACACTATCCAAAATTGTCCATAAGCAAAGATTCCAAGAGAAGGTAATAAAGGGAAACAAAAGGTGGAATAGCACGAGTCTTTGCTATGACTCAAGAGAAGCGACCAGGGGACCCACACTATGACGGTATGTTGACTATATCTAAGCTACCTGCTCTCGTTTTATTTGACATTGGGGCTACGCATTCCTTTATTTCTACTAAGTTATTTAGAAAGTTGGGATGTGATAGTGTCAAAATAGATGATGTATTGGAAGTTAGGATACCATCTGGACAGATGATCAATACTGACCAAGTGTGTCGGGGAGTGGAAATAGGAATTGAAGATAGGAATCTATTTGTCGATTTACATGTGATAAATATGACGGATTTTAATGTGATTTTGGGAATGGATTGGCTTAGAGTGAATCGTGCAATAATTTGGTGCCACGAGCTGGAAGTGGAATTCCCGAGTTGTGATGGAAAAGAATTCATTTTTCATGGGAAAAAAATTAGATCTATACCCCTAATAATATCAGCTATGAAGGCCATGAAAACATTGAGAAAGAATAAATGTGAGGCTTACTTGGTAAATGTAATGAGCACTGAATTGAAAGAAGTAACAATGGATGAAGTGCCAATTGTACGAGAATACAAAGATGTTTTCCTAAAGATTTACCGGCATTCCACCAGATAGACAAGTGGGATTTGCAATAGACCTAGTGCCTGGAGCGGGACCGAGATCAAAAGCACCATATAGAATGGCGGCAAAATAATTGCAAGAACTAAAAGTGCGTTACAACAATTGTTGGATAAGAAATTTATTCGACCTAGTGTATCGCCATGGGGTACACCGGTGTTATTTGTAAAGAAGAAGGATGGGTCATTCAGGATGTGTATAGATTACGAGAACTAAACAAGCTTACAATCCGAATAAGTACCCATTGCCGAGGATTGAGGATTTGATTGACAAGTTGAAGGGTGCGGTGTGTTTTCTAAAATTGACTTAAGATCTGTATATCATCAAGTGAAAGTTAAGGAAAATGACATACCCAAAATTGCCTTCAGAACTCGGTATGGTCACTATGAGTTTGTAGTGATGCCTTTTGGACTTAGCAACGCACCTGCCGTGTTTATGGATTTAATGAACAGAGTATTTCATCCTTACTTGGACAACTTTGTGATCGTGTTTATAGATGATATTTTGATATATTCACGGAACAAGAAGTAACATGAAGAGCATTTGAGAATTGTGTTGGAAACATTACGTAAAGAACGACTATATGCTAAATTTAAGAAGTGCGAATTCTGGATGGAACACGTGGTGTTTCTTGGACACATCGTCTCAGCTCGAGGGATCGAGGTTTACCCAGTCAAGGTAGAATCTGTAAGAAATTGGAAGACACCCACTAATGTGAATGAAGTACGAAGTTTTCTTGGTTTGGTGGGTTATTATAGGATATTTATCGAGGGATTCTCGAAGATCGCATTACCTTTGACACAACTAACTCGCAAAAGTGTGAAGTTTCAATGGTCCGAAAAATGCAAGAAAAGCTTCCAAGAACTAAAGGAGAGGTTAATCACTGCTCCTGTTTTGATAATACCAGACGGATCAGAAGACTTAGTCATCTACAGTGATGCGTCCAAGCAAGGATTAGGATGTGTTCTAATGCAACACAATAAAGTGGTTGCCTATGCCTCCAGACAACTGAAGCCTCATGAGCAAAATTACCCGACTCATGACTTAGATTTGGCAGTGGTAGTACATGCCTTGAGGATTTGGCGACATTATCTATATGGAGCAAAATGCGAAATATATACCGATCGTAAGAGCTTGAAGTACTTCTTTCAGAGAAGGAATTGAACATGATACAAAGAAGATGGTTGGAGTTGGTCAATGATTATGATTGTACAATTTTGAATCACCCTAAAAAAGTAAACATAGTGGCCAAAGCTTTGAGCAGAAAGAATGATGAAGGTTTGAATTGCATGTTGACGCGCCAAGAATAACTTATCAAAGATTTTGCGAAGCTAAGAATCGAGGTCATTGTCCCACCAAATACCACAAAGCAAAGAATAGCAAAGCAATGATAGTCCAACCTACTCTCAGGAGCAGAATAGTGAATGCTCAAAAGAATGACATGTTTCTGATGAAGTTGAGAAATCGAGCAAAAGATGCATGGGAACGTAAAAGGATTCGGCATAGCAGATGACGGATCACTAATGTTTGGGAATCGTTTATGCATGCCCAAGGATGAACAATTAAGGAGAGAAATCATGGAAGAGGCATATTGCACGCCATATCTTTCGCACATCCTGGAGGTACTCGGATGTATCAAGATCTAAGAAAGATATTTTGGTGGAGAAACATGAAGAGAAATATAGGTCGTTTGTGCGAGAGATGCATGATGTGCCAACAAGTGAAAGTTGAACATCAACGACCATCGTGGTTGTTAAAACCTCTTGAAATAATCTGAATGGAAATGGGAGCACATAACAATGGATTTTTTTGAATTGCCTAGAATCGCACGAGAAAACAAAGCTATTTGGGTCATAGTGGACTCGCACGATGAAGTCAGCACATTTCTTGCCAGTCAAGATGACATATAAGTTGAATAAATTAGCCCAAATATATCTGACAGAAATCGTAAGATTACATGGAGTCCCAGTTACAATTGTATCAGACAGAGACACGAGATTCACCTCTGAGTTTTGGCAGAGCTTGCAGAGTGCCATGGGAACTAAGCTTAGTTTGATCTTCATTACATCCAAAACAGATGGACAATCGAAAAGAATGATACAAATTCTGGAGGACATGTTAAGAGTTGTAGTGTTGGATCTAGGAAGAAGTTGGGAAGAACATTTACCGTTAGTAGAATTTGATTATAACAACAGTTATCAAGCGACGATCAAAATGGCACTATATGAAGCACTGTATGGACGTAGGTGCGGATCCCCTTTATACTGGGACGAGGTTGGAGAGAAAAGAATAATTGGACCAGATATTGTTGAGAAAACAGTGGAAAAGATTGGTCTCATCAAAAACAGAATTAGGATTGCTCAGGATCGACAGAAGTCATACGTCGATAAACGAAGAAAGGATTTGGTATTTCAAATTGGAGACAAAGTATTTCTAAAAGTAGCACCAACTAAAGGAGTAGTACATTTTGGAAAGAAAGGAAAGTTGAAACCGAGATACATTGGTCCTTACGAAATTCTTGAAAGAATTAGAGAAGTAGCCTATAAGTTAGCACTGCTGCCAGAGTTATCCGGAGTGCATGATGTGTTTCCCGTGTCGATGTTAAGAAAATATGTGTTTGATCCGAGTCATGTCGTGAATCAAGAAGCTATTCAAGTTAAAGAAGATTTGACTTATGAGGATTAGGCATGGAAAAGAGGAGGCGACATGGGAAACATAAGAAGTGATAAAGGACAAATATCCAAATCTTCCGACAATTAGTAAGTTCTGAATTTCGAGGACGAAATTTTTCGTAGTGGGGGAGGGCGTAATACCCGATATTAGAATTTGAATCTCAAAATTAGGGTAAATGTTTCGCAATTATTAAGGAATTAGATTAGTAAATTATTGGGATTTATAGCTAATTAAGATTATTATTTAAATTATATAATTCAGGTAGAAAAATTATAAATTTAATTACAGGACTTTCTATTATTTTCAATTCAAAACCGAATTATTTCAAGTCCAATTACGATACAATTAAGCCTTCTTTCAGTTCATTTCTGCTCAAATCACAAACCCATTTTAATACTTACTATATATATAACTATTTCCCTATTTGGATATTACTAAAACTGGAAACTTTTCTTATAGGTAAGAAACCTCTCTCTCCCTCACTCATCTTTCCGGCCAGCTTTCGATCGCCGGCGGCCATCGGCAGTGGAAAATAACAACTCATACTTATTCGAATCCTTTCATCGCCCTCGTTCTAAATCAAGTCGAAAATTTGATTTGGATTCTCGTTCACGCAAGCAAATCGCCAGTAAATTTAAAATTTTGAAATCTTTGACTCTAGATCTACGGAGATCCGACCGTTGGATTTTCACAAACCTTATAACCTTAGAAAGCCCATTCTATTAGGTTTCTAACGTCACCTATCATTTTCAGATCGGAGATCTAGATCACCGCAAATCACCATAGATGTCATCTTTGAAAATGTTTCGCAAACTCATCGGTGCCGCCATCTTTGACCGCCGATTCGGCGATCCACAAGACCAAAATTGATGAGCCATATACCATTCTCTTCGTCTTTTCAAGCGCTTCAAAACTCACCAATAAATTTCATGATTTGAGTTTGTTTCGCCGTGAATCGAGGTCGGAAGCCTTTCAAAATTTCTTTCATTTTTTGCCATTTTTCATCCATTTCGGACTTGCTCTTTGCTCTCTCTGTTAACGTCATCGAGGCCACCAAGTCGGTGTGGAGGCGTCTAAGGGTTAGGTTGAGGTGGTAGTACGTGGCGGCGATGCACGAGGGCACACCTGCCATTTGTGTGCGTGTGTGTGTGCGTGAGTTGTGTGTGCGTGGTTAAGGGTTGGGTGGGAGAGGTCCACGGCAAGCGAGAGCTACTGGTTCGTGTCACGCCCCAAATGCGACGCGACGTCGATCAATCACTCAAACGAGAAAATAAATCAACGAGCCTAAACCCATGATACGAAACTTCAAGTGAAAAGAGTCGAATGCGCAGAATTAAAATAAAGACAAATATAAATTACATCTTAAGGTCCGACGATATCCGCTACAACCCAATAGATTATCCGAATTTAACTTACGGTACCCAAAATAAATAAAATGAAGAAGTCCAATCAACAATAAAAGTAAAAGGAATGTCTCTCCACATCAATGGTAGGGATTCAATGTGGTAGGTTCGACGTCTTCAACGTACTTTTCATCTAAAGGTTAGAAAACAGGAGGGAATGAGACGAGAAATCTCGGTGGATGGGGTGATCGTGTGCAAGTGTGGCGATATATATAGTTAATGCGAGAAAATGGTTGTATGAAAACGCGTGAGGTATGATGCATGATTTCACACATAGCCCATTAAAGCATCGTGATAAATATATATTAAGTAATATATTTATACATTTAAGAAATAGTTCATGGTCACACAGCACGATGATTCAAGCAAGTCGGGAGGATTTGCATCGATGTGTAGCGCCAATCCCATACAAGACAATTAGTGGTTGCGATCGATATGTAGCGCCAACCCATGCATTACAAGTAGCGGTTGCATCGATGTGTAGCGCCAACCAAACGTTCCAATTAACTCCGGAATCGTGTGGATCGATAAACGATTCCTTTCGCTTCTTCCTTGTAACTCCCGTTCATGATGGTCCGAGACCTGTCACCTTATCGCTCCATAGGCAAAGACATAATCCACGTTGGAGCTAGCAAGGCTCGGATTCGTCATAATCATGATTATACCTCAATACTACGACCCGCTTCCCTTGGACAAACTCCGTCCCTCGATTTGCGGGATTAGGGCGATGGGGCAAGAGTGGAATAGCGTGAGTCGCCGGTTCCATCCCCGACGTATCCATTTCGACCGTGAGCTCAACACACCTAGTTGACTCAGGCAGAAATTAAATACACGTTCGGTAGTCAACCCAGACGAGTATATTGATTCGGGAAGCGATTCATGAAAAGTTTTCAAAATCGCGAGTGGTAATTATGGCGTTGGTGGAGTTATTTGGATAAAGATGATTATCGGGAGGATAATAAATCTTCGGTATCTTGAAAGATTAGGTGGAACATAAGTCCCGTTATAGATTCGAAATCGCAAGACGAGGAAGTCTCCCCGCGATTGGGTATTAATCGGTCAAGACGATCCGATAAGACAAGGGATTTTTGAGAAAATAAAACATTTGTAATTCATTATTAAAGTTAGAGAGTCCAGGTCTTTTTTTAAAAAAATTGAGTTAGGTCCTTGTTAAAAGAAAATTTATAATTAGCCCCGTTTTGTAAAAATCACTACTTTTGGGGTTAAAAGTTAAATAAATAAATGTCCCGACCTTGAAAAATTATCAGGTCAGTTCCTAAATTCTCTAAATTGTTCAGAGATTCAGGTTTTTAAAGTTTGGAGGTCGAGTTGTTATAAAATTCTCACATTGGCCCCAAATTTGTTAAAATTGTCATTTCGGGTTCTAAGTTTAAAATAATTGGAACTCACAAACCGGAAGGGATTTTAATGTGATTCTAGTTGTAAAATGTTACTAAGGTCAGTGGGATATTGGGACAAAAGCAGTTTTTAAAATAAGCAAGTATAGGTCCCTTAACGTTTGAAAATCTCATTTTTGTCCCATTTTGAAATAATTGCCTTTAAGGCTTTTAGGGGTCCAATTGTTATGAAATTTGAACCTTGGGTCCAAGATATAATTATGTTATAGTTAAATTAGTATTTACAGGTGCATGGACTCCATAAGTCCTGAAAATTGTATTTTGGTCCTCAAGTTTAATCTTTTACAATTTGGCCCCTCAATTTTTATAAAATTACTTTCCAAGCTCTCTAAACACTTGGATTTTTGGAATACACTTAAAATATATTATTTCCAGTCCCTTAAGAGTTAAAATTTCAAATTTTAAAATTAGGTCTGCGATTAAAATTGCAAAATAGCCGTTAAACTTTTAAAATTTTACAATCTAGTCCTTGGGCTTTTAAGGGTTGATTTTATTTATCTAAAAAGTCTTAAAACTTTATTGAAATGTCAAAATATAATTTTTGAACCTAAGTTCAGTCCCAAAAATCGAAAATTGCAGAGGGGTCCCTTAAATTTTATTTTCTTGTAATTAAGTCCACCAACTTTCCATTTTCGCATTTTAAGTCCAAAAGTTGGAATTTAATCAATTATGCTCGACTTGTCCAGGTTATAAATCATTCAAAACATAGATTTCCAGAGTCATACACATACATATCCTTCTCATACAAAATTTCATCAAGTATAACAATAAAGTGTACATGTATGCCCTATTTTTCGATAAATCGTATTTTTGAGCAACACTTGAGAATTTTTCCAACTTGATACAAGAAAATATCATGCAATACATAATATATATCTCAAGTGCTCAAAATCAAAATACTACATGCATTTTTAAGTAAAACACCTAGAAGTTGAAAGGATTTTTCCACCACCTTTTAAATTTTCAGGTAGTGATGGTTGGAGTCTCCAAAGTTGGACCTTCTTCTTCAAGATCTAAACCCCAAGACTTATCTCCTTAGGTCAGCCCCTAAGTGGTTCGAAATCCACAACTTAAGGTTAAAATTTGGGATTTAAGGCTAAAAAAAACTAATATGTACTCAAAATCAAAATTGTTCTCTACTTATCTTCTCAACTTTTAATCTTCTCCTTCTGCTTAGTGCATCGAACAATTCTAATGAAAATTCCTTCGAATCTCTCATCCCTATGCATTGTGCAAAATCAGTGCGATGAAGGTAACCGTCTTTGGCCAGCTTCTCGAAATTTCTCTGGACTTTGTTCCGCGCATTAATGCGGTTATTTTTATTTTGCTGATGAATTTAAGTCCTTGTAGAGCTTTCTGAGCGCCGGAGCGCGTGTGATCGAGCTGCGCTCGCTGGTGGCGTATCACCCCAGCCGCCAGTGCGGAGTCCAATCCGTTGTTGTCTCCGCCGACGCCGGAGAGTATCCACGATGCGTGCCCGTGGCTCCACGAGAATCGCCTCAGCTCCTGCGAGAACGGCTTCGCTTTCGCGATCGCTTCCGCTTTCAGCTCCTGAGAAAACTGAATTAGCTTATTGGAAGCGCTCCGGCGTAGCCGGCGCCGGAGTCTCGATCCGGTGATTCCAGAAATGATATCATTTGTCGTTGATGCTTATTACAGTTGCCGGTTCGACGCTGCCTAAAATGATGGTGCCATCACTTGCAGATCGAGCGTGTTTGTTTTTTAACGAAATGAATATTGTACACCATTTTTATCTGATATTTGGTGATAGTGATGGAAGATGTGTTAGCTAGGAAGGCAAAGAGAAGTGGTTTCGTTGGGTGATCAGTGGTGCCCAATTCTTGTGGTGATTTAAACACAAACACACCCATTTCTCTACTTATTCTACCATAGTGCCGAAAAATAGGTTTTAATTGCAGGAATTTTTTTGTTTCTTTTGAGTTAAAAGATAAATTAATGAAGAATAATTGGGGAACTAAGACATAAAAAAATTAACTAGGCTCCTTTACTAGGGACAATTAGCCAAAATACTATGTTTAGGGGAATCATTTTTGTTGTCTTTTGTTTGATAATTATTGGGTAGGGATTAGTAGGCTAATTTTAAATGTATACTTTGAAAAAAATAATGAAATAACCTTCCCTTTTTTTTACCTCTTGGCTGATTTTTCTAAGGGAAAATATAAAAAAAAAACATTTTATTATTTTTTTTTTGGTCCAAAAATTATCTAGTTGGGAGATACAAAATAAATAAAATAGTAGTAGAAGAAAAATATTGAGTTATTTTCCCATGGGTTATGGTCGAATTTTTGGAAAATAAAATAATAATAAAATATTATTTTTTTTTTTTTTATAAAAATTGAGGAAAAATAAAATGTATAAATTTCTAAAATTAAATATTTAGAAATTTAAAATTAAGGATTTGAAATAACAAATGTGTATTTTTCTCAAAATAAATTGGAAGTTGATTGGGAGTGTATTATAGAATAGGGTGAAATATTTGGATAAGGATTGGACTCCTAAGTTATAGAGGGTCCATTATTTCTAAAATCGTCTGATCGATCAAGAATTAATACTTGAGGAAGATGATGATGGTATGCTTGAAATAGGGAAAGATTAATCGTCATTAGAACAAATAAATAATTGAGTATCATATCTCGTCTATAATAGATATTGTGACACTTAGTCAAGATTTTGTCCCTATACATCATCGTAGAATATGTTGAAAAAATCGGGGCCTCACGATTCGGGCAAAGTGTCGAGGTCGGAGGTGGGAAAACGATGGTAGGGATGTGAAAGAGTGAAAGTTGGAAGTATTGGGAGGCCAAATAGAATTTGAAATTCTTTTGGACTTGCTTGCAATTTTTGAAAACTTGATTTGACCCCTCCAAGGTTGATTTAGTCCTTCCATATCAATTTTCAGCTTATTATAATTTTGCCAACTAAACTCTTAGAGTTTCGCAAATTGACCCCTAAACTTTTTAATTAAAATTCCTTAAGTCCTAACTTTCTTATTTTCAACCCGATAGTGGTCAAACGAACTCCGATTGAACTCAAATTTGAACCATAGTCTCGCTTATATACTTCTCATAATGCAAGGTCTATTCAAAATTACAATATTGCCCCTCAATCTTCCAACTTCCGTAAAACGAGACCCGAACATCCTTATTATTCCGTTTAACTCTTAATTTCTTCATTTCACATCCAAATGCCCCCAAATTTTAAGGATATGTTTATCTATATATTATTATATTTCTATTTCAGGCTTCTAAGACATATTATGCTATTTTGTGTAGGAGACGAGATTGAGCCCGAGAACTAGGACTTGCATCCTGCACAATCATTTTGCACATAAAAAAGGTGGGTTACTTTTACACTTAACCGTGTAATATTTGCTAGTCAAATGCAAGTTATTTGTTTAATTAATCATGATTAGTATGTTTTGCATGAATCCCATGTTGTGGTTGTACCATACATGTTACATATTTATGTGTTATGGTGATGATCACTTCACATTATGAGCTCGTACATATTACAAAGTTACGGTCCGTCCGTACAAATGCCACGTATGATGCATTTACGCTAGTTGTAATTAATTATTGATCGCTTAAGTATACCCCACTAAGTGTATTTTCATAACACTCACCCCATATTATATTTTTTTTGATTGAGGCGAAGTATGATACGAAGACTTGGGCATGATGAAATACTTTTGTAGTCCTAAAGTCCGTATTCCCCTCTTTCCTAAACTTTTGAACCGATAAATCAAGTCGTAAATAAGTTTTCCTTTGTTTCATTGTTGAGATGAGTGTGACTCATATATCTACTTATATAATGCTCTTGCTTTGTGAATTGGGCTAACCCTTTGTGAGCGTGGTTATTGATGTTGATTATTTGAAATGCTCTGTCCATATCGAAAGTTATTTAAAGTTAGGTACACACTAATGTAGCGTTCCTTAAGCCCAAAACTACATATTTTAAAATTGGGCGCTACAATATCTATATTATTTTTACTAAAAACTTATCAATAATTATTTGGCAATAAAGAATTTTGCAACATGTAATATGGCCCTTTTCGAGGAGGTTAATCAATTGTTTTCCTAAAAACTTATCGTATTGAATCATTGATAAAGATCAAAAACTAGACTAGAATGACATTTGAGCTCAATGTAAACCTATATTCTATAGAATCGACAAAGCCAAAAAAACTTAATCTGGGGATGATATGAATCTTGGATTTTTTTTTTTTTTGAAATTTAATAATACTTAAAAATTAGAACATATATGTATCAACTCGATAAGGATCAAGAATCATATATTTTTTGGCCCGTCGAGTGGTGGCCAAGGGGAGTAGAATGTCCATACGAATTTTAGTCTTGGTCCTCGGACATGAAATAATTTGGTAGGGCTTCTCGTATGTTTTTGGAGAAAGGATGAATTAGTCTTTTGAACATTTAGAAACCTAAATTATTATTATTATTATTATTATTATTATTATTATTATTATTATTTGGCATCTAACAACCTCTATTGTATGGATTTTGCAACTAATTAACCACCTCCGCCAACCACCATAGAATATTCAGGTATATTACAATATGATAAAATTTAATAATATTGCACCACAATTTTTTTCAATCATCTAATATATATCAACTTTTCGAGTAGATTTTTTCATAATTGAATCTCAAGAAATATAATTGATTTACGCTTTTTTTTCTTCAAGTTTTACTATCATCATCTTTATGAATGGTTCAAAAATTTAGAACTGGTATGATTTTTATTATTAGTGGAATGTCTTTTTGAATATTAGTAGTATAGATATCCATATTTGTTTTCTAAAAACTTATCAATAATCATTTGGGGATAAAAAAAAATTGCAACATGTAAATGGCCCTTTTAAGTTTTTTTTTTTTTTTTTTTTTTTTTTTTTTTGATGTCAATCAAGGGTTCTTTATATTATCCGCTTTTGGAGTTTTTTTTTTTTTTTTTCAAGTCGGCGGGAGAAAATCAAGGAACAAATAACCTATCACTAAGATATCTAGAAAGACTATCATAATGAGAATCTAAAAATACAATGAGAACCAATGATCTATGAAAATCAAGCTCGGGTATCCCCATTTTGGTCCATCCGAATGAGCGCTAGGAGGTGGTGAGGCCGTGCCCTCATCAACAAATTCGAAGCCTCCCAACTCCGCTAGGTCGGTCGATTCCCCTCTCTGTGTATGTGGGAAATCGATCATCAAGGTCCTCGGCATGTTTGCGAATCGGGGTATCTTTGAACTCCGCCAAGAGCCAAGGCCACGGAAGTGATCGTGGTGACCATATTATTTGCGTCCAACTCGATCCAAATCAAGTGAGAACGTCGGGCATGCCACAATCCCATCTCAAGCGCTAGTAGCTCGGCATGAAAGCTAGACACCGCCTGGAAGGAACGCGTGAAACGCCAACATAAGTCCGCCCAAATGATCGTCAGATCAAACCCCTCCGCCAAAGAATCAATGTGCTCGGATCAAACGAACCATCCGTGTTCGCCTTGATCCGATGGGGGCCGAGGAGCTCGCCAAATCACCATCCCTCACCGGCCTGCGTGGAACTGTGGTGGAGCACTCCCCGCAAAAAGCCAACAAGAGGGAAACATCCCAGACCAATGATGGGCTCAGACGCCGACTGAAACAAGGATCCATAGATACCGCTCCACCCGCCAAATAATGTGAGATGCCAAGAAAGGAATTTGTCGATGCTTGACACTATTCCTTTCCGTCCGACAAACCATAAAATCAAGCAGGAACCAAGAAACTCAAGTGCCTCGTGTGTGATCCGTGTGCGGTTCCTCCGAGAATGAAAGGAACAATATCATATCGTGGTGTGTGGAAGTGTAGTGTCAAACCAAGGAAGAAAGTGATTTTTATCATTCATCAAAAAGAGGTGAGGGATAGATTCGACCGAGGAGAAGAGTGTGGATTATTCAGTGCAACACCAAAGAACGTGAGGCAAGGGAAGTGCCACGTGCACGAAGCTTGATATCCGGGAAGACGATTACGAAGGAGGCGCAAAGGAATATGGAGATAGTAGGGATAAGAGCATCGTTCCAAATGGCACGTCGTGCGAAGGTTCCGAGCATTTCTACCCCGAGGAGAGAATCCCCGTAAGAGACATAGAGAACCCACCGTGAGAGGTAAGCATCCACCTCATGATATCCTGAGAATCGGAATCGGAACCGGATATATCCTCAATGAGACTTCGGAGACCAAGACGGTGCGATCTATCGCGATCCCACTCACCATCGCGAATAAACCAATGTTCATGTGCCCCAAAGGTCGATCCAAACAATGATCCGTAAGCGGCCTGTGTCCAAGCCAAATATCATCCCATCCTTTCGACCCGGCTACCACTGCCAATAGACCAAAAAATCCGCTCCTGGGCAGAATACCGATCCGCCTCAGCGCCTCCACTGATGACTATGATTATGTGTTTCACAGGAGACCGAAGCCCATTGTAACAAGTGCTTGCGATCAAGAATTGAGCCCACAACGAATGGCCCCTCGCGTAATCTCCACCACAACTTGTAAATCAAGGCGTCGCAATATCGGAAAAGTCGGCGCAACCCCAAACCGCCCTCAGAAATAGGGTAGATAATATCCCAACGATCCAATGAGTCTTCTTCTGTCCCGCATAGGATCCCAAAAAGAATCTAGCCATGATCTGCTCCAATCTGCTGCAGAATCTGTCTTTGGCGGCTGCATGACCAAGAATATACAACGGGGTGGCCATTAGCGTGCTCGAATAAGAGCGAGCCTACCACCAAAGGAGAGATGTCGATGCGACCACCCCGCAACTCTATCCAACATCCTCGAATCAATCGTGGTTGGGAGGAAGAGCTCTTTCGTCATTCGCCCCTTGAACAAAGGGACACCCAAATAAGTCATCGGCAAGTCATCGCGAACAAAGCCAGTCAGCGTGCACCATGTGCTTTCAATGTAACGTGGGGCCAAGAAGAAACTACTCTTTCATGTACATTTGACCACTAGAAGTAGCAGAATAGTGCTCCAAAAAGTGTCTCAACGTGACCAAACCATCCTCGACGCCCTCGTGAAGATAACCACATCATCAAGATAGGCCGATCGCCACCGGAAAGCTCGTCGCGTCCGATAAATCATATCACGATGTCGTCTAATCGTGGAATCCAATCCAGGGATAAATACTCACGCCAGAACAAACAAAGCAGAGATAGAGGATCCCCCGCCGCATCCCTCGAGTCGAAGGAAAATATCCGAAGGGATACCATTAACCAGACGAGAAGAAGCCACAAATGCTCGATACAATCGCCAACCATATCAATCCACCGAACGGGAAGCCCATGTGAATCATATGAAATCCCACCGCACTTATCATAAGCTTTAGCCATATTTTCTTCATCACCACATTAGGAATCTCCGTGGCTAAGCCGATATCATGGATAAGCTCTCGTGAGCAATATGTTATCCGAGATAACACGACCGGGTGTGAAACCACTCGATCCCGGGTGACACAATCAAAGGCGAATCGAGACCAACCGCGTTCATAATCTTCGAGATAATCTTATTCGTCACGTTGCACATGCATCGGCCTAAATCGCCGACTTCCGAGGGTGAGAACCTTCGAATGAGAACTAAAGATGTAGCCGTGAACGTGGACGGCATGAGATTACCCGAGAAAAGTCAACCACCGCATCCTCGACATCCGATCGACGAAATCCCAACAAATCTTTGAAAGAACAACGATGAGAAACCATCGTGCCCCAAACACTAGACGGATCAATCCCAAACACCGCCCGCGAACCTCCCGAGCCGCGTCGGCAAAGACAAAGTCCATCAAGATCAACGGAATCGGAAGCCGGGAAAGTACTCATCGACAGTGGGGAGTCGATACTCAAGTGAAGTCAATAAGGAAAGAAAGAATCTGCCCGACCGAATCTCCGAATCCGCGTGATCGTCACCCCATCATCGTCAATCGAGTGGATCCTTTATGGAAGAACTTAGTGTTGCGCTCCTCGATCGCCCACTTAAAGCTTTCTCGGGCGCCAAAATCCTCCTCCATTTTCAAACGAAGCTCATACTCGGCCACACACCGATGTAACTCGGCCGATGAGTCTGGAGACGGATCTCTATCGTAAGCGGCAAACTGAGCCATCGAAACCGCCTCATCGGCCGTCTAACCCGATCGAAAACATTACCAAACGTATCGCTTGACCCTATTCAACTTGTGTTTGCAAGCTCCTCATTCCAAAACAACTGGGATGCCCCCATGCTTCCTTGACAACCTGCAAAAAGTATGGTGACGTATCCACATATGCCGAAATCGGAAAGAAGAACAAGGCACATGCGGTGCAAACCGACACGATATGAGTAAAGGAGCATGATCGAGCGAACACGAGATAAATGCGTAACAACGGAAAAGTAAACACATCAGCCCAGTGTTCATTGTATAAAGCCCTATCAAGTCTCTCCCCGAGCCCGCCTCTAGCCCACGTAAAGATAGGCCCTCACACCCCGCATCAAATAACTCACAATCCGCGATCATATAGGCAAAATCAAGCATCTCATCCGACCTATCGGTGATACCACCAATCCTCTCGTGATCATGCAAAAAAATGTTAAAGTCACCACTAACAAGCCAGGGTAACCCTCCATACTAATCGCAATCTCACGCAAGTATCCCACAAAACATATCTCGCTACTCTATCACACTTAGCATACACAAATGTCAAATAAAATAGCCGAGGCAATGAGATGTCAACCTACAATGTAATAATTGTGCATGATCAACAAGAATGTCAAAGTGTAATCGAAAAGAGACATAATCCAGATATGATTAGAACAATTAGATAAGCCATCGTCAAAGCCAAATTACAATAGAAACTAAACTGGCAAAGTCATAGGTTCTAAAAGCGCAACAAAAGGCAATTTATGACGAGAAATTAACGCATGCAAATGACGTTGGCTACCCGGATTAGCAATACCCCTCACATTCCATGTTAAGAGTTTAATCGACATAATTAACTAGTAGAGTGAGAAGAGGATTTAGAAACACTGATCGATTAAGTCTGGCCTCCTCCTTTATTGAGAAATGTATGAACAGATTTGCCCAACCTAGTGCTCTTTTTGGAAGACTTCATAATTTTATCGACCCCGAATTTTTTCTTTGTTCTCGATTGTTTAGGCGGTTTTGTGTCATTTTTCCCAACTTCCTGATTAATGGTATTGTCGTCAGCATCGGGGTGGTCAAAAGTTTTGTTTGGGCCACTTGTATCACTAAAGCCCACTTTTTATAGCATAAACCGTGGATAATGGAGAGGGGTCCAAATCTTGATTGGTTGGATCAATAAAACGTCACCTGGGACCACGGGGTAGGACTCAAAGCAGTGAGACTTGGTAGAGTTGGACTTGGACGACGATGATTGGGCCGAGTATTGAAAAAACCTGGGCCTCATAAAGGTAGCGATTCCGCCCGAATAATTGGCCGGGCAATATGCTCTTGGGCTTGTTGAAAATCATGGCCCAACTTGCAATGAATATCCCAACACAAGATGAGGAAGAATTGGATGGCCCATTCTTGAAGTTGTCGCCCAAATCCAAAAGGGGATCTCTTCCATGTGAAGACATGGGCGTGGGCCCATGTGACATCCCATGAGAGGGACAAGGTTGGTCAAAGTTATCATGCTTTGCACCGGGTTTGCGCGGCGCGTGCGTGGGTGAGGGGTTGGTTGTCGCGCGGCGTGCGTGGGTGAGGGGTTGGTTTAGTGGGTCCCGTTGAGAGTTATGGGCTAAATATTGCAAAGAGGACAAAATAACATCTTGGCCCACCAAGTTCTTGATGGCGACACATGGAGATGAGGGAGTGGATGGACCAATATGATTGTTTATATCACAAAGCAAAGTTTTGGCCATCATCACCAAATGGACGCATGGGCTTGTGAAAAGGTCTGCAGTGGGACCCTTTGAATTTCCATTAATATAACATTGTTGGTCCAAGTTGTCATGCTCAAGCCGCAAGTGGACGTGTGATGCTAGCAAAGGTGATTTGGTGGGGCCAATGGAGTGTTATTGGGCCCACTCCACAAGTGGATGTCCCCAATGTTGATGAAGAGGAAAGAGATGTGTAGTGTCTTTGGAGGGAATCAACTTGCTTTTGAGGGGATATGGGCGTGGCCCCTTGGAATCCCATTAAGGGAACAATTAAGGCTTGATCAATAGGCGCCGGTTTGTGGACGGATGAGGTAGGAAATGGTTATGTGGTGGGGCCAAGCTAGCATTATGAGATGATTGAGTATCACGGGCCCACTCCACAAGTGGCCGTTGCACATGGTGAGGGGGAGGGAGTAGAATTTGTCCCATTAATAAAGTTGTGGTCATATCCCACTTTTTTTTTTTTTTGCATGGAAGGTTGTAAAGTGGGACCCAAATTCCCATTAGAGCAAAGTTGAGCAAAGATAACTCTTCAAAGGTGTTCTTTGGTTTCGAAATATCGGGGAATGTTTGGATAAAGCCCCACAATTATTCCCTTTATCACGCGTGCATCGGATGGAATATCGGCAAAGATTCTCAAGACATGTAATTAAGCACACGAGTTGTCGCCTATTATATTGGGATTTTTGACATTTGTCATACACTTGATTCGACCAAAAATGCCACGCCGCCATGGGTTATTTTCAACAATAATGGAATCGTCCGATCATCGCGTGAGAAACATAATCGATCGAGCCATCAATTAATTTTGGTAATGTATCGAACATCACTATTAGCCAAACTCAAAAAGCGATTATTGCCGGATCCTTCAGATGAGAGAATATCCTCAAAATAGGTATGTTTTAGTCTTGGCTAATTTTTGAAGCTTTAGAAACCAATCCCGTTTCTCTTGGTCCTTTCTTTTTGATCGTTATCCATTCGACTTTGAGGAACAACTTTATTAGCAAATAGAGGAATTATGAAGTCTTCAAAATACCCTTAGCACCCTAGACTTATCCATATTTCCACTTAGGCCCTTGGAGTTTTACCAGTGAGAACCTACTATTGTGGAAGGCGCCTAACAGGTGTGGTGGTGGACGAGTTACATTCCCATTCATGTAGCATCCTCAGAGTGTCCAATATGCCGCAATGAGTGCAATAATCGGAATCCTTTCGTATATAATCTTTTGAACTGTGAAGTATCATCAAACTCAAGAACAAGCTCGTCAATAAGTTCGATTCGACACAAACCCGTGCCATAGATAATCGAGATTGGGAGTCCACTTGAAGAGGCGTACCTATAATATTGCCGATAGCGAAAAGAGCATTATGATCGAAAAAATGTATAGGCAAACCGGAAGACTTGGCGCAAGAGGGGCTTCCGTTTTCGGATTAAATGAAGGTGTCCACTTAGTCCCCAACGACCAAAGAGTACCCATCCATAACTTATTAAAGTCCTCCTCAATTTGTAATTTGATGATAATATGAGAAGGATTCGCAAAGCTCCAGGAGAATGGCCCCTTCAAGTTCAACGCAGAGAATCCGGAATCAATTCCTTTGGGGTGCGGGATCGCGAATGAGAATTTTCCAATCAAGGTTATGACGCGCAAGGCGATCATTCTCCGAAGAAGAAAAACCAAGAACCTTCTTTCCATCTTTTTCATTGTAAGTGCCAATTGGAACGATTCTCTTGGGATCAAATGGGAGATTGGATTGATGAGAAGATGAAGCAGTCACATTTGCATATGACGTCTGCTTCGGAGTTGGGTATTCCGGCGGAGTAGAACCGGAATTCGCCATAGAGGCGGAAAAACCTGGACAAAATAAAAACGGCAAGAACAGATTAAAAAGAAAAACGAAGAAGAAAGCAAAAGATCAAAAGAACAACAAAAAAGAATCTAAAACTCCCTCAGATTGATAAATTTCTTGAACAATCCGTGTCAGTGTATGTGTGTGTGAAAAAGTGTGTCTTTGGTGTGAGAGAGAGGGCGAGCATTTTTGCCCCCTCGATATAGAAATCATTTTGATACTCAACATCTAAACTTCACCGTAGTTGTTGCTTACATCATGAAAATATTTGAACTATATTTCAGAATGAGTTTGAGAGATACATGAAAATAAGCTAATTATTTGTAGGTATGAGATTTAGAATACTTCTTGAAAATAAAAATAAATTTTTACTATGATGAACATGGATAAATAAGTTTATTTATGGAGTTTTGGATATCCAAAAATTAAACTATTCGGTCTTAATTTCCAAATACACAATATATTTTTTTCCAAACTTCATATTATTTCTTTAAATTTTTTGTTTGCCTAGTTAGTTAATTTCGCTTACATCCATTTAAATAATATAAAACCTATCAATCAACAAAAAAAGATTTAACTTTTGAAGTTTTTGAAAAATTAAGGAGAGGTATTCCTTGTATTGTAGAAAATAATAACTATAATAAAAATTTATATTTGGATTTGGGTTGTTGTCCCTTGTTGTACACCAAATATTATGTTCTTATACCTGCCAAATGTCGTTATATATATAAAAAAATATTCCTTTAATTTTGTCAACTATCATTGTCCGTATAAATTGTTCAAAGAAGTTAGAATTTGTATGATTTTTATTTCAATGGGATCTTTTTGAATGTTATCTATATATTGATACTTATATTATTCTTAACATATTGTTCATTCATCATGTGGGAACAAATTAATTGGCAACTTATAGTATGGCCCTTTTAAAAAATTATTTTATTAAAATATTTATTTGTGAACTATTATTGTCTACAAGAATATACTTAAGGAAATATTGTTTGCTTATATAGATTATGTACATATATTTTTTCCAAAGTACTTATCATATTCTTTTTAAATAAACAATAATTTTTCAACTATCATTGTCTCCTTAGACAATATGATTGGGGTTGTTGGTGTATATATATATATATATAGACAGAGAGAGAGAGAGATGAGTTCTCATGCATGACCTCTTACCATATGGTGTGTTGATGGATCCCATCCATCCATCCTATTTAATCAATGGTTCGATTAGTCCTAAAAAAACACCATTCCCCAATTATTTTATGTGTAAAAAAGGCAAATCGGTAACTATCAAAATGGTGTAACAATAATACCATATTTACTTACCGAAAATCAAGGAATATAATCAATATAACATTTCCAAAACAGACACGTCAAATCATAAGCAAAAAAAATGGAATCATCATCTTTTTCATTCTTCATTGACGCAATACAGCAAGAAAAACAAACTCTGCATCAAAATCACAAAATCAATCATATCCACCATTATTGAACGAGGAAGAAGATGTACAACATGGACAATTGTACATGGACAATGAGTATGCTCAATCACACCAAAGTGACATGATAGACAATCCAGATGAAAGCTGCGATTTGGGAGCATTGGGTCCTGGTCTGTGCAATTCTCTTTCTGAAAATAAAAAATTCTCTTTGACCATCCTATCAACGTAATATGACAAAATCTTACATCAAATTTTGGCTTATTTTGGTGTATAAATATGAAAAGGATTGTGTACATAATAGAGAACCATAGTGCATGTATGCTCATTATTTGACATGAAATATTGTACACAATAAGTGTAATTTTGGTGTATGCATATGATACTATTGTGCACAGATAAACATGCAATATGGCATAGTTTGCTGTTTATTTGATGCTAAGCCTTTATGTTGTACTCTGTAAGCATTTTTTGGTGTATACATGTGCATACTTTGGTGCTAAGATAAGCATAAAATATGGAATAGTTTGCTGTTTATTTGAGATAGAAAGCCTTGATGCTTATTTTAGTATACAAATATTGATAATATTGTACTCTGGAGTCATATTTGGGTGTATACATGTGTTAGATAAATATTTTTATCAAGAATTTTATTATTTTATTTAAATGAGTTTTTACATCAAAACAATGTTTCTAAATGTTGTCCAAATACTCCCGATCGATATAAAATGTGAAGCCCTCGATTTTTATTCGAACATGTACTTGTTTCACGTATCGTCCTTTATTAATTTGACTATTTTATCGCGTCGTTTTGACGGGTAAATATTAATGATAAATATATTTTGTATTTAATTTGTTTTATTTATTACTTGTGATCATAATTATTTATTAATTCTATTTCGCATTAATGATCTCTTGATCGATCATCATTATTATTATTTGTGTATCTATTAGTCACCTTAGAATTTTAAGAGACTATTTATTTTAGAGATTTATACCTTATAGATTTAAGAATTCGATTTAGAATAAGTCATCATGAGACTTATAAGTGATCAAGGAAATCACTAATTATTTTGGAGATTGATATTATTCATCTATTATCATCAAATTTGGGAGAAAACAAATATGGAATTACCACAAATACCCTTAAGGGGGATGGCCATGATGGGAATTTTTAGGGTAGAAATATCTCCCAACTCTTGTACACATACACCTTATGTATTCATCTTGTGTATTACTACACCATTAATTCAAACATCTTAGAATTATCTTACAAATTTCACCCACCCAATTGGTCAAACAAGACAAATTAATCCCCCCTCTAAAACATGACTTTTGGCCAATTGTCCCTAACATAGTAGCATAGGTATTACTTTACTCCCTAATTTCCTCAATTATTAAACTAACAAATCATTTAATCAAAACAAAACAAAAATTTTGTCTCCTCCCCTCTCTAATGGACGGCCACAAGGCCTTGAATTGGTAAGGATTTTGTTCAACTTTCATTCATCACATTTCATTTTTCACCAAAATATTTTACATCTTACACAAAATCCTCTTCCTCAAAAATCCTACTACTTCTCTCTAAACTTACTTATTCTTCTTCTTCAAACACTTAGAAAAAATTCAAGAATTTTCCTTCTATTTCTTCCAAAAATTCGAACCATATACTACACAAGGTAAGAACTTTTCTTCTTCAATCTATTCTTATACCTTCTAGCTCACCTCTTTCACCTTCTAATTTAAGTTTGATTTTTGACTTTGAGGTATACTTAGAAGATCATTTTAGGATATTAAGAGACTTGAGGTCATCTTGAAGAAGAAATTGTGTAGAAGTTGGACTATAAGGTAAGAAATGGGATTTTTAGTACATTTTCTCCTTCTCTTTCTCTTTTCCAAATTTCGACACTCCATTTTCATTTTTGGAGTTTTAGGGGCTGACCTTGAAGGTTGTTATTAAGGGTGACCAAAATCTTACATTTTAAAGCTATTACTAGTCACACTTTACTCACTACACAAGGTAAGTGTACTGTTTCCAATTTCTCACCATCTACTTCTTCTCCTTAAATTTTTAACCTCATTTTTCTAACTCCTATATTTTTTTGATATTCCTTGACTTAGGGGCTGACCTAAGTCACTTCTTCATCAAGAGCGATTTATTCCATTTTTCACCAACAAATCAATCTTTAAGGTGGGTGGAAAAATCCTTTCAACTTCTAGGTGTTTTACTTAAAAATGCATGTAGTATTTTGATTTTGAGCACTTGAGATATATATTATGTATTTCATGCTATTTTCTTGTATCAAGTTGGAAATATTCTCAAGTGTTGCTCAAAAATGCGATTTATCAAAAAATAGGGCATACATGTACACTTTATTGTTATACTTGATGAAATTTTGTATGAGAAGGATATGTATGTGTATGACTCTTGAAATCTATGTTTTCAATGATTTATAACCTAGACAAGTCGAGCTTAATTGATTAAATTTCAACTTTTGGACTTAAAATGCAAAAATAGAAAGTTGGTGGACATAATTGCAAGAAAATAAAACTTAAGGGACCCCTCTGTAATTTTCGATTTTTGGGACTGAACTCAGGTTCAATAATTATGTTTTGACATTTTAATAAAGTTTTAAGAGTTTTTAGATAAATAAAATCAACCCTAAAAAGCCCAAGGACTAGATTGTAAAATTTTAGAAGTTTAAGGGCTATTTTGCAATTTTCGAAACTGTACCAGACCCTAATTTTAAAATTTGAAATTTTAAATCTTAAGGGACTTTAAATAACATATTTTATGTGTATTCCAAAAATCCAAGTTTTTAAAGCTTGGAAAGTAATTTTATAAAACTTGAGGGACCAAATTGTAAAAGATTAAAATGGAGGACCAAAATATATTTTCCAGGACTTATGCAGTCCATGCACCTGGAAATACTAATTTAACTATAACATAATGATATTTTAGACCCAAGGTTCAAATTTCATAACAATCGGACCCCTAAAAGCCTTAAAGGCAATTATTTCAAAATGGGACAAAAATGAGATTTTCAAACGTTAAGGGGCCTATAATTATTTCTTTTTAAAAATGTTTTTGTCCCAATATCCCACTGACCTTAGTGACATTTTTCAACTAGAATCACATTAAAATCCCTTCCGGGTTGTGAGTTCCAATTATTTTAAACTTAGGGACCGAAACAACAATTTTTAATAAATTTGGGGCTAATGTGAGAATTTTATAAAAACTCGACCTCAAAACTTTAAAAACCTGAATCTCTGAACAATTTAGAGAATTTAGGAACTGACCTCATAATTGTTCAAGGTCGTGACATTTATTTATTTAATTTTTAACCCCAAAATAATTGGTTTTTACAAAACGGGGCTAATTGTAAATTTTCTTTTTACAAGGACCTAACTCGAATTATTTTTATTTTAAAGAAACTTCCCTGGACCCTCTGACTTTAATTATTGATTAAAATATTTTATTTTCTCAAAATCCCTGTATTATCGAATCGTCTTGACCGATTAATACGCGATCGTGGGGCGACTTCCTCGTCTTGCGATTTCGAATCTATAACGGACTTATGTTCCACCTAATCTTTCAAGATATCGAAGATTGCTTGTCCTCCCGATAATCATCTTCATCCAAATTACTCCACCAATGCCATAATTGCCTTGCGCAAATTTTCGAAAACTTTCCTAAAATGCTTTCCTGAATCAATAATACTCGACTGCCTGGTTGACTACCTGAACTTGTATTTAATTACCTGTCTAAGTCAACTTGGTGTGTCGAGCTCACAGTCGGAATGGATACGTCAGGGATGGAGCGATAAGGTGACAGGTCTTGGACCATCTTGGACGGGGAGTTACATGGAAGAACAAAGGAATCGTTGTCTGATCCACACGATTCCGGAGTTAATCGGAATGATTGGTTGGCGCTACAAATCCATACGCAACCGCTACTTGTATTACATTGGTTGGCGCTACAAACCGTGCGCAACCTTTACTCGTTTGCATAGGATTACACTCGACGCAATCCTACCTGTCTTGCCTGAATCATAGTGCTTGTGTGACCACGAACTATTTCTTAAATTGTATAAGTATATTACTTAATATATATTTATCACGAAGCTTGTGGACTATGTGTGAATACATGCATCATACCTCACGCGTTTCCATACAACCATTTTCTCGCATTAACTATATACATCGCCACACTCTCACACGATCACCCTATCCACTGAGATTTCTGTCTCATCCCCTCCTATTTTCTAACCTTTAGGTGAGGAGTACGTTGAAGACGTCAAACCTACCACGGATTGAATCCCTTGCTCCGCCTGTCGTACTAGTTCCTATAATCATTGATGTCGAGCGACATTTTCTTTTGCTTTTGTAATTGTTGAACTCCTTCATTCTGTTTTAGTTTGGACTGTAAGTTTAAATTCGGATTTTTTGATGGATTGTATTCGGATTGTGTGTATTTTATTCTGCTGCATTAGACTCTATTTCACTTGGAGTTTTGTATCATTGGTTTAGACTGTTGGATTATTTCTGATTAAGTGATTGATCGTCGTCGCGTCGCATTTGGGGCGTGACAATTATGGTATCAGAGCTCGGCTAGTAAGATGGAAACTTACACCGAGCTGACCCAGGATAGGACCCTCGGACTGTGTTGGGTAGTACCGCGACCTGACCAATTAAGTGTGAAATCGATTTCAAAAATGGCTTAGAACCGTATTACTGATGTTTATACTAAGTTGGAATTTATACTTGAAGATTCTATAAAACCTCGACCCCAAAACTTTAAAAACCTGAATCTTT
This sequence comes from Rehmannia glutinosa, assembly GCA_016081115.2. Classification (NCBI taxonomy): domain Eukaryota; kingdom Viridiplantae; phylum Streptophyta; class Magnoliopsida; order Lamiales; family Orobanchaceae; genus Rehmannia; species Rehmannia glutinosa. The sequence goes on from CM071937.1 coordinate 26,967,120, forward strand.
GAACAATTTAGCGAATTTAGAAACTGACCTCATAATTTTTCAAGGTCGGGACATTTATTTATTCAATTTTTAACCCCAAAGGTATTGGTTTTTACAAAATGGGGCTAATTGTAGAATTTATTTTTAACAAGGACCTAACTCTAATTATTTTTATTTTAATGAAACAGCCCTGGACCCTCTGACTTTAATAATTAATTAAAATATTTTATTTTCTCAAAAATCCCTTGACTTATCGGATCATCTTGACCGATTGATACCCGATCGCGGTGCGACTTTCTCGTCTTGCGATTTTGAATCTATAACAGACTTATGTTCCACCTAATCTTTCAAGATATCGAAGATTGCTTATCCTCTCGATAATCATCTTCATCCAAATAACTCCACCAACGCCATAATTGCCACTCGCAATTTCGAAAAAGTTTCCTGAACTGCTTCCCTGAGTTAATAATACTCGACTGCCTGGTTGACTACCTGAACTTGTATTTACTTTCTTGCCTCCCGTTGTACTTTGATCAAGTTGTATCCTGACTCTAGATTATCTTCGATTATGTATTCATGTTGTATGAACTCATTCGGGTGTATTCAAATTTTCACATCAATGAATATACTTTTTCTACTTATTCTATGTCTTGTGTATTGTTGTTGTGATATAACTTGTTATATGCGAGTATTTATTGAAATCATTCATTTATGGATTGTAGCTAAACCTCAGGAAACAAAATGGTTGGACACCGTGGGCGCAGGAGACCCTTCCGTGTTCCCCAAAGATATAATTACGCGCCGAGGGAACGGATACCCTCCCCCAAATTGCCACCACCTCCTCCGCCAACTGCTGGAGATAACTTAACTGCACAGGCCCTGCAGCAAATCCTGTTGTTCCTGAGACAACAAGTAGAGCCTCGTCAGCCTAACCCTGAACCTGCTCGAGAGGCGAATGATCGCACATTGGAGCGGTTCCTACGATTCGACCCCCCGACTTTCTTAGGGGAACCAGATGACATAAAAGCAGAGGAATGGATCGAGAAACTAGAGAATATCTTTAATGCTCTCCAATATTCCAAGAAACAGAAGGTTACACTCGCAGTGTTCCGACTAGAATCGGCTGCTCGAGATTGGTGGAGGGCAGTTGAGAGAAAGTGGGAACAGGATCAAGTAGATAGAACATAGGAAAATTTCCTGGCTGAATTCCATGGGCAGTACATTCCCCAGGTCGTGAAAGAGGCACACCGGGATGAATTTCATAAGTTGAGCCAAGGGAACATGTCCGTAGCCCAGTATGAGTCTGAGTTTCATCGGTTGTCCAAATATGTTTTGGGGACAATCAGTACAAAAGAGGACAAATTATATAAGTTCACACGGGAGCTGAAGTTAGAACTTCAAAAGCACCTTCTGACTGTTGAAATGACAACCTACTCAGCCGCGGTAAAGGCAGCTCTCCGCATCGAGTAAGGACTGAACCGTATTGGACAGATTCAGCAGAGTAGGCCATCAAATAGTCTCAAGAGGACAGATGTGGGACAGCCATCTAAGCAGCCTGCTAAGTTTCAGAAGGGACCAGTTAATAAGACGGATAAAGGAAAAGGATCGATACAGGAAAAACCAGGTCAAGTATGTGCACATTGCCAAAAACGGGACATACTGTCAATGATTGTTGGCGCAAACAGGGGAGATGCTTGCTATGTGGCAGTAACCAGCACCAGCTGAAGGATTGCCCGAAGTACGAGGATCGCACGAAACAAGTGCAGCCGCTAAAGCCGGGCAAGGATGCCTGCTCGAGCTTTTGCACTAGCCGGACATGAGGCTCCGGGAGGCGGAGACGTGGTGGAAGGTACGCTTCTAGTATCTAGCCACTACGCTAAAGTACTATTTGACCCTGGATCAACGCATTCATTTGTCGAACCGCATTTTGTACACAAGCTGCATGCATGCATGGAACATATGCCTATAGGTCTAGAAGTGTCCACTCCTATGGGCGCAAGCCAGATAACAGATATTATCTATAATGCATACGAAGTTAAGATTGATGAGATTAACTTTCCTGCTGATTTGATCTTGTTGCCTATATCCGAATACGACATTATATTGGGAATGAACTGGTTGTCTGCACACCATGCACAAATGGACTGCCATCGCAAGTCCATTAAGCTATGTGAACCTGGTAAGCCCGAAGTGGAAATTTCGGGAAGAGCACGAGTTAAGATTGCCCCAATCATTTCAGCAATGAAAGCGAGGATGGCGATCACTAGAGGGGCACAAGGGTACTTGGCATTTGTAATTAAGAAACCTAAGGTTGAGACACAAATTAATCAAGTACCTATAGTATCGGAATATACATATGTATTTCCACAAGAACTCACCACTGTCCCTCCAGATAGGGAAATCGAGTTCACCATCGAGGTATTACCAGGAACTGCCCCGATCACCAGAACGCCGTATAGAATAGCTCCTATTGAGTTACAAGAGTTGAAGACACAATTACAGAAGCTGATGGATGTTGGATTTATCCGACCAAGTACGTCTCCCTGGGGAGCACCGGTACTATTTGTCAAGAAGAAAGATGGCACATTAAAACTGTGTATAGACTATCGCGGACTTAACAACGCGTGACCATCAAGAACAAATATCCCCTCCCGAGGATAGACGAACTGTTTGATCAACTTCAAGGAGCGACGGTGTACCCGAAGTTTGATTTACAACAAGGATATTATCAGCTAAAGATCCGTGAAGAAGACGTTTCCAAAATGGCATTTCAGACCAGATATGGACACTACGAGTTTGTAGTGATGCCTTTCGGTCTGACAAATGCACTAGCAACGTTTATAGATCTGACGCATCGAGTCTTTCAACATTATTTAGATCAATTCGTAGTGATATTCATTGATGACATACTAGTATACTCTAAGTCTAGAGAAGAGCATGAACGTCATCTGAAAATTGTTTTGGAGACACTACGAGAGCACAAGATGTATGCCAAATTCAGCAAGTGCGAATTTTGGCTTAGTGAAGTCGCATTCTTGGGACACATAGTATCCGGCACTAGGATCGCCATAGATCCTTCGAAGGTACAGACAGTGGTTGAATGGAAACAACCCTAGTCTATAACAGAGATTAGAAGTGATGCATTATCGAAGATTTATCCAGGATTTCTCCAAGATAGCCGGACCACTCACTCGACTAACCCAAAAGCAAGTCAAGTTTGAGTGGAATGACAGGTGTGAGACTAGTTTCCAAGAGTGAAGAAACGACTTACTACGACTCAGTCTTAGCCCTTCCAAAGGGAACGAGAAAAACTTTGTCGTCTATAGTGATGCATCAAAGGAAGGATTAGGAGCAGTACTCATGCAGGAAGGAAAGGTCATTGCTTATGCATCACGGAAACTCAAGCCGTATGAAGCCAATTACCCAACGCATGACTTGGAATTGGCAGCAATAGTGTTCGCGTTAAAGAAATGGAGGCACTATCTCTATGGAGCAACATTCACGGTTTACACAGATCATAAGAGCCTAAAGTATCTATTCTCTCAGAAGGATCTCAATTTGAGGCAACGGAGATGGATGGAGTTAATAGAAGACTATCACTTTGATATTTAATACCATCCCGGGAAAGCTAACGTAGTAGCTGACGCCTTGAGCAGAAAGGCGAGTTTAGCCAGACTAATGATTCGAGAGTGGAAATCATTAGAAGAGTCGAGCACTTGGAATCCAACGAGAACCAATACTCACATTTCATGTGCTAACATATTGGTTAAACCCGATCTACTGAACAAGATCAAAGCAACACAGGGGACGGATGTACAACTTCAAAACTGAAAGAGAAAATACTTAAGGAGAGAGATCGAATTCTCGGTACATGAAGATGGAATCATCAAATTCAAATCGAGTCTCGTAGGTACCAAGTGACGAGTTGATTAGGAGCGAGAATTATCTCGAAGCACACCGTTCGAAATACACTATACACCCTGGAGAAAACAAGATGTATAAAGACTTGAAACGGCATTCTTGGTGGGTAAACATGAAGAACCAGGTAGCGAGTTCGTTGCCATATGTTTGACTTGTCAATGAATAAAAGCAGAACACCGGCGACCATCCGGTTTATTACAACTGCTCGAGAATTCAGTGGAAATGGGAACACATAACGATGGATTTCGTGACGGATCTACCAAGGACAGGACGAGGCGATGACGCCATATGGGTAGTCGAGACCGACTCACGAAATCGCACACTTCTTACCCATGAAAAAACGTGACTTGCGTAAACTTGCGCAGATTTATATCCAGAGATCATTCGACCGCATGGAGTGCCAATCAACATAGTGTCGACAGAGACCCGAGGTTTGTCTCCGCATTCTGGAAATGCTTACATGAGGAATTGGGTACCTCGCTAAGTTTCAAAGACAAAGAAGACATCCACAAACCGATGGCCATTCCGAGTGAACGATTCAAACCCTGGAAGACATCTTCGTGAGCATGCACGTTAGACTTCCAAGGAAGTTGGGATTCACACTTACCATTGGCCGAGTTCGCTATAATAATAACCTATCAGGCCACAATTGGGATGGCACCCTACGAAGCCTTGTATGGGCGAAAGTGTAGATCCCCACTACACTGGGAGATTGATGACCAATGGACTCCAAAAGAGAAACGAAAGTCACCATCGATTCCAAAGGTCGACTTAGTTCAGAGTCCATGGAGAAGGTCAATTTGAGCAAGGAATGGATCCGCACACTCGTGAGCCGCCAAAAGAGTTACGCGGACAAGAGGAGAAAGGACTTGGAATTTGAAGATCGAGATGAAGTATTTCTCAGACTCTTGCCACGGAAAGGATTGATCAATCCAAAGAAAGGAGGCAAGCTAAGTCCGAGATATATTGGACCTTACAAGATTTTGCAGAGGATCGGGAAGTTGGCCTACCGACTCGAGTTACCAAAGACGAGATGCGGGAATACACGAAGTATTCCACGATCGAGATTGAAAAAGTATCAATCGGATCCCGAGCATATTATCACTCATGATGCTCCTCCTCTGATGGAAAATTTATCTTACATCGAGGAACCAATTCGGATCATTGACCTGCAGATACGTCAGTTGCGTAATAGAGAGATTCCGATGGTTAATGTTGTATGGCGAAACCACAACCGAGACGAAGACGCAACATGGGAGATGGAAGAAGACATGAGGAATCAATATCCGAGCTATTTCAAGAGAATTTGGGGACCAAATTCTTTTAAGGGGGGGAGAATGTGAAGCCCTCGATTTTTATTCGAACATGTACTTGTTTCACGTATCGTCCTTGTATTAATTTGACTATTTTACCGCGTCGTTTTGACGGGTAAATATTAATGATAAATATATTTTGCATTTAATTTCTTTTATTTATTGCTTGTAATCATAATTATTTATTAATTCTATTTCGCATTAATGATCACTTGATCGATCATCATTATTATTATTTGTGTATCTATTAGTCACCTTAGAATTTTAAGAGACTATTTATTTTAGAGATTTATAACTTATAGAGTTAAGAATTCGATTTAGAATAAGTGATCATGAGACTTATAAGTGATCAAGGAAATCACTAATTATTTTGGAGATTGATATTATTCACCTATTATCATTAAATTCGGGACAAAAAAGTATGGAATTACCACAAATACCCTTAAGGGGGACGGCCATGATGGGAATTTTTAGGGTAGAAATATCTCTCAACTCTTGTACACATACACCTTATGTATTCATCTTGTGTATTACTACACCATTAATTCAAACATCTTAGAATTATCTTACAAATTTCACCCACCCAATTGGTCAAGCAAGACAAATTTAAATTCCCCCCTAAAACATGACTTTTGTCCAATTGTCCCTAACATAGTAGCATAGGTATTACTTTACTCCCTAATTTCCTCAATTATTAACCTAACAAATCATTTAATCAAAACAAAACAAAAATTTTGTCTCCTCCCCTCTCTAATGGACGGCCACAAGGCCTTGAATTGGTAAGGATTTTGTTTCAACTTTCATTCATCACATTTCATTTTTCACCAACACATTTTACATCTTACACAAAATCCTCTTCCTTCTCTCAAAAATCCTACTACTTCTCTCTAAACTTACTTCTTTTTCTTCTTCAAACACTTAGAAAAAATTCAAGAATTTTCCTTCTATTTCTTCCAAAAATTCGAACCATATACTACACAAGGTAAGAATTTTTCTTCTTCAATCTATTCTTATACCTTCTAGCTCACCTCTTTCACCTTCTAATTTAAGTTTCATTTTTGACTTTGAGGTATACTTAGAAGATCATTTGAGGATATTAAGAGACTTGAGGTCATCTTGAAGAAGAAATTGTGTAGAAGTTGGACTATAAGGTAAGAAATGGGATTTTTAGTACATTTTCTCCTTCTCTTTCTATTTTCCAAATTTTGACATTCCATTTTCATTTTTGGAGTTTTAGGGGCTGACCTTGAAGGTTGTTATTAAGAGTGACCAAAATCTTACATTTTAAAGCCATTACTAGTCACACTTTACTCACTACACAAGGTAAGCGTAGTATTTCCAATTTCTCACCATCTACTTCTTCTCCTTAAATTTTAATCTCATTTTTATAACTCCTATATTTTTTTGATATTCCTTGACTTAGGGGATGACCTAAGTCACTTCTTCATCAAGAGTGATTTATTCCATTTTTCACCAACAAATCAATATTTAAGGTGGGTGGAAAAATCCTTTCAACTTCTATGTGTTTTACTTAAAAATGCATGTAGTATTTTGATTTTGAGCACTTGAGATATATATTATGTATTGCATGCTATTTTCTTGTATCAAGTTGGAAAAATTCGCAAGTGTTGCTCAAAAATGCGATTTATCGAAAAATAGGGCATACATGTACACTTTATTGTTATACTTGATGAAATTTTGTATGAGAAGGATATGTATGTGTATGACTCTTGAAATCTATGTTTTGAATGATTTATAACCTGGACAAGTCGAGCATAATAGATAAAATTTCAACTTTTGGACTTAAATGCAAAAATGGAAAGTTGGTGGACTTAATGGCAAGAAAATAAAACTTAAGGGACCCTTATGCAATTTTCGATTTTGGGACTGAACTCAGGTTCAAAAATTACATTTTGACATTTTAATAAAGTTTTAAGAGTTTTTAGATAAATAAAATCAACCCTTAAAAGCCCAAGGACTAGATTGTAAAATTTTAGAAGTTTAAGGCTATTTTGCAATTTTCAAAACTGTACCAAACCCTAATTTTAAAATTTGAAATTTTAACTCTTAAGAGACTGGAAATAACATATTTTAAGTGTATTCCAAAATTGCAATCTGGAAATACTAATTTAACTATAACATAATGATATTTTGGACCCAAGGTTCAAATTTCATAACAATCGGACCCCTAAAAGCCTTAAAGGCAATTATTTCAAAATGGGACAAAAATGAGATTTTCAAAAGTTAAGGGGCCTATACTTATTTCTTTTTAAAACTGTTTTTGTCCCAATATACCACTGACCTTAGTGACATTTTCCAACTGGAATCACATTAAAAGCCCTTCCGGGTTGGGAGTTCCAATTATTTTAAACTTAGGGACCAAAACAACAATTTTTAACAAATTTGGGGCTAATGTGAGAATTTTATAAAAACTCGACCTCAAAACTTTAAAAACCTGAATCTATGAACAATTTAGAGAATTTAGGAACTGACCTCATAATTTTTCAAGGTCGGGACATTTGATTATTCAATTTTTAACCCCAAAAGAATTGGTTTTTTTTACAAAACGGGGCTAATTGTAAATTTTCTTTTTACAAGGACCTAACTCGAATTATTTTTATTTTAAAGAAACAGCCCTGGACCCTCTGACTTTAGTTATTGATTAAAATATTTTATTTTCTCAAAAATCCCCTGAATTATCGGATCATCTTGACCGATTAATACGCGATCGTGAGGTGACTTCCTCGTCTTGCGATTTCGAATCTATAACGGACCTATGTTCCACCTAATCTTTCAAGATATCGAAGATTGCTTATCCTCCCGATAATCATCTTCATCCAAATAACTCCACCAATGCCATAATTGCCTTGCGCAAATTTCAAAAACTTTCTAAAAAATGCTTCCCCTGAATCAATAATACTCATTTGCCTAGTTGACTACCCGAACTTGTATTTAATTTCCTATCTAAGTCAACTTGGTGTGTCGAGCTCACAATCGGAATGGATACGTCGGGGATGGAACCAGAAGCGGCTCGGCCGCTATTCCACTCTCCGTCCCCATCGCCCTAATCCCCAAACCGAGGGACGGAGTTGTCCAAGGAAGCGGGTCGTAGTACTTGAGGTATAATCATGATTATGATGAATCCGAGCCTTGTAAGCTCCAATGTGGATTTTGTCTTTGCCTATGGAGCGATAAGGTGACAGGTCTTGGACCATCTTAAACGGGGAGTTACAAGGAAGAACAAAGGAATCGATGTCTGATCCACACGATTCCGGAGTTAATCGGAATGATTGGTTGGCGCTACAAATCTGTACGCAACCGCTACTTGTATTGCATTGGTTGGCGCTACAAATCCGTACGCAACCTTTACTCGTTTGCATAGGATTGGCGTTACACTCAGTACGCAATCCTACATGTCTTGCCTGAATCATAGTGCTTGTGTGACCACGAACTATTTATTAAACTGTATAAGAATATTACTTAATATATATTTATCACGACGCTTGTGGACTATGTGTGAATACATGTATCATACCTCACGCGTTTTCATACAACTATTTTCTCGCATTAACTATACATCGCCAATCTCTCACACAATCACCCCATCCACTGAGATTTCTGTCTCATCCCCTCCTGTTTTCTAACCTTTAGATGAGGAGTACGTTGAAGACGTCGAACCTACCACGGACTGAATCCCATGCTCCGCATGTCGTACTAGTTCCTATAATCATTGATGCCGAGCGACATTTTCTTTTGCTTTTGTTATTGTTGAACTCCTTCATTCTGTTTTAGTTTGGACTGTAAGTTTAAATTCGGATATTTTGATGGATTGTAATCGGATATTGTCGGACCTTGAGATGTAACTTGTACTTGTGTGTATTTTATTCCGCTGCATTAGACTCTATTTCACTTGGAGTTTTGTATCATTGGTTTGTTGGATTATTTTTGTTTAGGTGATTGATCGTCGTCGCGTCGCGTTTGGGGCGTGACATAAAATGTTCTTACTAATTTTTCAGAGTATTTATTGAAGTTTATTTTCGACAAAAATTAGACAACATCTGCCTCGTGTTGGACCGGTCGCCCTATAGGGCTTCGGTGTCCGAATTGATTTTTATAATAGAAAACGGGATCAAGAAAATATGGGGGGGGGCGATCGGGAGGTCGACCTTTAGGTCGACCTTTAGGTGTGCTCGTATTGAATGAGTTTCAAATAATAACTTTGGTTGTGATTAATCCGATAACAAAAGGAGATATTAACTAAAACCATAACCCTGGAATCCATTCATTTCCTTGATCTTTCAATCAACTCTTACTTAGTCTTTTTAGGATAAATTCTTGTCTTGCTTTTACAAAACAAATCGCTCAATTTCGATCGTCAAGATAAAAATAAGACTATTATAATCCCAATACTTAGTACATTAACTTATTAGTCTCTGTGGATTCGACCTTGCTAACCCTGTTCTATAAACTACACCGTACACTTGCGGTGAAGCTAAAAATAAGGGAGAAAGAACGAGAGGTGATTGGGGTAGCATATTGGGTTTACATGAGAATAATTGAATGAAAGATGTGCTTACCAGTCTATATGCTCGAGTTTGAGTCACTTTATCCATATTTCCCTACCCTAACCAAAGAGCCTTCAATACAACCAAACGTAAAGGTCCTTTTTGATTTATGAATTGTATACATTCTAGTGGCGGAGATGTGAGACGATTTGCAAAGTTATGGTAATTCTTCAACATTGATATGATGTGAGTGAATACACGTCCCTTATACACTTGAGAGGAGAGCATACACTTGATTAGTGAGAGTCATGATTCGAAGCATTTGCCATGGTTTTAATTGACACGTGTTCTATGTTAGATGTTCGAGGCTTGGTTGATTTATTGTTTGACGCCTATGGATAAACAGCATGAATTTTGATGAGTTGTTCTTGATTGCTTTTTATTCCTCCCATTTGTGTTTTGTCTTGTGTATAAAGTGTTGACTGGGATTGTCAACAGTTTAAGTTTGGGGGTTTGTTTAGTGTGAGTTTTGCATGTATTTTGGGCGTGATTTTTGCTATAATGAGTTGATAAACATGCATTACCTTAGTAATATGGGTCGTATTCTAAATATGTGGAAAAGATGTTACGCTTTGCTCATTTTGCAGGAATTTGACGATATTTTGAGTATTTATGTGGTAAAAATGAGCGTTGTGATGTAGAACCACCAAGAATTGATAGCAGACACCAAATTGGAAGCCAAATTGAGAAGAAGTCAGATGTTCAGTTGGTTTTATACCATTGATTTGGGCTTTCTAGACTAGAGTTTTATGTTGTTTTTGAGTTCTTTGAGTGGTCAAAGCTATATTGTGGGCCAATTATATTGAGTCTAGAGTCATAGTAATGAGTTGTGTGTCAAAAGAAGCATGGATGATCAAACAACGAGGGGATTGATTTCAAGAAACGTCCAAACACGTCTGGAATTTCCAACACTGACAGGGTTTAGTATTTTAGCCATAACTCACTCTACAAAATTGATATTGAGCGGATTCAAGTGGCTACGAAAAGCTAAGAGATAGGGATACAACTCTTATGAAGACCCCATAAGCAAATTCGGAAGTTTGGGTGACGACGGCATGACCTAGTCGTGCATCATTTCGAGAGTCAAGCAGTCCTACGGCCTAATGCACGGCCCGTGCGTCTGTGCGGGAAAGTCAGGTTTTGACGATTTTTAACTTAGGTTTTGACCCAATGGGAGTATAAATAGAGACTAGGCGGCCCCAAACAAAGACACTGAGTTTTACCCTAGAAAGCGAGAAGAAAGAGCAACCGTCTACCGGAGGATTCGAGAGATTGATCGAGGTCGCAACCACACGCTTGAGGATTGAAGATAGATCGAGAGATCATCCACATCCCTGAGTTTGCTCATTCAATAGTATCGTTTATTTTCGATTAGTTAGATATCAACTTTAATAATTTGTCTATGAATTATTTACTTCCCATTTCTGGCTAAACATCTTGTGATTCCCGGGTTTGGGATTAAGTTGATGGATATTTTTGTTGATGTTTAATTGCAATTGAAGTTATTATTTTCAGACCCTATTCGAGTACTTTGTTTTATTACTTGTTTTATCAAATGACCATTGGTTTAACTTGCTTTGATGTATTGATTCATCATTCGAGAGATGAGTTTCAATATTAGATCTGTGAGTACTCGACATGAATATTTGCAAGATTGAGAAGTTTGTGAATATTTGTGAGGATTTATAATATTTTGTGCTTTTGAGAGTTGGATATCTTATGTTGAGTAGAGATGCTAGCATAGATAATTTAGTCAACGTTTTTACATACATCTCGAGAGAGAGGGTAAAATACTTTCGTGATTGTCTTATAGGAAAGAATAATAATAACTTTGGTTGTGATTAATCCGATAACAAAAAGAGATATTAACTAAAACCATAATCTATCCGTTCATTTCCTTGATCTTTCAATCAACTCTTACTTAGTCTTTTTAGGATAAATTCTTGTATTGCTTTTACAAAATAAATCACTCAATTTCGACCATCTAGATAAAAATAAGAGTATTATAATCCCAATACTTAGTACATTAATTTATTAGTCTTTTTGGATTCGACCTTGCTAACCATATTCTATAAACTACACCGTACACTTTGCGGTGAAGCTAAAATAAAGGCGAACAACGTCATTGTCCCACCAAATACCACAAAGGCGTGAATAGCAAAGCAATGATAGTCCAACCTACTCTCGGGAGCGCGAGAATAGTGAACGCTCGGAGGAATGACAAGTTTTTGATGAAGTTGAGAAATCGAGCAAAAGATGGGAACGTAAAAGGATTTGGCATAGCGGATGACGGATCACTAATGTTTGGGAACCATTTATGCGTGCCGAAGGATGAACAGTTGAGGAGAAAAATCCTGCAAGAGGCACATTGCACGCCATATACCGCACATCCTGGAGGTACTAAGATATATCAAGATCTAAGAAAGACATTTTGGTGGAGAAACATGAAGAGAAGCATAGGTCGTTTGTGCGAGAGATGCATGATGTGTCAACAAGTGAAAGTACATTCGAACATCAACGACCATCGGGATGTTGAAACCTCTCGAAATACCTGAATGGAAATGGGAGCATGTAACAATGGATTTTGTTTCTTGATTGCCTAGAACTGGACGAGGAAACAAAGCTATTTGGGTCATAGTGGGTCCCATGACAAAGTCATCACATTTCTTGCCAGTCAAGATGACGTATAAGTTGAACAAATTAGCCCAGATATATCTGGCAGAGATTGTAAAATTGCATGAAGTCCCAGTTACAATTGTATCAGACAGAGACACGAGATTCACCTCTAAGTTTTGGCAGAGCTTGCAGAGTGCCATGGGAACTAAGCTCAACTTTAATGCCGCATTCCATCTACAAGCGGATGGACAATCGGAAAAGAACGATACAACCTCCGGAAGACATGTTGAGAGTTGTAGTGTTGGATCTAGGAGGAAGTTGGGAAGAACATTTACCGTTAGTAGAATTTGCTTATAACATTATCAAGCGATGATCAAAATGGCACCGTATGAAATCTTTGTATGGACGAGGTCCGATCCCCTTTATCTTTCGAACGAGGTTGGAGAGAGAAGAATAATTGGACCAGATATTGTTGAGGAAACAGTGGAAAAGATTGATCTCATCAAAAACGAGAATTAAAATTGCTCAGGGGGATCGAAAAAAAAGTCGCGTCGATAAACGAAGTATTTGGTATTTGATTGGAGACAATGTATATCCAAAAGTAGCACCAACTAAAGGAGTAGTACATTTTGGAAAGAAAGAAAAGTGAAATCGAGATACATTGGTCCTTATGAAATTCTTGAAAGAATTGGAGAAGTAGCCTATAAGTTAGCACTACCATCAGAGTTGTCCGGAGTGCATGATATGTTTCACGAGTCGATGTTAAGAAGATATATGTTTGATCCAAGTCATGTCATTAATCAAGAAGCTATTCAAGTTAAAGAAGATTTGATTTATAAGGAGTTTCTAGTGGCGATCCTTGATAGAAAAATACACTCCTTAAGAAATAGAGATGTCGTTTTAGTTAAAGTGCAATGGAGTAGGCATGGAAAAGAGGAGGCGATATGGGATAGAGAAGATGTGATGAAGGACAAATATCCAAATCTTTTTGACAATTAGTAAGTTTTGAATTTCGAGGATGGAATTTTTCGTAGTGGGGGAGGGTGTAATACCCGGTATTAGAATTTGAATCTCAAAATTTAGGGTAAATTTTTCGCACTTTTTAAGGAATTAGATTAGTAATTTATTGGGATTTATAGCTAATTAAGATTATTATTTAAAATATATAATTCGGGTAAAAAAATTATAAACTCAATTACGGGGCTTCCTATTATTCTCAACTCAAAAACAGAATTATTTCAAGTCCAATTACGATACAACTAAGCCTCATTTCAAAACATTTGTAGCCCAAATCACCAAACCCATTTTCATATCCCATTTAATACTACTATATATAGTTATTTCTATATTTGGAATAATTAGAAATTGGAAACTTTCTAATTCTGGTAAGAATTCACCCTCTCATCTTTCAGGCTTCCGGCAGCAATGCCGCCGCCGCCGCCGTCGGCAGCCGGCCACCGGCGGTGGAAATTAACACACCATACCTTATTTGAACCTTTTTGTCGCCCTCGTTCCAAATCTAAAGTCGGAATTTCTATTTGAATCCCCGTTCACCGACAAATCGCCTGTAAACTTACAATTTTGAAATCTTTGACTCAAGATCTACGGAGATCCGACCGTTGGATTTTCACAAACCTTACACCATTGGAAAGCTCATTCAATGAGGTTTCTAACGCCACCTCCCAATCTCAGATCGAAGTTAAAGATCGCTGGCAAATTGCCAGAGACGTCTGTAAAAATTCAGTTTCGAAATCACCAGCGGCGTCATCTTTGACCGCCGATTCCCGGCGATCCACCAGTCCAAAATTGACGAGCCTTATACCGTTCTCTTCACCTATTCAGGGGATTTAAACTCGTTGAACAATTTCATGATTGGAGTTCGTTTCATAGGAAATGGAGTTGGAAGTTGACAATTTTGGCTTATTTTAATTCTTTTTCCAACTATATTTCCATCTTATCTCTCTCCATTCTCTCTCTCCTTCCCTCTCTTCCTCTCTCTCCCTGCGCCGAGATGTGTGTTGGTGTGTGTGCGTGTAGGTGGTGTGTGTACATGTGTGTGTACGTGTAGGTGGTGTGTGTGTGCAGGTGTGTGTGCGTGTGTGTCCGCTATGTGTGAGTGTGTGTATGTGATACGGGTGTGTTTATGTGTGAGTTTGATTAGGTTGAGGTGGTAAGGTGGTCGGAAGCTCATCGCCGCTAGCCACGAGCGGTGTCGGCGATGGGAAAAGGGGTGGAGGTGGTGTAGGGGGTTAAGGGTGAGGAGTAATGGAGTTTTGGGGAGGCCATTCAGAATTTTAAATTCTTTTGGACTTGGTTATAATTTTTGAAACTTCAGTTTGACCCCCTCTATGTTTCAGTTTAGTCCTCCGATATCAACTTTCAGCTTATTATAATTTTGCCCCAACTTAACTCTTAGAATTCTGCAAATTGACCCCTAACCTTTTTAATTAAAATTTCTTAAGTCTTAACTTTATCGTTTTCGACCCGAAAGGAGTCAAACGAACTCCGATTGACCTCAAATTTGAACCATAGTCTCGTTATACCCTTCTTATATGCAAGGTCTATTCAAAATCACAATATTTCCCCTCAATCTTCAAACTTCAAGAAAACGAGACCCGAACATCCATATTATTCTGTTTCGCTCCTAATTTCTTCATTTCACATCCAAATGCCCCCAAATTTTAAGAATAGGTTTATCTAGACTATTTAAATTATTATATATTATTATATTTCCATTACAATCTTCTAAGACATATTATGCTATTTTGTGTAGGATACGAGATTGAGGCCGAGAACTAGGACTTGCATCCTGCACAATTATTTGCACATCAAAAAGGTTGGGTTACCTTAACACTTAACCGTGTACTATTATTATTCAATGCAAGTTGACTATTTAATTAATCATGATTAGTATGTTTTGCATAAATCCCATGTTGCGGTTGTACCGTACATGTTACATATTTATGTGTTGTGGTGACGATCACTTCACATTATGAGCTCGTACATATTGCAAAGTTACGGTCCGTCCGTACAAATGCCACGTATGATGCATTTCGCTAGTTGCAATTAATTATGCAGTCACTTAAGTGTACCCCACTGAGTGTGTTTTCATAGCACTCACCCCACATTATATTTTCAGATTGAGGCGAAGTACGACACGAAGACTTGGGCATGATGAAATACTTTTGGAGCCCTAAAGTCCCTATTCTCCTCTTTCTTAAACTTTGAATTGATAAACTGAAGTCTGTAAATAAGTTTTCTTTTGTTTACTGTTGAGATGAGTTGTGACTCATCTACTTATATAATGCTTCAGTTGTATTTTGTGAATTGGGCTAATCCGCATGTAAGCGTGGTTATTGATGTTGATTATTTGAAATGCTCTGTCCATATCGAAAGTTATTTAAAGTTAGGTACACACTAATGTAGCATTCCTTAAGCCCAAACTACATTTTCCAAAATTGGGGCGCTACACTAAGTGAAGATCGGTGTGTATCGGTGAGTGAGTGTAGTCAAGAAGGAAAGCCTGAGACTTGATGAAGAAGATCCGGTAGGGGCAAGTGAGTAAAGGATGGAGAAGTGACAGTCAAGTCAGTTAAAAGCCGAGTCTACCAGTTGAACTGACAGTTGAGTCATCCCTAAAAGATTGGAGCTGACTCAAGTCAAAAGAGGGAAAGGCAGTTGTCAAGTTAAGTTGACTTATATTAATACGTTGCACGAAAGTCAAGGATATTACTTAAAATAGTAATACGTCCATGTTGCCATGTCTTTAAGTGCTCATCCCAGAAGCGTGCAAAAGGAATAAACCAATGAGAAGCACTGAGCTTGTGTCAGACCCTGAAAAGCTGCAGACATCATTTAATAAGATGAAATGTCACAATCACAAGCTGCAAGTCACAAGATAATGGACAAGAAGTGTCATTTTGAAAATATCATATCTCTTCAATGGGCAAAATTTCAAATGAGCACTATAAAAGGCTGAGGAAGCAAGAGAGAGAGGTGACGAAACTAATGAATTCAAAGAGATTTTACAAGCAAGCAAATATTCTCTCAAGCATACTAAGATATTCCTCAAGCCTAAATTCGAAGGAACTCGATCCAACACACTCTGTGAAGGAAATAATACTTCATCCAGTTGAAGAGGAAATAGTTGTAAGAACTAAAGGGGTCTACTCTCCAAGGTTGAAGGAGCAGTAGTAAGGTTCAAGGTCGAACCAGAAGATTTGAGCTCGTTGGAAGGTTGTGTGATCAATTCCAAGGGTTCGAAGGAGTCAAGTAGCAAGACAACTGTCTTTGAAGAAGGCGAGTCCCGGAGAAGCATTTGTGTGATCAAGGTTGTCTCGGATCGAGAACTACTCTATAACCTGATATGTTACTTAGTGGATTCCTCGAGGAGTTGGAGAAGAGTGGATTAAAGGAATTACCCCATCCTCGAACCACTATGAAATTTGCTTGTGTCATTTACTTACAACATTTTATTTTCTGCTTATATTCATATCATTGTTTAAGTTATATTGCTAATCCAACTGATAATAACATTGCTAAGAACAAGTATTAAAAACAAGTTTAAATTTATCAAGGGTGTTAAGTCTTTTGCTGAACAAAAACCAAATCAACTAAAAAGTTAAGTGTTAGCTGACCCAGTTGAGTTATACTATCAATAGCCCAGTCGAGTCTGTTGACTAGGTAACTTTGCTGAAGTAAGCCAACCTAGTTGTCCAACAAGGACTTAGCTGATTTGAGTCAACTCTGTTAAAATATTTTAAAGGACTATATTCGAAAAGTTGGTAAGGTTTATTCAACCCTCCTTCTAACCTTACACCGCACCCCTTAGGACCTACAGCGAACGTAAGGCGAGTTCAAGAACGGTGACAACTCAAATAGGGAGTATATAATTGTTTAATCCCAATTGTTGTACTTTGTGACATTTAATATATTATTAGTTGAATCATTTTTCTCTTCACGTGGCCTCTTGTAGTAGGTTAGTTAATTAAAACAATGTTAATATCGTTGTGTTATTTAATTTCCATTGTGCAGAATTACTGGACTAAATCTAATAATTTGGCACCAAATAATATCTAATCTCATTAATTTCTGGTATTTCTCGTAGTGAATATACTTGCAAAAGGATCAAAATACATATTGCAAAACTTTATTCCTTCAATCATTTTAATTAAACAATTATTTGTCAACTACCACTTTGTCTACAAGAATTTGTTCGAGGAGTGTTATTTTAAAAAAAGAACTTATCTATATACACACACATTTTTCAATATACCTACAGATAATTATTTTGATCAAATAAATATTTACAAATTATGCATAAGGATTATTATTTACGTATACTTACATATATACATTTTTACAAAGTTTTATCAATAATCGTTCTAGTTAAATAATTATTTGCCAACTATCATTGTCTCTTGTGAACAATATACTTGGTGGTTGTTGGTTTAACAAAAACAAATATTACATATATTGATAATAGTACATTTATTTTTATTTAATGGTTGTCCCATGGTGTACATCAATCATCATGTCCCTTCAACCTGGCAAAAGCTATTGATCTTTTAATATTGTCCAATGTCATTGTCGTATGAATGGCTCAAAGAATTAATAACTTGAATGATTTTTATTTTAATGGTATTTTTTAAATGTTATCTATATATAAATATATTTACATTTTTTAGAAAATACAAATCAATAATAATTTAGGGGTAAAAATAATTCAACTAGCATTATGAACTTTTTGCGAGTTTGGTAAATTTTTTCTTGATTACTCAGTATCTAAACTTTATAGGATTATAAAATATGCAACCTTATACATCCTTGCGGTGGAATATGTCGTTAAGATGTCATATATTGTATAAAATATGAATATAGTCCACAAAATAGTAACATACTAATTTGGACAACTAATATCCTAATGGAAGGTATGCCCACTGGGGAAAAAAAATTGAATGACAAAAGAACATATTTGTGCCTCTAAAAACAATAAAAGGTCATGAAAAATGAAAAAATAAAACATAGATGTAGAAAGATATACCATAAATATAAATATTGTGCGAAGCATTTAATTCTAACTATATAAAAATAACAAAATTATGATTTTGAATATTGTCTCTCAGGTTAAAGAGATTCAAATAGAGGATAGTTTCGACAACATTGAACTTCTCTATAAAAGTTCTTCGTTTTTAAATTTTTTATCGATGAACTTCCCCATTTGGTTTGCATTTCAATCCTATGACTAGTATTTCTAGCATTGAATATACTTTTATTATATTTTGTGTAAATATGAAAATATATTACGATTATTTATATTTTTCATTGAAATGATTTTGAATTATGGTGTTTTCAGTATGAAAAGTCTTGAACTAGATTCAGAACGAGTTTATACACCAAACATTATGATCTTCTACCTACCAAATGTCGTTTATATATAAAAAAATATTCTTTTAATTTGTCAACTATCATCATCTGTATAAAATGTTCAAAGAATTTAAAATTTTAAGATTTTAAAATCATTTTACTTTTAGTTAAAAATACTACTTATTTTTCAAATTCGGAAAGAAATATACACCTATCAACATTGAAACATAACTAATTCAAATATATATTCATTTGTATAGATTTTTTCTTTTGTAGAAATATTTTCAACCCTAAAAATATGATTGAAAAATGAAACTAGACTCTTCTTAATCCATTATGTCATTGATGCCTTGTTTGCCTTCCAAAAAGTGGTGATACGTCTATTAGCCTTTTTTTTCTTTTGGATTTTTTAAATACTTAAACCCTTTTAGCGCAAAGGAAAAATAAGAAGGCCTTAATGGAAAACTAAAGCACTTATGTATTAGAAACCCTAGTAATATTAAAGTAATTAAATATTAAATAACTGACATCTCTAACAACTTAAACTTTTAAATAGATAGTCATTCAATATGTCAGAATCAAGCCAAACAAGAGGTTTTGAGTTCCAATCTCATCGTCACCCCTAAAAATATTCCACGTGCAAGGCTTCACGTGCAAAGAGCTGCAATCAAACCGAAACGACGAGCTTTTGATAGTTTGAGCTTGACTCCGAATAGCTCACGAGCAGCTTGGTTCATTTGTGAAAGAATTATAGCACATAAATATTCCGAAGTTTCTTAGAGTATGGATGTGATTGCGGATGTGGTCACATTCGCAATCACATGCAAAATGAATAAAGCAAAAAGAAACAAGACACAAGTTATAAAAATTACTACAAGAAAACTAGCTTGTAGATGTGCCAATATGGTGAAACATTCCACTAGTAAAATCGTTTGATTTCGTGTACAAAGAATACTAAAATCACCTAGTAGAAAATTAATGAAAACTCCTATGCAGAGTAGATCTGATCTATGTAATACAACTCAATCATCCAACAATAGACATGTATGGACTTCGTTAATCACAATTCAAAAAGCTATGGATAAAAAAGCTAACAAACACAACTGCAGGACTGAATGTTATCTCTGATGTAGTCACATTCAAGATCGCATTCAGTACAGTGAGGTTCCGTGTGCTTGAATGACTCTAAACTCTCTCAATACTCTTTTATTTCTGGTGTATTTTTTGTGTAAATATTATGCACATCCTCATTTTTTTATATAGGCGTCCAAGTCCTTCAAAGAGTGCTAACAAATAAGGAAAGAAGATATATACAAATATATGGCAAGTATATCACTTATGTTAGGAAACAAGATAAGAATCAAGGAATCCTAATATATCTATACCATATCAATAAAATATCTTTTCTAATCGATTTCCAACTCAATCTTACCATAAGATTAGAAGGGCAAAATAATTAAAACACCATCTTTTATTTTGAGGAAATCCTTTAGGCGTCAAAAATAGGTGCCCTAACAATTTGCAGCCCTAACGTGCACCCACAAAATTGTTCCACTTGAAAGGCTCCACATGAAACGACCCACATCTCTAACAATAGCGATAAAAATTATTTTCTTTTGAAATAATTTATACATTAACAAGAATTTAAAGAGTATCAAATCTCAAGTAAAATTAAATATAAAAAGAAGAGAAAAATTCATTTTTGGTCCCATTAGACTTACCCCGATGATTTTAGTCCCATTAGACTCACTTTTAGTCCCAAATTGATATTTTTCACAAAAAATAGTCCGATAGGACTTGGAAACCGAAAATCGGTGTTGGTCCGTTAAAAAAATAATGAAGAATGTTGCGATGACAAAAATGGTTCCATAGGAAATCAAAGTTAACTTTTTAACGATAAAAATAGTCCCATAGGACACCAAAGTTCAATTTTTAACCAAAAATGGTCTCCTTATTCTTTTTTCGTTAAATTTAATATTATTGATGATAAAAATTATTTTAAATTTTATATTTTGAGTTATTTATTTAAATTATTGTGAATGTTCCACTTGAAAACTAAAAAAAATATCTGTCCTTCAAATATTTTTCTAAAAAATATATTTTTCAGTGCATTTTATTTCACTAAAACAAATACTCTTAATTAATATATTTATAAAAACAAATAATTTTGCTATATTTGTTTTAGTTTAAATCACTTCTTGATCTTGAAAATACAAATAATTAAAAAAATTACATTTACGTATTGGAAAATATATGTAGTTCAACTATCAATAAAATAAAAAAGCTTACGATATTAAATAATTTCATAATTTTTAAATGTAGGATAAATTTTTTAATTTTTTAGAAAAATACTATTAAAAATATTTTAGTATAGTTATAAAATACTATTAAAAATATTTTTGTAATGTTAACCTAGCTCACATTTTTTTTTCATTTTCAAATATAATATTTTTATTTTAAATCCAACTTTACATTTCCGAAAAAAAAAAATCAAACTTTACATATATACACATACATGCACTGGGTTATATGAGACCAATATCCTGGAGCAAGAACATAGAGACCCCAAAAAAAAAAAAAAAATCAAACTTCGCATATATACACATACATGCACTGGGTTTAAAAGTTATTGTCAGAAATTTAAATTTTCTAACTTGAGTTATAAATTTTATCATTTAATTTACTTTGTTAATTTTTTAATTAAAATAAGTGATACATGTATTTCATATTTTTTTTGTATTACACATTCACAAAAAAAAAAAAATTAATTAACATTTAATTTAAAAATTATTTTCCAGAAAATTTATTTTATATAAGTTGAATTATAAATTTTATCATTTAATTTACTTGTCAATTTTTTTATTATAATAAATAAAATATAGTAACTTTAATGATAATATATTTTTAAAATAGATATTACTTATATTTAGTTTTTAGAAAAAAATTCACTTTTGGTCCCTTTAGACTGAGCACCTGACGATTTTAGTCCCATTATTCTTACTTTTAGTCCCAAATCGCAAGTTTGATTTTCAATTTGACAGGTTTGACCATTAATTTATTAACGGCGGGACCATTTGTGTGACAAGAATAATTTTATGGGAATATTTTTTTAAGCTATGAGACTAAAATCATCGGGAATAAGTCGAGACCACAAGTAAATATTTTCTCTAAAAAGAATGCTCCACAGTAATTTCGAGTTTCACTTCTTCAGGTGAGGAACAATAGCAATTTAATAGATCACAGTTCGTAGCAAGAACCATTAATTATTACAACATCATATTGTCCAATTGGACCACAAAACCAACAATATACTAAAAACTTAAAAGAAAAGGATGCATGAATAGGTTAGTACGAAGCCAAAAAAATGCTCTCTCTCTAATCTTATTTTGTCCTCCTTCTCTCTAACCCCAAGAAAAAGAAAATCCTAACATATTCTTTCCTCCGTCTCCCTTTCACAGCCGCCCCCCCCCCCCCCCCCTTCCCCTCTCCCTCCATGTTTTCTATTAGAGGCCAACAATGACGGTCCTCTGGGCATCTGAAGGTGGTCGAAATTTTTGGTCCAGGGCGAAAGCGGGTCGGAACTCCACGGAGGTGTCTCGGAGCTGAGAAGACGATGAGCTGCAACAGTAGATTTGGGAGAGAGGCAATTTTTTGTTTTTTCTTTCTCTCGTTTGTTAGCTATAGCTGTTGTTTTCTTTTTTGTTTGTATTTTCTTTTCCCGGTTGATTTGCGAAACTCGTAGGCGGGTCAGTTTTTTCTATTCTGCAGTATGTAGTGGTTGCTCGTGCCCGGTTTCAGTTTTTTTTTGGTGTGTTACAGTCTTCTTGAAGGAGTGCTGAAGTCTCCCGGCGTGTAGTGATTTAGTTTGGGGTGAGTAGTTTTTTAGTCCATGTTGTGAATCTGAATTGGTCTTACCAATTCCCCGCTTGGCTTTTAGTTAGTCTTGTCGACTCTTAGCCCGTTGGCTACGATTATAGTTATAATTTTAGTTTTTGAGTTGTTATAATAAAATATTATCGTTCGACAAAAAAAAATATAGGTTAGTACAATATTAGAGAGACGGTTAGTACAATGTTAGATAGATGGTCCATGGTTTTTGTCGAAATAAATGGTCCACACTTTTAGTGAGATTCAAACCGACAACGTACCTTAAAATATCAAGTCTAACCATGCTAATTTTGCGTACTATTGCTTTCACGAAAATGTAACTATGCTCAAGCCGAGCTCGAACGCGAGCCAATAACCCGAGTGGGGGCACGCCGGCTTGGCAACGCGAGCCCGTGACCCGAGTGGGGGCATTAAAGGTATCAAATTAATTGCTCGCACCAAAAAAAAAATTGAAAAATTGAAAATTCAAAAATATTTCCACGAAGAGTCAAAAACTATGCTCAAGGACTTAGCCCACCAAGCCCGACCACTAGGCCAACTATTTTTCCCTTACCCCAACTATTATTCCCTTAAGAAAAAACACTTATATATACATATATATATAAACTTTGCGACTTCTTCTCTCTCAAACCCTAGCATCCTTTTCTCTCAAACTTTCTTTTTGCTTCTCTTTCTTATTCTTCATTGCTAAGGGGTAATTTTTGGCCCGAAATCACTCCCACCGACATCTTTTTTTTTTTTTTATGTTTTAAATAAGTGGTTTCTCAATGTAGATCTGGGTTATTCATTTTTCTCTTGTTTGTGATTTTCGTCGTCTAGTGTGACATTTGGTTTCTAGCCGTCTTGGTGCGGTGTTTTTGTGTGCACACGTTCGGGCAGTAAGTTTTCAATATGACGAGAGATAAATCAGTTGTGGTCTCCAGCATATTGCAGATTTGGAATCATAGGTATTCCAGACATCATAGAATCTTCAACGTTGTAGGCTTTAAGCCTATTTTTGTTATTAACCTAGATGCTATGAATTTTTTCATAGTTTCATCTTTTATGGTTTTTAATAGATTTGTTTTAAATCTTCTATCGATGTATTGCTATTTTGGATTAATTAATAAAATTGTTTTTCCTTGTCCAATATATATATATATATATATATATATATATATATATAGAGAGAGAGAGAGAGAGAGAGAGATTGATTCAAATGAGACCAATATCTTTAGGTGAGACCATAGGGACACTAGTGGACTGTTGATTTAAATTTTTGGATGATCCGGATCTTTTCAGGTTATTTTAGGTCAAGAAGAGTATTTATGAACTTTTTAGATTTTTCTTGATTTTTAAGTGAGGGTGTTTAGGTCATTTTACATTTATATTTAAGGATAGGTAAAATCTTACCATGCCGATTCGAGATTTGGGGAGGGAAGAGTCTATCAACTTCACAACGTGTTTTGATTTTCTTCAAACCTGAAACTCTTTTTCCGCCATTTTTTCCTTTTCTCTTCTATCTTTTGAAAACCTCTATTCACAGTCTTCTCTTTTCTTCTCCGTGAACGAACGAACTAGGGCTTTTTTCTTCTTCTGGATTTTCGAAGTAGATTTTGAGACTCTCAATCAAGGAGTTTGTGGAAGAAAGGTTGATTTCCCTGTCCAAGTAATCGAAGATATGTTTTCGTTTTTTTCCCAGATTTTTGAAGATTCTTAGTTTCAACTGTGCGCACATTCATGTTTTGTTTTTTGCACTTTGTAATCAAAGGCATGTATAAACTTGTGCGCACAACACACTGGGAATAGAAATATTTTTTGCACTTTGTAATCAAAGGCATGTATAAACTTATGCGCACAACACACAGGAATAGCACAATATTTATATTTTATTCGATGTCGAAGTATTGTGTTGTTGAATTAATTAGCACTTAGTCAAGGTAATACATAGTTAATACATTGTTTTTGTAAATTTCACGCAAAATTGTAATACATTTGTAGCTTAATTTCGCCGCTAATTTAATACTTTTTTATTTTTATTTATTTATATTAATCCACTATTAAATTACAAGTGTTGCAACAAAAACATCTAAGAAAAA
The DNA here is from genome assembly GCA_016081115.2 of Rehmannia glutinosa. Classification (NCBI taxonomy): domain Eukaryota; kingdom Viridiplantae; phylum Streptophyta; class Magnoliopsida; order Lamiales; family Orobanchaceae; genus Rehmannia; species Rehmannia glutinosa. The sequence goes on from CM071937.1 coordinate 26,991,846, forward strand.
TTAGATAACCCCTGTTTCACTCCCAAAGCTACTTCAATGATTAGAGATGCAAAAAATTTTATCTACGACTCGAGTTCGACGGTGGAGGTGGCGGAGCGAGGAAGATGGGTGTTCTTTGGAAGAACGACGCATTACTCCCGGATGTAAAAATTTTTAGAGTGAAAATAACTTATAATCCCATGAATGCTCCAATCGGGATAATTTGAAATGCTCGAGTCTCTGGAAACAAAATGGTAACCCCTTCATGGTTACTGCCTTGACAAAGATGCTCTATGGGTTTCAGACGAGCACGAAAATGATCGTTATCAATGAGAGACAAACATAACATTAGAAGGTTACAAAAGAAGAAGCTCAAATCTAAATAAGGAAGTCGGGATGTAAAAAAAAATTAACCTTTTTCTCGCTATATACACTACAACATAAATGACATTAGGTAACACAAATTTTGTAGCACTTTTTACATAAGGTACATATGTAACACATGTTTGTAACACTTTTTACATTACAATATTTATGTAACACTTTTGTAGCACTTATTCAATATGTAACACTTATATGTAACACTTTTATATAAGTAACACTTTTTAAGTATCAACTTTTTTGTTATTTCTTTTGTAACGCAAATGGGTAACACTTTTATCAATATGTAACGCTTATATGTAACACTTTTATATAAGTAAATGTTTTTTAAGTATCACTTTGTTTTTGTTATTTCTTTTGTAACGCAAATAGGTATCACTTTATTTAAGAAGCATTGTTGGCAACACTATATTTTATTGATTGTAACACTTTTTAAGCTATATTTTAGTAACACAAAATTATATAACTATCATTAAATCATGTCGAGATTTATTTAATTAATTGATGTCATCAAACCTACAAATTGTAGACATCATGCACTCGAGTTTAATTTTTGTTTTCTTTTTACTAAGTATTATAGTTTTGCTTTTATTTTTTATTTTTTACGAAGGCAATTAATTTGTTTTAATACCGATGGAAAATGCGCATGTATATATTTTTTATTATTTTTATTTATTTATTAATTTTTACTAACGGAGACCAATTTCATCGTTAAATCTTTTCTTTTTTATTTTTACTTTTTTAAAAAACAATTACCAATGAAAATTGATGTTGTCGGTAATTACTTAGGAATTTTTTCCGTCGAAAAATTATTTTTTCATTATTTTCTTTATTATTTAATTTTTTTTTGTTAGAACTTTTTTATCTGTCGGTAAATTAATTTTATATTTTTATATATTTTTATTTTTACCGATTGAATATTTATCATCAAGAATTTATTTTATATATTTTTGATATTTTTAATTTGGTGTGTCCTTTAATATATAATATAATATGAATTTCAAACTATATACTATACAATATAAAATTTGATATATACTGTGTATAATATAATTTAATACATATATTATAAAATATAGTCTTTATTATATAAAATATATTATATATACATATAATATAATATAATATAGATGTGTGTGTGTGTATGTATGTGTATATATATAAAACAAAGCAAAAGTTGTAATAAGAATCAACCTAGCTTAGTGGCAAATTGCCACTTCCATACATCTTGAGGTTGTGGGTTCGAATCTACTTGGTGGCAAAAATAGTATTTCTACGAAGAAGTGTTACAAAAAAGTGTTACATAAGATTCATATGTAACACTTTAGAAGTATTTTTTAAAGTGTTACAAATATAAAAAGTGTTACAAAAAAGTGTTACATAAGATTCATATGTAACACTTTAGAAATATTGCTTCAAAGTGTTACCAATAGAAAACTTAATGTAACACTTAGAAAAATGTTAATAAAAGCTAATAAAAGTGATACCTTAGACTATAGGTAGCACGGGCAAGTCTTATTGTGCGCCATAAAAGTGCTACCTATTGTCTATAGTAACATTTTATGGCCATTAGGTAACATTTTTGAGTGTTACCTAATGTCATTTATGTTGTAGTGATATGATTGCATTTAGGGGAAACATCAATGAACTACTTAAAATGGAAACAATACCTACACCACATATCCTAATGTTTGTTCTCGTAACCCCCAAATCCATTGTTAATATTCTCGCAGAAGAGGTTACAGTTAAGCATTTTGGTATGAGAATCCAAACCAGATTTCCTGTTCGCATGGAGTTGTATGTGCCACTTTTATAAGTCTCAATCAAATCCACTTGGAGCATCTAGTGAGAACCTACAATGCATTGGATTTATTAGACGATCTCCTGATGTCAGACAATGTCATCTTCCCCAGGAAAAATAAAAAGCTAAGACAATGACGCCAATCGATTGAAAAATTCGTGTGTGATGATTATATAAATGCATACACACAGTCACATGCAAATAATATGACAACATATTTTATACTTCAACACAGAGCGTGAATGTAAGAACAATGGAATAAGTTGCTCTGAGTTGGGCACATGGATGAGGGAGGTATCATATTTACATAAATGAGTTCAGTTAGCAGCAAGTAGTATTAAAAAGGCAGGTAAGATACTCGTAGCTACACAATGAAAAGTGAAACTAAAAGAAAGAAACACACCTGCTCGAGTGTCCAGACGAGATGTGGCTGAAAACTGGTGTGGAAGGTAATTGGTCCAACCTGCAGATCATCAAATACTTATTCTTATTCTTGAAGCCAGAGAAGTATAAAAACAGAACACATATTGACATTGAAAATTAACATGTAGAAAGGGCACACTATGCATGACATCCACAAATAGCTGGCCTGAAACTGAGACGTACAAAGAAATCAGGGAAATAAGCAAATTAACATTGATAACGCACAACATACCCAATGTCCTTGGTACACTCTCTCAATTGCATCAGTGACATCACTAGCTTTCAAGATACTATCACTTGATGCACATGATTCAACATCAAAGCCTGAAGAGCGCCATCTCGGTAGGCCACCATCCAAAACCCAAATCCTGTCAAACCCAAATATCTTATTGTATATTTGTATCTATATAAAGAAAACCAACGAAGTTAAGAAACAAAAGAACATCAGTCCTCTAACTTGAACAACCAGGTACGACATATGCAAGTGTCAAAGTGGTAATATATACAGAAGATGCTTTACCAGAGTAGAAAAATGCATTAGTACTAGGATACAAATGAACCTAGACAAAATCAATTAAGTTTTGTATAGAGTGAGACTAAGTTTAGGAGCATTATTAATTAATATTCGCAAGGAAAGCAACTTACGTTAGTAGTTCGATCTGATATGCCATCAAGGTCAAAGAAAAGTGCACCAGGAATATGCCATCAAATTCCAACAACAAAGTAATATCAGTGTCATGTACCTTCAGCAGCAGCTCCACGCATTCAGATGATTGGCAGAAAATCGCCCCCACAAGAGGGGAGTTGGAAAATGGAGAAACTGAATTTGGCTGCAAAATAGATCAAGGTCAACCAAATAAACAATATTAGAAACATAGTGTTCCCAGGCCGCCTCAAAACCATTCTATACTACTACATGCCAAAATCTGCACCATCTGATAGAAAACCTATTAATTAATTGTATCAGTGTCACTAAACCTTATTCGTTACATTTCAACGACATTACAATATCTGTCATGCTAAACCTATCAAACTCTTCACATTCAAATTTATTGCAATACAAGCATTGTTTATTCTACAAATGATATTTCACCTAAAGCAAGGGGGTCAAAGGGCCTAAAATAAGAATAATTCTGATGGAGAACGATTATCCCCATGAAAAAGGTACATAAACTTAAACAACAAATAGTAATTCCAAACTTTTATCAGCAAAAAATGCGACCCAAGGTTGGGTTGCATACATTAGCACCACGACGCAACAGAAATCGAACAGATTCAACGCATCCATGTGATGCTGCATATTGTAGTGGTGTTCCGTGCACTGAATCTGCCTCTATATCAGCACCTTCCAACAGCAACAATTGCATAAGCTCTTTGCTTTCTGCAACAAATCAAATGTCAACATATACTAAATATATACCGTTCCATGACGACAAAATCTTCTAAATAGCAATGGAAATAGCATAAAACAAATCAACCTCTAACAGCAGCATGATGCAAGCAAGTGATTCCCTCATAACTACTCATCGTAATATCAGCACCTCGGATAATGAGATATTTTGCGGTATTGACATGTCCTTGTGAAGCAGCAACTAGCAGAGGGCTATCCCCTGAACAAGTAATTGTATAATACTAAAATTAACAAAAATTGACAATAAAATCGGTCAAATATATTAATCAAATAATACTATTCGGAGTCACGAAGAACACAAACCCCAAAGTGACAGTAATGGAAAATGCGAAAACCAAACTCGTTTTATTGAAGAAGAAGAAAGAGAGAAACCTTATCTCATAAAATTGCGGGAGGGCAAAAATTGCGGGAGAGGAGACTCATACTGGCGAGTGGGAAAAAAATTGCGGGAGGGAAAAATTTGCAGGAGGGGAAAAGAGAAAACCCAAAACGACGCCGTACTATTTGTAATTTTGCAACGAATGTTAAATAATTCGCCGCAAACATAAATCGTAATTTATATTTCTTTTTAAAGAAAATTGTAATTTACATTATTTAAACATTTCTGCGACAAGAACTAAATAATTCGCTGCAATTGTAATTTAATTTTCATACGCTGCATTTAAATCGAACCTATTTGCCACAAACTTAATTGCATTTTTCATAAATTAAATAATTTTTGCGGCGAATACTAAATCATTCGCTGCAAATGTAATTTAATTTTCATACATTTTGTGACGAAACCTAAACTATTCGCCACAAAATTAATTGTAATTTTCATAAATTAATTATTTTTGTGATTGAAAACTAAACACTTCGTAGCACAATTAACCGTAATTTTTCTAAATTAACTAAATTCATTATTTTCTCTTTATTTGGGTTTGACATTACCAACGAAAGCACAAAATTTGCTGAAAATATTTTGAAACTTTAGCAACGAAATTTTAATTTTCTGACTAACAATTAATTTTTTAATTTTTTTGTACCTATTAATATTTAGCAACGAAAATTTATATATTCGTCGCTATCCTTGGCGACGGATTAACTTTATTTCGTTGCAAATACACTAAACTCTTATTTTATTTTTGTTCTTTTAATTAGTTGGCAACAATTTTTTAAAATTTCGTGGCTAATATTCAACTTTAGCAACGAATATGAGTATTTGTCGCAATTGTTGCAATTTCGCATTTTTTTTGTAGTGAACCCATGAGTTTGTGATTTTTTCATCTTCTTAGGAATTCCGTTTCTATTCCGTTGCAAATTAGCAACGGACTCGCCCGTAGCTAAAACCGTAGCTATTTTACGATTTTTCTTGTAGTGAGTTATTATACTTTTTTGCATATTTAGATATGATATTTTACATTTTTAGCAAATTCAGAATATTAATTGTTGTCTTTTATTGAATTTTGATTTATTTTTGTTTTCACTGCATATTGGATGTGTGTTGTTGCTGTCATTGTTGTCCTTAGTTGAGTCGAATGTTTATTATTTTTATACAATTTTTTTGTTGAAATTTATAAGTATGCAGATGTTATAGCGTAAGTATGCATAAATGAATTGATAAATATACAGAAATATCACTATGATGTTGATATCTATGCAGACTGCTTTTTATGTATGTCATTTGTTTTTTGTGATGTTTTTTAAGAGATGAGGTGTATTTTACAACAATTGCAAACAAACAACAGAAAAGGCAGGTTAACAGTGGTGAAGGAGGAGTCGGAGGGACGTGAAAGGTACAAAGAGGTAGATGAGTGACAAATCGGGCGAAGTAAGAAATCATTTCTTAGATTGCAAACTAGGTCCACCCCTAAGATTATAGTTGATGCTATTGCTTCTCTCAAACCTGCTCAAAAGATTGCAGTTGTAGAAATGGGGTTTGGTGGTATGTTTTCGTTGAAAATTGAGGACTTCCATAATCAGCTCATTTATTGGTTAGTTGATAACTTTAACCCTTTAAGCAGTGAATTGGTATTAGATGATGGTAGGCGCATTCATATCAATAGAGAGGATCTTGGTAAAGTTTTGGGTTTCCCTAACGGTGATTTGGTTATTGAAATAAAGAGAAAGTCTGAGCAGTGTGAGTTGTACGATGAATGGCCCATTTTGTTTGGCAGAGAGAATTATAAAGTGACTGTTGGTGAAGTTTCTGCGAAACTGTTGGAGTGCGTAGACGGTGGGACGTGTAAAGATATTTACATTTTCTTTTACAAAATATGTATCAGTAATCTTTTGAGGGTAAAAATAAATCAACTAGCATTGTGAACTTTTTGCCAGTTTGGTACGTGATTTTTTTTCTTGATTACTCAGCATCTAAATTTTGTGGGATTGTAAAAATAGAACCTTAGGCATCCTTGAGGTGGAACATGTCATTGAGATGTCATATATTGTATAAAATACAAATATAATACACAAAATTGTAATATACTAATTTGGAAACTATTATCCTAATGGAAGGTATGCCTAATGGGGAAAAATATTAAAAACCGAAAGCACATATTTATCCCTCTAAAAATCACAAAAGATAATAAAAAATGAAAAAAAATAGAAATGTAGAAAGATATACCATAAATATATATATTGTGTGGAGGAATTTCATTCTAACTATATAAAAATAACAAAATTATGGTTTTGAATATTTTCTCTTAGTTAGTGAGACTCAATTAGAGGATAGTTTTGACAACATTAAATTTGTTCAGAAAAGTTCTTCGTTTTTAAATTTTCTTGATAAACTTTCCCATTTGGTTTTCATTCAATCTCATGACCAGTATTTCTCGCATTGAAAATACTTATATTATATTTTTGTGTAAATATGAAAATATAATACGATTATTTATATATTTCATTAAAATGAAAGACTTGAACGAGATTTAAAACGCCTTTATATATCAAACATCATGTCCTTCTACATGCCAAATGCCGTTTATATAAAAAAAAATAGATAATTTCAATTTTAGTACCTAAATTATACCATGTTTTCATCAGTAGTACCGACTTTCTAGCCGGATGAATTTTAGTACCCCATGTTTATTGCTTAATTACTTTCACCATATTTCATCAAATTTTCATCAATTTTGGTGCCCCTGTTTTAATTTTTAATCACTCTATATGTAACAGAAAGTGATTGCAAATTAAAACATGTGGTACCAAAATTGATATATGTTCGATAGAATGTGGTGAATATGACTAAAGAGCAAAACAAGAGGTACCAAAATTGATATGACCTAAAAGTGGATATAAAAGTTAAAACATGGCATTTCTTTGTGTACTAAAATTTAAATTATCCCAAAAATAATTATTAATTTAATTTTGTCAACTATCATCATTTGTATAGATTGTTCAAACAATTTAGAACTTGTGTGATTTGTATTTCAATGGAATCTTTTTCAATATTATCTATATATAGATACTTACATTTTTCTTTAAATATCAGTCATCATCGGGATAAATTAATTTGCAACTTAAAGTATAACCTTTTTCAAAAATCATTTTATTCGAATGATTGTTTGTAACCTATTGTTGTCTATAAGAATGTGCTCAAGCAATATTGTTCACTTATATATTATATACATATATTATTTTCCAAAGTACGTATCATATTCTTTTTAATTAAATAATAATTGCCAACTACAACGGTCTCTTGTATATAATATGCTTGGGGTTGGTGGTCTAAACAAAGTTATACACTGATAGTGACAATTTTGTTATTATTTAGTTGTCGTCCTAAGGTGTACTATAACGCCCACCTCTAGAACTACTATTCAATAATATCAATAAAATATTGCAACTTAACAATGTGGACACTATTTGAGTGTCAGTGATTTTTTTTTCTCCGTAGCATTTAAAACAAAATCAACGACGCACAAAATACCGCGATAACGCATAAGAATTCGTCAAGCCGTGTACACAAGCTAGCCAAACACGGTTGTATATAGACAGGATAATAATATATATTATTATAAGCTCACCATCCATATCTCAAGTTATCTATGGTAGAGATCTCAAAAGTGACATACAAAGTATTACAACATAGAATACAATAGACAAGAAAGAAAAACAAGCTAAAGCCCCAGCCCAATAGGTCTGTCATCCATGAACAAGATCCTCAAAACCTCGTAGGAGCCCCAAACTGACTGCCCGAGTAAGTCCATCCAATCGAGCATCAATAGGTATACCTACAAAGCATGAACTATGTGAGCTAACGTTCAATAAGCGAAAATCATACATGCCAGAAGAATAAAGCAATATACATGCACTGCATTCCAATATATTATGCCACTGATTCATGTTTATGCACCAAGGTGTTTTATTCACACTCAGTATAAATAAAGTAAGAAATACTACGCTCATGCATTATAGTTGCAGATGGATTTTCACTTAGCTTTCATCCTTGGAATATCTGCACAATCTTTTCCCTTGAACCATCTGCCTCATCTAATATTTCTTTTCTTCTCATTTTGATCGGCCCCAGACCACCTTCCTTTTCTTCTTTTTCGACCTTCGCTCTTGGTGTGCTCCCTGTGTGTGCTTTTAATATATGTTACATATACTTAATCTTTAATCTACTAATTAAGTTCCCTCAAAAAAAAATTAATTTACTAATTAAGGCGGTGCACGAGTCACTTTTATATATTATATTTTACCTTCCAAAATATACACAACTTATACATGTATACGTATGTAATTCAGTTACCACATATATGCCTTGATTTGTCGATGTCACATTGTCTTGAGATTTATGCCAATTGCATGGCAAACTAAGTGGCCACGTTGTGATAAGGTACTGCATGAATTGTTGTGTTGGTGTTTTCTTAAGATTTAAGAAATAATTATGCATGGTCATGTCTCTTATTGGATGATTAATAAGACATTTTAAAAGAAGAAAGTGTGATCCTCAAAGCTTGCTCCATTATATATATATATATATATATATATATATATATAGGGCAAGATCAAGTGAGACCATGTCTCTAGCTAAGACAATGCACTAATCTCAATCATCCCCACTATTAATCAATGGGTGTGATTTATTGGATAAAAATTATATAAAAATATTAATTTAATAACCATAAGGGTAATAAGGTAAAATAACATAACAAGATAGTTACAAAAATGGAATCAAATCTCTTTATCTCTCACGTCTCTCTCTCTCTCTCTCTCTCTCTCTCATAATACCTCAATTAACCCAAATGAAAAAAACATTGAAGAACTTGAATCGTAAAAAATAAAACAAAGTTGAAGAGGATGCGATTTATGTTCCAAATGAAAAACAACGAAGCTATTACAATAAACAAGTCCAAAGTCTAAAACGCCATAATTAAAATTCATCGTCTTAATAAAATCCATCACACGGTATAGAAAGCCACATCTTGGGTTCCATCATTGCATCACCATGATACAACTCTTCATCCTCCTCGGTTGATAAAAGAGGTGGGTTGAGAACAAAAATTCTCGGTGGGTGGGTGGGTGGGGTGTGCGAGTGTTGCTCGTTTTATGCACAGAAACTGGTTTCATGAAAATTAATGCATGAGAGTACATATGACTTCATACCGTTGTTTATATAAAAAATTTCATTAACCATTATGTTAGATTTGTTTAATCGGTCAAGTATTATTATTGTATTATTAAATTTACTTCCACTTTCAATTGGATAAAGCGAAGCAAATTGCCCCACTTCCATCGATAAAGCCGAAACAAATTATCCTACATGGATAAAGCCGCACGAAGCAAATTATCCCACGTCACTTGGATAAAGCCAAGCAAATTATCACAAATCACTTGGATAAAGCCGAAGCAAATTATCCCACATCACTTGGATAAAGCCAAGCAAATTATCCCACATCACGATAAAGCAAGAAAATTATCCCACATCACTTGGATAAAGCCAAGCAAATTATCCCACACCACTTGGATAAAGTCAAGCAAATTATCCCACATCACTTCACTTCACATTTCACTTCACTTTTCACTTTAAATTTCACTTCACCTCACATTTTAATTAAAGTTCCAATTCACTTCACATTTAATTCCACTACACGTTTCACTTCAATCTTCACTTCAAGATTTCTCTTCAAAGTATTATCTTGCTCTTTCAAAATTTTTAATAGAAATCAGTTAGCAAGTCCGGAGTGATCTTGGTCACACAGTATCCGGTATTTATTTCAAAATAAAACTCGCGGTCTAGTTATCGGGCGGATAATCTAGCCGGTTTTAATATTTGGTTATGTGCATTATGTTCAAGCTTGATATTTTTATTAGATAAGTATGAAAGATATATCTTAAAATTTTATAAGGTAACCGAGTTAAAAAAATATCAATTTCAATGTCCTTAGCAAATTTTAAAATAAAAAACCATTTTTCTAAGGAGAATATTTTCTTACCGGGATCTAAAATTTAATAAATTTCAATTCCAGACTCGGAAATGGGTATAGTAAGTTTCAAAATTTTCTAAATTTCCAGTTATATTTTCGAGAGGCTCGTGACAGTTTTGATAAATATTGCAGATTCGCCCTCTAGTTTCCAAAAATTGCGGTTTTTGACTTGATATTTTAAAATTAGGTAACTCTTAAACCGGGAGGGATTTTGAGGTGATTCTGATTTTTAAATACTTCTTCTGATAGTAATAAGTTGTGGTTAAAATATTTTTGAAAAATTCAGAAGTTAGGTACCTCATTTTCAAAAATTACAATTTTAGCCCAAAAGTGATTTTTTTGTCGTTAAAGGCTCGTTTCAAGTCGGATGGTTATGAAATTTGAACTAAATGTTCAAAATACTATAACAATTAAATCAGAAAATGTTTGAGGCACCTTCACTGCCCAAGATTTAAAATTTAGTTTTGGTCCTTTAAGTTTTACAATTTTATATTTTGATGTCAAACTTATTCTTTATTGCATTTTTGTGCCCGAAAGGGGTCCCAATCTTTCAAGTCACTTCATATATGAAATTTATAGAGTATTGGGTCTAATATTTCGAATTTTTAGAGGTGGCCTTCACAGTTTTTCATATTTATACTTTTGGCCCCATATATATTTTCACAATAATTGCAAAAATAACCCAAGTTTCGATTTTTCTTGCGCAAGTTACAAGTCCAAAATTCCAATAATATACAAAAACTCATGTTAAATATTTCTAAAATATATTTGAACATTCATAGAATCATAAATCATAAAAGCATAATGATGAACAATTTTATCAATATTTTATGCAAGAAAAATACCATACTCACTTTTTTATTTTCTCTAAATTTTATCAAAACATAAATCTCATAAATACTTGCTAAAATTCATAAAATATCATATTATCACATGAGAATGCATTTTTATACACTAGTAGAAAGAATGATGCATTTTTTTGTAGAAATATTTTTCACCCACCTCGTAGTAATTTTTCTGGTTGTGGTTTAAAATGAAGTATTCTTTCTTGTATCAACTTCTTGACTCAAGATCTTGAAGCCCTATATGGCATCAAACCATAAATTGTTTTGGTGTTAAAAGTTGGAGTTTTCAAGCTTAGAAAGAAGGTAAACTCAATTTAAATGATTACCTTAATAGTACTTAATGGTTTGAAGCTTTAGAATCTCTTCAAAATCAAAGCTTCCTCTTCTTCTACCCCATCAATTTTCGTCCATTATAGGTGCTTAAGTTAAAGGTTTATAATCATCAATTTTCCAACAAGTTCAATTCGAGTCTCCCAGTCACCTACAAGGAACTCAAAGAGTCCTCCGAGTAATAGGCAAGCTAATAGTATAGTTGCATGTGAAAAAAATCCATTAGATTTGGCCTTTAACCTTACCCCTCTAGCTCACGGCATTCATGGAAATTTTCCCCTATATAATGTTGTTTAAGATATTTAAGGAGTTTAGTGATGTAATGATGTGAGAGGCTGTTGGTAATGAATCAAAGTGATAATAGAAGAAGTAAAGAAATTAAAAATGGTTGGTCTTGATGTTGATCACTCGGCCAAAAGTGGATGAGATGAACTGAAAATTTCTTGCAAAGTTTTGAAGTAGTGTAATAAAATTAAAAAAAGAGTCTTGATATCCCCTAAGTTAAAGTGGCCGAGAGTGTGACCGAGGGGTGATTAAAAATTTGTTTTGTTAATTAATAGGGTAGTGGTGTTTTGTAGGGTAGTTTTTTAATTGTAGGTTTTGAGAAAAATGCAATCAATCCCTTAAACTCTTTGGGGGGCGGGCGATTTCAAGGGGTAATTTGTCAAGTTTTTTTATTTTTTTGTTCCCTAATTATCTAATTGGGAGATACAAAATAATAAAATAGTAATAGAAAAAAATGAGTTATTTTTCCTATTTTAGTGATAAAAATCAAAATTTAGGAAAAATATTTATTTTCCTTTCTTTTATAAAATTGGGGGAAAATAAAATGTATAAATATTCATAATTAAATATTTAGAAATTTAAAATTAAGGATGTGAAATAACAAATGTGTATTTCCAAAAAAAAATGGAAGTTGGTTGGTAATGTATTAATATAGAATAAGGTGGAATATTTGGATAAGGATTGTGTAGGTCCCAAGGGGTGTGAGTAAGGTTTAGAAGGGGGTTGAATAAACCTTACCAACTTTTCAATTTAGTCCTTTTAAATTAGTTCGAGTTAATTTCATAGCTATGTCCTTGATGGACAACTAAGTTCGTTAACCAGCCAGAGTTAGCCACTCAATGCACTGTTCGATTTGTTGATAGAATAACTCGAGTTGTTTAGTCTAATACTTAACCCTATTTGTGATGAGATTTTAATGAAAAGACTTAATATCCTTGAATTTGGTTTAAGTTTATTTTAACACTTGGTTTTAGCACTTTGTTAATTATCAATTGGATAGCAAATTATCGTGAGATATAAAATGATATGCGAGAAAGTAAATCTTTGAAATGTAAATGACACAATAATTTTTATAGAGGTTCGAAGATGGGGTAATTCTTCTACTCCTCTCTTCTCCAACTCCTGGAGGAATCCACTAAGTATTGATCGGCGTACATAGTGGTTATAAGTCCATATATAAGTCTTGATCACACGGTGACTTGATCCTTTGGGACTCGATCGGAGATGCCTTGGTCACACAGTGGCTTCTCGTGCGACTCTCCTTCTTCACAGGGCATTTTGCGCTTTGCTACTACTGACTCACTTGCTCAAGCTTCTTGGATTTGATCACGAAGCCCTCCAATAACTTGAGAGTGGTTCGACCTTGAACCTTTCTACAATCCTCCTTGAATGTAGATCCCTTTTAATTCTTCAAAAGTTTCCTCTTCAACAGTTTGAAGTTGTCTTTCCTTCACAGCTTGGTGTTGGATTGTTTTCCTTCGAAGTTTAGGCTTGAGGATTTGCTTGAATAACTTGAGAATATTTTGTAGGTTATAGTGTGAATAAATGCTTGATTGGTCGTGGTTCAGGTGTCCTTTTCTCAAAGTGATTCCTCAGCCTTTTATAGTGAACTTTAAAAATCTGCCCGTTGAAGAGATAGGCTGATTTTCAAAAGACAATAGTGGTCATTGGCTTGTCTTGTTGCAGTCCTTGATATTGACATTTTCTCGTATTAAATGAACCTTCAGCTTTTCAGAGTCTGACACATGTGCAGTGCTTCCCATTGGTTTATTCCTTTTGCACGCTTTTGGGACTGAGCACTTTAAGACATTGCAGCATGGAAGTATTACTTATTTAAGTAACCTTCTTGACTTCTGTGCAACGGATTCTTTTCAGTTGTCTTGACTTGACTGCAGTTCCTTAACTTCCCCAGGTGACTTCGAGTCAGCTCCCAATCATTTGATGACTCATCTGTCACTTCAACTTTAGACTTGGCTATCTTGAGTTGACTTGACTGACACTTCTGTTGTATGTTGTATCCCCTAATACTCTTTCAATCGAGTTCTTAACTTCTCTTCCTAGCCACACTCAGCTGCCTCGCAGCGGAGTCTTCATTCAAGTCTTCAGTTGACTTCTTGTGTATACAGGCATAGCTGACTTAACTCAGCTCGTACAACCCTATCTATTACAATGTAAATTACAAGGAAAATGGGGTGCCAACTTTCTAGTCTAAGTTTTACATGGCATTCATCAAAATCTAAGCAATAAATTTCTCAACAATTTCCCCCTTTTTGATGATGCCAAAACTTAAGACATACATACAAAATGTAAATAGCAAAGATACATACAGACAATGTAAAAACAGAGAATGTATGCGTAGAATCGATCTTTTTATTGATCATAACACTCTTGTCATTTACACAACTGTTTACAAAGTGTATCGAGCAAACACGGCGTTCTATATCTATGCAAAAATATAGAAATTCTGATTCTTATTCAATTGTACGAGAAGACTTACATACTTATGTATTTACAATAGTAAAATACATGAAGGGGTGGACAAGAACACTTCATCGCTTTTTGCCTCTCTTCTTCTTTCCTCTTGACTCTGTAGTCTTCTGGTCTCTTTCTCTTCTTTTCTTCTTCAGCTGCTTTCTTTTTCTCGTAGGCTCTTCTGGCAGCTTCGTCTTTTCTCTTTCTTTCTTGTCTTCGTTGACTCTCTTCCTACAGCTGATCTTGTCTCTTATTTTCCTCTTCGATCCTTTTGACATAGTCAGCATTCTTCCTAGCCACTTCCCGGTTGGCTACTTCGTCATATCCAGTCCAGTAGATCCTTCCCTTCTTGCCCAGATCTACATATTCAATATTCTTGGGTAGAGGTCTAGGTTTAAAACCTCTGCCTCCACCACTCCTTCCTCTTCCTCTGGGCGTATATTGTACTGGAGTTTTCTTCTTTCCAGCAGAGTGACTAGCAGAGTGACCAGCAGAGTGACTGCTAGGAGTCTGATGTCTGTCATCTTCTTCGCACAGCTTCAGACCCTTCTCCCAATACAAGTCCCAGGCTTGGGCTATGGACATATTTTTGAAGTATCCTTCAGATTCAAGCGTTTTAAATTCCTCCACTGATCGTGGCTCGTCTCCGTCGTCTAGAATGGCATATGTGTCTCTTCCTGTCGGAATGCCTCCGTATTGTTTCAATATGTCCATCACACGGGCATCCATCTTTCCTTCGACCTCCTTCATCCCTGTTTCCACTATTTTTCTTTTCTCGGACATGGGTACAGCAGAGTGTTGGAGCGACAGAGTTACTGGAAGTTTGCTGATGATGTCAGCTGTGACAAGTCCTTGTTGAGGGGTTCTAGCAACCATTAAAGTCATGTCTTTAGAACCTTCCCCCTCAACTGCTTTTCCCTTCTCCTTCTTCTTCTCAACAGCTGTGTCTTTCCCTTCTGCGACAGCTGTTTCCTTTTCCTTCTCACCAACCTTCCCTTTAAGCATCTTCTGGGATTCCTCTTCCCCCTTTTTGGCATCATCAAAGGAGAGAGGAACTCCTGGGAACATACCAGCAAGAATGAAGTCTAGGCGGTTGATAGCTGAGTTCTGCTTGGATTCTGCT
The DNA here is from genome assembly GCA_016081115.2 of Rehmannia glutinosa. Taxonomy (NCBI): domain Eukaryota; kingdom Viridiplantae; phylum Streptophyta; class Magnoliopsida; order Lamiales; family Orobanchaceae; genus Rehmannia; species Rehmannia glutinosa. The sequence continues at coordinate 27,007,306 of CM071937.1, forward strand.
GCGGAGTATCTTTGTTCAAATTCCGAGCGGGTGACTTTTGATTCGGCCGCCACCAGCTTCATTTCAGCCATAAGAAGGCTGAACTTTTCATTCATATTCTCCTCTACGTGCAGAAGTTCTTTTCGATGAAATTCTCGCAGCAGTTCCATTTCAGTGGTATGAGAGACATGCATCCTATCAATATTTTCTTGCATCCTCGTCTTCATGTCAGCATTATCTGCAATCCAGACCAGCATTTTATTGTACAATGCTTTGAAATATCGGACTATTCCACACGCATTATCTGTTCTTTGTTTGCCACCATTACGATTCGACCACTATTCCACGCAAATCAGCTGTAAGATTTGCATCTCTGTTATCCAGACGCATATCCAATGAGGCCTGGTGCCTTTCCATCTTTTCGATCTCTGAAAAGATTGCCTTGAAGACTTCTCGAACCTCAGCTGTCACCTCTGTCTCAGCTAGCGGCCAAGCAACATCAAAATCAAAATTCGCGGGGACGATGGTATCTGTGGGAATGACTGGATCAGGTTTGTGGAAGCGTATGTGCTCTCTAGCTGATTCTTCTTCCAGATCAGGCAGCTCCAGTGAGAAAGGGAAAGTTGATTCAAATGCATCATCAAGGACATAGGGAATATGTTCAACGGTGACTCGTGGCCGTGATGTGCCCGGTTGAGTCAATTCTGCTACAGCGTTGGGAGCCTGTGCGATTGATCGTGATTGTGATTGGGGTCTGTTGTGGTATGGACCACTGGCTGAGCCTCACTGTCTCAACAGCCTTCGACCGTCGGTCTCAGCTGGTTTTTCCTTTTGAGTTATCTGTTCCTCGGTCGTATCAGTGGCGTCATCGGAAGATGATGAGACTTGAAGGGGTGGCTCATCATCAAAAGTGAATGTTTGACGAGTAGCCTTGAGGTCTGACTTACTCGTGCTTGGAAGAACATCCTCAACCGAGTCTCTTAGATTTGCAACGGGGGGATGACTCGCCTTCATCTTCACCTTCGGATCCCGGAAAAGTTATGTCGGGGGGTTGTCTTGGGAATCATGAAGGGCACTTATCTCCTTCTCAGATGCATCAATGGTAACAGGAGGAATGTTTTGCGTTTCTGTCTCTTTACCTCGGGAAGTCTCAACCTCCCGTAGGCCTTCAGTACCTCCTGCAGTCTCAACTGTAGCAAGGCCTTGGACATTCCCTTCGACAGACTCAGCTGTCTTGGAGTCTTCTACGGTGGCATCCACCGGAGTCTCAACTCCGTGGATTGCACTTTCATTGCCCAAAGTGTTAACTCCTAGGGCAGATCCATCATGTGCCTCGACTGCATCAGCAGCGTCCTCAGCCTGCAGAGCAGTTGGCACTTCAGCTAAGATAGTCTCAACTGTCCAAGCTTCGTCAGTGACAACCTGCTGTTGTGTTTCTGTTTGTTGTCCCTTCTCCACTTCGCCTCCTAGATTCTTTGTGGAGTCATCTGAAGCATCCTCCGACCTAGCTTCAGTGGAGGGAGTTTCCCCCTCAGCTGGCACACCAGCTGAGTGACTTGTGATGGGGTCACTCTTCTCCAGACTCCCGGCTGTGTCCTTTGAGTGTTCAGCCGTGGGGGCAGGTGGTAAGACACCTTCAACAGGGGTTGGCTCAACTTGGGTCCCCAAGTTCCCAGTTTCATCGCCAAGTCCCCTAGATCCATCCTCTGAGTGAGCTGGGGAAGTGGTGGCAGCAATAACAGTGGCAATCTGTTGTACCACTCCCAATGGATCAATCTCCAGCTGGGATTTGGAAGATTCTCCTGGTCCTTCCGTCAGCTGTTGCTCATGCATCATCCTGGATTCCCGCATGGCTTGCTGCATTTCCAATTTTTCTGTCTCAAAGGGGTCCAAGTCCTCATCACTTTTTCGAGAGTACGTTAAGATGAGGATGAGTATGATCGATGGTTCAGTTAGAGGACAAATGCTGGCTTTCTCACGAGCTTCTGCTTCCTCTGCCAACCTCTCATTTTCCTTTTCTTTGAAGATATTCAAGATATCTATGCAGTTCTCTTCATCAAGTGCTTGGACCACTGTGGTCAACCCGAGGAAATCCATCTAGTTCTTCCTCTTCTTCAATGAATTCAGGTCTTTCGAACTGTTTCCTCGAGCGACTCAGCTTCCGCTTCCTCCATTCACGCAGATGATTTTGGATGTCTGGGTATGGTGGAGATAGCATGATCGCATCATCATCATCATCTTCTTGTTGTACGTCTTTCTCAGGAATGGAGGGTAGCACACTTTGTTGATCAACACCCTCAGCAGCATCTGTCGCGGCGGAGACACAGCCCTGTCGACAGGAGATTCATTGTCTCGGTGCCTCGTGCTCTCTCGGTTGTCTGTCACAACGGGGTCTTCGACTTGCTTCGCTGATCGGCCTCGGCAGGAGAGACTTGGGTTGTTTCATCAATGATTTCGGAGACTCTACTTCTCCAAATTGTCTCAACGATCTGTTCGGTGAGTGGCGGGACCAAATTGTTTTCTCAAGCTCTGACGCTTGTAGATTCTTCTTCTTTTGGTCCTTACCGCAGAGGAATTTCAGTTCGGATATAGTTTCCTCGAGTCCTGGCGGCGGGGGCAGTGCTACTTTCTTACTCGAGGAGTGGCTTTCTTGGCTTGTCAGTCCTCTTTTTCTTGACAACCGGAGAAGGTATTTGAGGTTCCTTCTCACCGCGATCGCAGGGGCAGTGACTCGGCTGCAGGAGAGCAGTCTTTGTTGTTTTTTTCTTTCTTTGCAGGGGCATCCTTCTTTCTTTGCACTGCGGGAGCAGCTTTCTTCTTTGGAGGCGAGGAGACAGTTGTTTCTTCTAGGTCAGTTGATTCCCCCTCACTTGTATTCGCCCTCTTGGCGTAAGCTCTCTTCTGGGCTCCTGACAAGTTAGCCCGAAACATTTTTTTATTAACATGGAATGCCTTTCTATGTCGGAGTGGAACACCTTTCACTTCCATCAATCGCCAATCACAAGGCCATACCCCAGGAGATCCTCCAAACGACCCATCATTCTTGAAGGACTTATTCCCAACATTCTCGCGAGTCTCATCGTAGACGAGTTACCCGATTGACTTTCTTTTCCTCCATGATCGCATCCATGACGATCAACTTAGTTTTGGATAGCTGATTGAAGCTTCCAAACTTCATATCCACACATTTCGCGACGATATCCATCAATTTGTGGCAATCGTCCTTCAAAGCCAGCCTTCTTTTTTTGTGTAAACCAACTTCGCAAAGACATTCGAGTTTGGCCACTTTTCTCCATGCGCAGTGGCCAAGTTGACATCAGCTTCAAATATCTCGAGATACACCTCCCGTCGGCGGCAAACAAAGTGCTCGCTAGATCTTGGCAGTGATGGTAAACTCCTTGCTGCGAACAGACGACTTGATGCCCTCATCGTGAACCTCAAAGCATTCACGTAGGCGTGCGACTTCTTCAACATAAGTCATCCGAAACTCCATTGTGAGAAAGGATTTCATCCGGACTTCTCAATTTTGTCGGCTATCTTCTTCACAAGGGTTTCATCGGAACCCTGTTTAACCATCCCTTCAAAATCCACGGTAGAACTTGTAAGTCCAGCGCTACGATAATCTAGAGGGGGTGAATAGATTATCTCCATCTTTTCGATTTCGCCCTCTTTTTATAACCGAAAGCTCAAACACAATAATAAAGGTGTGGAATGTAAACAACACACGTCGATTTAAAGAGGTTCAACCCACCTAGGGCCTAATCCTCTACCACCCCAGTATATCAGGGATGGATTTCGAAAAGAAAAAGAATTTTATTAATTACCAAAATTAATACAAATTCAACTTACAACACCTTGAAGAGCACCACACTCTTCTTCAACAACACCTTTGGAGATTACCACAATCTCCCTTTGAAGATCACCACAATCTTCCTTCAACGGCACCTTGTGAAGATTACCACAATCTTCAACCTTGAAGAATACCAAATTCTTCAACACCTCAATAAGAAGATTACCACAATCTTCTTCACCTATCACCTAGATCATCCAAGTGTGTTCTTACCACAAGAACACTCACAAGGATATCTTGTGTTTGAATGATAACCAAAAATCAAGATTACAACTCAATAATGAATAATACAATTTGAGTGCGAAGTGTAATCAAGAAAAGCCTAGACCTCAAAGATGTGAAAGTGATAAGATAGGCAATTTTACAACAAGAATAATAACAATGAAAGACCAAGTGTTTGCTTGAAGTGTATCTTGTTGTGTTGTATCTCAATTGTTGTCTAGGTTGCTCCAAAACTTCCTCTATTTATAGGAGATGATTGATCAAGCATAGGCTCCTCTTGGGGATTGAAAATCTACAGAAAAATACAATTAAAATCAAGAATATAGCTGTTAGAAATCAATCCCACAATTTAAGGAAATGTGTCTCATTGTCAAACGGTCGAAATTTGTCAAAAGAAGAGGGCGCCGCATTAAATAGACGTTAGAAGAATACACAAAAAAACACAGGCGGACGGTCGACGATACCTCGACCACGGTCGACCATCACCCCAATCGGTCCCCTCATGGATTTTGCAAAGATCAAGTGTTGCATTTGGAGATACGCCCGGCCGTCGGGGTCGACAGGGGTCGGCCGTCGCGCCTTGGTCGACGCCCTGGTCGACCGGTCGACCTGGTCAGTTTCTCTACCGTCTCATTTCCTGTTCCAAAAAAAACATCTTCAGGTACGGGTTGCCCTATAGGGCGACCGGTCGACCACGAGACAGAAATGTTGTCCAATTTTTATCGAAAATAAAACTCAAGAAATACTCCGAAAATATAGTAAAAACATTTTAAACCGATCGAGAGTATTTAGACAACATTTAGGGACTGTTATAGGAGTAAAAACTCATTGATATAAAATCAATAAAAGTGTTGTCCATTATTAACAAAAATAAACTTGAGGAAATACTCCGGAAAATATTGAAACCATTTTAAATCATTTAGGAGTATTTGGACAACCTTTAAAAACATTGTTTTGGTGATAAAATAAAATCATCAAAATTAAGATAAAAACATGTATCAAACAATCTCCCCCTTTTTGATGATTACAAACCAAAACAATTTTTACACAAACTAAGAGAGCAATTTTAGAAATGATTTTCCGGTAAAAACATTTGACCGTTTGGAAGCAACCAAAATTTCCAAAAATATTAAAGCAACCAAGTAGGGAGTAAATATTTTCAATAATAAGCACAAGCTCCCCCTATCAACAAGCACATCAAGAATAATGTAAAAGCAATTATCCATAAGCTAAAAGCTTTAGCTTTTACAATTTGTTCAAGAGCTTATAAGCTCCCCCTGTCACAAAACATCATTATATAAGTCCATCAAGCAACAATTGGACTAAAAATAAATCACAACTTATGGCTTTTATGAGCCATAGCTTATAGCTTTTATTTCGAGCTTTTTATTAGCTTCTTTGAGCTAACGAGCCATTTTCTGTTTCTCCCCTTTGGAATCATCAAAAAGAATGTTAGGATGGTGAAAACACCATATAATAATATCAAAGCGCTAAAGGGACGGTTTAATAACCGTTGAGCTATTAAAGCAAAGTAATCCAAGGAAAATTGGAGAATAGAAACATAAAAGATCCATAAGCTCATTAGTATGCAAAAAAACATGATTTCAAAAAGATTTTACGACATTATGAAGCAAGAGAATCATGTAGAAGTTGAAAGTTTCATTGCGACATTTCAACAAACACCTTGTGTGCGTTAAAAATAGAAGAGGTTGTATATAACCTTTGTAAATGGTTTAAGCCAAAAATTTTCATATCATCAATCAACCTCATTCCAAAACAACAAAATAAAATCATATGCAACAAATGCAACAATAGTTCATCAAGTAAGGAGCTCAAAGTAGATTCTCAAGGGTTCAACCCAATTGAGATAAGCTAAGAATGATCAAGGCATTACAAATGCCAAAAATTAGAACATCTACCAAGTAATAAGTCATGCCTTAAACAATACATGTATCAAATGTTCCAACATAACCAACTAAGCATAATGATCAAAGCATTAAGAGAAGCACTTTTACCATCAAGTACTTCATACCGATTTTTAACCCATGCCATATAAGAGTATTTTTACCATCAAATACTCCATCAAAATCATGATCATCCACAAGTCATTATCAACTTGCAATATTAACCCTTTTAAGAAAAACAAGCAAATATCATTAGTACAAATGAGTTTTACAAAAGTTCATAAAAGTACAAAGCAACTAAAATGAAAATGCTAGAAGGTAAAGGGGTGGGGTAACATCATTCCTCATCCGAGGAGAAGCAAGATCTGGGAATTAAGTCCTTGATGAATTTCTTTAACTTGCCGATAGACTTTTGCATTTTGGAGGTCTTTTGCTCCAAAGCCTCATACCTCGTCTCATGAAAAGCCCTCATCTCATCAAATTCGGCTTGAGTATACCTCCTAGGCGGTTGAGCACCGGTATTACCCTCCGGATTGCTCGGTTCGCCCTCTTACGCCAATCTTGCGGCCTCGATGTCATCAAAGAAGTCATTAGGATCGGGAGACTCTTGACCTCTTCCTCTCGCCATTTTGGTTGGTCGGATTTCCATGTTCTTGCGCATAGTGACCATTTGGGCGATGTTATCAATGTCAAAGTCGTTTTGAAATACCTCCGAGTTACACTCCGACGAAGGTAGTCCCGATTGAATAAGAAGTTTACAAATCCAATTTCCCATAACCAACTTCTTATTACCTTGAGTAATGGACTCGATTAGACATTGAATAAGTATGGCACCAAAGTTAAGTGGTTCCTCCTAGCAATCTTATAAGTCAAAAAATAATCCATATTGCTAGGCATCTTTCCCGACTTACCACAAATGCAATATGCGACAATGACCGATAAAATACGATGTTCAAGTGTCATTGCCAACAAAGAATACTTTGGCCATACTCCCAAATACGTCTTAACTTCTTTCATCGACACCCCCAACATTTCATCATTCCAAGTCCCACAAGAGAAATAATCCCAACCACCTTCTCTAACATGTAAAAGCCGGCAAATATCATTGGGAGTCCATCTAAAATGACGACCCTTTATAAGCGAATTAAAGGCAATCGACTTTCTATCATTATCATATTCGACCCACATATTGGCATAAAAGAGTTGGATAATATCATCATCATACAACACATAAGCATGCTCCCATAAATACATCCAACCTTGCTCCTCAAAAAATCCTCTTATAGTAGGATACTCATTTGTAAATGAACTAAAACGACACATTTTAGTCCGAGCAATAGATTTACCTCCCATCCCGAATCCTCATAGTACCATTCCGCATACTTATTGATGAAATTAATAGCATTGCGGGAATTAGGAGCTTGAGTAACAAAAGATTTTTACCTTTCGCCCAACGGCAATTTTCGAGCGAAATTGTTCGCGGAGCTCGATGATTTGGGCCCGAGAGAGAATGGGATTTTGAACATCATCACCTTCTTGAGCCACGTTTCTTTGAGCGGCTCGAATATCCCTTTGTTCGGCCGTCTCGCCGATTTCTCGAAGTACCCTCTCCGCCCTTTCTTCTCTTAGAAGTGGGATTTTGATCGGTGGAATTTCTAGGAGGAGCCATATATGTAAGATTCTAGTGAAAATAAGAAGATTAGCAACAAGAATCGTGAAAAATGATGAAGAATTGAAGATTCTAGAGAAAAAGGGATGATACACGCGCGTAAAGAGTTTGGGAATTTTCTTCGTCTGTTTCAAGTGAAGAAAGAACGTTTAAAACCTGAAAAATTGGCCGGGCGACCGGTCGATGTGCGGGCGACCGTCCCCGCTTTGACCGTCCCAGGTGATTTTTCTTTCTCCCGAGTTTTCCAAAATTCGATTTTTCACCCCAAAAGTTTTAAAACTTTGCAAAAATATAAGTTTGGATTATATCCAATAAATATGGGTTTTGGGAAAACATATAAACGATAAAATCGAGACTAAACACGTAGTACCTTTTAAAAGAAAATATTTGCAAGATCAATTAGGGGCACTTAAGGGATCAAAATGAAATATCTTGAAAGATATGTGCATAAGCATAAAATCGAGTTTAAAAAAATACGAGTAGACATACCTCGATGGTTTAAGAAACTTGATGACGTAATAGCCAATGAGTATGAAATATGTATCCTACACAATTCTTAGACAACATTTGCATAGAAAATACAAGTGTAGGCAAGTAATATGAGATATCAAAAAGAGCTTATGCTATAAGATTTCATAAGAGATAATAAGCCACATAAGTCTAATAAAATGCTCAAGAGTTTTAGAAAATCATGCAAGGTCTCTTTTAAAAATTTTGAAACTCATAAATATATAAGAGACCTATATTAAAAATAAATACTTGAAGATTCATTTTGCAATAAAGACACAATTAAAAGTATGCATAGATTTAAAAATAAAATGCATATACAAATGGGGAGACACGGTTTACCAATTACGCCGTTTCCATGGGTTGTGTCTTTCCCATTGTTGATGATATCTTCCCATTGAGAAGTCACTTTGTTGATGATGACTTCTCCATTTCCAAGATTGGTTACCTTCCCATGGTTGATGGTTTCTTCTTCTTTGAAAATCATCTTGTTGATGATGTCTTTGCCATTTCAAGGATTGTGTTATTCCCATTTTTGATTATACGCTCTTCTTGGAAATTGGCTTTGTTGAGAGTAGTTTCTCCTTCTTTGATCAAATGAAACGTTCATTTGATGTTTTCTTGGAGGCATGAATTTTCTCCGATTTTTGCTTTGTCGGGTACCTAATAGCACATTGTTTTGTGGTACCCTCATGTGTTTGGGTCCTTTAAGATTAGCTTTGAGACTTTTAGGTCTCCAACAATATTTAGAGCTATTTCTAGCCCGACAAGAATTAGCCGTATGACCCTTTTTGCCACAATAAAAACAAGTAATAATTCTAGGAGCATAATGACCAATATGCATAGTGACTTGATCCTTTTTCATATGATCAACAACATTAGGCTTATGATCAAGTCCTTTATCACAATTATGAATATCAACAATATTGGACATTTTATTGATACTCAAGTTGGATTTTAATAAATCCTTTTTCATGCAATCAATATTCTCAACAAGAGTACTATTTTCTTTTTCAAGGTTTCTAACCTTGTCAAGTGTGGTGGTGTGAGCACATGATAGTGATTCATAAGAAGTAAATAAATTATCCTTATCATTTTTCAAAATATTGAATTCCTTTTTCAAATTTTTGTATCTAACAAGTAAGCTTTGGAATTCATTTTGAAGTTCATCATAATCATTTTGTAAATCACTATAATCATTTTGAATGACAATATCATAGGAAGTAGAGGGTTTAAGACATACCTCATTTTCTTCATTGATGCCCATAAAACAATATTCAACTTCTTCATAATTGGAAGTTGTAGGAGGCTTATTCCTTAGATTTGAGCTTGTATGATCTTGAGAAGTAGATGCTTTTGTTTGACTCCTTTCATTTGCAAATACTCCATAGATGGCTTCTAATTTTTCCATACTTCATGTGCTGACTTTATTCCTACAATATGTTCATATTCTAAATTAGTAAATGAACAATACAAAATATTTAAAGCCTTACCGTTTAAGGAGATGATTTTCTTTTCTTCATCATTGAGCTTTTTGAAGCCTTTTGAGGTGTATGGTGTATCTTTCGTCGGAATGGATTCTCCATTAATGACGGTGTTCCAAATGTCGAACCCGCAACCTTGTAGATAGCATTCCATTCTTTCTTTCCAAAAATTAAAATTCTTGGAATCAAATAGTGGTGGCTTGGTGGTGGAGGTGCCGGATAGATGAGCTTCGTTCAGTAGCCGTCGATCGTTTCTCTTCACTCGCGATGTGAAACGAGCTTGCCAAAGAGTTTGGCTCGATACCACTTGTAAGTCAAGCGGCTACGATAATCTAGAGGGGGTGAATAGATTATCTCCATCTTTTCGATTTCGCCCTCTTTTTATAACCGAAAGCTCAAACACAATAATAAAGGTGCGGAATGTAAACAACACACGTCGATTTAAAGAGGTTCAACCCACCTAGGGCCTAATCCTCTACCACCCCAAAGTATATCAGGGATGGATTTGAAAAGAAAAAGAATTTTATTAATTACCAAAATTAATACAAATTCAACTTACAACACCTTGAAGAGCACCACACTCTTCTTCAACAACACCTTTGGAGATTACCACAATCTCCTTTGAAGATCACCACAATCTTCCTTCAACGGCACCTTGTGAAGATTACCACAATCTTCAACCTTGAAGAATACCAAATTCTTCAACACCTCAATAAGAAGATTACCACAATCTTCTTCACCTATCACCTAGATCATCCAAGTGTGTTCTTACCACAAGAACACTCACAAGGATATCTTGTGTTTGAATGATAACCAAAAATCAAGATTACAACTCAATAATGAATAATACAATTTGAGTGCGAAGTGTAATCAAGAAAAGCCTAGACCTCAAAGATGTGAAAGTGATAAGCTAGGCAATTTTACAACAAGAATAATAACAATGAAAGACCAAGTGTTTGCTTGAAGTGTATCTTGTTGTGTTGTATCTCAATTGTTGTCTAGGTTGCTCCAAAACTTCCTCTATTTATAGGAGATGATTGATCAAGCATAGGCTCCTCTTGGGGATTGAAAATCTACTGAGAAAAATACAATTAAAATCAAGAATATAGCTGTTAGAAATCAATCCCACAATTTAAGGAAATGTGTCTCATTGTCAAACAATCGAGAAATTTCTTTGTCAAAAGATAGGCGACGGTCGCACGAGAAATAGACGTTAGAAGAATACACAAGCAAAAAAACGGCGCAGGCGGCCGTCGACGTATACCTCGACCGGTCGACCATCACCCCAACCGGTCCCCCTCATGGATTTTGCAAAGATCAAGTGTTCTGTTTCAGAGATACGCCCAGGTACCGGTCGACAGGGGGTCGACCGGTCGACGTCACCGGTCGACGCCCTGGTCGACCGGTCGACCTGGTCAGTTTCTCTACCGTCTCATTTCCTGTTCCAAAAAAACATCTTCAGGTACGGGTTGCCCTATAGGGCGACCGGTCGACCACGAGACAGAAATGTTGTCCAATTTTTATCGAAAATAAAACTCAAGAAATACTCCGAAAATATAGTAAAAACATTTTAAACCGATCGAGAGTATTTAGACAACATTTAGGGACCTGTTATAGGAGTAAAAACTCATTGATATAAAATCAATAAAAGTGTTGTCCATTATTAACAAAAATAAACTTGAGGAAATACTCCGGAAAATATTGAAACCATTTTAAATCATTTAGGAGTATTTGGACAACCTTTAAAAACATTGTTTTGGTGATAAAATAAAATCATCAAAATTAAGATAAAAACATGTATCAAGCAGAACTAGTGTGGATTTGCTTCCCTAACTTGGTGAAATCGTAGGTTGATGCCATTTCGGTGATTTTTACCAAACGAACTTGATGAACTTGCTTTGAAGATTTGGTAGGGTTTGCGAGAAAAAAGATGCTTTCTTTGCTTTTGGAGAGATGAAAATTTTTAGTAGTGTGAGAGAAACGAACAAATGGTATATGTATGGGTTATGAAAGGGCGTGCATACGGTTTTGAAATTTGATCGAGATCAACGGCTTAGATTTAGCACGTCTCATTTGCATTTAATTGCTCGCATTTAACGCGGCAACATTTATATCCAATCATAGGCTTGGTCGTGCAGCTTTTGACTGTACCTGTCATTATTGCGCTGACGTCATCCTTAAAATATTCCCGCTTATTAAAAACGACTACGTTTTTGTCACTTAGCTCATAAATGACTCAGCTTACTCATTAGCTGACTCAACTCTTCTCCTCTCTTTTCACATAGGTACTCAACCGTCACCTAACTCGATGCGGTGATTTTCCGATACGATCGATTCATTTAGTGATTCACAAGCTCGGCTCTATTTTCATTTTTCTTGTTTAATCTCTTCTCCTCGAGTTTTCTGGGTGTTAACTCAGCTCAATTAACCCTATCTCATGCTTGAGTTCTTCAAATCTTGATTCACATAATGGTTTTGTGAATATGTCAGCTAACTATTTATCAGTTGAGATGATTCCAAGATGATATCCTTCTTTTCAACATGGTCTCTTATGAAATGATATCTGACATCAATGTGCTTTGTTCTTGAGTTCAACACAGGATTTTGCGTGATTGCAATAGCACTTGTGTTATCACACATAATTGGAATCTCTTTTTCTTCAACATCATAGTCTCTCGGCTATTGTCTTATCTATAAGACTTGGGCAAATTTGCTGCATCTATGTGTACTCTAAACTTGACTTTGGATGTGGCTATTGAGTTTTGCTTCTTGCTAAACCAGGAAACCAATCTGTTTCCAAGCATTTGACATGTACCGAGTACTCTTTCTGTCAACTCGCATCCAAAGATAGTCGAGTCTGAATTGCCAATAAGTTTGAATCCACCTTCCTTTGGATACCATAAGCCAACTTCCTAGCATCCCTTCAAATATCTTAGGATTCTCTTAGCTGCGGTCATATGGCTTTTCTTTGGAGCAGATTGGAATCTTGCACATACACCTACAGCAAAGGTGATGTATGGCCCGCTTCTTTGTTAAATAGAGCGATGATCCAATAAGTGCTTTGTATCTTGTTTGATCCACAGGCTTGCCCATCTGCATCCATATCCATCTTTGATCGATGTATTCATTGGTATTTTCACGAAGACTTCTCTTCCATACCAAATTTCTTCATTAAATCTCTGGTATACTTTGTTTGACTTATGAAGGTTCCATCCTTCAGCTGTTTAACTTGAAGTCCTAGAAAGAATGTCAGCTCTCCCATCATGCTCATTTCAAATTTACCTTGCATGAGGTTTGAGAAGTTATCACACAACTCTTTGTTTGTGGATTCAAAAATAATGTAATCCACATATATTTGAACAAGCAAAGATACTCTTTTCATCTTGAATTCAAGAGTGTTCTGTCCACTTTGCCTTTAGTGAATCCATTATCTCGTTAGAAATTGAGATAATGTATCATACCATGCTCTAGGTGCTTGTTTCAATCCATATAGAGCTTTCTTGAGCTTGTACACCTTATCTCCAAGAGTCTTCTACTCAAATCCTCGGAGGTTGTTCAACATAGACTTCCTCTTCCAACAATCTATTCAAGAATGCACTTTTTACATCCATTTGGTATACAATGAAGTTCTTGTCAAAGATAGGCAAGAAACATCCTTATTGCTTCTATTCTTGCAACAGAGCAAATGTTTCATCAAAATATGTCCCTTCTTCTTGGCAATACCCTTTGGCTACCAATCGTGCTTTGTTTCTTACACCGCAGAGCCTTCTTTATTCATCTTGTTTCTGAAAACCCATTTTGTGCCAATAACATTCTGATGGGTTGGTCTTTGCACCAGTTCCCATACTTTGTTCCTTTCAAACTAATTCAGCTCTTCCTGCATGGCTTGAATCCAATATGTATCATTCAATGCTCGAGACACATCTTTTGGCTATATTTGGGAAATAAAACAAGTGAACATTGCTTCTTGTTGAGCTCTGGATCTGGTTCTTACACCATCTCTTACATCTCCAATGACTAGCTCTGGTGGATGGTCTCTCGGCCATCTCACATCGGGATGGAGTAAGTCACGGTGGGTTCAATCGTCTTTGTTTGTGTTATCTTGAGCGACTCTCTCATCATCACTTAGCCGCAAATTTTCCATCTGTCTTTGAGATTCAGCCATTTCACCTTCATCTTGATGGATTACTCCAGCTACAGCTTCAACATAGGGACTCTTCTGCATGGTTGGCTGATTCAGCTTTTCAGCTAACTTTTCTATGTCTTCTCCATTTACATTGGGTTCATCAAAAACCACATGGATAGACTCTTTCGTGACCATATTCATCTTGTTCAAGACTCTATAGGCTTTACTTTTTTTGAGTATCCCAAGAAGATACCTTCATCGCCTTTAGCATCAAAAGCCTTTAGATTATCCTTCCCGTTGTTGTGGATGAAGCATTTACATCCAAATATTTTAAAGTACCCAACATTTGGCTTTCTCCTGTCCAAATCTCATAGGGAGTCTTTTGTGTTTGTCTATTTATCATGCATCTATTTTGAGTATAGCATGCGGTATTGATGGCTTGACCCAAAATCTTTTTGGCAATCCAAACTTGACTAACATGGTTCTTGCAGCTTCCTTGAGAATTTTGTTCCTTCTTTCTGCTACTCCATTCTGCTGTGGAGTCCTTGCTGCAGATAATTCATGAGCTACACCATTTTCAGTACAGTATTGAGTTATTATTCCATTGAAAAACTCGGTTCTTTCGAGATCTTATCTTTATAATGGTTTGACTCTTCTCATTTTGAACTCTTTTCATCGGTTGAGGTATCTTCGCAAAGTTTCCTTCTTTTTACACATGAAGATTGTCCATGTATATCTAGAATAATCATCCACCACTACTAGAGTGTATTTCTTTCCACTTATGCTAGCTGGCTCAATTGGACCAAATAGATCCATATGCAACAGATGCAATATCCTTGTTGAAGATGGACTTGACTTCTCTTAGAATGATGATTTGATCTGCTTTCCCATCTGGCATGCATCACAAACAATTTCTTTCTTGTACACTGAGTCTGGCAATCCTTCTACAAGATTACTCCTTGCAAGCTTGTTGATTGTCTTGAAATTTAGGTGACTCAGCTTCTTGTGCCACAACCAACTTGATTTGGTTGTACTCTTTGCTAGCAGACAAGTGCTTAGTGTGGCAGTCGACCAATCTACCACATACATGTTCTTTTGTCTGGATCCTTGCAACACTACTTCATTTGATTCAGTGTCTTTGATTTGGCATACTCCCATATTGAATCCAACATTATAGCCCTTGTCACAGAGTTCATTGTTGCTTAACAAGTTGAAATTGAGGCCTTCAACGTATGCAACATCTGTGATTTCTAATCCATTTTTCTTGATGGATCCAGTGCCTCTAATTTCTCCTGGAGCTTCATTTCCTCCAAATATGACTTTTGCACCTCTAATCTCCTTGAATTTTGACAAATATTTCTTATTTCTGTCATATGTCCGGGAAGCCACTATCCATGTACCATGTTCCTTGGCACTCAGTTGTTCCTTGAACCTGCAATCAAGGAAATCAGTTTTTAGGTACCCATACTTGCCTGGGTCCTGAGGGGTTAGTGCTGTAAGATGATCCAACTAACCTATAGCCAAATGATCTGACTCTATGAGGTTGCCATCTATCTATTCCATAATCATAATTCACTTTGGCAAATTGCTTGGGAGCTTTAGGTTCATACAACTGACTCTTTTGTCTGTATGCTTGTGTGTGTGTTTTAGCAATTGCCTTCTTTGGGTAGTTGTGATATCTCTGAGTGTAGTGCTTGGGTGCATATGTGTGCTGATAATAGCTCTTTTGCCTTTGGAATGACCTTTGCTGAGTTCTAGGTCTTTACCTTTAGGCTTGTATTCCATAGGTCTTTCTTTGATATTTCACATTATTCCAATCACTTGACTTGGGTAGTTTCTACCATTCCCATCATTTGTGTTCCTTTGATAGAATTTCTGGGGATTTTGGTAGCTCTGTTTCTTCTTCACAGAGTACTTCCTATTTGGAGTTTGCTGAGGAACTCTGTTGGATTTCTTCTCAGTTGTCCTTTCAAAGATACTCAATCGGTCGTTTTCCTTTTCTTTTATATCCAAGGCCAGTTTGTTTGTGATTGTGCTTTGGAATGAATGTGTGTGCAACATTTGGTGTCTTGGATTTTTTAGATGCTTCATTACTTGAAGATCCTTTTTCCCAGATCACTCTTGGAGTTTGGCTGTGCACAAAGGAATTGAATCCTATGCCTGTCTTGTCTCCACATTCTTTTTGACTC
The DNA here is from genome assembly GCA_016081115.2 of Rehmannia glutinosa. NCBI lineage: Eukaryota > Viridiplantae > Streptophyta > Magnoliopsida > Lamiales > Orobanchaceae > Rehmannia > Rehmannia glutinosa. Next base: position 27,023,236 of record CM071937.1, read on the forward strand.
ATGATAAGGTCATCCAATGATTTAGATGCCTTTGTGAATGAAGCAATCACATTTTTGAGATCATTTTCTCTCTTTTCTATAGCAGTTATCTCTGCTACTAGTTTAGCATTCTCAGCCTTCAGCTCTTTGTTCTCATCAGCTATGTGACTTAGAGTACTCAGCTCCTTAGTCAGCTGTGAGTTTTGGCTTTTGAGCTGGCTGTTTTTCTCATTTAATAATGAGTGTGAGGATTTAATGTGCTCAAAATCTTTCATCATTTTGCCTAATGAATCATAAATCAGTGGGTGATGAAGTGTGTGTGTCACAATCACTATCACTAGAATCTGAATGAGATGAGTTAGAGTGTACCTCATCTTCTTGGTCAGGTTGATCTTGTTCTTTAGCCATTAGACATATTAAGGCTTCTTCTTCATAGTCACTTGAGTAGTCACTTCACTACTACTCTCGAGTCTGCTTTGGATCTTTTGACTTAGTTGTTTCAAATGATCTCGATCATCAACATTGCTCTTTTCTTTTATTGTCTTCTTTCTCTGAAGACTTTTCTTTCTTTTTCATTCCTATATTTATTGACTACAGGATATGGACAAATAATAGCAAAGTGTCTGGTTATCCGCAATTCCAACACAGGTTTTCAACTTTTGATCGCTCTCTCATTTCTTGGATTGTCAGCTCTTTGATATTCGACCTTTTGATACTCAGCTCTCTTTGGTGGCCTATCTTCCCTTGACTTGGAGGGAGCTGAGTGCCTTCTGGAGGATTCACCTTTGTTTCTTTTGTAGTTCTGGAGGGTCTCAGCTCTCTTCCCTTCTTTGACTATGAGTGCAGTTGTTTTGGGTATATCTATCTCATCTTGATCCTTTCTTCTCAACTCAAATTCATAAGCTTTGAGGTCTGAGAATAGTTCATGATTGGATGTTTTTGATAGGTCCATCGAGTGCCTTAGAGCCATGGTATTCATTTCCCACTCAGCTGGGAGGCTCCTTAGTATCTTCATACACATCTCCTTTTGTGTGTATTCTTTTCCAAGTGCTGAGAGCTCATTCGTAATTTCAATGAATCTAGCATCCAGCTGATCCATCGTCTCACCTGCAAGCATTTTAAAGTTTTCAAATTTTTAAACAACAACAGATAATTTGTTTTCCTTGATTTGCTCAGATCCTTCACAAATAAAGGTTAATTTATCCCAGATTTCTTTGGTTGTTTTGCAAGATTTGACTTTGTTGAACATTGCTTTGTCCAAAGTCTTGTAAAGTATATCCTTGGCCATATTGTCCAAGTTGTATCTTTTTCTGTCATCATTTGTCCATTCAACTCTTGGTTTTTCAACCATAGCTGGTCTAGGAGGAGTAGCCTCCTCTTCTTCAGCTGCAGCAGCTCTTCTCGCAGCTGTGTTCACCTTCATTATTTGCAGTGGCCCATCTTCTATCACTATCCACATCTCATCATGTAAAGCTGATAGATGAGCCTGCATATGTATTTTCCAGTCATCAAATTCTTCAATGGTGAACATAGGAATGCGTGTCAAATTTGCTTCCATGATAATACTTTGCTGTTTTAAAAAAGGCTTTTGAAAGAACAAGTATTAAAAAAAACTTCTTTGAAAGATTGGAGATCTAGTTCAGTAACCAGTGCGGAAGGCTCAATGAACCAACCGCTCTGATACCACTTGTAGGTCCCAAGGGGTGTGAATAAGGTTTAGAAGGGGGTTGAATAAACCTTACCAACTTTTCGAATTTAGTCCTTTTAAATTAGTTCAGAGTTAATATTACAGCTATGTCCTTGATGGACAGCTAAGTTAGTTAACCAGCAGAGTTAGCCACTCAAATGACTGATCGAGATGTTGATAGAATAACTCAGTTGTTTAGTCTAATACTTAACCCGACTGTGATGAGATTTTCAGTGGAAGACTTAACACCTTTGAATTTGGTTTAAGTTTGTTTTAAGATTTGTTTTTAGCACTTTGTTAATTATCAATTGGATAGCAAATTATCAGTAGATATAAAATGATATGCAAAAAGTAAATGCTGAAATGTAAATGACACAATAATTTTTATAGAGGTTCGAAGATGGGATAATTCTTCTACTCCTCTCTTCTCCAACTCCTGGAGGAATCTACTAAGTATTGATCAGTGTACAGAGTGGTTATCAGTCCAGATACAAGTCTTGATCACACGGTGACTTGATCTTTGGGACTCGGTCCGGAGATGCCTTGGTGACACAAATTGGTGGCTTCTCGTACAACTTAGCTTCTTCACAGGCGGTGCCTTGCTTGCTACTGACTCACTTGCTCAAGCTTCTTGGATTTGATCACGAAGCCCACCAATAACTTGAGAGTGGTTCGACCTTGAACCTTTCTACAATCCTCCTTGATTGTAGACCCCTTTTGATTCTTCAAAAGTTTCCTCTTCAACAGTTTGAAGTTGTCTTTCCTTCACAGCTTGGTGTTGGATTGATTTCCTTCGAAGTTTAGGCTTGAGGATTTGCTTGAATAACTTGAGAATATTTTGCAGGTTATAATGTGAATAAATGCTTGATTGCTCGTGGTTCATGTGTCCTTTTCTCAAACTGATTCCTCAGCCTTTTATAGTGAACTTTTAAAAATCTGCCCATTGAAGAGATAGGCTGATTTTCTAAAGACACTAGTGGTCGTTGGCTTGTCTTGTTGCAGTCCTTGATATTGACATTTCCTCGTATTAAATGAACCTTCAGCTTTTCAGAGTCTGACACGGGTGCAGTGCTTCCCATTGGTTTATTCCTTTTGCACGCTTCTGGGGATGGAGCACTTTAAGACATTGCACCATGGAAGTATTACTTATTTAAGTAACCTTCTTGACTTCTGTGCAATGGATTCTTTTCAGTTGTCTTGACTTGACTGCAGTTCCTTAACTTCCCCAGGTGACTTCGAGTCAGCTCCCAATCATTTGATGACTCATCTGTCACTTCAACTTGAGACTTGGCTATCTTGAGTTGACTTGACTGGCACTTCACACAGTTGTATCCCAGCTGATACTCTTTCAGTCGAGTTCTTGACTTCTCTTCCTAGCCACACTCAGCTGCCTCGCAGCGGAGTCTTCATTCTAGTCTTCAGTTGACTTCTTGTGTATACAGGCATAGCTGACTTAACTCCGCTCGTACAACCCTATCTATTACAATGTAAATTACAAAGAAAATGGGGTGCCAACTTTCTAGTCTAAGTTTTACATGGCATTCATCAAAATCTAAGCAATAAATTTCCCAACAGATTGGAACTTACTCCTAAATTATCGAGGGTCCAATATTTCTAAAGTCATCTATAGTCGATCAAGAATTAATACTTTAGGAAGAATATAATCGGTAATGCTCGAAATAGGAAAAGAGTAATCATCGTTGGAAGAAATAAATGATTGAGTATCATATCTCATCTATAATAGATATTATGACACTTAGCCAAGATTTTGTCACTATACATCATCGTAGATTATGTTGAAAAAAAATCGGGGCCTCACATTCTCCCCTTTAAAAGAATTCGGTCCCCAAATTCGTCCTGAAATAGTTCTAGGTATTGTCTTAGCATTGCTTTTTCCATCCACATGGCATCTTCATCCTGATCATGCGCTTGCTACTCTATTTTGACCATTGGGATCTCCCTTCTTCTCAGCTGGCCACTTGTCTATCTATGATTCGTAGCAGTTTCTCGATGTAAGACAAATTCTCTATTATGGGCGGGATTTCCTCTATGATAATGTGTTCTGGATCGAGCTGGTATTTCCTTAATCTGGAGACATGGAATACGTCATGCATACCAGCTATAAGAGGCGAAAGTTCAATCTGATAAAACAGCTTTCCGACTCTCTTAAGTATCTTATACGGCCCAATATATCACGGGCTCAGCTTTTCTCCCTTTCTGTGCTGATTTAATCTCGCACAGCAACTCAGGTCTCACTGAGATTTTAGCCAAAAATATTTGAGTGTTCGTTCTCATCGAATCCCATACACTCAACTCTTCTAGAGATTTCCGTTCCCTATCATTAGTCTGTCGATGCTGGCCTTTCTTCTTAAGTCGTATGCCACTACATTTCCCTCCCAGGGTGGTATTGGATATCAAAATGATAGTCTTTGATTAGCTCCATCCACCTTCTCTGTCTCAAATTTAGATCCTTCTGGGAGAACAATTATATCAAACTCTTACGATTCTTGAAAACTCACACATTGCTTTCTATAAGTAGTGTCACCACTATTCAATGCGAACACTATTGCTGCCAATCCCAGATCATGTGCCGGGTAGTGACCTCTTACGGTTTGAGCTTCCGTGAGGCATAAACAATTACTTTCCCTTTTGCATAAGTACTGCACCCAACCCTTCTCTTGACACATCACTATAAACGACAAACCTTTTCTGTTCCGCTCATGAGGGCCAAGGCAGAAGAGATCATGAGTCGTTTCTTTAGTTCTTGAAAACTAGTCTCACTCGTCATTCCATTCGAACTTGACTTGCTTCTGAGTCAATCATTCGGGAGTGGTCCATCAATTTTGGAGAAATCTTTGATAAATATCTGGTGATATCCTGCTAATCCCAAAACTTCTGATCTTGGTCTCTGTTTCTGGTCGTTTCCACTCAACAACAGTTTGCACGTTTGACGGATCTACTGCTGTAACACCCCGAACCCATTTCGATTAGTAACATCATTGTGGTACACTTGAGTATTTATAAATAATTTGTGGAAGCATAAATGTAATACTTTAATTACTAAAATGTGGGCTTACAAATTTCATAATATAAACTTGAAAGTTATCAAAAACTAATAAGAACAATAAGAGTTACGCATTATTTAAAATTCTTATTACGAACGCTTTAAAGTTTGTTTCATCAAAACACAGGTACTTAAATTATTTTGGGAATAACAGAACGATGCCCACGTAGATAGTCCCTATACCTCAGCTCCAGGCTCATCATCATTATCTGAAATGTAAAAATATTTGAAGGCGTGAGCTGTGAAACTCAGTGGGAAACGTAAGTAGTTACACTAATGAATTTAGCAACATTTAATAAAATATTTTTCCCTAGTGAGTTACTTTCATGTCTCGCGGGCCCCAAGTAAAACATTTCAGACCCTGCTACCGTCTCACATGCTATTAAATACTTTTCACTTGGTGAGTCACCTTCATGTCTCGTGGGCCACGGCCGATGCCTCGGTCCGTGCTTGCACCTCACATGCTATTGACTCTAGTTCATTATAAGGACTAATTCATATCTCATGGGCCACAGTCGATGCCTCGGTCCGTGCTTGCACCTCACATGATATTAGCCTTAGGCCTCATGACCCGAAGGTCCTCAATCATAATACACCAGAGCATAACAAAAGTTTTGCATATAAACATTAGTATAACAGTACGACATGCTTACAAAATCAGAAGTTTACCCACCTTTGAAGTTTACAGAAATCTAGTGATGTATTTGCTCGAATGAATCTGTTATCCGATTGCACCGCACCTAACACAGATAATTCTTTCAACTTAAATGACATATGACAATGTAATAATCATCAAATAACTTAGTCTCTCGAGCTAAGTAAAGTCTAAAAGTTCCTAAAGTCAATTATTGCATGATCGGGTATTCGGTACCCTTTCAAAGAGCTTTAAAAAATGATAGTTGACTAAAGTCAAAAGTCACCGGTCAACTTAAAGTCAAAGTCAACATAAAATCAAAGTCAACTTAAATTCGATTAATCTTTAATAAATCACCTAAAACAAATAATTCGTCTAATGACTCGTTTTAGATGGAAAATCCCGGTTAATCGAAACCTTAATCTATAAAATCTTATTTCAACTCAAAATTCTCTATTATCTTAAAATATGACATGTCATCTCGAAAAATCACGAAAATATCTTATTCACGAAACCCGAGCTTATTGATTTTACAGTTAACGTTAAAATAACCCAATAAGGTTGCATTGGTTTGCCTACCAAGTACATGTCACAACACATCACATCTCATCACTATTCATGTCACATCACATCACTATTCATGTCACATCATCTTTATGTCAAATCGGTCACTATTCATCATTCTTATCCCCAATTCCGGCTAACCGCAGCCGCTTCGGCACCGCCACCTCCGGTGGACGGTATTCGGACCCGGGAGGACGTATTTCTCTATTGTTCGAGCTCTATTCAATTCGTAACGCCCCAGTTTTTAAAATACATGAGTAACTTAATTTAATAAGAAAGTGTATTTAAACACTTATGAATAAGACACATCTCAAAAAATAAGCGGAACCATTTTATTAATAAACCCCAAATAATTCCTGACTGTTTCACTGCGCCACTCTGATTTCATAAAATATAGTCTAACTTATAAAATTTTGCGTCCAAATAAACAAAAGTACTTTAACTCAAACCCAGACAACAATCATCCATAAATAAAATAGTAACTAAAAATCCGTTAACAATATAAAATATTACTAAAGTTGTAAAAGAAATAAAATTATTGACTTGCATCCACCGCCTCTAATCCTCGCTCAGACTCCTCAACCTAAAAGTGTTAATAAATATGGGGTGAGATTTCAACTCGCTCAATGGGGACACATTTGTCATAATTAAATACAACAATAGGCATAGTCATAAACATTCAACATGTACTTTAACTTTTATTTTGACTCGCCAGTTACTTTATAATACTGCGGGTTCACCCCGAGGATACTTTTATTCCCGGACCTTCTTATAGTCCCTGACTAAGTACTGCGGGTTCACCCCGGGGATGCTTTTGATCCCAGACCTTCTTACAGCCCCAGACTAATTATAATATTGCGGGTTCACCTCGAGGATACTTTTGATCTCGGACCTTCTTATGGCCCCTGGCTAACATGATTTCTTTTATTCCATGTTTCACATAAATGAATACACATATGTGAAGTATTTAAAAATGACAAATAATAAGTGAATAGAAATATCCCCACCTCGAAACTTTACTTGAAAAATAGTGAATGATTTGATGCAATATCCCTATTGAACTTCAAAACACGCCATCCTCGTCGCCTAGCATGGATATATATACATCTTAGTTCCTAGAAGTCAAAACTTAAGTATTAACCTCGATATAGGAAGCACTAAAATAACATTCTTGGAAGCTCACGGTATATTCCTAAGGTTTAGGGTTCAACTTGGTAGGTTTGAACAATACTAAATCTCTGCGCAGTTTGGATCGAATAATATTTTCTCATAAAACGTTTACTGTAATTATTCAATATTTTTACAGTAAATAATAGATTCAAAAATAGATATCATATACAAATTTCACAAAGATTCGATATGTTTAGCTATGGATTTGAATTTGTGAAACTGAAATTGCTGTAACATAAAATCCTGCACAACTATGGAAACAAAATCATATTTAAATAAATATAGTACTATAGGATCTGGAATTTTAACTATGTATAATAAACATATCATAGTATAACATGTCCAAAAATAATAATATTTAAACATCGTTAACTTTAGGGTTTGAATTTCATAAAATCAATCTTCGTCATAGTTAAAATTGTAATATTTTGGAAATTTTAGTTAATATTTAAATAAATATAAGTTGTAATAATCTGATATTTTACCATACAATAGTATACCTTAAAATACATAACATATACAAAACTCAAGTTCTTGTAAGGTCTTTATACATGGTTTCTTGAATTTATAAATCAGAATTTGAGTATACTCAAGATTCGAAAAGTATGAATAAAAATTCTATATAAAATAAAATACAACTCAAAAGTATATGAAATTTTAACTGAATATTATAAACATGTGATAACATAATATATTAAAAAATTGAACAAATTTTGGATATGTATAAATAGGGTTTTGGACTTTCTAAAACGAAAATAGGGAATAACATAAATTCTAGCATCTTAGTTTGAAAACTCAATAACTAAAAAAGTACTCATCCGATTAGTATGAAATTTTAACAGTACAATAAAAACGTCATGAATACTAACATATTAAAATTTCATAAACGTTTGAACAGAATATCTTGGGTTTCGAAATTTAGAAGTAAATTACCTTAGGAGTTGATAATGAAATAGGGAAGGCAATTGAAGGATCATGACGTTGAAGAGAAACTTCATCGAGGTTGTATGGTAGACGATGGAGGCTGTGATGGCGAGAGAAAAGAGCTGGAACGTTGTATGTTTATCCTCTCTAATGTGGTATACTAAAACCCTAATAACGAAAGAGTCCTAATATAATTACCCTAGCTAGTTTCCTAAGCACCTCAGGATTCCGCATGGGCCATGTAATTGGATAATAAATCCAATAATAATAAAAATTCACTAATGGGCTATATAACTAATTAAATACACATCTTTTTTTTCCGGGTGTTACACAATATTTCCTGGTTCTCTAATTTTAATCACTAAATTTTATCAACTTATTATCCTCAAAATCACTTTCGAGAAAATAAGAGTGTTTTCATCCTTCTTACACACACTACACCAAGAACACACAATTCTTTAAATTTCACCAAGAACACCAAGAACACACAATCCTTTAAATTTCACCAAGAACACCAAGAACACACAATCCTTTAAATTTCACCAAGAACACCAAGAACACACAATTCTTTAAATTTCACCAAGAACGCCAAGAACACACACTACACTCATCTTCAAAGTTTTTCTTTCACACTTCACCAATTACACACAAATCTTTATATTTTACCAAGAACACCGAATTTCGCAAAAACTTCTTTGTTGTAGCAGTTTTCGTAATTCAGCGATATCTTCTCAACTAAACATTCGATTTAGGTGAATCTTACACCATTAGAAAGCTAAGAGAATTATCTACAAATGTTTATCTAACAAGAAAATCCCAATTCTTACTAACAATAGGTTAAAAAGTGATATTACCGAAGGGCGGGCATCTTTTTTCGGATTTCTGGCACAATTCACTATTTGGGGTATAACTTGATCTACAAAACTTCAATTGACATGATTCAAGTTTCAAATGAAAGCTAAGACATAGTTCTATAAGTAGGAAACAAGGTTTAGGTTCAACTATAGCTCAAAATATCCAGAAATTCATTTTTGTATAGGGTTAAATTTCTGTCCGAAAATAAAGATATTTTCCTTCTCTTTAACAAGATCAAATTACAAAAGAAAAATGAAATAAAAAAATTATTTCTAATTTTTTTTCAACTAAAGGCTGAATATTTCAAGTCCAATAATGAGGTTTATAAACATCATGTAATCACCATCAATTTACACTTCTAATGTTAGTTCTAGCATAAGATCAATATCCTATCATACTTAAATGAAAAGACAAAAATTAAAGCAAAAGATGAAGAAATTTTTACCTCTTTGAAGTCTTGAAAATAATGAAGATATTTGGCTAAGTATGGGAGTGTGAGGGAGAAGTGAGGGTGTTTGGGGGTTTTTATAAAATGCAGGAGTGATTGGGGGTGGAAAATCCATTTTTACCCTCTTTCAAAATATCTTGCAAAATTAGATATTTTTAAAAATCCTCAAGTAAGCTATTATTATATTTTAAAAATTCCAAGAGTTAATTAAAACTCGTTTTTCATAAATTAGATGATCACTAATATTAATAAAATGTGAGGTAGAATTTTAGTCTCTAATTCCAAAAATATAAATAAGCACTTTATTGAAAATCTCCGAAAATTCACTTTATCGGTCCAAAACTCTCGATCGTAAAATTTAAGTCCAAAACTCCATAATAATATCCATAACATGTCATCGTGATGTCCATTCATATCCATTACCGTAATTAGGGGCGCAATCGGTTTCTGGATGCTCAAAATAAATAAAATGCATAAAGCGAGTAAATCGCACATTTAAAATATAAACTAGATATTCGATGCAACATTATTCATGAACATTAATTTAAAAAGTTCAAGTAATTAAAAAGGGTGGGTCGTCACAACCTCCCCTACTTAAAAAAAATTCGTCCTCGAAATTCGAACTTACTTAGTTAGGAATGTTCGGATACTTAGCTATGATCTCTTACTCTCTCTCTCCCAAGTAGGATCTTCCCTACCATGACGGCTCCACTACACTAATACTAGGGGCACTTTTCGATTTCTCAACTTATGCACATTCTTTCCTAAAATAGCAACAGGACTCTCAGGCAAGGTTATTACTGATGTCCAATTCCTCATGGTTAATGATGTGGCTTGGGTCGGAAATGTACTTCCTAAATATAGATATGTGAAACACATTGTATACTATTGCAAACTATGGAGGTAATGCTCGACGGTATGCAATATCTCCAATATTCTTTCCAAAATTTCAAATGGTCCAATGTACCGCGGTCACAATTTTCTTTTCTTCCCAAAACGAACCACTCCTTTCAAAGGTGCTACCTTGAGAAATACCTTGTCTAACACCTCAAATTGTAAATCATTCCTTCTTATGTCGGCATAACTTTTTGTCGGTCTTGTCTTTGCCTTGATTCTATCTCGAATCTTAGTAATGTGTTCCCATTTTTATTCGGGAATATGCAGTAGGTTCAATAATCCTGACGGTCTCTGGTGTTCGGCTATCACTTGCTGGAAAATGAGACATCTCTCCACAAGTTTTTCTATTGTCCACTTCATTTTCCTTGACCATAAAATTTCTCTCAAGTCTCTATACATCTTCGTTCCTCCTGGATGAGCAGTATAAGGTGTATTGTGAGCTTAATCAAGAATTTTCTTTCTCAAATCCTCATCCTTTGGCACGCATAATCTTCCATCATAGACTAGTGTTTCATCTAGCGCAATTGCAAATCCCTGAATGCTTCCTGCGAGTACCCTTTGCTTCATCTTGTTGAGAAAAATATCTATTTTCTTAGCATCCTTTATTCGTTGCCTCGGGGTAGGCTGTATTTTCAAGGATGAAATCATGGCAACTGCCTGATTAGGTGGTCTCAAAATTTCCAACCTTAGATTGGAAAAATCTCTTAATAGTGATTCTTGTTGTGTGAGCAAAGTTGCAATCTACCCGCTGTTCTTTCTACTGAGTGCATCTGCCACAACATTTGCCTTTCCCGGGTGATATTAAATGGTACAATCATAATCCTTCACCAATTCTAACCACCTCCTCTGACGCATATTCAACTCCTTCTGTGTGAAGAAGTACTTCAAGCTCTTGTGATCTGTGATGATCACACACTTCCCACCATAAAGGTGATGACGCCAAATCTTTAAGGAGTGAACTACTGCCACTAGTTCCAAGTCATGAGTTGGGTAGTTCTGTTCATGAGTTTTTAACTGTCTTGATGCATCGGTAATGACCTTGCCATTTTGCATTAGCACACATCCTAATCCTAATTTTGATGCATCTGTATAAATAACAAATCCTTCGGTTCCATCTGGAATTGTCAAAATAGAAGTTGTTACTAATCGTTGATTAAGCTCTTGAAAGTTGTTTTCACACTGGTCGGTCCACTGAAATTCTCACTCTTCTTGGTCAAGTGTGTAAGTGGCTTGGCGATTTTTGAGAAGTCCTTGATAAATCTTCTGCAATATCCAGCTAATCCTAGGAAACTTCGCACTTCTCCTACGTTAGTCGGTGCTTTCTAGTTCAATACTGCCTCCACTTTAGATGGGTCTACTTCAATTCCATTAGCAGTGACAATGTGCCCTAAAAACACAACCTTGTCTAGCCAAAATTCACACTTGCCGAATTTGGCATAAAGTTTTCTCTTGTCGCAACGTTTCTAAAACAATGCGGAGGTGTTACTCATGTTGTTCCTTGTCTTGCGAGTATATCAAAATATCGTCTATGAACACAATAACGAACTTATCTAGATAAGGATGAAACATCATGTTCATCAGATCCATAAACACTGTTGTCGCATTCGCCAATCCAAAAGGCGTAATAGGAAACTCAAAGTTACCATATATTGTCCTGAACGCTGTCTTAGGGATATCACAATTCTTGATCCTTAATTGGTGGTATCTTGATCTCAAATCAATCTTGGAGAACGCACTGGCTCCCTTTAGTTGATCGAACATATCTTCTATCCTAGGCAAAGGATATTTGTTCTTGATAGTTAACCAGTTCAAATCTCGATAGTCTATGCGCTTCCTAAAATATCCATCTTTCTTTTTCACGAATAGTACTGGCGCTCCCCAAAATGAGACACTAGGTCGAATAAATTTCTTGTCCAATAACTCCCGGATTTGGCCTTCAGATTCTTGCAATTCCTTGGGTGCCATTTTGTATGGTGCCTTAGACACATGTGTCGTACCTGAACTAAATCTATGGTGAATTCAACTTGACGATCATGGGGAATTCCAGGTAAATCATTTGGAAATACGTCCAAAATTCCTTGACCATTGATTCATCAGTTGACATACTTTCCATCGTCTTTTTCCCCATCACGTTCACCAAAAATCCTTGACACTCTTTCTTTCAAGTATTTTGTGACTTTTATTGTTGACACTATCTTCACTCTAGTGTTAGTCTTTGCTCCATAAAAGATAAATTGATTCCCATTTGATCCTTCAAATTCAATTTTCCTATGGAAACATTTAATGGTAGCTCGGTTCTTACTTAACCAACCTATACCCAATATAACATCAAAATCTCTCATCTCTAGTACATAAAGACCGACTTTCATTTGTTGACCACTAATAGTAAGTTCCACTCCTCTCGCAGTTTTCTTAGTATTAGCAGTTTCTCCTGAGGGAATACTTACTTCTAGTTGTTCATTGTCAACTAGCGTAGACTCACTGGGGAGTACATCCCTAATTCTAACAACTAAACCCGATTTTTTTTCTATCCAAAGATATAAAATTTTTGTCAATCTATCTAAAAGCCAACTAATTGTCAGTCTTATTTCGAGGACTAAGTTCAAAAGTCTAAGTTCATGAAGCATCAAACGATCTAAGTTCAAAGTTCTTTTATTAGTGAAGTTCTTAAAAGCATCACTAGGTTTTCAAGATTTTATCATACTAGTTCTCATAAAGTTCTTGTAAAGTTCCTCTAAAGTTCATAATAGTGCATAATCATTCTTGTTTGAGGAACAAGTTCATTTCATAAAATTTCAATGAAGTAATATGCAATAAAATCAAAGCATTTATTAAATCACACCTCGGAATGAGTGTAGGTTCTACTAACGTGGTCATCTTTCTCAATTTTTTTCACTAAAAAAATAGAGTTTTAAAGAAAATCATTTCTAGTCTACAGAAACGTAGACCCTCTCTGATACCACTTGTAATGCCCCGAACCCATTTTAATTAGGAACATCACTGTGGTACACTTGAGTATTTATAAATAATTTGCGGAAGCATAAATATAATACTTTAATTACTAAAATGTGGGCTTAAAAATTTCTTAATATAAGCTTGAAAGTTATCAAAAACTAATAAGGATAATAAGAGTTACGCATTATTTAAAATTCTTATTACAAAAGCTTTAAAGTTTGTTTTAATCAAAACATAAGTACTTAAATTATTTTGGGAATAATTAACGATGCCCACGTAGATAGTCCCTATACCTCAGCTCCAGGCTCGTCATCATTATCTAAAATGTAAAAACATTTGAAGGCGTGAGCTGTGAAACTCAGTGGGAAACGTAAGCAGTTACACTAATGAATTTAGCAACAATTAATAAAATATTTTTTCCTGGTGAGTTACTTTCATGTCTCGCGGGCCCCAAGTCAAACATTTGAGACCTCGCTACCGTCTCACATGCTATTAACTACTTTTCACTTGGTGAGTCACCTTCATGTCTCGTGGGCCACGGCCGATGCCTCGGATCGTGTTTGCACATCACATACTATTGACTCTAGTTCATTATAAGGACTAATTCATATCTCGTGGGCCACAGACGATGCCTCGGTCCGTGCTTGCACCTCACATGATATTAGCCTTCGGCCTCATGACCAAGGTCCTCAATCATAATATACCGAGCATAAAAAAGTTTTGCATATAAACATTAGTATAACATTGGACATGCTTACAAAATTAGAAGTTTACCCACCTTTGAACTTTACGAAATCTAGTGATGTATTTGCTCGAATGAGTTGTTATCCGATTGCGCCGCACCTAACACGCGATTAATTCTTTCAACTTAAATGACGTATGACAATGTAATAATCATCAAATAACTTAGTCTCTCGAGCTAAGTAAAGTCTAAAAGTTCCTAAAGTCAATTATTACATGATCGGGTATTCGGTACTTTCAAAGAGCTTTAAAAAATGATAGTTGACTAAAGTCAAAAGTCAACGGTCAACTTAAAGTCAAAGTCAACATAAAATCAAAGTCAACTTAAATTCAATTAATCTTTAATAAATCACCTAAAACAAATAATTCATCTAACGACTCATTTTAGATGGAAAATCCCTGTTAATAGAAACCTTAATCTATAAAATCTTATTTCGACTCAAAATTCTCGATTATGTTAAAATATGATATGTCATCTCGAAAAATCCCAAAAATATCTTATTCACGAAACCCGAGCTTATTAATTTAACACTTAACGTTAAAATAACACGATAAGGTTGCATGGTTTGCGTGCGATACATGTCACATCACATCACATCACTATTCATGTCACATCACATCACTATTCACGCCTATTCATGTCACATCATCTTTATGTCAAATCGGTCACTATTCATCATTCTTATCCCAATTACGGCTAACCATATCCGCTCTGGCACCGCCACCTCCGGCAGACGGTAGTCGGACCCGGTAGGACGTATTTCTCCGTTTTTCGAGCTCTATTCAATTTTTCCCGATTCTCTAATTTTAGTTACTAAATTTTATCAACTTATTATCCTCAAAATCACTTTTTAAAATAAGAGTGTTTTCATCCTTCTTACATACACTACACCAAGAACACACAGTTCTTTAAATTTCACCAAGAACACACAATCCTTTAAATTTCACCAAGAACACACAATCCTTTAAATTTCACACAAGGACACCAAGAACATACAATCCTTTAAATTTCACCAAGAACACCAAGAACACACAATTCCGATTTAGGTGGATCTTACACTGGTAGAAATCTAAGACAATTGTCTACAAATGTTTATCTAACAAGAAAATCCCAATTCTTACTACAAATAGGTCAAAAAGTGATATTACTAAAGGGCATGCATCTTTTTCGGATTTCAGGCACAATTCACTATTTGGGGTATAACTTGGTCGACAAAACTTCAATTGACATGATTCAAGTTTCAAAAGAAAGCTAAGACATATTTCTATAAGTACCAAACACGGTTTGTGTTCAACTATAGCTCAAAATATCTAGATATTCATTTTTGTATAGGGTTAAATTTCTGTCCGAAAATAAAAGTATTTTCCTTCTCTTTAACAAGATCAAATCACAAAAGAAAAATAAAATAAAAAAAAAAATTATTTCTAATTTTTTTCAACTAAAAAAAGGCTGAATATTTCAAGTCCAATAATGTGGTTTATAAAATTCATGTAATCACCATCAATTTACACTTCTAATGTTAGTTATAGCATAAGATCAATATCCTATCATACTTAAATGAAAAGACAAAAATTAAAGCAAAAGATGAAGAAATTTTTACCTCTTTGAAGTCTTGAAAATAATGAAGATATTTGGCTAAGTATGGGAGTGTGAGGGAGAAGTGAGGGTGTTGGGGGGGTTTTTATAAAATGCAAGAGTGATTGGGGGTGGAAAATCCATTTTTACCCTCTTTCAAAATATCTTGCAAAATCAGATATTTTTAAAAATCCTCAAGTAAGCTATTATTATTTTTTAAAAATTCTGAGAGTTAATTAAAACTCATTTTTCATAAATTAGATGATCACTAATAATAATAAAATGTGAGGTAGAATTTTAGTCTCTAATTCCAAAAATATAAATAAGCACTTTAATGAAAATCTCCAAAAATTCACTTAATCAGTCCAAAATTCTCGATTAAGTCCAAAACTCCATAATAATATCCATAACATGTCATCGTGATGTTCATTCATATCCACATCGTAGTTAGGGGCAATTGGTTTTCGGATGCTCAAAATAAATAAAATGGATAAAGCGAGTAAATCTCACATTTAAAATATAAACTAGATATTCGATGCAACATTATTCATGAACATTAATTTAAAAATTTAAGTAATTAAAAAGGGTTGGGTCATCACAATCCGAGATCCCATCACCAGGCACTATATGTCCCAAGAAATGTGATTTTCTTAAGCTATAATTTGCACTTGCTAAACTTGGTATATAACTTGTGTTCTCATAGTGCTTCCAATCACGATTCTCAAATGATGTTCATGATCCTCCTTGACTTGGAGTAAACGAGTATGTCATTGTGGAAAATCACTACGAATTAATCTCTCAAGAAAGTCGAAAGATTCGGTGCATCAGTCCACGAATTTTGCGGGGCATTCGTCAATCGAACAACATCACTACGACTCGGAGTGACCATACTTAGTTTGGAAGGCTGTCTTAGATATGTGTTTACCCTTAATCTTCTCTTGATAGTATCCTTGTTGTAGATCGAATTTTGAGTACAATATGACTCCTCGGAGTTGGTCGAATAGTTCATCGATCGTCGGGAGGAATAATTATTTTTGATGGTCACGCTTTGTTAAGATCACGATAGTTTGTGCACGCGATCTCAACGTCCCATCCCTATAATTAATCCATACTTAGCGGCGAAAAGTAAGTCATAGTTGACCAATTTAATAATAACTAATTCAAATATCGGACGAGTATCTAAATCACAATAGTAGTCGGAAAAGTCTTAGAAAGTCATTATCAAATCTTAGTGAACAATAGTCATCATAACATAGAAAATACTTGGTAACATCCAGTTGAGACCCTATAATAGTCACATCCTAATCATATACTATCAAGAGATAACCTTATATCCTTCAGGTCTCATCATATCGGGCATTATAATCATCAAATCATGGATTTCTAAATTACCTAACGTCCAAACCGAGAAATATCTGGATATCTTAACACTATGACAACCTAAAAGAGTTCAAATATTCATCCAAGATTTTAACTTAGGTCATCTAGTAGTGGTACCCAATCCAAGGCAGAGGAACCTATCCTGGGTCAGCTCGGTGTAATTTTCCTTCTTACAAACTGAGCTCTGATACCATAATTGTCACGTCCCAAAACGGAAGTCGTGACACAATTTTACCAAACTTAACCTGGTTTATCAAGCCGACCTAACTATCTTCCAACATACATTAAAAGTACGAAAAAATTTCCATTTAAGCATAAATAAGGGAATAACTAAGTCAAAGTAAGGTTGCAAAGCGAGAATCCGGAAAATAAATATACAACATAAGAATTGTTCCTCAAGGTCCTACGCGCTGCTATTACAATAAACAAGTCCAAATTCTAAAACACCATAGTCAAAATTCATCGTCTTAATAAAATCCATCACACGGTACTTTACTAAGCCACGTCTTGGTTTCCATCGTTGCCATCATCCTGATACAGCTCTTATTCTCTGGTTGATAAAAGAGGTGGGGTGAGTACAAAAATTCTCAATGGGTGGGTGTCGGTGTGCGAGTGTTGCTCGTTTTATGCACGGAAACTGATTTCATGGAAATCAAAGCATGAGAGTACATATGACTTCATCCCGTTATTTATATAAAAATTTCTGTTAACCATTAACTTAGATTTGTCAGAATCAATCAAGCATTATTATTGTTTTATTAAATTTACTTCCACTTTCAATTGGATAAAGCCGAAGCAAATTATCCAATTTCTCCTAAATAAAGCCGAAGCAAATTATCCCACATAACTTGGATAAAGCCAAGCAAATTATCGGTGAGATTGAAAAAAAAAAGCAAGAGATTGGGACTAATGATGCTTTTATAGTTAAGATTGTCTCGGTGAGGTTCCAACCGCATTGAAGGCCAATGAAGCCGCTAAGGTAGCCGAGGTACAAGATGTAACGAGAAGGACCATGGCGATTGAGACTTATGGTCTTGAAAGTGCAATTCAAGAGGTCGATACCTTAAAGGATGCCCCGTAGAAGACCCTAATGAAGCTACGCCTACAAAAGGGAATGTCGAAAGCCCCGTAGCGGTTGAGACTTACTCGCCAAGTTAGTCAAGACCCCAAGAGGTTGAGACGTCCAGGGGTGTAGTACAAGAAAAAAGAAAATTGGCTAAAGTTCTTTCCATAATGCCACCAGCTGAATCATCTGACCTTGAAGAGATCGAAGCTTTACATGACTCAGACGATAGCGTGGCACTGGATTTTATTGACTCTGAGAACAAAGTTGTGTCAACTCTTATTGATCCAGAGGAAAAGGAATTTGAGGCAAAAATGAAGGAGGCCCGTGCTAAGGTTGCCTCTTCAAAATTTATATTGGTTGATGGGCCACCCCTTATTGTGCCATCACCAGCCCGCGATGTTGTTGAGGCAATTGAGGCTCAGATGACTATTGATGTTAGAACACCAAATTCTTCAACACCTCAATAAGAAGATCACCACAATCTTCTTGCACCTATCACCTAGATCATCCAAGTGTGTTCTTACCACAAGAACACTCACAAGGATATCTTGTGTTGAATGATAACCCAAAATCAAGATTACAACTCGATAATGAATATTACAATTATGAGTGCAAGTGTAATCAAGAAATAAGCCTAGACCTCAAGATGTGAATGTGAAAGACCTTAGACTATTACAACAAGAATATTGAAATTGAAGAACAAAAGTGTTTGCTTGAATGTATCTTGTTGTGTTGTAGTTTTCTCTCTTATGGTTGTGCTTCAAATCTTCCTCTATTTATAGGAGATGATTGATCATTGATAGGCTCCTCTTGGGAACTGATTTCTACATAAAAATTGCAATTAAAATCAAGATTATAGTTGTTAGAAATCAACCCCATAAATTAGGGAAAAGTTGTCTGCTGCACAACGGTTAGAATTTTGTTGTCAAACCATAGGGTGACCGGTCGCGCACAAATAGAAGTTTGAAAACAATACAACAAAATAACACAGGGTGACCGGTCCAGGGGGGTTGGACCGATCAGGCAGGGGTCCGACCGGTCGCCCACCCCTTGGGCCAGTCGCCCCTCCCAAATTTTCATTACAGTGTGTTCTGTAATGTTCCCAGGTATCGGTCGCCTTCTAGGTCAATTGGTCGACCTCCGGGCTTTTCTCAAACATCTCGTTTCTGTTTCAAAACCAATCTTTCAGACACGGGTTGTCCGGTTGAACACGAGACAAAAGTATTGTCCAATATTTTATCGAAAATAACCTTCAAGAAATACTCCAAAAAATATTAAAAACATTTTAAACCGATCGGGAGTATTAGGACAACATTTAGAAACATTGTTTTGATGTAAAAGAATATTAACACAAAATCATTGAAAGTGTTGTCCATTTTTTTCTAAAATAAATTCGAAGAAATACTCCGGAAAATTAGTAAAAATAATTTAAATCATTTAGCAAAGTATTTGGACAACATTCAAAACATTGTTTTGGTATAGAAACAAAATCATCAAAATCATGATAAAACCATTTATCAAACAATCTCCCCCTTTTTGATGATTACTAACCAAAACAATTTAACGAGGTCGATTTTGAAAACAAAACAATTTTACCGGTTAAAAATGAACTATCCGTTGTGAGCGGCAACATTCCACGCAACATTAAACACAAAGATGGGAGTATAGATATACAAAACATTTAACCAAAAGCTCCCCCTATCAACATGCACAACTAGAGTAATATATAAGCAATCAACCAAAAGCTAAAAGCTCAGCTTTTACATATTGAGCTTAAGAATCAAGAGCTTATAAGCTCCCCCTGTCAACAAAGCGTCATTAGACATGAATATGAGTCCATAATACATCAAATGGACTAAGTATAATCCATAACTTATGGCTTCTAATAGCCACAGCTTATAGCTTCTTTTCTCGAGCTTATTTTAGCTTCTTTGAGCTAATAAGCTTATAACCTATTTCTCCCCCTTTGGTATCACCAAAAAGAATGTTAGCACGATAAAAACATCATAATATCATATCAAAGTACGCAACTTATCCGATGTATCGAGCTATTTGAACATTGAAGCTTATAAACCAAATAGGAGGGAAAAGTCGATCATATGACTTGTAGAAGCTTATGAAAACTCATTTGATTTGCAAAACATGATCTCTATAAATATATAAGACTTTTGAAATCGAGAGAATCATGTAGGTGATGAATTTTTCATTGAAACGTTTTATCGAACACTTGGCGGGCGTCAAAAATTGAAGAAGATATATATAGCCCTTGTAAATGTAATCAAGCCAAGTTTTTCATCACCAAAATCAATTTTACAAATATAATCCAACAACAATCATCATTCACAACACAATTATACAAGAATTCCAACAACAATCAATACATAGGCATTTTCTCAAGGGTTTTACCCAATTGAGGTAAGGGAGTAGAATTCTTACCATTTAATCGGTGAGGATGAGTAATAATGATGATAAACGAACAATATAATCCCCAAAATATGTAATTTATGCAACAAAACTCATTTGAAGTGAATTGTGTGTGAAATTTGCAAAGGGAACTAAAGTCGTGAGAAATAAGCCAAAATGGCAGAATGAAAGAACAGAGACGATTTTAACCATAAAATCACAGTGGGCGTCGGTCGGGGAATGGGCAACCGTCGAGGTGTTTGGCGCGTCGGTTGGCCTCTCCCTGGCAGCCCATCTGGTTCGATCTGTTTTTGCAAAACTCAAATTTGATCCAAAATCAAATTTTTCGCCCCTAAGTTTTAAAAACGTGCAAAATGCAAACGTAAACCTCATTCAATATACATTATGTCATAATCAAGCTCGAAATGAGGTAAGAGACTCGGCGGTTAATGAGTTAAAACAAATGTTCGCGAGTTATCTTTGAGACGGAATTAAACACATCTCAAATTTTCGATTTTAGAAATGCAATCCCTTAAAAAAATATTGAATTTCAATATGTTTAGTTCGATTATGACGAACCATATTTTAAAAAAATTATAATCACCGGACTTGTTATCCCGAAAAATATGGACGTTTTAAAATTTTGGATATACAAGTCATAAGAAGAAGTGCCTTTCAAATATTTGAAAATTTCTTTTAACGGCACTTTAATGAGATTCGATGGGATAGTTTTGAAGTCGAGCATATAGACATAAGGCATAGAAAATATCGAGTCTAAAGAAGTAATAAACGTAGATAAACATACCTCGAACTTGCTTGTCAATATGCCTTCCTCAACCTTTGTCAATTTTACATTGGTAGCCATAGAGGTTGAGATGGTTCTTCCTTCTTCAATGCCTAACTTCTTCAAAGGTTCTATTGTATACTTTGAATGTGAAATATAATCACCTCATTCTTTAACTTGAATTCCAATGAATAAATATGAGCTCCTCATTATGCTCATCTCAAGTTCACCTTGCATCATCAGCTTAGAAAACATCTTCTTCTTGAATTACCTTTGAGCTACTAACCTCCCCTTGGTCATCAAACTTGTTCCAAGATATCAAAAAATTTTTGCAAAATCTTAACAAGATATCTTGCACACGAGCATAGTAATATCAAATAATAGAGATACAATAACAAGTAACACATACTATGCTTTCAAACAAATCATCAAGGGTTTCATAGAACATGTAAGTTCAAATAAGCTTATAGGAAGCATATATTAGGTCTCTTTTTGAAATTTGAAAATCCAAGAGCATATAGTTGAGACCTCATTTAAAGGAAGCATTTGAACAATAGTTTTGACAAGAATGAAGATGAGCAATCAAATGCATAATTTAGAGAGAATGATGAAAATCAAATGTTTTATCAAAACAAAAATATAATCCTTTGCAAGATTTGGATAAAAACATGCTTCATAGAATAGTGCCTTTCAAAAATCTAAAAATCCTCTTAATGGTACTTATGTGAAATACTTTGAAATAACTTGAAAAAAACAAGCACATAGGCATATGACAAAAATATATCGAGTCTATAAGATGAATACCAATGATGAGCGTACCTCGATAGTTTATGGTCCTCTCTTGAGAAAATAACCATTGAAGAAAATATATATGTCCTACACAATTTCTAACACGTCTTGCACAAACATAACGATACAAGTGTAGGCTAAGTAATAAGAGATATCATAAATGCGCTTATGCTATATAAAATATTTTAGCCTTAGTAAATGCACAAGACTTTATTAA
Organism: Rehmannia glutinosa; assembly: GCA_016081115.2. NCBI lineage: Eukaryota > Viridiplantae > Streptophyta > Magnoliopsida > Lamiales > Orobanchaceae > Rehmannia > Rehmannia glutinosa. Next base: position 27,045,369 of record CM071937.1, read on the forward strand.
AACATTATGCAAGGTCTCCTTTTCAAAAAATTTAAAAACACAAATATGTAGAAGACCTATTTGAAAATATTTCGAAAAACCATTTTGACAATTAAGGCACAAATAAGAACATGCATAACAAAATAACATATTTAAAAAATAAAATGCATATTTAAATGGATGATATCTTCCCTTTTAAAAATCATCTTGTTGATCCACGTCATTTCCATTTACCAATTTAAATGGGGAGCCATTTCCATGGGTTCTGTCGTTCCCATTGTTGATGATATCTTCCCTTTTGAAAATCATCTTGTTGATGGTAGCTCTTCATATTGCTCCATTTCCAAGGATTGTGTCATTCCCATTGTTGATAGTGTTTCCTTCTTGGAAATTTATTTTGGTGATGTCTTCTCCTTTGATCAAATGAAATGGGCATTTGATGTCTTCTTGGTGGTATGAATTTTCCTTGATTCCGCCGGGTACCTAATATGACATTGTTGTGGTACCCTCAAATGTTTAGGTCTTTTAGTATTAGCTTTGAGACTTTTAGGTCTCCAACAATAATTAGAGCTATTTCTAGCCCGACAAGTATTTACCGTATGACCCTTTTTACCACAATAGAAGCATGTAATAATTCTAGAAGTGTAATGACCAACATGCTTATAGACTTGACTATTTTTCACATGATTAACAATATTTGGCTTATGATCAAGTCCTTTATCACAATTATGAATATCAACAATATTGGACATTTTATTGGTACTCAAGTTGAATTTTAATAAATCCTTTTTCATGCAATCAATATCCTCAACAAGAGTACTATTTTCTTTTTCAAGGTTTCTAACCTTATCAAGTGTGGTGGTGTCAACATATGATAGTGATTCATAGGAAGTAAATAAACTATCCTTATCATTTTCCAAAACATTGAATTCCTTTTTCAAATTTTTGTATTTAACAAGTAGGCTTTGGAATTCATTTTGAAGATCATCATAATCATTTTGCAAATCACTATAATCATTATGTAATTCATTATCATAGGAAGTAGAAGGTTTACTTACCTCGTTTTCTTCGAAGCCCATAAGACAACGTTCATTTTGCATCGTCGTCGGAAGTTGTAGGAAGCTCATCCCAAGTTGTTGCATCCCTTTGAGAAGTAGATGCTTTTGAGTCGCTCATTTCATTTGCATATACTTCTTCTAATTTTCTCCATACTTCATGTGCTATTTAATTCCTACAATATGATCATATTCCAAAATGGTAAGTGAACAATACAAAATATTAAGAGCTTTACCATTTAAGGAGATGATTTTCTTCTCTTCATCATTGAGCTCCTTGAGGACTTTGGAGGTGTGTGGTGTATATTTTATCGGAATAGATTCTCCATTAACGATCGTGTTTCAAATATCGAACCCGCAACCTTGCAGATAGCATTCCATTTTTTCTTTCCAAAATGTAAAATTTTTGGAATCAAATAGTGGTGGCTTGGTGGTGGAGGCGCCGGTAAGGTGGACTTCATTCGTAGCCGTTGATCATTCTCTTTCTTTCGCGATGTAGAACGAGCTTGCCAAAGAGTTTGGCTTTGATACTACTTGTAAGTCCAAGAGGCTACGATAATCTAGAAGGGGTGAATAGATTATCTCCATTTTCTCGATTATGCCTTCTTTTTCGAATCAAACAAGCCAAGACAATAATAAAGATGCGGGAAGTAAATAACACGCATCGATTTATAGAGGTTCAACCCACCTAGGGCCTAATCCTCTACCACCCCAGTATATTCGGGATGGATTTCAAAAAGAAAAAATATTTTATTAATTACCAAAATTAATACAACACCTTACACCATCACCTTGAGGAGCACCACACTCTTCTTCAACACTACCTTTGAGATTATCACAATCTCTCTTGAAGATTACCACAATCTCCAACGGCACCTTGTGAAGATTACCACAATCTTCAACCTTGAAGAACACCAAATTCTTCAACACCTCAATAAGAAGATCACCACAATCTTCTTGCACCTATCACCTAGATCATCCAAGTATGTTCTTACCACAAGAACACTCACAAGGATATCTTGTGTTGAATGATAACCCAAAATCAAGATTACAACTCGATAATGAATATTACAATTATGAGTGCAAGTGTAATCAAGAAATAAGCCTAGACCTCAAGATGTGAAAGTGAAAGCCCTTGGGCTATTACAACAAGAATATTGAAATTGAAGAACAAAAGTGTTTGCTTGAATGTATCTTGTTGTTTTGTAGTTTTCTCTCTTATGGTTGTGCTTCAAATCTTCCACTATTTATAGGAGATGATTGATCATTGATAGGCTCCTCTTGGGAACTGATTTCTACAAAACAATTGCAATTAAAATCAATATTATAGCTGTTAGAAATCAACCCCATAAATTAGGGAAAGTTGTCTGTTGCACAACGGTTTGAATTTTGCTGTCAAACCATAGGGCGACCGGTCGCGCACAAATAGAAGTTTGAAAACAATACAACAAAATAACACAGGGTGACCGGTCCAGGGGGGTCGGACCGGTCGGGCAGGGGTCCGACCGGTCGCCCACCCCTTGGGCTGGTCGCCCCTCCCAAATTTTCATTACAGTGCGTTCTATAATGTTCCCAGGTACCGGTCGCCTTCTAGGTCGACCGGTCGACCTCCGGGCTTTTCTCAAATGTCTTGTTTCTGTTTCAAAACCAATCTTTCAGACACGGGTTGTCCGGTTGAACACGAGACAAAAGTGTTGTCCAATATTTTATCGAAAATAACCTTCAAGAAATACTCCAAAAAATAGTAAAAACATTTTAAACCGATCGGGAGTATTAGGACAACATTTAGAAACATTGTTTTGATGTAAAAGCATATTAACACAAAATCATTGAAAGTGTTGTCCAATTTTTTCTAAAATAAATTCGAAGAAATACTCCAGGAAAATTAGTAAAAATAATTTAAATCATTTAGCAAAGTATTTGGACAACATTCAAAACATTGTTTTGGTATAAAAACAAAATCATCAAAATCATGATAAAACCATTTATCAAACAGGTACCCCATTTTCTATTGTAAATTCAACTATGTAATGGATTGGATCTATAAGCTGAGCCGACGCAGCCGAGTTGAAGATTGCAGAAGTTGACTAAAGGACAAAGTGAAGATTCAGTTGGGTTGCAGCCGAGTATCGAAGAGAAGACTCAGTCAAATACGAAAACGTTGTGTTTGTCAGCAGACTGATAGCTGAGTCACTCCTAGATGTTTGGAGAAGACTTATAAAGAGGTTCAGGAGCAAAAGGACTTAAAAAAGCTGAAGAAGTTCGTTGATATGCAAAGTCAATGAATTACTCAAAGTGGAAAGAAGACAGACTACAACCTTAAAGCTATTATACTGAAAGAGTGCAAAATGTTGGGAACTAGTGATATGTTCGCAGAACACCTACTGTATTTCAGGCAAACTTGCAGAGCATTAAACCAAGGTTAGGTCAACATCATTTTCCGCATAACAAGACAAGCCAAAGACTATGAAGTGGAGTTTCAAAGTATGTCTATCTCTTCAACGGATATATTTTTGAACTGACACTATAAAAGGCTGAGGAGCTTATGTGAGACAGTACTTGAGACACAACAGAGAATTAAAGTAATCTGTGCAAAAAGCATTCAAGTAATCTGAGCAAAGAGCATTCAAGCAAAAATACTCTCAAGCAATACACTTTAATCCCAAGCCTAAATTCGAAGTCTATCTAACCAACACTTTTAGTGAAGGAAAGAAAAGCTTCAAGCTGTTGAAGAGGAAATTTGTTTAAAAACAAAGGGGTCTGCACATCCAAGGATTGAAGAAAGTGTAGTGATGTTCAAGTTAGAACCAACCTTGGATTCGTTATAGGGCTTCGTGACCAAATCCAAGGATTCAAAGGAGCTAAAGTAGCGAGACAACTGTCTTGTGAAGACCTGAGTCCCAGGAATGAAGCCAGTTGTGTGATCAAGGCTTGCTCAGACTGTTTATCCTTTTTGTAACACGACTATTGCATTAGTGGATTACCTCCAGGAGTTGGAGAAGAGTGGAATAGGGGAATTACCCCATCCTCGAACCACTATAAAATTGCTCTGTGTCTGTTTACTTTTATTCTTGCATATTTTATATTTGCTGATTGATATATTTGCCAAACTCAACTAATAATAACTTAACAAAAACAAGTGTTGTAAAATATATTTTAACTAAAGAGTGTAAGACTTCTGTTGTTAAAACCAAGTTAGCTAAAAATTTAAAGAGCTCACTTCACTCAGCTGAGTTACTCTATCAATAGCTCAGTCGAGACTGTTGAGTGGTTAACTCTCCTGTTGAAGTTGAACTAAGTTGTTCCTCAAGGACCTAACTGCTACTTGTGATAACTCTGATTTAAGTTTAAAAATCAAAAAAATTCTACGTCTATTCAACCCCTCCTTCTAGACTTAACACAAACACCCTTTGGGACCTACAACACCCCTTTTGGAAGGGAGGTTGGCCTCCTATCTTCCAGGTGGTCGATCATCTTGTTGGTTTCTAGCTCCGAGGCCAACGACTCAGGATACAGTTCCGCGTACTTGAGATCGGGTTTGCATCTTCGTGTCTTCTGCCTGTTCCCACAGATGGTGCCAAAATGTGCTACTTTTTCAGGCAGATCACTCCAAGTCAATATTTTTGATAAAGTAAGGTCTTCTTCCTCCGGAACTGAAAATCTTATGTGGCGGGAACTTGCCAGCAAAACTAGAAAACGTTAGATGGACCCTGGGGTTGTCCTTGGGAGTTCCATTCAACGCTCAAATAAACACGGTGAATGAGAGAAAATCCAGAGAAGTAAATATAGTACTGAATGTGAAATATGTCAATTGACTTACAAATGAGATGGAGAGACCTTTATATACCTGAGTAGCGGGCCTCATGGGCCGTGTAGGAGAAGAGGGCGTGTGGGACGGATTTGAGCCTCGTTGGTCGGTTATTACATCTGTAGACTAATAATTAATGGATAATTATTGGGATTAAACAAATGTATAAAAATAATAATAATAATAATAATAATAATAAAAGAATTGTTTGCCCAGAACACAAACAAACAAATCATTAAGTTTGATTGATAATTAAAATTTCAACTATATCATATCTATTGAAGCGAACGTGGCCTTTAATAAATAATTATATAATTAAAGTTTATAAAAAGTTTAACTTAATTACAAAAAATAAACTTAGCTATTTTTAAATATTACTACTATTCATTGAACTTTTTTGTAACAAATTGCACCTTCAAGATATGATATTTGTTAGATAACTACAAACCTAAAGATGACATTTGTGACACTTGCCATTTTTCTTTAACAAATTTCACCCTCTTCATATTTGTTAGGTTAATACAAATCTTAAAATTGTTTCAGTAACACACTAACACTTGCCATTTTTCTTTAACAACTTGCACCCTCAAACAAATTTTGTTAACAAATTGCACCCTGAAACAAACATTAAGGGTGTGTGTGTAACATTTTAAAAGGCCATTTGTAATTTAAAAGTTAATACAGGTTGTTATTTGTAATGAAAGGTATGTTTTTTGTAATTATACCATAATTAAAATTAATAACTAATCACATAGTTGCGTAACTCCTCCGATAACTAATTTTTAGCCATTCATTATTTTTAAATAAATGGAAATATATAAAAGAAAGGAAAAGGTCCTGATCTACAAGCCGATCATGTAGTAAAGGAAAAATAATGTTAAATTTCAGAAAAAAGAAACAACAAAAATAATTTTAAAATGCAATTTAAACGAAGGACATCTATTTTTAGAAGATTTTCGAATGGCATAGTTAGTTGTTTTTTTAGCACATGCTCGAGTATCTTCTTGATAGTCTAATGTAGCCTGTGGAATGTCGGCCCAGGATCCACGAGCCACAATTGCCATAGACTTCAGAGCTTCTGAAGAATCACATGGGGGAAAGACAAGTGGAGTGGTGGAGAGGTCACTTATCTTTGTCTTTAAAGCTTCCAATTTTCTTGTTCCTTCTGCCATATCAGACCATCTCTTTCGAGCTACCGCCCATGGCTTGAAAACTATCTTTAAGCTCATTAGAATGTAACACGCAATCATTTAGAGGCAAGCTTGTGGAAACTTATATCATTGCTCATTCGAGATCCTCCTTGCCCTTTTCATCCAAAGTGGCAGAAATAACCGAATCATATGACAAAATAGCAGTCGCACATGTAGGATGTTTATAAGCAACCATTGTTCGAATAAGATTAACAATTTCAGTCGCCAATTGATATGTGATACCCCTGTGTTCGTCCATGTTAAGTCTAGTACTCTCCAAATTTGTGGTTGCATGTGGTATATCAACAGAGTTAACCCCCAACACCTCAAAAGCATTTTTTGTGTGAATATTCAACGAAGAAGATCCCCCTTCCTAAACACGTCCTGTCCTCTTTTTAACCTGGTCCCAATTACCCTCCTCAGCTGCCTTTCCCTTCTAGTTGGGAACCCTATTAAGTTGGAATTTTACCAACAAAAAAGGTATTCTAAGACTTAAAAATTGTATTGTTTTTAAGTAGATTGATTCCAGATTATTGTTGAAATTATACATCGAGTTGTATTAGGTATCAAGGTACCAATAAATCAAGAAACGAAAGGAACATGCTTTACGGGATTGTGGTTGGAGTGATTTTTTCTGGAATGTCTGCCCTCTTCGTTTAACTCTCCTGCTATTGGAGCAACGCGGGACAATTGGTGATTGGGTTGAATTTATCAGGACACGAGGAGACGATGACAACCATGAGATGTTTGCTTTTCTCTTATGGAAGGTCTGGTGGGCACGGAACATGGCTACTTCTGAGGGACATATGGAACACCAGCAACATTACATAGATATGGTGATGTCCAGGTACGAAGAACACAAGAAAGCTGGGGAATTGAAGTTGAATCGAACTGGTCGGAAATTCAATGAAAAGTTGATCCCTCCGGACAGTAGCATGGCCAAAATCAACACTAATGCTGCCATTCGATCTAATGAAGGAATAGGGGTCGACATTATTATTCGAGACCACAAAGGCTAAGCCGTGAAGACGATGCAAAAATGGATGTCCACTGAATATAGTATCGAAATTGCAGAGGATATAGCCTGTAGGGAGGATTGACGTTAGCTCGAGGTTTTTCCGCTGAAGAATGTGGTGCTAGAGACGGACAACATAACTGTTCCACAAGCTCACTAAATCACTCGGACGACCTATCATACCTGGGGAACATTGTGGATATTATCGTTGATCTTTTTTCTTGTTTTGATTGTGTTATTCTTAGTTTTGTTAAGAGGTCGGAAAATACAATTGCCCACCACTTAACTCGTTTTGCTTTTTCTATTGCTGGAACAGAACCTGTAGTTGGGGATATCCCAGACCATTTGGTGGATCTTCTTTTGGAGACGACCCCTCGATTTATACCTAGGGATGGCAATTTTGACCCGACCCGCGGGTACCCGCCCTGGCATGCCCCGTTTGGGTCGCCCCGCCCCGCGAACTGGGTCTCACTTCCGCCCCGTGGGTACCCACCCCGCCCCGCCCCGCCTAGAAATTTTAGTTTAAAAATATATTTTAATATATATTTTGCATATATAATATATATTATAATATAATTTTTATGTATTCTTATATTATATTTAATATTTATAATTTGATAATAATAAATTGGGTGGCACTATTGACACCCCCAAAATTGATGAGTACACCCACCTTCTAAGTTCACCCCCCCTACTTTTTCAAATACGACCCAATTGATGAGTTCAACCCCCAATTTTTTCCAATTTTACCCTTGGTCTTATTTTCCCCAAAATACACCCTCCAATCTTTCACTTCCCCACTTTCTCAATCTAAAACAAAAATACACCCACCCTCTCTCGAAAAACTGTTTCTATTCGACAAGCAATGGCTCGTGAAATCCAAACATACCGGAGAAGAAAGATGGTTCTTCCCGATGATGATGATGACTTCGTGGATGGTGCACCACCATCCACAATAGGCCAAGACGCGCAACACCGCACCGCCCCTAGCCCCGACACCGGTTCGCGAAGAAGATGATGAGGTATTGTTATAACTCCAAGAAAATGATGAGGTTTTGTAGTTTGGGTGTTCTATTTAGTTGTATGGGTATGGGTTGGAAATGGTGTAGTTATGGCGCCATTTCGACTGTAAAATTTGAAATGTGGAACTTTGAAGAAGACGAAATGGCACGGTCGATGAAGCCCTAGGTGGCACGATCGACTTTACGATCGTGACACATAAGCATGATTGTAGTTCATCAACCGTGCCACCATAGTGCCTTTGGGGCACTATGGCTTATTCATCGACCGTGCCACCATCGTGCCTTTGGGGGCACGATGGCTTATTCATCGAGCCTTTGGGGGCACGATGGCTTTATTAGTGGCACGGTCAATGAATAAGCCATCGTGCCATGGTAGCTGTCAATTTTTTAGATTTCTCTATGTGATTTGCTGATAGTAGTTGATTGCTAATTTTGATTTTTAACTATTTTTCACAGTGGGCTTGGAAGAGGCCGAACTTTATGTCAATAAAGCCGAAGATCAATTTGTATAGCAGGTTGTCGATTCTTGACGACTTAGAAATCGAGTTGCATGATTGCGGGGATTTTGTGTACGAGGAGTTTCGGAAGTCCTGTTTTGGTTTTGTATTGTGGATGGACAACTGTGCGGTTAGTTGTAATGCCGTTCTTCATGCCGTTATTGCGAAGGAGGTTCTTAAGAAAGGCGCGAGGGATGAATTTTGGTTTCGGATTGGAAACCGTTTGATTCGGTTCTCCAAATATGAGTACGCTTTGATTACTGGGCTATCCTTTGCCCCCACCACATTTGATCCAAACACCAAGCACGTTCCGCCTCCCAATGGGTTTTATGATAGATACTACCGTGGTGTTAAGGTGTCGATGGAGGATCTACTATTGCATTTTACAGGCGGTGCATTCCGTGATGATCCATCTGATGAGTTGAAGGTGGCGAAGTTGTTGGTTACATATTATTTGCTATTCGCGTGGGATCCAAGGTCCATAGTCATTGAGGATTCGTGGTGGACTTTGGTTGATCACGTTGATCAGTGGGAGTCTTTCTGCTGGGGGAAGTACTCGTTCTAGATTTTATGCCACTACCTTTCACTATTACCCACCGAGCCCAAGAGTACTTTCCATATTTACGGATTTGTTTGGGCTTTCTTGGTAAGTGATATTAATGTAATTTACATCTTATAATTTACATTTAGTACAAACATACATCTTATAGTTTAACTATTTTTTATTGTTCTTCTTAGATATGGGCGTATTAGACATTGCTATTCCACGCTGCACACGGTGGAAGTTTCCGAAGTCCTCCGTGAATCTGCATGGCTTTCTTGACCGTCAGGTACACAATGTAATTTGTGTTTTTCAAATTTTAACTTATGGTAATAATTAAGTAATTATTGATTTTGTTCTTGCAATTTTGTAGATTGATACGCACCGGACCTTGACTGCGAGGGACAATGAGCTTCCTTATCTATTGCATGTCAATCTCGAGCTCCGATCCGGTGCTGTTTATGTTCATCGGGGTAACCTGATCGGGAAAAAGAAGTCCACGATGCCTATTACTCCTCAAGCTTCAAACCGTCGACGCACCACAGATGAGTCGACTTCATTGATGGATGACGATGATCGCCTTGATGCGGATCCACATATTGAGATGGGTGATTATGATCGTCCAGCCCCCAAGGGCGTTGTTCTAGATGTTCCTCCACACACCTCCACACCCTCTCTAGCTGCCGATCGAGCGTTATTAGAAGAATTGGTGCGGCAGCAGGTGGAGGCCATTGTGCCGACTTTGGTTGAGCGTGCCGTTGAGGCCTTGGTCCCGCATTTAGTACGGCAGGAGGTCGAGGCGTTGGTTCCGGATTTGGTCCTAACTGGGATGCAGCAGGAGGTTTCTTTAGCGGTGCGGCAGGAGGTTCCACCTTCTGTGCAGCAGATCGTGCCAGATTTGGTCTAGAAGCACGTATCTGCTATGGTACCGCCTATCGTGCGGAAGGAGGTTAGGGTACTTGTATATCCTGCCATTCATTCAGATAGATGGATATCGCTCAGTGCGCATTTATTTGTTTTTCCTGTTAAACATTTAGAATAGAATATCTTTTGAATTCTGTTATTTAATGAAGTTTCCTTCATTGTACAGAATTCTATTCCCCGCACGGTGGTGGGTCAGCAGATTACTCCCTCCTAGGTGGTCCAGCAGACTACTCCTCCTCCACCGTCGGTGCTGCAGGGGGCTGCGCTGGATCTTTCCCCTACAGATGTACGGGCACCGACTGGGATTGGTGCATCGGCACAGGGTTCACTGCCCACATCTGGAGGGGATGATATGTCCCTTCGTGTTGTGAGAGTACGAGTGCCGTCTAGGTACCTTCGTAGCCCTTTCACGGCACACGAGCGCCGTAAGGAGTATGCCACACATGCTGAGTATATGTGGTTCTTAGATAGTGATGAGACGTAAGTTAAATCAATATAAATTCAAATACACTATTGTTGTTATGTGATTTTAACACGAGTTTTCTGTCTCAGCCGCAATGTTGGATACGCGCTTTGCACATTTGGCAGTAGTTTCTTTAAGGATATCGAGTCGCCCACCGTTGATTTGGATTCTGTGGTAACACAATGTTAATGTTTTTTTTTCATTTCCAGGGTGTTATTTGTTCATGTTCATTGACAATTGACCTTATTGTTTGCTTGTTACAGCAAATTGATGCGTACTTAGTGGTACTACATTGCAAGCCCGAGTTGGCTAGTGTAGTGGTCCATCCCCAAGTGCGAGGTCGTATGGGATTGGTTGACACACAATTCGATGTAAGTTTCATGTATTTCTTAGATAGATAATCCATAATGTGTCATTTATTTTGTTTCGGTACATTCATGTTTTCACTAACAAATATGTTTTCATTATGCAGCTTGATCTAGGCAAAGTATGGACCGATCTACATGGAAAGAACCCACCGCATGCAGAGTTTGACGGGGACCGACCCAGAGGTCATACCAGCTGACCTTCTGGCACCGTTGGTGGAGTACGTCCATGGTGAACGGCCTCTTTGGGGTGGGGTGCGTGCATGGAGTTCGTTGGACCACGTAAGAACTATCTCTTTTCGGTATAAATTAATTAACTAATTATTGTTTTGTTCATACTCCCTAATTTCTAATCGATTTTTTGCAAGTTGTTTTTATCCACAACATCAATAATCATTGGATTGTGGTGAGGATAGCGCTGAAGGAAAATAAGATTTGGATTTATGACTCCAACATCCACAAGCTACCACGTGAGGTTAGTCTTGACCGGCGTGCGGCTCTCTATCCGTTTGCACGTATTGTTCCAGTTTTGCTACGGCAAACTGGTTTCTACCAGGAGCGTCCGGAGTTTGACTCCTCGTGATAATTGTTGGATTGTCAAGATTGTTGGTCCAACGAAGAATTACGAACAACATGATAGTCATAGTTGTGGACCGTTTAAGTTGAGGAGGGTGGAGAGTTTTCTTATAAATGCATTTGACTCGCGCTTAACACAAATGATTATATAAAAACTGTGTATCGTCGGCATTTAGCATTTACGGTGTATAAATTTAGCAATGATGCATCGACTTGGACCCCTCCCCCTTGATTTAGATTGTGTATATTGTGGGTATTTAGTTGGAATTGTGTATATTGTGCGTATTCAGTTGGAATTGTATATATTGTGCGTATTTAGTTGGAATTGTATATATTTTGTATATTTAGTTTTTATATAATATGTTTTGGTTTAACTTGAATAACTTGGTATGATTTGGGAATGATTTGGATGAATTGGTTGTTGATTAACTCTCTGGTATAATTGAATTTGGGGTCGCATGCTGAGTCTGCTGTCAATGTGGCACGATGGCACGATCGCCATTTTTGACGATCGTGCCATATTTGAGCCACGGTGACACGATCGCCATTTTTGCCGATCGTGCCTTATGTGGAGCGATCGATAAAGTTTGACACGGGCATGATCTTGCCTATCGTGCCATGTATTATGCGGGTCCGACATTAAATGTTGAAAGTATGTAACATATTCAATTGGGTCCATCCATTAAATGGACTTGTTAGTTGGGGAAAGACAATCTTTCCATTCAGAGTAAGATTTATGTTACTTATATAACATGGGTCCATTCATTAAATGGTGAAAATAAGTAACATATTGACTGAGTCCTTGCATTAAATGGTGAAAATAAGTTACATATTACTCATGGGTCCATGCAATAAATGGTGAAAATAAGTTACATTACACATGGGTCCATGCATTACACTTATAAATACATGCGTATGTTCAAATATAGATAATAAAATTGCATTAAATCTTGGTTGATGATAAAGGTAATTTTTTACGTAGTAGCTAATTTGATGAATCACAGCTAATTAAATCTTGGATGAACATGTTTGTTATGATTTTTGTTACAGGAAAATGGTAAGAACAAGGAATGAGATCGCTAGGGCCAATAGGCGTGGTGTTGGTTGGACTTCCCAGGAGGAAGAAGCCTGCTTTGATAATTTCTTTAAACTAAGTCGCGTGCTATCTAAAGCCATGCAAAAGGATTTCCCTGTCCTTAAAGTCAAGATTAAGATCCATATGATGCGCACCCACTTTCATGACTACCAGCATTTTACAGCATTGCCAGGTGTTAATTTCAACCCGTACACTAACATGTTTTCCATCACTCCAAAATATTGGGCTCATGTTAGGCAAGAGAACAACATGCAATGGTGTTTCCGGACTAACGGATTCCCAAGGTACCGTGACTGTGTTGAAGTTTTCAACACTAGTGAGGCGCCGGACATTGATTTCGAGGGGCTACCAGGTTACACCCGTGACAATCCGTTGGAGTTTGATGTTTACTCTTCTGATGAAGGTTCTCAAGATGATGATGAACGCTCAGAAGTTGACACTGATTGAGCTGTCTGGTTCTTAATGTCTGTTGTGTACTAGTTGGGTGGTCGTGCGCTATGTTTGTAATCTTTGCTTGTGTTGTGGTTTGTAATGTACTCTGTTAGGTTGTAATGTACTATGAAGGTTGGTAATGTACTATGGAGTATTGTGATGTAATAATAAAGTTGTTATGAAACGTTTTCAACGTGACAATATTATAATAGAGTCGACGCATGTGGCACGATCATTGCATTTACGACCGTGTCACCATCGTGCCTTTGAAGGCACGATCATTGCATTTACGACCGTGTCCCTATCGTGTCATATGAAGGCACGATCATAGCGTGCAGCCGTGTCACTATCGTGTCATATGACAGTCTACTTAACAGAATACCTGTTAAAAATGTGCCACCTTAAAACAAGTATTTCCGACAGAATCACACCAATTAAAAACATGCATTTCCAACAAAATTCTTTAACTTATCCAATACATAACAAACAAATAATTTTAACCTAAGTTTATAGTCTCCGTACTACGGACAATGGGGACTGCTTTCCTACACTTCCACTATATAATTCAAGTTGTTTAGTATACAAATTCTTCCAATTTGTTGCACATTCATGGCAATAATTATTCCATGTTGTGACCACGGGAGGCAATGGGTGACCGCCACTCAAGAAAACCTACAAATGAAACAAAATACATGTCAACAATGAGTACACATAATCTTTACTCAATTTTTTAGTGTTACCTCTATAAAATGGTTATTGTTCACAAATCCAACACAAATTAGCTTCGGAGAAATTGGCGCTTCTGTTCGTAATAGTAGATATGTGAGGGACATTCGCTGATCCAAACACACAAACGCAACATTGTAAGCCGACGCAACCAAGTGACCCATCTCGGGTAAACAAAACCAATGTTTCTTATGCGCTGTCTCGTTATAGTAGTTGAGACGAGACAAGATTTTGTCAAGAGTACCATGTTTGACGAATACATGATTGTACAACCCTTGGTTTTCGTTCAGCTCATGACATAGGTCTCCTCGAACCCGACCCCATGAATCTTCACCGTATCCAATTAGGTCTGCTACGGCATGGAAACCACAATGACCATCGTCGTCAACATCCTTAGTACCAATAATATGTTGATGTAAACGCGTTGGAAGTTGCTCCATAAAACCACTAATGGTCACTTTCTGGTCCTTTTGACGCACAACATATTGAAACACAACATGAAGAACAGTGGGACATTAGCAACAAATATGTCATATGTACATGCACAAATAAAAGAGACGATATTTACCGTTAGCTTTTGCCTCGGCATCGGAGAGAACATAGGTTGATTCGACGGACCAACATTAAAGATTACTTCTTCACATGGTGAACAACTATCTTTAATAGACTCGACATATTCGAACTTACTCGGGTCACGTTTGGTTGATTTGGATTGTTTAACCTTTACGGACTTAGGACGGCCACGTGTGCGAAGCTGTACTTCAGGCTCAATTAGTGAGGTTGTTCTTGGATACGTAATCTCCGTAATTCTTTTCAAAATTAACAACCTCTCTGATTCGGGTGCTTGTTCAAATTTGGTGAAAAGATAATCGAAACACTGAGTCCATCGAGACCCAATTTCGGGCCCAACTCCAGTTTCGTCTTTGCTAGTCGGTAATATATCTAATTTTCACCAAAATGAAGCCACTTGATCAAGTGGAATTAGCTTATCCAATCTCACACATTCAGAAAGTTCATGAGCACATGGGAGTCCGCACGTCCTTCTCAATACACAACCACACAACAAAGGGTCTACGCTACCCTCGGCTACACGATGCATTTCAGTATAGATCAAATTCAATGCATGTATAGACACCATACCTCGTAGTGACATGAATACAACCTATTTGTATTTATGTAAGACTACATTTCTGCTCTTCTCAAAAAAAATGTTTGATTGCATTGTGTGATGTCTCGAGGAGGGTGTGAATCTGTTCCCAACATGTCTCGAAATTACCCGACTAGACGCAGTTGTCTTTTCAATCCGCATGGTGACTCTCCGCTCTATAATGATTTTTCAAACACTATTATATTAATTTTTAGGATTGTATATGATATAACATAAACGCAATGATGAGCACAATAAAGTGAATTACCTATTTGTTGTGGGGTTGTCGAAATGCATGACATTATTCGTCCAAGCAGACACAAATCTTTCTTTATACGGCCCCATCCATTGCTCCATTACATATTGTACGACAATTTGGATAATCACAAAATTCGATCGCAATCTCCTAATTATATCATAAAATAATTGCTCGAGAACTGTGATGACCAATAAATTACAATAGAGGTTAAAAGATTCCCACTTCTCTTTCGTGGTCAATATTTTTTTGCAGTTTGCCAAAATGTTCTTACTAATGTGCCACCAAGAGAAAATGTCTCAAGTGGGAAATGTCGTCTCTATTGCATTCATTAGAGTCAATTCTCTATCAGTAATAATCAGAGTTGGCAGGGAAGATGGGTCCATCAATGATTTTAAGACTGAGCAAGTCCATATGTAATTATCTTCCCGCTCGTACTCCATATAAGCAACTGCAATACAAAATGTCATATGTGTCGACGTCACACCAACAATCTCCAACAAAGGTAACTTGTACCTATTAGTTTTGTACGTGCAATCCATAAAAATAACACTCGGAAAAGCACGCAACAACTCAACGCTTGTAGGGTGAGCAAAGAATATATCCTTCACGGTGTTACTCGTCTCACAACGTCTATGATGATAGAAATATCCATGCTCCTTCAATTTATGCATAAGTTGTTGCATTTGAGATCGACCCTCACGCTCGACAACTCTATTCTTCATACGGGCATTGTAGATAGTCCGTATGGTGGACTTATTATCTTGAAACTTATTTTGTAGGCCAAACAAAATGTCCTTCGGCCGAGTATTGCCATGTGACATATCCAACACATATTCTTCCTCACTTCTTGATAATCGACCGTCATAAGAGTGACCCTCCAAATATTGTGCAATTGGATGATTATGCACACCACATTCAACATTTAGTGACTATTCTCCTTCAATTGTTACTTGCCGACCCCTCAAACGAAATGGGCAACCACATTTCTTTGTTCCAGATTCTCTCTTAGAGACTTTTTTTTCAACTTTCTTAGCATCATTTTGTTCTCCATCTCTAGTCTTTTTTGAATCACGGTAATGCCCACTACGTTCACAAGCCAAAAATATCCGAGGTCTTTTCTTTCCTTGACCACTGTCCGACCTACTTATTACAATAACCATGCCGTGCTCATGTCCTCTCTCACGCACCCAATCAAATAATTTATCCCGAGAAACAAATAACTCGTACGTCGTGAATATGTGTGTGTAATCGGTAACAACACCAAGCTCTTCAACATTCTCATCATTCTTGGGAGGACAAACAACACTATTTTCCGTAGGCAACGAGGCCATACCCTATTAAAACAAAATCAACAAGCCCAAAAAACAGACTGTCAGAATGGCACGATGGAAACCATGATCGTTCCACCCTCCATCGTGTCACATGGCAATATCATGCCATATTGCCATGTGGCACGATCGAAGTGATGACTGTGCCATGTTGTTGATGATCGTGCCAATCGGCGGAAAAACAATGGTGCAGCAGAAATATCGAACGGTAAAAGTGGATAAATTACATAATTTTGTGTTGAAAACCAAGAAGATACTTACATTATTTGGAGGAATCAATTCTTTGTTGTCCATTTAAGCTGTTGTGTTGGTGTCGAAAAAACTAGGGTTAATAAGAACAAGGTTTCAACTTTTCTCAAGAAAGAAGAAGAAAAAGAAGAATGTAGTTGAAGGATGTGGGTGGGTGTGTTTTAGTAGATTTAAGTGTAATGAATGATGTGAGTGGGTGTACTTAGAGATTATGGGGGTGTATTTAGAACTTGGCTTTTAGTAAGGGTATTATAGTCTTTTAACTTAATGACATTTTTGAAATATTAGAAAGTGGGTGTACTAATCAATTTTGGGGGTGCTAATAGCGCCACCCTAATAAATTTTGTAAATAATATTTTATAAATGTATATTTTTTTCAATTTATTTTCATTTTTTTAATTTAAATTTAAAGCAGGTAATAGAAATCATCTGGGTTGACCCGCCCCGCCTCATTCTAGACATGGAGCGGGTCAGGTTGCAACCCGCCCGACGACCCGCCGCCCGCCCATTCCATTGCCATTCCTATTTATACCACTTATATTTTCTCTCAAAAAAGATTCTAATCGAACAAAATATAGGGATGGCAATTTTTTGATTTATTTTCATTTTTTGGGTCACCCCGCCCGTGTCCCGGGCGGTCCGGGTCTCACTCCGTCCCCGCGGTACCCGCCCGCCCGCCTATAATTTTAAGTTAAAAATATATTTTAATATATATTTTACATATATAATATATATTATAATATAATTTTATGCATTCTTATATTATATTTAATATTTATAAATTGATAATAATAGATTTTGTAAATAATATTTTATAAATGTATATTTTTTTTTATTTTCTTTTTTATTTTTTAATTTAATTTAATTCAAAATGGGGCGAGGTCAGGCCCGCCCCGACCGCGACCGTGGCCAGTCCCGACCCGCCCCCTGCTTCTAGACATTCCTATTTATACCACTTATATTTTCTCTCAAAAAAGATTCTAATCGAACAAAATATATTGAATAAAAAGTGTGATGTCTAAAACATGTTGCTACCAAACAACTTAATGGCTTGGATATCTATTAGTTGACTGCTGTATCACTTGAGAATTAATCACATAAGATGCAACCAAACACAGCCCAGGTGTTTGAATAAATTCCCCAGATAACACAGAAACCCTAAAAACAATAAAGAAACGACCCAAGAAACACAATACCCCTTCTTTTGCATCCATCGTCCACGAAACCGTAGTAATCTCACAATCGTCATCTATTAAAAATTTAATCGATGGATTCCAACGACGAATCACCCGAGGGAACGGTGCAGAATATTCTTGATCAAGACACGCTGAAGTGGGTCTTCGTTGGGGGGAAAGGCGGCGTGGGCAAGACCACGTGCAGCTCAATCTTGGCCATCCTACTCGCACGTGTGAGATCCTCTGTGCTCATCATTTCTACCGACCCTGCGCATAACCTAAGCGATGCGTTTCAGCAAAGGTTCACCAAAAGTCCCACCCTTGTTACTGGCTTCTCAAACTTGTACGCCATGGTGAGGAAATTTGGAATCTTGATTCATTGTTCTTTTCTGCAATAATTTTTGGTGTTTCTCTCTAAATTGGGTCGAATTGTGATTGGTTGGTTTAAGTAGTGAAGATGCAGTACTGGAAGTTTGGGTGATTTTGTTAGAGAATTAGTTTTGGATAAACACTCGATGATTTTTCTATCTATTTTTTGGATTGTTCGATGTTTGTTCTTTCATTTGTTAATTGATAATTCGTCCTTGCATCTTTTGAAATTTACTTCTCTTTTTTGGGTATCTGATTCTCAGCTTTTAAGATGGGTTTTTAAGTAGGTTTTGATACTCAATTCATCAATAAACAGAGTTTTATTAAAGTTTGTTAGAAAAGATTGTGAATTATAATGTAATTATGTAATGTTAATCCATTGAAATATTCCCTTTGCCTTTCGATCCTGATTGTATATATTTTGTGAGTTATTGTCAGCGGCGTTAAAGCAACGAGGAATTAGATTGTTCCACTTTATTGTTATTATTATCATTATTTTTTGTGTGGTTGTTCATGCTCGTGGATGAAATGGAACTAGAAAGCGAATCATTCATAACAATCACACTTTTTTAAATTTGTTAGTGAATGTGGTTTGTCAAGATTTGTGTTGCTGACATAGCCAAGTGAATTTGGTTTAGTCAAGATTTGTGTTGTTGATTTGTGTATTGACATAGCCAAGTATATATGAAATTGTTTCATCTTAAATGTGTAATTGATAAAAGATTGCGCCTTTCAGGAAGTTGATCCTAATGTGGAACATGAAGAGGGTCTTGGTTCAGATACGAGTGACGGATTTATGTCAGATTTAACAAATTCTATCCCGGGAATCGACGAGGCTATGAGTTTTGCGGAAATGCTCAAGTAAGTTTGCTGTCTCAATGCTGCTACAAAATATTTATTTTCTCTGATGTCTGGAATGTAATATCCCTAATTTTTTGAGTGAAACAAAAGTTTAGCAGGGGTTTGATGTAGACAGATCTTTGTGTCTGTTGTTCCGTTTGGAGCCCCATTTGATTGAATAGGTTTTGTGTCCTTCTATTGAAGCACTTGAGATAAATTGATGTTTCTGACAAACTTGAAACAGGATATCGATTTAATTAAACACTATTTTCAAGAGGAAATTTTAAGACTTGATTATAATTCCAATTCAAAGATAATGTTACATGCTTCACAATTGCAGACCTTACCAATGTTCTTGACCAGCCATTTTCCTACTTTGTTCCTTTTTATAAATGCCTAAATAATTCTTCTTTTCTTCCCAGCTTAAATACTTGTGGTTGTTTGTCTTCCATGAGCACTAATTACCAAACTTACAAATTAATTATAAATTCTTTATTTTTAACTCTTTACCTTTCCTTTCAATTATATCTGATGATGTAGAGTTGATTTCATGCAGAACTATGTTTGTTATGACATATAGAAAGCTGCTCAGTATTACTATTGAAGTAGATCCTTGGTTAACTAATGTAAATAGAAATACTTGATGACTAACACATCTTATTTATGTAATTATATTCCTCAATTGGTCTACGAATATGTTCTTCAGGCTTGTGCAGACTATGGATTATTCTGTTATAGTGTTTGATACAGCTCCAACTGGTCATACTCTTCGTCTGTTACAATTTCCTTCAACATTAGAAAAAGGGCTTGCCAAGATGATGAGTTTGAAGAATAAGTTTGGTGGCTTGTTTAGCCAGGTACAATTTACCCTGACTTGTTAAATGAAACCTCTTTAATGCAACTATAAGTTTGAAATATGAATTCTTGATTTTCATGGCAGATGACTCGCCTCTTTGGGGTTGGTGATGATTTCGGTGAAGATGACATTCTGGGGAAGCTTGAAGGCATGAAAGATGTGATTGAACAAGTGAACAACCAATTTAAGGATCCCGTAAGATTTTATTAGTTCCTTACAGAATACACATTTCTTGTTAATTATTATTGTTAGAATAGATGACTTCTGCTATTCAAGGGTTGTCGGAAGATAATTGTGATTCCCTTGCTGCAACTCGGAAAATTATTAGTGCCCATTTTTGCTTTGATATCTGCTAAGAATTAGAAACCAAAAGTGGTGCGTAGAATCATATAAACAGGTATAAAAGCTCAATTTTTTAATTATGATAATATCTTTAGAAACATGATTGTGTGGTCTCAATTTTTTAACATTTTATTAGATCTTCATCTCCTTGTCAGAGTATCGTAAAAGTCTATAAGCAATTACTCCGTGTGAACAAATTTAGACGTGTATATGCATGACTCTAGTTTTTGACTACCCGAGTTTTATTTCTCTGGTGTATGTGATAGAGTCAAGGGTAACGTGGGTTGGAAGAAAAGCAATAATCAATATTATTAATGCAGAAAACAAAACAAGCGAAGTTCTCCTCGGGAAATCTCCTGCCCAGCTTAAAGCCGAAAAACACAATTAATTCCAAAATGTCCTATATGAAATAATAATACTCACTTAAATTGCAACATAACCGTAAACCTAATCCTATGGGCCTAAAGCCC
This sequence comes from Rehmannia glutinosa, assembly GCA_016081115.2. Taxonomy (NCBI): domain Eukaryota; kingdom Viridiplantae; phylum Streptophyta; class Magnoliopsida; order Lamiales; family Orobanchaceae; genus Rehmannia; species Rehmannia glutinosa. The sequence goes on from CM071937.1 coordinate 27,066,093, forward strand.
ACTAATTACTTAAATAAACATAATTAAACCCTATTACATTCCTGGGCTAATTAAAATAAAATTGTGCAAATCGGTCCGTAACAATTCCTCCGCCGTTCAAAATAGCCTTGTCCTCATGGTTGAAGGACGGATTTCTGCAACATCCAACTAAGTCACCTCATCCGTCTCATGTCCCTTCCACTTAGTGAAAACCCACGACACCCAATCACCATCCCACCAAACTTCCCAGTTATTCGGCAAATCTATGTGGCCTTTATAAAAAAGAACGTATTGATTAATGCTTATGGGCCTCGAGTCCCATCGCCCGCTTCTAAATCTTGGATAATTTTGCACCATTTACTGTTAGCGCGCACCTTCTCATGCAACTTCTGCCAATCAATCCAACAAGATAAGAAAATAGCGGACAACTTGTTGTCATCCTCTGATCGACTAGATGAGGCATCCACCATTGATACAAATTTATCGGTCTTGAGTGTATGATAAGTTCGAGAGAGAGACAACCATGTAATGGGGTCATCATCATGAACAATGGGAAAATCCAGATGTCGGCTGCCAAATACGTGGCCTCGCCTGGCTGCGCAACCGGTTGTGCACGGGTAGCCGGAAGAGAGGGATCTGATTCATCATTGCCATTGAGTTCCCGATTTTTGTTGCGCAAAACCAGGTTATTCGCAGGAAACGAGGACGCTGAATTTGCGGCGCCAGCTGTAAATGACCCTTTTTCGCGTAACAAAGTCTCCAGTAATTTCTCAATTCGATCCAATTTTAAAATTTTTGCATTTATTTTGGCCATCTCCGCCCGCAACTCCTCAACACCCTTCTCTATCGCCTCAACTCATGAATCCATACATGTGACGGGCATGAATTTGAATCCGGTAGAAAAATATTTGTTAGAAGAAGATCCGACAGGAAAAGATCCGGCAGAAAAGCAATAATCAATATTAATAATGCAGAAAACAAAACAAGAATGCGAAGTTCTCCTCGGTAAATCTCCCGTTCAGCTTAAAGCCGAAAAACACAATTAATTCCAAATTGTCCTATATGAAATAATAATACTCACGTAAATAGCAACATAACCCTAAACCTAACCCTATGGGCCAAAAGCCCACTAATTATTTAAATAAACATAATTAAACCCTGATACATTACTGGGCTAATTAAAATAAAACTGTGCAAATCAGTCCGCAACAGTATGTGTGTTAAGGAAATAACTAAAGACTGAGGAATTGCTTTTTTTAGTTTTAGGGTCGCTTACCATATATTTGGTTGACATTATATCTGACAGGAACTTGAAATTATTATTATAAATGCAAGTTAGAAGTATTTTCTTTTTTCCGTAACTGTCTGGACACTGGTGTAAGAAAACACTTGGTCAAGTTTGGCTTTTCTTCTCCTTGAAGTTGTTTTGAGTTTATGGATTATACTATCTGCAATATATATGGGGAAGCTTATATTTTTTTTAATTTTATATAAGCTCGACTTGTCTCATTTTCACATATACTGGAAAATATCCTAAATGCATACTGTTCTTTTCTGGCAGGATTTGACAACGTTTATCTGTGTTTGCATTCCAGAGTTCTTGTCTCTCTATGAAACTGAACGACTTGTTCAGGAGCTTACTAGATTTGAGATAGATACGCATAATATCATTATTAACCAAGTAATTTTTGATGAAGAAGGTAATTTTTTTTATTTTTTTTGGGTAATATAGTGCTTTTCTTCTATCGCATTAATTTCTTGACCAAAGCAGTTTACATGGTCTTTGTTGTCTTTTTAGTCGTTGAATCAAAGTTGCTCAAAGCTAGAATGCAAATGCAACAAAAGTACCTGGACCAGTTTTACGTGCTGTATGACGATTTTCACATAAGTAAGTTGCCATTGCTGCCCCAGGAGGTACGTAAACATAGTCATATTATACTTTTGCAGTGTATTTTGTGAATGCCCTAGGCGATGGATTTTCAAGTATTTAGTGTTTGAATTTTTAAAATAAGCATAGCACAAATCCATGTGGAAGGAATAGAAGATCTCATGTGAAGTATTTTATTGTTATTTCCCATAATTAATATCTATAATTCGTAATAGGGCTACTTACAAAAACTACCATTGAGGTTTAGTGTAAAAAAAAAAAAAAGTTAATTTTCAAATTTAGCAATACTCCCTTGACATTGGTTTCTTTTTTACAATTGCATCCTCAAGTAGGGGGTATTTGTTAGGTAAATACAAACCTCAAAGGGTGTTTATAACACTGTAAGGGGTAGTAATTTTAAAAGATAACTGGAATTTTTGTAAGGGTTAATTACAAAAAATACCCTTGAGGTTTGACCTAATTATAAAAAAACCCAGCTAACTTTTAAAATTACAAAAAGTACCCCTCTGGTTTTATTTTGTCTAATATTTACTCCCTTCATAAGCAAAAAATATTTCAAAACCCCCTCATGTTTTTAAAAACATTACAAGTAGCCCCTTAATTTTAACACTGAATGAAACCTCAGGGGTACTTTTTGTAATTTTGAAAGTTAGGTGGGTTTTTTTGTAATTAGATCAAACCTCGGGTACTTTTTGTAATTACCCCTTTTTGTAATTAGGCTAAACTTCAGTGGTAGTTTGTATTTACTATGAATGTCCTCATCCCCTCATTTCTGGTTTATAGGATGTAGTCCCCCCCTTCTCTTGTGGACATGATAAAAAAGATTCGCATTTAGCCATTATTATTGACCCGCGATATTGCCAGGTTTGTGGGATTGAAGCGTTGAAAGCATTTTCACACAATTTTTTATCGCCATATCAACCATCCATTGTTCGAGGAACAGTAGAAGAAATTGAGCAGAGAGTATCGATACTAAGAGAACAGCTGCAGGATGCTGAAGCAGAACTCGAAAGACTAAAAAAGGGGAAACAGAAGGTTTGAAGCAGAAACACCAAAATGCAAACAAGGCTGGCCGACGATCCTGTGTTCGTCCCATTGCTTCCTCCCATTTGAGTCACAGCCAAAGTAACAGAATTCGTTTCCATTCTGTTTTGAGTGGGTATCATCTTGTGTATTTAATTTAAATTTTTGCCAGGAACAAATCAATCAGTTCTTAATATTTCTCTTTTAAAGGGCAATAAATGAGGACTTTTTTCTTGTAATGGATTCATGGATTGTTTCAATTTGGGACAACACTCTTGATCCATCCAAGATAATGTAATTTTGTAGTCAAGGTGTTGAAAAATTGAAAGATTTATTTGCCCAATTTTGTGTGTTATTTTTATTTTTTTAAATATGTTTCGTACTTCTCAAAAGGGCCTTAAACCATAAATCTCACTTAAACCAATAAGGAAACTTACTATTGGAGTGTTTGCAAACTCTTAAAAACACAAAAAAAGTGATTCTCAACTTCTAGATGGAAAAATCAGTTGGTTTTTGCATCTAGAAGCTGAAAATCACTTTTCCGTAGAGTTTATAAACATTCCATAACCTGGTTGATTTGCATTTGTGCTTGATGTTATAATCATTCACACTAAAAATACTCTCAGTTGCAAATTTACAGAGAATTCCTTGTAAATATTCACTTACTTTTTACATCAACTGCTTTCTGAAATCTGAATGTCATTAATTAGCCCATGGGTTATAAATAACAATAGGGCTCCTCACAGTGTGATGAAAACTTTTCCATGTGAGTGAACCTGATAAAAGAAGCACACTAGACATTGGTTTTGCCTTCACCACAACTTTAAAACTTCTCTTCTGTGAGGCCTTAGAGAACGAAAGAGTCATCGGTTTCACCACTATCTCCACTCCAGCCGGAGCTTTAATGGTGGCATTGTAGACTGACTGAGCAGGGCCAACATTTGTAACCCTCCTCCGGAATACACCCACAGTCGATTCTTGATCGCTTTTCAAGGCCAGCTGCATAGTGGGATAGTTGATTGCATCTTCCCCTTTTGCAGGAACTAATTTGGAACAATTTATCGGTCCTTGTCCGACTAAACTTCCAATGGAGGATCCATTGTAACCTTCGTGGCAAAGAAACTGAATATACGACATATCATCCATGTCGTAGACTAGACCGGGGCTAATTGCTTTGGTCGGATTAACTTGTCCTGAGCCGTATGCAAACTCGGCATCCTTGTCTACTTTTGAGCTCATTGGTGTTGCTACACAAGAACATATTGAACAATTTGAGTTAAGATACTAAGATGTGCTTGCAAAAACTTCAGCAAGTAGAGGAAATGGTTTATTGTAGCAGAAGCGAAAAGTAGTTGAGAGTCAGAAATTGACAGTGTTTGTAAAGTAGTCGAGTATCAGAAGTCGACATTGAAAAGTAGTTGAGAGTCATAAGTTGTCAGTGTTTGTAAAATAGAAGCTAAAAATGGAATATGTTAAAAGAGACTGACTAGCGAATAAGTCATGAAAAATACTTTATTTGTGTTTAAAAGAAGTAAAATCAGAAGTCTAGAATCCCCCTACTTTCAGATTATGACTACATTATGCAAAATTAGAAGTTAACATTTGGAAGGCAAATACTAAGAACTGTTCTTTATTTATTTTTTTCCAGCCAAAAGCTGCAATCACTTTTCTTAAGTGTTTGCAAGCAATCCCTTGAGGGAAACTTGGAATTTTCGTTCTGATTTACCGGTAGTCATGAGGGCAGATTTTATCACGGCTGGAGACCAATTGGGACGGAAAGATTTCACATAGGCTGCAGCCCCTCCGACGTGTGGGCACGACATTGATGTGCCAGACATAAAGGTGAATTTTGAATACTGTGTGTCACCTTTCAATCCAGTTAGTGATCTCAAAGGGGTGTATGATGCTAGAATATCAATTCCAGGAGCTGTAATATCAGGCTGTTCATTGTTTTTTGTCAGAAACAAGAGCAAAAAAGACTTGACAGTTAACAGGTAAATTGTAATTTTAATCATATAGTTGTGGCAATATCAAGTACGTTGGGATTTCACCTTATATCTCTATAAAGCTCTCGGATTTTCAAATCTCCAACCAAAACTTAGGGATTTCGGCCAAAAGTTGGGATTTCTTCCCAAACAGCTTACCAACAATTACACTAGCAGAAACCTTAATTTTTTGGCCGGAGATTCGAAATTTGCAAATTTTTTGTCTTCATATGCAACTCGTGATTTTCTAAGCAATTTTGAAATTTCCGGCGAGTTGAAAACTAGATACGATAGCTTTTAAAAGATAAAAGGGTGATTTTGACAAGCTTAATTTAAAAAAAGGAACAATTTTGCCGCACACCCCTATAGTTATAGGATGAACAATTGCAATTTACACCTAATGGCAAACATTTGATACATTTTTTTGTTTAAAATTAATTTATACCTTGAGAAGGCGTTGAGATCCAGAATTCGGACCCCTGGAAGAAAACGAAGCAACGAAAGGTGCACGGATTTTGACCTCCTCGGATCTGTGTATAACTGCAGATGGATTTCTGCAATCATCATAGGTGTTATTGTCATTAAACTTTTGATCTGAAAATTCTTGAAAGGTACATGTTAAACCATGGTTGAACAATTAGTAAGAAAGTTTACTTTGTTGAATGCAAATAGTCATTGATTCTCTTCCCTGTGGTAGAATTAACCATAGTTGCTGGAGCCATGAATATTTGTGGTGTATCAAGAAATGAATCACTCTCAATGACAGCGCCAACGCCTCCGAGACCTTTGATGACAGAGTCAGCACCCCATGAACCTAGCTTGCAGTAAAGAAGTTTCCCCTTCACCTTCTTAGGATCCATTGAATTTTCAAGACAATACCTTGTGACAACCACAAAACAACCAAGTAACAATAAATGTGTTTGTAAAAATTAGGGATGACAATGAGTTGTTACCAAAAAAATTTAACAAATGATATATTAACAGAATTCTTTTCATATTAAACCCGTCATCCAACCTAGAACTGTATGGGTCTGAAATTTTTTTCCCATTACCTGCCACCCCAAGTTCATTTATCATTGGGTGGCAAATCGTGTAATCATGTCATGTTCCGTGTCGACACGACACGACACGATAAGAGATTGTACATGCACAAACATGAACACAAAATTATTTGTGTTAACACGACACGTCATGATATGACACGATTAGTTGAAAAAAGAAAAAACTGATTAAGTTTGAACGATAGGATATTACACGTTAATGCACGATCGCACATTACACGACATGACATGATGTTAAATGATACACACTATAGGCTTTCCAATAAAAACATACAAAGTATCAGGTTATTCCGTCGCTATCAAGTATGTGTTTGAAAGCAAATAAGTGCCAAAGCAAATCGTGAGATCGTTAACAGGTTAACCTTACATCTGTTAATTTTGTCGTGTTTATCGGGTTGACACGGCACAAACATGATAAGGCTAAAAACTAACCCGTATTTTCATATCATTTTCGTGTCGGGCCAATATATTGCCACCCCTAATTTATGTTTCCCAGTCCGCCCCAATGGGAAGGTCTGGTTTGGGATAAGGTATTACCCGAACCCATTGCCATCCCTGATATGTCCTAAGGGTAGATAATATTAGTACCTTGAGGAATCCTTAGTATCAGAATTCTTGGCCACATCAACCCCACTTGCAAGAGGATACATATTCTGCTTTGGCTCAAATGTGCTTACTCCAATTCCCTGACAATTTTTTTTGGCACTAAAACCAGTAAATGGATGCAAATAGTATCCAAGAAAGATTACATTATCTTGGTTTGATCAAACAGTGAAAAGTTAAAAACTTACTGATAATGTCACTCCATTCCCCAACTCTACTTTGCTTCTAAATTGCCGATCGATGCCACTAGCAGCAACAGTCAGAATCCAAGGTGCATTGTTCGCAACAGAACCGTGCCCCGGTCCATCATTCCCCGCTGAAGCTACTGTTAGAATCCCTTTCCTCATGGCGTGAAACGCGCCAACCGCAATAGAATCCGACATATAACCTGCCGTTAGGCCACCGATGGAGATGGATATAATGTCGACGCCGTCACTTATAGCAGAATCAAATGCTGCAAGAATGTCCATGTCTGAACAGCCAGAGGAAGCCCAACAGACTTTGTACATGGCGACCCTAGCAGAAGGCACTGCCCCACGCGCAGTGCCTTTTGCTAGGCCGTAAACGTTAGCGTTTGGAACTAAACTTCCTGCTAGCGTTGAAGATGTATGAGTGCCATGGCCATCCACATCTATAGGTGATAAGATGTCGGCTGGGTCGGGCCGTTTATCGAGCTTGAAGTACTTTGCTCCGATAAGCTTGCTTCAGGGCAGAAACAAGTTGGACAAAGAAAAGACAACTGTATGTTCAGCTTTACAGTTATCGACATTTTGTAGTTTGTTATTACAAAGACAAAAAATACCTTTAGCTAAGAAAGGTATTCGTTAAGTAAATACAAATTACATAAGGTGATAATTGTAAATTTGAAAGATAAGTGGTGTTTTTTGTAATAAGGCTAAGTTTCAGGGGTAGTTTTGCAATTTATCCAAAAATTAATATTGTTATTTTTTTTTTTGTCACTCTGCAGTCCAAGTTTAATACTGAGTAACCATAATGTTATCAGAAGTAAACAGACAAATTAGCAAGAAATAAAAGGTGAATCAAATTAAACAAAAGATGGACACAATATTTACTTGTTGCATCCTGAAAAATTGGCAAAGTGCCCACAACTTCCTTTCCATTTAGCTGGAGGAGGACCAAGACCTTCATCGTTAAAGCTCTCGGATTGTGGAGTAATTCCTGGTAATTACAATAAGGATTGCTGAAAGTATTAGTAAAACATCTTATAGTACTTTTACCATGGCAACTATAATCAACAGACAAGCGATTCAAAACGATGAATATAGGCTTAATTGCAATTTTAGTCTTATAACTCGTAGTGGTTGGTATATTTAGTCCTACAATTTCTATATGTGGCGATTTTATCTGTTAGGCACAAATTAGCATTTTTTGACTAGTGATAGGTATTTTGGGTATTTCAGAAATAAATAAAATATTAAAACACTCAATGGGATGTACAAAATCGATAACTTGTAGGATCCAAATTGCACAAATTAGAACTTATGGGACCAAGAATTATGCAATATCAAATCTTATGTGACAGTAATTGCTTCCTAAGATATTTACAGGACCAAAATTGCTAGTCCCCATAGTCACGGGACCAGTTTTGCAATTAAGCCATGAATATATATACAGTTTTTTGTTGAATTGCATTATACCTGTGTCAAATAGGCCAACTATTATGTTGCTCTCAAGTTTCAAGTTCCTTTTTGAGCTTGGGGTTAGGCCGAGGAATTCCCATGATTTTGTTGTGTGTAGTTTGTGGTACCGATTTGGGAAAACCGAAACTACTTCATCCATATCTGGAAAAAGTTTCCATTGCAACAATCAGAGGATGTAATAACTCTCCTATATACTTATAAATTTAAGCTGTAACTAGATACATTAGCACCACATACTAGATAACTTTGTGGCTTCATCTTCAGAAAGCTTTGCTGCAAATCCATTGAAACTTTTTGTGTAGCTATAGACAAGGGACTCTGAAGCATCATGTTCACTATTGACAAAAACAACATCATAATCCAGTCAACTGTCGTGGAGTTAAATGTAACTTAAAAGTAAGACAAAGAAAAGACTAATGCCCGTTTGTCTATCCACGGCCAACTTCTGTTTATGATTCTACGTAATTTAATTTAATCAGCAGGGGAAGAGATATTTTGAGTTTATGATTCTGCTTCTAATTTGACTTTTACGTACAAATAAACATGTTTAATATTATTCAGAAAACACTCAATTTTTAGCTTCTATAATCAACTTCTGGCCCTCAATTACTTTTCGTTTATGCTACAATAAATCATTTTATCTGAAAGCAGAAGTTTTTGCAAACACTCCCTTATAGCTTTTGATACAGAGAGGTATAAGAGTGGATAAACAAACCTTTCCTTCAAGGATGAGAGGACATTAAGATGTGTCTCAAGTGTCAATCTCTCATTCACAGGGTGATCTCTCAGGAAAACAATGTAAAATTCCTGCAAGACACAGGATCAAAAAATCATCATATGTATAAACTACATATATAATGAACACACACAAGATATGTACATGTAAAAAGACTAAGTCTCAACTTAATTCCTTACATTGCCATTTGCAGTTAAAACACTTGTAATAAAGACAAGGTAAAGTAAAAAATAAGGCAAACGAAGCGTATCGTTTAAAATCTTCATCGACATTATGGCTCTAATTTCAGACCAAAGAAACATCTATGTGCATGTATTGTGACTAGAATTACATATAAATAGAATGATTTTGAAGACATTACAGAGGAAGCAAATCAAGAGACTTTAGCTTAACTCCTTAGTCAACTGATGATCAAGTTTTGGATTGGTAAATCTTAGAAGAAAGATGAGCAAAGTTTGATCATGGGATGTTAATTGTTAACCATGACAGAGAATGATATTGGCTAATTTTTCTTCAAGACTTTGACAACCTTAACTTTTGTATATGGTTAGTTTGTTCTTTTCAGTTGATCAAGTTGTAAAAAAAAAAGTTCTGATCTTTGATTATGGCAGTTTTCAGTGAACTACGAAAATCGACGGATTTGCTGCTAATTTTTTAAGTGATAATTGCAAAACTATCCCTGGAGTTTAGCCTAATTATAAAAAGGCCCAGTTATCTTTCAAAATTACAAGCTTCCCCTTGAAATTTGTTTCAATGTTACAAATTACACCCACAAGGGGGAGTTATTTGTTTGGTAATACAAAATTAATAGGATATTTGTAACGCCTTAAGGGGTATTTGTAATTATAAAAGATAATTGAAGATTTTTTGTAATTAGGCTAAACTTGAGGGGTAGTGTATGTAATTATCCCTTTTGTTTAATGACATGGAGTTGCAAAATAGTTTTCAGAACTTAAGAGACATTTATCCAGAATTAACTTGCTTGGATTGAAATGCAAGTGTTACCCTTTGATTTCATTTGTAGCAAAGCTAAAAATAAAAAGCTAGCTTAACGTTTGTGAAAGTGTCTTGTTTAGACAATCCAGTGTTTAATTTGTAGGAAGCAAGCTTTTACCAAGTTGTCAACTGCCAGAGGATTCAAAATTGTTTTCATTTCAGTCATACGGGGAAAAAATGGAAAGTGTCTTGCGGAGATATGGAGACATGTTTATGAGGTTTCGAGTTATGTATTGGTCCCCAAAAATAATAAAATGGCAAAGTGAACATTTGAAATCAAAAATAAAAAACATGTTTTTGAAAAATATGGCTAAAAAAATTTTGTTATCGAGAAAAGGCAAAAAATCCAACAGACTAAAAAAAAAACTTATTTATAGTGACAAAGTAAAATTATATTTATTTTATTTCTAGTCACATATATACCACTATGTCCTTGTGCCTTAGCATCTACCAAACATTTTCCTGGTATCTGGTGACAATATCGAAGCATATATAATTAATTCATTCGTCCTAGCATTTATTAACTGGGTTAAGTTTGGTCAAGCACATCTCAGCCCAATATACAATAGCCCATAATCGTCTCTATATTTGGGCTTAAACTGGACCACATTGATGAAATATACCCCATTTACTAAGGAAAAACAAAATTGACACATATTTTCGCCTTATTAATCTTGTATATTTGTCAATTTTTTATTCTTCCAATTTCAAATGGCGGATTCACAGTTATCCATGTGCCAACTCTATGTACAAACTTAAAGATAAAAATAATCCAAAGAAGAAATTTAGAAAATAGCAAATAACCAAAAAATCAAGAACTCTATCCATACTGTATTTTAAATTTGCTATCTTTTAATTTATTATATCCTTTAAATTTGTTAATATCAAGGATTTTATCTACGCTACCTTTTATTTGTTATCTTTAAATTGTTATATTATATTATACGTTTCAAATAAAATGCAGAAAAGAAACATTTTCAGAAAAAATAATTATTTTTATTGGATTCTCAAACAAAACATCCCATAACAAATAATGTAGTTTACAAACAAGTTTTTTCAGAATTTGAAGTGAATTATTTGTATGATACTCTTCTAAATTTTGAATTTCTTTTTTAATATTTCTAATTAGTATTTTGAAATTCTTATAACTATTACAAACGAATTCGTAACAAAAAAATTATTTTTGGATAAATCTCATGTAACACGCGGGTGTTATTCTAATGAGTTTCTATTTCAACATTCATGCTACTCTTGCATGTCTTATGTTTATTAATTCTTTCTGTAACATTTTTCATCGTTTAATATAAAACGTCAGAATTTTCAAGCAAAATATTTCATAAAACATTTGTAAGCCTCTCAAGCTAAAAAATTATTGATCTAAATTATAAGCTTATCTAGTAAGTTTTACTTGAAGACAATTATAAAGTTTATTATTATTATATATGTTGATATTATTGAAAGTTTTTGAGGTCCCAAAACGTTCGTTTCAGTAAATGTCAGAGAAAGTGTTAAACCAGATGTTGTAACACTTTACGGAACAAGCAGCGGAAAAAGAACACACGAAGTAAAATTTATCTACAAGTTAAGAATAACTTGTAGAAGTGTCAATTATGACGAAATCACTAGTTGGATATGTACGGATTACAACTCAAATCTCAATGTATCAACTAGTCTAGTAAAACAAACTCCTATCGAGTAGATCCTAGCTTTGTAAATCAGCTCGTCCAACAAAAAAAAAAGTGTATGAACTCTCGTACGCTCAAAAAGAAACTAATATGGACGAAAAAACACAACAAGACGTCAATCTGGACTGGATCGATGTTATTCTGGATGTCAGCGACACTTCGAATAACACTTCGAATAACATCTACGTCAGTATTCTTCTTTTTAAGCTCGGACGTCTTATTGCTTCTATGAACGAATCTCTCTTGTATTTCTCTCTCAATTTTGTGTGTCAAGGTGAACGTAAAACTGATGGCCGTTCCTTTCTTTATATAGAGGTTGAGTCCTTGATGTCCAAGAATCCTACAAGCACATGGAAACAAGGAAAACACAAATATAGAAGAAGTAGGATTCTATAAGTTAGGAAATAAGATAATATCTATAAGGAATCCTAATACATCTAGATGTTCGAATCCTCTTGAGAGTAGGAATCCAAACTTTATCAAATTCCAAATTAGATAAATACACAATAAATCTTTCCCATGTTTATTAAAACTCTAATATTGGAAGCAAGTCTAGAAAGGCAAAAATCTAAAAAGAATATTTTATAAAAATCAAAAATAGGAGGAATTAAAATTCCTAACAATCTCCCCATTTTTGCCTTTCTGGACAAAATCAATAAAGTTTAATCAAGAATATAAATCACAGCAAAAACTCCCCCTAAGTTAAAAAACCCCTGTTTCAAATGTTAGTCAGAATGTGACTAAAAATATCATAACATTTTCTGTAACACCTGCATGTTAATCAGAAAATAATACAACTGAAATAAGATATAGATATCAGAGAAAAATCAACCACAATTCTTAATATCATACTCAAATCCAAAGAACTCCCCCTAAATAGAAAGTATCATAATCAGTCAAAATATCCACAAGCTTTTTCTCCCCCTTTTTGTCCAGAAAATATAGGTAACCAAATCGTGTATACTCCCCCTGACTGGGACACTAAAAAGATCAATTCACATTTAATATAATGAAGAGAATAAAGGATCAGAAATCTTTGAAAATTTTGAAAAACGAGCATAAAAAATTGTGATCAAGAACAAATAAAAGTCAAAGATTTTCCAAATGAGGATTCCAAACAACATGGAGATAGAATCCTAATAATTTGGGAGAAATTAACCAAAGATATAGATAACTATGGCAAGATTTCAATCAATCACCCAAGTCTCCATAATGCACACAACTCCACTTTTCATAGGATACCAAGAAATACGAGATTTTAGAGAGAGAAAAATAAATATCACATATCTTCTAGTATTACCAAAAATCTGTCAGATTCAAAAATCACCAAGCATGCAACTAAAAAAAATGCCTAGACAAAAAATAAAAAAACTACACACAAGGTGTAAATGGACTGTCACAGTTGTTGTTGTTTCAAATGTTGCAACATTTTGAAAGACACATGTACTCACAGATTCAATGAATTGCCATCCGAGTACCCAACATAAGGAATTTTTGAGTTTTTCTTGAGAGAAACATGACAGATTTAGCCAGTGGGTAGCTTTCACACTAGTCCAAAGGTAGCTCTTTTTCACATTGATCATGCCTCTTTAAACACTTTTAAACATGCCTAAAAAATTAGTCACAAGGAATAGCTTTCACACAGAGGGTAGGTAGTTGTTTCCCTCAAAGGCCTCTAGCCATGATCTGTATTTTTTTTTACTCATCCACTGGTAAAGTGCAAGAGTGAAAGACGCATTTGGAAAGATCAAATCACACCGGCTTTCCAAGTGAAGTCCAATAGTCACTAGTTAGAAACCACAACATACTATTCCAGACATGCAAATATGCTCCTATAATGCATGATGTCTAAACAAAAAAAGAATAAAAGGAAGAAGAGAGAACATGCAGTGTGTGCAAATGTTACAGCAGGTGATATATGCAATGCTGTAACATTTCGTGAAACATTTTAGAGAACACACAGACCAAGAGATTTTCGCAGATTTGAAAACCTCTCAAAATCTAAAGCTTTGGTGAATATGTCTGCCAACTGATTTCCAGTATTAATATACTCAATGCGAACAATATTTTTCTCAACCAAATCTCGAATAAAGTGGTGTCTAATGTCAATGTGTTTAGTGCGAGAATGTTGAACAAGATTTTTTGATATATCAATCGCACTAGAGTTGTCACAATAAATGGTTAAAATATCACAAAGAAAATCCTTTTCTTTTCTAGTGAATCGATCAAAATTCTCATGCATATAATTAATCCAAAGATCATTTTCCAAAGCATCAAACACATTCTTGGACTCAAAATTTGAAACACATCGAGAATTGCTTACCATCATGCAAGTAGAAGACAAACCAACTTGTCTTACCATATCTCGATAGTTCACCCTTTATTTCCTTCTTGTTCTTATGCCTTCAGCTACCTCACCTATGACTTGAGAGATTGGATGATTCTTTTGAATTTTGCTTGGGGGATCTCGTCTTTCATTGGAGAATAAGTCAAGTCCTTCTAAGTTTGCTTCAATATGAGGGTCAGAATTATTTTCATTCATTGTAGAGCCAGATGTGCTAGCAGATGTTGTGACATCTGGGACAACATCTTCAACGACATCTGTATTAATAGCCAATTCAGGTTGCGCGGATGTGCTTGCAGATGTTGTATCATTTGGTACAACCTCTGGCATAGACTGCGATTGTTAAGCCCATGACATTTCCATCAAGTAATCAAAATTGTCTTGTTCAATGTTTCCTGCAAGACTAGAAAGATCATCGAATACAACATTCGCACATTCTTTCATGGTCCTTGTACGAAGATTGTATACCCTATATGCATGATTATCAGATGAATAGCCCAAGAATAGATATTTGTCACTTTTTGAATCAAACTTTGCAAGGCGATCTCTATCATTCAAAACATAACACACACAATCAAAGACATGAAAATACTTAAGGTTGGGTTTCTTTCCGAAAAAGATTTCATAAGGAGTCATAGTACTACCCATCCTCAAATAAACTCTATTTGAGATGTGACATGCAGTGTTTAAGGCCTCAGCCCAAAAGCGTTTTGTCAAATTTTTAGAACTCAACATCACCTTTGCCATTTCTTGCAATGTTCGAATTTTTATTTTTGCCACCCCATTGTGTTGTGGGGTTTTAGATGCGGAAAATTCATGAGATATCCCATTTCTATCACAGAAAGATGAAAAAGAATAATTCTCAAATTCCTTACCATGATCTGACATGATTCTAGAGATGTTCATGCAGTACAACTTACACACCTTTTTATAGAACTTCTTGAAAATCTCAAAAGTGTTAACTTTTTCACGTAAAAAGAAGACCCATGAATAACGTGAGAAATCATCAACACACACAAAAGAATACATTTTGCCACCAATGCTTTCAACATCAGCAGGACCCATAAGATTCATATGTAGAAGTTCAAAACATCGAGTAGTATAAAAGTTTTGTGACACATGGTATGACACTCTTTTCTGTTTATCATTTAAACATGAACCACACACAATAGAATTTTTCAAGTTCAGTTTAGGCATACCTTTTACAGCATCAAATCTAATCAATTTTCCAAGAATTTTGAAGTTCACATGACCTAATTTTTGATGCCAAAGTTCAGTTTCATCCAATTGCACACGACGACATATTTTGACTCCTTCAAATTGGTAGCAATTATCAACTGATCTTATACCTACTAGAATACACGAGTTAGAATCATCAAACACTTCACATGAATTTTTATCAAACTTCACATACATATTGTCATCACATAACTGGCTTATGCTTATGAGATTTGCAGTAAGCCCTTCAACATGTAAAACATTTCGGAGCTTAGGAAGCCCTTCTATATCCAAAGTACCTTTACCAACAATCTTACCATGAGTTCCATCTCCATAATTTACCTTCCCACCATTGTACACCTCGTAATCCGTCAAGTATTCTGAATTACCTGTCATATGACGTGAACATCCACTATCAAAGTACCATGTACCTGCAATGTTAGTCCTTAGGGATGTGTAAACAACATTACACTTTAGTTCAGTTTTGCGAACCCAAACAGGTTTTTGGAAACGTGAGGTGTTACTGGAAGTGTTACTGGAAGTGATCCCAGACTCGTGTGACATTTGTGGTGACATCCGATGTGATACATTTTTATGCAGAAGATCAGATTTCAGTTTACAACAAAATGGTCTTATGTGTCCAGGAGCATAACAATAGTGACAAATAAAGTGGCGTTTTCTAGGTTTAGACTTCTGTGAAAATGGCTTTTTATTGTTTGAAGATTCTCTATTTTTATTAGCCTTCACAATCATGGGAGTTTTATACCCAAGTCCAGTTTTATTGTGACATCCTAAAGAAAGAATTTCTTCGAGTTTCGCTTTACCAGAATTCAGCCTCTTTAAAGTTTCAAAGGACTTTTCAAGTTCAGATTTTACCTTTTCCAATTCTTCATCCCTTCTTGTCAATAGAACCTCTAATCGAGTCAAAGAATTCTTTTGCTCCTCATTCTTCCTGGTGAGTCTTTCATTCTCCTTTGAGAGACATCCAATTTGTTGAACACATTTGCGCCAGTCGTGGTACAACTCTTGGTAAGCCTCTACAATGTTATGTTCTTCACTATCAGAGTCTTCTTCAGCCTGTATACCTGCTTCATCTACAGAAATAGAGTTTAAGCAAAATAAATCTGAAGTGTCGGAGAAAGTGTACCTGTTAGGTGTTAGAACATTTCGAGCGACACCTCGAGAGACACCGTGTGGATTGATTTGCAGAGATTTTTTCCTTTCGATGATAGTCATGGAAATAGTTGGATCTATTGTCATCTCAGTATTGTCCTCCTTAGATTCGTCATAACCAGAACATGAAGTACACATGATGTTGGGCATGGCTGCGATTTGACCTTCCAATAGAAAATTGAAGTCATCTGGTGGAGACTTCAACATCGACATACCTTGAACCTCCATATTTGCTTGAATAAACGCAGGATCAACACTTAGTGTAGTCAAGTGTCGGCTCTTGATGCCAATTGAAAGTTTTGAGGTCCCAAAACGTTCGTTTCAGTAAATGTCAGAGAAAATGTTAAACCAGATGTTGTAACACTTACGAGAACAAGCAGCGGAAAAAGAACACACAAAGTAAAATTTATCTACAAGTTAAGAATAACTTGTAGAAGTGTCAATTATGACGAAATCACTAGTTGGATATGTATGGATTACCACTCAAATCTCAATGTATCAACTAGTCTAGTAAAACAAACTCCTATCGAGTAGATCCTAGCTTTGTAAATTAGCTCGTCCAACAAAACAAGTGTATGAACTCTCGTACACTCAAAGATAAACTAATATGGACAAAAAAACACAACAAGACGTCAATTGGGATGGATCGATGTTATTTTGGATGTCAGCGACACTTCGAATAACACTTCGAATAACATCTACGTCAATATTCTTCTTTTTAAGCTCGGACGTCTTATTGCTTCTATGAACGAATCCCTCTTGTATTTCTCTCTCAATTTCGTGTGTCAAGGTGTACGTAAAACTGATGGCCGTTCCTTTCTTTATATAGAGGTTGAGTCCTTGATGTCCAAGAATCCTACAAGCACATGGAAACAAGGAAACCACAAATATAGAAGAAGTAGGATTCTATAAGTTAGGAAATACGATAATATCTATAAGGAATCCTAATACATCTAGATGTTCGAATCCTCTTGAGAGTAGGAATCCAAACTTTATCAAATTCCAAACTAGATAAATACACAATAAATCTTTCTCATGTTTATTAAAACTCTAATACTGGAAGCAAGTCTAGAAAAGCAAAACTCTAAAAAGAATATTTTATAAAAATCGAAAATAGGAGGAATTAAAATTCCTAACAATTATAATATTTCGGGCGGGAATGAATTGTGTTGGGAAATACATATTTTCAACATTTGGATTGAGATAGCACTACACAAAAATGAACTCAATTGGGCTGAACATAAAAGCAGCAGATATTTTCAGCACAATGAAAATGTTTGTCCACTACATGGACTCGTTTGCAATTGTTGATTAGATTGATAAAATAATTTGGATAAATTAGAATTGGATAATATAATTCTTGAGTTTAATAATGTGTTTGAGAAGCATGATTGTGATGTGCGATTATTTTAGTAAGATAACAATAATTTGGTTGACATTGATGATAAAGTTAGATAAATTTCCGAAATCACCTAATTACCCTAAATGAAAAATAGAAATGTAATACCGCCCATGCAAATGAGGGACAAACCCGTCAATGGCCGTTCACATAAGGATTGAAGTTGGCTCAAATTATATAAAAGTTGGCTCAATTATCACATAAGCAAAGAATTGAAGTTGGCTCAAATTATATGTCAAACAATATGGTAAACTTACACAAAAAATTGCACCAATCCATGGCCCAGACCAATTATCAACCATTACAAAGAAATGGGTCGGAATTAGGATCATGAGTTGTAGTCAAATATGTCAAACAATTGGTAAACTTACACAAAAAATTTATCCTAGCCAATCAAGTTTCCCAAACGAGTCCAATGAGTTTTCCAAAAGTACAGTCGACTCATATTTTAGGAATATATATACACACACACTAATAAAACCATAAACCTAATGTTTTCACCAGAATACTTATATGTCATTTATAATTTATAGTGCACTTTACAAGTTGTTTTATAGCAAAAATAAAGTGCAAATTAAAAAGTTTCAAATATCCAAAACACAAGCTAATTAAATCAGTCAAACTGGAGATATGTTTGCAAAACATTCAAAATATTAAAGCAGAACATTATAGTGTCCATCCTTGGATGATATTACTATCAACAGCCATCCTTCTTGGAACAGATGGTCCTTCTCCAAGATTATACTGATGATACCTATAAAACATTACAACATATATCATCATCAAATTTCCTTTTTACCATTCCTTCAATTTCTTTTTTTTTTTTTTTCAAAACATATGTATAAATATTCAAGATGTAAAGTAAAAAACACTATACAAATTCATTGAGGCTATTTCCGTCCAAGCATTAAATTCAAATTTGATTCAGGGGTGTAACCGTTACCATAACAAATTCTGGGCCGGGGATAAATGAGACATAGCGTCAAGTTCAGGGGTACTGTTATTTTATTGTCTTTTTTTAAATCTATTTTTCAGAGAATATGTAACTTGGGTTAATCTTAGTAAAATTACCCTATTTGCAGGAAAGGTTCTGGTTGAATTTCCATTGGATTTGAAGGCTGTATGTGGACTGGATAGCTGCTAGTTTCAGATGATGAACCTGGATTCCATTGACAGGGAAATGGTCTCAAACCTTGTCCTTCTGTATCTAGCTGCAAATTCCGAAGGTTTATTAATGTTGGTTAATTGTGTTTGATTATACATACTAAAAAATGTCATTTAATTACAACAAGAGTTTATATAGGTATACAATTACCGATGACATTTCTTGGGAAACCTTGATCTTGAGCTGCTTGTTCATGTCTCCAAGTTCGCGCTCCTACAAGCATGAACAAATTCGACATTAATTAATCGAATTTTGTTCGTCATGCTAAAGTATAATCACACATAAATCTATAATATAATTGTTCATTAAAAATGTGAATTGTTTGTGCAATTGGGATTATATTTTAGTTAGAATGTCAAACTACTTATGACAATGCTACTTGTTTTCTAATCAGTAATCCCTAAATTTTGTTATTTACTAATAAATATAGCTAGCTTAGCTGTTGATTTCTTAGATCAGAAAGAAACTTTTACCTTTCTGCGTAGCTCTTCCATTTGTTCCATCAAAATCTGTGTCTGCATAATATGTAGAGATAATCAGTATCAAAATATGTGAATGTTTGCAAACTCTAAAAAAAGTGATTCTGAGCTTCTTAGTCGAGAAAATTATTGTTTTTCCCACCTACAATATGAGAATCACTTTTTTTTCTTTCAAGTTTGCAAACACTCCCTGCAGGGCATATCTCATGATTATCTCACAAAAGGGCAAAATTTTCATTCTAGCTAGAAAAAGGGGAATCTTTTGAGACCAAGCATGCAACTCAAAAGATTTTTATTGTAGAAAAGAATAATTAAACATTGATTTTTGATGAATATTATATAAAGATGGCGTCGAATTACATTCCAATAATATCATTCTTAATGATATAATTGGAGTCAAATTTTGGGCAAAGTTGCATCAATAAAGGCTGTGAACATCAATATTAATTTAGTATAATATATACCTTCCTTTGCCTTGCCTGAGCAAGAGATCCTTCAAGTTGTTTTTCAAGATTATGTAACTCCTTAACACTCAGAGGTCCAAGATCTTCTCCCAGCAAATGCCTTCAACCATTTATTAGATGTCAAAATATATATAATATCAATTATCACATGATTATCCAAACATAAATACCACAACACTATACTAAATTAATGCAATGTGTATCCAACAATAAAAATTAATGGTAATTAAATATAAAGGGGTTTTAGAAATACAAAAATTACTAGCTTGGAAGTACAAAAACAAAGGTACATGTGTAAAAAAAATGTACAAAGAAAAGTAGAATATTATTACCTTTGAGTCCTTTGAAGGGATTCATACTTGGCCTTTAATTTTGAGACCTCTTGGAACCAGCTCTTTGAATTAAGACACCAAAAAGAAAGAAAAACATAAATTTGAGTCTCAGTTTATTGAGATTAAAATTTCATCATAAAAAATTAATGTCATATAATTATTCGAAACTCTGTGCAAATGGAGACTAATTAAACCTGTGTTTCTCTTTCAGAACTGTTTTCTTGAGGATTAAAGCAGCAACGCTGATAGCGCTCAAGGGTTTTTGTCGTGCTGGCAAAAAGAAAAAGAAAAATCTGTGTTAATTATGATGTAAAAAAAATAATTATTATTATGATGTAATGATCTAAATCTCGCTGGTGCTGGTACAGTCTAGAACTATATATCTGCAGCTTCTTATAAATTGGTTCAATTAATCAAATTTTTGACCTAATTAAATTTAAATCTGCCTAATTTTGAGGTTGCTAAAAAGGGCTTTCATGATATATAGATGCAGCTTTTTCTACTGGACCCCAAGAGTCAATTTTTTTGGAAGGAATAAGGAAATAAAGGCCATTTATAATTAAGGTTTCTTCATATATATCAACAGAAATACATTACTATGCATTATAAATTCTTTTTTCAGAAATTTAAACACCAAAAGGGAAAAGGAAATATGATGGTATGATTGTCTTGTACATCAGCTCTGGGTACATTTATTTCCATAAATAAAATTGGAAAAACTTTAATTTCTTAAAATTTTATTTCACTAAAAATGACCATTGTACTACAAAATACCAAATAAGATTCAAGAAAACCAAGAAAAGGAAGATATATATATATATATATAGAGAGAGAGAGAGAGAGGATGAAGAACTGCTGAAATTTCTAAATTTGAGAAAAGAAAATAAAGATTCATTTAAAAATGATTCATCACAAAGATCAAGATGATTGCTTTAAGGGGAGATATTTTACCTAAATACATTATACATAGCCTAAATACATAATAAATAGCCTATACAAGAATGAATATGGGATTCAAAAAATTGGATAAAAAATAATCATCATCTGAAAAAAAAACTACACCATTTGCTGACAGTAGCTAGGAGAATCATATTAACAAGGAAAATATCTCCACACTCCCCAAAGAAAAAATGTTTCACCAATTTGTGTACTAAAAAGAAATTCTTGCTTGAAAGCCTGAAATTCAGCTTACCCAAAACAAAAATAAAACTGACCTTCTGCTTGGAAAACTTTCACCAAAATATGCTAGACTTGCCCAAAACACATATGCCACACAAAATCTCAAAGTATACAAGAAATTCAAACCCCTATAATATTCACATGCATCCATCATTTCTCCAAGAATCATAATAATGTCTTCAAGGTAAAACAATGACTTAGCGAAAAAAAGAAATTAGATAACAAGAAATCAGTGAAATAACCACAAGATCTAAGGATGAAAAGAAAACAAGACAAAGGGTCTTCATTTTTTTGGTACCCCACTTAAATTTGTAGAAGCATTAAAGAGAATAACAGGGAAAAAAAAAAGCATTTAGAGGGAGAAAAAACTTAAGGGAAAAAAAAAGGAGAGAGAAACCCTAGATCTTGCAGAGGTCCTTAGAGAAGTTTCTGCAGTATCATCTTACAGTAATAATTAATTTTTTCCCCTGAAAAATCAATCTTGAAGCCATCAATAAACAGTAAGAAAGAATGGTAAAAAAAAAAATTGTGGTATACCCAATTCCCAAAAAGAAAACCACTGGATAATAGCAAAATGATCTGAATTAAGTACAACAGGCAGACTGAAAAACTAATCAATTGAAACCTCAGTAAAACAGTAAAAGCTTAGGACTAATAAACAGAAACTCCACTTTTGAAAAAAGTGTTTGATCTGAATTAAATTCTTTTGAAGTGTCCAGAAATAAAAAAAAAAAAAGGAGATAGTTAATTATAATTTCATGCTTGTATGAAACTTGACATAAAAAAATACAATCTTGCATGTTTTTTTATGCAGTCTAAGGAAAACCCATATAGTCCCAAACCCAAACAAAAAAACAAATTTTAAGAACACCAACAACACATTTGTAAGAACACATGAATGGATATTTATGTACAAACATGGATCCATGGCCCTTAAGGAGATATATCCATATAGTACAGATGTATGTATGTATGTATACCTAGAGCTACCAAACTCATAGAGCTTTCCCCTGCTAGAGAAGATGATAAGAGCAACCTCAGCATCACAAAGAACAGAGAGTTCATATGCTTTCTTGAGAAGCCCATTTCTTCTCTTTGAAAAAGTCACTTGTCTGTTAATCTTGTTCTCTATTCTTTTCAACTCCACTCTCCCTCTCCCCATTTTTTTCTTTTTTTTTGTTCACACAGTGAATTAAAAGAGTGTATATGAATATGCCTTATATGTTTGTTTGCTTATAAATATATAGTGAAAGGAATTATGTGATGAAGATGGAGGGTATAATAAAGTAAGGGTACTGAAAATTCCTTCTCTTCATAAATACAGAACGTGTAGTTCTTGGATTTTACAACTCGCAAATAAATGGTTTTCATAAATGTTTCTTTTTTCTTTATTTTATTATTACTATTTTATTACATTAGACGGGATAATTGGAAGACAAATAATCTTTGAAAAACAGATTTTTTTTATTGAAAATACGACTGAAATTTGAACAACCAAAAATAGGTGTGGCCAAATGGTATTGAAACGGGAATCGTGGTCAACCGTTCTGTGAATCTTACACTGACCGGAACCTGGTTCCAAAATCGGAACTAGAATCGCGTATGCCAGTTTCGGTTCTTAGGTATCAAAAATCACGGAACTGGTTGGTTCCAAGGTTAAAAACGATGTTTTTTTTGTTCCGAGTAAAAATATGCTAGAAAATATTAAATGTATATTATGATGTTTTATATTCACAACCGCATGAGGTATGTCTTAAACCAAATGTTGTAAACAAACTAGTTGTACTTTGATTCTTCTATACCCTAAGAGGATACGTAGACAACTTAATATTATTATTAATATTAATTCCAAAATTTAATATTATTATGAATATTAAGTCAATTTTTTTTAACTGAAATTTATAAATTATTTTTAAAGAAAATCAAAAATTAAAAAAAAAACGTTCCGGTTAAACCGAAACCGAAACCATGGAGAAACTGTTCCATTTGGAGTCAGAACCGTAAGGCAAAAGTTCCAGTTCCGATTCCTCATTTCTTAGGAATCAGAATTGTGGTCACCCCTAACCCAAAATAAAGGCCTAAAAAACTACTTAAAGGAAGTAAAAACCCAAAATAAATCGGAAATTGAAAATGAAACAAAAACTAAATAAACTAGGAAACTTAAATGGGCGAGAAACAGGCCTAAACGAATGAATTTTTGGTCGGACACCTTATATCAGTATTCAGTAGCAAAGCTCCTGAATTTGAACCGTCTCGTCATTTCCTTGGAGAGATGGGGTTTTAATAGAAAATCTGATGACGTTTCGGAAAATTGCGCTCTTTGCAATTTTACCGATTTGCTCATCTTATTTCGATCTATTGCACCCCAATACTCATCTTTTTTGGTCCTTCTAGCTATTACAGAAAACTTTACTGTTCTTTTTCTTTCCCATTTCTACTCTACAAACACCAAAATAAAGACTCAATCTGTCTTTTGTGTGGCAGTGTGTTTTGTTGGGTAAAGACTGTTTCTCACGCGCTTGCCTCACTCCTTATAAAACACTACTTTTTGGGACTATTGGTCGTTGAAGAATATAATTAAGCAGTACTTGCAACTGTATCAATGAAGAAGAAGAAAAAGAAAAAGGGTTGTTTAAGAATTTAAAGTGGGGTGGGTGGCCATGTGAAAATGGGCTCGAAACTATGGTTGCTTACATTGATATGGACAAGAAATTTAGAATGTTTGATGCATATATGAAACTTGGCAAGAATTTAACTGTTTTAGTATGTTTTTTTGTTTATTGAATTAACCATTATTTAACCCATCTTATGAAAGTATTATAAAAAGTAGATATCTTATGAACATTGTAGACTATATTAGCTTATGTCTTTTTTCTTTTTTTAGTTTCCAAAGTTTGGAATTGAAACTAATTAATTAATGCAATAACAGTACTCCAACAAATTATTTGTGTCAACGTCTCTGCTGTTACATGTCTGAAGATATTATTCGAAAATAAGAAGATCAAGGTGTCAACAATGGTCTGCCATGAGGGCCGACCCTAACTCGACCCTAAAAACTTGAGGATTGAGGTATATTTCATAGACCGTTATAGCACGAGGTTTTTTTTTACCCTGACTCTAATTGGCCCTAGGGTAGGCTAGGACTAGGGACGCTGGGCCGACCCTTGGGACTTTTTCTAAAATACAATTTTTTATTTTATAAATTTATTTTTAAATTAAATTTATACCTATAATACTACCAAATCTAATTTTTGATCTATTCTATTAATTACCATTTAATCTTATTAAATTATCAAACCTGATGTTTGATCAGGCTATCTTATTTATCCTTTAGTCTTAATAGATAACTCAGTAAATAATAATTTAAAATTTGTTCGTGTGAATGCTTGCAAAGGGTTCAAATTGCTCCCTTTACACGTCTATCTGAGTTATGGAATATTAAATCTGAATGGAAGTTAATTTCTTTGAGGCATATTTTTTTTATGTCAAATTTTTATAAGGCCATCGCACGATTTAGAGTGATGATAAATCCTGAAACGGACATTTTCGGTTTCTTATTTCTTGGCAAATCAATGGGTACTATTCGTCATATTACGGGGCATATCTTTGCGTCATGTCGTTGTATTTTACCATGTGTTCGGATTTTAGCCTTTCAAGATAAAATTAATACCTCTATTGCCAGTGTTTGAGTGCATGTTTTTGAACATGTGTTTGATAAAGATGGCATCATGATTTTGTATTGCATCCAAAAGATTATAAGGTTGGGAATTACTCCTAAATGATTTAAAATGGCCATCGGGACGGAGATTTAGAGTGATGATAAAAACACTTTTGATGATTTTGTGTTAATGGTTTTCTCTCGGACATTTTGTCGTCGGTCCTATTTTTGGACATTGAGTTTATTTTCAATATAAAATTGACAATACTTTTGTTTTGAGCCTCTCCGCATTATATTATGGTTGTTGAACGCGGGTCATTGCTCATTTGTTTCTTTGAGAGTCGACGAAATTACACAGGAGCATTTTGCAGAATTTTGCTCGATTGTCATTATGGCATACGGGGGCATATCTTTGCGTCATCATGTCGTTGTATTTTGCCTCATGTTCCTAAGAAGTCTCATGGTCATGACCCTTCATCCAAGAGGGGTAGATCACATGTTCATAAGGTTTATAGACATGTTCATTCATCTAAGGATAAGGAAAAGACTGTGGATAACTCGGTGGAAGAAATGGTCTCTATATTGCATGTTGGTTCACCCTCTCGGAGTATTATTCCAAGATCCAGTGGTGTCACTTTGGAAAATTCTATTGTGACTCTTACGATGGCTGATGAATCGGATAAGGATCCTCCTCCCCCTCCTCGACTCGTGTCTTTGCCTACTTTGGATTCTGCAAAACAACATCTTCTTAAGGACGTTGAACAATGGTCCACTCCCCTTCTTCATAATCTTTCTATATCTTAAGGATGATCGGATAAGGATCCTCCTCCCCCAAAAGCCCTTTATTTTGGAAACGGTGGGCGGATCTTATGGGCGTTGAAGATTACCCTTCATAATCTTTCTATAGTTAAGGAGGACCAACATTCTAATGGGAAATAATATTTTGGGAACGGTGGGCGGATTTATGCGAGGAAGATTACCCTAGTGCCAAGGACCAACATTCTAATGGGAAATATTTTGCTCTGGTCCAACCGCCAGTAGTTTAGATGAACAATGACGGATTTGTAGCCGTCAAGAAAAAATCAATTAGTAATGGTAAAATTACCAGCCCTTTACGCCCTCAACAAAACATCTCTACTTGCAATCCATTTGATGCTCTACAGGAAAATGATTGCAGTCCGGGTATCATTTCAGAGAAGTATGCTGAAACGATTACAAATGATCACACCGTACCAAAGATGCAAGATAATCCGCTAACTATTGTGGTTTATTCCAATGTTGTTGAATCAAGTCCGAATCTGAAAGAGAGTGATGGAATGGCTTTGATTTTAGCTCGTGATTCAACATCTCTAACATAAGGGCATCCACAGTGCTAAACCACATAAAAACCTTATCACAGTTTTTTATGTGTCACATCACTGCCTCATCAAAAGTAAAAACTACACACATTTTATAAACCTTTCTCCACAATCCATAAACCTCTTCAACCACTTTTATGGACCCCACTATCAATTTACAATTAATAATTAAAAAGCCATGTGTTGGGTGATGTGCAAATATAATTTGGTTTATATCAGGTTCATAAACATGAACCAGTTTTTTCCACATCATCAAAAACCTTCCCCTCACAATGGGATGTGGTTCATATAAACCAGGTTTTTGCCTTCAAACCTCAATATAAACCTAGCATTGGAGATGCTCTCAAGCTATCCTTTTAAATTTGATTTTCAAGTTGATGCAGATATTGGAAGCTTTAAAGACCAAGCTAGGTGACTCCTCAACTATCCATTTGTTATTCACTCATGTGATTCCTCAAAAGCTATGAATGCTATGACAATTGCGGCTCGAGGATCCTGGGCCGACATTCCACAGGTTACATCACGGTTAAATTTATCAGACCATCAAGACAATACTCGAGTACGTGCTAAAAAAACAAATGGCAATATCATTCGAAAATTCTCTAAAAATAGACGCTCTTCATTTAAATTGCATCTTTAATTTATTTTTGTGGTATTTTCTTTTTGAAGTTTAGCATTATTTTTCCTTTTTTACATGATCGGTTTGTGATCATGACATTTTCCTTTCTTTTTATATATATCCATTTTTTTTTTTTAAAAATACTTAGGAACTTTTACAGAAAACAAAATTGACAAACGCTTTTATAGAGCTATAAACTCTTAAACAGCCATCCATCTTAAAATTAAAATTTCTCATATATGGCCATCATGAAATTTTAGAGGAGAATTGAAAAAAAAAAAACGTTTGTATATCCTAAGTACTATTTTGGACATTGAAAGCAGTGGTTCAGAGTTAATGTGTTAAATCATTCCCTCAATGGAAATGATACTTTAAAAAAAATTAAGAAATAAATTTTATCTGGAAACATTTAAAGGCTAATTTAACAAACTAATGTTAATTAAAAACCAATTTAACAAATTACCGTAAATATTTTGTTTTAAAAAAAAAAGATTAGGTGAAAAGAGCGTTTGGAATTTGTTTTTCAATTTGTAAATTGCAAAAACTTGATTCAAAACGCTATTTTCTGAAATTAATTTTTTTTTTAAAAAAGTTAGAAAACAGAGCTGTAAGCTCTGTTTTCAAATCATCAATTTTTTTTAATTTATATGTTTTTTCAAACCAAAATCGAACCACAATACTAGAAAAATTGAACCGAACCAAATCGAACGATTTTGTTTTGGTTCGGTTCAGTTTTTCGGTTTGGGCTTTATTTTGGGTCTTTACGTTTTTTGCTAAAAAAATATTTTTTTATATTTATTTAACAATTTAACAATAAAATATTATAGAAAATTAAAATAATAATATAAAAAATATATTAAAATAATATAACTTAAAAATAATATTAAAAAATATATAAAAAAATTTATGGACCAAAACCGAACCGAACCGAAAATTCATTCGGTTTATTAGATTAAAAAACGAACCAAACCGTTTAACAAATTGTTAAATCGAATGAATTTTCGGTTCGGTTCGGTTTTGGTCCATAATTTTTTTTATATATTTTTTTATATTATTTTTAATTTATATTATTTTAATATTTTTTTATATTATTATTTTAATTTTCTATAATATTTTATTATTAAATTGTTAAATAAATATAAAAATATATATATTTTTAGAAAAAACGTAAAGACCCAAAAAAAGCTCAAACGAAAAAAATCGATCGAACCAAACCGAAATAGTTCGGTTTGGTTCGGTTCGATTTTTCTAGTATTGCGGTTCGATTTTGGTTTGAAAAAACATATAAATTAAAAAAATTGATGATTTGAAAACATAGCTTACAGCTCTGTTTTCTAACTTTTTCTAAAAAAAATTAATTTCAGAAAACAGCGTTTTCTGTAGAATTTCTGAAAACAGCGTTCCAAACGCTGTTTTCACCTAATTTTTAAAAGAAAAAAGATTTTACGGTAATTTGTTAAATTGGTTTTTAATTAACATTAGTTTGTTTAATTAACACTTATTAACATTAGTTTGTTAAATTAGCCACATTTAAAGTAAGTGAGGCAACAAAGTTAGAACAACAAGAGGAGTTGAAAGATAGTTAGATGTCGCTTTATTATTATTTTTATTTTTATTTTTATTTTTTTGAATGTCGCTTTATTATGAGAATTAATAAATCAAATGTAAATACCGAAACAAATCGTTTTTGGTTCCAGTCATAATAAATCAAGTACAATCTTTACAAGAAAATTTTTGTTTACCTATAGAATTCTGTATATATGTATTAAGATAATAATAAAATATAGGTAAAACTGTTGTAGATGAATATTTACCCACATAATCTAAAAATATTGGTAAATCTACAATATTTCTATCAATAAATTTAAAAATTGTTGGTAATTTCTTAGTAATTTAGGAAAAAATAATATTTTTTTATTTCGTAGATAATTGTAAATTTACTAATAAAATCATTTCTAGCCAAGTGGAATTTTGTCGGAGTGATCAGTTTTGTTCGGCATTAATGACTATATATACATATAAATTGATTTTTTGAAAAGGTTTGATTGCAAATGTAAGGTCAATGTACATTGTACCGGTCGACCCACATGATCAATCAAATTCCATCCGTCAGGATCAAACTTAGTACACAAGCCCCACTCGTTGTCAAATAGTTTTTGATATAAAAATGTGTAAAAATAAAAATAAAAATTACTTTTAACGTCACTCTTCTCTTTCCCCTAATTCCCAGTTTCATTTTTTTTACGAGTTGGTAAAAAAAATAAAATATATATTTTTTTAATTAATTGGGAGTACTGGTTGGAGGGGATAAGATAAATTTCAAAGAAACTGAAAAATAACGGGTTCGAACCCTGTCAACACCCTTACAAAAGGTGAATGATACCACTTGAGATACAAGCTCGTGTAAATAAAATATATTATTTAAAATTATATCCGTTAAAAGTAATAAAATTATCCTTCATATTATTTAATGTATCTTTTTGTTAACCATTCTTAAGAACAAAATCAATCATGCCCCTTAAGATTAACATTTATGAATTCATTGCTAGTCGTCTAAAAAAGATTATTTAAAGGGTGACGCTATTCACACCCCCAATTCCTCTAAATACATCTTTTTATTTAATTATATAATTTTTATCAATTTAAAAGACATCAATGCCCTTAATACTCCACCAATCTTCTAAATACACTCCCTCTTTTAAAGAGAGAGATAGAGACACCATCACACCACAACGGCGCCAACAAAGGGTTGGGGATTCTGAATCGATGTCGTCGGCGAGATAACATCAATATACCCCAAAAAAAACCTCTATCTTGAAATGAAAGATGAAAATATAAGGGCGTGATTGGATGTGAGCGAAATTCCATTTTCATTTTCTTGGAGAATTTTTTTTAACAAACATGCGATTGTTTATGAATTTTTTTAGAAAATTTATTATTCTCTTACTTTCACTTTTTCTCATTTGTTTTCTTATCAATCACATCTACACATTTTTTCACAAAAAACTAATCATTATTAGACATTCTCCCACAAATTTCACTATTAACTAACTCACAAATTTCTAGCAACCAATCATATCCAATCATTATTTTTACTATTTTTAAATCAAAACAACTTTCATCATTACTTTTTCATCTCACATCCAATCACACACTCAAAATTCATATTTTTTCTTCCAAAGTTTTTTTCATCATTATTCTCTAGCAAAATGAAAATTTTCAAAATAAAAGCATATCCAACCGCGCCCTAAACTTTCTAGAGATAAATTGCCTCTTAGTCCATTATTGTTTTTGGCTTATGAAATTCAAGAGGACTGCACATCTTTTCCATTGTTCAAAATCTAGGGTGTTGCTGGAAAATTCCTAAGATTCATGTTAAAGTGGTGAGAAAAACTTTGGGTTTAATTCACCTCCATTTCTACACTAAATCTGAGGTTAAAACCTCAAGTAATTTACTTGTGGTTTAGTTTTATAATCTTCTTATGGGCACGATGCAGGCAAATAAAAAATACAAGTGGGTGAATTGGGGGTATATTTAGGGATTGATGGGTAATAAGGGTATTATAGTCTTTTAAATCGATAAAAATTATATAATTAAAAGAAAGAGGTGTATTAAAGAGGAATTGGGTGTGCGAATAGCGCCGCCCTTATTTAAAAGGAGGAAAATGAAATCACAGGGTTTTCTCACAATGTTAAAGAATGGCCTCGTTCGCAAGAAAATATATCTCTCTCTCTTTTTTTGTTTGTGTGATATTATTCTTGAATTAAAATAATATTTATTATATGAGACGGATGTGAGGCAATAATTTATTCAGTTACGGATTATTAAGGAATGATTTTTTCAACTAATAAGGCTGACAAATTGCACCACGAGTCTTATATAGTTCAAGTTGTATCACTCACTCTTGCAAGGGTGTTGATAAGAGTTCGAAACCTAAATCTTTTAATTAGACGAACTGTTGTACATAAGCACATTCATAATTTTAATTAGTATTGAAAGTTTTTAATGTCCCAAAACGTATTCGTTTTAGCATATATCAGAGAAAGTGTTAAACCAGATGTTATAATACTTTGTAAAACATGTAGCGGCAAAAGAACACACGAAGTAAAATTTATCTACAAATTATAAATAACTTGTACAAACGTCAATTATGACGAAATCACTAGTTCGTATACGGATTACAACCCGAATGTGAATGAATCAACTAGTCTAGAAAAACAAAACTCCTATAGAGTAGATCTATTCTAAGTAAACTTGTACTTCCAAAATACTATAAGAAAAACTCAATAACATTCAAAGAAAACTGTATGGACAAAAACAACACAACAAGACTCGAATCTGGACAAAGTGTTATTCTAAATGTTGCAGACACTTCGAATAACACTTTCTACTGTGAATCTCTTTTGTATTCAATGTCTTGTTGCTTTTCTCTCGATTGAATCTCTTGTGTATGCTCTATCAAGATTTGTGCTTCTTAATTGGTGTAGAGAAAATGAATGGCCGATCCTTCATTATATAGCTTTGGAATTTTTGAGTCCCAAGAGTCCTACAAGAATATGGAAATAAAGAAAACATAGGTATAGAAGGAATAAGATTCTATAAGTTAGGAAAAAAGATAATATCTACAAGGAATCCTAACTTAAAATGATTTTCGAACCCTAATATATCTAGAATACATCGAAATTCAAAACTTACACAAATACATAATATTCAATCTAGATATTTACAAAAATAAATCTTTCCAGATCAATTCAAACTCTTTATTTTAGGAACAACTCTAGAAAGGCAAAATATAATTCAAGTCTCATAAAAATCGAGAATATATAGGAATTAAAATTCCTAACAAGTACATTTTCTCATTAGGGGAGGTCTCTTGTGAGACCGTCTCACGGATCTGATTCCGTGAGACGGAGCCCCATTGCCTAAAATTCACATGCTCATTCTCTCTCTATATATATTTACGTGTCCCTCTTTCCCTCCCCACATCTCACTCCTCCCATGGTCCCCCTCTTTCTCTCTCTCCTAACACACCTCACTCCTCTCATGGTCCCCCCTCTCTCTCTCTCCTCATCCAACTCTTCATGTGGTCCCTCTCTCTCATCATGTCTATCGTCCTTTGTCTCTACACAAAGGAAAAATATGGAGAAAATAAAGTATCACTTTTTATGAAAAAAGTATCACATTAGACTCGAAAAGTATCATTTTTTATTAAAATAAAGTATCACTTATTATGGAAAAAGTATCATTTCTTATGAAAAATTATTACTTTTTGTTAAAATTAATATCACTTCTTATGGAAAAAGTATGACTTCGTACAAAAAAAAGTATCACTATTTATTAAAAAAATATTACTACTTATTAAAAAAGTATCACTTTTTATTATTAAAATAAAGTATCACTTATTATGGAAAAAGTATCATTTCTTATGAAAAATTATTACTTTTTATTAAAAATAATATCACTTCTTATGGAAAAAATATCACTTCTTACAAAAAAAGTATCACTATTTATTGAAAAAGTATTACTATTTATTAATAAAGTATCACTTTTTTAAAAAAAAAAATATCATTTTTTAAAACAAGGTATCAATTTTTATAGAAAAAGTATCGCTTCTTATTAAAAAAGTATCACTTTTTATTAAAGCAAAACTTAATTTTATTAAAAAAAGTATCACCTTTTATTAAAAAAAGTATCATTTCCTATTAACAAAGTATCACCTTTTATTAAAAAAGTATCATTCGTATCATTTCATATTAATAAAAGTATCATCTTTTATTTATTTATAATTAAAACAAATATTACTTTGTTATTAAAAAAATATCACTTTTTTAAAAAAATATCAATTATCATATTAAAAAAAATAGAGAAGGAAGGGGGACAAATAAAGTATCACTTATTATGGAAAAATATCATTTTTACGAAAAATTATTACTTTTTTTAAAAAAATATCAATTATATATCACTTCTTACAAAAAAAAGTATTATTTATTTATTGAAAAATACTATTTATTAATAAATTTATTTTTTAAAAAATTTATTATTTTTTAAATTTTTATAGAAAAGTATTTCTTATTAAAAAGTATCACTTTTTATTAAAGCAAAAATTTTATTAAAAAAGTATCACCTTTTAGAGTATCATTTCCTATTAAGAAAGTATCACCTTTTATTAAAAAAAGTATAATTTCATATTAATAAAAGTATCATCTTTTATTTATTTATCATTAAAACAAATATTACTTTGTTATTAAAAAAATATCACTTTTTTTAAAAAAATATCAATTATACCATGAAAATTATACATTTTTAAAGTATCATTTCTTTGGGTATTTATTTTCTAAAGAATTTGGATTTAAATGTGTGTGTAGAGAGAAAGGAGGAACATTAGGAGAGAGAGAGTTAGGAGAGAGAGAGAGGGGACCAAGTAAAGAGAGAGGAGGGAGGGACCAATAAGATGAGAGAGAAAGAAGTAGATACGTGAGAGTGAAGGGAGAGAGGAGGAGGAGGGGGGGACCAGTGATAGAAAGAGAGAAAAAATAGGAGAGCTAGAAAATAAGGGAGGATGTGGACCACCCATGTGAGGATCCGTCTCACGGATTTAGACCCGTAAAACGGTCTCACATAAGTTTTTGTGTTCTCATTAATAACTCTAAATCTAAATATTCAGTTTGCAATCTTCTTCTTTTCCCCCCTAAACAAAACTTTCATTCTTATGTTTTATTCATTGGTACATAGTAGGATGCTTTATGTGGCCCGAAAAAAAAAAAAAAAAAAAAAAAAAAGGACCTTGTGCAGTCTCATCAAATTGGTGCCCACTTGCTCCTGATACAAAGAAGAAAATTCCCTCTTGTTTATGTCAATCCAATGTAGATTTAATATGTCCAATGCATGCACCTCCATTATTTTTCTTCTTTTTCTTTAATTTTTATTTCTCACTCATTGAAATGACTACACCTTTTCTATACATTGATATATATCTCATTTCTTGATTCATGGCCATGCAATATTTTTTTATCAAGATAAATAATATTATTTAGGGAATACAAGAGGGTGCCCCAACCCTTTTCCAAAAGGTCTAGCATTATACAACACCAATACTGATTTTCCATTTATTGAAAAAAAAAAACATAAGGCACATTACACATGTTTAGAGAAAAATTTATTTTTGGTCCCATAAAATTGAACACCTAACGATTTTAGTTCTATTATTCTCACTTTTAGTCCCAAAATTACGTTTTTAACCAAAAATGGTCCCATAGGACATGAAAACTTAAATTATAGCGTGATGTCCGTTAAAAATTAACGAAAACCGTTACTGATGACAAAAATGGTCCCAATAAGACACAAAGTTACATTTTTAACCAAAAATAGTCCCATTATTCTTTATTGGTTAAATTTAATATTATTGATGACAAAAATTATTTTAAATTTTATATTTTTAGTTATTTATTTAAAATTAATATTGTGAATGTCCCACTTGAAAACTAAAAAAAATCTGTCCTTAAAATATTTTTCTAAAAATATTTTTTTCCAATGCTTTTTAATATTTCACGAAAATAAATTCTCTTACTTAAAATATAGAAAAACAAATAATTCCCCTATATTCTTTTTTAGTTTAAATTACTTCTTGATTTTTAAAAATACAAATAATTACAAAAATATATTTACGTATTGGAAAATATATGTAGTTCAACTATCAATAAAATAAAAAAGTTTACAATATTAAATAATTTCATAATTTTTAATTATAGGAATTGCTTTTAAAAATATTAGAAAAATACTATTAGAAATATTTTAGTATAGTTAAATTATAAATAGATAAATATTAGCAAATTCATAGTTGACATAAAAGGATTTTTCTAAATTATTTTCCAGAAAAAATTTAAAATACATGTAACATCTACTTTTAAAAAATACTTTCCAGAAAAAATATTTTTTATAAATTGAATAATAAATTTTATCATTTAGTTTACTTTTTAAATTTTTAATTAAAATAAATGCTACATTATTTGATCCTTTTTTTTGTACTACACATTCACACAAAAAAATTAATTAACATCTACTTTTAAAAGTTATTTTCCAGAAAATTTAAATTTTACAACTTGAGTTATAAATTTTATCATTTAATTTACTTTGCTAATTTTCTAATTAAAATAAATGATACATGTATTTCATCTTTTATTTTTTGTATTATACATTTGCAAAAAAATTAATTAACAATTATTTTTCAGAAAATTTATTTTATTTAAGTTGAATTATAAATTTTATCATTTAATTACTAGTCAATTTTTTAATTATAATAAATAAAAAATAGTAACTTTAATGATAATATATTTTTTAAAATAGATATTAGTTTATATTTAAGTTTATAACAAGAACAATCTTATGGGACTATTTTCAAGCTATTAGACTAAAATCGCATGTTTGACTTTCAATTTGATAGGTTTGACCATTAATTTACTAACGGTGGGATCATTTGTGTAATACGAACAATCTTATGGGACTATTTTCAGGCCATGGGACTAAAATCGTCAGGTGTTCAGTCTTATAGGACCAAAAGTGAATTTTTCTCCACATGTTTATAACACTTTTTATATTATAATATTTATGTAATGGTTTTGCAGCAATTTGTCAATATACTGCAACAATTATATTAACAATTTTAAATAAGTAACTAACACTTTTAAGTATCACTTTTTTTGTTGTTTTTTGGTAACACAAATAGGTACCACTTTAAGTAAACAACACGCTAGGTTACACTATTTTCAGTTAATTAATGGTAACACTTTTTGGCTATATTTTGATAACACAAAATTACGTTGAATTAATTAAATAATGCGAACGAGTCATTATTATTATTTATTTTTTTAATTTTTACCGACGAAAATTAATTTCGTTTGTAACCTTTTTTATTTTTTATAAAAACTCTACCAATGAAAATTAATGTCGTCGATAATTATTTACGGATTTATTCCGTTGGTAAATTAGTTTTACATTATTAATTTGTTATTTTTGTTTTTAACCGTAGGAATTTTTTAATTGTCGGTAAATTAATTTTCTATAAAAATAAAAAAAAACTAAAATCATCCTTCTAATATGGACCATTTAAAAAGTGATGAACGATTAAGATTTAGAGGAAATTGCACTAAACCCCTGTACTATTCATGTTTTACACTTTACCATATGAATATTTTTGGTTACACTTTACCATACGAACTATATATTTTTTGCATTTTGCCCTATATGGACAACTTTACCTCCAAAATTTTATTTTTCTAATTTTATTATATTTTTTAATTTTTTTATTTGTTAGTGACGAATACTCAAGATTGATCGCTAATGCCTAAAGTTAGCGCATTTTTTCGCTGTGATTTTTTGCTTTTTTCGTCGTGCTGGTACGAACCATTACGATGCCTGTTAAGGTTGAGTGTAAGAAGCAATCATAATAATGTACGTGGTGACGAGCAACCAAAAATCGGCTAAAAATACCTAGCTATATTTTGTTGAAACAATGTATTAATTTAAGAAAATATTGATTTTATATATGATAATATGATAGACACGATGACTACAATGAACTATTGTCATTATTCTATGAAAAATAAAATTTTAGTGGCAAAATTGTCCATATAGGGCAAAGCGCAAAAATTTACATAGTTCATATAGTAAAGTGTAACAAAAAATACTTTATATAGTAAAGTATAAAAACACGAATAGTACAGGGGGTGTAGTGTAATATCCTCTACGATTTGTCCCTGTAGACTCACCCCAAATGGGTGGACTCATAGGACCCAAATCCTAGTTATATATTAAATATTAAAGAACATAATAAAAATAATAAATATAAAATATAAGATAATTTATCGACGATTTGATTTTACCATTGGTAAAAATTATAAGAGGTATAAAAATTTCAGTAATTAAAAAGGGTATTTAGGTTATATTACATTTTAAGACAGTTAAATAAGATTTGAATAGATTTAATCATATCCTTTTCTTTTTCAGTTAACAGACACTTTCTTCAATATATTAGATACGATTCATGACTTTTCGGATTCCACTTTGTCATTTTCATTCAATCAGGTTTGTCTCCTTTGTGGTTAGTTTTTTTTTTTTTTTTTCCTTTGCAAAATTGGTTTTTTATGCAACTATCCTTTATTACGCTTGTATAAGTGGTTAGTTTTGCTTGTGTAGTTATTCAATATTGCTTATGAAATGTTAATTTATATTAATTTTTTTAATTGTGACTGGTATATATTATGCTTGTGTACATTGGTAGTCTTGCTTGTGAGGGTATTGAATAGTGCTTATATAATATTAGATTAATGTATATTAAATGGAACGATGTTGTGGTCGATATGCTTGTGCAACTGGTTAGTTTTGCTTGTGAAGGTACTCAATGTTGCTTATGAACTGCTTATCAAATTGATTATTTTTACAATTGTAGTCTTTGTAAGTTTTGGAACCCCTAGAGTATTTTTGCATATTTGTGTGGGAAATCATGATTTTTTGCAATGTAGTTGTTATATTTTGTGACTTATATTTATTATGCTTGTGCACATTATTAGTTTTACTTGTCAAGTTATTGAATGTTGCTAATTATGAAAAACTGGATTCATACATATTAAACAGAAAAGTTTAGTGTTGCTTGTCAGGCTATGAAATATAGCAACTATGGCGGAATTGTCTGCAATTTTTTTCACACAGTAGTATATTGAATGAAATGTAGCAACTATGGATCATGGGAATTGTCGCTTCATATTTATCGATGGGGACAAATTTGTGTGGATTTTTCTTATCTTAAGTTAATTAGTATATTGAATGAAAAATTAAGATGACAATGAATTTGCTATCCCTATTCATTTTATCAAAATAGATGATTTTTTATAGGATAGGATCATGGAGTAAAAATTCTCATGGTTTAGATTTTGGGAAGATAATTGGGTGGGGGAAGAATGTCTTAAACATAAATTTGGTTCATATTTATCGATGGGGACAAATTTGTGTGGATTAATTTACCTTTATCTTAAGTTAATTAGTCAATAAAAAGCAATTTAGCTTGTTAAATATTGGCCATTGAAAATATTATATCTATGATTAGGATCGGTCCCCATGGACTCACCCTATTCCATGGCCTCATATAACTGAAACTATCTTATATGCATTTTTAAAATTTATAAAACAAAAATTAAAACAAAATATTTTCCAAACAAATAATCACTCATGCGGCAAAATTGCATATCACTTTTGGAGAGTGTTATATTTTGATTCTTGTGGATTTATCAAAACATTTAATAAAAATTTAAACAAAATATGAATAATAATCAAAATTATTGTGATGAGGGGTTTAGATGGTTTAAAAGATGTATTTTTGCATCTTGGAGAATAAAATGCTTATTTTTGCATTTAATGATGTAAAAAAAAATAATAATAAAAAGGGAGCAGGTTTGGGTTGAATTTTGAAAAATATATTATAAATTTTATATTTGAAGATTTAAAAATATATTCATTTTAGATTTTTTTAAAAGAGATTTAATGTAATTTAGAAAATTCGGAAAAAGCTATAAAATATACACCTTCAACATTGAAACATAACATTCAAAATAATTCATTTTATGAATTTTTCCTATAAAATATTTTAAGTAATATTTTTTAAAAACCTTTTTGCCACTAAAAATATGTTGAAAAATGAACTCAATTCAAAAAAGTAATCCACAAAATTTGAGATGTTTGTTCATTTTGAAACAAATATTCTCAATTTTTACTATTTGAAGATTTTTATTCAACTTTTATTTTAAAAATACTAAACTTATTTTTTAATTCGCAAAGAAAATAACACCTTCAACATTGAAACATAAAAACAAATATATATTCATTTGTAAGATTTTCTTTTGAGAAAATTTTCAACCCTAAAAATATGATTGTGAAATAGACTCTTCTTAATCCGTCATTGATGCCTTGTTTGCCTTCAAAAAGTGCTCACAAGACAATAATGAAGCCTTTTTTTTCTTTTGGATTTAAATACTTAAAGCCTTTTAGTCGATTTAAAAGGTTAAGAAAAAGGGCCTAATCCTCTACCATCCCCAATAAAAGGCGGTAAACAACACATTCCGATGGATTTGATAAAAGAAAAAGAATTTTATTAATTACCAAAATTAATACAAATTCAACTTACAACAGGAAAGATTTCAACACCACCTTTGGAGATTACCACAATCTCCTTTGAAGATTACCACAATCTTGCACCTTGGAAGATTACCACAATCTTCAACCTTGAAGAATACCAAATTCTTCAACACCTCAACAAGAAGATTACCACAATCTTTCACACCTAACACCTAGATCACCCAAAGTGTGTTCTTACCACAAGAACACTCACAAGGATATCTTGTGTTTGAATGACGACCACAAATTCAAGATTACAACTCGATAATGAATAATACAATTGAGTGCAAGTGTAATCAAGAATAGCAAGACCTCAAGAATGTGAAAGTGAATAGCTAGGCAAATTACAACAAGAAATAAGACAATGAAAGACCAAGTGTTTTCTTGAAGTGTATCTTGTTGTGTTGTATCTCAATTGTTGTATTGGTTGCTCCAAAACTTCCTCTATTTATAGGAGATGATTGATCAAGCATAGGCTTCTTGGGGATTGAAAATCTGAGAAAAATACAATTAAAATCAAGAATATAGTTTGATTGGACAAATTAAGGAAATTTTTTGTTGACGGTCATATTTTTTTTCAAAACACAAAACAGTTTCAGAAATAAGAGAAAATAAGAACCCTTTTTGATTGAGATTGGGTCCCCTAAATAAAAAAACGAAAGTTTAACCCTGTTTCAAAAATTTTGAGGCATTTCGACCGACTAGTCGATGAGGCACTTTGACCTGCTTGTTTTTCCTTCCGTCTCATTTTTGTTTCTGGAGTATGGGTTGCCCTATGGGGTGGAGTCGAATGAAGTTAAATGTTATCCAATTTTTGTCAAAGATAAAACCCAAGGAAATTTTAGTAAAAACATTTTAAACCAATCGAGAGTATTTAGACAACATTTAGGAACCTTGTTAAGGAGTGAAAAATTCATTGAAATAAAATCATTAAAAGTGTTGTCCATTATTATCAAAAATAAACTTGAGGAAATGGAAAATATTAAAAACCATTTTAAATCATTTAGGAGTATTTGGACAACCTTAAAAGCATTGTTTTGGTGACAAAATAAAATCATCAAAATTAAGATAAAAACATGTATCAAACAATCTCCCCTTTTTGATGATTACAAACCAAAACAATTTTTACACAAACTAAGAGAGCAATTTTCCAAAAAGATTTTCCGGTAAAAACATTTGACCGTTTGAAGCAACCAAAATTTCCAAAGAATATTAAAGCAACCAAGTAGGGAGTAAATATTTTTCAATAATAAGCACAAGCTCCCCTATCAACAAGCACATCAAGAATAATGTAAGAGCAATAATCCATAAGCTAAAAGCTTTAGCTTTTTACAATTTGCTCAAGAGCTTATAAGCTTAACAAAACATCATTAATCAATTATATAAGTCCATCAAGCAATAATTGGACTAAGAACAAATCACAACTTATGGCTTTTATGAGCCATAGCTTATAGCTTATATGACAAGCTTTTATTAGCTTCTTTGAGCTAATGAGCCAATATCCTGTTTTTCTCCCCTTTGTAATCATCAAAAAGAATGTTAGGATGGTGAAAACACCATATAATAATATCAAAGCATGCCAAATGGACGGTAAAAACCGTTTGAGCAATTTAAAGCATAATCATCCAAGTGAGAGAATTGAAACATAAAAGATTCATAAGCTCATTAGTATGCTAAAAAACATGATTTTAAAAAAAATTTAAGACATTTTGAAGCAAGAGAATCATGTAGAAGTTGAAAGTTTCATTGCGACATTTCAACAAACACCTTGTGTGCGTGAAAAATAGAAGAGGTTGTATATAACATTTGTAAATGGTTCAAGCCAAGAATTTTCATATCATCAATCAACCTCATTTCAAAGCTCAAAAAAAAAATCATATGCACCATATGCAACAATTTGTTCATCAATTAAGAAGCTAAAAGTAGATTCTCAAGGGTTCAACCTAATAGAGATAAGCTAAGAATGATCAAGGCATTACAAATGCCAACAATTAGAGCATCCATCAAGTAATAAGTCATGCTTTCAACAATACATGTATCAAATGTATATTTAATGATCAAAGCAATAAAAAAGCACTTTTACCATCAAGTACTTCATACCAATTATCAAACAATGCTTTAGAGTATTTTTACCATCAAATACTCCATCAAAGTCATGATCATCCACAAGTTATTATCAACTTGCAATTTTAACCCTTTTAAGAAAGACAAGCAAATATTATTAGCACAAAGTTTTACAAAAGTTCATAAAAGTACAAAAGCAACTTGAATGAAAATGCTAGAAAGTAAAGGGGTGGGTAACATCATTCCTCATCCGAGGAGAAGCAAGATCCGGGAATAAAGTCCTTGATGAATTTCTTCAATTTTTACTTTTGCATTTTGGAGGTCTTTTGCTCCAAAGCCTCATATCTCGTCTCATGAAAAGTCCTCATCTCATCAAATTTTAGTATACCTTAGGTGGTTGAAAATTACCCTCCGGATTGCTCGGTTCACCCTCTTCCGCCAATCTTGCGGCCTCGGTGTCATCAAAGTAGTCATTAGGATCGGGGACTCTTGACCTCTTATTAGCCATTTTGGTTTCGGATGTCCATATTCTTGCGCATCGTGACTATTTGGGAGATATTATCAATTCGAAGTCATTTTGAAAAACTTCCGAGTTAAACTCCGACGAAGGAAGTCGATTGAATAAGAAGTTTACAAATCCAATTTCCCATAACCAACTTCTTATTACCTTGAGTAATGGATTCGATTAACATTGAATAAGTATGGCACCAAAGTTAAGTGGTTCCCTTAGCAATCTTATAAGTCAAAAAATAATCCATATTGCTAGGCATCTTTCACTTTTTGACAAACAATAAAATACGATTCTCAATGTTTTGCCAACAAAGAATACTTTAGCCATACTCCCAAATAGTCTTAACTTCTTTTCGACAAACATTTCATCATTCAAGTCCCACAAGAGAAATAATCCCAACCACCTTTTAACATGTAAAAAAATATCATTGGGAGTCCATTAAAATTTTATCTAATTCGGAAAGCTTTCTTTCATTATCATATGCACACTATTAGCATAAAAATGTTGGATAAATCATTCAAACAAACATAAGCATGCTCCCATAAATACATCCAACCTTGCTCCTCAAAAATCCTCTTATAGTAGGATACTATTTGTAAATGAACTAAAAACACATTTTAGTAGCAATAGATTTACCTTTCATCCCCGAATCCTCATAGTACCATTCCATACTTATTGATGAAATTAAGAGCATTGCGAGAATTTGTAACAAGAGATTTTTTACCTTTGCCCCAATTTTCCGAAAATGGCTTCAATTAATTTGGGCCCGAGAGAGAATGGGATTTTGAACATCATCACCTTCTTGAGCCACGTTTCTTTGAGCGGCTCGAATATCCCTTTGTTGCCGATTTTCGAAGTACCCTCTCCGCCCTTTCTTCTCTTAGAAGTGGGATTTTGATCGGTGGAATTTCTAGGAGGAATATATGTAAGATTCTAGTGAAAATAAGAAGATTAGCAACAAGAATCGTGAAAAATGATGAAGAAATGAAGATTTTGAA
The DNA here is from genome assembly GCA_016081115.2 of Rehmannia glutinosa. Lineage (NCBI taxonomy): Eukaryota > Viridiplantae > Streptophyta > Magnoliopsida > Lamiales > Orobanchaceae > Rehmannia > Rehmannia glutinosa. The sequence continues at coordinate 27,108,834 of CM071937.1, forward strand.
GAAAAATGGGAAGATATACGCTGATAAGGGTTTGGGGAGATTTTTGTTCTGTTTGAAAGTGAAGAAACAGACCGTTTTAAGTTGCAAAAATAACCCGGGCGGCCAGGTCGAGGTGGGGTAAGAAAAAGTAAGGTGATTTTTAGTTTTCAAAATTCGATTTTTCACCCCACAAATTTTAAAACTTTGCAAAAATATAATTTTGGACTATATCCAACAAATATGGGTTTTGGAAAACATATAAACGATAAAATCGAGACTAAACATATAGTGCCTTTTAAGAGAAAATATTTGCAAGAACTAAGGGTCAAAATGAAATATCTTGAAAGATATGTGCATAAGCATAAAATCGAGTTTTAAGGAAAAATAGTAGACATACCTCGATGGTTTAAGAAACTTGATGACGTAATAGCCAATGAGTATGAAGTATGTATCCTACACAATTCTTAGACAACATATGCATAGAAAATACAAGTGTAGGCAAGTAATATGAGATATCAAAAGAGTTTATGCTATAAGATTTCATAAGAGATAATAAGCCACATAAGTCTAATAAAATGCTCAAGAGTATTAGAGAATCATGCAAGGTCTCTTTAAAAAAATTGAAATTCATAAATTTATAAGAGACTATATTAAAAAATAAATGCTTGAAAATTCATTTTGCAATTAAGACACAATTAAAAGTATGCATAGATTTAAAAAAATGCATATACAAATGGGGAGATACGGTTTACCAAACGTTTCCATGGGTTATGTCTTTCCCATTGTTGATGATATCTTCCCATTGAAAGTCACTTTGTTGATGATGACTTCTCCATTTCCAAGTTTGGTTACCTTCCCATGGTTGATGGTTTCTCCTTCTTTGAAAATCATCTTGTTGATGATGTCTTTGCCATTTCCAAGGATTGTGTTCTTCCCATTTTTGATTATACGCTCTTCTTGGAAATTGGCTTTGTTGAGAGTAGTTTCTCCTTCTTTGATCAAATGAAACGTTCATTTGATGTTTTCTTAAGTGGCATCAATTTTCTCCGATTTTTTGCTTTGCAGGGTACCTAATAGCACATTGTTTTGTGGTACCCTTATGTGTTTGGGTCCTTTAAGATTAGCTTTGAGACTTTTAGGTCTCCAACAATATTTAGAGCTATTTCTAGCCCGACAAGAATTACCTTAAGTATGAAACAATAAAAACAAGTAATAATTTTGAGCATAATGACCAATATGCATAGTGACTTGATCCTTTTTCATATGATTAACAACATTAGGCTTATGATCAAGTTCCTTATCACAATTATGAATATCAACAATATTGGACATTTTATTGGTACTCAAGTTGGATTTTAATAAATCCTTTTTCATGCAATCAATATTCTCAACAAGAGTACTATTTTTTTTTCAAGGTTTCTAACCTTGTCAAGAGTGGTGGTGTGAGCACATGATAGTGATTCATAGGAAGTAAATAAACTATCCTTATCATTTTCAAAACAATGAATTCCTTTTTCAAATTTTTGTATTTAACAAGTAAGTTTTGGAATTCATCTTGTAGTTCATCATAATCATTTTGCAAATCACTATAATCATTTTGAATAGCAATATCATATGAAGTAGAGGTTTAAGACATACCTCATTTTCTTCTTCGATGCCCATAAAACAATATTCAACTTCTTCATAGTTGGAAGTTGTAAGAGGCTTGTTCCTTAGATTTGAGCTTGTATCCCTTTGAGAAGTAGATGCTTTTGTTTGACTCCTTTCATTTGCAAATACTCCATAGATGGCTTCTAATTTTTGCCATAATTTGCCGAAATTCTACAAAATGTTCATATTCCAAATTAGTAAATGAACAATACAAGATATTTAGAGCCTTACCGTTTAAGGAGATGATTTTTTTCTTCATCATTGAGCTTTTTGAAGCCTTTTGAGGTGTGTGGTGTATCTTTCATTGGGATGGGTTCTCCATTGATGACGGTGTTCCAAATATCAAACCCGCAACCTTGTAAATAACATTCCATTCTTTCTTTCCAAAAAGTAAAATTTTTGGAATCAAACCGAGGTGGCTTGGTGGTGGACGGAAAGTTGAGCTTCAGTAAAAGATCGTTTCTCTTCAAATGAAACGAGCTTGCCAAAGACGATACCACTTGTAAGTCAAACGATAATCAGAGGGGGTGAATAGATTATCTCCATCTTTCGATTTTCTTTTTTGAATCAAATGCTCAAAAATAATGAAGGTGCGGAATGTAAACAACACACGTCGATTTAAAGAGGTTCAACCCACACTATGGGCCTAATCCTCTACCACCCAAGTATATCCAGGGATGGATTTCGAAAAGAAAAAGAATTTTATTAATTACCAAAATTAATACAAATTCAACTTACAACAATGAAGAAAGCACAAAGACTCTTCTTCAACACCACCTTTGGAGATTACCACAATCTCCTTTGAAGATTACCACAATCTTCCTTCAACGGCACCTTGTGAAGATTACCACAATCTTCAACCTTGAAGAATACCAAATTCTTCAACACCTCAACAAGAAGATTACCACAATCTTCTCACACCTAACACCTAGATCTTAGTGTGTTCTTACCACAAGAACACTCACAAGGATATCTTGTGTTTGAATACCACAAATTCAAGATTACAATCGATAATGAATAATACAATTGAGTGCAAGTGTAATCAAGAATAGCCAGACCTCAAGAATGTGAAAGTGAATAGCTAGGCAAATTACAACAAGAAATAAGACAATGAAAGACCAAGTGTTTGCTTGAAGTGTATCTTGTTGTGTTGTATCTCAATTGTTGTATTGGTTGCTCCAAAACTTCCTCTATTTATAGGAGATGATTGATCAAGCATAGGCTCCTTTGGGGATTGAAAATCTCTGAGAAAAATACAATTAAAATCAAGAATATAGTTGTTAGAAATCAATCCCACAAATTAAGGAAATGTGTCCAATCAAACGGTCATATTTTTTTTGTCAAAAAACGGCGACGGAACGAGAAATAAGAGAAAATAAGAACCCTTTGAAAATTACAAAGGCGACCGGTCGCGACGAACCCTGCTTCAACCGGTCCCCCTAAACAAAAAACGAAGAGTTTAAGCCTGTTTCAAAAATGAAACTTACAGTTACGGCCAGGACGGACGACGCCGTACTTGGTCGATTGTTTTTCCTTCCGTCTCATTTTTGTTTCTAAAAACATCTTGTATGGGTTGCCCTATGATGGTCACGAGTAAATGTTATCCAATTTTTGTCAAAGATAAAACCCAAGAAATACTCGAAAATTTAGTAAAAACATTTTAAACCAATCGAGAGTATTTAGACAACATTTAGGAACCTTGTTAAGGAGTGAAAAATTCATTGAAATAAAATCATTAAAAGTGTTGTCTATTATCAAAAATAAACTTGAGGAAATACTCCGGAAAATATTAAAAACCATTTTAAATCATTTAGGAGTATTTGGACAACCTTTAAAAGCATTGTTTTGGTGACAAAATAAAATCATCAAAATTAAGATAAAAACATGTATCAAACACTTATGTATTAGAAACCCTAGTAATATTAAAGTAATTAAATATTAAATAACTGACATCTCTAACAACTTAAACTTTTAAATAGATAGTCATTCAATATGTCAGAATCAAGCCAAATAAGAGGTTTTGAGTTCCAATCTCATCGTCACCCCTAAAAATATTCCACGCGCAAGGCTTCACGTGCAAAGAGCTGCAATCAAACCGAAACGACGAGCTTTTGATAGTTTGAGCTTGACTCATTAAACGAACTCAAACGAACTTTTATTGACTCGAACTCCGAGTAGCTCACGAGTAGTTTGATTCATTTGCAGCTACAACGTACACCCATAAAATTGTTCCACTTGCAAGGCTCCACATGAAACGACTCACATCTCTTACAGCGCAATAAAAATTATTTTCTTTTGAAATAATTTATACATAATCAAGAATTTCGACATAGTATCAAATCTCAAGTAAAATTGAATAAAAAAAGAATGCTCCACAGTAATTTCGAGTTTCACTTCTTCAGGTGAGGAACAGTAGGAATTTAATAGATCACAGTTTGTAGCAAGATACCATTAATTATTACAACATCATATTGTCCAATTGGACCACAAAACCAACAATATACTAAAAACTTGAAAGAAAAGGATGCATGAATAGGTTAGTACAATATTAGAGAGACGGTTAGTACAATGTTAGATTTAAATCGACAACGTACCTTAAAATATCATATTAATTTTGCGTACTATTGCTTTCACGAAAATGTAACTATGCTCAAGGACGTAGCCCAGCCACTAGGCCAACTATATTTTTCCCATACCCCAACTATTTTCCCCTTTACACAAAACACACACATATACACACACATAAATATATATAACCAAATAATTAAGTGGTTTCCATTAGTGAAAAATGAAATTAAATTATTTGTAAACATTCTACTAAGAGAGCAGATGAGAATAGCATTTGGAATTTCTCAAAACCAATTAAGTGGTGAATAAGAAATTAATGTAAACTAAGAGAAGATTAGCCAAAACTTGAATAAGAAATAAATGGTATGGAAAATGGAAAATGTGGGAAGGAAAAATGTTCCATCCAACATAGGAAAATGAGGCAAAGTTTGCACACTTTATTTATCCAAAGTTGGACCTATGGGTTTGGGCCCTTGGGGGCACCCAAGTTTTTAAAGGGGTGAGAACCTATATGTTTGTGGGGTTTGGTTCAAAGCACACACGCGCGCCGCAAAAACCTGATTCTTTTAAAGGGGTGAGGACCTACATGCTTGTGGGTTTGGGCATCAAGGCCCTGATTCTTTTTGTACCAAAAACCTTTAAAAAATAAATAATTAATTAATTTTTGTAATTAATTAACGGATTTATAACTGGGAAGTGTTCGCACCCGAATACGAGTGGACGCACGGCCCGTGCATCGGGTCGTGCGTCAGTCTGACATGTACACATCCGAGCACGACCCATGCGTCGAGTCGTGCGTCAAGCCGTAACTTTGTCATTTTAGTTCGCATCCACGCACGGGCCGTGCGCCAGGTCGTGCGTCGATACAAAGTGAAGAACAAATGCTTCTGTTCAGTGAAAACTTGTCTTTTCAAGCCAGAAGACGTGTTCTTTCCATCCGGGCACCTTGATGCCTTTATAAACTGACCCTGCATATTGAAATGATACACGAAAATAATCAGAACATAAAATCTGTAATTGCATTTTCGAGCATATTGACATTTCCATCCTGTTCAAAAGCTTGAAAGTTTAAACACTTAGAGTTCGTTGTAGTTCCAATTTTTGCAAGTGCTGCTAAACCGGAATTGAAAAGTCGTTGTATCTTAGAGACGAACGCGGAACTGTAAGCACTTTGTATACGGGGCATCTTTCGTCTTGCGGAGACTGAATATAATTCAGGCCTCGACTTAGCCTATTTTTCCAAACACATAGTCATATCTTAAACATAAACCTTTTCCAAATATTTTACCCAACAATCGCAAGACGAAAGATACGTTTCTGTTGAAGACGATGACATCAATCTCGTTCACACTAATGGCTGATGCTCCTGCTCACGGCGAAAAGTTGCCCAAGTTCTCCGGCGTCGACTTCAAGAGATGGCAACAAAAGATGTTGTTTTACCTTACCACATTGGGGCTGTCTCATTTTCTGAAGGACGACCCCCTTCCGTTGGCGATGAAGAAATCGACAACAACCGGAGACTTGCTGTGGATGCTTGGCATAATAGTGATTTTCTGTGTTGAAACTACGTGTTGAACGGGCTAGACGACACCCTCTATAACGTCTATAGCACGTTCAAAATGTCCAAAGAATTGTGGGATTCTTTGGAGAAGAATTACAAGACGGAAGATGCTGGCACAAAGAAATTTTTTATCGGCAAATTTCTTCAGTACAAGATGGTTGACACCAAGACGATGATCAACCAAGTTCAGGAGATTCAAATCATACTTCACGACTTAGTGTCTGAAGGGATGATTTTGAATGAATCTTTTCAAGTGGCTGCAATAATCGAGAAATTGCCTCCATTGTGGAAGAATTTCAAAACTTACCTCAAGCACAAGCGCAAAGAGATGGGGCTTGAGGATCTGATTGTTCGGCTTCGAATTGAAGAAGACAACCGAAAATCGAGCGTGAAATCCGATGAAGTCGGAATGGAGGCCAAGGCCAATCTTGCTGAATCGAGCACTAGCAAGAAACGCAAGCACTCTGGAAAAGACAAGGGAAAGGCCAAAAAGTTCAAAGGGAATTGCTACAATTGTAGCAAACTGAACCACATGGCCAAGGATTGCCATCACCTGAAAAAGGGCAATCAAGGTGGCAACCAACAAGCCAATGTGATGAAGGACAAGTCGGTTCCAATCGACATGTCGGAGCTCGATCTCACTGCCATTGTGTTTGAAGATAATATGGTGGATAACCCAAGGGAGTGGTGGATAGATACCGGGGCTACTCATCACATTTGTGCCGACAAGGAGATGTTCTCCTCCTATACTCCGATAAATGGAAGAAAGCTTTTCATGGAAAACTCCTCGACTTCCAACATCGTGGGGCTTGTCAAGGTTGTGCTTAAGATGACTTCGGAAAGGAGCTTACGCTTGTAGATGTGCTGAATGTCCCGGACATCCGCAAGAATTTGGTTTCCGGTCCTTTGTTTAGTAAGACCGGGTTTAGACTAGTGTTTGAGTCCGACAAGTTTGTAATGACCAAGAATGGTCAATTTTTTTGTAAGGGCTACCTTGATAAGGGCCTCTTTAAGATGTCTGTAATGTCTGTTTTCCGCCAAGAGGCGAAGAATAAAACTATTACTTCTGTTTACTTGTTGGATTGTTCTAATTTATGGCATGATAGATTAGGACACGTAAACTTCAACACAATTAAAAGATTAGTGAATCTGAAATTAATACCTACGTTTAAAACCGTTTCACAAGACAAATGCGAAATTTGTGTTGAAGCAAAGTTGGCCAAAGCACCATTTCATTCGGTAACGAGAACTACCAAACCACTCGAGTTAATTCATACAGGTGTGTGTGGTTTAAAACTTGTGCAAACTTGAGGTGGGAAAAAGTACTTCATAACGTTTATAGACGATTGCACAAGATATTGCTATGTGTATCATTTGAAAAGTAAAGATGAAGCTTTAGTAGCTTTTAAAACTTATAAGAATGAAGTTGAAAATCAGCTTAGTTTGAAAATTAAGATGATTCGAAGTGATAGAGGCGGAGAGTATGTTGCTCCGTTTAAAGAATTTTGCTCGAAAGCGGGTATAATTCATCAAACGACTGCTCCCTACTCACCTCAATCCAATGGAATTGCAGAACGCAAAAATCGTACTCTTAAGGAGATGATGAATGCAATGTTGATAAGTTCTGGCTTACCCCAAAATTTGTGGGGGAAACCCATACTTTCTACAAACTACATTCTTAAAAAGATCTCACACAAAGGTAAAAACGAAACTCCATAGGAGTTATGAAAGGGACATAAACCGTCATATAAATACCTCAAAGTGTGGGGGTGTTTGGCTAAAGTCGAAGTACCTAAGCCAAAACAAGTTAGAATCGGTCCAAAGACGATCAATTGTGATTTTATTGGATATGCTAACAATAGTAGTGCATATCGCTTTTTAGTGCACAAGTCAGCAATTCCTAATATAAATGAAGGTATGATCATTGAATCAAGGGAGAGAGAACCCATCAACTCCAATCGTGTTGTTCAGTTATTTCATTTCAAAACTGAAACTTCTCACATTCCGCCATTTTTTTGATCACCATCGTTCTCTCTCTACCAAAAACCCTAATTTACAAAGTCCTTCTTGTTTTCTTTTCTGGTGAACGGCGCGATTTTTGTTTTTGCTTCTAGATTTTCGACGCTCTTAATGAATACCATTTAACTAAGTACACATACACATTTAACTAAGTACAATTACACTGAACTAACTATACATTAAAATATTACTAAGTATACAGAAACAATTAACTAAGTATACAATTACACTGAAGTAAGTATACAATTCCACTGAACTACTTATATAACTAAATATACAATTCCACTGAACCAAGTATACAATTCAACTGAACTAAATATACATTAAAAGATAACTAAGTATACAATGACATTTAACTAAGTATACAATTCAATTGAACTAAGTATACAAATCCACTAAAACTACTTATATAACTAAGTATACAATTCCACTGAATCAAGTATACAATTCTACTGAACTAAATATACAATAAAACATAACTAAGTATACAACGACATTTTACTAGGTATACAATTCCACTGAACTAAGTATACAATTCCACTGAACTTAAATATATCATAAAATATAACTAAATATAAAATGACATTTAACTAAGTATATAATTTCGCTAAACTAAATATACAATAAAACATCACTAAATATGCAAGAACATTTAACTAAGTATGTAATACTTTTATCAAGTTTGATCCAATGGAAGGATCCGCAAAAACGAATGGAGCAGTATAATTTTTGTTTGCGATGCAGAGTGTTGTTGTGAAGAAGGGAGCGAAGAGGGTGGATCGCGTGATTGGGGGGACGTGATCAATAATAGATCACGTCCCTAATTTGTAGGAGATGGTTATGGTTTGTTTTTCATCTATCCCTATTTTACCCTTTGCAAGTGTATATTTTCCTTCCAATAGTTATATATATTTGTTTAATCTTGGCCATCGATTTTTTATTTTTTATGGTGTAGGTCTGTTCCTACGGTCTCACCTAGGAGGGTGGTCTCACTGGATCTCCTTCCTGTATATATATATATAGAGAGAGAGAGATTGGTTCAAATGAGACCGATCCCTTTAGGTGAGACCATAGGGACACTTATGGATCGTTGATTTAAGTTTTTGGATGGTCTGGATCTTTTCAGTTATTTTAGGTTAGTAAGGTTATTTATGAACTTTTCATATTTTACTGATTTTTAAGTGAGGGTGTTTGGGTTAATTAACATTTATTTTTAAAGGTAAGTAAAATCTTACCATGTCAGTTACCGTGATTTAAGGAGGAAAGAGACTATCAACTTCACGTCGTGTCATTCAGTTTTCTTCAAAACTGAAACTCTTTTTCCACCATTTTTTCCTTTTCTCTTCTATCTTTCGAAAACCCTCTATTCACAGTTTTTCTCTTTTCTTTGCCCATGAACGAACGAACTAGGGATTTTTTCTTCTTTTGGATTTTCGAAGTAGATTTCGAGATTCTCAATCAAGGAGTTTGTGGAAGAAAGGTTGATTTTCCTGTCCAAGTAATCGAAGGTATGTTTTCATTTTTTTTCCCAGATTTTTGAAGATTCTTAGTTTCAACTGTGCGCACATTCATGTTTTGTTTTTTGCACTTTGTAATCAAAGACATGTATAAACTTATGTGCATGACACATTGTGAATAGAAACGTTTTTTGCACTTTGTAATCAAAGGCATGTATAAACTTGTGCGCACAACACATTGGGAATAGCACAACATTTGTATTTTGTTACAGTAATCGAAGTATTGTGTTGTTGAATTTGCACTTAGTCAAAGTAATGCATAGTTAACACATTGTTTTTGCATATTTAGTAAATATACTATGCATTTTATTGTGTAAATGCATGTTTTTGTGTTTGTGATTTTTCCCATATTAAAGTGTATGTATAGTTATTATACTTTTCTTGCATATTTAGTTATGATATTTTGCTCTTTGTAAATTCTGGATGTTAATTGCTATCATTGCACGTTTTGGGTTTGTGATTTTTCCATCTTCTTAGGTGTACATATAGTTTTTATACTTTTCTTGCATATTTAGATATGATATTTTTCATTTTTAGTAAATTCAGAGTATTAATTGTTGTCCTTTAATGCATTTTGATTGATTTTTGTTTTGACTGCATATTGGATGTCTGTTGTTATTGTCATTGTTGTCCTTTGTTGAGTCGAATGTTTATTGTTTTTATACAGACTTTTTTGTTGACTTTTATAAGTATGGAGATGTTATAGCCTAAGTATGGAGAAATGAATTGATAAATATGCAGAAATATCACTATAATGTTGATATCTATACATACTGCTTTTTAATGTTTGTCATTTGTTTTTTGTGATTTTTTTTAAGCAATGATGTGTATTTTACAACAATGGCAAACAAACAACAAAAAAGGCAGGCTGGCAATAGTGAAGGAGGGAGTCGGAGGAACGTGGAGGGTGCAAAAAGGCAGAGGAGTGACAAATCGGGGGGGGGAGGGGGAGTAAGAAATCATTTCCTAGATTGCAAACTAGGTCCATCCCTAAGATTATAGTTGATGCTATTGCTTCTCTCAAACCTGCTCAGAAGATTGCAGTTGTAGAAATGGGGTTTGGTAGTCTGTTTTCGTTGAAAATTGAGGACTTCCATAATCAACTCATTTATTGGTTAGTTGACAACTTTAACCCTTTAAGCAGTGAATTGGTATTAGATGATGGTAGGCGCATTCATATCGATAGAGAGGATGTTGGTAGAGTTTTGGGTTTCCCTAATGGTGATTTCACTACAACATAAATGATGTTAGGTAACACCCAAAAAATGTTACCTAATGCCCATAAAATGTTACTATAGATAATAGGTAGCACTTTTATGGTGTTGCACTTGCCCGTGCTACCTATAGTTTATGGTATCACTTTTATTAGCTTTTGGTGACACATTTTCTAAGTGTTACATTAAATTCTCTATTGGTAACACTTCGGAGCAATGTTTCTAAAGTGTTACATATGAATCTTATGTAACACTTTTTTTGTAACACTTTTAAAAAATACTTCTACAGTGTTACATATGAATCTTATGTAACACTTTTTGTAGCACTTCGTACAAATACTATTTTTTTTTGCCACCAAGTAGATTCGAATCCACAACCTGTTATGTGTGGATGTGACAATTTGCCACTAGCTAAGTGTTAGTCCAAGTGGCTACGATAATCTAGAGTGGGGGTGAATAGATTATGCCGATTTTTCGCAAATCACCCTCTTTTTCGAATCAACAAGTAAATGACAAGAATGTAAATACGGAAATTAAACAACACTCGTTGATTTAAAGAGGTTCAACCCACCTAGAGCCTAATCCTCTACCACCCCAGTATCTCCAGGATGGATTTCAAAAAGAAAAAGATTTTATTAATTACCACAATTAATACAACACCTTGAGGATCACCACAATCCTCTTACAACACCTTCAAGGAGATTACCACAATCTTCCTTCACCACCTTTGAAGAGTACCACACTCTTCAAACACCTATCACCTAAATCACCCAAGTGTATTCTTACCACAAGAATACTCACAAGGATGTCTTGTGTTGAATGATGTACAAAATTCAAGATTACAACTCTATGAAACCAATACAAAGATTGAGTGCAAGTGTAATCAAGAATCAAAAAGCCTAGACCTCAAAGATGTGCAAGTGAAAGTACTTAGGCTATTACAACAAGAATGTAAAAATGAAAGCTTGAACAATTTGCAGATTTCTTGTTGTGTATTTTGCTTGTATGTGTTGTATCTTGTGTCTTCAATTCATCCTCTATTTATACGGAAGCATCACCAACATAGGCTCCCAACATAAGCTCCTCTATCTTCACTTTTGTCTACAAAAAGAAGATCACAAGATGTAGAAATATTGTACAAAATTGAAAAGCAAATCTTTAACATCACAGTTTGCAACGGTTGGAATTTTTTTGTCAAAAAATAACATAGAGGCGACCGGTTGCCCTGTTGAAGATTTGGACCGTTTGAAAAAAATAGTGCGATCCAGGTAGGGGTTGCGGGGGGGTGCGACGGTCGAGGTGGGGTGCGGCCAAGTGTCGCTCAGAAGGGTGCGGACTGGTCGACCTCACCCTTGACCGGTCCCCTCCTCTCTTTTTCAAGACTGTAAGTTCTGTTTCGTGTTTCTTATCTTGAGTACCGATCGACCACTTTGAGCGACGGTCGACCTCCCTTTGAAATGTGGTCCGGTTTTTTAAAAATAAACTTCAAGAAATACTCCAAAAAATTAGTAAAAACATTTTAAATCATTTGGGAGTATTTAGACAACATTTATAAACATAGTTTTGGTGTAAAAACCAATTTAAACAAAACCATCAAAAGTGTTGTCCAATTTTTATCAAATTAAAAACTCTAAAAATACTCCAAAAATTAGTAAAAACATTTTAAATCATTTAGGAGTATTTGGACAACATATAAAAACATTGTTTTGGTATAAAATCTTATTAAAACAAAATCATCAAAATCTTGATAAAAACATTTATCTAACAAACTCCCCCTTTTTGATGATTACAAACCAAAACAATTTTTAGAAGGTCGATTTTAGAACAAAACAAATTTTCCGGTCTTAAAACAACAATCAATTACAAACAAGATACATCATAAGTACAAGCACACAAGGATAGGAGCAAAGATTTTTCAAAATCATTTTTGCACAAGCTCCCCCTATCAACATGCATATAAAGAACAAGTATACAAGCAACAACTTAAAGCTAAAAGCTTAGCTTTCACAACTTAAGCTTGAATTCCATGAGCTTATAAGCTCCCCCTGTCACAAAACATCATTAGTCAAGCATAAAAGTCCACACTACATCAAATGGACTAAGCATTGTTCACAAATTATGGCTTTCAAGAGCCCTAGCTTATAGCTTTTCTTGCAAGCTTATTTTTGCTTCTTTGAGCGTATGAGCATTTTTCCTGTTTCTCCCCCTTTGGAATCATCAAAAAGAATGTTAGCACGATAAAAACATCATATATTCATATCAAAGTGCGCAAATTTATCGATTTATCGAGCTTATTGAAAATTGAAGCTTAAATTCCAAGTAAAAGGGAAAAGTTGATCAATTGACTTGCAAAAGCTCATTTGATTGATAAAACATGATCTCTATAAACTTATATGACTTTTCAAATCGAGAGAATCACGTAGGTGATGAATTTTTCATTGAAACATTTTGTCGAACACTTGGCGTGCGTCGAATAAAACAAGAAGTATATAACGCCTTTGAAATTCATTTAAGCCAAAAATTTTCATCATCAATTCAGTTCAAACAACATTCAATACATCATAAATATTAAGCTCATCACATTCATATGAAACTAGCATCAAGAATTTTGCAAATAAGTTAAAATCTCAGGGGTTCAACCCAATTGAGCAAATGGAGTAGAATTCTTACCATTTATTCGGTAAAGATGAGCAATGATGATGATAATCGAGCTTAATGAAGTCCAAAATATAAAACATATGCAAGAAAACAAATTTGAAGTGAAATTTGTGTGATTTAAGCAAAGGGGACGAAAAATGGCCAAAATAAGTTAAAATGAAGAATGCTGAAGACAGAACGGTTTTAATCCAAATTATAGCCTTGGGCGACCGGTCGAGGTTGAGGGCGACCGGTCGGCATTGAGGGCGACCGGTTGCCCTCAACCATTTCAGCCCACTGTTTTGAAAAAATTTCCAAAATCCGAATTTTCAACCAAAAATCCGATTTTTCGCCCTAAGTTTTAAAACGTGCAAAATGCAATCATAGACCTCATTCAATATGCATTATGCCTAACCGAACTCGTATTGATGCAAAAGTCTCGGAAGTTAACGGTTTAGTAAAAATGTCCGCTAATTGATCTTGAGATGGTACAAAAGATATCTCAATTTTTCGTTTTGAGACACAATCCCTTAGAAAATGATGTCGAATCTCAATATGTTTAGTACGGTTATGATGAACCGGGTTTTGAGCAATATTTATAGCGGATATGTTATCACAAAAGATAGGAACATTTTCAAAAGAACATTTATAATCCGCTAAAGTTTGTTTCATCCAAAGAAGTTGAGTACAACAAAATGTTTGCGGAAATATATTCGAAGCCGCAGTAGTTGAAAGTGAAACACAATTTTGCTTCTTTGAAAACCAAGATACTAGGCAATCACCTAAAAATTGACATGATCCGGAAGATACTTTTCCGATCATCAATATTTCCCGCATAGTCCAGAATCACTATAACCTTTAAGAGAAAAATTTTCATTCTTTGGATAAAATAAACCATATTGAATAGTGTCTTTCAAATATCGAAAAATCCTTTTAACGGCACTTAAATGAGATTCTTTGGGATTGCTTTGAAAACGAGCGCATAGGCATACGACATGAAGAATGTCCGGTCTACTTGCGGTTAAATAAAGTAAACTACCAATCATACCTCTATATTTGGATTCATCAACCGACTTGCCTTTTTCATCTTTGTCAATCTTGACGTTTGTTGCCATTGGGGTAGAGACGGTTCTTCCTTCTTCAATGTCAAATTTCTTCAAAAGTTCCTTTGTATATTTTGATTGAGAAATATAAATTCCTTCTTGGCATTGCTTAATTTGAAGTCCAAGGAAGAAGTTGAGCTCCCCATCATGCTCATTTCAAATTCACCTTGCATTAACTTAGAAAATTTCTTGCACAAGGATTCATTAGTGGCACCAAAAATAATATCATCAACATAAATTTGCACTAATAAGCAATCTTGCCCTTTTTCAAAAACAAAGAGAGTAGTGTCAACTTTACCTCTTGTAAAACCATTTTGCAAAAGAAAAGAGCTAAGTCTATCATACCATGCACGGGGTGCTTGTTTCAAACCATACAAGGCCTTTTAAGTCTATAAACATCATTAGGCCTAGAAAAATTTTCAAACCCGGAGGTTGTTTTACATAGACTTCTTCTTGAATAATACCATTTAAAAATGCGGATTTTACATCCATTTGGTAAAGCTTGAAATTTTTAAAACAAGAATAGGCAAGTAAAATACGAATAGCTTCTAAATGTGCTACGGGTGCAAATGTTTCATCATAATCAATACCTTCTTCTTGACAATAACCTGAGCTACTAACCTTGCTTTGTTTGAACAATATTGCCTTGCTCATCGAGCTTGTTCGAAATACCCATTTTGTACCAATAATTGTTTGAGATGGAGGACAAGGTACTAATTCCCATACATCATTCCTTTCAAATTGATTCAACTCCTCTTGCATCTCTAAAAACCAATCCTCATCTTCAATAGCTTCCTTAGCATTTTTAGGCTCTTTTTGAGATATAAGAGCTTTCTCGGCAATTTTCCTCGAGTCATTACTTTATCAAGGGGATCACCAATAATAAGATCTTTTGGGTGATCTCCCTTAAATTTCAATGCTACGGGAAGATTCGAAGTATCACCTTTATCTTCTTGAGGAACACTTGAGCTTGAAGGTTGATCATTTTGAGTTTCATCTTGAACAATGGTTTCAACGATATCCTCTTCATCACTTTCATCATTTGGTATCCTTTCAACCCCGAAGCTTCATTGAATTTGGCATGGATAGATTCTTTAACAACCCCGCTAGTCTTATTATAAACCCGATATGCTTTGCTCTTGATTGAATACCCCATAAATATTCCTTCATCGGACTTAGGATCAAGTTTGTCTAATTGATCCTTAGTATTCAAAATAAAACATTTACATCCAAATATTTTGAAATAACTAATATTTGGAGTTCTCCCTTCCCAAAGCTCATATGGAGTTTTATTCATTTTAGGACGAATATAAACTCGATTAATGACATAGCAAGCGGTACTTACGGCTTCGGCCCAAAAATATTTTGGAAGTGAAAATTCATTGAGCATGGACCGACTCATTTCTTGAAGTGTCCGATTCTTCCTTTCGGCTACTCCATTTCGTTGAGGTGTCCTGGAGCCGAAAAATTATGACTATATCCCTTGGTTTCACAAAAGACTCTAAATTCGCCGTCAAATTCTCCACCTCGATCACTTGAATGGACTTAATAGTATCTTCCTTTTCATTTTCAATGAGTCTACACAACTTAACAAACTCATTAACGACATCGCTTTTATTTGTAAGAAATAGAGCCCAAGTATATCTAGAAAAATCATCAACTATAACAAAAGTGTAATGTTTTCCACTTAGACTTGCCGTACCAATATCCCCATACAAATCAAGATGAAGCATTTGTAGGGGTTTGGTAGTGGAAATTTCATTTTTGGGCTTAAAACTACTTTTAACTAATTTGTTCTTTTTGACAAGTGTCACATAAGCCAAGATTTTCAAAATTCAATTTGGGTAGTCCTTTTACATGTTGGTTTTTGTAAATAGTTTGCAAATTTTGTATCCAACATGTCCAAGTCGCCTATGCCATAAGCTAGTTAAATCATTATTGGTGACAAGACAAGAAACATTTTGACTAACCAAATCACTTGTACAAATTTTGTGAAGATTGTCTTTTCTATTTGCTTCACAAATAATTCTATCATTTTTGGAAATAAGGCATTTTTCTTTATTAAAAACAACATTATAATTTGAGTCACAAAGTTGGCTAACACTTATCAAATTGAACTTAAGCCCTTCTACTAAAAGAACATTACTAAGAGAGAAAGAAGAGTTACCAATTTCTCCATTTCCAAGAATTCTTCTTTTGCCATTGCTTAACATGACCATACCCTCTTCTTGGAGCTTGATGTTGGTAAAAAGTTCTCTCTTTCGGTCATATGGCGTGAACATCCGCTGTCCACGGGCCATTTTGAATCTTCCATTGTTGTTATAGCCCCTATAACCTACAAAGGAATTATTTTTAGGTACCCTATAATTTTGGGGTCCATGGGGTTAGCCTTGAGACCTTTAGGTCTCCAATAATAGCTAAAATTATTCTTCAATTTACAATTGCTAGCATAGTGTCCATTCTTACCACAATAAAAACAAGTAATAATACGAGGACTACTAAGACGCACGTACAAAGGTTGGACCTTGGTCTTTTTCTTAAAAGCATTTTGAAAAGGTTTATAACAAGTCCTAATTTAGAATGCTCACCTCTTTGTGCATCTAAAATTTTTGTGACTTTATCCGTACTTAAATTGAATCGATGCACATCCTTTTTCAAATTTTTAATATCATTTGTGAGCGTTGTTTTTCGGTTTCAAGAGTACAGACCATAGTAAGAGTAATAGCATGAGCTTTATCAAGAGAGTCATAAGAAGTAAATAATTTATCCTTTTCTAGTTTAAGCTCTTTACGCTCCTTTTTCAAATTCTTGTATTTAACAATCAAATTTTGAAACTCATTTTGCAATTCATCAAAATCACATTGTAATTCATCAACTACGGAAGAAGATGAAACATTAGAGCGTACCTCGGTATTTTCATCGTCTATGGCCATAAGACCATGTTCGGATTCTCCTTCCTCGTCGGTTGTTTCAAGTAATTCATCCCAAGTTTTGACATCCGCATTTAATGCCTTCTTTTTCGGAAAAGGCTTTTTCTTCTTTTGTTCCTCTTCCGCTATTTTTGGGCAATCGGCTATGTAGTGCCCAGATTTTCCGCATTTGAAGCAAGAATTGTCTCTTGGCTTTCTTGCTTTATTTTTGTTTACAAATTTTGCAAATTTTCTAACAAGAGTCGCTTTTCTTCATCATCCTCATCACTAGCATAATAAACATTATTAGAAGAAGATCTTAAGCCTTTAATAATATTTTGCGTACCCGATTTAGAGGTGGATGGTTGAGAATTTTTCCTCTCCTTGAGATATACTTCATAAATGAGGAGATTCCCAATGAGCTCATCAAACTTGTGTGTCTCAAGATTTTGAGCTTCCGTGATTGCCGTCACTTTTTCGGACCATGAGCCGGGAAGGGCGTTTAATACCTTGGTCACATTGTCTTCTTCGGAGATGACCTTTCCAAGAGCCACAAGAGGATTGACAATGTTGTCAAGCCTTTCCACCATTTTTGATATGCTTTCACCATCATGCATATTGAAATTTTCAAAGTCTTTCACAAGCATTGTTTTTCTTGCTTGCTTTACTTTCTTTGTGCCCTCATAAATGGTTTCTAATTTTTCCCAAACTTCATGTGCCGACCGTATGCCTCTTATGCGATTATATTCGGTGGCGGTAAGAGAGCAATGTAAAATATTTAAGGCCTTACCATTTAGAGAAAAAGCCTTCTTGTCATTTTCATCGTACTCCTTGAATGGCTTGGGAGTAGTGGTACCATCCTCCAATTTTGTTGTTGGTTGAGCAACTCCTTCAATGACCACATTCCAAATATCAAATCCGCATCCTTGTAGAAAGCACTCCATGCGGTCTTTCCAAAATGCGTAGTTGTTGGCGTCGAATAGTGGTGGCTTGTTGGTGGAGGCGCCGGTGGTGAGATAAGCTTCATTCGTAGCCATGGATCTTTCCTCTTTACTCGGAACGAGCTTAGCCAAAGAGTTTGGCTCTGATACCACTTGTTAGTCCAAGTGGCTACGATAATCTAGAGGGGGGGTGAATAGATTATGCCGATTTTTCGTAAATCACCCTTTTTTTCGAATCAACAAGTAAATGACAAGTATGTAAATACGGAAATTAAACAACACTCGTTGATTTAAAGAGGTTCAACCCACCTAGGGCCTAATCCTCTACCGCCATCAAAGATCTCAGGGATGGATTTCAAAAAGAAAAGATTTTATTAATTACCACAATTAATACAACACCTTGAGGATCACCACAATCCTCTTACAACACCTTCAAGGAGATTACCACAATCTTCCTTCACCACCTTTGAAGAGTACCACACTCTTCAAACACCTATCACCTAAATCACCCAAGTGTATTCTTACCACAAGAATACTCACAAGGATGTCTTGTGTTGAATGATGTACAAAATTCAAGATTACAACTCTATGAAACCAATACAAAGATTGAGTGCAAGTGTAATCAAGAATCAAAAAGCCTAGACCTCAAAGATGTGCAAGTGAAAGTACTTAGGCTATTACAACAAGAATGTAAAAATGAAAGCTTGAACAGTTTGCAGATTTCTTGTTGTGTATTTTGCTTGTATGTGTTGAAAAGCAAATCTTGTGAAGCCCCGATTTTTCCGAAGCTATTAGTTAAACCTTATTGTTGTTAAGCTTTTGATCGACTATTTTACCGCGTCATTTTGACGGGTAATTATTAATAATATGTGCATTTTGTATTTTAATTCATTTTATTTAATTACTTGTGATCATGATCATCATTAATTCTATTCCTCATTTATGATCACTTGATTGATCATTAGTACTATTTTTGTATTTATTAGTCACCTTGGAATTTTAAGAGACTATTTATTTTAGAGATTTTTACCTTATAGAATTAAGATGTTGATTTAGATTAAGTGATCATGAGACTTACAAGTGATCAAGGAAATCACTAATTATTTTGGAGATTGATATATTTCATCTATTATCATCAAATTTGGGACAAAAAAAAAAAAAAAAAAATATATGGAATTACCATTTTACCCTCATAGTGACTGCCATGATGGATATTTTGGGATAAAAATATCATCCAACTCTTGTACACATACACCATATATTAGTCATCTTGTGTATAATTATATCATTAATTCAAACATTATACACATCATCTTATACACCAATTCTTTATTACTATTTTCCCCAACTTATTCCCACTTAACCAACATTCTTCTTATTCCTCTCAAATTCAAATTGACCCACACTTTGACTTGCATTTTTGTCTCCATGCAAGAGACAAATTACAAGACACAATTTGATCAAAATTTCCTCTCCCTCTCTCTCATACTACACGGCCATTATGGCATTTTTTCATCAAATTTTCATCTCATTTCTCATCAACACATTCTAATACTCAAAGCCTTCTCCTCCTTCTCTCTAAAAACTCCCAACATCTCTCTATTCTTCTTTCACTTTCTTCTTCCATACTTAGAAAAAAATTTCAACATCTTCCTCCCTATCCTTCATAAAAATCGAACCACTATACTAAAAGGTAAGAAATTTTAGCTTCAATCCATTTTTGGATATCACATTGTTCATCTCTTCCACCTTCTTAACTTAAGTTTAAATTTGGTTTTGGAGGTACATTTAGAAGACTTTGAAGGTTAGAGCTTGACAATATTTTGAAGAAGGACCTCAAGCTTGAAGAAGAAAATAGTAGAGAAAATTTGACTACAAGGATAGCTCTGGATATTGATTCCTCATGTCTTCTTCCATCTCCCATGTTGCGTCTTCATCTCGGTTGTGGTTCCGCCATACAACTTTAACCATTGGAATCTCTCTGTTACACAACTGACGTATCTGCTGGTCAATGATTCTGATTGGTTCCTCGGTGTAAGATAAATTTTCCATTAGAGGAGGAGCATCACGAGTGATGATGTGCTCTGGACCTGGTTGATACTTTTTCAATCTCGATACATGGAATACATTGTGCATTCCTGCATACTGTGCCGGTAACTCTAGTCGGTAGGCCAATTTTCCGATCCTTTGCAAAATCTTGTAAGGTCCAATATATCTCGGACTTAATTTACCCCCTTTCTTTGGATTGATCAATCCTTTTCGTGGCAAGAGTCTGAGAAATACTTCATCTCCGGCTTCAAATTCCAAGTCCTTTCTCCTCTTGTCCGCGTAACTCTTTTGGTGGCTCTGAGTTGTACGGATCCATTCCTTGATCAACTTGACCTTCTCCATGGCTTCCTGAACTAAGTCGACCTTTGGAATCGAGGGTGACTTCCGTTTTTCCTTCGGAGTCCATTGGTCATCAATCTCCGAGTGTAGAGGGGATCTACACTTTCGTCCATACTAGGCTTCGTAGGGTGCCATCCCAATTGTGGCCTGATAACTGTTATTATAAGCGAACTCGGCCAATGGTAAGTGTGAATCCCAACTTCCTTGGAAATCTAATGTGCAGGCTCGCAACATGTCTTCCAGGGTTTGAATTGTTCGCTCAGACTGGCCATCAGTTTGCGGATGTGCTGCTGTGCTGAAACTTAGCGAGGTACCCAATTCCTCATGTAAGCATTTCTAGAATCTAGAGACAAACCTCGGGTCTCTGTCTGACACTATGTCGACTGGCACTCCATGCAGTCGAATGATCTCTCGGATGTAAATTTGCGCAAGTTTCTGCAAGCTGTCGGTTTTCTTCATGGGTAAGAAGTGTGCAGATTTCGTGAGTCGGTCTACAACTACCCATATAGCATCATCGCCTCGTCTAGTCCTCGGTAGATCCTTCAGGAAGTCCATCGTTATATGTTCCCATTTCCACTCGGGAATTCTCAACGGTTGTAATAAACCAGATGGTCGTTGGTGTTCTGCTTTTATTCGTTGACAAGTCAAACATCTCGCAACAAACTCTGCTACTTGGTTCTTCATGTTCACCCACCAGAAATGTCGTTTCAAGTCCTTATACATCTTGTTTCTTCCAGGGTGTATAGTGTATTTCGAACGGTGTGCTTCTGCTAGAATTCTGCTCCTAATCTGCTCGTCATTTGGTACACAAACTCAATTTTGAAATCTAATGATCCCATCTTCATGTACCGAGAATTCTGATCCTTCTCCTTTAAGTATCTTCTCTTTCAGTCTTTGAAGTTGCACATCTGTCTCTTGTGCTGCTTTGATCTCGTTCAATAGGTCAAGTTTAACAGATATGTTAGCACATGAAATGTGAGTATTGGTCCTTGTCGGATTCCAAGTGCTCAACTCTTCTAATGATTTGCACTCTCGAATCATTAGTTTGGCTAAACTCGCCTTTCTGCTCAAGGCGTTAGTTGCTATGTTAGCCTTCCCGGGATGGTATTGAATATCAAAGTGATAGTCTTCTATTAACTCCATCCATCTCCGTTGCCTCAAATTGAGATCCTTCTGAGAGAATATATACTTTAGGCTCTTATGATCTGTGTAAACCATGAATGTTGCTCCGTATAGATAGTGTCTCCATTTCTTTAACGCGAACACTATCATTTTTGTCAATTCCATGCGTAGGGTAATTAGCCTCATACGGCTTGAGTTTTCGTGATGCATAAGCAATGACTTTTCCTTCCGCATGAGCTTTGCTCCTAGTCCCTCCTTTGATGCATCATTTGTAGCGACAAAGTTTTGTTTCCTTTGAAAGGGCTAGGATCGAGCGTAGTGAGTCATTTCTTGACTCTTGGAAACTAGTCTCACACTTGTCATTCCACTCAAACTTGACTTGCTTGCAGGTTAGTCGAGTGAGTGGTCCGCAATCTTGGAGAAATTCGGATAAATCTTCGATAATATCCGGCCAATCCTAAGAAACTTCGATCTCCGTTCGGACTCTGGTTGTTTCCATTCAACCACCGTCTCGCCTTCAAGGATCTACGGTGATCCCAGTGCCGGATACTATGTGTCCCAAGAATGCGACTTCACTAAGCCAAAATTCGCACTTGCTGAATTTGGCATACAATTTGTGCTCTTGTAGTGTCTCCAAAACAATTTTCAGATGACGTTCATGCTCTTCTCTAGACTTAGAGTATACGAGTATGTCATCAATGAATATCACTACGAATTGATCCAAATAAGGTTGAAAAACTCGATGCATCAGATCCATAAATGCTGCTGGTGCGTTCGTCAGATCGAAAGGTATCACTACAAACTCGTAGTGTCCATATCTTGTTTGAAATGCCGTTTTGGAAACGTCTTCTTAACGGATCTTCAGTTGATAATATCCTTGTTATAAATCAACTTCGAGTACACTGTCGCTCCTTGAAGTTGATCAAATAGTTCGTATATCCTCAGGAGGGGATATTTAGTGGTAACATCTAGTCGAGATCGTATAATAGTCACATTCTTAATGTATGTTATCCGTGATACCTAAACCACAAGTCAAATTCCCTTACTTAAGCTTGTGCAAGTACTTGAGAATGAATAACACAAGGGTATTATCATTGATCAATATACTTAGTGGCTCCCCTACTATCATTTTCCCAAAGTAATATCATTAGGTGTCAAGATCCCATAATAGATCACATCCAAATCATATACTTATCAAGAGATAACCTCATATTCTTCAAGTCTCACCATATCAGGCATTATAATCTCCAAATCACGGATTTTCTAAATTACCTAACGTCCAAATAGAGGAATATTCGGATATCTTAACACTATAACAACCTAAAAGAGTTCAAATATTCATCCAAGATTTATATTAGGTCATCTAGTAGGGGTACCCAATCCAAGGTCAGAGGAACTTATCCTAGGTCAGCTCGGTGTAAGTTTCCTCCTTATAAACCGATCTCTGATACCATAACTGTCACGTCCCAAACGTGATGCGATGACGATCAATCACTTAAACAGAAATAAACCCAACATTCTAGAAAACGATGCAACAATCCCAAGTGAAACAAGGTCTAAAGCAGCAGAAAACTACAAGTACAACAAGATTACAATTACATCCCAACAACTTAATAGCTTACAATCCAGAACTAGGAATAAAATACACATCATATCACAGCTTAAGTGTCAAATGGGTCCTACGCCCTTTAATTACATTCCAGAATTTCAAAGGAAATAAAAGAGTCCAACATCAGAAAAATAAAAGAAAATAGTCCAGCAACATCGATAACGATAGGAAATGAGTTCAACAGGTGGAGCTCGAGAGTTCAATCCAAGGTAGGTTCAGCTTCTTCGACAAAGTCATCTTCTAAGGTTAGAAAACAAGAGTGGGTGAGACATAAATCTCAGTGGATGGGGTGATCGTGTGCAAATGTGGCGATATATATAGGTAATACGAGAAAAATTTAGTTGTATGAAAACGCGTGAGAGATGATGCATGAATTCACACACAATGCACAAGCGTCATGAAAAATATATTTATGTAATATACTTATACAATTTAAGAAAAGAGTTCATGGTCACGCAGTAATTATGGTTCAAGCAATCGGGAGGATTGCGCACGGATTTGTAATGCCAATCCTATGCAAGGTAGCAGTAGCGATTCTTGACTGATTTGTAGCGCCAACCTATGCAATACAAGTAGCGGTTGCGACGGATTTGTAGTGCCAACCAAACGGTCGATTAGCTCCGAATCGTGTGGATCGATAACGATTCTTTCGCTTCTTCTTCCTTGTAACTCCCTGAGTAAGATGGTCCAAGACCTGTCACCTTATCGCTCCGAGGCAAAGACAAAATCCACAAGTGGAGCTAGCAAGGCTCGGATCCGTCATAATCATGATTATACCTCAAGTACTACGACCTGCTTCTCTTGGACAACTCCGTCCCTCGATTGCAGGATTAGGACGATGGGGCGGAAGAGTGGAATAGCGGCCGAGCTGCCGGTTCCATCCCCGACGTATCCATTCGATTGCGAGCTCGACACACCAAGTTGACTCAGCAGAAAGTAAATAAAAGTTCGGGTAGTCAACAGGCGCAAAATGAGTATTATTGATTGAGGAAGCGAGTTTTCAGAAAATTTTGAAAATTTGCGAGCATCAATTATGGCGTTGGTGGAGTTATTTGGATGAAGATGATTATCGGGAGGATAAGCAATTTTCGATATCTTGAAAGATTAGGTGGAACATAAGTCCTATTATAGATTCAAATCGCAAGACGAGGAAGTTGCCCGCGATCGGGTATTAATCGGTCAAGTCGGTCCGATAAGTCAAGGGGTTTTTGAGAAAATAAAATATTTTAATTAAGAATTGAAGTCAGAGGGTCCAGGGCTGTTTTAGTAAAAGTAAAATAATTTGAGTTAGGTCCTTGATAAAAAGAAAATTTACAATTTAGCCCCGTTTTGTAAAAACCAATACTTTTGGGGTTAAAAATTGAATAAATAAATATCCCGACCTTGAAAAATTATGAGGTCAGTTCCTAAATTCTCCATATTGTTCAGAATTCAGGGTTTTTGAAGTTTTGAGGTCGAGTTTTTTTATAAAATTCTCATATTGGCCCCAAATTTGTTAAAATTGCCATTTCGGGCTCTAAGTTTAAAATAATTAGAACTCACAAACCGGAAGGGCTTTTAATGTGATTCCAGTTGTAAAATATCACTATGGTTAGTGGGATATTGGGACAAAAGCAGTTTTAAAAATAAATAAGTTTAGGTCCTCTAACTTTTGAAAATTTCATTTTTGTCCCATTTTGAAATAATTGCCTTTAAGGCTTTTAGGGGTTCAATTGTTATGAAATTTGAACTTTGGGTCCAAGATATAATTATGTTATAGTTAAATTAGTATTTCCAGGTGCATGGACTGCATAAGTCCTGGAAATTGTATTTTGGTCCTCAAGTTTAATCTTTTACAATTTGGTCCCTCAATTTTTATAAAATTACTTTCCAAGCTTTAAACACTTGGATTTTTTGGAATACACTTAAAATATGTTATTTCCAGTCCCTTAAGAGTTAAAATTTCAAATTTTAAAATTAGGATCTGGTACAGTTTAAAAATTTTCAAAATAGCCCTTAAACTTCTCAAATTTTACAATCTAGTCCTTGGCTTTTAAGGGTTGATTTTATTTATCTAAAAACTCTTAAAACTTTGTTAAAATGTCAAAACATAATTTTTGAACCTGAGTTCATTCCCAAAAATCAAAAATTACAGAGGGGTCCCTTAGGTTTTATTTTCTTGCAATTAAGTCCACCAACTTTCCATTTTTGCATTTTAAGTCCAAAAGTTAAAATTTAATCAATTATGCTCGACTTGTCCAGGTTACAAATCATTCAAAACATAGATTTCAAGATTCATACACATACATATCCTTCTCATACAAAATTTCATCAAGTATAACAATAAAGTGTGCATTTATGCCCTATTTTTCGATAAATCGCATTTTTGAGCAACACTTGAGAATTTTTCCAACTTGATACAAGAAAATAGCATGCAATACATAATATATATCTCAAGTGCTCAATAACAAAATACTACATGCATATTTTCAATTTAAAACACCTAGAAGTTGAAAGGATTTTTCCACCCACCTTAAAGATCGGTTTGTTGGTGAAAATGGGATAAATCTCTCTCGATGAAGGAGTGCCTTAGGTCAGCTCCTAAGTCAAGAAATATCAAAAAATATAGGAGTTATAAGAATGTGGTTAAAAATTTAGGGAAAAGTAGAAGATGGTGATAAAATTAGAAATACTACACTTACCTTGTGTAGTGAGTAAAATGTGACTAGTAATGGCTTCCAAGTATAAGGTTTTGGTCACCCTTAATGTCAACCTCTAAGGTCAGCCCCTAAAACTCCAAAAATGAAAATGGAGTGTCAAAATTTGGAAAATACAAGAGAAGAAGAAAGTGTACTAAAAATTCCATTTCTTACCTTATAGTCCAAGTTCTTCACAATTTTTCTTCAAGATGACTAGTCTCTTAACTTCTTCAAAGGTCTTCTAGGTATACCTCAAATTCAAATATCAAACTTAAATTAGAAGGTGAAAGAGGTGAGCTAGAAGGTATAAAAATAGATTGAAGAAGAAAATTTCTTACCTTGTGTATTGTATATGGTTCGAATTTTTGAAGAAAATGGGAGATGAATTCTTGAAGTTTTGATTAAGTGTTAGTGAAAAAGATGAAGAATAGGTAGAGATAGGGCTGCAATCGAACCGAACCTAGCCGAGCTTTTGAGTGTTTGCGTTTGGCTCGTTTATTATCGAGTCGAACTCGAGCCTGAATTTATCGAACATGTTGATGGCTCACGAACTTTTTCGAGCCTTATCGAGCCTAAACGAGCTTAGTAAATATTAATTAAAAATTAAAATATTCTTCAATTTATTACAAGAAATAAAATTATTTATATTTAAAATTGTTAATATATTTATTAAAACTTATAATTTTATTCAAAAAAATAATTTTATTGAAATATTTTTATATTATCTTAAGTAAAAATATGAAAAATTAAAATTAAAATCAAATTATTAGTTTAATTTATATGAGCTTACTATCGAGCTTATTCACGAGCTTACTAACGAGCTTGTTCACGAGCTAACGAACCGAATATCTCTAAGTTTGAGTTTGGTTCGTTTATTTTAACGAGCCTCATTAAACGAACTCGAACGAGTTTTTATCGAATCGAACTCCGAATAGCTCACGAGCGGCTTGATTCATTTGCAGCCCTAGGTAGAGAGATGTAGGAGGATTTTTTTAGAGAGAGGTAAGAGGAATTACAAGATTTAGAAGAAATTTGGTGTTGGTGAAATGAAATGGGAAGAATAAAAATTTTGTTTTGTTTTGATTAAATGATAAGTTAGAGTAATAATTGAGGGAATTAGGGAAGAAAGTAATATTTAGGCAACTTTATTAGGGACAATTAGCCAAAATGCTAATCTTAGGGGGGGATTTTTAAATTGGTCTTGTTTGACCAATTTGGATGATTGAAATGGTGGGATTAATTTAATATGTAGGTTTGAATTAATCACTGCTACAAAAAGGGGATTCTACTACGCAATTTTACATCGGTTGTTAGACAAACCGATGTAAAAAAAATTGCGGTGGCATAATTGTAGTTTTCTTAAAGATATCTACATCCGCTCAGCTTAATTAACCATTTGTAAAAAGTAGTTGTTCTGGCGTTTGTCTTTACAAACGATGTAGCAATAATTAATTCAAAAAATTATTTTTTTACTACAGAGGTTAAGTTTATTTTTAGATACAAACCCTTGTCTGCCCCAATCTCCCCCAAACTTCTCATTTTCGACTGCGCGAAATCCCCAGATCTCTTCTTTCCGACTGCCCCAAATCCTCCGTTGTGGTCCGATTTTCCCATGCTGGTAAGTCTCTTTCCTCCTCTCCTCTATCTTTCTCCCAAATCTCTTATTTTCAACTGCCCAAACCTGCGTTGCCAGTGCTGATTTTCCCACGCTGGTGAGTCTCCTTCGTTCTCTCCTTGGTGTTTCTCCCATATCTCTTATTTCCGCTCTTTCTCTGGCGTGGTTTATGTAATGGATCTTTTGTGTAGCGTGAGCAGCAACTTCTGGAAAAATTGGTGTATTTTATGGGTTTCATGGATATAGTAAAAACTTAGGGTCGAGTAAATTTTAGTTCATATGCCAAAATTTAATGTAGCTTGAAAAATCTTAAAAGTTAATGCCCAAACAATCTTGTACATTTCTACGACTTGGTATCGAACTCTCAATTAAGGTTTAAATGGACCTCTCGTATTGTTTATTGTTTAGTTTTGTTTGTTCATTTGTTTTTCTTTCGTTTTTTTAATTTTTTAATATTTTTTTGGGAGAAGGATATAAAATTGCATTAAGTATTGTACATTTATCATTTATTTTTTCAAATTCCATAGTGTCTTTGTCATGGTGTGCAAAGTCTTTTAGAAGTTGATATGACGTGCTTACATTCTACAACTTTTGTTCAAGGCTATTTTTAGTTGGGAGTGGTTGTCATGTTTGTACTCGGAGAGTATTAAAGCCTTTAGATAAACAAGTGGTGTTGAAATTCTGTGTGATTTTATTGCTTTACTGAGCATTGTTGTTGTCATGTTCCTTTCCGATGCCATCTCGTGAGATAGATGTCCTGTTTTCTCTGATTTGCTTGACCATTTAATCCGGTTCCAGGTATATCATAATCAAGATCCTAGTATTTCTTAAATATTTCTTAGTCTGAGTTTTTGCTTTTATATGGTTAGTGGTACCAATATATTCTGTAAATTAGGTGTATTCTTAAACACAGATGCAAGGCAGCAGATGCCTTTTAATCTGTATTAACTTTTTTCGATTCTTGTATTTTCATTGAGCTCGCTCAAAACATTTGTTGCCATCACCCTCTAGCTGACTAGCCACCTGCAGAACTCTAGGCCCTGGTTGGAGAAAATGACAGATTCCATATAGCAAGCCTGGGTATTTACCTAGTCTATGCAATTGGTATGACCTAACTATCAATAGCTATGAAACTAAGAAGTTAACTAATCGAGTTTTATATGTTGATGTCTATTTGATTGTATTTTGCATTTTTGTTTAAGGTCTGCAGTTTTGGAATTTTGATACATGCCTCTACGTTTAGAGTGGTAGAGAATGTTACTTTAACTATTGAATGCATGTTTGTCCATGTGTTTAGCATTTTTCATTCATCTTTTATGGTCATTGCATGATTAGCTAATTTTGCATTATGCTATAAATTGTTCGACAAAATGCCTCATTAGGTAAGTAAAGGTGACTCAATTGATATGCCTCTATATTTAGTTGCTATTTGTAGGTGACATATGCATTGGGTAAGATACTTTTAGAAATTTAAAGTAGATCATCGGTATTTAGGTGATTGTTGTCATATATTTAACATTAGATAAAAGGCAATATGGAGCCACCTTTTTTTTCCAGATTTTGTTCATTGATGTTGCATATATTTAATATTAGATAAAATCAGATCTCATCATAGCTTTTGATTGTTAATGGAGTGTTGAAAATTTGGAATACCTATCTTCTTTCGAGGGAAAGAATAATCCCCACAATATACTTAATGCATGATCGGACAACTTATAAAAGGTATTAATCGATTTTACCATGAGAAACAAAGAAAACATTTTAGATTCATCGAGGTATTAATCGGTGCTCACAAAGGTAAAAGTCTTCCTTGTTTCTAGTTATAAGAATCTCAATGGGCATTAAATTTTCTTCTATTTCTCATTTTAGATGGCCTTGTGAGAAGATTCATCCGAGATGAGACAGGGGTTCACTTTGATAAGCCATCTCCTTTGTATGTCCAGAAGGATTTTGTTCCAATTGGAGTAAAAGTTGGCTCCTTGGTTGTCATTCATGGGGATTTGATTCATCAGAGGTTCGTTGCCTTAACTGATCCCTAACTATAAGATTACATTGAGTCTAAGTAGTTTTTAGGGATCATTACAAAACATACCCTTGAGGTCAATCCAAGTACAAAAAAATACAACTATCTTTCAAAATTACAAATTTCCTCAAAATATGACCTGTTCTGTATCGACAATCATAGCATGCTCTGCTTGTAACTTCATGCTTTTGAGCTACTGATAGCCACAAACTACGAGCGTGATATCAAATGTATTTCTGTTTCGATTTCTTGCAGGATGAGAAGAAAGGTGGAGCCTGAGCCTTTGTATTCTTTCTGAGGGTTGTCCAAAGTAAAACTAAACTTGGTTTAGTTTTTAAATTAGTTCACATATGCATATGAGAGGATAGTTTTCTCAAAATAATGATCAGGAAATGGAGTTGATTAGCTTATAATAATACCGTTCCTTGCGTATTTTCTTCTGCATCTTTACATTTTCCCCATATTCGTAGTGTATGGGTAAACTATGTATTATTATTTGAAATCTTAGTTTAGGCATATATTCAATTTGTTTGGATGCCTTGTATATGGAACTTTTTGCAATACAATAAAGGAGAATTATATTTCTCTTGGTGTAAGAACTATGCTTATTGTGTATGATTGAATTGCAATGTTGGTTATATATGAATGTATTTTGAGTTGACATGAGTGATATTTAATTCGAATGTGTGGGAGGTTGCATTTCATTGTTGGACTGAATTGGGACTAGTCGGATATGCAGGTTGAAAATATAGGTTGGGACTGCTTTATAATAAACCAGATAATTAAAAAAAGTGCACTTTTTTACATCGGTTGTGTCACAAACGCTGTAAAAGATGCAAACTTTACATCGGTTCAATTGTGAAACCGATGTACAATCTGTCACTTTTACATTATTTGTTACATCGGTTATTGATTTAACCGATGTAGAATTTGATTTTCTACATCGGTTCCATGACCGATGTAGAAAAGTCATACTTTCCACTACGCCTGATTCTACATCGGTTGTAAAACCGATGTAAAAAGTCCCCCAGAACCGATGTAAAAAAGGTAATTTGTAGTAGTGAATGGTGTAAAAATACACAAGATGAATACACAAGGTGTACATGTACAAGAGTTGGGAGATATTTCTACACCAAAAAATACACCAATGCCGTCCCTCTAAGGGTATTTTGGTAATTTCACATATTTTTTTTGTCCCAAAATTGATGATAATAGATGAATAAATATCAATCTCCAAAATAATTAGTGATTTCTTTGATCACTTATAAGTCTCATGATCCCTTAATCTAAATCAAATTCTTAATTCTATAAATTATAAATTCCTAAAATAAATAGTCTCTTAAAATTATAAGGTGACTAATAAATACACCAATAATAATAATGATGATCAACCAAGTGATCATAAATGCGAACTAAAATTAATAAATGATTATGATCACAAATAGAATTTAAAAGAATTAAATGCAAAATATATTCATCATTAATATCTACCCCGTGAAAGTGACGCGGTATAATAGTCAAAATAATATAAAGACGATACGAAACAAGTACATGATCGAATAAAAATCGGGGCTTCACAGATTTCCCTTAAATTAAATATGTAGAAGTATTAACTAATTAGAAATTTAGACAACACATTGGAGTACAATCACATGATGCTACTTACAGAAAAGGTGAATATTTAACATATGACTGTATACCCTTTTTTCCTCATGGAAACTCCATAAACAAGCCTCACCTGCTAACTGAAATTTACTACAAAAGAGGTGCAAAAAGAAAGAAAGATGAAATATCAAAGAGTCAAGAAATAGAATCATGTGTAGCATTTAAAAAGCAAAACACACACACACATTTACACACACACAGAAACACACATTTGTATGTATATGTGTATTGCATAGTGATGAGCCATCTATAGTGGGCTATTGCTAGGCTGTGGCCTGTGGGGGTGGTTAGGGGTTTCCTAATAAAGAATGTTTTTAATGGTTCAAGTGGGAGCTTTTAATTGATCTTTTTCCATTTTTAGCCAACCCTTTTCTTTTTCAGCTGGGCTTTCACGTTTCAGCAAAGGAGAAATGCTGCCCTATTTGTACTCATGAAAAATTCGGGGTGTGGGGAGGAGGGGTGGGTGGGGTGGGGGACCAGTCCGGAGATCTATTAGTGTTTATTTAATTCCGAGAAAAATGCAAAATTAGTTTTCCATGAGGGGTAAAATTGCAAAATTAGTCATGCAACTATAGAGTATTAGCAAAAAAGTCTTGTAAAAATCATGTTTTGCAAAAAAATCATGTAACTATATAAGTATCTCAATTTTGGTCGTGCAAAATGCATGGTTTGCAAAACGGTCTGTAAGTGTATGAAAATCTCAATTTTGGTCCTAATTTTCCCATAAATGGTAAAACTACATGTACCACTCACGTGATTGAAATATGATAAAATTAGTACTAAAATTGAGATTTTTATATAGTTACAGGACTATTTTGCAAACCATGCATTTTGCAGGACCAAAACCGAAAGTTTTTTTTATAGTTACAAAACTTTTTGCAAAACGTAATTTTATTGGATCTTTTTGCGATCGTCCTATAGTTAGAGGACCAATTTTGCAAATTTTGCTTGCATGAGGGTGTTGCAATATTACTCGTATAACTTTTGAAATTACAGTTTAAGTCTGTATGTTTTGCTTGTTTTACAATTTTGGTTCCATAAGTTTTGGATTGGTACAATTTTGGTTGTATAAGTTTTAAGCTGGTCTAAATTTGGTCATGAGAGTCATTTCAATATTTTACTTATTCCCAAAATATCCTTGGTATCCAAAATATTTAATAGATCTAATATCAAGTAGAAAATAGTTTCAGATACTATATTTTATTTACTTATGAGCTGAATTTTTTTATCATTTATACTATAGATTGTATAATGAGAGAAGAATATTAGAATTATGAATCCGGATCAATATTCGAGATATGAGTTCTACATGCATTATTTCATAATTATAGAAATACAAAAATACTTACAAATTTGGCAAAATTGGTTATTTTGACTGATAGGATCGAAATTACCGCAACTAAAAAATATAAGACTAAATTTGTCGGACCTAAAAATTATAGGTTTAAAATTGTTATTTTTGTTAAGGGACAAAATTGTCACTAGACTAAAATTACAACTTCAAACGTTACAAGAATAATATTGCAACATCTCTATAAATAGAGGACAAATTTCGTAATTTTTCCTTTAATTCCTCTAGTATTTAAATATATTAATTGAATGTCATGCAATAGAAACATATTTTATACTCGTAACATTTACATGGTAAATGAAATATTAGATGAAGCTCTATGTGAAACAGGGTGGGGGACTATGATGGTGTGTAGTCGAACTTTTGATAGGGGTGGCAATTCGAGTCGTGTTCGGGTTCGCGGGTCGTGTTGAGACATGATAATTACACAAATTTGCCCAACCCGAACACGACCCATTTAATTATTTGGTCGGATTGCTTATTACACGGTAACCCGAACACCGACCGAAATGACCTCGTATATTTTTTAACCTTGAATAAATCTTTTATTTATATTGATAAAATGAGAATTTTGGGTTATTTATATATAGAATATTTCAAAATATGAAAAAAATTGTTTAATGTCATTTCAATCCAAAACCCATTTATTATTAACATTTAAATGGTAAATGAAATATTAGATGAAGACTCAAATAATGAAACAGGGTGGGGGACTATGATGGTGTGTAGTCGAACTTTTGAGTTAAATTGGGATAAATTGTTGCACTCACTCGCTGTCACGATTGCGTGGAGTACACAAAGGTGTTATAAAAGTTGTCCATCTCAAGTTCAAATCTCTCGTGAATTATGAAATTATATTTTATCACAAATTGCTATTGTTATTCTGTAATTTGTAATTTGTTTTACATATTATACTATAAGAAATACATTTTTATTTTCCTACAAACTTAAAACAGATTTTTTATTTAAACGACTAGTACAATTTATTTGGTATCTAATTTGGAATTCTAATTTACAGTACAGTACAGTTTGGACTTCAAATTCTGTAAGCTACTACCTGCAAATTTTCTGAAATTTCTGGCTAATGTTGTAATTTTTTGGATCAGCTTAACAATCCGATGTTGTTGTAATCAACAACAATTTCATTGGCAGTTTTAAAATGTAATTACTGTTGCTGTGAATACAAATATATTGCTTGCTATTGACATAGGGGTGGTCACTGTTCTGGAACCGTCGGTTCCGATTCTTCCAAAATGAGGAACCGAAATCGTGGAATCGGAACTGGAGAATCACGGTTCCAGTTTCAAAATCCTAACTGACGGTTTCAACCGGAACCGTTTCTTTTTTCTCTTTTGAAAATTTTTGAATTTTTTTTAAAAAAAAATGCTTTATCAATTTCAGTTACAAAAAAAATAAAAAAGGAAAAATGAAAAGTAATTGGACTATATTCAAAATAATATTAAACTTTCTACTTATCCTCTCAGGGATAGATGAATCAAAGTTCACGTGACTCGCTTACAATATTTGGTTTTAGACGTGTCTCATGTGGTTGCGAATATAATACATCATAATAAACATTTTATTATTTTCTCTAGCATATTTTTACACAAAAATAAAAATTAAAAAACATGGATTTTAACCTTAAAACCGGTAGTTTTAACCACGGGTTTCACCACAGTTCCACTGACAGTTTGAACCGGCGATTAAAACTGTTGGTTCCACGATTTTTTAGACCAAGGAACCATAACCGAAACTGACCTACATGGTTCCGGTTATAGTTTTGCAACCGGGTTTTGATCAACGGTTCTATTTGCAAATTGAATATCTTATTCGTACTGCTCACTACAAGAAATCTGCAGTTTAGCGACGTATTTTTCCGTCGGTAACTGCTTTGTAAAATCCCTCTAATCCGTCGATATATCTTGGAATTTTTTTTCTTTTCCATCGTTAAATGTGAAAAATAATTACATATTAGCGACGTATTTTGCCGTCGTCAAATATAGCAACTGAAAATCCATCATTAATTTTAATAAATATATTACACACTAGCAACGGATTTTCCATCGCTAACTGTAACAACGGATTTTTTCGTCGTTAAATCTAATTTTTTTTATATTTGGGACAGATCCAATCCGCTGCTAATTTGAGTTTATCTTTAGTTTTTTTATTACACATAACACACTTTTGAATACAAAAATATTTGCACAAAATACACAAAATATTTAATATATTACAAAACACACGTTCGAATAAAGTGTATTGTACAAAACATACGCCACAATAATAGTAACAAAAGTATGTAATAATATTACATCCATAAAATACTACCAAACATAAAATACAAATGTTTATCCTCTATCCAGGAGGTGTTGTAAGGAGAATGCGTCTGTCCCTGGCGGCGCATCTCCATCATCATGTGCGCCATCTCCTATACCTGTGACTGCAATTGAGAATGATCATGACGAACCTAACCAATAACCACAAACTCAATTATCCAACTTGGGATTATTTATAAATAGAGCATACTTTGGCTTTTCCTCCTATGTGGGATGGAGTTTCTCTTTCCCCACATTTTTTATTTTTCATATATATCAATTTCTAGTTTTAAATGGCTAACTTCTAGCATTAATTTTTCATTTACCTGAAATTGGTTTTGAGAAATTTCAAATGCTAATCTCATCTACTCACTTAGAAGAATTTTATCAAATAATTTAATTCTATTTTCCACCAATATATGGAAAGCATTTAAATATTTGGCCAAAATCGGTCAACTTCTAATTTCTCAAACAAAATTCCAACAATCCCCCACATTAATGAAATTAATGCATGCGTTTATGCAAGTTCGCTTGAATGTCTCGGCGAACTGTTATTGCATCAGGATAGGTAGCTTATGGCTTTGAACCTTCCTTAGTAAAATAATATCGGATTTACTAGCTGCTTAGTAACGCGATGTCTTGAAGTACTCAGTCGTTTGTGTAAATTGAGACAACAATACTTACACAATAATTGGAACGCCCCAGAAATTTGGAGTCGCTACCCAATGGTAACTCGCGTCAGTTCTCCCATTCGAGAATATAATCCACCAAATATTTGAGCAATATTAATTGTCGAATAAACATAGTTCTTCACGACCTCTTAGAAACAGAGTCAATAGTCGCAGCGAAAATACTATTACAATCCATTTGTCTAAGCGAAAGAGGTCTTACGCCCCTCTATTACATCAAAAATAGTAATTTGTTCATAAACGAAATTTAAGGTTAGGTCGATGAACTAAACCTAGGGATTTCTCCATCACTTGGTCGTCTTCGATGATGTCTTCATAATATGGTGGATCAACAATTGGCCGTTGAAAAAGGTGGGGGTGAGACAAAAATTCTCAGTGGATGGGTGACCGTGTGTAAGTGTGGCTTATATAGATGCAGGAAAAACAGTTATATGAAGAATGCATGATTCATGATGCGTGGGCCACACGCGATACACAAGCAACGTGGTATTCAAAATAATATAGCTTTATATCGATTGATGAAAATAGTTCATGACCATTCAAATGAATGCATTGCAAATAGTTCAAGTAGTGGTTGTGTACGGAGTGTAACGCCAACCCAAGCAAGTAGTGATTGCGCACGGAGTGTGACGCCAACCCAAGCAAGTAGTGATTGCGCACGGAGTGTGACGCCAACCCAAGCAAGTAATGGTTGCGTACGGAGTGTAACGCCAACCCAAACAAGTAGTGGTTGCGCACGGAGTGTGATGCTAACCCAAGCAAGTAACATTGGAACCGTGTGGATCAGACAACGATTCCTCTGTTCTACCTTATGACTCCCCACGGCGTTTGGCACAAGGCCCATGTCTACCTTATTACTACCCGGGCGGGACAACTCCAACGATTATGGCTAGCAAGGCCCAGAGTGTCATAATCATGATTATACCCAAACTACGACCCGCTTCCCTTGGACACTCCGTCCTCGATTTGCATGGATTAGGACAATGGGGCCGGAGAGTGGAATAGCAGCCGAGCTGCCCGGTTCCATCCCCGACGTATCCATTCCGACTGTGAGCTCGACACACCAAGTTGTCTCAAGCGCAATTAGATTCACGAAGTTCATATCATGTCAACAAGGAAGTCGAGTAAAAAGAAACATGACAATACATATAAAAAGCAGTACAAGATATCAACAAGTTAAGTTTAAATTTTGTCCAAATGCGAGGAAGTCGACACGCGTAGTGCGTATAATCCGGGAATTTCCAAGAAAAATATGGAAGTATAATTAAATCTTAATTAAATCAATTTTAGGACTGTAGAGAAAAATATTTTATTTTGGGGTCCTTGAAAAAAGGAAAATTTTGTAATTAGTCCCATTTCTTGGAAAAAAGTACTTATCGAGTCAAAAATTGAATAAGTCCTAGTCTCGAACTCGGAAAAATATAAGGTCAGTTTCTAAATTCTTAAAATTGTTCAAGGATTCAGTTTTCAAAGAGTTTGGGTCGAGGTTTTGGAAAATTTCAGTTTGGTCCCTTCTTTTGTCAAAAATATCATTTTTTGTCCCGAACTTAAAATTTTGGATCTCACAAACCGGGAGGGCTTTTGATGTGATTCTGATTTTAAAATATCATGTATAACATTAGAATATTGGGACAAAAGCAGTTTTAAAATAGGGTCGGTTTAAGTCCCTTAACTTTTACAAATTCAATTTCTAGTCCAAAAATTTAGTTTTTGCCCTTAAGGGTTTATTTGGTGTTCGTTTGTTATGAAACTTGAACCATGAGTTCAAAATGTTATAAAATTTAGTTTATGAAAGTTTCCAGGTGTCTGGGACGTTTCATTTCTAGAAATTGCATTTTAGTCCTTAGAGATTGTAATTTTTACACTTTAGTATTTAAAGTTTCAAAAATAGGTTTTCTCAACCCCAACCACTTTATCCTTTTAAATTTTCTAAAAATATAAGTTTTTCAGTTTGAGAAAGTCAAAATTTCAAAATTTTCAGAGGGGTCCCTGAACAGTTTTTAAAAATTCATTTTTGCCCCTTAAACTTTCAAGTTGCCACATTTGAGTCTCTAACATTCCAAGGAAGGGTTTTCTTCTCTCAAAACCTTTAAACTATTATTATTAACTTAATATTACATTTTACAATTAATACAATCCAAAATTTCAAAATTTACAAATTGGTCCTTGGACAGTTTTTGAAATTACGGTTTAGTCCTCAACTTTGCAAAAATTGCATAAATGACATATTTGTTTGAATTCAAGCACAAGGTCATATATTCCAGAATATATATCAAGTATAAAACATGAATTTGAGCATATAACACATTTATTTACCCATTAATCAAGAGTTGAACTAGAAATTAAGATATATATATGCAAATATGTCCCTATTGTGCAAGAAATCAAAATCATGCTTGTTTTTGTGAAACTTTTGAACTTGATACATAAAAAAAAATACATATAATATATATAGCAATTTAAAATATTTTCATGTACTACATGCATTTTATGAAAATTATTTGCCTATTTTTAAAAGATTTTTCACCCACCTTTAAATTTTCAAGTAGTGATGCTAGGAGTCTCCAAAATTGGACCTTCTTCTTCAAGCTCTAAACCCCAAGACTTATCTCCTTAGTTCAGCCCCTAAGTGGTTCAAAATCCACAATTTAAGGTTAAAATTTGGGATTTAAGACTTAGAAAATAATATGTACAAAAAATAAAAATTGTTCTCTACTTATCTTTTGACTTGTAGATAGTTGAAGCCTTCTAAAATACCATTTGAAACCAAGTTTTTTTCACTTAACTTCTTCGTCCTTCCAAAATGCATGGCTTATTTTTTCGCTTTCCTCAGCCAATCAAGACCAAAAAAATGAAATTTTGTGATGCTATCTTGATACTCCAATATCAGCTAGTAGCTCACGTACGGTTGTCTTACTAGAATACCCCAAAGCACTTATAGTATTAATTAGTCAACCTTTAAATGATAGATTATTGTTTATGAAAAGTAGCTCTTAAGGAAGAAATTTGGAAGGAAAATATAGTTTCTTTGCTTTCCAAAGCTCACGGCTAAATGCAAAAGGACAAGTAAGAATTAGACCTTCATGTGTATTCATATTGGAAGACAAAATTAGGAAGCGGGTTCTTTTGGTGGTATTATATATGTTTTAAATAGGTTTCAGATGATGATAGATTGGTGAAGAAAAATAGTTTCAGATGATGATAGATTGGTGAAGATTAAGAGGAATTTTTGAAGAAAAACTTTGGTCTCTCCTTTTCAACCCACAGTCGAAGCTTTTCAAATAAGAAAGCAAAACCTTTTGTTGTTTGCTTGGTGTCCAATAATTAGACATGAATTTATTGGGAGGTAAAATAAAAAAATTGAGTGGGATTCCCTCCTAGAGATGCTATGGCCAAAAGGTGTGGATAGTAGGATGATAAATTTTTAATTTTGGTATTTATTTAGTGTAGTGGGTTTTGTAGGGTATTCTATTTTTTAAATGTAGGCTTTTTAATAAAATGCAACCAATCCCTTAATTCATGGGAGGGGTGGGGCGATTTTGGTGGTGTAATTATGTCAATTTTTTTTATTTTTTTGTTCAAAATTTAACCTTGTTGGAAGATATAAAATAGTAAAAATATAATGATAGTAATGGAAAAAATTGAGTCAATTTCCCCATTTTTGAAAATAAGACATAGGATGGTAAAATTTTGTTCTCTTTTCTTTATAAAATTGAGGAAAAATAAAATGTATAAATATCCATAATTAAATGTTTAGAATTTTAAAATAAAGGATTTTGAAATAGGAAATGTGTATTTCAAAAATAAGAAATTGAAAGTTGGTTGGAAGGAATTATAGAAGGAAATGAAATATTTGGTTAAGGATTGGAATAGACTCCTAAATTATTGAGGGTCCAATAGTTCTAAAGTCGTAGTTAACCATTCAAGTATTAATAGTAGAGGAAGATGTAATTGACGTTGGAAGAAATGATTAAAAGTCGGGTCGTGTTTTATTAATAACGGGTTCGTGTTACTAAACCAAATAAATAAATCACTGCACAATGTCGTATCTCACATCGCGAAAATTCGGGGCGTCACATTCACCCCTCCTTAAAAGAATTTGGTCCCCAAATTCCTCTTAAAATAGTTCTGGGTATTGTCTTAGCATCTCTTCTTCCATTTTCCCACGTGGCATATTCATCCCGATCATGCGCTTGCCACACTACCTTGATCATTGAGATCTCCCTTTTTCTTAGTTGGCGCACTTGTCACTCTATGATTTGTAGCAGTTTCTCGGTGCAAGGTAAATTCTCTATTATGGGCGGGATTTCCT
Organism: Rehmannia glutinosa; assembly: GCA_016081115.2. Lineage (NCBI taxonomy): Eukaryota > Viridiplantae > Streptophyta > Magnoliopsida > Lamiales > Orobanchaceae > Rehmannia > Rehmannia glutinosa. The sequence goes on from CM071937.1 coordinate 27,148,699, forward strand.
CTGTGATAATGTGTTATGGGTTAGGCCGATATTTTCTTAATCTGGAGACATGGAACACGATTCTCAAATGATGTTCGTGATCCTCCCTGGGCTTGAAGTACATGAGTATGTCATTGTTGAAAATCACTATGAATTAATCTCAGTGAGGTCGGAAGACTTGGTGTATCAGGTCCACGAATGTTGTGGGGCGTTTGTCAATCTGAATGGCATCACTACCAACTCAGAGTGACCATACCTAGTTTGGGATCAATCATTTCTTTACAACAATTGAGATACAACACAACAAGATACACTTCAAGCAAATACGTGTCCTAGCTTATCACCCTTAATTTTCTATTCTCGATAGTATCCTTGTTGTGGATTGAATTTTAAGTACACTATGACTTGTGAGTGTTATAGTTGGTCAAATAGTTCATCGATCGTCGAAAGGGGGTAATTATTTTTTTGTGGTTTTGGTAATTAACAAAATATTTTTTAAGACCACGATAGTCTATGCATAGTCTCAGTGTCACATCCCTATAACTAATCCATACTTAGCGACTGAAATTAAGTCATAGTCGACTCAATGAACTAACAACTAATTCAAATATTAGACAAGTATCTAAATCACAATGGTAGTCTGAATAATCTCAGAATGTTATTACCCGAACTTAGTGAACAATAGCCATCATAACTTAGGGAATACTTTGTGGTAACATCTAGTCAAGATCTTGTAATAGTCACATCCTTAACGTATCTTATTCGTGATACCTAAACCACAAGTCAAGTTTCCATACTTAAGCTTGTACAAGTATTTGAGAATGAATAACACAAGGGTACCATCATCGATAATTATACTTAGTGAGTACTCTACTATCATTTCCCAAAGTAATATCATTAGGTATCTTGATCCCATAATATATCACATCCAAATCATATGTTTATCAACAGAATGTTTGATACATATTTTTATCTTAATTTTTATGATTATTTTTACACCAAAACAATGTTTTTAATTGTTGTCCAAGTACTGCTAAATGATTTAAAATGGTTTTAATTTTTTCCGGAGTATTTCTTCAAGTTTTATTTCAGATAAAATTGGACAACACTTTTAATGATTTTATGTTTATAAGTTTTTACTTCAAAACAAGGTTCCTAAATGTTGTCTAAATACTCCCGATTGGTTTAAAAGGTTTTACTAAATTTTGGAGTATTTATTGAGTTTTATTTTCGACAAAAAAATTGGACAACATTTTTGAGAATGTCTCGAGGTCAACCGGTCGCCATAGAGGGCAACCGTGCACGAAGATGAATTTTGGAAGAAAAAATGAGACGGAAGGGAAACTTCTTTTTGCAAGCCATGGTCGATTCCGGTCAAAATCGACCTCGGCGTCGGCGGAGACGAGAAATCCAAGAAGAAGGTGGCGTACCCAACCGGTTGACGATATTCCCCGTCGATTCTCCGGAACTTGGGAGTTTAATTGTGAAACCTTTTAGAACTCCTCCCCCGCTTGAATTCGTGTTGTGCGACCGGCCATAGAGGGGGACGGATTCTTTGAAGAGCAATGGTGGATGTACGAACCTTACGTCGATCGGTCGCCCCATGTTAAATGTTGAAATGTTTGTTTTAAACTCTATTTGTGCACGACCGGTCGCCCTATCTTTGGACAAAGAAAATTTACGACCGTTTGACAACAGAGACAAACTTTCCTTAAAATGTTGGATTGATTTCTAACAGCTATATTCTTGATTTTAATTGTATTTTTCTGTATATTTTCAATCCCCAAGAGGAGCCTATGATTGATCAATCATCTCCTATTAATAGAGGAAGTTTTGGAGCAACCAATACAACAATTGAGATACAACACAACAAGATACACTTCAAACAAATATTTGTTCTTCATAGTTGTTATTCTTGTTGTAATTTTGCCTAGCTTATCACTTTCACATCCTTGAGGTCTAGGCTATTCTTGATTACACTTGCACTCTATTGTATAATTCATTATAGAGTTGTAATCTTGAATTTTTATGGTAATCATTCAACACAAGATATCCTTGTGAGTGTTTTTGATGGTAAGAACACACTTGGGTGATCTAGGTGTTAGGTGTAAGAAGATTGTGGTAATCTTCTTGTCGAGGTGTTGAAAAATTTGGTATTCTTCAAGGTTGAAGATTGTGGTAATCTTCACAAGGTGCCGTTGGAGATTGTGGTAATCTTCAAGAGAGATTGTGGTAATCTCTAAGGGGTGTTGAAGAAGAGTGTGGTGCTCTTTTGGTGTTGTAAGTTGGTGTTGTATTAATTTTGGTAATTAATAAAATCTTTTATATTTGAAATCCATAATGGATATGTTTATAAGGGTGGTAGAGGATTAGGCCCTAAAGGTGGGTTGAACCTCAATAAATCAACGTGTGTTGTTTACATTCCGCACCTTCATTATTGTCTTTGAGCATTCGGTTCGAAAAAGAGGGTAAAATCGAAAAGATGGAGATAATCTATTCACCGGACAAACTTTCCTCTAGATTATCGAGATTTTCAATCCCAAAGAGTATGCTTGATCAATCATCTCCTATAAATAGAAAAACCTTATATCCTTCAAGTCTCATCATATCAGGCATTATAATCTCCAAATCACGGATTTTCAAAATCACCTAACCTCCAAAGAGGAGGAATATCCGGATATTTTGACACTATGACCACGAAGGAGTTCAAATTTTCATCTAGATTTAACTTAAGTCATCTAGTAAGCGGTACCCAATCCAAGGTCGAAGAGGAACCTATCCCGGGTCAGCTCGGTGTAAGTTTTCCTCCTTAAAAACCGAGCTTGATACCATCTCGAAAAAGAGGGTAAAATCGAAAAGATGGAGATAATCTATTAACGCCCAAGCTGGAAAATTTGGAGTCGTTACCCAATGGTAACTCTCCACCACCAAGCCACTTATTTGATTCCAAAAATTATATATTTTGGAAAGAAAGAATGGAATGTTATTTACAAGGTTGCGGGTTCGATATTTGGAACTCCCATTCGAGAATATAATCCACCAAATATTTGAGCAATATTAATTGTCGAATAGACATAGTTCTTCATGACCTCTCGGAAACAGAGTCAATAGTCGCAGCGGAAATACTATTACAATCCATTTGTCAAGCGAAAGAGGTCTTATGCCCCTCTATTACATCAAAAATAGTAATTTGTTCATAAACGAAATTTAAAGATAGTTCGATGAACTAAATCTTGGGATTTCTCCGTCACTTGGTCGTTTTCGATGATGTCTTCATAATATGGTGGATCAACAATTGACCGTTGAAAAAGGTGGGGGTGAGACAAAAATTCTCAGTGGATGGGTGACCATGTGTAAGTGTGGCTTATATAGATTCAGGAAAAACAATTATATGAAGAATGCATGATTCATGATGCGTGCGCCACATGCGATTCACAAGCAACGTGGTATTCAAAATAATATAGCTTTATATCGATTGATGAAAATAGTTCATGACCATTCAAGCACTATGAAAACATTGCAAATAGTTCAAGTAGTGGTTGCGTACGGAGTGAAACGCCAACCCAAGCAAGTAGTGGTTGCGCACGGAGTGTGACGCCAACCCAAGCAAGTAATGGTTGCGTACGGAGTGTAACGCCAACCCAAACAAGTAGTGGTTGCGCACGGAGTGGTGGTGTGAGGGCAAAAGTAAAGAACCGTGTGGATCGTGACAACCAACCGTTTCTACCTTATGATCAAGTAATAATATTGGGAAGGCCCATGTGATCGCGAGACAACTCCAACGATTCCTCTATTCTAATCATGATTATATGATTCCCTTGACATGCACGTTTGGCGATTGGATTAGACAATGGGGCCGAAGAGTGGAAAGGCCCATGCCCATCCCCTATCCATTACTGACCGACACACCAAGTTGACTCAAGCTCAATTAGATTCAACAAGTTAAGTTTAAATTTTGTAAAAAGAAACATGACAATACATATAAAAAGCGACAAGATATCAACAAGTTAAGTTTAAATTTTGTCCGTATAATCCGGGATTTTCGGGGATTTTCAAGAAAAATATGGAAGTATAATTAAATCTTAATTAAATCAGTTTTAGGACTGTAGAGAAAAATATTTTATTTTGGGGTCCTTGATAAAAGGAAAATTTTGTAATTAGTCCCATTTCTTGGAAAAAAGTACTTATCGAGTCAAAAATTGAATAAGTCCTAGTCTCGAACTAGGAAATATGTAAGGTCAGTTTCTAAATTCTTAAAATTGTTCAAGGATTCAGTTTTCAAAGGGTTTGGGTTGAGGTTTTGGAAAATTTCAGTATGGTCCCTTCTTTTGTCAAAAACGTCATTTTTTGTCCCGAACTTAAAATTTTGGATCTCACAAACCGGGAGGGCTTTTGATGTGATTCTAATTTTAATATATCATGTATAACAGTAGAATATTGGGACAAAATCAATTTTAAAATAGGGTCGGTTTAAGTCCCTTAACTTTTACAAATTCAATTTCTAGTCCAAAAATTTAGTTTTTGCCCTTAAGGGTTTATTTGGTGTTCGTTTGTTATGAAACTTGAACCATGAGTTCAAAATGTTATAAACTTTAGTTTATGAAAGTTTCCAGGTGTCTGGGATGTTTCGTTTTTAGAAATTGTATTTTAGTCCTTAGAGATTGTAATTTTTACACTTTAGTATTTAAAGTTTCAAAAATAGGGTTTCTCAACCCCAACCACTTTATCCTTTTAAATTTTCTAAAAATATAAGTTTTTCAGTTTGAGAAAGTCAAAATTTCGAAATTTTCAGAGGGGTCCATAAACAGGTTTTAAAAATTCATTTTTGCCCCTTAAACTTTCAAGTTTCCACATTTGAGTCTCTAAAATTCCAAGGATGGCTTTTCTTCTCTCAAAACCTTTAAACTATTATTATTAACTTAATATTACATTTTACAATTAATACAATCCAAAATTTTGAAATTTACAGATTGGTCCTTGGATAGTTTTTGAAATTACGGTTTAGTCCTCAACTTTGCAAAAATTGCATAAATGGCATATTTGTTCGAATTCGAGCACAAGGTCATATATTCCAGAATTTATATCAAGTATAGAACATGAATTTGAGCATATAACACTTTCATTTACCCATTAATCAAGAGTTGAACAAGAAATTAAGATATATATGCAAGTATGTCCCTATTGTGTAAGAAATCAAAATCATGCTTGTTTTTGTGAAACTTTTGAACTTGATACATATAAAAAAAAAACATGTACATATATATATATATATAGCAATTTAAAATATTTTCATGTACTACATGCATTTTATGAAAATTATTTGCCTATTTTTAAAAGATTTTTCACCCACCTTTAAATTTTCAAGTAGTGATGGTAGGAGTCTCCAAAATTGGACCTTCTTCTTCAAGCTCTAAACCCCAAGACTTATCTCCTTAGTTCAGCCCCTAAGTGGTTCAAAATCCACAATTTAAGGTTAAAATTTGGGATTTAAGACTTAGAAAATAATATGTACAAAAAATAAAAATTGTTCTCTACTTATCTTTTGACTTGTAGATAGTTGAAGCCTTCTAAAATACCATTTGAAACCAAGTTTTTTTCACTTAACTTCTTCTTCCTTCCAAAACTCATGGCTTCTTTTTTCGCTTTCCTCAGCCAATCAAGACCAAAAAAATGAAATTTTGTGATGCTATCTTGATACTCCAATATCAGCTAGTAGCTCACGTACGGTTGTCTAATTACTAGAATACCCCAAAGCACTTATAGTTCTAATTAGTCAACCTTTAAATGATAGATTATTGTTTATGAAAAGTAGCTCTTAAGGAAGAAGTTTGGAAGGAAAATATAGTTTCTTTGCTTTCCAAAGCTCACGGCTAAATGCAAAAGGACAAGTAAGAATTAGACCTTCATGTGTATTCATATTGGAAGACAAAATTAGGAAGTGAGTTTTTTTGGTGGTATTTATTTAGTGTAGTGGGTTTTGTAGGGTATTCTATTTTCTAAATGTAGGCTTTTTAATAAAATGCAACCAATCCCTTAATTCATGGGAGGGATGGGGCGATTTTGGTGGTGTAATTATGTCAATCGTTTTTTATTTTTTTTTGTCCAAAATTTAACCTTGTTGGAAGATATAAAATAGTAAAAATATAATGATAATAATGGAAACAATTGAGTCAATTTCCCCATTTTGAAAATAAGACATAGGATGGTAAAATTTTGTTCTCTTTTCTTTATAAAATTGAGAAAAAATAAAATGTATAAATATCCATAATTAATTGTTTAGAATTTTAAAATAAAGGATTTTGAAATAGGAAATGTGTATTTCAAAAATAAGAAATTGAAAGTTGGTTGGAATGAATTATAGAAGGAAATGAAATATTTGGTTGAGGATTGGAATAGACTCCTAAATTATCGAGGGTCCAATAGTTCTAAAGTCGTAGTTAACCGTTCAAGTATTAATACTAGAGGAAAATCTAAAATTGTTAAGCTCAAAAATGAAGAAGATGTAATTGACGTTGGAAGAAATGATTAAAAGTCGGGTCGTGTTTTATTAATAACGAGTTCGTGTTACTAAACCAAATAAATAAATCACTGCAAAACGTCGTATCTCACATCGCGAAAATTCGGGCGTCACAATAATAACTCTAATACTTGTTCCCACGTTGTGTCCATTTTGACCCTGGACCATATCTTAGATTCATAAGTGTTTTTTTGAAGCGGCCATTACTTGTCACTTATATAGGTGATCTCCTATTGAAGAGTATCCTGATATACTCCACCTTTCGGTATAGGAATCATTAAAAGTCTTACACTTAATATTACCACATTCAACAGGTTTCTATTTCACTTGGAAGCTCCGAGAATGAGCTAACACATTTTTCAAATGTTCAGCTGAACATTCATAATTTAGTTGTCCCATTGAACCAAGGTCTTGGGATCTCCAATTCACAAGGTTGGGTTACCGCTATAAACATTCTTTATTTTGTGGATTTTAAACCTATTCCCCTTAAAAAATTATACAATTGATATCCAATTATTCCTTTCGTGAGCGGATCCGCTAGGTTTTCCTTTGACTTTACGTAGTCAACTGAAATAACCACATTCGAAATCAATTGTCTAATGGTATTCTGTCTTTGACAAAAATGTCTAGACTTACCTCTTTCCTTTGCAAGAAAGGCACATTTAATAAATACAAAATTTCTTGATTTAATGATCGTACCATCATTTATATCATGAATGTTGAATTTATTTTCTTGGGTGCTTCTACTTTAGCCAAAGTCCTCCCACACTTCAAGGTATTATCCTTCATGTGGTTTGCTAAAAAAAAAAAGTAAAGCTTCCCTTTCCAACTTCTGGTATCCTTGTTTTATCCAGAACTTTTATGGCTCTCGACCACTTTCCTTTTATTTGGTTAGAACCTTGTCCTAATAATCCAGTTAGAACATCGTTCTAGCAGATTTTAGACCTTAATTCAAACAACTCCATTAACATCTTTTACAAGGTGTGTAACCTTTAGTGTTATCACATCTTCAGTAACACTTCGGATTTAACTTGTTACAGTGTTTACCTCTAGTGTTACAACACTCTGGGCAACACTTCATGCAACTGTGGTTTTGGTGTTACAACACTTTTGGCAACACCTTTTGTTACATTTAAAAATGCAACAAAAGCTCCCCTTGTGTTCCATAAAGTTTGGTCACACCCCCACAATTGTTGATTTACAATCGGAATCGTGGTTGTCTTCCTCAATCCGAAGTTGAACTATCAAATCCTCAAGCCCCATTTCCTTCCACTTGTGCTTGAGGTAGTTCTTAAAATCTTTCCATAATAGCGGTAATTTTTTCGATAATCGCAACTACTTGGAATGACTTGTTCAGAATCATCCCTTCAGATAACAAGTCATGAAGTATGATCTGAATTTCTTGCACTTGATGGATCACTATTTTGGTGTCAACCATCTTGTAATCCAGAAATTTGCCAACAACAAATTTCTTTGTGCCGACATCTTTTATTTTGTACTTTTTCTCCAAAGAGTCCCATAAATCTTTGGACGTTATGAACCAACTATAGACGTTATCGAGGGTGTCTTCCGGCCCATTCAAAACATAATTCCGACAGAGAAAATCGTTGTTATGCCAAACATCCATAGTGATCCTAATTTAGTTGTCGGTTTCTTCATCGCCAATGGTAGGGGCTCCTTTTTCAAGAAACGGGATAGATCAAAAGCTGTCAAGTCAAATAGCATCTTTTGTTGCCAACATTTAAAGTCAACACTGGAGAACTTCGCCAGTTTCTCACCGTAAGCAGGAGCAGCAGCCATCAGAGTGAATGAAACAGAAGCCATTGTCTTGAAACAGCAGAAAGATTTCGTCTTGCGATTGTTATTTGTGTGGTACTGTTTACAAGAAAAATGGCTAAGTGTTTCGGAAAACTGGAGAAGATTTTAAGTCGAGGCAAGTATTGGATAATGTCTCCACAAGACGAAATTGTCCCGTATACGAAGTGCTTACGGTTTTGGCAATCGTCCCTAAGTATAATGACTTTTAATAGGTTCGACTTAGCAACACTTGCAAAAGTCGAACCAACAGTGAACTCAAAGTGTTTAAGGCTTCCAAGCTTTTGGAAGGGAATGATTTTAATATGCATATGCAAAAATGGCTCGATTTTATTATATGATTTTCGTGTTTGATTTCATCTGTAGGGGCCTTGTATTTATAGGCATCAAGGTGCCTGATGGAAAGGATATGTCTTTTGGATCGAAAAGACATGTCTACAACCAAAAAATGCAACTGGTTGCTCGAACAGGTGCATCAGTTCGAAGGTGCGCGTCCGCGCACACCTACGCGCGTATCTATTTTTGCTCATTGTCCACAGTGCATGCCGAACACGCTAGCCTCTCAGTGTGGTACGCTCCGTGCATTGGTGCGACCCCGCGCACCATCCAGTTGGAAATAATTAATTAATTATAAAATAATTAATTAATTTTTTTAAAAATGTTTTAAATAAATTTGGTTCAAAAAGTATAATGGCCTTGAAGCCCATGACCCGGACCCGCACCGACCGGACTCGGCCGTTTTGCGCGCGTGTTGTTGGGAAATTAATTTATAGATTTTGATGAATGCCATGTAAAACTTAGAATAGAAAGTTGGCACCCCATTTTTGTTGTAAATTGCATTGTAATAGATAGGGCTGGTCGAGCTGAGTTAAGTCAGCTATGCCTGAACATGCAAGAAGTCAATGGAGACTAGAAGGAAGACTCACCGAGAGAGACAAGTGAGTGTGGCGAAGAAGAGAAGACAGAACTCGATCAAGGTGCGGTGAGATACAGCTGAGTGAAGTGTCAGTCAAGTCAACTCAAGATAGTCAAGTCTCAAGTTGAAGTGACAAATGAGTCATCCAATGATTGAAAGCTGACTAGAAGTCACCTAGGGAAGTCAAGGAAATGCAGTCAAGTCGAGATAACTGAAAGAGATCCATTGCACAGAAGTCAAGAAAATTACTTAAACAAGTAATACTTCCATACTGTCTTTCTTAAAGTGCTCAGTCCCATAAGCGTGCAAAAGGAATAAACCAATGGGAAGCTCTGCACCTGTGTCAGAACTCTGAAAAGCTGAAGACTCATTCATACGAGGAAATGTCAATTCCAAGAACTACAACAAGACAAGCCAACGACCACAAGTGTCTTTTGAAAATTAACCTATCTCTTCAACGGGCAAATTTTCAAAAGAACACTATAAAAGGCTGAGGAATCTATTTGAAAAGGTGAACTTTGTGACCTGGAACTTTCAAGCTATTATTCAAACTATAACCTACTCAAGTCATACAAGTTCAATCCTCAAGCCTACATTACGAAGGAAATCAATCCAACACTCACCTGTGAAGGAAAGACGACTTCAATCAGTTGAAGAGAAAACATTTGAAGAATCAAGGGGTCTACATTCCACGAAGGATTGTAGAAAGGTTCAAGGTCGAACCAGTCTCAAGTTTTGGAGGGCTTCGTGATCAAATCCAAGAAGCTTGAGCAAGTGGGCTATAGTAGCAAGGCTGCTGCCTGTGAAGAAGGTGAGTTGTACGAGAAGCCGGTGTGTGACCAAGGCATCTCGAGATCGAGTCCCAAAGGATCAAGTTTGTGTGATCAAGACTTGCATCCGGGTGATAACCACTTTGTATATTGATCAATACTTAGTGGATTCCTCCAGGAGTTGGAGAAGAGAGAGTAGAAGAATTACCCCATCTTCGAACCTCTATAAAAATTTATTGTGTCATTTACATTTCAAAGACTTTAATTTCGCATATTATTTCAATATCTCTTGATAAATTTGCTATCCAATTGATAATCAACAAAGTGCTAAAACCAAGTATTAAAACAAACTTAAACCAAATTCAAGGGTGTTAAGTCTTCCAATGAAAACATATCACGTCAAGTTAAGTTTTAGTCAAAACAATTTGAGTTATTTTATCAACGGCTCGGTTCGAGTCCGTTGAGTGGCTAACTCATTTGATTAACTAACTTAGTTGTCCATCAAGGACTCAGCTGTGAAGTATTAACTCTGAACGTTTTAAAAGGACTAAAACGAAAAGTTGGTAAGGTTTATTCAACCCCCTTCTAAACCTTACACTCACACCCTTGGGACCTACAAGTGGTATTAGCGGTTGGTTCATTGAGCCTTCCGCACTGGTTACTGAACTAGATCTCCAATCTTTCAAAGCTTGCTTTAGCACTTGATCTTTCAAAAACTCTTTTACTCAGCAAAGTTATTATCATGGAAGCAAATTTGACACGCATCCCTATGTTCACAATTGAAGAATTTGATGATTGGAAAATTCGTATGCAGGCTCATCTATCAGCATTACACGATGAAATGTGGATAGTAATAGAAGATGGGCCACTTCAAATCTTAAAAGTGAACACAAATGCAATGATGGTCGCTGCGATTGAAGGAGAAGAGGATGTTGCTCCTGGACCGGCTATGGTTGAAAAACCAAGAGTGAATGGACAAATGATGACAGAAAAAGATACAACTTGGACAATGTGGCCAAGGACATTCTTTACAAAACTCTGGACAAAGCCATGTTCAACAAAGTCAAATCGTGCAAGAGTGCAAAAGAAATCTGGGATAAGCTAACCCTGATTTGTGAAGGCTCTGAGCAAATCAAGGAAAATAAACTATATGTTCTTTGTCTGAGTAAATTTGAAAATTTTAAGATGCTTGCGGGAGAAACCTTGGATCAATGGATGCTCGGTTCACATAAATTACTAATGAGTTATTTGCACTTGGAAAAGAATATACACATAAGGAAATGTGTATGAAGATTCTAAGAAGTCTCCCAGCTGAGTGGGAAATGAAAGTCATGGCCCTGAGACACTCCATGGACTTATCAAAAACATCCAACCATGAGCTATTCTCAGATCTCAAAGCCTACGAATTTGAGCTGAGAAGAAAAGTCCAAGAGGAGACAGTTGTGCCCAAAACAACTGCTCTAGTAGTTAAGGATGGTAAAAGAGTTGAGGTCAAGGAAGTCATTGACCAAGAGGAGATTGCCCTGATGGTTAAAAGGTTTAACAAATTCTTCAACAAGAATTACAAAAGAGGCAAAGGTGAATCCTCCAGAAGACACTCAGCTCCCTCCAAGTCAAGGGAAGATAGGCCACCCAAAAGAACAGAGCATCAAATGATTGAGTATCAAAGAGCCGACAATCCAAGGATGGAAAGAATCGATCAAAAGGTTGAAAATTTATGCCGAACCGCAGCAACCTGGTCACTATGCTATTGATTGCCCATATCCCGTAGTCAACAAATACATGAATGAAGAGGAAAGAAAAGTCTTGAGAGAAAGAAGACAAGAGAAGAAAAATGCAATGTTAGTTTGCAGAGACTAGGATGTTTTAACTCGAGACAGTCAAGTCAAAAGACACAACAGACTCGGAGAGTAGTGAAGTGAATACTCAAGTGAATCGAAGAAGAAGCCTTGATCCGTCTAATGGCCAAAGAACAAGACCAACCTCGACCAAGAAGATGAGGTACACTCTAACTCATCACACTCGATTCTAGTGATGATTGATTGTGACACACATACTTCATCACCCACTGATCTTTATGATTCATTAGGCAAAATGATGAAAGACTTTGAACACATTAAATCCTCACACACACTACTAAATGAGGAAAACAGCCTACTCAAAAGCCAAAACTCACAGCTAACTAAGGAGCTGAGTACTCTAAGTCACATAGCTGTTGAGAATAAAAGTTTAAAGGCTGAAAATGCTAAGCTAATAGCAGAGATAGCTGCTACAGAAAAGAGGGAAAATGACCTCAAAAATGTGATTGCCTCATTCACTAAGGCATCGAAATCTTTGGATGATCTTATTATGAGCCAAAGAGAATGTGGAGATAAGACATGCTTAGGATTTAATTCCTCTATGCCAAGTCAAGTTCCAAGAGTGATTTTGGAAAAAGGATCTTCAAGTAATGAAGCATCTCAAAAATCCAAAACTCCAAATGGTGAACAAACATTCATTCCCAAACACAACCACAACAAACTGGCCTTGGTTATAAAGGAAAAGGAAAAACAACCCGGTGAGTATCTTTGAAAGGACAACCGAGAAGAAATCCAGTTGAGTTCCTCAGCAAACTCCAAATAGGAAGTACTCTGTAAAGAAGAAACAGATCTACCAAAAGCCTCAGAAGTTCTATGGAAAAAATACATATGATGGGAATGGTAGAAATTACCCAAGCCAAGCTGATTGGAATAATGTAAAGTATCAGCAAAGACCAATGGAATATAAGCCTAAATGGCAAAGGCCTAGAACTCAGCAAGGGCCATTCCAAAGGCAAAAGAGCTATCATCAGCACACATATGCACCCAAGCACTATCCTCAAAGATATCACAACTACCCAAACAAAGCAATCGCTAAAACACACACACAAGCATACAGACAAAAGAGACAGCTGTATGAACCTAAAACCCCCAAGTAATTTGCCAAAGTTAATTATGATTATGGCACTGATAGATGGCAACCTCTTAGAGTCAAATCATTTGGCTATAGGTTGGTTGGATCATCTTACAATACTAACCCCTCAGGACCCAGACAAATATGGGTACCTAAAACCTAATTTCCTTAATTGCAGGTTCAAGGAGCAGTTGAGTGCCAAGGAACCTAGTACATGGATAGTGGCTGTTCCAGACACATGACATGAAACAAGAAAAATCTGTCAAAATTTAAGGAAGTTAGAGGTGCAAAAGTCATATTTGGAGGGAATGAAGCTCTAGGAGAAATAAGAGGCATTGGATCCATCAAGAAAAATGGATTAGAAATTACAGATGTTGCATATGTTGAAGGCCTCAATTTCAACTTACTAAGCATAAGTCAACTCTGTGACAAGGGCTATAATGTTGGATTCAATATGGGAGTGTGCCAAATCAAGAACACTGAATCTAATGAAGTAGTGTTGCAAGGATGCGGACAAAAGAACATGTATGTGGTAGATTGGTCAATCGCAACACCAAGCACTTGTCGATAGCAAAGAGCACAACTGAATCAAGTTGGTTTGGTGGCACAAGAAGGTCGAGTATCACAAGAAGGAAAGGACTGCAAGGAGCAATCTTGTGGAAGGAGGATCGAGGTATACAAGAAGGAAAGTGTATGTGATGCATGCCGGATGGGAAAGCAAATCAAATCATCATTCAAAGAAAAGACATGTCCATCTTCAACAAGAATATTGCACTGCTACATATGGATCTATTCGGTCGATTGAACCGGCCAAACATAAGCGGAAAGAAAATACACCTTGGTGGTAGTAGATGATTACTCAAGATACACATGGACAATTTTCATGTGTAAGAAGAAAGAAACCATGCAGAAACTACCACGGTGATGAAGAGAATCCAAAATGAAAGAGTCAAACCATTATCAAAATTAGATCGGGAAGAGGAACCGAGTTTGTCAATGGAATAATAAATCGATATTGTATTGAAAATGGTATTACTCATGAACTATCTCTGCAGCAAGGACTCCACAAACATAATGGAGTTGCGAGAAAGAAGGAACATAACTCTCAAAGAAGAAGACAAGAACCATGTTAGTCAAGCAGATCGCTAAAAGATTTTGGGTCAAGCAATAAACACAACATGCTATACTCAAAATAGATGCATGATAAAAGACAGTGACAAAAACTCCCTATGAGATTTGGACAGGGAGAAAGCCAAATGTTGCATATTTTAGAATATTTGGATGCAAATGCTTCATCCACAACAATGGCAAAGATAATTTAAAGGCTTTTGATGCTAAAGCGATGAAGGTATATTCTTAGGATAGTCGGTGAAAAGCAAAGCCTCTGAGTGCTCAACATGAGGACAATGAGTGCTCAACAAGAGGACAATGGTTACAAAGTGCTCAACAAGTGGACAATGGTTACAGAGTGCTCAACAAGAGGACAATGGTTACAGAATTATAAACCCAGATGAAGATGAGATAGCTGAGTCTCAAAGACAGCTGGGAAATATGCAGCTAAGTGATGATGAGAGAGGCTGATCAAAATAACACACGGTGCAAGACGATCGAATCAGCTAACTTACTCCAATCTGATGTAAGGTGGCTGAGAGACCATCCACCAGAACTAATCATTGGAGATGTAAGAGAAGGTGTGAAAACTAGATCCAGAACTCAACAAGAAGCAATGTTAACTTGTTTCATCTCACAAATAGAGCCAAAAGATGTGTCACAAGCTTTGGATGACACACATTGGATTCAAGCCATGCAAGAAGAGTGAATCGGTTTGAAAGGAACAAAGTGTGGGTATTGGTTCAAAGACCTACCCATCAAAATGTTATTGGCACTAAATGGGTGTTCGAAACAAGATGAATGAGGAAGGGTCGTGGTAAGAAACAAAGCAAGATTGGTAGCCAAAGGGTATTGCAAAGAAGAAGGAATAGATTTTGATGAAACTTTTGCTCTGTGGCAAGATTGGAAGCCATAAGGATGTTTCTTGCCTATCTTGCTCACAAGAACTTCACTTTGTATATCAAATGGATGTAAAGAGTGCATTCCTTAATGGGTTATTGGAGGAAGAAGTGTATGTTGAACAACCTCCAGGATTTGAGCGAGAAGACTCTTGGAGATAAAGTATACAAACTCAAGAAAGCTTTATATGGATTGAAACAGCACCATGAGCATGGTATGATACATTATCACAATTCCGATCGAGAACGGATTTACAAAAGGCAAAGTGGATAGAACACTCTTGAGAATTCAAGATGGGAAAAGTATCTTTGCTTGTTCAAATATATGTGGATGACATCATCTTTGGATCCACAAACAAAGAGTGTGTGATAAATTCTCAAATCTTATGCAAAGCAAATTTGAAATGAGCATGATGGAGAGCCGACATTCTTCCTAGGACTTCAAGTGAAATAGCTAAAGGATGGAACCTTCATAAGTCGGACAAAATACACCAGATATTTAATGAAGAAGTTTGGTATGGAAGAGAAATCTTCGTGAAAATACCAATGAATACATCAATCAAAATGGATATGGATGCGGATGGCGAGCATGTGGATCAAACAAGATACTGAGCACTTATTGGATCATTGCTCTATCTCACAAAGAAGCGGGCGGACATCACCTTTCTTTGTAGGTGTATGTGCAAGATTTCAATCTGCTCCAAAAGAAAGCCACATGATGTTGACTAAAAGAATCTTGAGATATTTGAAAGGAAGCCAAAAGTTGGCTTATGGTATCCTAAGGAAGGTGGATTCAAGCTAATTGGTTACTCGGACGACTATCTTTGGATGCAGAGTTTGGAGAAAAGTACCTCGGTACATGTCAAATGCTTGGAAATAGATTAATTTCCTGGTTTAGCAAGAAGCAAAATTCAATAGCAACCTCCACGGTGAAGCGAGAATACATAGGCGGGCGGGCATTTGTTGTGCCCAAGTCTTATGGATGAGACGGTGAGAGACTATGAAGTTGAAGAAAAGGAAATTCCAATTATGTGTGATAACACAAGTGCAATTGCAATCACCCAAAATCTGTGTTGCACTCAAGAACAAAGCACATTGATGTCGATATCACTTCATAAGAGATCATGTTGAAAAGAAGGACATCACCTTGGAATATATCTCAACCGATAAGGTTATTAGGCGATATATTCACAAAACCATTATGTGAATCAAGATTTGAAGAACTCAAGCATGAATTAGGGTTAATTGAGCTAAGTTGACACTCGGAAGAGTCAAAGAAAAGAGATGAAACATGAAAAGATGAAAAAGAGTGAACTCTTGAATCGCCTAAGTAAATCACCAGATCGGAGAATCAATTTGCATCGAGTTAGTCGACAACCGGTGAGTGCTTATGAGCAAAGAGAGAAGAGTTAAATCAACTAAGGAATAAGTTTGAGTCATTTATGAGCAAAGTGACAAAAACGCATCGAATTTTTACTAAGCGGGAATGTTTTTAAGAATGACATCAAAGATAATTATGAGGTGTACATAAATCAAAAGTCGCATACCAAGCTTATGATTGGATATAAATCTGCCGCATTAAATGCGAGAAATTAAATGTTAATCGGCGTGCAAAATCTGAGCCGTTGATCTTGATCAAATTTCAAAAACCACCCGCACGTTCTTTCATAACCCATACATATACCATTTCGTCCGATTTTCTCACTTTACGAAAACTGTTCATCTCTCTCAAGAGCAAAGAAAACATTTTTACTCTCAAAACCCTACAAATCTCCAAAGCTTATCTTCAAAGTTTCATTCGGTGAATCTTCGAGAAATGGCATCTACTTACGACTTCGTCAAGTTGGGAAAGCAAATCCACACGGGATCTACTGTGGACTTCAAAGGCATGATCAAACAGAGGAAACCCTTGTGAAGAAAATAGCAGAGAAGTTGGAAAAATCAGGATTGAAACCCTTTTTGTCGATGGAGTTTCAAATGACCTATGTGGATGAGGTCGCACAGTTCTATGTGAACGTTGAAGTTCACGATGAGGGCATCAAGTCCTCTGTTCACGGGAAAGATTTCACCATCACTGCCAAGGATCTGGGAGAACACTATTTGTTGCCGGCGGAAGGAGTGCCGGAGATTTATGAAGTCGATGTTAACCTCGATTTCGCCGCTTGGAAGGAAGTGGCCAAACCTCGACTATCTTTTGGAAGGTTGTCTACACGATAGAGAGAAGAAGTTCTTTGAAGGAAGATTACCA
Organism: Rehmannia glutinosa; assembly: GCA_016081115.2. Taxonomy (NCBI): domain Eukaryota; kingdom Viridiplantae; phylum Streptophyta; class Magnoliopsida; order Lamiales; family Orobanchaceae; genus Rehmannia; species Rehmannia glutinosa. The sequence continues at coordinate 27,165,884 of CM071937.1, forward strand.
CAAGTTGTTGGACATTGTTGCAAAGTGTGTGGACATCAAATTTGGAAGCTTTAATTAGCTATCAAAACCAAGTTGATCGTGATGGTTGCGATCATGGAGGAGAAGAAAGAAAAAAATGGGGCTGAGTTTGTATACAAAGCAGACTCGCATAATATTGGGAATAAATCCTTCAAGGAGGATGGTTCGTTTGGAGGTTCCCTGGGGTGCGGTGGTGATTGGCCGATGATGGAAGTTAAATGAGTCCCTCTTCGACATGGAAAGGCGTTCCATGTTAACAAAAAGATGTTCGATCAAATCTCTCGGAGCACGGAGGAGAGATTATGCCAAGAGAGTGGACACAAGTGAGGGGGAATCAGCTGACCCTGAAGAAACAAATGCTCCCTCCTTCCCTCTCAAGAAGAAGGTTGCCCCCCTGTACGCAAAGAAGATCATTTTGCCCCCCCCAAGCCGAAGAAAAAAACTTACCCCCCATGCAGCCGTGTCTCCTACCCCCGGCGTGTCTCCCGCAGCCGCAATGGAGAAGGAACCATTAATCCCTTCTCCGGTGATTAAAAAAAAAGAGGATTGTCACAACAAGGAAGGCAGATTGCCTCTAAGACAACTACGAAGGCATTTACCTTCGACGAACTAGGAAGTGGAACCAGATATTCCTCTGGTGAAAACCAAAAGAAGAAGAAAACTATTCAAGCGATCAAAGCTTGAGAAAACGGCTGAGTCTGCCACTCAGCTGGAACAGATCGCGGAGACAACTGGAGAAGTAGAGTCTCCTGAAATTATTGATGAAACAACCAAGTCTGCAAGCCAATCAGCAGAGGCAAATTGAAGACACAATCGTAGTCGAACAACCTGAGACACAAGAAGTAGAAAAAAAGCAAACTCTCATGTTGACAGGGTTGTATCCCCTCCCGCAAACACGACGCCGAGGTGTGAAGCATCAAAGTTTGCTACCTTCAATCCCTGAAAACGAGGGACAACAGGGAAAAGATGATAAAGATGATGATGATGTGATGATCCTATCCCCACCATATCCAGACATCCAAAATCGTCTTGCGAGAATGGAAGAAGTGGAAGCTAAGTTGATCCAGGAACGATTCTAATGATCGGAGTTTATTGAAGAAAGAAGACGAACTATTGAACTTTCTCGGACCGACCACCGTGGTCAAGCACTGGATGAAGAAAAATCGCATGAGATATCTTGCAGATCTTCAAAGACAAGGAGAAGCAGCAGAGATCGAGAGGAAGTCAAGCTCGTGAAAAGGCCGATGATTTGTCCCTTTATGGAACCATCGATCATACACATCCTCATCTTGACATTCTCTCGGGAGTGATGAGGATCGGACCCCTCTTCGCACTCTGAGAAGAATTGAGATGCAGCAAGCCATACGGGAATCTAGGGTCCTACATGAGCAACGGTTATTGGAAGGACGAAGGAGTCTTCCACGAAGATTGATATTGATCCGATGGGAGTGGTGCAACATATTGCCACTTTGTTGTTGCTGCCACCACTTCCCCCGCTCACTCGAGAAGATGGTGTTAAGGGAAATGGCGATGGCGGGATTGTGGGGACCCCCAATCGAGCCCACCCCTAATGAAGGTGTCTTACCACATGCCCCAACGGCTGAATACTCAAAGGGAACAGTAGGGAGTCCGGAGATGAGTGACCCCATTCCAAGTCACTCGGCTAGTGTGCCACCGGTGGGGAAACTCCCCTCCACCGCAGCAAGGTCGGAGGATCTACTGGTGACTCCACAACGAATCTTGGAGGCGAAGTGGAGAAGGAACAACAAATGAATACACAACAAGTTGTCGACGAGGCTCGAAATTAAATCTGTCTCGGTGAAATGCCAATCGCTCTCAGAGGCCAATGAAGTGTTGATGCGGTCGAGGCATAAGAAGGAAGCGCCCGGGAGTTAACACTGGCAATGAAAGTGCAATCCACGGAGTTGAGACTCCAATGGATGCCACCTCGAAGACCCCAAGACACCGACATCGCCGAAGGGATCCCGAGCCTCGCTGCAGTTGAGACTGCAGGAGGTAATGAAGGCCAACCGGAGGTTGAGACTTCCCGGGGTAAAGAGACGGAATCATAGAACATCCCTCCTACTATCATTGATTCATCTGAAAAGGAGATAAGTGCTCTTCACGATTCCCAAGACAATCCTGATGTAACCTTTCTGGGATCTGAAGGTGAAAATGAAGGTGAGTCATCCCCTATTGCCGATCCAAAGGACTAAGTTGAGGATGTTCTCCCAAGCACGAGTAAGGCCGACCTTAAGGCTACTCGCCAAACTTTTAATTTTGATGATGAGCCACCCATGCAAATCTCATCATCGTCCGATGACGCTACTGACACGGCCGAGGACAAGTCAACTCACATGGAAAAACCAGTTGAGACCCGCTGTTGAGAAGCTATTGAGACAATGGTGGTCAAGGCTCGGCCATAGGTGACAACCAATCAGCTGCAGCAAAATCGACGCAACCGGGCACATCACGGGCATGAGTTACCATTGAACATATTCCCGTTGTCCGTGATGATCCGTTCGAAGAATCGTTCCCTTTCTCTCTGGAGCTGCCTGACCTTCTTGAAGAATCAGCTCAAGATCAAGAACGTTTCCATAAACCTGATCCCGTTATTCCAACAGACACAATCATCCCAGCAGACTTTGACTTTGACGCTGCTTGGCCGTCAGCTGAGACAGAAGTGACAACTGAGGTTCGAGAAGTTTTCAAGGCCATATTTGCAGAGATAGAGAAGATGGAGAGGCACCAGGCCTCACTGAACATGAGGCTGGATAACCGAGACGCAAATCTTACTACCGATCTGCGTGGAATAATTGTCAGGATCCGGGAAAGGTGGCAACAACAGCAGACAATGTGTGTAGAACAAGTTCGATACTTCAGAACTTTGTTCAATAAATTGCTAGTCTGGCGGGCTGAGAATGCTGATATGAAGACAAGAATGCAAGAAAACATCGATTGAATGCATGAATCTCACAACACAGAGATGCAGCTGTTGCGTGAATTTCATAAGAAAGAGCTTCTGCGCGTAGAGGAGAACATGGAGAAGAAATCCAGCCTCCTCATGGTTGAAATGAAGCTGGTGATAGCTGAATCCAACGCCACTCGCTCTGAATTCCGTGCAACATACTCCGCAGTAGATTCGAAGCATAACTCAGCTATCAGCCGCTTAGACTTCATGATTGCCAGATTGTTTCCAGGGGTTCCTCTCTCCTTTGATGATGCCAAAAAGGGGAAGAGGAATACCTAAAGACGATGAAAGGTTCCGGAGCTGAGAAGAAGGATGCAACTGTGAAGGAGAAGACAACTGAAGAACTAAGAAGAGAGAAGAAGGGAAAATCTGTTGAGAGGGAAGGTTCGAAAGATATGACCCTGATGATTGCAAAAACCCCCCAACAAGGTCTTGTCACAGTTGATATCATCAAAGCAAACTCCCAGTGACTTTGCCACTCCAACACTCCAGCATACCCATGGCTGAAAAACAAAAAATAGTAGAAGCATGGATGAAGGAGGTGGAAGGAAAGATGGATGCCCGAGTTATGGATATCTTGAAACAACATGGAGGCATTCCAATGACATGAGACACCTATGCCATTTCGGACATCGGGAACCGAGCCAAGACTTGCTTGATGAATTCAAGATGCTCGCATCCAGGGTTACTTCCCAAATATGTCCATGGCTCAAGCCGGGATTTGTATTGGGAAAAAGGCCTCAAGCTATGTGAAAAAGCGACGACAGACAAACTACGCGATCACTCTGCTTTGGTCACTCATTTAGGAAAAAAAAGGCCCCAAGATACAATACACGCCCGAGGCGGAGGAAGAAGCGATGGAGGAGGAAGAGGTTTTAGACCTAGACCTCTGCCCAAAAACATTGAATATATAGATCCAGGCAAGAAAGGAGGGATCTATTGGGCTGGATTCGACGAAGTAGCCAACCTGCAAGTAGCCAAGAACAATGCTGAGTATGTAAAGAGAATCGAAGAAGAAAATAGAAGACAAACTCAGCTGTGGGAAGAGAGACAAGAAAGAAAAAGAAGAGATGAAGCTGCCAGAAAAGCATATGAGAAAAAGAAAGCAGCTGAAGAAGAGAAGAAGAGAAATAGATCAGAAGAAGACAGAGCTGATGAGGAAAGAAGGAAGCAGCGAAGGAGATGAAGTGTTGATGTCCACCCCTTCATGTATTTTACTATGTAAATACATCTTTATGTAAGTTCTCTGTACATCGAATAAAATTGTATAATTTCTATACTTGCGTAGATATAGAATAGCATGGTTACATTAAACTCTATTTAAGCTCTGATACACCCTGTAAACAGCTGTGTAAAGAACAAGAACGTTATGATCAATAAAACATTGATTCTACGCATACATTCTGTGATTCTACATTGTCTGTACGTATCTTTGCTGTTTAATTATTGTATGAACATTTTAAGTTTTGGCATCATCAAAAAGGGGGAAATTGTTGGGAAATTAATTTTTAGATTTTGATGAATGCCATGTAAAACTTAGAATAGAAAGTTGGCACCCCATTTTTGTTGTAAATTGCATTGTAATAGATAAATTTGGTCGAATTTGAGTTAAGTCGATTATGCCTCGAACATGTAAGAAGTCAACTGGAGACTAGAAGGAAGACTCCGAGAGGCGGTGAGTGTGGCGAAGAAGAGAAGACAGAACTCGTTGAAGGTGCGGTTGAGATGCGGTGAGTGAAGTGTCGGTCAAGTCAACTCAAGATAGCCAAGTCTCAAGTTGAAGTGACGGATGAGTCATCCAATCATTGAAAGTCGACTCAAGTCACCTGGGAAGTCAAGGAAATGCGGTCAAGTCGAGATAATGAAAGAGATCCATTGCCGCGGAAGTCAAGAAAATTACTTAAACAAGTAATACTTCCATCTTGTCTTTCTTAAAGTGCTCATTCCAAAAGCGTGCAAAAGGAATAAACCAATGGGAAGCTCTGCACCTGTGTCAGAACTTTGAAAAGTTGAAGACTCATTCATACGAGGAAATGTCAATTCCAAGAACTGCAACAAGACAAGCCAACGACCACAAGTGTCTTTTGAAAATTAACCTATCTCTTCAACGGGCAAATTTTCAATAGAACACTATAAAAGGCTGAGGAATCTATTTGAGAAGGTGAAGTTTGTGACCTGGAACTTTCAAGCTATTATTCAAACTATAACATACTCAAGTCATACAAGTTAAATCCTTAAGCCTACATTACGAAGGAAATCAATCCAACACTCACCTGTGAAGGAAAGACGACTTCTATCAGTTGAAGAGGAAACATTTGAAGAATAAAGTGGTCTACATTCCACGAAAGAATGTAGAAAGGTTCAAGGTCGAACCCGTCTCAAGTTTTTGGAGGGCTTCGTGAACAAATCCAAGAAGTTTGAGCAAAGCAAGTAGTAGTAGCAAAGCACCGCCTGTGAAGAAGGTGAGTTGTACGAGAAGCCATTGTGTGACCAAGGCATCTCAAATCGAGTCCCAAAGGATCAAGTCATTTGTGTGATCAAGACTTGCATCGGGTCGATAACCACTTTGTATATTGATCAATACTTAGTGGATTCCTCCAGGAGTTGGAGAAGAGATGAAGTAGAAGAATTACCCCATCTTCGAACCTCTATAAAAATTTATTGTGTCATTTACATTTCAGCACTTTAATTTCTGCATATTATTTCAATATCTGCTGATAAATTTGCTATCCAATTGATAATCAACAAAGTGCTAAAACCAAGTATTAAAACAAACTTAAACCAAATTCAAGGGTGTTAAGTCTTCCACTGAAAACATATCACAGTCAAGTTAAGTTTTAGTCAAAACAGCTGAGTTATTTTATCAACAGCTCAGTCGAGTCTGTTGAGTGGCTAACTCTGCTGATTAACTAACTTAGTTGTCCATCAAGGACTCAGCTGTGAAGTATTAACTCTGAACGTTTTAAAAGGACTAAAACGAAAAGTTGGTAAGGTTTATTCAACCCCCCTTCTAAACCTTACACTCACACCCCTTGGGACCTACACGTGTGCATTTTGAACCAAACCCACAAGCATGTAGGTCCTCACCCTTTGAAAACTTTGGTGCCCTAAGGGCCCAAACCCAATTGTCCAATTTGGGATTTATAAATAGAGCATACTTTGCTTTTTCTCCTATGTGGGATGGAGCTTTTTCTTTCCCCACATTTTCCATTTTCCATATCAATTTATAGCTTTAAGTGGCTAACTTTTAGCATTTATTTCTCATTCACTCGGAATTGGTTTTGAGAAATTCCAAATGCTAATCTCATTTTCTCACTTAGTACAATTTTGACAAATTATTTAATTTCATTTTCTACCAATGGAAACCACTTAAATATTTGGCCAAAATTGAGTCAACACCCAATTTCTCAACCAAAATTCCAACTATCCCCCACATGAATAAAATTAATGAATGTGTGTATGCAAATTCGCTTGAAAGTCTCGGTGAACTGTTATTGCATCAGGATAGGTAGCTTGTGGATTTGAACCTTCCTAAGTAAAATACTATCGGATTTACTAGTTTCTTAGTGACGCGATATCTTTAAGTAATCAGTCGTTTGTGTAAACCGAGACAACATTACTTACACAATAACAACTTTAACACTTGTTGTTCTCACGTTGTGTCCATTTCGACCATGGACCATATCTTAGATCCATAAGTGTTTCTTTGAAGCTGCCATTACTTTTCAATTATATAGGTGATCTCATATTGAAGAGTATCCTGCCATACTCCACCTTTCGGTATAGGAATCAATAAAAGTCTTAAACTTAACCTCACCATATTCAGCAGGTTTTTATTGCACTTGGAAGCTCCGAGAATGAGCTAACACATTTTTCAAGTGTTCAGTTGAACATTCATAACTTAGTTATCCCATTGAACCAAGGTCTTGGGATCTCCAATTCACAAGGTTGGGTTACCGATATGAACATTCTTTATTTTGTAGATTTTAAACCCATTCCCCTTAACAATTTATACAATTAATCTCGTTGAAAGAGTAGACCACACATAAGTACAGGAATATAGGGTTTCTCTGCTAGGGTTTCTCTCGGGCGGGTGAAACTCTTAATCAGAGGAGACATACTACCGGTGTGTAGTTCACTACCATCAAGACTCATGTTGGCCTTTGGCGGTTTCAACGGTCTGGTGTTTTCATTCTTTAACGATGGATCCTGATGAGATTTGTAAATGAATAGAGAATATCAAACTATCAAATAAGAAGAACAACCATACAATAACACTTAAACAAAGACTTCGGCCAAAAGGAGAAGAACGAATCGCAAGATGCCTTGTCGCCAAAGTCCTCTTGGCAAAACTGATTAATAAGGATATGTTTCGTCAACACCTACCGCGTATCCTTCAGGCTACGAAGAAAATCGAGATCGAAGTGGTGGGGGATAATTTATTTATATTGGAATTTTCAAATCTGATAGATCGGAAGAGGGCAATGAATGGTGGACCGTGGCATTTGTTTCGAAATTTGATCCTCTTTCAAGAACTTAAAGGAGTGCAGAACTCGGGGTTGCTGGATTTTATGGAATAGGATGTATGGATTCAATGTCACAATCTTCCAGTGGTGTACATGCAAGAGGAGATTATTCAAATGATTGGTAACAAGATCGAGAAGGTGATTGAAATTGATAAAGGGGACCTTGACATGATCTTGGGAAGTTTTATTAGAATGAAATTCCAACTGGAGGTGAATGAACCGTTGCAAAGCCATATTATTATCAAGGATGACGGAAGTCAGGAATAAGTTTTCGTGCTAATCACGTATGAGAAATTACCCAACATTTGCTACGCATATGGTAGGGTCGGGCACACATGGAGAGAGTGTGGGGACACAGTCGGAGAGGACCATGATATGGAGTATGGCAATTAGCTCCAGGCCAATTTTCCAATGGGAAAGTTTAGATCTCATAAAAAGGAAGAGGAGAGTAAAATACACCAACCCTAGGAAATAAAACCCTAGTTGGTGGTCATAAATGGGAGTATGGATTGAACCCTCCAAATAAGGATAATATTGAGGGTTGGATTAATGAAGAATATGCGTCTGACAATGTCGAGATACCGGAGCAGTCGCCAACTATGGTATTGGTGCGAGATGTGAATGGAGGTAATGATGATACTGGTAAATTCAAGGGGATAGTTACAATTAACCAGGCCAACGGGCAATATTTCACCTTCAGCAGAAAATGGGACTGGCCGTACTGGATAGCAGCAGCCTTGGTCTGATAACTCTACAGGGCGAAGTCCAAGAAATTGGAAGATATGGGCAAGGGTGAAGAAGAAAATGGGAGGCTCTCCGCTAAATGGAAAACTTGGGGGGCTAAATGGGGTCTCTTCGATCAGAGTGATATGATAGAAGGACAAATAGCGAAAAAAATGAGATATCAAGAATTCGGCACAAAAGACATGGAAGAGGTAGAAGCTAGTGATATGGAGACTACTGACTTGGCAGGGATTGCATCGCGACCCCGCCAAGAACCATGAGTTGCATCATTTGGAATGCTCGGGGGCTTGGGAACCAATGAGCATTCCGGGAGCTTAGGCATTTAATCACCGAAAAGGACCCACAACTCTTATTTTTGTGCGAAACAATAATGAGACCAAATAATTGTAATAGATGGAAGGAGTGGTTGAATTTTGAAGGTTTATTCATTGTTAGGGATGGCAATGGGGCAGGTCGGGCGGGTCGGTCAGAGTGCAGACTCCACCCCGTGCCTAGAAACAGGGTGGGGGGGTGGGGCGGGTTGAGACGGCGGGTCGACCCATTCTGCCCCATTTTAAATTAAATTAAATTAAAAAAATGAAAAAAATTGAAAAAAATATATATTTATAAAATATTATTTACAAAATTTATTATTATCAATTTATAAATATAAATATAATATAAGAATACATAAAAATTATATTATAATATATATTATATATTCAAAATATATATTAAAATATATTTTATAACTAAAAATTCTAGGCGGGGCGGGGCGGGAACCCGCGGGGCGCAAGTGAGACCCAGGCCCGCCCCGCCTCGGGCCACGGGGCGGGCGACCCAAATGAGGTGGGCCAGGGCGGGTACCCGCGGGTTGGGTCAAAATTACCATCCCTATTCATTGTTGATAGTCATGGCAAGAAAGGTGGACTCCTTTTAATGTGGAAAAAACCATTAGTGGTTAGCATTTCATCGTACTCTGAGGGGCATATTGATAGCGTTGTGCAGGATGGTGACAAGCGATGGAGATTTACAGGATTCTACGAGAACGCTGATACTAGTAAACGTAGACACACATGGGAATTAATGCGCAAACTGGCTTCTATTGGTGAACTTAATCACCTTCCGTGGTTGATGGGAGAAGATTTTAATGAAATCTGTAGCCATAACAAAATCTTAGGCGAGAGACGACGCCCAGAAGCACAGATTGATGAGTTTAATTGAGCTATTGAGGAGTGCGAATTATGGGTGATATATGGTGAAGGAGATTGGTTCACTTAGGTAAATCAATGATCGGGGGAGGAAATAATTTTTGAGAAGCTGGACCGATTTTTAAGCACTCTTTAATAGAGGCTTTTATATCCTCTTGCAAACAAGCACGCATTGGAGTTTTACTCGTCAGATCATAGGGCCATTCTGATAACCTGGTAGAGAGAGAATCTTAAGAATGACAACAACAACAAACCCCATTGAAGAAAGTTGAAGTTCGAAAAATTTTGGAGCATAGAACCAGATTGTAGAGACATTGTGGAGAAGGGCTGGTTATCGCCTGGTAGGGCTGCCACACTAGCAGAGAAAATGGAAGGGTGCAAGAGAGAGTTGTGAAATTGGGCAGACACTAAATTCCGTCATTTACCAAGGTGCATCAAGAAGGAAAGGGATAAGTTGAACCAATTAAAACACTCTCAAGGATGGAGACAATCAGAAGAGAAATTAAAAATCTTGAGAGTAGGATTGAACAACTTACTACCCAATAAGAAGTATTTTGGAAGCAACTTAGTAGGAACAATTGGTTGAAACACGGAGATAAAATACCCCATGTTTTCATGCACAAGCCTCCCATCGCCGCACGGTGAATACTATTATGGGATTGGCGTCCAAACAAGAGGATTACTGTACAAGTAAAGGAGCTATGGGAGAAATAATAACGGATTATTTTACGGAATTTTTTTCCTCAAGTAATCCATCTAATACAGATATCGATATAGTGCTGCAGGTTATTAGCCAATGGTTGATGCGGAGAAGAACAATTTATTATGTCACCATTTGATGATAGAGAAGTGAAGAAAGCATTATTCGATATGTTCCTGGATAAGGCACCAGGGACGGATGGATTAACCGCACATTTCTTCCAAAAATATTGGGCCACTATTGGAAAAGATGTAACCAAAGAGATACTGCACATATTAAACCAAAATGGGGAGCTATACCAATGGAATGCATCGATCACTACGTTGGTCCCAAAGGTAACTAATCATGTTCTTGTTAAGGAATTCCGGCCGATTAGTCTTTCCAATGTCTTCTATAAGATTTTTGCAAGAGCAATAACGAATCGCCTAAGGTTAGTTCTACATGATATTGTGGATGAGTTCCAAAGCGCATTTATCCCGGGAAGACTAATCACGGATAATGTCATTCTGGGGTTTGAAAACATTCATTGGATTCGTAACCACTGGGCTAGTAATAGAGGATATGCGGCTTTAAAACTCGATATGAGTAAAGCTTATGATAGGATCGAGTGAAACTTCCTAGAGGCCGTGATGAGGAGGCTCGGATTTGCTAAAGAATGGATCAAACTGAACCTTAAGTGCGTGAAAACGGTGGCTTATTCCTTTAATCTTAATGGGGAGGTGATTGGGTAGGTTAAACCCGAACGAGGATTACGCCAAGGGGACCCCTTTCCCCATATTTATTTGTGTTGTGTACACACGGGCTATATCCTTATTCAAACATCATTTGGAGACGAGGTGGATAACTGGAGTCCGCATCGCACCTAGATGCCCCCCTTTATCCCACATCTTTTTCGCAGTGACAGTTTGATTTTTTGTCGGGCAACAGAGGAGGAATGTAGCCGGATTGCGGGTATATTGCATAGCTATGAAAGTGCTTGGGGACAACTAATTAATTACGAAAAATCGGCCATTATTTTTAGCCCAAACAGAAAGACGGATGTAATAAATTTCTTCAAAAATGTCTTCACAGTCCCAGTTGTGCAAGGCCATGACATGTACTTGGGGTTACCAACTTTCTCTTTAAGGAGCAAGAGGTTTCACTTTGGTTACTTGAAGGATAGAATCATGAAACGTATTGTGGGTTGGGAAGGAAAGATTTTTTTGGAAGGTGGAAAGGAGGACCTCATAAAAGCAGTCCTACAATCTATACCCACATATGCCATGTCCTATTTTCGTATACCTCAAACAATTTGCGACAAAATCGAAGGAGCGTGTGCTAACTTTTGGTGGGGAATGGAAGGGGGTAGAAAAAAACTTCACTGGATTAAATGGTCTGAGCTTTGTCATCCAAAAATCATGGGGGGGCATGGGCTTTCACAACTTGAACGAGTTCAACAGAGCACTTCTAGCTAAACAGGTTTGGTGAATTTTATGCCAACTAGATAGCCTTGTGGCTCGAGTTATGAAGGCTAGATATTCCGGCATTGCGATATTATGGAATCAAATATTGGTTCGAAGCCATTTTATATATGGCACTCTTTTTTATGGAGTAGGTAGCTTTTGAAATAGGGCATCACATAGAGGATTGGTAATGGAGAAAAGGCTCGAATTTTCAAGGACCATTGGTTGGTGTCGCTTAATAACACCCTGCACGCCACTAATGTTTAACTAGGAGAGGAGACAAGGTTGAGGAAATTATCCACAATATGAGATGGAATGAGCAGGTGATCAGAAGAAATTTTATGCCATATGTTGCTAATGAAATCCTTAAAATTCTAATTCCTACAGAGGAGCGTGAGGACTGCAGATTTTGGTGACATGATGCGAAGGGGTAGTATTGGGTTAGATCGGGATATAAATTGATGATTGACTTATTTGATCCACATGCACATTGTTATTCTATAGAAATTGATAAGTGGTGGAAATTCTTATGGGCCTTATCTATACCTCCGAAAATACGAATTTTTTGGTGGAAGATATCTCACAATTCTATTGCGACTAAAGTTAATCTCGTTCGGCATCATGTTCCGGCGGAGGGGGGTTGTGCATTGTGCCACTTTAACATGGATACTACAACTCATTCACTCTTCTATTGTAGAGCTATTCGAAACTTGTGGAAAGCAACTGAATTCTAGGATCAGTTGAAAAAAACAAGGGAATGGGACATTATTGATGTTGGGCTTTGAATGAAGGGAGTTTTGGATAAGCAACAATTTGAGAGATTCGCCTGCCACACATGGGTTGTCTGGAAAGAGAAGCAAAAATTTTTTTGCATGATAGTCTATCCTCTATCTTTTCCCTGGCCTGGCTCAGATCTGGTAATCTAAGCCTTGCTTCTTCTGGGCTGCAAGTGGATTTACAAGGTCAAGCATAAAATAGATGGCTAGGTAGAGAGATAGAAAGCTAGATTAGTAGCTAAAGGATTTCTTCAAGAATATTGAGTCGAACCCTTTCAGAGATAGGGAAAACATTTGCTCCAGATTGCTAAACACCATTCGTGGCATTCTTGCCTTGGCTGCAATCAAAAGGTGGCCTTATTTCAATTTGACGTGAATAATGCCTTTCAACAACATAAGTGAAGGGGGGGATCCGCAAGAATTTCTATTGAGGTAGAGGGTCCTAGAAAGGAGGAACTCGCGCTACAAGATACAAATGAATGTAGGATAGTACGTACCAAAGCCCCTAGATGCAGAAATGGTGCTGCACTCCACTTTCGGTGAGGGCATCGGGGTGAAGAAGTAAGGGACGGGATAAACAGCTTATTGCTTAAATATAGAAGAGGAGCCTGATGGGAGACCGTGGTACCATGACATGTTGCAGTATGTTAAGACTCGTCCCTATCCTCCAGGGGCAAGAGAAAAGGAGAACAATCGGAGGCTATCCATGGGGTTCTTCCGTAGTGGATAAATCCTATCTAAACGAAGTCATGATGGAACACTCCTCAGATGCAGGAAATTCCCACAATTGCCAAATGCTTGCATACATGAGGAGTTTGATCGTAAAATAGACTATTTTGACTTTCGTCTTTTAAGATTTCAATGTTGTAGACCACGCGGACTAAGAGCTCTTGTCTGCCTTTTAGGTTTTTGATGTTTGAAAGTGAATTGTCCGAGTTGTGGACAAAGATGTTCTTTCCGTTGTGCCCTTAACACGAAGCTAGGGCAGCGATGCAAATGCTTGTGAGTGCATTAAGTAAGTCAGATACTAGTTGGTACGAAACAGGTCAATTGTGCAGGAGCTTCTTTTCCCATTGCCGAACCTAAACCTATGCTTGAGAGATAACTGTCCATATACTGAGTTGGGATGTATGAATTTTGGAGAAGAGAGAAGCCTCATCCCATCTCCGAAGAAATGGCCAATACCAGAAAGAACTGGACTGCCTAGCTGATAGGTTAGCTCGTTCCATCAGGTATCGGATATCTGTCTCAACTATAGGAAATAGCATCGGTGAGGAGGGGAAGATCTGCAAGGATTCTCAAGACAAAGAAGCTTGTATGTCTATCGGAGAGATTAGTTTGTTCGCTATTGGAGGTCGGTCGTAAAAGTCGGTTCACCAAGAAGCGGCGACTCATGGGTTTGTGTTAAATGATGGAGGCCCGTGTAAACTTAGGTCTAATGATATAAAGACCAACACAAATTGGCCCAATCAACAAAATGGGCGGGGATTTCTTGATAGCCTACCAGAACGCGCAACAGTAGCCAAGCAGGAAGATGCAGGGGGCGGATGAATCGGAAGTGACCTGGAGAAAACTACCTACAGGTACATATCGTTTGGATGTTAATGCATGTTGTATTATGAAGGATAATAAGTATGCGACAGAGGGTACTTGCAAGAATCTAAAGGCGAACTAGTAATTGCATTTGGGAGGTGCTTCGAGAAGTTTGATAATGTTGTCGATGGGAAGCTGTTGGCGATAAAAAAAAGGGCTCACTAAAACTAAAAATGCAGGTTTTGGTCCAATTGTGGTTTTTTCGAACTCTTTGGTGGCGGTGCAAGCAGTCCTGGCCACCCAAGAAGATCTCAGTTAAAGAGGCTTATTGATTCAAGATATCTTAATTTTACTAGCCGAGATGGGAGCGACAAATATTACTCATATGCGTTGTATTGCTAATAATGTTGCTTATGGAATACCTAATTTTTCTGCTTTTTCTTCTACATCGTTTTGTTGGACGAGTGAAGATGCCTCGTGGTGGGTAGATGAAATTGTAATAGCTGACATTTCGATTCTTTAATAAAGCTATGCGATTTCTTTTAAAAAATATTTATACAATTGATCTAGATTTATTCCTTTCGTAAGCGGATCCGCTAGGTTTTCCTTTGACTTTACATAGTCAACCAAAATAACCCCATTCAAAATCAATTGTCTAATGGTATTCTGTCTTTGACAAAAATGTATAGACTTACCTCTTTCCTTTGCAAGAAAAGACACCTTTATTAAATACAACATTTCTTGATTTAATGATCGTACCATCATTTATATCATGAATCCCAAAATTAATTTTCTTGGGTGCTTCTACTTTAGCCAAAGCACCCCCACACTTCAAGGTATTATCATTTATGTGGTTTGCTAAAAAAAAAAAAGAGTAAAGCTTCTATTTCCAACTTCTGGTATCCTGGTTCAACACAAGATTATCCAGAACTTTTATGGCTCTCGGACACTTTCCTTTTATTTGATTAGAACCTTGTTCCAATAATTCAGTTAGAACCTCGTTCTACCAAATTTTAAACCTTAGTTCCAACAACTCCATTAATATTTTTTACAAGTGTGTAACCTTTAGTGTTATCACATCTTCAGTAACACTTTGAATTTAACTTATTACCGTGTCTGCCTCTAGTGTTACAATACTTTGGGCAACACTTCATGCAACTGTGGTTTTGGTGTTACAACACTTTTGGCAACTCCTTCTGTTACATTTAAAAATACAGCAGAAGCTCCCCTCGTGTTCCATAAAGTGTGGTCACACCCCCACAATTATCGATTTCCAATCGGAATCGCGGTTGTCTTCCTCAATCCGAATTCAAACTATCAAATCCTCAAGCCTCATTTCCTTCCGCTTGTACTTGAGATAGTTCTTAAAATCTTTCCATGATGGCGACAATTTTTTCGATAATAGCAGCTACTTAGAATGACTTGTTCAGAATCATCCATTCAGACACCAAGTCATGAAGTATGATCTGAATTTCTTGCACTTGACTGATCACCGTTTTGGTGTCAACCATCTTGTAATCCAGAAATTGCCGACAATAAATTTCTTTGTGCCGGCATCTTCTGTTTTGTATTTTTTCTCCAAAAAGTCCCACAACTCTTTGGACGTTTCGAACGAACTGTAGATTGTATAGAGGGTGTCTTCCAGCCCGTTCAAAACATGGTTCTGACAGAGAAAATTGTTGTTATGCCAAGCATCCACCGCGATCCTTCTTTGGTTGTTAGTTTCTTCATCGCCAACGGTAGGGAGGTCCTCCTTCAAGAAACGGGATAGACTCAATTTGTTGCCAACGTTAAAAGTCAACATCAGAGAACTTTGCCGGTTTCTTGCCGTGAGCTAAAGCAGCATCCATCGGAGTGAATGAAACGGAAGCCATCATTTTGAAATAGCAGAAAGATTTCATCTTGCGATTGTTGTTTGTGTGGTATTGTTTACAAGAAAAATGGTTAAGTATTTCAGAAAACTGGACAAGATTTTAAGTCGAGGCAAGTATTGGATACTGTATGCACAAGACGAAATTGCCCCGTATACGAAGTGCTTACAGTTCCGGCAATCATCCCTAAGATACAACGACTTTTAATAGGTTCGACTTAGCAGCACTTGCAAAAGTCGAACCAACAGCAAACTCAAAGTGTTTAAGGCTTTCAAGCTTTTGGAAGGGAATGATTTCAATATGCATATGCAAAAATGGCTCGATTTTATTATCTGATTTTCGTGTTTGATTTGATCTGTAGGGGCCTTGTATTTATGGGCATCAAGGTGCCTGATGCAAAGGATATGTCTTTTGGATCGAAAAGACATGTCTACAGCGAAAAAATGCACCTGGTTGCTCGAACAGGTGCATTAGTTCAAAGGTGCGCGTCCGCGCACACCTGCACGCACGTCTATTTTTGCTCACTATCCGTGGTGCGCTCGCGCACAGCCGCGCGCCCGCGCACCACCCAATTGGAATAATTAATTAATTTGGTCCAAAAAACATATGGGCCTTGAAGTCCAAGCCCAAGTCCAGGCCCATGACCCGGACCGGACCCGGCCGGGCGGCGGTGGCAGCACGCGTGCGCTTGTGTGTTTTGAACCAAGCACACAAGCATATAGGTCCTCACCCCTTTAAAAACTTTGGTGCCCCAAGGGCCCAAACCCAATTGTCCAACTTGGGATTTATAAATAGAGCATACTTTGGCTTTTTCTCCTATGTGGGATGGAGCTTTTCTCCTACCCCATATTTTCCATTTTCCATATCTATTTCTAGTTTTAAGTGGCTAACTTCTAGCATAAATTTCTCATTCACCCGGAATTGGTTTTGAGAAATTTCAAATGCTAATCTCATCTACTCACTTAGTAGAATTTTAACAAATAATTTAATCTCATTTTCCACCAATGGAAACCACTTAAATATTTGGTCAAAATCGGATCAACATCCAATTTCTCAACCAAAATTCCAACATATTCATCAATGTGATACCAATTAATTTAATATTCAACCTCATAACCAACATCATATTTATCAATGTGCAACATGTACAAATCTATTTCTAACTAGAAAACATTAACTACGAGATACCAAATAATTTAATATTCAATAACCACATAACCAAATAAAGTTGCACGTATTTAATAAAATTACCTATCACCCTATACATGAGTAATCGGCAAACTCTTTCCCTCGCGTGGTGTAGGTGATGATGAAGTAGAGATAGAGGGATCGACACGATGAGTGCTAGAATCATCATGCCCAAAATAACATGTCGTATCAGCAGCCAAGTCCATCGCCTCCTCGATGACGAAGCACCATCACCTCGACTAGATAACATCAATACAACAATCCTAAAATTATTAACTAACATTTTTCATCATCTTCTCAAAATCAACATATTTATATCCAAATCATCCACCAACACAAACATGAGCATGCATCCCCTCCTCCATCCATTTCATACATATATCAATACATGCATTAAGTTTTAAAGGTTATCTTAAACGAGAAGTGGCAACAAATACGCTCAATAAGAGGGAACTCTGGTCAATCAACCCACAAGCTATTAACAACCAACAAATTTATTTAAAACACGAAGGATGTAGGATCAAGAACAAGAAAGACAATGAAGCTAAAGTTATGTTGTTGAGTTTGCTAGGTAACCAATCATCAAAATATTTCCAACTAACTTATTGCACTAACTTTTATCTTTAAGTTCTACGCTTGCGCATAGTCAACCAACACCAAAATGAGTAACAACTAAGCTCCAATAGCAAACTTATTAAAGACGTTCAATCATTTATCAATACTTCAACTCTATATTTTGCATATCTTTTCTAGGCTTTAACTTTAAGCATTGAGTCTAAACTATATTTTGGTACTCACATGCATCATATAGCTTGAAAGAAAGATTTATAGAGTACTTAACATCATCCAATCCAAATCTCCAGAACAAATAATTCTAATTTATATTATGCTTTCACAACTAATTAAAAATTAAAATTAAAATTAATTACAATGGCCCTAATTTATAGTAAAATTTCATAACTAAATAAAATTAAGATCAATTACAACAAACAATCCTAATTTCTGTCGCTATTTTTTGTCACTAATTCACAGATTTCTTGTAGTGCCAAACATTAGAATTCTAGTTTGGAATTCACATTATTTGAGAATTGTTCATTGTTCTACTTACTTTTAAAAAATATCAACATTTTGTTATGTAGTTCTATTTTTATTTGTTGACTCATACTGCATATTTGGCTGATATTTGCAATCTTCATTGAAAACCAACTTTTTATTCAAGCATTTTGTTTAGTTGTTTGCCATATTTGTAATTTGTATTGAGTATATTATACAAAAAAATTATTCAAGTCTACTAAATATATGTAGTTGTTTATTTATTCATTTTATTTTGTTTATATTAACCTTTCTTTGTGGTATTGATCAAGCAGTTCGTTCTAATACTAATTATTTTGGACTAAGAAGATTAATACCCTTTGCAAATTTGGAGCGGAAGGAAATCGCGTTGGACCTTGTATTAAAAAGTTGAACAATTTTAATAAATTTGTTCTTATTAGTTTTGTTTTGATTGATAGATTAAGTGCTAAATTTCTTGGATTATTTGTTTCAGAAATGGCATTTGCATCAAATAATAGTGTTTAATCCTGTTGTGCCAATACCGGCTTTTGTAGCCAACCCCCACACTTAATGTGTCGGTTAATCATGGTGAAAAAATAGAAAAATTTAACGGCTGGAATTTTAAGCGGTGAAAGCAGAAGATGCTCTTCTACTTGACCACCTTGAACTGACTCGATTTTAAAGAGGATCCTCCTTAGCTTAGTGAGGATGAAACTGATGCACAAGTGGTCAGCACTTTGGATGATTGGAAACATGCTCATTTCTTGTGTAGAAATTATGTCATGAATGGCCATGTAGATTCATTGTACATTGTTTATAACTCGAAGAGAATTGCTAAGGAACTATGGGAGTCTTTGGACCATAAGTATAAGACTAATGATGCAGGTGCAGAAAAATTTATCGTTGGCCGCTTCTTGTATTATAAAACGGTGAACTCAAAAACAATCATCAGTCAGGTGCAAGAACTTCAAGTGATAATACATGATATTCATGTCGAGGGAATGGTTTTAAGTGATACTTTCCAATTGACTGCAATTAGAGAAATTACCACCTGCTTGGAGAGACTTTAAAAACTATTTGAAACATAAGCAAAATAAAATGAACATCGAAGTATTTGTTGTTAGACTTCGCGTTGAAGAAGACAACAAAAGTTCTGAAAAGAAGTCGTTCAATCCTCAAATGGCAAAGGGTAATGTTGTTGAACATAGGCAAAGTTCCAAAAGCAAGAACAAGTCTGGACTAGCGGGAAAAGGGGTTAAGTTGGGACCCAAATGAGGCATTTCTAAAAAGAAATTCGAAGGAAAATGCAATAATTGTGGCGACAAAGATCACAAGGCTTCAGACTGCAAGAAGCCAAAGAAGAACAGATAGGATAACATGGTTGAAGTCATTTCTCAAGAATTTTTAAATATGAACCTGATTGCGGTAATCTCTAAGGTGAACTTGGTGGGTTCAAACCCAAAACTGTGGTGGGTTTACTTCGGTGCTACTAGGCACGTTTGTTCTTCCAAAGAAATATTTAGTTCTTTTGAGCCACCTGAAGACGGCAAGAAGTTGTACATGGGGGATTCAGCTACCTTTCAAGTCAAAGGAAAAAGAAAATTGGTTTTGAAGATGACATCTGGGAAAAAATATAATCAACTCTCAACAATGTGCTCTTTGTACCGGACATTCACAAGCATTTGGTGTCGGGTCACTTTTTGATAAGCTTGATTTTCGCATTATTTTTGAGTCAGGTATTGTAACTTTGTTGAAAAATGGAGTGTTTGTTGGTAAGGGTTATGTAACTGATGGGTTGTTTAAGCTCAATGTAATAGTTGTTAAAGTAAAAGTGAATAAAATGAATAACTCTTTCGTTTACTTGCTTGAGTCTTCCAATTTGTGGCATGATAGACTAGGACACGTTAATTATGATACTCAATGTAGATTAATTAACTTGAATTATATACCAATATTCTATAATGATTCCAAGCACAAGTGTGAGGCTTGTGTTGAGACAGAGTTAACAAATACATCATTTAAACATATTGAAAGAAATAATGAACCATTTGATTTAATTCACACTGATTCATGTGATTTAAAATTGACACAAATACGTGGTGGAAATAAATACTTCATTACTTTTATTGATGATAACATAAAATTTTGTTATGTGTATCTTTTAAAAAGTGAAGATGAAGCCATAGAGGAATTTATTCTCTATAAAAATGAAGTTTAGAATCAACTCAACAAGAAAATTAAGGTGCTACGAAATAGTCATGGAGGTGAATATGAATCAATGCTTGCTGAATTTTGTGTCCAATACGGAATTAGACATGAAACAACAACACCTTATTCACTTTAACAAAATGGCATTGCAGAAAGGAAAAAATGTACATTTAAAGAAATGATGAATATCATATTACTAAGTTTTGGTTTGCCTAAGAACATATGGGGGAAAGATGTTTTGATAGCTAATCACCTTTTAAATAAAGTGTCCCTGTAAGAAATTAGACAAAACCCATATGAGCTATGGCATGGAAGGATGTCATCCTACAAATACATACGAGTGTGGAGGTGTCTTGTCAGAGTTATTATACCTACACCAAAGAAGGTAAAAGTAGGTACCAAGACTGTTGATTGTGTAAGTTCAAGCGGCTATGATAATCTAGAGGGGGGTGAATAGATTATCTCCATTTTCTCGATTACGCCCTCTTTTTCGAATCAAACAAGCCAAGACAATAATAAAGGCGCGGGAAGTAAATAACACGCGTCGATTTATAGAGGTTCAACCCACCTAGGGCCTAATCCTCTACCACCCCAGTATATCCGGGATGGATTTTAAAAAGAAAAAAGATTTTATTAATTACCAAAATTAATACAACACCTTACAACATCACCTTGAAGAGCACCACACTCTTCTTCAACACCCTACCTTTGATATTACCACAATCTCTCTTGAAGATTACCACAATCTCCAACGGCACCTTGTGAAGATTACCACAATCTTCACCCTTGAAGAACACCAAATTCTTCAACACTTCAAGAGCACCATACTCTTGAAACACCTATCACCTAGATCACCCAAGTGTATTCTTTCCACAAGAATACTCACAAGGATGTCTTGTGTTGAATGATAACCAAAATCAAGATTACAACTCAATAATGAATATTACAATTTGAGTGCAAGTGTAATCAAGAAATAAAGTCTAGACCTCAAGATGTGAAAGTGAAAGACCTTGAGCTATTACAACAAGAATAATAACAATGAAGAACCAATATGTTTGCTTGAATGTATCTTGTTGTGTTGTAGTATTCTCTCTTATTGTGTTGCTTCAATTCTTCATCTATTTATAGAAGATGTCTTGGACATGATAGGCTCCTCCTAGGAGATTGAAATCTGTAAAAAATTGCAAGACAAATGAAGAATATAGCTGTTAGAAATCAATCCCACAAATTAAGGAAAAGTTGTCTGAAAATGCAACGGATAGTTTGCTGATAAAAGAGGGGTGAAACCGGTCGCGCAGAGATAAGTTTGAAATGAAGTTTCTGCGAAAATTACACAGGGGGACCGGTCGATGGGGGGTCCAACCGGTCGCCCCTATGTCTGACCGGTTGGAGTTGTCAAAAACACAAAACAGAGAGTTCTGTCTTTGAGGGCTCATTCCAGGCACCGGTCGCCCTCCCCCAATTTCCTTCCGTCCTATTTTCTGTTTCAAAACTCAACTCAGGTACGGGTTGCCCTATAGGGCAACCGGTCGAGCCTGAAACATAAGTGTTGTCCAATTTTTTATCGAAAATAAACTTCAAGAAATACTCCAAAAAATAGTAAAAATATTTTAAATCGATCGGAAGTATTTGGACAACATTCAGGGACATTGTTTTGATGTAAAAGCACATTAACACAAAATCATTAAAAGTGTTGCCCAATTTTGTCGAAAATAAACTTGAAGAAATACTCCGGAAAATTAGTAGAAACAATTTAAATCATTTAGGAGTATTTGGACAACATTTAAAAACATTGTTTTGGTGTAAAAACAAAATCATCAAAATCATAATAAAACCATTTATCAAACAGATTGCATGTTTATTGGATATGCACATAACAATAGTGATTATCGGTTTCTTCTGCATGAATCTAAGATTGAAGATATACACAATAAGATTATAATTGAATTGAGAAATGCCTCATTCTTTGAAAATATATTTTCGTGCAAATCAAAAGAAGAAGCAAACTCTTCTAAACAAATGCATTATTCAATAGATCACGAGCAAAACATTAAAGAAGAAGTTGAACTTAAACGCAACAAATGAGTTAGGATAGAAAAATCATTTGGTCTAGATTTTCAAACATACATGATGGAATGTGAACCTCAAAGCTACAAAGAAGCTATAAATTCTTCTAAGGGACCATTATGGAAAGAGACCATAAAACGTGAAATTGATTCCATCTTGCAAAACCATACATGAGAACTAGTGGATCTTCCTGAAGAAAGTAAATCACTGGGATATAAATGGATTTTCAAGAAGATATTGAAGGCAAATGGAACAATTGTTAAGTACAAGGCTAGAATCATATTTAATGGTTACAGACAACGAGAGGGTCTTAATTACTTTGATACATATTCTCCAATTACGAGAATAACATCCATTAGATTAGTACGTACTTTCAATTGCTATTTTGCTGAACCTTGAAGTACATCATATGGATGTAAAAGCTACTTTCTAAATAGAGATTTAGAAGATGAGATTTGCATGAAACAACCCGAGGGATTTTCTGCACCAGGACAAGAAAATAAGGCGTGTAAGTTGGTAAAGTCATTATATGGCTTGAAATAAGCACCAAAACAATGGCATAAGAATATGATAATGTTATGAAAGAACGTTAATTTAAAATAAATGAATGTGATAAATGTGTCTATGTTAAAGAGACTGAAAATGGCTATCTCATTTTATGTCTTTGTAGATGACAAGCTTTTCATTTGAAGTAATGATAAAATAATTAAATCCACAAAAGATATGTTCAACTCGAGGTTTGACATGAAAGATATGAGTTTAACTGATGTGATCCTCGGAATAAAGATCTCTTGAACTTCAAATGGACTTATACTTGATCAGTCACATTATGTAGACAAGATTCTATAGAAATTTAGAAAGAATGACACGTCATTGGCTAGAACTTCGATATACACAACCAAATATATATCGGAGAATAGAGGTGAGGTTGTGTCTCAAGTTGAATACTCATGGGTCATAGGAAGTTTGATGTACTTAATGAGTTGTATAAGACCAGACATTGCTTATAGAGTAAGTAACTTGAGTAGATACACGAGTAATCCAAGTCATGACTGTTGGAAATGTATAGTGAGAACACTAAGGTATTTAAGATATACTCATGATTTTGGACTGTACTATACAAGATATCCCTCTGTTATTAAAGGATACAACGATGCTAGTTGGATATATGATATCAAGGAGTTTAAGTCTACAAGTGGATTTATTTTCACTTTAGGAGGTATGACAATATCATGGAAATCTTCTAAGCAAATAGTTATAATAAGGTCCACAATGGAGTCTGTTATTAAAGGATACAACGATGCTAATTGGATATATGATATCAAGGACTTTAAGTCTACAAATGGATTTATTTTCACTTTAGGAGGTATGACAATATCATGGAAATCTTCTAAGCAAATAGTTATAATAAGGTCCACAATGGAGTCTGAGTTTATTACTCTAGACAAGTGTGGCGAAGAAGTTGAATGGCTCCGGAACTTCTTAGAAGATATTCCAGAATAGACAAATCATGTGCCAGCAATTTGTATACATTATAACAGCCAATCTGCATTGGCAAGGCACTGTGCAATACATATAATGGTCTATATACCATTAGACAACTTCTCTCAACTGGTGTTATCTCTATTGATTACGTGAAGTCAAAGGATGATTTAGCAGACCCATTAAATATAGGGTTGAATCGAGAGTTAGTTGAGAAATCATCAAGAGGAATGAGACTTAAGTCTCTAGAAAAATGATTTGATACAATGGAAACCCAACCTAGTTGACTAGAGATCTCAAGGTGTAGGTTCAAAACCACAACCTAGTTGTAAGAAGGCTCTAAGATCATTGTAGGAGAGTTATCCATTGTCCATTCCTTAACAGTGATGCCCGTGGAGAAAAAAATAAGCATATTTGGCTTTTAATGATTCTTATACGTCGGTAAGACGAGATGGGTAGTCTAGGCTACTCCTAAATAAGAATCACCTATGTGAGAGAGAAGTGGGGCTGCTTTGAAGAGTATTGTGTGGTGCTCAATTCTTAGACCCTCTTGCAGAACCAGACTTATGTTTAGGGCCATGAATAGACATAACTATGAGAACTGAAGTATGTTAGGAAGAATCTTGTTTTGGGTATATCATCATTTATACAAAAGACGGAGCAGTTCAAGGGCATCACATCTACTGATCAGCTAGTAAAGTAAATATACTTTCACAATGGAAGGTTCAAAGTGTAACACCTATATATCCTGTGCAGGGTTCAACTGTTGAACTTTATCACTAAATCTTTATAATTTCCTTCATGTGGGGGAATGTTAGAAAAATTGAAGAAAATCACTCATTTGACCCTTGTATAATACTAAAGGTCAAATTTTATTTGGTTTTTGATATTTTAATAGTAAAGGGTGATTTTTTTTTTTTTGGTTTTTGACCTTTTTAATAGTAATAAGCAAATTTTATTTGGTGGTGAAAGGTCATATTTATGCCTATAAATATGATTTATTTCTCACATTTGAAAAACACACAAAAATACACAAAAATTTCCATCTACCTTCATAACTCTTACATTGGTGATAATTACCAAACATATTTTTTAGTTCATCGGAGAACAGGTAATCCAGTTTTCTCGTCTTATCATGGGATAGGGACAATTGAATATATTTTAAGGATAATATGTTGAACACACAATTCAGGCCAATTTTATATTGTGCTTATGTAATTCCATTTTGTTATAAATTGTTATTCTGTACTTTGTAATTTGTTTTGCATATTGTACTAGCAGAAATATAGTCCTTTATTTGGTAAAATTGCAAAATTAGTCCTGTAACTATAAGGAGATAGCAAAAAAGTCCTATAAAGATCATGTTTTGCAAAAGAGTCATGTAACTATATAAACATAGCAATTTTGGTCCTGCAAAATGCATGGTTTGCAAAATAGTCCTGTAATTGTATGGAAATATCAATATAGGTCGTAATTGTACCGAATTTACCGGAAAGTGGGAATTACATGTGACATTCACGTGATTGAAATTCTGCGAAATTTGTACCAAAATTTAGATTTTCATATAGTTATAGGACAATTCTGCAAACTGTGTATTTGGCAGGACAAAAATCGTGAGTTTACTATAATTACAGAATATCTTTGCAAAACGTGATTTTTACAAAAAAAAATTGCTACCACCATATAGTTAGAGGACCAATTTTACAATTTTGCCTCTTTATGTTCATACATATTTTTTCTCTTTCAAAAAAGCATAGAAAGTTATCTACACTAGAACTTTTAAATATCACTTTAATTTTCAGATATAGTTTGTAATTTGAAATTACTTTAAATAATATTTACATTTTAATCAAATTATAGATTTACTAAATAATGTTTAGATATTATATTGATGGTTCTTGGATTTATTCAAATAATTTCAAATTTTATTCGCTACTTTTTTATATATTAAATAACTTTTTAAATGTTATTCCACTTTTTCAGATTTTATTTAGTTATTTTAAGGTTCATTACATAATTTTTACAATTTTCTTTTTGTGTTTTTCAGATTTATTTCATATTTGTATTTTAATTGTTAATTTATAAATTCTTAAAATAATTATCACATTTATATTTATATATTTAGACTCTATTTGTTAATTTGTAAAATTTTAAATTGGTTTTAAGATTTTCATATTTATTTGTAAATTCTTAAAATAATTTTTATACTTATTTGCATTATACAAGTAATTAGTATAAATTGGAGCAATTCGGGCTCATTGAGGTCCAAGTGGCAATAAGTCCGAATTGGGTAATGTGGACTCAATTTGTTCTGAGTTCGCCAAAATTTTAAAGTTATTGTCCCAAATTGAAAGCCCGCAAACTTAATGTCCTTCTTTGCTACTGGGGGATAATTAGTATCCTCGTTTTCCCATTACCGATAGCTGATTAATTATTGGAGAGTTTGAGTCGGCGCATACTCTATTTTCATTAATGTCTTAGAGCTCTCATTACCGGTATTGATTTGATTGTTGGATAGTTTCCCAAAAAAATTTAGATTTTAAAAAGGATAATTACAAAAATGATATGATGTTTAGGGTATTTATAAAAAGGGGCACTCTCTTGTGAGACCGTCTCACGGATCTAGATCCGTGAGACGGAGCTCCATTTAAAATAACCCGCCCGACACCCTATTTTAGGCTGAGAACCCGCTGATTTAGATTAACCAATCACAGCCCAGCCCTGTTACCGCGCCAGGTTTTCAAAAATCGAACCAATCCCAGCCCAACCACCCTGTGCCCTAGCTCGTGTTTCCCCAGCAACAGGTCGTCTCCCTCAGCTCGTGCCCTAGCTCGTGTTCCCCCAGCAACAGGTCGTCTCCCTCAGCTCGTGTTCCCCCAGCAACAGGTCGTCTCCCTCAGCTGGAGACGAATGAAACAGTAGAAAGCGAAAAAAATCCTCTGCTTGTGTTCTCTCTGTCTCCCTCTCTCGACGTCAATTAACAAAAAAACCTCAGCTCGCGTTCTCTCATTGTGTCACACGGTATGTAGAATTTCGATTCGATTTACCTTTTGTTACAAAAAAATATATGAAATTTTTGTTAGTATTGGTGTTTGTTATTGTAAGAAAAAACTTTTTCTTCTTTTTTGTTTTCGAATTTTGTGTAAGTTTTGTTGAAGAACAAAAATGGACAATATAAAAGAGTTTGCCAAAGAAGGTATGAATTCTTCCATTATGACTAAAAGTATTACTTTTATAGCTAAAAGTATCACTTTTTCAATCAAAAGTATCAGATTTCTAATGAAAAGTATTGCATTTAGATGTTGTCACCGTCATTGACTCTAGTGATGAGGGTGATGAAATCAAAATTGACACAGATGATGATTGTGATGTAATGCTCCAAGAAGCTGAAGGTAATGTATTGCCTATCTTTTGTCACTTCAGTTTTTCAAGTATTGCTTTTCTAGTAAAAAGTATCATTTTTTCAATGAAAAGTATCACTTTTTCAATGAAAAGTATCACATTTCTAACCAAAAGTATTATGCTTAGGTGTTGTCACAATTCTTGGTGTTGCTCCTCAAAATGACGAAGTCAATATTGCCACACAGAATGCAAATGATACAACACTCCAAGAAGTTGAAGGTAATGTGCTTCCCATTTTTTGTCAATTAAGTTTTTGAAGTATTACTTTTTTATTAAAAAGTATCACTTTTTAAGTGAAAAGTATCACTTTTTGAATGAAAAGTATCACATTTCTAACCAAAAGTATTACGCTTAGATGTTGTCAATTAAGTTTTTGAAGTATTTCTTTTTTATTAAAAAGTATCACTTTTTAAGTGAAAAGTATCACATTTCTAACCAAAAGTATCACTTCAGTTTTTCAAGTATTGCTTTTCTAGTAAAAAGTATCACTTTTTCAATTAAAAGTATCACATTTCTAACCAAAAGTATTATATTTAGGTGTCACAATTATTGCCTCTAGTGATGAGGGTGATAAAGCCAGTAATTCCAATGAGGCTGGAGTTGATAATGAAAATGAAAATGAGTTTGATGTGAGTGGTTGTCTTCTACATATAACAAGAAAAACAATTAAGGATATGCATCAGTTGTATTGTCGTCATGCTCGTCGTCTTTGTTGGGTTTAGTGTATGAAAATCGACTACTAGAAAATCTACAATTTGAAACAGGAGTTGTTGTTGAGAAATACTATGTATGTTCTTCTGCTTTGGATTTAGGCAATCTGCTTTAAAAGAAAAAGGCTAATGTTACACGCACGGATGTAAAGCTTCAATGAGAGTAAAGTTAAATGGAGAGGGGCTTTACAAGGTAGTTCAAAGATATTGTGGAACACAACCATCAACTCACAAGAAGAGAATGGAGCCATTTGCATCGTTCGAGAGAGTCATTACAAATGAAAAAGGCAAAGCTATTGAGGATATGATATCTTGTGGGATGAAAGCCACTCAATCTTACCGTTATATGGTACACGATGCGGGGCGAACAATGCCTTGGTCATACTTTGAAAGACCATTTGAATTTTGTTAATAGATTGAAAATGAAAGAAATAGAAGGTGGCGATGCACTGAGCGTTAATTGATATCTTATATCAACAAGATGTCGAAGAGGAGGATTTCTTTTTTAGAGTGAAGTTGGATGAATTTGGTAGATTATCTAATGTATTTGGAGGGATTCCATGATGAAGGAAGACTACAAGATATACGGTGACGTTATGATATTTGACACAACATATCGCACGAATAAATACAACTTGATTTGTGCGCCATTTGTTGCGGTCAACAACCACTGGAAAAATGTCATGTTTGGGTGTGCTTTTTTATCGATGAAAAATCAATCATTTGAGTGGCTTTTTCAAGTCTTTACAAAATCAATGGGTGGAAAATGTCCCTGTAACTTTGTTCACCGATCAAGACTGGCAATAAGCAATGCAATTGAAAAGGTAAATACTTTATGACAATAATCTGATACTTTTGTATGTGATACTTTTATAGCTAAAAGTGATACTTTTAGCTATAAAAGTGATACTTTAGCATGAGAATCGAGATACTTTTTCCTCGTAACATATATGGTTAATTTTGTGTGATATTTTTGTCTGTCTGTGATACTTTTATAGCTAAAAGTGATACTTTAGCATGAGAATCGATACTTTTCCCTCGAACATATTGGTTAATTTTGTGCGTGATACTTTTTATCGTGATACTTTTTTATAGCTAAAAGTGATACTTTTAGCTATAAAAGTGATACTTTAACATGAAAATTAGATACTTTTCCCTCAAAACATATATGGTTAATTTTGTTTTATTTCTTCTGTGCAGGGTTTTTCCTCAGACAAGGCACATGCTATGTCTTTGGCACCTTCACCAGGAATGCTATAAGTCGGTTTGGACGTTTGAAAAAAATAATTCTTTCAAAGAAGAATTCAATAAATGTTTGACTGGTTGTGTTGATGAAAGAGACTTTGAAATTTGCTGGAATTCTATGATTTCGGAGTATGAATTGCATGATGATTTTTGGTTTCGGCACATGTATGATTTGAAGGAGAAATGGTGTACTGCATTAAGCAATGATATTTTTTCTGCGGGAATATTATCTTCACAAAGGAGTGAGAGTACGAACAGCGCAATAGGATTTAATGCAAAGAAAACAACAACTCTGACTGAATTTTATGGAATTTTTCAAGGAACATTAAAGCGTTGGAGGAACAATGAAAAAGAAAACGAATTCCAGTGCTCAAGATCAATTCCGACGTCTGTACTACCATTGACTGGAATGTTGAAACATGCTACTGAGGTATATACATTGACCCTTTTTAAAGAGTTTGAGAGTGAGTTTATTAAAAGTATCTCTACTGAATGCATCATTGTGCGTGTTGAAGAAAACATCATGGTTTATGACATTTCAATGCCAAGTGATGGGGGTTGTTGTCATCGTGTGGTGTATGATTGTTTAAATATGCTCATAAACTGTTCTTGTAAGAAATTTGAGGAGTGTGGTTTACTCTGTTGTCATAGCTTAAGAGTATTTCATATGCATTCTATCTCCAAGATTCTGAGTGTTACATTGTCAAAAGATGGATAAAATTTGTCAAAACAGAGTTGTGGGGGAAGTTCAATAAGATGGTGAAAGT
Source organism: Rehmannia glutinosa (assembly GCA_016081115.2). Lineage (NCBI taxonomy): Eukaryota > Viridiplantae > Streptophyta > Magnoliopsida > Lamiales > Orobanchaceae > Rehmannia > Rehmannia glutinosa. Next base: position 27,195,777 of record CM071937.1, read on the forward strand.
TCTCACAAACCGAAGGATTGTGTTTTGGCGGCATGAAATGGCACGAAACTATTATAATCTTATTCTAAAATGCCAAGACAATGAGGAGGCGGGAAGAATCATCGAAGATGGCTACAATAGAGATTCTTTAGTTGTTGATGCATTGATGAATACACCGAATTCTACGGGACAACATGAGGTTTCTAATTCTTCTAACAAAGATATCTTTGGATCCTACACGTTCGATTACAAAGGGGAGAAGGCAAAGGATCAAGGGGCATTTTGTGAGAAAAACAAGAAGAAGAAAAGTAGTGATACAACAAGCTCACATCCATCCAAGGAGTTTGGTTCAAAGACTCCTAATCCTCGATTATTTTAGTATTCCTCTTTGTTTTAGTATTGAATTGTTTGATTTTTAGTATTGTTGAATTGTTGATTTTTAGTATTGAATTGTTGATTTTTAGTATTGGATTCTTGACTTTTTATTATTGAATTTTTTAGCTTCAGTATTATAAATGATGGTGATACTTTTATCCCAAAAAACGATACTTTTGTAACAAAGAGTGATACTTTTAACCCAAAAGGTGATACTTTTCCAATGGAAAGCTATACTTTAATGAGATAATACTTTTTTAACGCTAAATGATACTTTTAACCCAAAAAACGATACTTTTGTAACAAAGAGTGATACTTTTAACCCAAAAGGTGATACTTTTCCAATTAAAAGCTATACATTATGCTATGATACTTTTTTAACAAAAAGTGATACTTTTAATGTAAAGTGATACCTTAAACCCAAAAGGTGATACTCGATTGAAAGCTATACTTTAATGAGATTAAACTTTTTTAACAATAAATGATACTTTTAACCCAAAAAACGATACTTTTGTAACAAAAAGTGATACTTTTAACCCAAAAGGTGATACTTTTCCAATTGAAAGCTATACATCTTGACATGATACTTTTTTAACAAAAAGTGATATTTTTAACCCAAAAAACGATACTTTTTTTAATAGAAAGTGATACTTTTGTAACAAGAAGTGATACTTTTCCAACTGGAGGCTATACATCATGACATGATACTTTTTTAACAAAAAGTGATACTTTTAACCCAAAAAACGATACTTTTTTAAACAGAAAGTGATACTTTTAAAACAAGCAACAATACTTTTTAAAACACAGTGATACTCTAATAAGCCTATTTCTAAACGGCAACAAAATTCTCGAATATTACAAATGTGCTTATTCACAACCACACCAACTTACGAATGTGAAAACAAGACTTTTTCTGTCATCTTCCCAAAGAAATCATACAACCAAAAACTATTCAATACCTATCAATGTAACTTGCACCAAACTAATTTATACATGCATAAAAATTAGAAACAATTCTTCTCTTTCATTCTCTACCGAGCCCTATACATACATCAATCAACTTGTTTGATTTATAAATTCAATTGCTTCCTTCTCAACTTGCACTCTTAATTCATTCCACAATTTGAGAACAATCTTTGGGCAATAAAAGTCCTTAATTTGCATCGTTCACCAACCTTCAATAAAAACAAGATAAAACAAAGGTAAAATAAATAAAAACAAGATAAAACAAAGAAATTTAATCTAATCTAATTTGCAAAAACATTCATACCTTACGCAAATCCGGTTCTGAGTAAACAAGCCCCTGGAAATTTCCATGTGGTGCATTAGGAAAACACCACAGTCAATGTTGGCTATTTTTCTTTGCCATGGAAATTTGACATTATCAAATTCATATTTTGCAACATCATCAGCCTTAGGGTGGTTTTTCTCCTTCAAGAAAATGCGCATTTCTCTTTGCTGAAAATTAAAAAAGAGAAATCACACTACTGAGAGATACTTTTCACTTCAAAGTATTACAAATAATAAGTAATACTTTTCACTTGAAAAGTGATACTTCTCATATGAAAAGTGATACTTTTTACTTCAAAGTATTACAAATAATGAGTAATACTTTTCAAGTGAAAAGTGATACTTTTCATATGAAAAGTGATACTTTTCACTTAAAAAGTGATATTTTTCACTTCAACGTATTACAAATAATGAGTAATACTTTTCAAGTGAAAAGTGATACTTTTCATGTGAAAAGTGATACTTTTCACTTAAAAAGTGATACTTTTCACTTCAAGTGTATTACAAATAATAACATGAAAACTAACATCAATAATAACATCAACTAAATAATTTACCACCAATTTTGCTAGACTAATATAGTCAGGAGCAACATTTTTATTATGCACCAAATTATCCAGATATTGCACTTTTGCATCAACAAAGTTGATGACAGCACATATATAATGTTGCTTGTAGCAAATTGGCACAAAAATCTGCATTTTTAACAAGAAAATCAGGACAAAAATCTGCATTTTACAAGAAGAAAAGCTAAATTCCAAAGCAAAACTTGAGAGATATTCTTACAAAATCCACGGTCGAGGTCTGCCATTTGTTTCCACTTGACATCCAATGATTCCAAAGCAATCTCTCAAATTTTTACTACTATCCCGCCCTTTATCTCTCAAAAGATTTTCAAGGTAGATATGTTGCACAAGTGTGATACTTTTAAGATTCAAATTAATACTTTTAAAGCATAAAATGACACTTTTAAATAAAACTTACGAGAATGTTGAGCATGGAAGTAAAAAAGTTCGTTCTTTGGTCTTTTGTTAAACAACATAGCCCATGTGTCTATGATGCTTATGTGGATCATCATTGAATCATGCAATGTCATGATGCCATCATTAAATGCAATATAAAAACCTCCAAAGATGTGCAAAAGCGTTTGAACTGAAAATTAAAAACAATTAATACAACAAGAAAATGGATTTGAATCGAAATTAAAGGTAAATTATAAAAATATTTTACTTACTCGATAATTTTTCGTGATTGAAAAAGCAATAATCAATAATATCTTGCTCCTTCCTGCGCAAGAATTTGAGGCTGCTCTTGTGTTTTTTCATGAAAGTGGACATGAATTCAGCCTTTGGATCAATTGGCCATGGTTCGTCAAGAATTTTAGCATCCTCTCCTGCTTCTTCATTTGCAACTTCTTCGCCGGCTTCTTCACCACCTTCTTCATCAACTTCTTCCCCCACTGTAGGTCCCAAGGGGTGTGAGTGTAAGGTTTAGAAGAGGGGGGTTGAATAAACCTTACCAACTTTTCGATTTAGTCCTTTTAAAATGTTCAGAGTTAATATTTCACAGCCGAGTCCTTGATGGACATGCTAAGTTAGTTAATCAGAGTTAGTCACTCAAGACTGATCGAGTTGTTGATAGAATAAGTCGATTGTTTTGACTAAAGACTTAACTCATTGTGATATATTTTATTGGAAGACTTAACACCCTTGAATTTGGTTAAGTTTGTTTTAATACTTGGTTTTAGCACTTTGTTGATTATCAATTGGATAGCAAATTTATCGTGAGATATTAAAGTAATATGCAGAAATTAAAGTGCTGAAATGTAAATGACACAATAAATTTTTATAGAGGTTCGAAGATGTGGTAATTCTTCTACTCCTCTCTTCTCCAACTTCTGAAGGAATCCACTAAGTATTTCCAGATACAAGTCTTGATCACACGGTGACTTGATCTTTTGGGACTTAGTCGGAGATGCCTTGGTCACACGGTGGCTTCTCGCACGACTCGGCCTTCTTCACAGGGTATTTTGCCTTGCTACTACAGCCCACTTGCTCAAGCTTCTATGATTTGATCACGAAGCCCTCCAAAAACTTGAGACTGGTTCGACTTTGAACCTTCCTACAATCCTCCGTGGAATGTAGACCCCTTGATTCTTCAAATGTTTCCTCTTCAACTGATTGAAGTCGTCTTTCCTTCACAGGTGAGTGTTGGATTGATTTCCTTCGTAATGTAGGCTTGAGGATTGAACTTGAATAACTTGATAATATTTTTGGTTACTGATTCGAATGTTAGCTTGAAGTGTTCGTGGTTGAGGTAACCTTCTCTCGCAGTGATTCCTCAAGCATTTTATAGTGATCTTTCAAAAATCGCCCGTTGAAGAGATAGGCTTATTTTTAAAAGACACTTGTGGTCGTCGCTTGTCTTGTTGTAGTCCTTGGAATTGACATTTCCTCGTATGAATAATTCTTGACTTTTGAGTTTCGACACGCAAAGTGCTTCCCATTGGTTTATTCCTTTTGCACGCTTCGGGATCGAGCACTTTAAGAAAGGCAATATGGAAGTATTACTCGTTTAAGTAATTTCCTTGACTTACGGCAACGGATCTCTTTCGATTATCTCGACTTGATCGCATTTTCTTAACTTCCCCCGGTGACTTCGAGTCGCCTTCCAATCATTGGATGACTCTTTGTCACTTCAACTTGAGACTTGGCTGTCTTGAGTTGACTTGACCGATACTTCACTCGATTGTATCTCGATTTGCACCTTGATTGAGTTCTTGTCTTCTCTTCTTTGCCACACTCGGTTGCCTCGCAATGAGTCTTCCTTCAAGTCTCCGGTTTGTCTTCTTGCATGTTCAGGCATAGCCGACTTGACTCACTCGACCATCCCTAACTATTACAATGCAATTTACAACAAAAAATAGGGTGCCAACTTTCTATTCTAAGTTTTACAAGGCATTCATCAAAATCTAAAAATAATTTCCCAACAATTTCCCCCTTTTTGATGATGCCAAAACTTAAAACATTCATACAATAATTAAACAGCAAAGATACGTAGAGACAATGTAGAATCACAGAATGTATGCGTAGAATTAATCTTTTATTGATCATAACATTCTTGTTCTTTTACACATTTGTTCTGAGTGTATCAAAGCTTAACGAGAACTTAATGTAATCATGTTGTTCTATTTCTACGCAAGTATGGAACTTATACAATTTTTATTCGATGTACAGAAGACTTACATAAAGATGTATTTACATAGTAAAATACATGAAGGGGTGGACAGCAACACTTCATCTCCTTCGATGCCTCCTTCTTTCCTCTTCTTCAGCTCTGTCATCTTCGACCTTTTTCTCTTCTTCTCATCTTCACCGCCTTCTTTTTCTCATAAGCCTTTTTCTCGGCGACTTCATCTCTTCTTTTTCTTTCTTGTCTTTCCTCCCATAGTGAGTTTGTCTTCTATTTTCTTCTTCAATCCTCTTCACATACTCAAAGCATTGTTTTTAGTCACTTGCGGGTTAGCTACTTCGTCGAATCCAGCCCAATAGATCCCTCCTTTCTTGCATGGATCTATGTACTCAATGTTTTTGGGCATAGGTCTAGGTCTGAAACCTCTTCCTCTACCACTGCTTCTTCCTCTTCCTCTGGGCGTGTACTATACTGGGGCCTTCTTTTTCCCGGTGAGTGACTAGCGAGTGACAGAGCGATTTGTCAGTCTCGCACTTTGCTCGTCGCCTTCTTCACATAGTTTGAGACCTTTTTCCCAGTACAAATCCCAGGCTTGAGCCATGGACATATTTGCGAAGTAACCTTCAGATGCGAGCGTCTTGAATTCATTAACAGATCTTGGCTCGGTTCCGACATCTGAAATGGCATAGGTGTCTCTGTCTGTTGGAATGCCTCCATGTTGTTTCAGAATATCCATAACTCGGGCATCCATCTTTCCTTCCACTTCCTTCATCCCCGCTTCAACTATCTTTCTTTTCGGCCATGGGTGCAGCAGTGTTGGAGTGGCGAGTTATGGGAGTTTCTTTGATGATATCAGCTTGTGACAAGACCTTGTTGGGGGGTTCTAGCAATCATCAAGGTCATATCTTTCGAACCTTCCCCCTCAACAGATTTTCCTTTCTTCTCTCTTCTCTCTTCCTCAGTTGTCTTTCCCTTCACAGCTGCGTCCTCCTTTTCAACTTCAGATCCTTTCAATGCCTTTAGGTATTCCTCTTCCCCTTTTTGGCATCATCAAAGGAGAGAGGAACCCCTGGAAACAAGCTAGCAATCATGAAGTCTAAGCGGCTGATAGCTGAGTTATGCTTCGAATCTGCTGCGGAGTATCCGCATGCAGTCGGAGCGGGTGGCGTTGATTCACTGTTACCAGCTTCATTTCAGCCATGAGGAGGCTAAACTTCCGATCCATGTTCTCCTCGCGCAGGAGCTCTTTCTTATTATATTCACGCAAAGAATGCATCTCGTGGTATGAGATTCATGCATTCGTTCGATGTGCTCTTGCATTCTTGTCTTTGCATCGCATTCTCGGCCCGCCTTGACTAGCAGTTTATTGAACAATGTCCTGAAATATCGAGCTTGTTATACGCGCATGGGTTTGTTGTTGCCACCATTCCCGGATCGACAATTATGCCTCGCAGATTGGCGAAGGTTTGCGTCTCGATTATCGGCCTCATGTCCGGTGAGGCCTGGTGCCTCTCCATCTTTTCTATCTCTCGCAAATATGGCCTTGAAAACTTCCCGAACCTCGGTTGTCACACTGTCTCGGTGGCGGCCAAGCGGCGTCAAAGTCAAAGTCTCTTTGGGATGATGGTGTCTGTTGGAATAAATAGGATCAGGTTTATGGAAGCATTCTTGATCTCTAGGCGATTCTTCGGGGAAGGTCGGTACTTCCAGAGAGAAGGGAAATGATTCTACAAAAGGATCATCATGGGCAACGGGAATCGCTCAATGACAACTTGTGCTCGTGAAGTTCCCGGTGGAGTCGATCTGCTGCATCTTAGGGAGCTGCGTAGTTGACTCTGTTTGGTGGTCCTGTTGTGAAGTTGACCCGACTTGCCGAGCCTCATTTATCTTAACAGCTTCGTCGGTCTGGTGGTTTTTCCACATGAGTTGGTGGTCCTCGGCCATATCGAGCGTCATCGGACGATGATGGGATTTCCATGGGTGGCTCATCATCAAAATTAAATGTTTGGCGAGTAGCCTTAAGGTCGACTTACTTGTGCTTGGAAGAACATCCTCACGGTGAGTCTTTTGGATCGGCAATAGGGGATGACTCAAACCGTCTTCACCGGATCCCGAGAAAAGGTTACATCGGGGTTGTCTTGGGAATCGTTAAGAGCACTTATCTCCTTTTCATATGGATCAATGATAGTAGGAGGGATGTTCGTGTGTCCGTCTCTTTACCCCGGAAGTCTCAACCTCCCGTTGGCCTTCATTACCTCCTGCGCAGTCTCAAGCAAGCGAGGCCTTGGGCGATCCCTTCGACGGTGTCGGTTTGTCTTGGGGTCTTCGAGGTGGCATCCACCGGAGTCTCAACTCCATAAATTGCACTTTCGGTGCCCGCAGCGTTAACTCCCGGCGGTTCCTTCATGTGCCTCGACCTGCATCGCAGCGTCATTGGCTGCGAGAGCGATTGGCACTTTAGCCGAGACAGTCTTAATCATCGAGCCTCGTCGATGACAACTTCTGTGTATTCGATTTGTTGTTCCTTCTCCACTTTGCCTCCGAGATTCGTTGTGAAGTCAGAAGTGCGGCATCCTCCCTGCTGCGGTGGAGGAGTTTCCCTTGGTGGCACACCCGGTGAGTGACTTGGAATGGGGTCACTCGTCTCTAGACTTCCGGTTGTTCCTTTGAGTATTCGGTAAGTTGGGGCGGTGGTAAGACACCTTCATTAGGGGTTGGCTCGTTGGGGTCCCCACAATCCTAGTTTCATCGCCAATTCCCTTATCACCTTCTTCCGAGTGAGTGGAGAAGTGGTGGCGGCGACAATAGTGGCAATATGATGCACCACTCCCATCGGATCAATCTCCGGTTTGTGATGTGGAGGACTCCCTGGTCCTTCCAACAATCGTTGCTCATGTAGGTCCCCTGGATTCCCGCATGGCTGCTGCTGCATCTCCAATTCATTCAGAAGCGGCGGCAGGTCCAGATCCTCATTGCTCCCAGAGAGAATGTCGAGATGAGGATGTGTATGATCGGTGGTTCGATAAAGGGACAAATATTGGCCTTTTCACGAGCCTCGCCTTCCTCTCGTCAATCTCTCCTTCTCCTTGTCCTTGAAGATCTTCAAGATATCTATGCGATTTCTTCATCCAGTGCTTAGACCACATTGGTCAATCAAGAAAGTTCAACATTCGTCTTCTTCTTCAATGAATTCCGGTCTTTGGGGCTGTTCCTGGATCGACTCGGCTTTCCATGTCCTCCATTCTCATGAGATGATTTTGGATGTCCGGATATGGTGGGGATAGGATCATCACATCATCATCCTTGTCATCTTCTCCTGCTTTGTCCCTCGTGCTAGGGATTGAGGGTAGCAAACTTTGGTGCTCCACACCTCGATGTAGCGTCTATTGCGGGGAGGGGATACAACCCTGTTAACAGGGAGAGTTTGCTTTCTCACCGCCTTTTGTGTCTCATTGTTCGGACTATACGGTTGTGTCTTGATTTGCCTCTGTTGATCGGCAAGAAAGCAAGACTTAGTTGTTTCATCTATAATTTCGGAGACTCTACTTCTTCAGCCGAGTCTCCGGTATTTGTTTTGGTGAGTGGCGGACTCGGCCCGGTTTCTCAAGCTCGGAACGCTTGAAGATTCTTCTTCTTCTTTTAGTCCTTACGGAGGGATTTACGGCTCGGATATGGTTTCGCCTCGAGTCCTGGGTGGTGGGGGCCAGTCTTTGTCATCTTCTTCCGAGGAGTTGGCCGTCTCTGTTTATCGGTTCTCCTTTTCTTGACAACCGGAGAAGGTATTTGAGGTTCCTTCTCCGCTGGTGCAGGGGGGGGAGACACGGCTGCGGGGGGGTGACTCAATTTTGCATGGCGGGGGCATCTTTTTTTTTTTCTTCGTTCTTTGCGAGGGCGTGATCTTCTTAGCAGCCTACAGGGGCCTTCTTTTTTGGGGAGAGGAGGGAGACAACTGTTTCTTCAGACAGTGATTCTCCCTCACTCGATCGCTCTCTTTGCATATGCTCTCTTTTGTGCTCCAGGAAAGGTTAGATCGGAACATCTTCTTGTTTACATGGAACGCCTTTCCATGTCAAAGAGGAACTCCTTTTACTTCCATCATCTCACGGATAATTACTAGGCCGTACCAGGGAACCTCCAAATGTACCATCCTCCTTGAAGGATTTATTCCCAATATTCAGCGATTCGATGTATACAAACTCTCGGCCAGTTTACCTTCTTTTCTTCAATGATCGCAGCCATTACGATCGCTTAGGTTTGGGATACCGTGGTCAAAGCTTCCAAATTTGATGTCTATGCATTTGGCAACAATGTCAAAGCAATTTGTGGTAGTCCTCTTTCATGACTTCTTCTTGTTAGTTTGTGTAGACCACCTCGCAAAGCCGATCGGACTTGGCTACTTCATTCCAAGTAGCGGCCAGGTTAACATCGACTTCATAAATCTCCGGACTCCTTCCTCCCGCAACAAGCGGTGTTACGCTAGATCCTTGGCGTAATGGTGAAAGCTTTTCCGTGAGCGAGAGGACTTGATGCCCTCATCGTGAACGGTGTTCACGAGAATCGTGCGACCTCTTCCACGTAGGTCGCCGGAAACTCCATCGTCAAAAGCGGTTTCACCCAGGCGTTTCCAACTCGTGCTATCTTCTTCACAAGGGTGTCGTCGGACCTGTTTGATCATCCGTCGAAATCCACGGTGAGACCTAGTGTGGATTTGCTTTCCCAACTTGACGAAGTCATGAGTAGATGCCATTTCTCGATGTTTTACCGAACGAAACTTTGAGAATGAACTTAAGGATTTGTTAGGGTTTTGAGAGAAAATTTCTTCTTTGCCTTCGAGAGAGATGAACAGTTTTAGTAAAGTGAGAGAAAATCGGACGAAATGGTATAAGTATGGGTTATGAAAGGACGTGCGGGTGGTTTTTGAAATTTGATCAAGATCAATGGTTTGATTTTGCACGCCAATTTACACTTAATCTCTCGTATTTAATGCGGCAAACATTTATATCCAATCATAAGCTTTGTGTGCGACTTTTGATTTGTACATGTCATAATTATCTTGACGTCATTATTAAAAACATTCCCGCTTAGTAAAAACGACTGTGTTTTTGTCACTTTGCTCATAAATGACTCAGCTTATTCCTTAGCTGATTTAACTCTTATCTCTTTGCACATAAATACTCATTTGTCATTCCTAACTCGATCTGGTGATTCTCGACGTCTGACTGATTTACTTAGTGATTTAAGAGTTGACTCTTTTTCATCTTTTTGTGTTCCATCTCTTTTCTTTGAGTCTTCTGAATGTCAACTCAACTCAATTAACCCCAATTCATGTTTGAGTTCTTCAAATCTTGATTCACATAATGGTTTTGTGAATATGTCACCTAATTGCTTATCGGTTGAGATATATTCCAAGGTGATGTCCTTCTTTTCAACATGATCTCTTATGAAGTGATATCTGACATCAATGTGCTTTGTTCTTGAATGCAACACAAGATTTTGAGTGATTGCAATTGCACTTGTGTTATCACAATTAATTGGAATTTCCTTTTCTTCAACCTCATAGTCTCTCATTCTTTGTCTCATCCATAAGACTTGGGCACAAATTTGCCGCAACTATGTATTCTCGTCGATTGTGTGAGGTAGCTATTGAATTTTGCTTCTTGCTAAACCAGAAATTAGCCTATTTCCAAGCATTTGACATGTGCACGAGGTACTCTTCTGTCAACTCTACATCTAGCATAGTCAAAGTCCGAGTAACCAATTAGCTTGAATCCACCTTCCTTTGGATACCATAAGCCAACTTCTTGGCTTCCTTTCAAATATCTCAAGATTCTCTTGGTCTGCGGTCATGTGGCTTTCTTTTTGGTGCGATTGAAATCTTGCACATACACCTACAACAAAGGTGATGTCCGGATCGCTTCTTTGTGAGATAGAGCAATGATCCAATAAGTGCTCAGTATCCGGTTTGATCTACTGAGGCTTGCCATCGCATCCATGTCCATTTTGGTGGTGTATTCATTGGTATTTTCACGAAGACTTCTCTTCCATACCAAATTTCTTCATTAAATCTCGGTGTATTTTGTCCGACTTATGAAGGTTCCATCCTTCATTTGTGTTTCACTTGGAGTCCAAGGAATAATGTCGACTCTCCCATCATGCTCATTTCAAATTTGCTTTGCATAAGATTTGAGAATTTATCACATGACTCTTTGTTTGTGGATCCAAAGATGATGTCATCCACATATATTTGAACAAGCAGTATACTCTTCCCATCTTGAATTCTGAAGAGTGTTCTATCCACTTTGCCTTTTGTGAATCCGTTCTCAGTCAGGAATTGTGACAATGTATCATACCATGCTGCGGGTGCTGTTTCAATCCATATAAAGCTTTCTTGAGTTTGTATACCTTATCTCCAAGAGTCTTCTGCTCAAATCCTGGAGGTTGTTCAACATATACTTCTTCTTCCAATAACCCATTAAGGAATGCACTCTTTACATCCATTTGATATACAATAAAGTTCTTGTGAGCTGCATAGGCAAGAAACATCCTTATAGCTTCCAATCTTGCTACAGGAGCAAAAGTTTCATCAAAATCTATTCCTTCTTCTTGGCAATACCCTTTGGCTACCAATCTTGCTTTTGTTTCTCACCACAGAACCTTCTTCATTCATCTTTTTCTGAACACCCATTTAGTGCCAATAACATTTTGATGGGTAGGTCTTTGAACCAATTCCCACGCTTTGTTCCTTTCAAACCGATTGACTCTTCTTGCATGGCTTGAATCAATGTGTGTCATCCAAAGCTTGTGACACATCTTTTGGCTCTATTTGTGAGATGAAGCAAGTGAACATAGCTTCTTGTTGAGTTTCGATCTGGTTTTTACACCTTCTCTTACATCTCCAATGATTAGTTCGGTGGATGGTATCTCGGCCATCTTACATCGAGGTTAGAGTAAGTTAGCCGGATTGATCGTCTTGCGATTTGTGTTATTTTGATCAGCTCTCTCATCATCACTTAGCTGCAGATATTCATTGTCTTTGAGATTGGCTATCTCATCTTCATCCGGACTTATAATTCCGCTTCGGCTTCAACATAGGGACTCTTCTCGCATCGTTGGTTGATTGACTTTTCACCGGTGACTCTTCAATGTCTTCTCCATTTACATTGGGTTCATCAAACACCACATGGATGGATTCTTCACGTAACCATTGTCCTCTTGTTGAGCACTCTGAGGCTTTGCTTTCGGTGAGTATCCTAAGAAGATACCTTCATCAACTTTAGCATCAAAAGCCTTTAAATTATCTTTGCCATTGTTATGGATGAAGCATTTGCATCCAAATATTCTAAAATATGCAACATTTGGCTTTCTCCTGTCCAAATTTCATAGGGAGTCTTTGTCATTTGTCTTTTATCATGCATCTATTTTGAGTATAGCATGTTGTGTTTATTGCTTGACCCAAAATCTTTTAGCGACCTGCTTGACTAACATGGTCCTTGTTGCTTCTTTGAGAGTTCTATTCCTTCTTTCTCGCAACTCCATTCTCTTTGTGGAGTCCTTGCTGCAGAGATAATTGATGACCAATACCATTTTCAATACAAGATCGAGTTATTATACCATTGACAAACTCGTTCTCTGTCACGAGATCTTATTTTGATAATGGTTTGACTCTTCTCATTTTGGATTCTCTTCATCACCGTGGTAGTTTTCGCAGAGTTTCTTTCTTCTTACACATGAATATTGTCCATGTATATCTTGAGTAGTCATCTAATACCACCAAGGTGTATTTCTTCCCACTTATCTTTGGGTTCAACTAGACCAAATAGATCCATATGTAGCGGTGCAATATTCTTGTTGAAGATGGACATGTCTTTTCTTTGAATGATGATTTGATCTGTTTTCCCATCGGCATGCATCACATATACTCTCCTTCTTGTATATCGAGATGGAAGTCCTTCCGCAAGATTACTTCTTGCAAGTTTGTTAATAGTTTTGAAGTTCAGGTGACTTAGCTTCTTGTGCCACAACCAACTTAATTGGATGTGCTCTTTGCTAGCAGACAAGTGCTTGCTTGGTGTTGCGATTGACCAATCTACCACATACATGTTCTTTTGTCCGCATCCTTGCAACACTATTTCATTAGTTCAAAGTGTCCTTGATTTGGCATACACCCATATTGAATCCAACATTGTAGCCTTTGTCACAGAGTTGACTTATGCTTAGCAAGTTGAAATTGAGGCCTTCAACATATGCAACATCCGTAATTTCTAGTCCATTTTTCTTGATGGATCCAATGCCTCTTATTTCTCCTGGAGCTTCATTTCCTCCAAATATGACTTTTGCACCTCTAACCTCCTTGAATTTTGATAGATTTTTCTTGTTTCTGTCATGTGTCCGGAACACCACTATCCATGTACCAGGTTCCTTGGCACTCACCGCTCCTTGAACCGCAATCAAGGAAATTAGGTTTTAGGTACCCATACTTGCCTGGGGTCCGAGGGGTTAGTATTGTAAGATGATCCAACCAACCTATAGCCACATGATTTGACTCTAAGAGGTTGCCATCTATCGAGTGCCATAATCATAATTAATTTTGACAAATTGCTTGGGGGTTCTAGGTTCATACAATTTGTCTCTTTGTCTCAGTATGCTTGTGCATGTGTTTCAAAGAATCACCTTCTTTGGGTAGTTGTGATATTTCGAGTGTAGTGCCTAGGTGCATATGTGTGTCTTGATGACGACTCTTATGCCTTTGGAATGGCCTTAGCCGAGTTCTAGGCCATTGCCACTTAGGCTTATGTTCCATAGGCCCGTTCTTTCGATAGTTCACATTATTCCAATCGGCTTGGCTTGGGTACTTTCTACCATTCCCATCATATGTGTTTCTTTTATAGACCTTCCAGGGCTTTTGGTAGCTCTGTTTCTTCTTTACTGAGTATCTCTGTTTGGAGTTTTTGAGGAACTCGGTGGATTTCTTCTCACTGTCCTCTCAAAGATACTCAATCTGGTTGTTTTCCTTTTCCTTTATAACCAAGGCCGTTTGCTTGTGATTGTGCTTTGGAATCAATGTGTGTGCACCATTTGGAGTTTTGGATTTTAGAGATGCTTCATTACTTGAAGATCCTTTTTCCAAAATCACTTTTGGAGCTTGACATAGTACAGAGGAATTAAATCCTAAGCCTTTGTCTTATCTCGCATTCTCTTTGACTCATAATAAGATCATCCAAGGATTTTCTCTTTGAGGCAATCACATTTTGAGGTCATTCTCCCTCTTTTCTATAAGATCATCCAAGCTATTTTAGCATTTTTTCGGCCTTTGACTTTTATTCTCATCGGTTATTTGACTTAGAGTACTTAGCTCCTTAGTCAGGTTGCGAGTTTTTTGGCTCTTGAGTAGGTTGTTTTCCTCATTTAAGTGTGTGTAAGGATTTAAAGTATTCAAAATCTTTCATCATTTTGCCTAATGAATCATAAATATCAGTGGGTGATGAAGTGTGTGTGTCACAATCACTATCACTAGTATCTGAGTGTGATAAGTTAGAGTGTGTTGGGAAATTTATTGTTTAGATTTTGATGAATGCCATGTAAAACTTAGAATAGGAAGTCACCCCATTTTTGTTGTAAAGCGCATTGTAACAAAACGTCAAAGTTAAGTCGCCTATGCCTAAACATGCAAGAAGACAATCTGGAGACTATAAGAAAGAGATCCAGTGAGTATGGCAAAGAAGAGAAATCGAGAAGAGAATTACTTAAAGTAAAGTAATACCAAGTCAACTCGGGATAGCCAAGTCTCAAGTTTGAGTCATTCAATGATTGAAAGCGACTCTAAGTCACCGGGGAAAGCAAGAAACGAAGTCAAAGATAATCGAAAGAGATCCGTAAATCAAGAGAATTACTTAAACAAGTAATACCTCCATGCTACCTTTCTCGAAGTGCTGTCGAAGCGTGCAAAGGAATGAACCAATGGGAAGGACTATACCGTGTCGAGAACTCGAAAAGTCAAGAACAATTCATACGAGGAAATGGAAATTCCAAGGATCGCAACAAGACAAGCCAACGACCACAAGTGACTTTCAAAAATAAGCATATCTCTTCAACGGGCAGATTTTTTGAAAGATCACTATAAAAGGCTGAGGAATGACTCTGAGAGAAGACTACCAAGGTTACCTGAACCACGAACATTCAAGAAAATATTTGAACTGTAACCTAAGATATTCTCAAATCATTCAAGATTAATCCTCAAGCCTACACTACGAAGAAAATCAATCCAACACTCACTTGTGAAGGAAAGATAACTTCAATCAGTTGAAGAGGAAATTGTTGAAGAATCAAGGGGTCTACATTCCACGAAGGATTGTAGGAAGGTTCAAGGTCGAACCAGTCTCGAGTTTTTGGAGGGCTTCGTGATCAAATCCAAAGAGCTTGAGCAAGTGAGTTGTAGTAGTAGCAAGTTTTGCCCCTGTGAAGAAGCCGAGTCATACGAGAAGCCGGTGAGTGATCAAGGCATCTCGATCGAGTCCCAAAGGATCAAGTCGGTGTGTGATCAAGACTTGTATCGGGACATTACCACTTTGTATCTTGATCAATACCTAGTGGATTCCTCCATGAGTTGGAAAAGAGAGGAGTAGAAGAATTACCCCATCTTGAACCTCTATAAAAACTTATCGTGTCATTTACATTTCAAAGACTTTAATTCCTGCATCTTATTTGTTTAATTCTGCGACATATTTGTTATCCAACCGATAATCTCTAAGTACTAAAACCAAGCATTAAATCATAACTAAACCAAACTTAAGGGTGTTAAGTCTTCCGCTAAAAACAAACCACAGTTGAGCTAATTCGGTCTTAACGGTGAGTTATTCTATCAACGGCTCGTCGAAAGTGTTGAGTGACTAACTCTCTTGATTAACTAAATTGGCTGTCCACCAAGGACACAATGTAGTATCAACTCGAACTTTTAAAAGGACCAAAAGTGAAAATTTGGTAAGGTTTATTCAACCCCCTTCTAAACCTTACACTCACACCCCTTGGGACCTACAAGTGGTATCGGAGCGGTTGGTTCATTGAGCCTTCCGCACTTTGGTTCTAAACTAGATCTCCAAACTTTTCAAAGTCTGTTTTAGTACTTAAGTTTTCAAAACTCCTTTTATCATTAAAAGTTATTATCATGGAAGCAAATTTGACACGCATCCCTATGTTCACTATTGAAGAATTTGATGATTGGAAAATTCGTATGCGAGGCTCATCTATCAAAGCATTACATGATGAGATGTGGATAGTGATAGAAGATGGGCCACCGCAAATCTTAAAAGTGAAACAGTTTGTAAGAAGAGCTACGGTTTGAAGGTGAAGAGGATGTTGCCCTAGACCACTATGGTTGAAAAACCAAGAACTAAATGGACAAATGATGACGAGAAAAAGATACAACCTGGACAATGTAGCCAAGGACATCCTTTACAAAACCTTGGATAAAGCCATGTTCAATAAAGTCAAATCATGCAAAACGACTAAAGAAATGGGATAAGCTTACATTGATTTGTGAAGGCTCGGACCAAATCAAGGAAAATAAAATTATCGGTGGTGTACAAAAATTTGAGAATTTCAAAATGATCGCAGGAGAAAACCTGGATCAACTGGATGCTCGGTTCACGAAATCACCAACGAGCTATACGCACTTGGAAAGGAATATACACGAGAAGGAAATGTGTATGAAGATCCTAAAAAGTCTCGGTGAATGGGAAATGAAGGTCATGGCATCGAGACATTCCATGGACCTATCAAAGACCTCCAACCATGAACTATTCTCGATCTCAAAGCCTACGAATTTGAGCCGAGAAGAAAAGATCGAGGAAGAGCAATTTTGTACCCAAAACAGTTGCTCTAATTGTTAAGGATGGAAAGAGAGCCGAGATCAAAGAAGTCATTGATCCGAAAGAAATAGCCCGATGGTTAAAAGGTTCAACAAGTTCTTCAATAAGAACTACAAGAGAGGCAAGGGCGAATCTTCCGAAGACACTCGGCCTCCTCCAAGTCAAGGCAAGATAGGCCAACCAAGAGAACAGATCATCAAAAATCGAATATCAAAGGTCGACAATCCAAGAATGGAAAGAGTGATCAAAAGGTTGAATATCTATCTTTGGAACCGTAGGCAACCAGGTCACTATGCCATTGATTGTCCATATCCTGTAGTCAACAAATACGGGAATGAAGAAGAAAGAAAGGTCTTGAGAGAAAGAAGACAAGAGAAGGAAAAGGCAATGTTGGCTGCGAGATCAAGCCGACCAAGTCAAGTCAAGAGAGACGGTGATTCGAGAAGCGGTGGCCGACTACTCAAGTGACTGACGAAGAAGAAGCTCGACCGTTTGATGTCCAAGGAACAAGATCAATTTGACCAAGAAGATGAGGTACACTCTAACTCATCAAACTCAGATTCCAGTGATAGTGACTGTGATACACACACTTCATCACCCACTGATCTTTATGATTCATTAGGCAAAATGATGAAAGATTTTGAACACATTAAATCCTCACACACACTACTAAATGAGGAAAACAGCCTACTCAAGAGCAAAACTCACGGTGACTAAGGAGATGAGTACTCTAAGTCAAATAGCCGATGAGAATAAAAGTTTAAAAATTTGAAAATGCCAAGCTAATAGAAATAATTTTGCCATAGAAAAGAGGGAGAATGACCTCAAAAATGTGATTGCCTCATTCACTAAGGCATCTAAATCATTGGATGATCTTATTATGAGTCAAAGAGAATGTGGAGACAAGACAGGCTTAGGATTTAATTCCTCTGTGCTATGTCAAACTCCAAAAGTAATTCGGAAAAAGGATCTTCAAGCAATGAAGTATCTCAAAAATCCAAAACTCCAAATGGTACACACACATTCACTCCAAAGCACAATTACAAGCAAACTGGCCTTGGTTATAAAGGAAAAGGAAAAAACGGCCGGTTGGGTGCGTTGAGAGGGCAGTGAGAAGAAATTGACCAAGTTCCTCAAAGCAAACTCCAAACAGAATTACTCTGTAAAGAAGAAACAAATCTACCAAAAACTCCAAAAGTTCTATAAAAGAAACACATATGATGGGAATGGTAGAAAATATCCAAGCCAAGTGATTGGAACGATGTCAACTATCAAAGATAAACTTATGGAATATAAGCCCAAATGGCAAAGGCCTAGAACTCAAGAAAGGCCATTCCAAAAGTATAAGAGCTTTCATCAAAGACACACATATGCACCTAGGCACTACACTCAGAGACACCACAATTACCCAAAGAAGGCAATTGCTAAAACACATATACAGCATACTGAGACAAAAGAGACAAACTATATGAACCTAGAATCTCCAAGCAATTTGCCAAAATTAATTATGATTATGGCAGCGATAGATGGCAACCCCTTAGATCCGGATCATTTGGCTATAGGCTGGTTGGATCATCTTACAATACTAACCCCTCGGGACCCAGGACAAGTATGGGTACCTAAAACTTAATTTCCTTGATTGCGGGTTCAAGGAATAGCCGAGTGCAAGGAACCTGGTACATGGATAGTGGTTGTTCCGGACATATGACAGAAACAAGAAAAATCTGTCAAAATTCAAGGAAGTTAAAGGAGCAAAAGTCATATTTGGAGGAAATGAAGCTCGGGGAGAAATAAGAGGCCTTTGGATCCATCAAGAAGAACGGATTAGAAATCACGGATGTTGCATATGTTGAAGGACTCAACTTCAACTTGCTAAGCATCAGCCAACTCTGTGACAAGGGCTATAATGTTGGATTTAACATGGGTATATGCCAAATCAAGGATATTGAATCAAATGAAGTTGTGTTGCAAGGATGCAGACAAAGGAACATGTATGTAGTAGATTGGTCAACCGCTACACCCAAAGACTGTCTATTAGCAAAGAGCAAAACCTGGTTGAATCAAGTTGGTTGTGGCACAAAAAAGCCGAGTCACCTAAATTTCAAAACACTTAACAAGCTTGCGAAGTAATCTTGTGATAGGTCTTCCGACTCGATACAAGAAGGAGAGTATATGTGACGCATGCCAGAAGGGAAAACAGATCAAATCATCATTCAAAGAAAAGACATGCCCATCTTCAACAAGGATATTGCACCTGCTACATATGGATCTATTTGGTCCAGTTGAACCAGATAGCATAAGTGGGAAGAAATATACCTTGGTGGTAGTAGATGACTACTCAAGATATACATGGACAACATTCATGTGTAAGAAGAAAGAAACTCGGTAAACTACCGCGGTGATGAAGAGGATTCAAAATGAGAAGAGCCAAACCATTATCAAAATAAGATCGATTGCAGGAACCGAGTTTGTCAATGGTATAATAACTCAATATTGTATTGAAATTGGCATTGGTCATGAATTATCTCTGCAGCAAGGACTCCCACAGTGAGAATGGAGTTGCGAGAAAGAAGGAATAGAACTCTCAAAGAAGCAGCAAGGACCATGTTAGCGAAGCGGGGTTACCAAAGAGATTTTGGGTGAAGCAATCAACACGACTTGCTACACTCAAAATAGATGTATGATAAACAGACGGTGACAAAGACTCCTATGAGATTTGGACAGGAGAAAACCAAATGTTGCATATTTTAGAATATTTGGATGTAAATGCTTCGTCCACAACAATGGCAAAGACAATCTAAAGGCTTTCGATGCTAAAGTGATGAAGGTATCTTCTTGGGATACTCGGTGAAAGCAAAGCCTCTGAGTACTCAACAAAAGGACTATGGTTGCGGAGGAATCCATTCATGTGATATTCGATGAGCCAAATGTAAATGGAGAAGACATTGAAGAGTCGGTGATAAGTGAATCATCCAACCATACGAGAAAAATCCCTATCTTTGAAGTTGAAGTGGAATTATAAACTCGAGATGAAGATGAGATAGCCGAGTCCCATAGAATCTTTGGAAAATTTGCGGCTAAGTGATTGCGAGAGAGCCGATCAAAGCAACATTTTGCTAGACGATGAATCCAGTTAACTTACTTCAACTCGATGTAAGATGGTGAAAGACCATCCACGAGAACTTGTCATTGGAGATATAAGAGAAGGCGTCAAAACAAGATCCGAACTCAACAAGAAGCTATGTTCACATGCTTTATCTCACAAATAGAGCCTAAAGACGTGTTACAAGCATTGGATGACACACATTGGATTCAAGCTATGCAAGAAGAGTCAATCGGTTTGAAAGAAATAAAGTATGGGAATTAGTTCAAAGACCCACCCATCAAAATGTCATTGGTACTAAATGGGTGTTCGAAACAAGATGAACGAGGAGGGTTCGTGGTAAGAAACAAAGCAAGACTAGTAGCCAAAGGATATTGCCAAGAAGAAGGAATAGATTTTGATGAAACATTTGCTCTCGTAGCAAGATTTTGGGCTAAAGCAATCAACACGACTTGCTACACTCAAAATAGATGTATGATAAACAGACGGTGACAAAGACTCCCTATGAGATTTGGACAGGGGAGAAAACCAAATGTTGCATATTTTAGAATATTTGGATGTAAATGCTTTGTCCACAACAATGGCAAAGACAATCTAAAGGCTTTCGATGCTAAAGTCGATGAAGGTATCTTCTTGGGATACTCGGTTAAAGCAAAGCATACTGAGTACTCAACAAAAGGACTATGGTTGCGAGAGGAATCCATTCATGTGATATTCGATGAGCCAAATGTAAATGGAGAAGACATTGAAGAGTCGGTGATAAAATTTGAATCATCCAACCATACGAAAAATCCCTATCTTTGAAGTTGAAGTGGAATTATAAACTCGGATGAAGATGAGATAGCCGAGTCCCATAGAATCTTTGGAAAATTTGCGGCTAAGTGATTGCGAGAGAGTCGATCAAAGCAACACATACGCTAGACGATCGAATCCGTTAACTTACTTCAACTCGATGTAAGATGGCCGAAAGACCATCCACGAGAACTTGTCATTGGAGATATAAGAGAAGGCGTCAAAACAAGATCGAACTCAACAAGAAGCTATGTTCACATGCTTTATCTCACAAATAGAGCCTAAAGACGTGTTACAAGCATTGGATGACACACATTTGATTCAAGCTATGCAAGAAAGTCAATGAATCGGTTTGAAAGAAATAAAGTATGGGAATTAGTTCAAAGACCCACCCATCAAAATGTCATTGGTACTAAATGGGTGTTCGAAACAAGATGAACGAGGAGGGTTCGTGGTAAGAAACAAAGCAAGACTAGTAGCCAAAGGATATTGCCAAGAAGAAGGAATAGATTTTATGAAACATTTGCTCCTCGTAGCAAGATTGGAAGCTATAAGGATGTTTCTTGCCTATGCACTCACAAGAATTTTATTGTATATCGATGGACGTAAAAAGTGTATTCCTAAATGGTCTATTGGAAGAAGAAGTGTATGTTGAACAACCTCCAGGATTTGAGCGAGGAAGACTCTTGGAGATAAGGTATACAAACTCAAGAAAGCTCTGTATGGATTGAAACAGGCACCCAGAGCATGGTATGATACTTTGTCACAATTCCTAAGCGAGAATGGATTCACAAAAGGAAAAGTAGATAGAACACTTTTCAGTAATTCAAGACAAGAAGAGCATCTTTGCTTGTTCAAATATATGTGGATGACATCATTTTTGGATCCACAAACAAAGAGCTATGTGAAAAATTTCAAATCTCATGCAAAGCAAATTTGAAATGAGCATGATGGGAGAATCGACATTCTTCCTTGGACTCCAAGTAAAACAGTGAAGGATGGAACCTTCATAAGTCAAACAAAATACACCAGAGATTTAATGAAGAAATTTGGTATGGAGGAAAAGTCTTACGTGAAAATACCAATGAATACATCGGTCAAAATGGACATGGATGCAGATGGCAAGCCTGTAGATCAAACAAGATACAAAGCACTTATTGGATCATTGCTTTATCTCACAAAGAAGCGGGCCGACATCACCTTTTTGTAGGTGTATGTGAGAGATTTCAATCTGCTCCAAAAGAGAGCCATATGATGCAGCTAAGAAGATTTTGAGATATTTGAAAGGAAGCCAAGAAGTTGGCTTATGGTATCCAAAGGAAGGTGGATTCAAGCTAATTGGCTATTCGGACTCGACTATCTTTGGATGCGAGTTAACAGGAAGAGCACCTCGAGGCACATGTCAAATGCTTGGAAACAAGGGTAATTTCTGGTTTAGCAAAAAGCAAAATTCAATAGCCACCTCTACAGTGAAGGCAGAATACATAGGCTGGGGCAATTGTTGTGCCCAAATCCTATGGATGAGGCGGTGAGAGACTATGAAGTTGAAGAAAAGGAAATTCCAATCATGTGTGATAACACAAGTGCAATTGCAATCACTCGAGAATCTGTGTTGCACTCAAGAACAAAGCATATCGATGTCGATATCACTTCATAAGAGATCATGTTGAAAAGAATGACATCATCTTGGAATATATTTCAATTGATAAACAAGTTGGTGACATATTCACAAAACCATTATGTGAATCAAGATTTGAAGAACTCAAGCATGAGTTAGGGTTAATTGAACGAGTGACACACTGAAGACTCAAAGAAAAGAAATGAAACACAAAAAAAGAGAGAGAGGATGAACTCTCAAAATCGCCTAAATGAATCGGCCATGTCGAAAGACAACTATATCGAATTAGTGACGGTGAAGTCACCGAGAGAATGTGACTGAAGAGTTAAATCAGCTAAGAGATGTTTGAGTCATTTATGAGCAAAATGACAAAAACGCAGACGTTTTTACTAAGCGGGAATATTTTTAAGAATGACGTCAGATAATGATGATGTGTACAGACAAAAAGTTGCGTACCAAGCTTATGATTGGATATAAATGCCGCATTAAATTCGAGACATTAAATGCTAATCGGCGTGCAAAATCTAAGCCGTTGATTTCAATCACATTTCAAAAACTATTCGCACGCCCTTTCGGAAACCATACTTAAACGTTTTGTCTGTTTTCTCTCACATATTACCAAAATGTTTCATTTCTATCTCGAAGCAAAGGCAAAACACTCTCAAAACCCTATCAATATTCAAATCAACCTCTAAGTTTCCTTTCGTGAAATACCAAAAAAAAATGGCACCAACTTATGATTTCGTCAAGCTAGGGAAGCAAATCCACACTGGGTCTACAGTGGATTTTGAGGGAATGGTCAAATAGGGGTCCGATGACGCCCTCATAAAGAAAATCGCATTTGAAAAGCTCAAATCGTCCGGTGAAACCATTTCGACGATGGAGTTCTCGATGACCTATGTGGAAGAGGTCGCACGGTTCTATGTGAACGCCGAGATTCACAATGAGGGGATTAAATCCTCTGTTCACGGGAAGGAGTTCATCATCTCGCAAGGATTTGGTTGAACACCGCTCACTACCGACGGAAGGAAGGAGCACCACAAATCAATGAAGGTGATGTAAACCTGGTGCCGCCGGAGGAAGTAGCCAAACCGACTATCTTTGATAAAATAGTCTACACAAAGCAAACAAGAGGGTCTTTGAAAAGAGGACTACCACAAGTTGTTGGACATAATTGCCAAATGCATAGACATCGAATTTGGCGACTTTGACCAAGTATCAAAAGCAAAGTTGATCGTGAATGGCATTTGTGATCATTGAAGAAAGGAAAATAAAGTGGCTGAGTTTGTCTACAAAGCAGACTCGCGAGAATGTAGGGAACAAATCCTTCAAGGAAGATGGTGCATTTGGAGGATCCTCGGGATATGGCCTGGTGATTGGCCGGTGATGGAGGTGAAATGAGTCCCTCTTCGACATGGAAAGGCGTTCCATGTAAACAAGAGGATGTTCGAGATCAAACCTCTGCGGCGCCTGAGAGAAGAGAGCCCACGTCAAGAGAGCGATACAAGTGAGGGGGAATCGGTGACCCTGAAGATACTGATTGTTTCCTCTCCACCAAAGAAGAAAGTTGCCCTGCAGTGTTGCTAAGAGAATCGCGCCCCTGCAGCCTAAGAAAAACAAACCTACTCCCGCCCTCGTAGCCGAGTCGCTGCTCCCGCAGCCGTGTCTCCCGCCCAGAGAAGTTAGCGGCCGAGAAGGAATCTCAAATACCTTTCTCCGGTCGTCAAAAAGAGGAGAACGATAAGCAAGACGGCTCGCTCCTCGGAAGAAAACACCAAGACGCCCCGCCTCCCAGGACTCGGAAGACACTCTCTTGAACCAAAAATCCCTCGGTACGAACCAAGAGACGAAGAAGAATCATCAAGCAATCCGAACTTGAAAAAACAGTGAGTCACCACTCGGCTACAACAGATACGGAGATCGCTGGAGAAGTAGAGTCTCGGATATTATTGATGAAACTTGACAAGTCTCAAGGCGTCGCAGAGGCAAATCAAGACACCAGATGTAGTTCGAGCAATTTGAGACACAAGGAGAAGCCGAAAGAGATGATGACGTGATGATCATATCCCCACCTTATCCGGACATCCAAAATCGAAATGAGAGTGGAGGAAGTGGAAATTGAGTCGATCCAGGGAACAGTTCCAACGGCCCGAGTTTATCGAAGAAGAAGAGGAATCTGTTGAACTTTCTTGGGATCGACCACTGTGATCAAGCATTGGATAAAGAAAATCGCATGATATCTTGCGGATCTTCAAGGACGAGGAGAAGGAGAGGGCGCAGAGGAAGCCGAGGCACGAGAGAAGGCCAAAGATCTCGCCCTCTCACCGGCACCACATAACATACACATCCTCACCTCGACATTCTATCGAAAGTGATGAGGATCGGACCCTCTTCTTTGCCGCCACGAGAAGAGTTGCAAATGCAGCAAGCAATGCACGAATCCAAAATTCTTCATGAGAAAAGAATGATGGAGGGACCAGGAGAGTCCTCCAAAGCACGGTGAATTGGACCCAATGGGAGTGGTGCAAAGATATTGCTACGATTGTTCTTTGCCACCACTTCCTCACTCACTCGGAAGAAGGAATTAAGGGAAATGACGATGGCGGGTTAGTGGGGACCCGATCGAGCCAACCCCTAATGAAGGTGTCTTACCACCGCCCCAACTACGAACACTCGGTAGAAACAATCGGGAGTTTGGAGACGAGTGACCCCATTCCAAGTCACTCAACCGATGCGCCCGGTGGGAAACTCCTCCACCGCTGCGCAGCAAGGTCGGAGGATCTGAGATGACTCCACAACAAATCTAGGAGGCGAAGTGGAGAAAGTACAAACACAAAATATACTGACAAGTTGCCATCAACGAAGCTCCAGGCGATTGAGATTGCTCACCGAGGTGCCAATCGCTCTCAAGGCTAATGACGCGTTGTTGATGCGTCGAGGCACGAGGAAGGAACAACCCCGGGAGTTAACACTGCAGGCGATGAAAGTGCAATCCATGGGGTTGGGACTCCAATGGATGCCACCACGAAGACCCTAAGACAGTGACACATGCCGAAAGGGAGGTCAGCCCCGCCTGCAGATTGAGACTGCGGGAGGTAATGAAGGCCAACGGGAGGTTGAGACTTCCGGGGTAAAGAAGTCAAGTAGAGAACATCCCTCCTACCATTCTTGATCCATCCGAAAAGGAGATTAGCGCACTTCACGACTCCCCAGGATAATCCCGATGTAACTTTTTCGGGATCGGAAGAAGACGATGAAGCCGAGTCATCCCCTATGACCGATCCAAAAGACTCGGCTAAGGATGTTCCAACCACGAGCAAGTCGACCTCAAGACTACTACGTCAAACTTTCAATTTTGATGATGAGCCACCCATGGAAATCTCATCATCGTCCGATGACGCTCGATAAGGCCGAGGACCAGTCAACTCAATTAGAAAAACCAGTGAGACCGACGAAGCCGTTGAGACAATGAGGCTCGCAAGTCGGGTCCACTTCACAAAAGACCCTACCTGCAAGAGTCAGTCCATCGCGCAGCTCCCAAGCCGCAGCAGAGTTCGACTCCACAAGGAACTTCACGCGCCCCTCTCATCATTGAACAAATCCCGGTTGGCCGTGATGATTCCTTTGTAGAATCATTTCTTTTCTCTCTCGGAGGTACCCGACCTCCCGACGAGTCGAAAACAATCTTGCGCGCTTCCACGCACAGATCCTGTCATTCCATCGATACCATCATTTGTTTGCTTATGATTTTTTGCTTGGCCATCACCGCAACAGACACACGGTGAAGTTCGGAAGGTGTTCAAAGCATTATTTGCGTAAATTGAACGGATGGAGAGGCACCAGGCCTCGATGGACATGAGAGGCGGACAATAGAGATGCAACAACCCGATCGCCGACTTGAGAGGCATAATAGTCGAATCGGGAATGGTGGCAACATCAGCAAACAATGCGTATGGAACAAGCTAGATATTTCAGGACATTGTTCAACAAGTTGTTGGTATGGAGAGTCGAGAATGCCGATGCAAAGATGAAATTGAGAGAACACATTGAGCACATGCATGAAGCTCACATGCCGAGATAAAGTGCTGTGTGAGCAAAATAAGAGTGATCTCCAGCGTATGGAAGAAAACATGGATAGAAAATTCAGCCTTCTCATGGCCGAGATGAAGCTAATTTCAGCAGAGTCCAACGCTACTCGTTCAATTTCGCGCCGCATACCGCAGCAGACTCAACTCGGCGAGAACTCGGCTATCGCCAGGCTCGATTTCCGCTTGCAAGTATGTTTCAGGGTTCCTCTCTCCTTTGATGATGCCAAAAAGGGGGAAGAGGAATACCTAAAAGCGTTGAAGAGTTCGATGTTGAAAAGGAAGGAAGCGATTTGCAAAGGGAAAGACGGTGAGGAAGTGTCAAAACAAAAGAAAGGAAAGTCGAGTTGAGGGGGAAGGATCGAAAGATATGACATTGATGATTGCACAAACCCCCAACAAGGTCTTGTCATCACTGGTGATATTATCGCAAAGAAAACCCAGTGACTCGCCACTCCAACACTGCCGCATCTATGGCCGAGAAGAGAAAAACTTGATTGAAGCGAGGGATGGAGGAAGTGGAAGGAAGGTTGAATTCGAGTTATGGACATCTTGAAACAACATGGAGGCATTCCAAGAGACAGAGACACTTATGCCATCTCGATGTGTCGGGGACCGAGCCACGATCGTTGATGAATTTAAAACGCCGCATCTCGAAGGATACTTCGCAAACATGTCTATGGCTCAAGCCTGGGACTTGTATCTTGGGAAAAGGGTCTCACGTTATGTGAAGAAGGCGACGACGAGCAGACTACGGCGATCGCTCTGCTGGCCACTCTTTGGAAAGAAGACCCCAAGACAATACACGCCCGAGGAGGAAGAGGAAGAAGCGTGGTGGTGGAAGAGGTTTCGGACCTAGGCCTCTCGCCCAAAAACATTGAGTACATAGATCCAGGCAAGAAAGGAGGGATCTACTTGGGCTGGTCTTGACCAAGTAGCCAATCTGCAAGTGGCTAAAAACAATGATGAGTATGTGAAAAGAATTGAAGAAGAAAATAAAAGACAAACTCAGCTATGGGAGGAGAGACAAGAGAGATTAAGAAGAGATGAAGTTGCCCGGAAAGCATATGAAAAAAGAAGAAGAAGGCGGTTGAAGATGAGAAAAAAAGAGAAGACAAGAAGATGACAGAATCTGAAGAAGATGAAAGAAGGAGCGGCGTGAAGGAGATGAAGTGTTGTTGTCCACCCCTTCATGTATTTTACTATGTAAATACATACAATGTAAGTCTTCTTCGTAATAAATCAGTAAATTCTCTATTTTTTTGTGTAGACATAAATGTTTGCTTTGATACACCTTGTAAACAGATTGTGTAAAAGAACAAGAATGTTATGATAAATAAAAGGATTGATTCTATGCATACATTCTCTGTGAATGCACTATCTCGTATGTATCTTTGCTATTTACATTTTGAATGTTTTAAGTTTTGGCATCATCAAAAAGGGGGAAATTGTTGGGAAATTTATTGTTTAGATTTTGATGAATGTCATGTAAAACTTAGAATAGGAAGTTGGCACCCCATTTTTGTTGTAAATCGCATTGTAACAAATAGGGCTGGTCAAGCCGAGTTAAGTCACTATGCCTAAACATGCAAGAAGACAATGGAGACTATAAGAAAGACTCCGCAGACGGTGAGTATGGCAAAGAAGAGAAGACGGGAACTCGATTGAAGGTGCGGTGAGATGCGGTGAGTAAAGTATCGTCAAGTCAACTCAGATAGCTAAGTCTCAAGTTGAAGTGACAAGAGAGTCATTCAATGATTGAAAGTCGACACTAAGTCACCTGGGGAAAGCAAGGAAACGCAATCAAGTCGAGATAATCGAAAGAGATCCGTTACGTAAATCAAGAGAATTACTTAAACAAGTAATACCTCCATGCTACCTTTCTCGAAGTGCTCACCCAAGAAGCGTGCAAAGGAATGAACCAATGGGAAGCACTATACCGTGTCGAACTCGAAAAGTCAAGAACAATTCATACGAGGAAATGGAAATTCCAAGGATCGCAACAAGACAAACCAACGACCACAAGTGACTTTCAAAAATAAGCATATCTCTTCAACGGGCAGATTTTTTTGAAAGATCACTATAAAAGGCCGAGGAATGACTACGAGAGAAGACTACCAAGGTTACTCGAACCACGAACATTCAAGAAAATATTTGAATCAGTAACCTAAGATATTCTCAAATCATTCAAGATTAATCCTCAAGCCTACACTACAAAGAAAATCAATCCAACACTCACTGTGAAGGAAAGATAACTTCAATCGGTTGAAGAGGAAATTGTTGAAGAATCAAGGGGTCTACATTCCACGAAGGATTGTAGGAAGGTTCAAGGTCGAACCGGTCTCGAGTTTTTGGAGGGCTTCGTGATCAAATCCAAAGAGCTTGAGCAAGTGAGATGTAGTAGCAAAGCGCAGTGCCCGCCTGTGAAGAAGCCGAGTCATACGAGAAGCCGGTGAGTGATCAAGGCATCTCGATCGAGTCCCAAAGGATCAAGTCATTTGTGTGATCAAGACTTGTATCCGGACTGTTCCCACTTTGTATCTTCGATCAATACCTAGTGGATTCCTCCGGGAGTTGGAGAAGAGAGGAGTAGAAGAATTACCCCATCTTCGAACCTCTCTATAAAAACTTATTGTGTCATTTACATTTCAGCCGCTTTAATTCTCGCATCTTATTTGTTTAATTCTCACGACATATTTGCTATCCAACCGATAATCTCTAAGTACTAAAACCAAGCATTAAATCATAACTAAACCAAACTTAAAGGTGTTAAGTCTTCCGCTAAAAACAAACCACAGTTGAGCTAATTCAGTCTTAACAATTTGAGTTATTCTATCAACAGCTCAGTCGAGTCCGTTGAGTGACTAACTCTCTTGATTAACTAAATTGGTCTGTCCACCAAGGACACAACGTGTAGTATCAACTCGAACTTTTAAAAGGACCAAAAGTGAAAATTAGGTAAGGTTTATTCAACCCCCTTCTAAACCTTACACTCACACCCTTGGGACCTACTGAGAGTGTACCTCATCTTCTTGGTCGAGTTGGTTTTGTTCTTTAGCCATTAGACGGATCAAGGCTTCTTCTTCATAGTCACTTGAGTAGTCACTTCACTACTCTCCGAGTCTGCTTTGTGTCTTTTGACTTGACTGCCTCTCGAGAGTTTTTGTAGCCAACATTGCCTTTCTCTTTTCTGTCTTCTTTCTCTCAAGACTTTTCTTTCCTCTTTATTCTGTATTTGTTGACTACAGGATATGGGCATTCAATGGCATAGTGACCGGGTTACTGCAGGTTCAAAGATAGATTTTCAACTTTTTGATCATTCTTTCCATCCTTGGATTATCACTCTTTGATATTCAACTTTTTGATGCTCGCTCTCTTGGGTGGTCTTTCTTCCCTTGACTTGGGGGAGCCGAGTGTCTTCTCGGAGGATTCACCTTTGCTTCTTTTGTAATTCTTATTGAAGAACTTGTTAAACCTTTTAACCAATAGTGCGATCTCCTCTTGGTCAATGACTTTTGACCTCACTCTTTTGCCATCTTTAACAATTAGAAAAATTGTTTTGGGCACATTGTTTTCCTCTTGGTCTTTTCTTCTCGGCTCAAATTCGTAGGTTTTGAGATCCGAGAATAGCTCATGGTTGGATGTCTTTGATAGGTCCATGGAATGTCTCATGGCCATGACTTTCATATCCCACTCGGTTGGGAGACTTCTTAGAATCCTCATACACATTTTTCTTTTGTGTATATTCTTTTCCAAGTGCGAGATAGCTCATTGGTAATTTCGTGAACCGAGCATCCAGTTGATCCAAGGTTTCTCCGCAAACATCTTAAAGTTTTCAAATTTTTGTACAACAATAGATAGTTTATTTTCCTTGATTTGCTCTCGAGCCTTCACAAATCAAGGTTAGCTTGTCCCAGATTTCTTTTGTCGTTTTGCATGATTTGACTTTGTTGAACATGGCTTTGTCCAAAGTTTTGTAAAGAATGTCCTTGGCCACATTGTCCAAGTTATATATTTTCTGTCATCATTTGTCCATTCAGCTCTTGGTTTTTCAACCATCGTTGTCCGGGAGCAAAGATCCTCTTCTCCTTCAAACTCTGACTCTCCTTGCAGTTGTGTTCACTTTTAAGATTTGGAGTGGCCCATCTTCTATTACTATCCACATTTCATCGTGTAATGCTGATAGATGAGCCTGCATACGAATTTTCCAATCATCAAATTCTTCAATTGTGAACATAGGGATGCGTGTCAAATTTGCTTCCATGATAATAACTTTGCTGAATAAAAGAGTTTTGGAAGATCAAGTGCTAAAACAACCTTTGAAAAATTTGGAGATCTAGTTCGGTGACGGTGCGGAAGGCTCAATGAACCAACCGCTCTGATACCACTTGTAGGTCCCAAGGGGTGTGAGTGTAAGGTTTAGAAGGGGGGGTTGAATAAACCTTACCAACTTTTCGATTTAGTCCTTTTAAAACGTTCAGAGTTAATATTTCACAACTGAGTCCTTGATGGACAGCTAAGTTAGTTAATCAGCAGAGTTAGTCACTCAACAGACTCGACTGAGCTGTTGATAGAATAACTCAACTGTTTTGACTAAAGACTTAACTCGATTGTGATATATTTTCAGCGGAAGACTTAACACCCTTGAATTTGGTTAAGTTTGTTTTAATACTTGGTTTTAGCACTTTGTTGATTATCAATTGGATAGCAAATTTATCGTGAGATATTAAAGTAATATGCGAGTAAATTAAAGTCTTTGAAATGTAAATGACACAATAAGTTTTTATAGAGGTTCGAAGATGGGGTAATTCTTCTACTCCTCTCTTCTCCAACTCCTAGAGGAATCTACTAAGTATTGATCAATATACAAAGTGGTTAGCGATCCGAGATATAAGTCTTGATCACACGGTGACTTGATCCTTTGGGACTCGATCCGGAGATGCCTTGGTCACACGGTGGCTTCTCGACGACTCGGCTTCTTCTTCACAGGCGGATGCCTTGCTACTACAGCCCACTTGCTCAAGCTTCTTGTATTTGATCACGAAGCCCTCCAAAAACTTGAAATTTGGTTCGACCTTGAACCTTCCTACAATCCTCCGTGGAATGTAGACCCCTTGATTCTTCAAATGTTTCCTCTTCAACTGATTGAAGTCGTCTTTCCTTCACAGGTGAGTGTTGGATTGATTTCCTTCGTAATGTGGGCTTGAGGATTGAACTTGAATAACTTGAGAATATTTTTTGTTACAGTTCGAATGTTAGCTTGAATGTTCGTAGTTCAGGTAACCTTCTCTCAGAGTGATTCCTCAGCCTTTTATAGTGATCTTTCAAAAATATGCCCGTTGAAGAGATATGCTTATTTTTAAAAGACACTTGTGGTCGTTGGCTTGTCTTGTTGCAGTCCTTGGAATTGGCATTTCATCGTATGAATGATTCTTGACTTTTCGAGTTCGACACGGTGTAGTGCTTCCCATTGGTTTATTCCTTTTGCACGCTTCTCGGGATCGAGCACTTTAAGAAAGGCGAGATGGAAGTATTACTCGTTTAAGTAATTTCCTTGACTTCGCGGCAACGGATCTCTTTCGATTATCTCGACTTGATCGCATTTTCTTAACTTCCCCAGGTGACTTGAGTCGCCTTCCAATCATTGGATGACTCTTTTGTCACTTCAACTTGAGACTTGGTTTGTCTTGAGTTGACTTGATCGATACTTCACTCACCGTATCTCATTTGCACCTTGATCGAGTTCTGTCTTCTCTTCTTTGCCACACTCACCGCTTGCCTCGCAATGAGTCTTCCTTCAAGTCTCCAGTTGTCTTCTTGCATGTTCGAGGCATAGCCGACTTGACAAACTCGACCAGCCCTATCTATTACAATGCAATTTACAACAAAAAATGGGGTGCCAACTTTCTATTCTAAGTTTTATATGGCATTCATCAAAATCTAAAAATAATTTCCCTAACACCCACTTGTTTGCTCAATCTTTCTCTTCTTCGCCTTGACTTTTTCTGAATCGGCCTCGGGGTAAGAAGCTCAAAATTTGGCATTTGAGTCGCCAAAGTCTTCATCAATTTAAAGTTTTCAACAACTTTATCAATCGGCTCGTGCACCTTCGAGTCCGAGAAGAATCAGCTTTCGAGAGATTGACGAAAAGTGCGGTGATGAAATTGTATCTTTCTTTCTTCTCTTGCACATCAAAAAATTTTCAATTTTATGAACTCGTCCATATGGAATTGTGTAACAAGATTAAAATTTCTCTTGCACATCAAAAATCTTTGTGAACATTCGACAAAAATAAGAAGAAATATGTTAATATTTGACATGAAAAAGTGATACTTTTCACGAGAAAAAGTGATACTTTTCACATGAAAAGTGATACTTTTCACTTCCAAGTATTACATCGATTAGTAATACTTTTCAAGTGAAAAGTGATACTTTTCACTTTTCGATTAATAATAATTTTCAAGTGAAAAGTGATACTTTTCACTTCCAAGTATTACTGATTATCGAGTAATACTTTTCAAGTGAAAAGTGATACTTTTCAAGTAAAAAGTGATACTTTTCAAGTAAAAAGGGATACTCTTCCCTTCAAGTAAAAAAGCGATACTTTAAATGAACTTACATCCCTAGCCAAACCTTCTCCAACTCGTCATCGTCGATCTCGAGCTCCTTCCCCTTTGGTAGTTTCAAATTTATATATTCATCATCACCAACTTGAACATCTTCTTGTTCGTCCTCTTCGTATGCATTTTTCCCAACCTTCTCTTTCTCATTGCTTTTTCCACTGTCTCATTTTTCCCAACCGCTCTTTCTCAACCGTGCATTTATTCCTCGAGCTAACAGGGTATGTATCCGTTACCCATTCACCCCGCCCTAGCACAAAGAATAGAGCTTTCTTGCTTTATTCTTTTCCTCACCTTATCGGGGTCCAATGAGATATTAGTGGTAGTGTGGATGGTTCAAAGATTTCCCCGCCACTTCAATCTATGGAAATACAAAAACAATAAGACCAAAACACACCAATCGATGTATTTAGCTCGGGGTTCCTATTGTATTTGTCCACCCCTGTGCACAACTTTTTCAAAACATACGAACACGGTCATAGTCCCCTATTTTCTCCACATCGATGATCGATCTAATCGCATGCAAGTCAACTTTCCGATTCGTCTTGAGTCAAAAAAGAAGACAAGCAAAATAACAAAAAGGCGCTTAAAATCATCACCGCCATCCACCAACCTACTCTCAATCACAATTTTAACCTTGTAAACCAAACAATCGCGTCGATGTCGTACTTCTCCTTCAACTCACCACTCAACCGAATATACTTTCCCGGATCCAATTCCGAACATCATTCCCAACTTTATGGGCAATAGAAAAAAAGATCATATATGTCATTTGATGTGACAACAAAACTCGCATTATCGAACTTCAACATCCCGGTTGGTACCATTAAAATTCTTTACCAGATTTTTAACAATACCCATAGGGAATCTTGAATCGACACGAAGACTCAACAAACCACCAAATCCTATCTCGACAACATCGGTCTTTTGTTGATTGATCAAATTTTTTTAAACTCACATAAATCTTGGGGTTTACATTGGTGATAAAGTCTCGCAACACATAAAAGAGTGACACTTTTAATAGCATTAACATGCAAACCGATATGAAAAGTGATACTTTTAACACATAAAGTGATACTTTTTCTATATGAAAGTATGTTAAAAGTGATACTCGGTTAAGTGATACTTTTAACAGAAAAGTGATACTTTTAATACGTAAAGTGATACTTTTAACACATAAAGTGATACTTCTATATGAAAGTATACTTTTAATACGGAAAGTGATACTTTTAACACATAAAGTTATACTTTTAATACAAGAAGTGATACTTTTAACACATAAACTGATACTTCTATATAAAAGTATGTTAAAAGTGATACTCAGTTATGTGATACTTTTAACATAAAAAGTGATTCTTTTATCACAGAAAGTGATATTTCTATATGAAAGTATTTCCATAACACAAAAAATATGTTAAAAGTGATACTCGGTTATGTGATACTTTTAACACAGAAAGTGATACTTTCAACACAAAAAGTGATACTTTTCATATGAAAAGTGATACTCCTATATGAAAGCATATGTTATCTAGCTTTTCGCCTTTTCTCTACGGTTACCTCCACATCAGAGCTATTCCTATCATCTCCACTGCAACAGTAAATACAATCAAATAAATTAACACAGAAACATCAAAACAATACAATATAATCATGCATTAAACAGTGACTATACCTAGTTTTATCTTCCTCTTCTTTTTCAGCCTTTTGTGGTACTTTTCTCTTCTTTGGAATAGGCTTTGAATTTTTTGCTTGAATATTTTCATTTTCCTTAGCTTTCCTTTTTTCGGGAATATCTTTTTCATTTCTCGCGCGAGTTTCTTTTTTTTTATAGGAGAAACCGTCTTGCGTGCCTTCATTTTGTAATACCTTGTTTAGGGACAATCGGCATACGAGTACGAGGTGTTTTAGGATCTTCTTCCATTATCACGGGGGATATATAAATGTGCACAAACAACTTTTTTAGCTTAAAACCGCAAAAATATAAAATAAAAAAAAAAACACAGATTAAAATCTTTGAAAATATATAAATCTAATAAGAAGAAATTAACATGACTACTTTATGAACACTAAAATGAATTTCGCATAAAAAACTCATAAACCCTAAATAAAATCGAGAACATAACAACCCCAACACAAGAAAGAACTGAAAACTTAACATAAAACAGGAGAAAAATGAAGAAAAATGGAAAAACTGAACACCAACACCACCCCCTGTACACCAAACCAACCCCTGAACGCCAACCCTAGATAAAATGAGAACATAAAAACTCAAAACCGAACAAAAATGAAAAAAAAACGAAGAAAAAGGGTAGAAACTACACGGTTAACAAATCGCAAGAAAAGTTGAACCAAAAACTGAAGAAAAAAGGGAGAAAAAACCATAAAAATTGAAGAAAAACGGAAAAGATGACTTACCAGTTGACAAATTGAGGAATCGCGCAAGAAAACCTAGCGAACCGAGCGGAAATCGGGAGAAAACCGTGAGCTCGGCGGGAGAGATGAAATAGGGATGGGAGAAAGGGTTTGGAATTGGGATGGAGGGAAAATAGCGGGTTGAGTGTTTTTGCAAATGGGACCTCTCATTTTGGGCCGGGTAAGTCCGAGGCGGGTAAGTCGATTTGGGGCGGGTGGGCGGGTTGGTTTTTAGTAAAAGGTCTCACGGATCTAGTTCCGTGAGACTAAGTCGTGGGGGCGGGTGGGTCGGCGGGTTGGCGGGTTGGTTTTAGTAAAATGGGGCTCCGTCTCACGGAACTAGATCCGTGAGACGGTCTCACGGAACTAGATCCGTGAGACGGTCTCACGCAAGTTTTTGTGTTATAAAAAAACCAAGAGAAGTTTCCAATTTATAGGAACCTTCTTGAAGTTTGATTATGTCTTACATTTAACCTCTTCATAGGCAAAAAAATATTTCAAATACATCCCTTACATTTATAGAAATGTTATAAATAATTATCCTTTACATTTAAGATAGAATTAAACCATAAGGGAATTTCTCTAAATTTGCAACTTCTATGGTTTTTTTTTTATAAATACCCAAACCTCTGAGGAAATTTTATAATTATCATTTTTAATTATTGTACAATTTTCTTTCTTCAACTTTTGACAAAAGAATCGAATATTTTCACTCTCCCCAAATACACTCCATAATAGTAAAACATGTTCTTCAAGAATCGATGGATATCAATCTTGAGCTGGTCAGACAGCCGCGCCTGTCCCTTGCTTTAAGAGAAAAATACAAAATTCTACATTTGATTTCCATTTTTAAGCTTATGAGTTATTATGAGTAATATTGCTTACCCAAATATTCCTCAAGAATTCAAATAAATACCACTTTAGCTAAAAACATATATATATATATATATATATGCATTGTCTCTACTCCTTGCCCCATTTTTCTCAATTTGAAAGAAACAAATTGTTCATATTGTCATAACAGATTTTTGCAATTACTTCTAACGAACTTGATTCTATCTTTAATTTTCCTAAATTCACTATCCACCATTCAAAATTCTGATTTGTCGCTGCTTTCTTTTCATATTTTAATTTAAGACTATTTACACAACAAAAATGCAATACAAATAATAATTGAATACACAAATTTTTTAATTATTTGTTCAGGAATAATAACAAACAATAGAAAATAACTTCTTGATATAAAAATAATTAATGTTTGATGCTGCTTTTTAGGGCAGATCACTCCAAGTCAAGGTTTCTGATATAGTCCAAGTCTTCTTCCACTGACGGATCTATGTATCCTAATATGGGGCAAGTGCCCCCATAACTTTTTTGATTATTATTATTTACTATTATTTTCTAATTAATTTACAAATAATAAATTTTATCCCATTAATTGTTTTGGTGAATTAAGATAAATTTTATCCCATTAATTTTATCCCATTATTTTCTAATTAATTTTACATATAAAAGTTACTTTTGAGACTTAAGATAAATTATAAAAATACTCAATTAGCTTTCAAAATTAAAAATTTCCATTCACATTTATTTCTATTTTACGAATTTCACCTTTAAGAATAGACATTTGTTATATAAATGCAAATCTCTTTGATTTGGGATGTTTTGTAACTTTAAATGATATTTTTAATTTTAAAACATAATTGAGTTTCTTTTAACGAGATTAAATTTTATCGGTATTCTTTTTGAAATTATCACTTGTATTTATATTGTGCCCCCATTGTAAAAAATTTCTGGATCCTTCCCTGTCTTCTTCTCTCAAAGCTGGAAGTCTTGTATTGTGGAACTTGCCTACAATACTAGCAAACGTTAGACGGGCCATGGGGTTATCCCAAGGAGGCCTCTTCGACGCTCAAGTCAGCATGGTGAACGAGAGAGAATAATAGACAATAAATGAATACTAAATATGAATTAAGTGAGATTATGAGAATAATAGAGGTTATGGCTTAAGGACCTTTATATACCTAGGCCGGATCCAGACCCCGTGGGCCGAATTATTCCATATGTAGCCCACTGATTAATAGGTAATTAATGGGATTATATCAATGTATAAATCGAATTAAATATTAATAATAAAAGGATATTTTTGCCCTAGCAATGCTTGTTTTGATCATTAACATCTTGGACGTGCTAAAATTATCACGTCGTAATTTTATTTTTTTAGAAAGAAAAAACTGTTAGAAAATGAGAAGTATATTTCAGAACAGTTTGGATTACACAATGAAAAATGGAATTAAAAATTACAGAACAACAATCGAAATTTGTAATAAACTAAAACGCATAAGCACAATATAAAATTGGCCCGAATCGTGTGTTGAACACACTATCTTTAAAATAGATTCGTCCCCTATTTTGGACGTCTGTTTCCCAGGATAAGACGGAAAAACTGGATTACCTCAATTCCGACGAATTGAAGACTATACTTGGAAATCACCACCAAAATACAATTGGAAGCCAAGGAACTCAAGAGCAATATGCAGAAAATTTGTTTGTGCAAGTGTAGGAGTGTTTGTGGTGTAGATTGTGAAAAACATGGACCTCCTTTTTATAGGCTTCAAGATCAAGCCACATTAACTCCCCACTACCCCATGACCTGGGGTATTCACTTCCCACTCCTCCATGACTTGGGAGTTTCAAGTACCATCACTCTCCACTCCTCCATGACTAGGGAGTCTCAAGTGTCATCACTCTCCTACTACTCCATGAGTTGGGAGTTTTAGGTGTTACAAAATTAAACATCATTGGAGTTAAATATATTCTTCATTATTGAAGAAATAGGTCCAAGAAATTATGCCAAAAGCACAAATTCTATTAAACTTTTCCAACAATCCCCCACATGAATAGAAATTTTGAGGATACAAAGATTTGGTGATAAAATCCAACAGAAAACCCTGCATAGGATAGGTAGGTGTTACCCTTTGAACCTTCCCTTGTGAAAATATATTTACTTTACTAGCTAGTCAGTAGACGCGATTTCTTTGAATTGTTCTGCCTTTTGTGTAAAAGATGATTTACCTCACGCAGAATTCTTCCTAACATACTTCAGTTCTCATTGTTATGTTCATTTATGGCCCTGAACATACGTCTGGTTCTGCAAGAGGTTCTAAGAATTGAGCCTCACACAATCCTCTTCGAAGTTGACCCACTTCTCTCTCACATAGGCGATTCTTCTTTAAGAGTAGCCCGCACTACTCAGCTCGGCTTACCGACGCACAAGAATCATTAAAAGCCAAATGCTTATCCTTTTCTCCACGGGCTTCGCTGTTAAGGAATGGACAAGGGAAAAATCCCCCACAGTGATCCTAGAGTCTTTTTACAATTAGGTTGTCCCATTGAACCTAGATCTTGGGATCTCCAGTCAACTAGGTTGGGTTTCCATTGTATCAACTCATTTTTTCCAAAGGCTTAAGTCTCATTCCTCTTGATGATTTCGCAACTAACTCTCGATTTAACCCTTTGGTTAACGGATCCATTAAATTATCCTTTGACTTTACAAAGTCAATAGAGATAACACCAGTTGAGAGTAGTTGTCTAATGGTATTGTGTCTACAACGTATGTGTCTAGACTTACCATTATACATATTGCTCTATGCTCTGCCAATCGCTGATTGACTATCACAATGTATACAAATTGCTCGCACAGGCTTAGGCCATCTTGGAATATCTTCTAAGAAGTTTCGAAGCCATTCAGCTTCTTCTCCACACTTGTCTAAAGCTATAAACTCAGACTGCATTGTGGATCTAGCTATAGCCGTCTGTTTAGAAGATTTCCATGATATGGTTGCACCTCTTAAAGTGAATACAAATCCACTTGTAGGCTTAGAGTCTTTAATATCATATATCCAATTAGCATCGATGTATCCTTCAATAACAACAGGATATCTTGTATAGTGCAGTCCAAAATCATGAGTATATCTTAAATACCTTAATATTCTTACTATACCTTTCCAGTGGTCATGCCCTGGATTACTCGTGTATCTGCTCAATTTACTCACTGTATAATCAATGTATGTACAACTCATTAAGTACATCAGACTTCCTATAACTCGTGAGTATTCCAATTGAGACACAACCTTACATCTATTCTTTGATACATGTTGACTCATGTCTATAGGAGTTCTAGCTAATGACGTGTCATCCTTACTA
Organism: Rehmannia glutinosa; assembly: GCA_016081115.2. Taxonomy (NCBI): domain Eukaryota; kingdom Viridiplantae; phylum Streptophyta; class Magnoliopsida; order Lamiales; family Orobanchaceae; genus Rehmannia; species Rehmannia glutinosa. The sequence continues at coordinate 27,235,313 of CM071937.1, forward strand.
AATTTCTCTAGAATTTTGTCCACATAATGTGATTGATCAAATGCCAGTCCATTTGAAATTCTAGAGATCTTTATTCCGAGGATCACATCTGCTAAACCCATATCTTTCATGTCAAACATCGAGTTCAACATATCTTTTGTGGATTTAATTATTTTATCATTACTTCCAATGATAAGCAAGTCGTCTACATAAAGACACAAAATGACATAGCCATTTTCAGTGTCTTTAATATAAACACATTTATCGCATTCATTTATTTTAAATCCACATTCTTTCATGGCATTATCAAATTTTTCATGCCATTGTTTTGGTGCCTATTTCAAGCCATATAATAACTTGACCAGTTTACAAACCTTGTTCTCTTGCTCAGGTGCAGAGAATCCTTCAGGTTGTTCCATGTAAACCTCTTCTAAATCTCCATTTAGAAAAGCAGTTTTTACGTCCATTTAATGTACTTCAAGATTCCGCAAAGTAGCAATTGCAAGTACCAATCTAATGGAGGTTATTCTCGTTATTGGAGAATACGTATCAAAGTAACCAAGGCCCTCTTTTTGTCTGTAACCTTTAATTACAAGTCTAGCCTTGTACTAATCAATTGTTCCATCCGCTTTCAATTTCTTCTTGAAAATCCATTTATAACCTAGTGGTTTACTTCATTCAGGACGATCCACTAGTTCCCAGGTATGATTTTGCAAGATGGAATCAATTTCACTTTTTATTGCCTCTTTCCATAATGGTCCTTCAGAAGAAGTTATAGCTTCTATGTAGCTTTGAGGTTCACTTTCCAGCATGTAAGTTAAAAAATCTGGACCAAAAGATTTTTCTATCCTAGTTCGTTTGCTGCGTCTAAGTTCTACCTTTTCTTCTTTATTTCCTTGCTCTTGTTCTATTGAACCATGTATCCATTTAGAAGAGCTTAGGGGTGGCCACGGTTTCGGAACCGCTGGTTTCGGTTCCAAAACCACCAGTTCCGGTTCCTCCAAAAACAGAACCGTTGCCTCACGGTTCCAGTTTCAAAACCGAAACCGATGGTTCCTATCCGGTTCGGAACTCGGTTCCTTCATGGTTCCAGTTCTGGTTTTAACCGGAACCGTTTGTTTATCTTTTGATAATTTTTTGATTTCTTAAAATAGTTTATCAATTTTCAGTTGAAAAAAAAAAGAAAAATAAAGAAAAAAAAACTTGCCTTTAATATTTTATTAAGTTTTATACCTAATATTAATAATAATATTAAACTATCTATATATACTATTAGAGTGTAAAATAATCAAAGTTCACGTAGTTCGCTTACAACATTTGGTCTAAAACGTGTCTCATGTAGTTACGAAAATAAAACATCATAATAAACATTTAACATTTCTTCTAGCATGTATTACCAAAACAAGATTGTTGGATTTAACCTTAAAAAAAACGGTTCCATCATGGTTCCTCCTACGGTTCTAACTGACAGTTAAAACCGCCAGTTCCATGATTTGTGAGACCTAAGAACCAAAATCAGAACCGGTCTACACGGTTTTGCTTCCGATTTTGGAACCGTTGACCATGGTTACGGTTTAGGAACCATTGACCACGGTTCCGGTTCCAATTTGGAACCCAGTTTTGGTTCCGTTTGGCCATCCCTAGAAGAGCTTGATTCTTCTCTCGATCTGCACGGAAATACATTTTCAAAGAACGAGGCATTTCTCGATTTAATTATCGCGTTTTTGTGTATATCTTCAACTTTAGATTCATGCACAAGAAACCGATAAGCAGCACTGTTATGTGCATATCCAGTAAATATGTAGTCAACAGTTTTGGGACCTACCTTCACCTTCTTTGGTGTAGGTATAACAACCTTAGTAAGACACCCCCACACTCGTAAGTATTTGTAGGATGGCATTCTTCCATGCCATAGCTCGTAAGGGCTTTTGTCTAATTTCTTACGGGGTACCTTATTTAAAATGTAATTAGTTGTCAAGACAGCTTTCCCTCACATGTTCTGAGGCAAGCCAGAACTTAATAGCATGGCATTCAATATTTCTTTAAGTGTACGGTTTTTCCGTTCTGCAATGTCATTCTGTTGAGGTGAATAAGGTGATGTTGTTTCGTGTCTAATTCCGTGTTGGGCACAGAATTCAGTAAATGGTGATTCATATTCACCTCCACGATCACTTCTTAACCCTTAATTTTCTTATTGAGTTGATTCTCAACTTCATTTTTATAGAGAATAAATTTCTCTATAGCTTCATCTTTACTTTTAAGAAGATACACATAACAAAACTTTGTGTTATCATCTATAAAAATAATGAAGTACTCGTTGCAAGTATTCTAAAACTCGCTAGGCGGTTGCCAGGCGCCAGACAAGAGCCTAGGGCCTAGAGCGCCTAGGCGGAGCCTAGAATTAAGGCATAATTATATGGTTTTTTATTTTTATTAAAATTAAAACCTTATTAACAAAATTAAACCATTAGAAAATATGATCAAATAAAATAAAAAAGTAAAAATATTGGATAGGAAATAATCATAATCCATATGTATTGTATATTTTAACCCCAATCATTCAAATAGTTATTGAAATAGATGCTAACATAAGAGATATCTGAAAAAAAAAAAATCTTGTATGTAAAAAATCAAACTGAGAGTGATTCCACACCTCTACATAGAGCAGCAAAGTTGTTGATTAATAAATATTAAATAATAACAGATGAATTATGGTGATTTCTCTCAACAAGTCAACATGTAATCATTTTTACCTCTGTTTACAAAATTGAAATACAAGAAAAGTTGAAGTTTGTTGTGTTCGTTTTGATGAGCAGATTTTTTTAAAAAAATGAACATATCTCGGCGCCCAGCGCCGACTTGAGCGCATAGGCACCGACTTGAGCGCCTAGGGGCCGACTTGACCGATTAGGCGCCGACTTGAGCACCCGCCCGATTTATTGGCCGATTTGCAAGTTTTCTCCTCGGTTAGGTGGCGCCTAGCGCCTAGGCATCGCCTAGGCGCCTGCCTAGCCCGAGTTTTAGAACACTGCTTGTTGCTACCGCATATTTGTGTCGATTTTAAATCACATACATCGGTGTGATTTAAATCAAGTGGTTCATTATTTCTTTCAATATTTTTAAATGATGTCCTGGTTAACTTTGTCTCAACACAAGTTTCACATTTGTGCTTGGAATCAATATGGAATGTTGGTATACAATTCAAGTTAATTAATTTACGTAGAGTATCATAATTAACATGTCTTAGTCTACCATGCCACAAATTAGAAGACTCAAGTAAGTAAACAGAAGAATTATTCATTTCATTGATTTTTGGTTAAGCAACCATTACATTGAGCTTAAACAGCCCATCAGAAGAATAACCCTTGCCTACAAACATCCCATTTTTTATCAAAGTTACAACCCCTAACTCAAAAACAATGCGAAAACCATGCTTATCTAAAAGCAAACCAGACACCAGATTTTTTCGAATATCTAGCACATACAACACATTGTTGAGAGTTAGTTCCTTCCCGGACGTCATCTTCAAAACCACTTTTCCTTTCCCTTTGACTTCAGAGGTAGCTGAATTCCCCATGTACAGCTTCTCGCGGTCTTCAGCTGACTCAAAGGAACTAATATTTCTTTGATAGGCACACGTGCCTTATAGCACCAGAGTCAATCCATCATTGTTTGGGGTTTGAGCCTACCAAGTTCACCTCAGAGACCACTGCAGCCAGGTTCATATGTGACACCTCTTGAGAAATTTCCTCAACCATGTTAACCTCTCTGTTCATTTTTGGTTTCTTGCAGTCAGAAGCCTTGTGACCCTTGCCGCCACAATTAAAGTATTTTCCTTCGAACTTCTTCTTGGAAATGCCTCATTTGGGTCTCAATTTAACCCCTTTTCCTACTGGCCTAGATTTATTCTTACCTTTGGAACTTTGCCTATGTTCAATAACATTGGCTTTAGCCACCTTAGGATTGAACCACTTCTTTTCAGAACTTTTGTTGTCTTCTTTAATGCGAAGTACTCTAACAACAAGTTCTTCAACGTTCATTTCCTTTCGCTTATGTTTTAAATAGTTCTTGAAGTCTCTCCAAGCTGGTGGCAATTTCGCAATGATTGCAGCCACTTGGAAAGTCTCACTAAGAACCATTCCTTCGGAATGAATATCATGTATGATCACCTGAAGCTCTTGCACTTGACTGATGACCATTTTTGAGTCCACCATTTTATAATCCAAGAAGCGGCCAACGATGAATTTTTTCGCACCCGTATCCTCGGTCTTATACTTATGGTCCAAAGACTCCCACAGTTCCTTTGCAGTTTTCTTAGAGCTATACATGTTGTAAAGCGAATCTGCAAGGTCATTCATGACGTAATTTCTACACAAGAAATCAACATGATTCCAAGCATCCAAAGCGTTAACCACTTGTGCATCAGTCTCATCCTCACTAAGCTGTGGAGGATCTTCATTCAAGAACCGTGCCAAGTTCAAGGTAGTCAAGTAGAAGAGCATCTTCTGCTGCCACCGCTTAAAGTTCAAGCCATTAAACTTTTTCGATTTTTTGCCATGATTAACCGGCACATTAAGTGTTGGGTTGGCTACAAAAGGCGGAGTTGGTGCCACGGGGTTAGACCCACCACTAGGGGTGGCTAAATGGAACCGAAACTGGGTTCCAAACCAGAACCGGAACCGTGGTCAACGGTTCCAAAATCGGAACCAGAACCGTGTAGGCCGGTTCTGGTTCCGGTTCCTAGGTCTCAAAAACCGTGGAACCGAGCGGTTAGAACCGTAGGTGGAACCGTTTTTTTTAAGGTTACATGCTAGAAGAAATGTTAAATGTTTATTATGATGTTTTATTTTCGTAACTACTTGAGACACGTTTTATCAAATGTTGTAAGCGAACTACGTGAACTTTGATTCTTCTATACTCTAATAGTATATATATATAGTTTAATATTATTATTAATATTAAATATAAAACTTTATTGAATATTAAATCAAGGTCTTTTTCTTTATTTTTCTTTTTTTAACTGATTGATAAACTATTTTAAGAAATCAAAAAATTATCAAAAGATAAACAAACGGTTACGGTTAAAATCGGAACCGAAACCGTGGAGGAACCGGGTTCCGAATCGGACTGGAACCGTCGGTTCGGTTTTGGAACGGAACGCAGGTGAGGCAATGGTTGGTTAGGTTCCTCCAAAATGAGGAACCGGAACCGGCGGTTCCGGAACCGTGGCCGCCCCTACCCACCACTATTTGAATCAGATACCATTTCTGAAATAAATAATAAAAAAAGTTTAGCACTTCAATCTATCGTAACAAAACCGATAATAATAAATATATTAAAACTTTGTTCAAGCTTTATTATAATATCCAAATTTTGATTTCCTTCCACTCCAAAATAGCACGGGTATATAACTTATTAGTCCAAATTAAAGAATGGAACTAACTGTAACAAACAAATGTTAGTACAACATATAATAGGCCGAATTGTTTTTTATTTTTCAAAAGATAATCCAAATTTAGAGAATTATAATAGTTAAGCAAAAGAACAGAATATTGCAAGGATTGAATATATAAACTGTAATTGAAATAAATTCTGATTATGAATTTGATTACTATAAATCAGAGTATTATAAAGCCACCTGTACTGAAAATATAATTTGAATCTCAATTGCAATTTGGCAGTCAATTAAACAGTAGGCAGCAAGCACACATATGCTTTGTAATTCACAGAACAGAATAACCTAAAATCCTATTCTATGCCAAACGTTTTTTTCTCTCTTTTTTTTTTTCCGAACTCAAATTTTGTATAAAACAATAGCAGAACTGCAATATAGTAAGAAATGAAATTGCTGACACAACAACAAACTGTACTAGAATTTTAAAATTCTGTTTTAAGTTTGTTAGAAAATGAGAAGTATATTTCTAGTACATTTTGGATTACACAATGAAAAATTGAATTATAAAATATAGAACAACAATCAAAATTTGTAATAAACTAAAACACATAAGCACAATATAAAATTGGCCCGAATCGTGTGTTGAACACACTATCCTTAAAACAGATTCGTCCCTTATTCTGGACATTTGTTTTCCAGTATAAGACGGTAAAATCGGATTACCTCAATTTCAGCAAACTGAAGACTATGCTTGGAAATCACCACCAAAATGCAATTGGAAGTCAAGGAACTCAAAAGCAATATGCAGAAAATTTATTTATGCAAGTGTAGGAGTTTTTGTGGTGTAGATTGTGAAAAACATGGACCTCCTTTTTATAAGCTTCAAGATCAAGTCACATTAACTCCCCACTATCCCATGACTTGGGGCATTCACTTCCCATTCCTCTACGACTTGGGAGTTTCAAGTGTCATCACTCTCCACTCCTCCATGACTAGGGAGTTTCAAGTGTCATCACTCTCCCACTACTCCATTAGTTGAGAGTTTTAGGTGTTACAAAATTAAACACCATTGGAGTTAAATATATTCTTCATTATTGAAGAAATAGGTCCAAGAAATTATGTCAAACGGACAATTTTCATTCAACTTTTCCAACAAAAAGAAACCACAAAGTAAAATCACATGAAAGTCTCTTATTATATTCCCCGAATCACGTGTTCAACACGCTATCCTTAAAATAAATTCATCTCATATTCTGGATGTCTGTTTCCCAAGATAACACAAGAAAATCGGATTACCTATTCTCCGGCGAACTAAAAAATGTCTGGTAATTATCACCAATGCAAGAGCTTTGGAGGTAGATGAATTTTTTGTGTATTTTCAAATGTGAGAAATAAGTTATATTTATAGACATAAATATGACATTTCACCACCAAATAAAATTTGTCCTTTACTATTAGAAATGTCAAAAACCAAATAAAATTTTCCCAATACTAATAAAAATGTCAAAACCAAATAAAATTTATCATTTACTATTACGAGGATTAAATGAGCAATTTTCTTCAATTTTTCCAACAAAATATATAGTTAAAAAGAAAAATTATGTTAAACCTGTAGGACTATTGTATTATAACTTCAGGCTTGTCAAAAAGAAACAATGAGCCGTAGAATCAACAGCAGCAAATGATAGGGACCCAAGCAGCAATTTTACATAAACAAGGGGACCCTCCAATAAACTTGCAGAGCTGTCAGCAACATTTGGACAATTTCCACCAGTAACCAATGATAGTTCAGAACAGAGAGACATTGACTTATTGGTTACCAATCTAATGGAGAAATACTTAAAAAAAACATTGATTTTATGGGTATTTACAAAAACTACCACTAAGGTTGGGCCTAATTCCAAAAAAAAAAAAAAAAAACAATTGTCTTTTAAAATCATAATACCCCATTAACATTTGTTTTTATTTTACAAATCGTACCCTGATGATGGGGGTATTGGTTTTTGTAATCTTGGAGATTTTTTCGTAATTAGGGGTAGTTTTGTAATTATCACATAATTTTATTATAAAATGAAAAATGAAAAACAAAAATGCCCATCACATATTTGTAAAGATGGAGACAGATTAGAAAGCTGTGTGGCAGGTGTAATAAAACAGAGCCAAGAAATAATTCTTGGAACTAATGGTCTTTAATTTTGTGTACTGAACGACGTCGTCCGTACCAAAAAGCCTGATATCTGGGAGAGCTGTTGCTTTTAACTAATTAGTGCTGCTGTCCATTAAGTAGTACTTAGAAAAGGTGAAGGGCCCTGCTACAAATTATTTGACATGTTTAAACTTGTTCACTGCTTGTTCAGTAACCCTATTGACTATTTATCTGTATCTCTTGTGCAATTGAGTTGCATTCTGTATAAATATTATCATTTTGGATTTTTTTTTTCATAATTTTGTTTTATCATTTATTGTATTTTTTTTTCCTAAACGATAGAAATATATTCATTACACAACAAAACTTACATTCATTAACCCAAAAAAACACCTTGAACATCAACATACATACATTGATACATGTCAAGGGGAGAACTCCGTACGAGAGGTATAACCACCGTAATTCGAGGGAGCAAAACAAGAAAAAACTAAAAAACACAAAACAAAAGAAAACTAAGTACTCCATAGGAGACTAAACCACCTCCGAAAGGAGGACTAAGGCACTCCTCAAGGGAGACTACCCAACTCGAACAAATCCGGGCACGAGCTACTTCACGCACTGCAAGACAGAAATTACTGACCGCCTACGAGTTTCGCAAATCAACCGGTAAAAAAAGACTCAAAAAAAAATACAGAAAAATCGAAAAAAAAAGAAAAGAAAAATGCCTCTCCCTCACCCGATCTTCAACCGCAACCCATCACCTACCCGGCTCCAACTCTCCTCTTTGTAGCTCCAACCTCCGACTTGCCTCCACTCTCGATCGGAAATTCCGATCACCTCCGGATAACACAAGGGATATGCCTTCATTGGCCTCCATTATGAAGCATGGTTGGGGAGGGGAGGGGATAAGGGGAGGAGGAGGAGGAGAAGGAGAAGGGGGAGGGGGGGGGGGGCGTATTTGGGGGGAGGGGAAGGGAGGGGAATGGGTTTAAAGTTTAGGGTTTGTAGTGAGAGGGATGAGAAAAAAAGTAGAGAGAGAAAGGTGGGGTTCCATTTAAACGTATAGGAATCATAATAGGAATCATAATCAATTTTTTCAAAGAGAATACTTTATACATTTGATATTTATTAGTGGTGGCAATCCCTAATACGACACGATAACCTGACACGAACTCGACTTGAAGTTACTGAGAGAAACCCGAACTGAACACGAACACGAACATGACTATCACGAATCTGACACGATGTTACCAATTTATCTTAAAACATAATCTCTTACATTTTATTTAGTTTTTGATGTATTTTGAACATAACCTGAAACAGACTCGAAACTAAACACGAACATGACTTGATGACCTAAATTGTCACTCCTAATATTTATCTGCATTGTGAAATAGAACAATAAATTTACATGTTAGTCAAGCTTTGGGAGTCAAGTCAGCTTAAGCTCTACGCAAATACTCCCTCCGTCCCAAACTGGACTATTTAATAGTAATTTTTCTATTTTTTTATATTTAATAGTACTTTCTATATTTAATAGTACTTTTTCCATTCTTTTACTATTATAACTATATTTAATATGCATTTTTTATTTAAACTATTCATTAAATAATGGTAAATCAAATAAATATATAGCATATTTGCAGTTTTCAATACTTTTCTTAACTACGTATGAAAAGTCAAATCGACTATATATTTGGGATGAAGGGAGTAATAATTTTTCCCACTACTGGCCTCAAAATCCCGTGGTATGTTTTTGATTCGTAAGGCTAGATTGGTAAAATTAATTGGTGGAAAGGGTAATAGAAATGATGGGCTATTTAGTATGCATTCTAGCAAATCAAATTTAGTGAAATCTTTTCAGTACAAATATAGTTATATTAAATATAGAGCTTTATTTTGTACATGTAGTTTATAATTTTGTCGAAAGCAAAAGGACAGAACGAGCAGTGTATATAAAACAGATGACCCAACAACTATCGAGCCCAATTTTATTGTTCGATTTAAAGAAGTTTTTTTATTACAGATTTTATTGCACCTTGAAAATCCTACATATGCGAATAAAAGTTTACAAGTAACAAATAGAGGAAATACCACAAAATACCCTGATTTTTTAAAAAAGGACAAAAATACTACCCTATCACTAATCTACCCCATCTGGTCCTAAACTTCCCAAATATACCCACCCTTTTACTTTTCTTATCAGGTTTTTTACCCTCCTCCAATTTCCTATGTTTCCGCTGATTTTTTTACAAGCATGACGGAGTTCACCTTGGATTTCAATGGCGTCGACGCTGAAGGTGTTTATCAGCCGTTAGATCCACACAACCCATTCAATGGACTGGATCCAAGGTTCTCAGGTTCCGCCACCGTGGCCTCTCGCAAACCGCACCGCCGTAACTCGGCGGATTTCGTTGAAACTGCTAATTTCTTAAGGGTTTGTTCCTTCTATAAGGGCCGCCTTATCCCTGCTCATGACATCTATATGTATAGGTATGTAAGCATATAATTCAGTGCGTGTACTGTGAGTGTAAACATTTGCACTTTGGGGGGAGGATATGATGATCATATATATGTTTGCCATTTAAATTAATTGCTTCTTCTTTAATTTACTGCATAATTAATTGAATACCATTTTTCTCATTTGATGGCTTATGATGATTTTTTGGGTTTTCTCATTTAATTTTTATTTTTACCTTCCCACAATTTAGATTTTGATTTTAGAAGCACCATGTCTTCGCCGCACCACGTCACCGCGCCGTCGACTCCGTACATTCCTTTCGCGCCGGGGACTCACCGTCGAAGAAGATGATGAATATTTCGAACGGGATAATGAGGATTGGGGTGAAGATTTTGTGGTTGATTTCGAGTTTTCATCCGACGGGGTGAGGCTCTGCAACTGTTTGATGAAATGTCGAGCGAAGACTCAGAGGTTAAACCCAATTTTCTGTGTTTTTTATTATTTTGTGATTTGAAGTTTTTCGTTTGTTTCGATGTTGTTTCGAAGTTGTTTCTTTTATGTTTATGTATCTCCATTTACTTGTTCTTTTTTATTATTTTTGATTTGTTGTATTATGTATCTGACTGTGTATCTTTTTTTATTTCTTTTTGTAGTGAATGTGGGATTTTTTGTTGCTTGTTATGCCGAGCACTTTATTGGTGGGAAGGCTATGGACGTCGAAGCATTTGAGATAGAGAATGAACAAGCAAAAGGCAATGCTCGCCACCGCTTCACAATCATGCTAAGTTGAAGTCGCAAAATGGTGATGACGATGACAACGACATTGAGTTTCTACCTCCACTTCATAATGATTTTAGAGAATTGTTGTTATGTAAATCTTAATGATGATGTAATCAGTTGAAACATATAAGAAACATAAATGAAACATGTAAGAAACAATTGTGAAACAGGGGATCATGTGATAAAAGTTTGTAGTAAATTGCTTTTAAATTTAGAGAAATAGTGTAGTTTTTCCCCATATACTCTTCAGCTTTTTTTTTTTTTTGTCATCCTTGTAAATGTTGATCTTTTCTTCATTTCGATGTATGCATGTCTAATCTTGAACTAAAGATCTCACATACTCTAGCAAAGTTGTTACTAGTAAGTCTTTCCCCGCTACAGTTGATGCATTCAATAATTCTACGATGTTGGAAGTCAATACAAAGTATTTTTTGGTCTGAAAGTGGAGTCGTGTCCATTTCTCGTAGCCGATGATGGACAAGTAAGCTCAAATTTTCGAATTGAATTTGTTGTTCCAAGATTTCGTTTAGGGTCTTGAATGTGCGATCCATTGGAATCGATATTCTTGTTATTTCAAAGTTGGTATACTCTCTATGTTCTTCCCATTGTCCGTTGTGGCATACCACAATCGAGATTTTCTATGCAATTGTAGAATTCAATGAAAAGTTGGCTAAGTGACACATATAAGAAACATAAATGAAACATGTATGAAACAACAAAGAAACAACAAACATGTTTGAAACAACAAAGAAACAAAAAAGAAACCAACGCAAAAAAATCAGCGGAAAATGGGTATTTTTGTCAAAATTCAGCGGAAAATGGGTATTTTTGTCAAAATTCAGCGGAAAATGGGTAATTTTGTCCAAATTCAGCGAAAAATGGTATTTTTGTCCAAAATCAGCGGAAAATGGACATTGTGTAGGGATTGAGTATGGAAAATGGGGTATTTATGTCCTTTTCCCTAACAAATAACCAATATAGTGCGATGAAAAATGTAATATGACATATTAGGCTGTGTTTTGTGCTGGGCTGGAGCATGCGTGTGAAAGTGTCCAAGTGAAAATTCAATAAAAAGAATTGAACCTTTGGACTTGGGTTCTACATGGGCCTACGCCCAAAAAGAAGGCTTTCATAACTTGGGCCCATCTCTTTACGTTGCATATACCATGGCCCAGACTAAGCATACAGGGTCAATACCTGTACGGCAGGAGCCCGCTGCCGGAGGCCATCGCCGCCGACGTTGACACGTCGGGTGAGTAATCTCTCTTTAATTTTTCCGTTTTTCTCATAATTTTCTATCACCCATCAACCGGTGTTACATTTTCTCGACGCGCCTAAAGCTTCTTTATACAATTTTATCCGAAACGATTTAAGCTTTTACCTAAAAAAAAAAAAAGAAATTCTTAAGGGATCGAAATGTAGGCATCAATTGAAGTTGCCATAGAGTTGTTCATAGAAGCAGAACACGACTTTATACATGAAATAATAGATGACTGCCTTTTGATGTTGAATGAGGGTTCTGGAGAAAAAACAACAAGAATGCAAAACAGAGTGTTTTGGTCCTTTTTTTCATATATATATATATATATATATATATATTTAATCGGTAAATGTAAATTCATTGTACAGAAAGAATGTACAACTACATCGGACAGACCCATGTTTATGAAAATAGAGATTGTTTATCATAAGTACTTATACAGAGATGGACAGTTCAAGCCTGGCCCGTTTGTTGTGTAATATATTATTATTTGAGAACACTGAACTTTAATATTAAGTAACAAGTATGCATAATTGATTAGATGATTGGTAACTCGTAAAGGTTCATTTATATTTGGACTCTGTTTTGGTGATTGTTGTTCTTTTGCTACAAATTGGTTGTTTGGCATGTTATTAAGATCATCTTTCTGTATACGGGTTTTAGAAAATTTATGGGAGAATTTAACTTTTTTAGTTTTTTTTTTTTCTTTTAAAACAAATTCTGTATGTATAAACAGTGATGTTTTGTGGTGTATTACTTCTTTTTACTAATGCCATTTTTAGTTTTCTTGTTGTTGCCTAGACTTGCACACTGTTTGTTCGAGTTTTAATCGGGGACGTGCATGTTAACACTGTTAGAGTTGGATATTTCTGATGGTTGATTATAAATGTTACAACAAAGAAGTGCTGCTGATTGCCTATATTTTCTTCATTAATGCTATCTTTTATTTCAAATATTGAGCTTTAAGCTGGAGATTATATTCATTATATCGCAACGCAAATTCTTCATAACTCCTTAGCTGTCTTGTTTGTTTTGGACCATATATGTAAACTTACGCACAATATTGCATTCTATGTGCCGAAGTTATATACTTAAGCATCTTATCGTAGCTGAAAATCTCTATGTAGCACGTTCCTTCATTGGTTCTTTGATCGATTGCTTTAACATTGTGCTGTTCGTTTATGTTATTGGTTCGACATTACTAGTGGGCATGCTTAATCTTACGACTTTCTTAAGTGCCGTAAAACTGAGTAGACCAAAGTTGATCATGCATGAGCATAATCCAATGGCATCTCTATCTCCAACTTAAAATTAGTATTGTCACTTCTCATTTTTTGATCTGGTGTAGAGCACTGAATATAATCAAATCGTTAGTACGCGTCGTGCGTAAACAAACCGCTGCATCAAACTGAGTTGATGTCTGAATTGTTAACCAATTGCAGAGCAGACAGATAATCTGGCTCAGGTCCCTCAAAGTTTACACTAACCTTTCTTCTTTTTTTTTTGTGATGTGATGTGATTCTGTAATTTGAATTTCTCGAAATTTGCTTCTGTATTTTGTCGTAAGACATCTTTTTTTAGTCCACCACCGTTCGTTCTGCCTTTTCTGGATATTTCCTGAGCAGAATTTGAGTTGGAGATCATTTCTGCTCCCCGGTTATGAAAAGTTTAAATTGTCATGATTCTTGTGCTTGAAACTTTTAGGGGTGGGATGATAAGAGAGATGACTTGGAGAAGAAAACAAGTTTTTCTATTGGGTCGTAGGTTTTTGCTGGGAGGTACAACTTTGTTGTGATTGACTCAATAACGTCTTGTCTAGGTTGAGTAGTGATGCCATTTTTTTATATTCTACTTTTTTCCTTTCAAAACAAATCATGTAGAGAAAAAAATCATCAAAAGATATTGGTGGATCGTGGGATCCAACAATCTCCTTAGGGATTCACTGTTGATTGTTAGATTGTGGGGTCTAGCGATTGGCATCAGTACTGTGACGGCCCAACCTGCCGAGGTCCACGTGGATTTATAGGGTCCACGTGTTCCTTTGCGAAATCTCTGATGCATTCTCGCAGCACGTGTGACGTGGGGCTTTGCACTGCTAGTTAAGAATAATATAGTTATGTTAACCATGAGCTATAAACATTGGTCTAGCGGTTAGGGCTTGATCCTAATTGACACAAAATAGCACCCCAATTATTCAAATGCATACATACATATATCTAATCATCCTTTTTTGCAGCAAAGGAAGAGCATTGGAAAATATACAATTTCCTTAGGTTAATTAGCAAGTATTTATGAGGTTTAGCTTAGTTGCAAAAAGGTACAAATGTTTTTTAATATTAAATATATTATTTTACAAATTGCACCTATTGAAAGTAGAGATATCAATGGGTCGGGTCTGCCTGGATCGGATGCTCGCCCTAGTAAAGTTGCAAAGGACCCAAACTCGTCCCAGACCCGCCACAACTCAAACCCCTATCTAGCGGGTAAGACCGACCAAATCCACTAGACCCGCCCATGTCATATATTTATACTTATTTGTCTGATTTCTTTTCATGAATTTACTACCAAAATTTATTTGAAATAGATATTCATATAATTCTGTTGATATATTAATTGTCAAAAATAATAAGAAAAAAAAATTCTTCTCAATAAAACAACTCAAAAAGTCTAACATACACTATATATATATATAGAGATTGGTTCAAATGAGACCAACCTCTTCAGGTTAGTCCATAAGACCGCATCTAGACCATTGATTTAATTTTTTAATGGCTGAGATCTCTTTAGTTATTTTTGGGTTATTAAGGGTATGATTGTATTTTCACCATTTTACAGTTTTTTATAGAGATAAAGTTAATTGCTAATTAATAGGAAAATAGGATCTTTCCTTTATGAGTTTCCCGTTGTTTAGGGGGAAATAACCATACATTTTCAGTTGTGTCTTTTCAAAACTGATTCATTTTGGCTTCCCTCCACTCTACGGTTTTTGACAAGAAAAAAACCCTCTCTCTTTCTACCTTCCCCCAAATAATCCCTCTCTTTCTTCCCGTCGAGCAGCAGCGCCCAACCCTAACCTCTCTCTTTCTTCCTTCCCCCAAATAATCCCTCTCTTTCTTCCCGTCGAGCAGCAGCGCCCAACCCTAACATTTTTTTTTCTCCCCAAATAATCCCTCACTTCCAGTCGAGTAGCGCTCAAAATAAATTGCTGGTAGGCGGTTGTGTTTGCGAAAAAGAACCAGAGAAGTGCCATTTTAGTGCCCGTTCACTGAGTGTGCAAAGGTGAGTCTCTTTTCTCTTTATTTGGCCCAAATCCGTCAAATTTAAGTTTGTTTTTGTATCATCAAGTAATTTTTGGTGGGTTTAGGAGTACGATTTTTGTGGAGAAGATTTGAGGAGAGGGGGGTTTTGTCGTATGAGTTCTTGATTTTGAAGGTGTTTTTGTTGTTTTCTTCTTATGTTGCAGAGATGAGGCCATTTTTAAGGCTGGTCATATGACTATTACAAGGGAAGACTTTGTGACTATGCGTCCTGGAAGTTACTTGAGTGTCTCCCTGATCGATGTGTGGACGAAGATTCTGAATGCCAAAGAGTCTGTCAGGAGCAAGGGTTCGCCATTTCGATTTTTTGCTACGACATATTCTACGGTACTTTTTTTTTTTTTACAATTCACGCATGTATTCAGAAAATAAATGTAAGGGCATGTTTGATATGCATAGTAGGGAATTAATTGCATGCAAGTGCATGTAAATGTATGCTTGTATAGTTAGTCTGACAAAATTGTATAGTTTGTTATGTTGATTTGTTTATTTAGTTTAGTAGACATAATCAGGCATACAAGTTGGTCAGTTAATCTGTTTATTTTCAGTCCAGTGGATTGTATATGTATAATTAGCTCAGTCTTATTTTATGTTTATTGTGAAATGATTATGCATACTTAGTAATATTTTAGTGAATTTGTACAATTAGGAAGGTTAACTCATTTAACTGTTTTTGGGTTACTCTGTAATGTTTTAATGTTTATGTATGTTTATCAATATTTAATTGTACAGTTAGTTAGATGCACATGTTTACTTTTAATGTTTTCATCTTTGTCATTGTTTTGTACATATACATGTATAGTTAGTATACTAGAGTTGTTTACTTAATTATGAGGATGTGTATAGTTAGTATATCAGAGTTGTTTACGTAGTTAGTATACATGTATATTTAGTATATTTGATGTGTATAGTTACTATATTGGAGTTGTTTATGTAGTTCAGAGGATGTGTGTAGTTACTATATTTGATTTGTTTATGTATAATATGTACTTTGCCAAATGAGTCTGCATACTAATCTTTTTTTTTTAGTGTATACTTAGCATTCCTTTATTGTATATTTAGCGTATTGTTTTTGTACATTTTCATTATTGCTGACTGTTTATATTTTTTTTTATATTTGCATGTAGTTGTATTCCGTTGTTACGCCGTCTAAGCCAGATGATGATAATAAAAATTTGGCTTTATTTTCTCAAAGTCTAGATGCCGAGTTTGGTGATGTTAATCCAACAAAGTTGCAGGCGTTTGATATGGTATTTATTTTATATATTCATTTTTAGATTTACAACATTTATTTTCAAACTTAACTAATATTTTCTTACCTTTTTCCAGTTTTTCTTTCCAATATGCAAGAGCGAAAACCTATTTGTTGTTGTGTTTGATACGAAGAGGAAGAGTATGCAGATTTTGGATAATTCTTCTGTTGGTGGAACCAAGTTGGACAAATACGAAGATGTGCCCGCTAAATTGGTGAGTTTGAACATGTATTTTTGATATGTATATATTTACGTTGCTTTGATACATCATTTTTCTTCATATGATTTTTTTTAATTGTTTGTATCTATCGTGGCAGGTTTGCGCCTTTTCTCAGTACTTGACAAGCAAAGGTTGCGTGCAGATGGGTCAAGAGATTGGGCAGCTCACTCCAACCAGAATTTCAATGCCATGGAGAGATGCACGAAACAAGGTCGATTGCGGAATATTTGCAATGCGACATATGAAAACGTATATGGGTGGAGGTTTGAGGGGCTGGACACCTAGTTTACATAAGGGCGATGCAAATCTCATGTGTACCTTCCGTTCCAAGTACGTCGGCTATTTTCCTAGACGACATGAACGAGTTAAGGGGGAAGAATTTGGCTGAGTGCAAGAAACATTGGACTGGCAAGAAGCCAGTGTAGAAATTGGCTTTATTTGTGAATAGTGGAATACTCTAGTTTTTTTTTTTTTTTTGTTAATATCTGGTAACTAATAGTGGTTGTTTTAAATGATGTTGGATCTGTTTTGTTTTGGAATGACATTGGTTCTGTTTTGTTTTGGTTGTTTTAAATGACATTGGATATGTTTTGTTTTGGAATGTTGGTAATTCAAACTTTGGTACAATTTATTATGTTGTTTTGCTTATTGTGTTTGTGTCATCTCATTTTTTTATCTTGTATGGTGTTGTTAATACCTGGATGCAGAAACTTGTATAGATAGTTGTATCGAATTGTATATTTAATATTTTTCATTTGCTTACTTCTGGATTATTTTGTATTGTATATTTTGTTGTATAAATCAGGTTAATATAATTGCTTGATTAGTTAAGAGGATTTGTATTTTTTATGTGGTGGAATTGTTTTCTGGATTGTATGGGCTATTAACTGTTCTAGTTCAGTGGATTTGTATAGTTCAGTGACATGTATAAATAGACATATCGGATTGTATATGTAATGTGTAGCATTTGTTTATTTTTATTAATTGAATGTATTATTCGTTGTATAAGTAGATTAATATATATGTTTAATTAGTTATCTTGAATTGCTTATTTTGTACGGTGGATTTGTATACTTAGTTAAATGGGTGGTTTTCTGATTTTAGTTCAGTTGAATTGTTTTTCAGGTTGCTATGTACTGGTATAAATAGATACATATAATTGTATATTTAATGTAGTGCATCGTCTATTTTATACTAGTTGAATTGTATTATATGTTGGATAAAGAGATTAAGGTATTTTGTATAAATATTAAGGTACTTATTGGCATATACAGTTGTTTACGAAGTAAAACAATTTTGTTTGCTTAGTGTTTTTACTTGCATATTTAGATGAATGTAATTGTATATGCAATAAATGTCTAGAGAGAAAAAATAACTTTAAAGATAAATCAACAAATCACTCAATGTATCAAAAAAAAAAAAAAAAAAAGTTTTCATACCAAATAAATCGTGAATTTTTTTTTTTGCAAAAATAGAAACATTGCACTAGGGCGTGTCGTCGCGTTTTGGACATGTTCGGCTGTTATGCGTTCCGATCTCACCACATGTTCCACATTTTCTTTTGAGCTTTGTACTTGCTTTAATGGTTTTCTCTCTTTGGCTCTGAATTCTACTTCTCAGATTACTGTTGCTGCCTTTGTTTTTTGCTTGTTTTGGTGGTAACACAGAAATATCAAGCTGTGAGGTTGACCCACAATAGGTCTCTAGTACTAACTTCTTGGTTCCAAAAGACGGTACATGTTGCCCATCCTTTAACAATTTTGCCTTTTCTTCGGACACAAGTCGTGATAAATTTGATAATTTTTCAACATTTCTTCTTGCGCTAGACCAATGCGGTGTGGAAGTCGGACAAAGGTTGTTTAGCATGATTGCGGCTTCACCGCCCCCCGCAAATTGATAAATCTGGCCAGATCTTGTGTATTGTGTTATTGAGGGAGTCTTCATCCATCGTCGAGCTAAAAATTTCATAGGTATTTCCTGACAGTCCTTTAGTATTACGAAAACATGACAACACAAGAAGTTCGCCTCTGTTCGAACATTTTGCACCATTTGCAGTTTATCATTGTCTCCGTCTTATAATTTACGACATCAAAAATTCGACTTGTTTTGTCTCTAATTCTGTAGGAACACTTGTTTGCATCGTCAGTTATCTCTGTAATTGTGCGCTCATAGCAGGCTGATTCAATTTTTGTGCTAACATCGGTAAATACAGTGTGTGTGTACACTGAACATGCATGCTTCTCAATGGTTAGTTTTGTCTTGCCTTTGTGGGAATGATGTTTTGCGAGATGTGGTCCAATTTATCTGTTGTATGGCGTTGTGACTCTATTGCACTTTCAAAGTGCATGAAAAATTCAACCAAGTTCGAACCAGGATTTGTGTAATTCCCAAACCAGCTATTGGTGCTCTCTGACCGTGAGGTAGTTTTGAGCAAACCACTCATTGGCAAATTTGTAAAATAAGCTGGTATCCAACTTCGTCTAATCGCATAAAAATGCGTGAACCATGGATGCGATTTTAGACTAAAGTCAGTCATAATATCATTCCATTGACTCTCAAAATCTGGTATTGAAATGCTGCCATCCCACACGATTGAATTTAGACGATTTATGAAATTTTTATCCTTGAACAGGGAGTGACCGACTTTTACACTAACCTTTTCCATTATGTGCCACATACACAATCTGTGTTTTGCTGTCTTGAATACCGATTGTATTGCTTTTTCTTCATTTAGGATCCTGGTTCACATTTTATATAGTATGGCTCCGCCAAACTTTCAAGAACTTTGTGAAGTCATGTATATGACTCTTCGTCTTCCTTTAATATAAGTCCAATCGCAAATGTCACACATCGGCGATGGTTATCGACTCCGGTGAATGGGGCAAAAACCATTTTATACCGCACATTTTTGTTACGTTAAGTTTACGGCATAAATCTATCTTGGTAAATTAGAACATGTATACAACTATACTAAACTAAGTATACAACAACAACGAAAAACAGATTTTAATCATACAATTATAGTAAAGTAAGTATACAACTTCAACTAAACAAGTATGCAATTCACCAAACTATATATACAAAGAAAAGATAGGAGTTTGTAAATCTAATTCGATGTACTAACTAATTTTAGCATATAGTTCATTTGAACTTAGTATGTAGTTTCAATCTATGTAGCATACAATACAAATGAACAAATAAACAACAAAACAATCATATGTATACAATTTAGATGTATTAATATACAAGTCCACTCCAAAGATTTATTCAATGGAGATTTGCATAAAATTCTTTAATATAAACAATTCTTAAAACTAAATATACAATTGCATAAAATTAAGTATACAATTACACCAAAGAATAAATATGAAGATCCATTTAACTTTGTTAGTATTGTATGTAGCATCAAATGAAATTACATCACCAAATGTGTCGTAGTTCCTTATAGCTTTTTGTCCGCCCAAAACGGCCTTGTCGATTGTTCATCTTTGTCTACATCGTAATCGAACGCCATCCCTTGATTAACTTCCTTTGTATCGAACAATTTGTCTATTACCAATCGTAAATGCACTGCACCATGATGTATGCTTTCAAGTCGCGCTTGAAGTTTTTAAAATCAACCTTTAGTGCCCCGACTTGTGGATATCCGCCCACCATCTCCTGAATAATTCGTGTTGTTTAGAACTCTCTATATTAGCTTTCGTGCGAGTTGATGATAAATTGCGATGGACCAAAGTTAAGGTTTCTATTAACTTTAAGAAAGCTGCTTGAATGTATCCATTTGCCATTGGGTGGGTGTGACGCTCTTCAAAAGCTGCGTATTTTATAGGCGCCGTTACTAGTGTACTTTCGAAAATACAGCGTGCATTGCATCCGACACGATCCAAGTCCTTTTTACGACCCATGTGTCTTTGTCTTTGCTTTCACTTTCCTCTGCGGGTTTCCGTAGGTATGGTGTTTTTGTGTTTTTGAAGCCTTATCTATTGCAAAGAACATAATCTTTGGCGAATGACTTCATTATTGAATCGCTTTGTTGTGCTCCTTCTGATGTCGAATCCGCTAAGTGCTCCATAGTCCCGATAAAATTGTATACCGGTTTCCAACGTAGCGAAATGCATTCCCACTTGTGGAATTTTTTCGTGTTCCACCTACGGTATCCAATATTTTGTTGATCTGGCGAGATTTCGAGCCGTTGTCCTACGTTGTTTTTTGACATCACAAAGGATATTAGTCAATAATACAAAATGTATAAATTATATATAGAGTTTTATAATATCATTCATACATTTTTAATAGTCTATACATGCACGTTTTGATTTATAAGTATACAAACTTATTAATTTATTATGACAGACAAATCCTACTTGAACAACTTACAGATGTAAATATACAACTGTTGTCTTATATATATACAATCGATAAATAAATATATACACGTTGTAATTGCCGATCAAACATGCAACGAATTTGGTAAAAAATGTCCTATAAGCAGATAAGGCGTAAGTATGCTTATACATAATGCTATATACACAAGACTTATATTCTAAAGGGGAAAATTATCTGTACTAAACATACAAATTACTAATTGAGATGCAACTTTCATACAGGTGGGTAATATGCAAACATATAAAACTATATATACAATGTTGACAAAGTAAGTAGACAAGATTCACACACTAAACATACAAAGCAACAATAATACAAAGATCTATATTTTTTTGCGTACAAAGCAATAATTTAGACTTATACCCTAAATTCGCAAATTATCCGTTATAAACATACAAACTACTAATTGAGATTCAACATTCATACAGGTGGGTAGTATGCAGACATATAAAGACTATATATACAATGTTGACACACTAAATAGACAGCATTCATACACTAAACATACAATGCAACAAGAATACATGTATCTATTTTTGCATACAAAGCAACATTATTCACTTATATTCTAAACGGGAAAATTATCTGTTCTGAACATACAAACTATTAATTCAGCTGCAACCTACATACAAGTGGGTAACATGCAAAGACATCAAAATAGATATACAATAGTGACACACTATTTAGACAACATTAACATATTAAACATACAAAGCAACA
The DNA here is from genome assembly GCA_016081115.2 of Rehmannia glutinosa. Taxonomy (NCBI): domain Eukaryota; kingdom Viridiplantae; phylum Streptophyta; class Magnoliopsida; order Lamiales; family Orobanchaceae; genus Rehmannia; species Rehmannia glutinosa. The sequence continues at coordinate 27,257,234 of CM071937.1, forward strand.
ATAATAGAAATGCATATAGTTTAGCCATCAGTTGTTGATTCACATGTGTATGAATATTATAACTTCTATTCTCAAAAAAAAAAAAAAGAATATTATAACTTCTATCTCTTAGAAATTACCGGGAGGACATTCTTCAGTTGCGTTGTAATCAACACTTTTTTCCATTGTATAATTTTATCCAATCAAACGGATGATGATTCCTTGCAAATTATTAGATATCTGTCGAGTATACTATTTTTGTGGATGAATTGCAGGACGAGTTTGGGTGACAATGGTAATTACAGAGATTTTGATAATGGCGTTGTAATATTGGCATTGAGAAGGAGACGCATATTTTTGATCATATATGGTTATTTGCGTGATTTATGGGGACGTGATCAATAACAGATCACGTCCCTATAATGTAGGAGGATGTTACAATTAATAATTTTCTGGATTCCAATTTTACCCTTACTATTGTATAGTTACTTTCGTAAACTTGTATAGATTGTAACGAATCTTGGCCATTGGTTTACTATTTGGATGGTCTAGATTCGGTCTTATGGACTAACCTAAGAGAGTGGTCTCACAGGATCCTCTCCATATATATATATATAGGAATAGGATCAAATGAGACCACATAATTAGAGTGAGACAGTGTGGACTAATCCTGGCCACACATCTCAAATTTTAGATGGTTGGGATCTTTCCAATTTAATATTTATTTTTGTTTTATTTTTAAGCTGAAAAGGGCACAAAGGTCATTACTCAATTTCATTTTTAAGCTTAATTACAATACTTTTGGTGTGCAGTGGATCTATCATTTGATGCTAGTTCTCGATGTTTATTGAAACAAATATTATTTTTGGCGAGGAAAATGGAATTTCTATGGCGGAAATGAGATATGGTTGCCAAAGATGCTTTTACAATGTCCTTGCCGATTATTTTGTATGCGAGCCACAAAATGGAAAAATCGATCCTTGATCTCATAGTACAACTTTGGAGCCAGTCATTTGCATCTAATATTTTTGCTTTCTTATTCCACAAGTGGGTATGTGTTTGTGTTTTTGATGGTATGGGTCCCGATTACTAGCTTCGCAAAGAAAGAGGACTGTTTCGGGTTTGAGATTTTGGGTTTCACGACGCGGACGAAGAGAAATGGCATCGATCGGCCGAGATCGGCGATTCTCCGATCTAAGTTTTTATTGGAGATTTTTTGGAAGAGTTTGGATTCGATTTCCATGTTTTTTGCCATCTCTGTTATTATGGATTTTTATGGGTTCTATGGGGCTTTTTGTTGAGCAATTGGTGGAGAATTGATGTTGACTTCTGTTTCTGGTTAATGGAGTGGTGTAGCTGTTGTTGTAGATGGAGGATTGGTGAAGAAGACGATGCTGACGTGGATGGAGATTGTACACTTATATGTTTTTCGATGTATACTTAGATGTGTTTTGATGTATAAGTAGTTAATTTTTTATGTATGTATTTATGTTCTTTGTATACTTATTTTTTTTTGTATACTTATATATGTTTTTTTTGTACACTTATATGTGTTTTGTTGTATACTTATTTTTTTGTTTGACAATTGTAATATGCAGTACAAATATGTTAAATATACAACATAATAGTGTTAAATATAAATTAAATATATGTTAAATATACAATACAATAATGAGCGTGATTTTCTCTCTCTCTCTCTACAATTGATTTACTTAATCCACGGTCCCCACATGTTAATGAACGTGATTCTCTCTCTATATATAATCGATTCCTTGATTCACGGCCCCCACATATTTTTGTTTGACCATTTTAATATGCGGTAAAATTATGTTAAACATACGATAAAATAGTGTTAAGTATACAACAAATATATGATAAGTGTACAAAGACATCTTTGCGTGGCGGAAGCACATGCGTGATTTTCTCTCTCGGTAGCGATTTTCTCGCGATTTTTCTCTCTCCACACGCGATTTTCTCTCCTAATAAGCGATTCCATACATTTGAACAGTCCCCACATGTTTGTTTTGACAATTATACCCTTATTTTGCCTTAATTAAATGTTTAATGTAATTTTAACCCCTATTTATCTTAGTCATTGATATAGATAATGGAGGGTTGAGATAGTCCGTTTTATCTCACTATAATATGTGTACCATTGTATCAGAATCCCCCCCTATATATATATATATATATATATATATATATATATATAATTATATGGTTTGGGTTTGGGTCTGGTCTTACTAAACTCGTTATCCGACCAAAACTTTGGCAAAATCATTACATGCCCCAACCTCATTTACCTTTTCCATACCCGCCCTAAATAAGGTGGGTCCGGGTCTTATCTGGATTCATTGACATCCGTAATAGTGAGGGATATTCAAACCTTGGATGTTTATAATACGTTAAGGAGTTAGTTGTAATTTTATAATTTTGAAAGGACCAATTTTTTAAAACTAGAATCAACTTCATTATCACCTAATTTCCTCCCATCTTTCAGTTCTTGCGACGCTTTTGCCCCTCTTTCCAACAAAATGATATTGAAATTAAGAACTGTGCCAACTAACTCAGGGGCCTCACGAGTCAAGATCCTCCAGATCTAAATAAGTCTATATGTTACTATCAAGTGGAGTTGTCAAACTAAAAACCATCCTAAGTAACTTTTAAGTAAATCAAATGGATTGCTTCCCATGTCTGTTTCAAACCTATATTTTTTAATTTTTTTTTTTTGAGGGGAATATACTTTTTTTTTGTTGATGTTCCAAAATAAAATGAAAAATATAAAACTAACAGTAGTAATTCGTTCAACATCCAATCATTTGTGAGATGATGCAAGTGTGACTTCACAATAAAAAGATTCCAACATTAGTTTTTAGACCTCCCCAATGTAGACCCACTTGGGCTTTTCTTACCCACTTGTCCTTCTCAACCTATTATTCAACTCTTCTCGTGTCCTATTTCCCTACTCATTTTCTCACTACTTCACTATAAACCAACCATTCTTTCTTCATTTCCATACACATTTTACTACCAATATTTTCCCCAAACACAATGCCATCTCAACTTAAATCCTTTTCCTTTGATGCATCAATCTTACAACACCAGTCCAACATACCGCCACAGTTCATATGGCCCGATCACGAAAAACCGTGCACCGAGCCGCCACCTAGGCTCGACATGCCCCCAATCGAATTGGGAGGCTTTCTGTCGGGCGATCCCGAATCCGTGGCCAATGCGGCTAGGCTCGTCGACCAGGCATGCCGAAAGCACGGGTTTTTCCTTGTTGTCAACCATGGCATTGATATGAAGCTGATAGAGGAAGCTCACAGAGGAACAAACTACTTCTTTGGAATGCCACTTGAGGAGAAGGAAAGGGCTTTGAGAAAACCAGGTGACCATTGTGGCTATGCTAGTAGCTTCACTAATAGATTCTCCTCCAAGCTTCCGTGGAAAGAGACGCTTTCGTTTCGTTATAGCGCGGAGAGCCGGTTTTCGGACATTGTTGGAAGATATTTCTTAGATGTAATGGGGGAAGATTATGCGGCGTTCGGGTATGAAATTTTGGAAGACAAGGAGTATTTTTCGATCATAATACTACCTTTGAAGTTTAGCTTAATTGCAAAAAGAAAAAAAACACTATCTTTCAAAATTACAAATACGGCCATTGACATATGTGTCCGTTTTACAAATTGCACATACTAATTAAGGGGGTAATTTGTAAAATAAACACAAACTTCAAAAATGTATTTGTAATTTTAAAATATAACTGATCTTTTTGTTTTAATTAGGTTTTGTAATTATTCACATTTTCTAATTTGACATATATTGTATTTACACTTGTTTATTTTCTTGGTTTTAATTTTCAGGAGGGTGTGCCAGGAGTATTGTGAAGCCATGAACAGTCTATCCCTTAATGTGATGGAGATATTGGGCATAAGCCTTGGGGTTGGACCATCTTATTTCAGGGAATTCTTTCAAGGAAATGATTCAATAATGAGATTAAACTATTACCCTCCTTGTCAGAAACCTGATCTAGCTCTTGGGACAGGGCCTCATTGTGACCCTACTTCTTTAACCATCCTCCATCAGGATCATGTTGGTGGCCTTGAAGTCTTTGTTGATGATAAATGGCATTCCATCACTCCTAATCCACAAGCTTTTGTCGTCAACATCGGCGACACATTCATGGTAAAAAATTCAGAAAAAATAAAAATAAAATAAATTTTATACCATTTTTAAAATGACTATATAGTTTTTCTATGTTGCGACGAAATAATGAGGTATAATTTTTTGTAGGCTCTGTCAAATGGGATTTACAAAGGTTGTTTGCATAGGGCTGTGGTAAACAGCACAACACCAAGGAAATCACTTGCATTCTTTCTTTGTCCAAGAATGGACAAAATTGTAACACCACCTAAGGAATTGGTGTGTGAAGGGAATCCAAGAATATATCCTGATTTCACTTGGCCAGCTTTGCTTGAATTCACACAGAAGCATTACCGGTCCGACATGAAAACGCTCGAAGCTTTCGTGAACTGGCTCCGACAGAAAAAGCATCTCCAAGTTGAAGGTTAAGAAAGAGCCACGAAAATTTACATAAGATCAAAATAATTCAAGAATCAGTACTATAATGTTACTAGATGAACCGTACATGCAAACTCTAAAAAAAATGATTATCAGATTCTAGATGTAAAAAACAACTATTTTTACTATGAAAAGCTGAGAATCACTTTTTTAGAGTTTGCAAATAGTTCTTGAAGCAAATTAAGCTTTCTTGAGATGAAACATAGAAATTTGTATGTGAGAGAACTATATATGTGTGTGTAATAAGGCAATTTGTAAAGCTTGTATTATGATTGGCTGACAGTTTGTTCATAAGCAAAACTTCGGTCAACTTAGGTTCCCTTTTACTATACATGCATGACTAGCTAGTATAGCTGAATCCGTACTGATATGTACGGTGCATATATGTATATGTTGGAGATCATATAAAAGGATGTCCGTTTCTTACATATTGGAAAAATGTATTTGAGTGTCTATATATCTTTGTGCGTGATTTCGACATGATAAAAACATTTATATTTTCATGATTAACCATTTAAGGACATTTTAGTTTACTTCGTTTCTTTTAGTTTTCCGTTAAGTATTGTTACAAGCTTGTGAGTTGTAATAAGTGATTCTTAGTCAAGAACACAACATCATGACGATTGACATGTAGCCCCATACGATATTGATTGTGACCCATAACCTATGATTCCATGTGGGATTTGTGTGTTTCGAAATGGATACGTGTCTAAAATTTAAAAATATATAAGAAACGTGTGTATTGAATTGAGTTGTCAATTCTAGCCCGGCCCGCATATTTATACAGCCATACAAAGCCAAAATGGACTGAATTAACCTACTTTTGCCAAGCTCGAGCAGCCTGAAGCCCGACTAACCCGATACAGTTTAACTACAAATATGGGATTTGGGCTAGACTAGACTAAGAAATTACAGAATCGGTTGAATTTCAGGCCGACTCGACCCAACTGGGACTGATTTCTGAACCATCGTTCAACGAGTTTGGGCTTTTATCCATGCTACACCAGATGTAGTACACTTGATGCATGAACTTGATTATTGACAAGTGTTTTAATTTATAAAAAGTGAGACACTTGTATGGTAAATATACATCAAATGTACGTATGTCAGGTGTAGCATCTACGAGATCCCTGTGGTATTATCCACGTTACACTATGTGTAGTACACTTGGGGCTCGTTTGGTTGCATGATGGTAATGTGCATGATTAATTCCGATTTCATTTTTTAGCCTTATCATGTGGATACAATAAGTCCTATTATTGTGTTTGTTTGATGGATTGAGCCATAGGACACAAATGGTTTTATTAATAATGTGTTTGGTTATGTTGGATAAGAACATTTATTCAAGGTGGATATGACCTTTGTAGCCCTAACTTATAATTTATTTATCATTTTCACAACACAAAAGGACATTAGAGGGGTAAGAGGGTAATTTCGGTTTGCAAGAGAAAAGGATAGGAAATGTATCCCACCCCTATAGTGGGATACGGTATCATTAAATTCATTTGATAAGAGACCGGGCCTTTTCTTTTTCATGGGCCGAACAATGTTGAACCAAACAAAACAATATGCATGATTTATAACAAAAGTGGTTGATATCCCTAGCATAACACCAAACCAAACGAGCCCTTGGTGCATGGATGAATAATAAATGTACCACTTTTTACATTAATCGTTGACAAATGTTTTAATTTATAAGACCAAGTGAAACACTTGTATGATAGATATACACCAAGTATATGTACACTAGATGTAGCATCTACAAGATCCTACAATATTATCCATGCTATACCAGGTGTAACATCTATAAGACCTGTTTTATATAAGATATTTAAACTTGGAATAATACTCGAATTAATTAATTGCATTGTGGCTGTGGTGCGATGTAAACCATTTTACATTTTTCAGCTCGTCTGGCATCCGATTTTCAGCATCACCTCTAACTTCACGGATTTGTGATGCAAGATTTAATTTTTTTTAGTACGATGCAAGAATTAAATTGACAACTAAAAGAATGGGATGGACGTTTTTGATGGACAAAGTCCAAAGACTAGCTACAAGAAATATGGAGGCCATTTTGTAGGTTCAAATATTCTATTCAAATCTTTGATTCACAACACGTATCCATGAGAAAATTGTATATGAAAATCCAACTACATATGTTTGTCATAAATAGAAAAATATATTATGAGAATATGCTAATCTAATTTTTTAAAAATATATTAACTCTTTAAATACTAATTTTTATAATGAGTTACGTAATAAAGTAAATATTAAATCTCTAACTACTTATACTTTAATTGATAAGACCATAGAAAATTATGTGATCCGTAATAAATTGTGTAAGAATTTCTCAATCCAACATACATAATATGATTGATGAGACATTAAAAAAATGATGGGAACCATGAATTACTACGCTCATACAATATGTCGTTTTCAACTCATGATTAAAGTTAAAAAAAACAAAAATAATAGAACAAAAAAAACCTCAATAAAGTTAATCTTATTATATTAATCATTTTAAAATTTCACTCAAAAAAATCAACCTAAATACAAACATACATAAAAAATACTAAAAAATAAGAAATGGAAATGGAAACACAAACTATTCGTCTATTCCTCTAGCGCTAGTTAATTAATTTGTTTGTTTTTTTTTTTGTGTTTTTCTTTGTCTTTCTTTTGGCCACCAGAACTTGGTCGATCAGACTCCTTATTTTAGTTCTTACCTTTTTTTTTTTCCCTTCAAAAGTAAACTAAAAACACACTTTTAAATAATATATAAATTTGAAAACTAATAAAATGGTAATCAAATTGTATCTAATTTAAACACATAAATAAGTCACTCGTCGTTGACACATTTTTCACCTTTCAGATTCCCGTTTGAGTTTTGCATTAATGATATTTTAGGTAAGTCCCATGTTGCCATAATTGCTAATCCGTCGCATCTGCCCTGTCTGATCAATTTATTTATCAAAATAAATTATACTTTTATATTTCCACTGACAATGTTTTGATAAAGTGATTGACATTCCCCAGTACGATTGAGCAAACAACGTACTCCCTATAAGAATCCTTAAGATATCCATGTTTTGAGAATCAAATAAAGTACTTCTTGTCTGCAAGTTGAAGCACTATATCCTTAAATACATCATAGTGTTAGAATTAGAGCCGTTAAAACCAGACCGGCCCGATGGTTTGGCCTAGACGGTCCGATGATAAGATTGTGCTGGACTGCAATTTCATAGGCACGAAAAGAACTGGGTTATTTAACCCAACAGAAAGGGTAGGCTCAATGCAAATTTGGATATATTTTAAAGCATGAGCTCAACTAGGCTCAAAAAATGACGTCCCCGAAGAATCTTGGACCGACTGAATTTCGATCTCTGGCCCGGCAGGCTAGCACCGGCCCACCAGACCCATCCCCCTCTAGTTAGAATTAAGAGAATTAGTTAATACCCCAGAATCATCACGTGGATTATCATGAAACAAACAGAAAACTGAATCTAAATAGGAAGCAAATCTTTAATCTGTAATACACAAATGAATTCTGATTTGAATTAGCGTCTTTCGCAGACAAGTTCTTTAGTTACTCAGTGATTTCTCTCTTTAAGATGGAAAAGAGAACGGGGGTGATCGATTGATTTGATGTGGAGACCATTACCCTAGAATGAGTTTCTTATATACTAGGTCAATTAGAAGGCCATCAATCGTAATTGATTAGTATTGGGCCTCGACACATTGCAAAACTCATACCATTTGATATCTCTAGAGCCTTACCTGATTAAATCATTCGATTTGCTCTATTAAATTAGATAATATATAATATAAGGTTCCATTTGGATTGATGGATTTGTATTTGATGGAAAATTTGTGGATATGATTTCAAATGACTCTAAGATTGATTTGAAATCCACCACAATAACTCAAAAAGTAACTCAAAATAGGAGTTAAGGACTTGAAATTCATTATAAAATGGTATCATCCCAACAAGCCTAATGGATTAATTACGGATTTAAAATTCATAGCTCCAAAATCCATATGAATCCAAATAGAGCATACTTGCATGTATTTACAGAATGTAACTCCACACAAGAATTTTAAATAAAATTCCAACACAGACAAGCTCAGTACTCATTTACAAAAATCAAGATTGAGGTTAAACACTAGCAATGTATTCTTGGAGAAGAAACAAATGAGGAAAAGCAGTTGCATGATTCAAAATTGACCTTCAAAAGAGTGGGTGGGTGGGTGGGTGGGTTGTGGTCAAGGACGTAGCTGAGGAGGCATATCGGGCCCTGGGGCCCCTTTTTATTTGTTCCTTTAATATCATTAAGGTTTTTTTTTTTGGAAAAGAAATTGAAGTTAAAGTTTATATAATCTTTTTTCCGTTTTTCCATCGGCCGACCTACTTTCTTGTACTGGCCCACCCCATTCTTACGGCCTGGCTACGCCTTTGGGTGGTGTGGGTGGGTAGGGTGGGGGTTAGTGGTACTCTTATCTTCACAATGGTTGGTGTAGCAAGATGTTAAAGCAAATATGTTCTCCAATGACATCTAAATATCAATTAAAGGAATGCAAATATATTGCCTGTTGTTCATCAATTTGCGGTGAAGTTAAAGTGAATGACCTCCACTTGATTCCCATGCATTAGATTTGATTTGGGGTATAACATTGAAAGCATGATCTAGCTAGGTCGACTTCCACTAATCAAAATAGAGATTGTTGATGAATCTCGTTGTCCATGTGGAAATTGCCACAAGCCTAAAAAATAAAGAAGTTTTAACAAAAATCATTCTTTATTAAGTCAGTTGAGCTTTATTATATTTTATAGGCTTGGACCTTGTCATGCAAGAAGAGTTTTTGTAATATTTGGCCGTGTGTGTTGATTAGAGTTGTTAAAATAGGGATTCTATTCCATTTACTTGTTCCACTCCATGTTCTATTTTATTGAGTGATAGACACGTGTTTATAAGATAAATATGCATTGTTGGTTTTTTAATTAGATGTATATACATGTGTTGAGCGAGTTTAGATCCTCTATTCCAAAGTGTGTTTCATTTCGTATTCTAAGTATCATATATATATGCCAAGTGTGTAAATTAATGACATCACCAATACACTTGCCGTGTATGGATGATATTTAGAATACAAGATGATACATAATTTGGAATAGATTATCTTGTGCCGTGTTGATCATCTAATAGAGTGAAACATGATGTAGAAACATGAAATCTGATTCCGTCAAAATGTGCCAGAGGAGTGGGCATGCCAGCAAACCTGTCGGGCTTGAAAATACCAGCTCAAGCCAACCCAACCCGCCTTGAATTGCGGGCTAAGCAGGCCAACCCACCAAAAAAGATTATCATATTCATATTTCATCTATAATCCATATATTACTAATAACATTTAATTAAATAATTTGACAATCAATAATATTAGGGTAAGAAATTAAGAGTGCATGCATAATATTAAATAAAATATAAATGACCAAAGAAATAATACAAATTTCTCTAAAATACATTAACTATGACATTCATATAATGTTCTTCTTCTCCATCTCCTTCCTCTTTATCTTCTTTAATAATCTATAGAATATTTGATGTTTCACAATGATAAAAAAAATTAATACTTGTACCATGTTCATTATCTACGTATGAAATACACAAAGATAAACGTAACTAAAATAACAATAAACTAATATTTATTTATTTTAATAATTAACTGGCCAATCAGACAATCTAAAACCAAAATGGTTCAAATCATTTTGACTCATTTCTAAATGGGTTGCTAAAATTATAACTCAACTCGCTCTTTTTTAAATGGCGGCCAGTTGGACTAGCCCGTCGTATATCGTCTATTTTGACACTATTAGTATTGGATATAGGAAATCCTAAACTTTTTACCCCTTAAAAATTATCAAAATGAACTAACAAGACAAGATCCACATATTTTTCTACGGGTCCTACTTGACCCATCCGGTTCACACCTATTTTATCTTGATACTCGTACACGAAGTCCCTTAATTCATGACACTTGACTCCATAAGAAGAATTCACGTATATACCTCAACAGATCTATAAATAGTCCTCATATAACTCGTAAAAACCCGCATATTTTTGGCTTAATTCTTTAACTTGATTTTAGCGACCTAAAAATCTCCACCCGACTTTAGCATGGAGTATCTTAGCCAAAAATGACTCTGGCTAGCATGACGTGTGTTCGTTTTATAGATCTTATTGAACTCAAATTGTTACCTTAGCTCCAGATCAACTCGATCCCATATTAGAGATCATACTCAAGATATGATTGAAGTAAACACCAATTCTCAAATCATGTATCAATCAAATTTGCGCGTCATAGGTCGATATCATGGTTAATTAGTTGGTTGGCCATCCTTTTTTTAAGTTGGTTGCTGACACCGTGTACCCAATGGGTGGTCCGTAACTCAAATTCAGTTGGTATTTTAGAAATAAAACAAAACATCCCAAAAGGAAAGATTTTTTTTGTCTAATTCTATTATTAGGAGTATAGGTGTTTTGAGGTCTAAACTTTAACCCGTCTTGATTTTTATTGGCCTTGTCTATTTTAATTTTTAACTGTATTTTTTGTTCAGTTCCTTCTTTTTCTTAGGACCGATTCTGTCAATCACCTATCACATTGGTACGTGATATTAGCACCATGAGTGGGCTTATGTTTTCGATATCTTAATCAGATGTTTCTGATATCTCCATACAACATTTTATTAGATTGTTTTACTTAAAAAATAAACAAATAAAAGTTTATTCAATGAAATATAAAATAAAATTCATTTGGGGTGTATTTCAAATATGTGTCACTTTTAACTCGACCAAACTGTATGATGTGCCGCAACTAACCTCAAATTCCCAATAAAGTCTCTGCACTTTTTCATACAAGGGGGCTCAATGCCACACTAGCCCCATTCTAGCTAGCCTCCCCCAAGAAGCCGATAGTTTCCCATGAGATTTGAATCCATCCTACCATTGAAGATAAGACAATAATGTTGATTGGTCACATGGATCTACTGCTGATAATTTCCAGCCCGAGGATAGGGTCGGGCTGGGCTGCATTTATATAAGCCCAAAATGGTCTGGACATGCTTCGGCCCGACCCAAGAGACCTGAAGCCCAAGCGGTCCGATTAGATTAATTTAGTCATAAACAATGGGGTTTGGGTTGGGTTGTGCCAAGGGAAATAGTAGCTTGAGTATTTTCGGGTCAGCTTGGCCCAATACAATTTTTTCACTTGGCACGATGAGCTAGCCCGGCCTGACCCGGCCATTGCTAGCTCTGCATGGATCTTTTTGAAAATAACATTGATCAGGTTTGATTTCATACAATAAAATGCCAAATGTGTCTCTCATTATATTTGGATCTATCATTCAAAAAGTCCATTTTGGAATAATGATCGCACCCACTGTTTTGTGAAATACCATTCATAAGAAGTTTGAGTCTTTGAGAATAAGCTTAACAAGTATGTTGGGAAATTTATTGTTTAGATTTTGATGAATGCCATGTAAAACTTAGAATAGGAAGTTGGCACCCCATTTTTGTTGTAAATCGCATTGTAATGAATAGGGTACGCCAAGTCGAGTTAAGTCGCCTATGCCTAAACATGCAAGGAGACTAGAAGAAAGACTCATTGCAAGACAACCGAGTATGACAAAGAAGAGAAGACGGAACTCGATTGAAGGAGCGGTGAGATGCGGTGAGTAGAGTATCAATCAAGTCAACTCAAGATAGCCAAGTCTCAAGTTGAAGTGATGGAAGAGTCATCCAATGATTGAAGCGGACTCTAAGTCACCTGGGGAAAGCAAGGAAATGCGGTCAAGTCGAGATAATGGAAGAGATCCGTTGTACGTAAATCAAGGGAATTACTTAAACAAGTAATACCTCCATACTACCTTTCTCGAAGTGCTCTCCCGAAGCGTGCAAAAGGAATAAACCAATGGGAAGCACGCACCATGTCGAACTCAAAAGTCAAGAACAATTCATACGAGGAAGTGGCAATTCAAGGATCGCAACAAGACAAGCCAAGCGACCACAAGTGACTTTCAAAAATAAGCCTATCTCTTCAACGGGCAAATTTTTTGAAAGATCACTATAAAAGGCCGAGGAATGACTCGAGAGAGGTTACCCGAACCACGAATATTCAAGTATACATTTGAATGTAATGATGGCTCAAAAGTTACTCTAGAAAACCATAGGCAAGTGCACCTATCGTTTTATAGTATAGATTATTAGTACCGAGTGTCATTCCCACGAGGATTGTAAGTACTAATAATTACCGTCTTTTTGTTATTTAATCTAACAATTTTGAGTTTTTGTTTGATGAAAAAGGAAAACAAATTATAAATTGTAAAAATGAATAAAGATTTGTAAAATAAGAAATCAAGAGATAGAAATGTGTTTGAATGTAAATCCCTCTAGAATGTTTTTTGATTTGACAAGTTAAAAATACAACCGTAAGCCCTTAAGCAAAAACCAACCTCTTTTAATAAAATCTCATGTCTTGTGGACCGTAGAAATTCCCAATTTAAGTTAAACCCTTTCTCAAGGCGAAAAACTTCTAATCTCGAGTTGATTAATCGAAATCTCTTTCTAGTTAAAACCCCCAAGACATCATTATAACGATTTGTGAATTCCCATATTAGGTTTGACCCTAATCCAGAAGATTTATGTCGCCCTATATCTAGGATTGCATGCAACTCTTTTCACTTATATAGGTTATATTTCACCATGAATCTCTCGATTTCCGGATGAAAAATAAACTTCAAATCAATATTGCGCATATATCAATTGAATGAACGAAGCATAATATAAGTGAATCACACAAAATATGAAGATTTTATTAAAAACATACACACCTTAATCACAAATCCATTCTAGAGTTCATTACATTCAACACTAGGAGTTTAGCTACATATGATTTTGACCAAAGAATAAATTACACAAGAAGATTTAAGTATTGTAGACATGGTGTACTTATCTTTCTCAAAATCTCAATTGACTTCTTTCTTGATTGATGATGTTGCTCCAAGCCTTCTTCTCCAATATTGCCCCAAGCTTTCTCCTTCAAGACCCCTTGATCCCAATTTTACTTAATGAAATGAATACAATGAATATTTCCGAGTATCTAATGAATGCCTCTCCCAACTTCAACCTTTGGCTTTTATAGGCAACCAATACATTGATAGTACTCTCTTTTGTTAAACAATTGCCTCCATTTTTATTGTTGGTTGGTGAATTCTTGTACTCAATTGATGATTGAGGGAATATGGGGACATGTTGCAGCAAAATTGGGTGTTAAAGGTGTATAAAAGTGGTCAAAAAGCTTGGTAGGTGAGTTTTCCATAATTTTCGCATGGAAAAGTTGCGAGAAAAGTGCCCGGACACGCCCGTGTCGCCCGTAACGGCCGGGCCGTCTTTGTTTTATCACACAAGGAATCGGGAGACATGGTCGTGCTTCCCAACACGGCTTCCGTGTCTCGACACGGCCGTGTTGGGGAACACGGACTGGCCGTGTGTCGGAGGCTGTTTTGTGCGAAAAATCGAGTTTTTAGCTCTGGCGGAACACGGCCGTGTTGCCCGACACCCCATGCCCGTGTTGGACCAAAAAGGCCCCAAAATGAAGCGTTTGGCTTGGAATTTCGAGCGTTTTGCATCCTTAAACTCCCGGTATGTTTTGACATGAATCCATGGTCCGAAATTCACCAAAATTAGCCCCGAATGGTCAATCTACACCAATAAAAGCACTCGGAGTAATATGAACTATGTACAATCAAAAATTTACAAAACTAACAATAAAATAACTCGAATTCTACTCAAATATACACATAAAACGTGCATAAAAAGACCTTTATCATGTAACCTAAGATATTCTCAAATCATTCAAGATTAATCCTCAAGCCTACATTACGAAGAAAATCAATCCAACACTCACTGTGAAGGAAAGATAACTTCAATCAGTTGAAGAGAAAATTGTTGAAGAATCAAGGGTCTACATTCCACGAAGGATTGTAGGAAGGTTCAATGTCGAACCGGTCTCAAGTTTGTTTTTGAGGGCTTCGTGATCAAATCCAAAGAGCTTGAGCAAGTGGGTTGTAGTAGCAAGGTGCCTGTGAAGAAGTTGAGTCGCACGAGAAGCCAAATGCGTGCGTGACCAAGGCATCTCGATCGAGTCCCAAAGGATCAAGTCATTTGTGTGATCAAGACTTGTATCCGGACTATTACCACTCAGATATCGATCAATACCTAGTGGATTCCTCCGGGAGTTGGAGAAGAGAGGAGTAGAAGAATTACCCCATCTTCGAACCTCTATAAAAACTTATCGTGTCATTTACATTTCAACACTTTAATTTCGCATCTTATTTATTTAACTCATTTGATAAATTTGCTATCCACTTGATAATCTCTAAGTACTAAACTAAATTTAAGGGTGTAAAGTCTTCCAATAAAAACAAAACTACGAGTTGAGCTAAGTCTTGATCTTAAATGGTGAGTTACTCTATCAACGGCTCGAGTCAGTGCATTGAGTGACTAACTCTACTTGATTAACTAAATTAGTTGTCCACCAAGGACACGGTGTGTAGTATCAACTCGAACTTTTAAAAGGACTAAATCAAAAAGTTGGTAAGGTTTATTCAACCCCCTTCTAAACCTTACACTCACACCCCTGGGACCTACAAGTGGTATCGAGCGGTTGGTTCATTGAGCCTTCCGACCGGTTAGTTCTTGAACTAGATCTCCAATTTTTTTTTTAAAAAGTCTGATTTAGTACTTAAGTTTTCAAAACTCTTTTTATCATCAAAAGTTATTATCATGGAAGCAAATTTGACACGCATCCCTATGTTCACAATTGAAGAATTTGATGATTGGAAAATTCGTATGCGAGTGCTCATTTATCAAAGATTACATGATGAGATGTGGATAGTAATAGAGGATGGGCCACCGCAAATTTTAAAAGTGAACATTTGTAAGGAGAGTGCAATTTGAAGGTGAAGAGGATGTTGCTCTAGACCGACTATGGTTGAAAAACCAAGAACTGAATGGACAAATGATGACAGAAAAAGATATAATCTGGACAATGTGGCTAAGGACATTCTTTACAAAACCTTGGACAAAGCCATGTTCAATAAAGTCAAATCATGCAAAACGGCTAAAGAAATGCGGGGACAAGCTAACATTGATTTGTGAAGGCTCAAAGCAAATCAAGGAAAATAAATTATCGGTGGTGTCTGAGAAATTTGAGAATTTCAAAATGATCGCAGGAGAGAACCTGGATCAACTGGATGCTCGGTTCACGTAAATTACCAACGAGCTATCGCACTTGGAAAAGAATATACACGAGAAAGAAATGTGTATGAAGATCCTAAAAAGTCTCCCCGGTTTGAATGGGAAATGAAGGTCATGGAAAACTAAGACATTCCATGGACCTAATTTTTTTTTTTTCGAAGACATCCAACCATGAGCTATTCTGGTGTGTGTATGAAGATCTCAAAGCCCCTGAATGGGAAATGAATTTGCACTAAGACATTTGGTCGAGATGAAAAGACCGATCTCAAAGGAAGAGACAAGATGAAAAGACCCAAAACAAGTACTCCAAAAACTTGCTCTACTTGTTAAGGATGGCAAGAGAGCCGAGGTCAAAGAAGTCATTGACCTAGAGGAAATAGCCCCGATGGTTAAAAGGTTCAACAAGTTCTTCAATAAGAACTACAAAAAGAGGCAAGGGCGAATCCTCCGAGAAGACACTCGGCTCCCTCCAAGTCAAGGGAAGATAGGCCAACCAAGAGAACAGATCACCAAAAAGTTGAATATCAAAGGGCCGACAATCCAAGAATGGAAAGAGTGATCAAAAGATTGAAAATCTATCTTTGAACCGTAGGCAACTTGATTCACTATGCCATTGATTGCCCATATCCTGTAGTCAACAAATACGGGAATGAAGAAGAAAGAAAGGTCTTGAGAGAAAGAAAGAAGACAAGAAAAGAAAAAGGCAATGTTGGTGCAGAGAGACGGCCGAGACAGCCAAGTCAAGAGACATAGCTTTGATTCGAGAGAGTAGTGAAGCCGACTACTCAAGTGACTCGAAGAAGAATCCTTGATCCGTTTGATGGCCAAGGAACAAGACCAACCCGACCAAGAAGATGAGGTACACTCGACTCATCACACTCGATTCTAGTGATAGTGACCGTGACACACACACTTCATCACCCACTGATCTTTATGATTCATTAGGCAAAATGATGAAAGATTTTGAACATATTAAATCCTCACACACACTACTAAATGAGGAAAACAGCCTACTCAAGAGTTAAAACTCACGGTGACTAAGGAGCCGAGTACTCTAAGTCAAATAGCCGATGAGAATGAAAGTTTAAAGATCGAAAATGCTAAGCTAATAAGCGAGAAATAGCTGCTATAGAAAAGAGGAAAATGACCTAAAAATGTGATTGCCTCATTCACTAAGGCATCTAAATCATTGGATGATCTTATTATGAGTCAAAGAGAATGTGGAGACAAGACATGCTTAGATTTAATTCCTCGTGCTATGTCAAGCTCCAAAAGTGATTTTGGAAAAAGGATCTTCAAGCAATGAAGTATCTCAAAAATCCAAAACTCCAAATGGTGCACACACATTTATTCCAAAGCACAATTACAAGCAAATGGCGCCTTGGTTATAAAGGAAAAGGAAAACAACGAGTTGAGTGTCTTTGAGAGGACAGTGAGAAGAAATCCGGCCGAGTTCCTCAAAGCAAACTCCAAACAGAAATACTCTGTAAAGAAGAAACAGAGCTACCAAAAACCCCAGAAGTTCTATAAACGAAATACATATGAAGGGAATGGTAGGGAATACCCAAGCCAAGCTGATTGGAATAATGTGAACTATCAGCAAAGACCTCTGGAATATAAACCAAAATGGCAAAGGCCTAGAACTTAGCAAAGGCCATTCCAAAGGTATAAAAACTTTCATCAGCACACATATGCACCTAGGCACTACACTCAGAGATATCATAACTACCCAAAGAAGGCAATTGCTAAAACACATATACAGGCATACAGACAAAAGAGACAGTTGTATGAACCTAGAATCCCCAAGCAATTTGTCAAAATTAATTATGATTATGGCACTAATAGATGGCAACCCCTTAGAGTCAAACCATTTGGCTATAGGTTGGTTGGATCATCTTACAATACTAACCCCTCAGGACCCACACAAATATGGGTACCTAAAACTTAATTTCCTTGTTTGCTGGTTCAAGGAACAGTTGAGTGCCAATGAACCTGGTACATGGATAGTGGCTGTTCCGGACACATGACAGGAAACAAGAAAAATCTGTCAAAATTCAAGGAAGTCAAAGGAGCAAAAGTCATATTTGGAGGAAATGAAGCTCCAGGAGAAATAAGAGGTGTTGGATCCATCAAGAAGAACGGATTAGAAATCACAGATGTTGCATATGTTGAAGGACTCAACTTCAACTTGCTAAGCATCAGCCAACTCTGTGACAAGGGCTATAATGTTGGATTTAACATGGGTATATGTCAAATCAAGGATACTGAATCCAATGAGGTTGTGTTGCAAGGATGCAGACAAAAGAACATGTATGTAGTAGATTGGTCAACTGCAACACCAAGCACTTGCCTATTAGCAAAGAGCACAATTTGAATCAAGTTGGTTGTGCCACAGAAGAAGTCGAGTCACCTGAATTTCAAAACGATTAACAAGCTTGTCGAAGCAATCTTGTGGAAGGACTTCGGATTTCGAAGTATACAAAAAGGAGAGTATATGTGATGCATGTCGAAGGGAAAACAAATCAAATCATCATTCAAAGAAAAGACATGTCCATCTTCAACAAGAATATTGCAGACCGCTACATATGGATCTATTTGGTTTGAACCAAAGCTAGCATAAGTGGGAAGAAATACACCTTGGTGGTAGTAGATGACTACTCAAGATATACATGGCAATATTCATGTGTAAGAAGAAAGAAATTCTCTAGAAACTACCACGGTGATGAAGAGGATTCAAAATGAGAAGAGCCAAACCATTATCAAAATAAGATCGACAGAGGAATCGAGTTTGTCAATGGTATAATAACTCAATATTGTATAGAAAATGGTATTGGTCATGAATTGTTCGCAGCAAGGACTCCACAAATGAGAATGGAGTTGCGAGAAAGAAGAAATAGAACTCTCAAAGAAGCAAAGAAGGACCATGTTAGTGAAGCGGGGCTACCTAAAAGGTTTTGGGTCAAGCAATAAACACAAAGATGCTACACTCAAAATAGATGCATGATAAACAGACAACGGTGACAAAGACTCCTATGAGATTTGGACGGGGAGAAAACCAAATGTTGCATATTTTAGAATTTTGGATGTAAATGCTTCATCCATAACAATGGCAAAGATAATTTGAAGGCTTTTGATGCTAAAAAGTGATGAAGGTATCTTCTTGGGATACTCATTTGAAAGCAAAGCCTCAGAGTACTCAACAAGAGGACTATGGTTACGGAGGAATCCATTCATGTGGTGTTCGATGAGCCAAATGTAAATGGAGAAGACGTTGAAGAATCGGTGATAAATTTGAATCAACCAACCATGCGAAGAGTCCCTACGCCGGTCAAGCCGGGAATTATAAACTCGGATGAAGATGAGATAGCCGAGTCTCAAAAACAGATGGAAAATTTGCGGCTAAGTGATTACGAGAGAGTTGATCAAAGCAACACAACCGCAAGACGATGAATCCGGCTAACTTACTCCAACTCCGATGTAAGATGGCCGAGAGACCATCCACGTAACTTGTCATTGGAGATATAAGAGAAGGTGTCAAAACATAATCCAGAACTCAACAAGAAGCTATGTTCACATGCTTTATCTCACAAATAGAGCCTAAAGATGTGTCACAAGCATTGGATGACACACATTGGATTCAAGCTATGCAAGAAGAGCTGAATCAGTTTGAAAGAAATAAAGTATGGGAATTAGTTCAAAGACCCACCCATCAAAATGTTATTGGCACTAAATGGGTGTTCAGAAACAAGATGAACGAGGAAGGTTCTGTGGTAAGAAACAAAGCAAGATTAGTAGCCAAAGGATATTGCCAAGAAGAAGGGATAGATTTTGATGAAACATTTGCCCCTGTAGCAAGATTGGAAGCTATAAGGATGTTTCTTGCCTATGCAGCTCACAAGAATTTTATTGTATATCAGATGGATGTAAAG
This sequence comes from Rehmannia glutinosa, assembly GCA_016081115.2. NCBI lineage: Eukaryota > Viridiplantae > Streptophyta > Magnoliopsida > Lamiales > Orobanchaceae > Rehmannia > Rehmannia glutinosa. Next base: position 27,277,041 of record CM071937.1, read on the forward strand.
AGTGCATTCCTTAATGGTTTATTGGAAGAAGAAGTGTATGTTGAACAACCTCCAGGATTTGAGCAAAAGATTCTTGGAGATAAGGTATACAAACTCAAGAAAGCTCTATATGGATTGAAACAGGCACCCAGAGCATGGTATGATACTTTGTCACAATTCCTGACTGAGAATGGATTCACAAAAGGCAAAGTGGATAGAACACTCTTCAGAATTCAAGATGCGAAGAGTATATTGCTTGTTCAAATATATGTGGATGACATTATTTTTGGGTCCACAAACAAAGAGCTGTGTGATAAATTTTCAAACCTCATGCAAAGCAAATTCGAAATGAGCATGATGGGAGAGCTGACATTCTTCCTTGGACTCCAAGTGAAACAATTTGAAGGATAGAAACTTCATAAGTCGGACAAAATACACCGAGAGATTTAATGAAGAAATTTGGTATGGAAGAGAAGTCTTACGTGAAAATACCAATGAATACATCATCAAAATGGATATGGATGCGGATGTCAAGCTCGTAGATCAAACAAGATATAGAGCACTTATTGGATCATTGCTTTATCTCACAAAGAAAGGCGGACATCACCTTTTTCTTTGTAGGTGTATGTGCAAGATTTCAATCTGCTCCAAAAGAAAGCCACATGACTGACAAGAGAATCTTGAGATATTTGAAAGGAAGCCAAGAAGTTGGTTTATGGTATCCAAAGGAAGGTGGATTCAAGCTAATTGGCTATCGGACTCGACTATCTTTGGATGTAGAGTTGACAGGGAAGAGCACCTCAGGCACATGTCAAATGCTTGAAACAAAGCAAATTTCTGGTTTAGCAAAAAGCAAAATTCAATAGCCACCTCTACAAGTGAAGCGAGAATACATAGTTGCGGGGCAAATTTGTTGTGCCCAAGTCCTATGGATGAGGCAATGAGAGACTATGAAGTTGAAGAAAAGGAAATTCCAATCATGTGTGATAACACAAGTGCAATTGCAATCACTCAAAATTCTGTGTTGCACTCAAGAACAAAGCATATCGATGTCGGGTATCACTTCATGAGAGATCATATTGAAAAGAAAGACATCACCTTGAATATATTTCAACCGATAAACAGTTGGTGACATATTCACAAAACCACTATGTGAGTCAAGATTTGAAGAACTAGCATGATGAGTTAGGGTTAATTGGTGAGTGACACTCGGAAGACTCAAAGAAAATAAATGAAACACGAAAAAAGTGAAATCTCAAATCGCCTAAGTGAATCACCATATCGGAAAGACAATGTACCAAATCGGTGACAATTTGAGTCACTAGGAGAATCTGTGAGAAGAAGAGTTAAATCATCTAAGGGTTAAGTTGAGTCATTTATGTCATTTATGAGCAAAGGGACAAAAACACGATCGTTTTTACTAAGCGGGAATGTTTTTAAGAATGACATCAAGATAATGATGATGTGTACAGCAAAAGCCGCACACCAAGCTTATGATTGGATATAAATCTTTGCCGCATTAAATACGAGACATTAAATGCTAATCGGCGTGCAAAATCTAAGCCGTTGATTTCGATCACATTTCAAAAACCACCCGCACGCCCTTTCAGAACCATACTTAAACCATTTTCGTCCTGCTTTCTCTCACACAAACTGTTCATTTCTCTCTCAAAAGCAAAGGCAAAAACTCTCTCAAAAACCCTATCAATCTTCAAATCATCTTCTAAGTTTCATTCGGAGAAATACTGAAAAATGGCATCTACTCACGATTTTGTCAAGATGGGAAAGCAAATCCACATCGGGTCTACTGTAGATTTCGAGGGTATGGTCAAACAAGGGTCCGATGACGCCCTCATAAAGAAGATCGCTGAAAAACTCGAAACGACCGGGCTAAAACCATTTCGACGATGGACTTTCCGATGACCTATGTGGAAGAGGTCGCACGCGATTCTACGTGAATGCTGAAATTCACGATGAGGGGATCAAATCCTCTGTTCACGGGAAGGAGTTCATCATCACTGCCAAGGATTTGGCAGAACACTGCTCATTACCGGCGGAAGGAGCACCAGAAATCAACGAAGGCGATGTTGACTTGGCCGCTTGGAAGGAAATAGCCAAGACCGACTATCTTTGAAAAGATAGTCTACACGACCAACAAGAGGTCTTTGAAGGAGGACTACCACAAATCTGTTGGACATCGTTGCCAAATGTATAGACATCAATTTGGCGCTTTGACCAAATCGTCCAAAGCGAAATTGATCGTAATGGCTGCGATCATTGAAGAAAAGAAAGTGAATTGGGCTAAGTTTGTCTACACCGGACTTTGCGAGAATGTAGGGAATAAATCCTTCAAGGAGGCGGAATGTTTGGAGGTTCTCTAGGATACGATCCAGTGATTGGCCGGTGATGGAGGTAAAAGGAGTCCCTCTTCGACATGGAAAGGCGTTCCATGTAAACAAGAGGATGTTCGAGATCAAACCTCTCTCGGCGCACTAAGAGTGCCTACGCTAAGAGAGCGTCACAGTGAGGGGGAATCGGTGATCCTCGAAGATACAATTGTCTCCTCTCCACCAAAGAAGAAGGTTGCCCTGCGGTGCTAAAGAAGATCGCTGCTCTGCAAAGAAAAAAAACAAATCTGCTCCCCCCGCAGTCGAAGTCACCGCCCCCGCAGCCGTGTCTCCTGCCCCGGCCCGCAGCAGAGAGAAGGAATCCCAAATACCTTCTCCGGTCATTAAGAAGAGGAGAACAGATAAGCAAGACGGCCAGCTCCGAGAAGAAAAACAACAAAGACGGCCCCCGCGCCAAGACTCGAGAAGAAACCTTGTCGAACAGAAATCCTCTCGGTTCAAACAAGAAGAAGGCGAAGAATTTTCAAGCCCGAGCTTGAGAAGCCGGGCCAGTCTGTCACTCATTTGGAAAAGATACGAGAGACTGTTGGAGAAGTAGAGTCTCAGGCGTGATTGATGAAACGGCCAAGTCTTTGAGGGCCGATCAACAGAGGCAACTCGATGACCGGTTGTAGACAGAACAACCGAGGAACAAGGCACAAAAGTGCAAGGAGTCACCAAAGTCGGTTGTTGCAGGGTTGTTTCTCCATAAAGAGGTCTTTGAAAGGGTTGAGCGGCGAAATCGCTACTTTCAATACCTGGAAACGAGGGCCAGCAAGAGGATGATGAAGACGATTTAATCATGCACTCTCCATTGTATCCGGACATCCAAAATCGTCTGAGAGTGGAGAAAATGGAAGCGAGCCTATCCAGTGCGGTTTCAACATCCAGAGTTCATTCTTTGAGGAAGAAGAACTCTTGATTTCTTGAGGTGGACACAGTCTTTGCAAGCCCTCGACGAGGATAATTGCATAAATATACTGGAAATTCGAAAAGAAAATGAACGGGCTAAAGCAAGTGAGGGACGCAGAGGCACGTGAGAAGGCCAAAGATCCGCCCTATCACCGCACCACAGAGCATACACATCCTCACCTTGACATCCTATCGAAAGTGATGAGGATCTCGGACCCTCTCTTGCCACGAAGAGTTGCAAATGCAGCAAGCAATGGAAGAATCAAAATCCTTCATGAGCAAAGAATGATGGAGGGACCAGGAGAGTCCTCCAAAACACTGGTGGAGATAGACCCAATGGGAGTGGTGAAAAGATATTGCCTTTGTTGTTCTTGCCACCACTTCCCAAACTCACTCGGAAGAAGGAACTAAGGAGGCTGGCGATGAAACCGGGATAGTGGGGACCCCGGTCGAGCCAACCCCTAGTGAAGGTGTCTTACCACCGCCCCAATGGTGAACACTCGGTGGAAACGGCCGGAGTCCGGGAGACGAGTGACCCCAATCCAAGTCACTCGGTGGCGTGCCCGAGGGAGAAACTCCCTCCACCTGCAGCAAGGTCGGAGGATGTTGCGGTGACTCCACAATGAATCTAGGAGGCGAAGTGGAGAAGGAACAAACACAAAGTACACATCAAGTTGTCATCAACGAGGCTCAGACGATTGAGGTTGTCTCGGTGAGGTGCCAACCGCTCTGAAGGCTAATAATGACGCTGTTGATGCGATCGAGGCACGAAGGAATGAACAACCCCGGGAGTTAACACTGGCGACAAAGTGCAATCCATGGAGTTGAGACTCAATGGATGCCACCATGAGAAGACCCTAAGATATTGACACTGCCGAAAGGGATGTCAGGCCTCGCGATTGAGGCTGCAGGAGGTAATGAAGGCCAAGCGGGAGGTTGAGACTTCCGGGGTAAAGAAGCTAAATACTGAGAACATCCATCCTGCTATCATTGATCCATTAGAAAAGGAGATAAGTGCGCTTCATGATTCCCAGGATAATCGATGTAACCTTTTCGGGATCGAAGGAGAGCGATGAAGCCGAGTCATCCCCGTGGATCGATCCAAAAGACTCACCGATGATGTTCCAACCACGAGTAAGTCGACCTCAAGACTACTCGTCAAACTTTCAACTTTGATGAGCCACCCATGGAAATCTCATCATCGTCCGATGACGCTTCGATACGGCCGAGGACCGTCAACTCACGTGGAAAAACCATTTGAGACCAACGAAGGCTGAGACAATTTGAGGCTCGCAAGTCGGGTCAACTTCACAATGCAGACCCTGAAGTGAGTCCAGTCCACTGCTGGCTCCCCAAGTGCGCAGAGTTCGACTCCACAAGGAACTTCATGAGCACCACTCATCATTGAATAAATTCAGGTTGCTCGTGATGATCCCTTTGTAGAATCATTTCCCTTCTCTCTAGATGTACCCGACCTCCTGAAGAGTCGAGAGAGATCTCGCGCTTCCACGGACAGATCTTGTCATTCCATCGGATACCATCGTTCGGTGACTATGATTTTGACGTTGCTGGCCGCCACCGCAACTTGAGGGAACAAGTGAAGTTCGGGGAGGTGTTCAAAGCATTATTTCTTTGAAATTGAGCGGATGGAGAGGCATCGGGCCTCGATGGACATGAGATTGGATAACAGAGATGCCAACCTTGCGACTTGAGAGGCATAATAGTCGAATCGGGAGTGGTGGCAACAAGAAGAAACAATGCGCGTGGAACAAGCTAGATATTTGAACATTGTTCAACAAGTGTTGGTATGGCGAAATGAGAATGCTTTGATGCAAAGACAAAGTTGAGAGAACACATTGAGAACATGCATGAATCTCACACCGCCGAGATCAAGTCTGCTGCGTGAGCAAAATAAGAATGAGCTCTGCGTATGGAAGAAAACATGGATCGAAAATTAAGCCTTCTCATGGCTGAGATGAAGTTAATTATAGCTGAATCCAACGCTACTCGCTCGAGTTTCGCGCCGCATACTCCGCAGAGACTCAAAGCGAGAACTTGACTATCGCAGACTTCGACTTCCATTCGCTAGTTTGTTTCCACGGGTTCCTCTCTCCTTTGATGATGCCAAAAAGGGGGAAGAGGAATACCTAAAAGCGCCAAGAGATCTCGAAATTGAGAAGGAGGGAGCGATTGTGAAGGAAAGACAGTGAGGAAGTTTCAAGAGAAAAGAAAGGGAAGTCTGTTGAGGGGAAGGATCGAGAGATGTGACCTTGATGATTGCACAAACCCCCAACAAGGTCTTGTCACGGTGATATTATCAAAGCAAACTCCCGATGACTCGCCACTCCAACACTCTGTTGTACCTATGGCCGACAAGAGAAAGACGATTGAAGCGAGGGATGGAGGAAGTGGAAGGAAGGAAGGATGAATGCCCGAGTTATGGATATTTTGAAACAACATGGAGGCATTCCAAGTGAAGAGACACTTATGCCATCTCGGATGACGGAACCGAGCCAAGATCGTTGATGAATTTAAAACGCCGCATCCGAAGGATACTTCGCAAACATGTCCATGGCTCAAGCACAGGACTTGTATCGGGAAAAGGGTCTCACACTATGTGAAGAAGGCGACAGTGCGGAGACTACGGCGATCGCTCTGCTTGGTCACTCCGCTAGTCACTCATTTGGGAAAAAGAAGGCCTTGAAGACAATACACGCCGGAGGAAGAGGTAGAGGAAGAAGCGTGGTGGAGGAAGAGGTTTGGACCTAGACCTCCGCCCAAAAACATTGAGTACATAGATCCGGGCAAGAAAGGAGGGATCTATCTGGTCAGTTTTGTGAAGTAGCCAATCACGCAAGTGGCTAAGAACAATCTTGAGTATGTGAAAGGAATTGAAGAAGAAAATAAAAGACAAACTCAGCTATGGGAGGAGAGACAAGAGAGACTAAGAAGAGATGAAGTGCCGGAAGGCATATGAAAAGAAGAAGAAGCAGTTTGAAGATGAGAAAAAAGAAGAAGATCGAGAAGATGACAGAAGAAGAAGATGAAAGAAGGAGGCATCGAAGGAGATGAAGTGTTGTTGTCCACCCCTTCATGTATCTCACTATGTAAATACATTTTATGTAAGTCTTACGTAATAAATCAGTAAATTCTCTATTTTTGCGTAGACATAGATGTTTGCTCGATACACCTTGTATGTGATTGTGTAAAGGACAAAAATGTTATGATCAATAAAAGGATTGATTCTACGCATACATTCTCTGTGAATGCACTATATGTATGTATCTTTGCTATTTACATTTTGAATGTTTTAAGTTTTGGCATCATCAAAAGGGGGAAATTGTTGGGAAATTTATTGTTTAGATTTTGATGAATGCCATGTAAAACTTAGAATAGGAAGTTGGCACCCCATTTTTGTTGTAAATCGCATTGTAATGAATAGGGCTGGCCAAAAGCCGAGTTAAGTCACTATGCCTAAACATGCAAGAAGACAACCGGAGACTAGAAGGAAGACTCGCTGCAAGACAAGTGAGTATGACAAAAAGAGAAGACGGGAACTCGATGAAGGAGCAAGCGAGATGCGGTGAGTAGAGTATCGTCAAGTCAACTCAAGATAGCCAAGTCTCAAGTTGAAGTGATGGAAGAGTCATCCAATGATTGGAAGTCGACTCTAAGTCACCTGGGGAAAGCAAGGAAATGCGGTCAAGTCGAGATAATTGGAAGAGATCCGTTGCCACGTAGAAATCAAGGGAATTACTTAAACAAGTAATACCTCCATACTACCTTTCTCGAAGTGCTCGATCCCATAAGCGTGCAAAAGGAATAAACCAATGGGAAGCACTGCACCATGTCGAACTACGAAAAGTCAAGAACAATTCATACGAGGAAGTGGCAATTCCAAGGATCGCAACAAGACAAGCCAACGACCACAAGTGACTTTAAAAAATAAGCTATCTCTTCAAGGGCAGATTTTTTGAAAGATCACTATAAAAGGTGAGGAATGACTACGAGAGAGGTTACCGAACCCACGAATATTCAAGTATACATTTGAATCGTAACCTAAGATATTCTCAAATCATTCAAGATTAATCCTCAAGCCTACATTACGAAGAAAATCAATCCAACACTCACTGTGAAGGAAAGATAACTTCAATCGTTGAAGAGGAAATTGTTGAAGAATCAATGGGTCTACATTCCACGAAGGATTGTAGGAAGGTTCAAGGTCGAACTAGTCTCAAGTTTTTTTTTTGGAGGGCTTCGTGATCAAATCCAAAGAGCTTGAGCAAGTGGGTCGTAGTAGCAAGGCATTTTGCCTGTGAAGAAAAGCCGAGTCGCACGAGAAGCATTTGCGTGACCAAGGCATCTCAGATCGAGTCCCAAAGGATCAAGTCATTTGTGTGATCAACTTGTATCCGGACTATTACATTACCTCGTATAATGATCAATACCTAGTGGATTCCTCCGGGAGTTGGAGAAGAGAGGAGTAGAAGAATTACCCCATCTTCGAACCTCTATAAAAACTTATCGTGTCATTTACATTTCAAAGACTTTAATTTCGCATCTTATTTATTTAACTCTCTTTGATAAATTTGCTATCCACTTGATAATCTCTAAGTACTAAACTAAATTTAAGGGTGTAAAGTCTTCCAATGAAAACAAACTACAATTGAGCTAAGTCTTGATCTTACTTTAATTTGAGTTACTCTATCAACGGCTCGAGTCAGTGCATTGAGTGACTAACTCTTGATTAACTAAATTAGTTGTCCACCAAGGACACAAAGTGTATAGTATCAACTCGAACTTTTAAAAGGACTAAATCGAAAAGTTGGTAAGGTTTATTCAACCCCCCCCCCTTTCTAAACCTTACACTCACACCCCTTGGGACCTACAAAGTAAATTTTATTTTTTTGTATATATAAAATCGGTGATGAAGCCAGGAATTTCGTTTAGGGGGGCCCCAACTACTATTCTAAAAATCATTCACCACTTAAACGCTAGGTTTTCTTTGTCCGCTTATGTTCGTCTTCCGATTAAGCCCACCTAAACCTTCATTAGGCTCCGTTTAGGCAACTAAATCTCAGTATGTCCGCCTAACACTTTTTAGAACACTGGGTCTTACTAGTATTAATATAAAAAAAATATACCAACTCTAAAAATAAAACTATAAATAAGTACAAATTTTGACAAATTCAATGTATTAATTCAATTACATCTTAATATTCAAAAATAAATAACATAATAGAATTACATCAATACATCATAACATCTCTTCTATTCTTCATATTTTGAAATAATTCAATAATAGCTTCAGTGCTAATATTTCGAAACATATCTTATTCAATGTGTGTTACAAAACAATTATTCAATAACAGTAATATTCAATTTTTTAATGAGAATTTGATAATGAATCATAAATCATCCCAAAAGAAACAAATAGAAACACACAAAAAAATGCGGAAAATCGAGTTTAAGCTTATGGTGGACTTGGAGTAAAATAAAATGTACAAAATTTTGAGAAAGAAAATAATGACCAATACTCAATTTTTCAAGATTAACAAAAAGGGAGAGGAAAGAATAATGAAGGATTAAAGATTTTTTTTCTATTTTTCCTATTTTCTATATATATTTTATTTTAATGTCAAAAAATAAAAGTATCAAAATACCACTACTTTTTTTCAAAATTTCAGGGGGGCCCAGTGCCCCCCTTGGCCCTTATGTGTCTTCGTCAATGTATAAAATCAACTTTTGTCAACTAAACATTTATTAATGCAAATACAGATTTTATTCTTATGTATTTATTTATTTTTTAATTACTCATTTCTTTTTGAGACATCCTAAAGAAATTAAACCTCTATTTCTTGACATGCATATGCATTAAAATTATTATCTCAATTAAAATAACATGATATTATTAACTCACGACCACTACGTTTAAAATTTGTATACAAAAACTTGTGTGAGTCCAGATCCATGAGATGGGGCCTCACGTGGTCCCTCCTTCTCTTTTCTCTCCTCTCCTTTGGTCTCATCCTCTCTCTACTCACCATCCGCATCACCAAATCTCTCATGGTCCCTCTCTCTCATCACATCTCTCTCTCTCTTGGCCTCTCTCTCTCTCTCTCTAGATCTCTCTTCTTGTGGTCCCCTTTCTCTCTCCCACAACACCCTCATCTCCTCTTCACGTATGAAACAAAGGAAAAAGATGAAAAAAAATAAAGTATCAATTCTTATGAAAAAAGTATCACTACGTACTTATAAAAAAAATATCACATTTAGACTCGAAAAAAATCACTTTTTCTTAAGAAAATATTAATTTTTATGGAAAAGGTATCATTTATTATTAAAAAAGTATCTATTAAAATAAATATTACTTTTTATGAAAAATAATGTATCATTTCCTATTAAATAAAGTATCACTTCTTATTAAATATTTTATTAAAATAAAGTATCACTTTTTATTAAAAAAATATCATTTCTTATTAAAACAAATACCACTTATCAAAAAAAAGTATCACTTAAGTTTTATTATAAAAATATCAATTCTATTCTGAAAGTATACGTTTTTATGAAATTCATTATATTTTTGTGAGATTTTGTATGGGAAACCTTTAGTGTAGGGAGAGAGAGAGAGAGAGAGAGAGAGAGAGAGAGAGAGAGAGAGAGAGAGAGAGAGACACCACGAGAGGAGAGAGATGTGAGGAAAGAGCTCCCCCATGAGAGCATATCATGTGAGGAGGTGAGGAGGGAGAGAGAGATGAGATGGATCAATGAGAGAAGAGAGAGGATAGACGACTAGGCGTACGAGGAGAGAGAAAGAGAGAGGAGAGAGGCGACCATGTGAGGCTCTATCTCACGGATTTAAATTCGTGAGACGATATCACAAGATACCTCCCCAAAACTATCTATATCTATACTTATTATAAAAGTGTGAATATAGTTTAAGATTTCTTGAAAATTTTGATTTGCCAAATATGTCCTCATGATAAAATTAACTTTAAGGGTAATTAAGTAGTTTTTCATATTGATTTTGATTTTATTTGTTTAATAATATTGACAAGTGTCTCTTTATATTCCAAACTCTTCTTATATGATTTATTTCAATTTTAATTCTTAGAATATTTTAAATTTTTAGATAATATTCATTTTATATTATACTAGATATCGAGAGCTTTCCAACCATATGTCATAAGCATATATAAAAGACTTCATATGAGAGAATTTTAGCCATTTAAAGTTGGTGCTATGCAAAATGTACATTTATAATATCTTTCTTTAATTTTCGAAATGATTAAATACATCAAAAAAAAAAGAAAAAAAGAGTATGAATTTACAAAGCAAAACGAAGAGAAAAATAATAAATAATTAATTTAATTTTATTCAAAATAAATAGCAGGATAAAATATATTTTCTAAACTTTAATGATGGTTGAGAATATCCATACAATAATAAATTTATCATCTATCACACACCCTAAATTGTGAGATAAAATTTTTTTTGTGGTTGGAGTTAATGATACATTTTTAGGTATGGGAAGATGGAAATTTGCGACCATTGAAAATTTCCAGAATTTTATGCTTCCCATAAAAATAATTAGTTTTTAAGATAAGTTAAATACAAGTTTTTACTAATTTTGAATAAATATTATTTTGTTTCTAAGAACTATTCATTAATCTTTATGTATGTTTTTTCCCGTAATAATGGATATACGGTTTAACATGATTTATATTCAATTATCGGTTTATTTTATTCATGTATTCTTTTGATAAAAAAATAACTCGATCATTGTGACAACGTAAAGTTAAATTTGCAAAACAAATATATTATAAGTACATACTCTAAAATTTAAGAATAAAATAAATTTGGCTAAAAGTTATGTATTTGAAATTAATAAACGAGATTTTAAATCTCAAGGTGAAGTGGATGAGATGAGTATTTTTGTTTAGTTTTGATTATTCACAATTGTATATTTATAGTTTTTTACTTTTTTTTAAGGGTTGGTATATTTCTATTGTAAAACTAAATAAAAAAATAACGAAAAATAATTTACAGCAAAAATTACAAAAACAATACAAAACAAATAATACTAATAGTTTTGAGGCTAAATTGAAAAATTGGTTCCACGAAGAAACAATGTAAGAGAACTAATTTTTCTTTAACATTTATTTATACACTTTTTTCACGGATGCACCATTTGACCGTTCAAATCCTATAATTTAGATTCATCATGCATTATATTTTTGTGAATTGTGTTGTAAATTTTATGCTACATTGAAAGATGCTCACCGACAAAGATAAAATGATTTTTTTATACTTAAGTCAATAAAAAGATAGGCCTATCAATTTATATATGATGTCTTTTCTGATTTTACAAACAAAACAAAATAAATTAAGACCTACATATTGCTTGAAAATGTCATATGCGTAGAACACTACAACTAAAAAGTGAGGAGGTTTTTTGTATGCCATTCTTATAAAAATGTTATACTGAGTTTAACATATGTTTTACGGTTATTTGACACACTTCTGGACTATTATATTCTATATTTTATAATTTTGTTGTAGAGCTCTGAATGATGGATTATTCTTTGGATATGCTCCATTGGATTGATGTTTAGAATGTAAAGTGATTTTTGAAAGAAAACAACATGAAAGACGTAATTGAAGTCCTTCGTATTATTTATTTCAATGTACTAATTAATAATTTTTACTGTTATTAAAATTTGTCATTACTATATTACATAACTAATTTTTGGTACAAAAATTAATTAGAATAATCATTTGTCACATCAGCACACTCAATAATAAAAAACTATTTTGGAAATAATAAATTTATGATGTCGTGCATGCTCTTAATGATAATAGAATGTAGCCTAAATATTGTTAGGCACTCAATAATTCTAATTCTCTATGATGTGGTTCTATCATTTATTTGATATATAAATGCGACAAGTTTTTCAAAATGAATCAATTTATTGACCGTTTTCAATTACAATTAGTTAGTCTATTTTATCTTAATTTCTATTTAACAAATTTAATTTAAGTATGGAGAACATGAGAAAAATTGGATAATGATAGAGTGTTAAAGACTCTCATCCCGTGAGAGATGTGGGATTTGATTCCCATCATCCATCCCCTCCCAATATATGTACTTAATTATAAAGGAGAACATGAATCAAAATATTATGGGAGCTAAGCTTCTAAACATAAAATGAAATTTTACTTTCTCATCGTTCTTAACAAAAGAGACACATGTGGTGAATGAAAAATGAATCTTGAAGTCAAACCGATTTAAAAGATAACACCCATTAGGAAATGGAGTAAAAGAGAAATCTTTGTGAGGCCCGAATTTTAACAACGTGAGATACGATGTTATGTAGTGATTATTTATTCGGCTATGTATCACAAACATATTATTAATGAAACGCGACTCGACTTTTACTTATTCTTCCAACGTCAATTACGTCTTTGTCGTTTTGAGCCTAACGATTTTATATTCTCCTCTAGTATTAATACTTGATCGATTGACTACGACTTTAGAAATATTAGACCCTCAATAATTTAGGAGTATATTCCAATCCTTATCCTAATATTTCACCTTATTCTATAAAATATTTCCAAACACCTTTCTATTTATTTTGTGAAAATACATATTTTATTATTTCACATCCTTATTTTAAACTACTATATATTTATCTATGTACACTTGTATTCCCCTCAATTTCATACAAGACAAAAAAAAAAAAAATCATCATCAAACCTCCCCATGTTTTCGGCCCATTTGAGAAGAAATATACCATTTTTTTTCAACACAATATTTTACTTTCAATCTTACCAATCATCAAACAAGTAGCCAAAAGACAAGAAACAAAAACCTATCAACCTACTACCCAACACATTTCGGTTATTAAGGAAAAAGGGAAAGAAATCAATCTAAAAATTTATCCTACTACATTAAAAATTCACCTAAGAAACCTATTAATATAATTAATCCACAAAGAACAAAAAGAAAAAAAAACAAATAACCCCTACACCTCTCAACCTTTCGGCCAAAGTGAAATAGAGGGGAATCAAATTTTATTTGTTTTTTTTCCCCACAAGATTAACCAATTATTACTAAAAAAAATAGAAAATTCCAAAAAAAAAATGTTAGCAATTTTCGTCCATTATAGGTTGAGGTGGAATCAAAGTTTCATTTTCTTTCACAACACTTATTCAAACTCTTCTAACACTCTCTCATCTCCATACTTAGAACAAAAACACACAAAACTTGCTCTCAATTCTTTCTAAAGGACCAAAAATACTAAGCTCAAGGTGAGTAAATTTTACCTCTTCCAACTCTACTTTTCTTCTTAAAACTTCAAGTATATACCTCCAATTCCTAACATGATAAATCATTCTTGTTGAGGTACTCCTAGAAGACTATTTCGTTTGAAGAACTAAGGAAGAACTAGACTTGACTACAAGCTTTAAGAAGAAATTCAAGACTACACATATTTAAGGTGAGAAATTTTGGTTTTAGTATTTTTTTTTCTTTTCCCTCTTGACAACTTGAGGAATTAATTTTTGACTCAAGGATTGGAATTTTGAGCTTAGGGGATGACCTATACAAGTTCAAGTTGAGGTTAGAAGCTTGAAGAAAGAAATTCTTTTTTTTTTTGAGACTACTTGAGGATATTAAGGTAAGAATTAACCCATTTATTTTAAGTCATTTTCCTTGGATTTGAGACCTCAATTTTAATACCAAAATATGGATATGTTGACATTTAGGAACTGAACTTTGAGAGTTAGAGCCAAGAGCTTGGATTCTTAAAGAAGATCTCCATTTTAAACCACAACCCGAAAACTACTACGAGGTGGGTGGAAAAATCCTTTCAACTTCTAGGTGTTTTAAATTGAAAATATGCATGTAGTATTTTGTTATTGAGCACTTGAGATATATATTATGTATTGCATACTATTTTCTTGTATCAAGTTGGAAAAAATTCTCAAGTGTTGCTCGAAAAATGCGATTTATCGAAAAATAGGACATACATGCACACTTTATTGTTATACTTGATGAACTTTTGTATGAGAAGGATATGTATGTGTATGACTCTTGAAATCTATGTTTTGAATGATTTATAACCTGGATAAGTCGAGCATAATTGATTAAATCTCAATTTTTGGACTTAAAATGCAAAAATAGAAAGTTGGTGGACTTAATTGCAAGAAAATAAAACTTAAGGGACCCCTCTGTAATTTTTGATTTTTGGGACTGAACTCAGGTTCAAAAATTATGTTTTGATATTTTAATAAAGTTTTAAGAGTTTTTAGATAAATAAAAATCAACCCTTAAAAGCCCAAGGACTAAATTGTAAAATTTGAGAAGTTTAAGGGCTATTTTGCAAATTTCGAAACTATACCAGGCCCTAATTTTGAAATTTGAAATTTTAACTCTTAAGGGACTGGAAATAACATATTTTAAGTGTATTCCAAAAATCCAAGTGTTTAGAGCTTGGAAAGTAATTTTATAAAAGTTGAAGGACTAAAGTGTAAAAGATTAAACTTGAGGACCCAAATGAAATTTTCAGGATGCAGCCCATGCACCTGGAAATACTAATTTAACTATAACTTAATTATATTTTGGACCCAAGGTTTAAACTTCATAACAATTGGACCCTAAAAGCCTTAAAGGCAATTATTTTAAAATGGGACAAAAATGAAATTTTCAAAAGTTAAAGGACCTAAACTTATTTATTTTTAAAACTGCTTTTGTCCCAATATCCCACTAACAATAGTGACATTTTTTAACTGGAATCACATTAAAATCCCTTCCGGTTTGTGAGTTCCAATTATTTTAAACTTAGAGCCGAAATGGCAATTTTAACAAATTTGGGGCCAATATGAGAATTTTATAAAAACTCGACCTCAAAACTCCAAAAACCTGAATCTCTGAACAATTTGGAGAATTTAGGAACTGGCCTCATAATTTTTCAAGGTCAGGATATTTATTTATTTAATTTTTAACCCCAAAAGTATTGGTTTTTACAAAACGGGGCTAAATTGTAAAATTTCTTTTTATCAAGGACCTAACTCAAATTATTTTTCTTTTACTAAAACAGCCCTGGACCCTCTGATTTCAATTCTTAATTAAAATATTTTATTTTCTCAAAAACCCCTTGACTTATCGGACCGCCTTGACCGATTAATACCCGATCGCGGGGCGACTTCCTCTTGCGATTTGAATCTATAACGGACTTATGTTCCACCTAATCTTTCAAGATATCGAAGATTGCTTATCCTCCCGATAATCATCTTCATCCAAATAACTCCACCAACGCCATAATTACCGTGACGCAAATTTTTGAAAACTTTTCATGAACTCGCTTCCGAATCAATATACTGATCGCCTGGTTGACTACCCGAACGTGTATTTAATTTCTGCTGAGTTAACTTGGTGTGTCGACTCTCACGTCGGAATGGATACGTCGGGGATGGAATCGGGCGCGGGCCGTTATTCCACTCTTCCCCCATCGCCCTAATCCCGCAATCGAGGGATGGAGTTTGTCCAAGGGAATCGGGTCGTAGTATTTTGAGGTATAATCATGATTATGACGAATCCGAGCCTTGCTAGCTCCAACGTGGATTTTGTCTTTGCCTATGGAGCGATAAGGTGAGTCTTGACCATCATGAACGGGAGTTACAAGGAAGAACAAAGGAATCATTGCCGTCGATCCACATGATTCGGAGTTGAACGGAACATTTGGTTGGCACTACACTTCAAGACGCAACCGCTACTTGTAATGCATGGGTTGGCGCTACACTTCAGTACGCAACCACTAATTGTTTTGCATGGGATTGGCGCTACACTTCAGTACGCAATCCTCCTGTCTGCTTGAATCATCGTGCATGTGTGACCACGAACTATTTCTTAAACTATATAAATATATTACTTAATATATATTTATCACGATGCTTGTGGGCTATGTATGAAAACATGCATCATACCTCACACGTTTTCATACAACCGTTTTCTCGCATTAACTATATATATCGCCACACATGCACACGATCACCCATCTACTGAGATTCGTGTCTCACTCCCTCCTGTTTTCTAACCTTTAGATGAAGAGTACGTTGAAGACGTCGAACCTACCACAGATTGAATTCCTACCGTTGATGTGGAGCGACACTCCTTTTACTTTTATTGTTGTTGGACTTTTCATTTTGTTTCTGTTTGGACTGTAAGTTAAATTCGGATAATCTATTGGGTTGTATTCAGATTCCGTCGGACCTTAAGATGTAATTTGTACTTGTGTGTATTTTATTCCACTGTATTAGACTCTATTTCACTTGGAGTTTGTATCATTGGTTTAGACTATTGAATTATTTCTGTTTAAGTGATTGATCGTCGTCGCGTCGCGTTTGGGGCGTGACAAATACATCCATACGTCAACCAATCATGCTCGGGCTAAAAATGCATTAAAAAATTGCAAAACAATCTTAAAGCTAAGTATGAAGAAAAGTAGACACTCAACAAATAAACAAGAGATGCATTAATTTAAAACGAGTTCTTGAATATATATATATATATATATATATATATATATATTTTAATTTATATAAAGATTACTCATCAGTTTTTTAATATTCATTATACTTTGTTGAGCGATAATATCATTTAAGTATCATATTTTTTTAGTTCAAACTGTCTTAACCATATTTCACCAACAAGTAAGTTTAAATTTAGTCTTTTGCAAACTTTCTGTTAGTATCAAAATACATGAATGGCATTTATTATAAATATAAATAACATAATAAAAATTGATTCCAATTTATAGATTTAATTTGAATTAAATTAATAAATTTATTTGGTTCACGTGCAACTCACGCTCATCTTACTACCTTACTAGTATTTTAAAAAAGTATACAAAACTCACACTTTTTCAAACTCTTCAAACTCTCGTGTAATATCCGTGTAGGATCAAATTGGAAAGAGTGCCCGTGATTTTAGCCCATTTACACAATTGGAAACATAATTTCGTGACAGAGGAATAATAATAATAATAATAATAATAATAATAATAATAATAATAATAATGTAATTCAATTTTCATGAGTTGCAATTAGGGGTGTGTACGGACTTGAGATCACCGAACCCGAACCGAAAATCTCCGTTGACTTTTTGACTTTCGCGAACCGAACCGCCCGAAAATTTACATGGTACTGAGTTCGGGAGATTTTTCAAATATCCGCATCGAGAACCGTACGAACCGCATCGAACCGAATATCCGAAACTAGAATCGATTTTAAAATAATTTTATATATACATATATAATATTTTTATCTTATTTATATTTTGATATTTTGTTAACTAAACATTCCTTTGAAATTCAATATTATATAATACTAAAAATTATCAAATTAGAAATTTGGCATATTTTGTCAATATATCAAATGAATAATTGAATATATATTTAATTCACTAATAGTTACGTCATATACTCATATTAGTTTATTTAAATGAACCAATAAATGAAATTATAAAATCATATTTGATTTGTATAAAATGTTTAAATTTGATGATATTTTATTTATTAATGATCATAGCTAGACTCATCCTCTAATCAAGAAAATTAATTGAATTAAAATTAGTTAAATGATTAGTACATTGCACATAAATTATAGTAATCATCTAGTCAAGAAATTAAGACATTGAGAGTATAGATTTTTGTTTCATATTAGTTTATCAAAGTTATTAGTCAATTATATTTTTCCCAAGTCAAGAGCCCATGGCAATATGCCAAGATTATAGAATATTATTGTGTAATAGAGGCTACTAAATTTGCCATTCATTGAGATTCTACACTTTTACTACTATTACGAATAAAATAATATCTCAAACATATTATGTTAAAATCCAAAAAGAAAAATCAATACTTTAAACTATAAATTAGATAAAAATGATTTAAAAGTTAAATTGATATTAAACCAATACGTAGTATATATAGTCTATATCATGAAAAAAAGATTTAAAATTACAATATTAAAAATTTAACACTTAAATATAAATTAAAGAATTTTTATGTATAAGTTAAATATAAAATAACAAAAAGTTAAACTCATATAGTACTAATAGTTTTAGTATGTATTTTTGAAATTGCACTAAAAAAAAGATTGAAAGTATGCCCGTTTAATGATTTTTATACTGGTTTTTCTATTTATCTTTTTTGTGTGTTTGTTTGTGAAATATTTAAATCTCCGTTTCTCCGAACTGCCCCGAACCGTTCCATCCCATTAGAACCGAATCTCCGTACCGAACCGTACCGAACTTTCGGGGCAGTTCGGTACGGAGATTTTTTTTTATGGTTCAATTCTAGAAATTTAATTTTGTGATCTCCGAACTTCGGAACGGTTCTGGAGATTTCTAAATCTCCGGACCGAACCGGACCGTACACACCCCTAATTGTAATACAAATTGAGTGGGAACAGAGATACGTGAATGTACAAGGAAAAGCAAATAATAATAATAAAAATAATAATAATAATAATAAATTGCTACATGACTGTGAAAAATATAGAGTAGTGCTTTTGGGACGGTTAAAGTCATGATGATTAAGTTGCTCAAAACAACCAATTGTTGATCAAAACGTGTACAAAATGCCAATCATAGAATGTGTGTACGAAAATAGCTTTTTGGCCATCAAATTAATGTGGTACCGCTATCATTTTTAACAAGAATGCACAACTATCTCTTTTTAATTATCATTGCAATTATCTTGGAACTGAAAAGATTTCAATCATAGAATGTCTGTACGAAAATGTTTGGCCATCAAATTTGGTATGTATGGAATTGTTTTCAAACGCCATTTTTCAATTTCCAACTATTTCCAAACTAAATTTATGTTTGTTTAAGAAATTCTCAATAAAAATAAAGTCATTTTCAGTTTTCATTTTTTATGAAAAGATTCTTTTGAAAATACAACAAAACAAGTTTTTACCACAATCACGCAAATCTATGTCAAAAATCCTATAACCAAACATATTTTCATTTCTAAACAAATTAACAAACCGAACATATTTTCAATTCTCACACGAAAACCAATAAAGTTTGAAAATTCATTTTCCAACACTAAACCGAAAATTGACTTTAAAACACATCCATACACAGGGGGATGACGTTCACTTGTAGGGGGGCCTTGGCCCCCCCAACATTTTTCAATTTTTTTTTACTTTTTGGTATTTTATTTTTTTGGTGAAAAAATTATGTCAAGATTTTTATTTTTTGACTTTGTGGTGTACCCTTACATACTTCAAGTTCAATTTCTCATTTCCATACACCATAATGTGTACACTAACTTACTTGTTTTTCTGATCATTTTCGTGATATGCAAAAGAAACATTCTAAATTTTAATATCTTGGAATTGTAATTATGTATTTTGATATGTTTGATGATCAATATTTACATTGTATTTAATACAAAAATATAATATATTCTAAATTTTATTACGTGTAAATAGACCTTTTTAGCCATTCAGGTTTTCAAAAAATGAAAAGTAGCCTTATTATTCAAAAATATGTATTTAGCCATTTTGACCAAAAAAAGGACAGTTTCACCTACCTTGTATTTTTTGGTGAGTTACTTAGCAAATTTGAAAAAATCGATGCGATGCATTTCTTGGGATTGGATCGAGAAATATTTTAATAAAGTAGCAGAATGGACAATTAAACTCAAAATAGCTAAAAACATATTTTTGAAAGTCACGACTAAAAATATTTTTATTATGGACAAATTGCCAAAAATTCAATGGGCATTATTGTCCCCCTGACTACCAAATCCCTGGATTTCCGCCACTGTCCATACATCCCCTTCATGTTGTACAAAATCAACAAGTCTCCACAAACAGAAAAGACTCGAAAAATCAAACAAATTGTATAAAATCTTATATGAATCGCGGCTTTTAGCAATCTCTTTTCCTCACACCTTTCTTATTCAGAAAGATACTCTTGGCTTTTTGAATGATTTTGTAACTTGAATTTCGATATATATATATATATAGGGGAGGGAGGGTTATATGAGGCATGGCATCACCTCATGGGTGAGTCCATGTAGAGACCAATTCTACCATATATCTAATTTTTTCAAGGGTTGTGGTTTAAGAGGCAAAATTACAAATTACAAGCTTGTTAATTAAACACAGGGGTAAATTAGTCATCCTCTCAAATCAATATTCATGGGATTCACGGTATTAATGGGATTCACGCAATCCTTCCAAATCTCAAAACAAAATCACGAACAAACTCATCGCTTCTTCTTCAACATACTACTATGAAAAATCATTCATCTTTCTTATGAAGATGTAATTTGTTGCTTATATAGATGTGTCATGGTGCTTTTAGATATATTAACTACATAAGCAAGTCATTAGCAACAAATCCATACTACATAAGCAACAAGTCTATACTACATAAGCAACTAATATACACTATGTATGCACTATAGTATATTAACTACATAAACAAGTCATAAGCAACAACCCCATATTACATAAACAACGGATATACACAACGTATGCACCACAATTACATTAACTACATAAGTAAGTCATAAGCAACAAACCCATACTACATAAGCAACAAGTCTATACTACATAAGCAATGAATATACACTACAAATGCACCACGATACATTAACTACAAGCAAGTCATAAGCAACAAACTCATACTACACAAGTAATGAATATACACTACATATGCACACAAATATATTAACTATATAAGCAAGTAATAAGCAACAACCCTATACTACATAAGCAACAAATATACACTACATATGCAATACAAATATGACTAAATTACACATGCAATATGGTTATACTACATATGCAATATGATTATATTACATGCGATTAACAATAGAATACACTGGAGATAAAAAAAGTGAACATGAGGGATATGGGTTACTCAATAATCAAACCACGCCGCGTGAAAGGAGGAAACAAATTGAACGTGATTGAGATCTCATCAAATCTCAATAACTCGATTCTATATTATAAAATGACCATCCTACCTTTTTAGTTGTTGAAACAAAAAAAAATAAATATAAAACCCCTAAAAATCCTGGACCACCCAAAAATATTAATCTATGGTTAGGATTGGGTCCTATGGACTCACCCAAATGGGAGGACCTATTTGATCCATATCCTATATATATATATATATTACAAAAAGAGTCCCTTTATTCAATAGTTAGATTTAGGGATAATTACATAAATACCCCTAATGTTTGGACTAATTACAAAAACCCCATAGATGTTTCAAAATTAAAAAGAAAACCATCAGGTTGATTTTGTCTTAAATTTAAGAGAGTATAAATGTCAAGGCGAGTTTTATATTTTTGCTTATGAAGGGAAAAATGTAAAACAAAATTAATCAAACTTCAATGGAGTTTTTGCAATTTTCAAAAATTTCCAGATGTTTTTGTAATTAGCCTGAACCTCAAGGGGGGTTTTGTAATTATCCCTTAAATTTATTAGCATTGTAAATATGTTAACAAGCAACATGTCAACGATGACGTTTGAATTAAGTGACTGTTTTACTATTATAGTTTTCGAGTTTCCCTTTTTATCCTACCCATAATCCTCATATACAAAAAGAATTAAATCATTAAACTGTAAAGCATTTACTTAATTCATTGTTTATTGACTGGTGTATTGAACTAATTACTTACTAAAATCTTATCATGATGATGCAATCCCCATTTATTTCAAAAATTATTGTAAGGGCAAGAGCATCATTTCAAACTAACTGCAAAAGAAATCTTCAATAATTTACGGTGGGATTGAGATATGATCCCACAGCTATGAATTATAGCCCCCTTACTTTGAGTAGAGTTAAATTATGTTACAGTTCATTAAGAATAATCAGCTGATAATCAGATATTGCATGTTGGATTATGTGAAGATTCTGGTGCTGTCTGAAGGTAACAAACAAAAACTAGCTGTACCAAAATTTTCGATTCCTGTTTTAAACATAAAACAACAAGAGAGTTTTTGCCTGAAGATTAATGTTGATCCACCTACTAAACTTGGCCAATAAATGAAGGCTCATGTGATTAAGTTACCAAAACATGATCCGTGAAAACATTAACAATGGATTGAATATTTTTTTTTTTTATGGTAAGGGCAATGTGATGCGGCTAACGTTTTGTTGTCTTAATACTATGAAGCATCAATTTGAGCTGTTGGGAGATGGGACAGGCAAAATATAGTTCCAAATTATAATAAACACAACAAGAAAAAAATTAGTTTACCTACAAAAAATTTGTCGGTATAATTTGTGGAAATATAATATTTTTTATTCTGCAAGTATTTTGTTGATAACTGTAAAATTTAGTAACAAAATAATTTATGTCGATAACTGGAATTTTCTTGTAGAAACATTTGATTCTAAATACCCATTTGTGTGTGCAATATGCCACATAGGATAGTAATTGAGTGGACTTAAATTTGAAAACATAATTAATGGTTGGGGGTTTAAACTTGGTCAAATGGGTGTATTTTTAGGGAATCACATTTCCCCATCCACTTATGATGTTCACTTTTTGTTCCACTTTTTTTTTCCACTACTTGGATGATAGACACAAGTTTATAGGATAAACATGTGTTTTTGATTTTTAAATGTAGTATAACAGGAAGTGAAAAAAAAATTGTTTTCATTGTTTTGGGATATAAATTTTTTTAAAAGGGTGGATTAGGGTCCACTAAGGGCTCCCATTGGACCCATCTTACTATATATAGTTTTTATTTTTATAAAACAAATTTAACTTAATATATTAATTGTATTTTGATTTGATCACTTTATAAAAAAGTTACCATTACAATTTTTGTTGTATAGCTGTGTTGCACATACACATGTGTGTGTGTGTGTTTTCACACAAAAATATTAGTAATTCATGAATCACGTTATAATATTTTTATTTGGTAAAATAATGAATTGGTATGGTAATGTATGAACTCCAATGTGCATTGTTGTTCTTGTATGTATGAATCTATTATTTTGCTAAATATGAATGAATAGAAACAAAATAAAAATTAATGTTAGTGAGTCTAATGGGTTGGATACGTACGCTTGGTCTTGGAGACTTGGACCTTTTCTAGACAGAGTGGATCTCGAGTTTTGACAAAATCCTTCTCATACCTGCTCGTTGTCATTCCTAATGCAGGTGAGACACAATCATAATAATCTCTGATATAATTACTTTGCTCTGGTCATCCCTTTACAAAATAACTAAACAAAATAACTAAATCAAATTGTTAGAAAATCTCAATTTACTCCACTTATAAACCATTCGAACAAATATACCCAAGGGTTAAGTGTCTTACTACGGATGTCAGCGGGGCGGAGCGGGAGTGGAAGGATCGATCTCCATCTCCGTCCCTGCGGTCGCAGGGAATCCCCGTCCCCGTGAGACAAATAGGGAAAAAATTCCCCCCATCCCCGTCCCCGCGAGGATCCCCGCCCTCCGCTTTGATTTTATTTTTTTTTGCAAAAAACTATTTTCTTAAAAACTTTAATTATTTTTAAATATTTAAAAAATATAAAAATTATATAAAAAACTAATAAAACACTCATTATACAAAATAAATTAAAGATTTTATCATTTTATTATATTTAATATGGATATATTTATAATATATTATATATATTGAAAATATTATATTGCTATTTAATATACGGAACGGGGTGGAGAATATGATCCACGTTCCCGCGCCGTCACCGCCAACAAGGAGAAATAAATCCCAGTCCCCGTCCAGCCGTCCCCACGGGGGAAATTTTCAGGGAATCCCCGCCCCGATCAGGGCGGATCTCCACAGAGAATGGGGATTCCCCACCCCACTGCGATCACTATGTCTTGGGATATAACACAATGACAGAAAGTCATCACTCCAAATGTCCTTGTTCTAAGAAAATTAAACATCAATTTGACAATTAGTCTCACAGATGGCCTCTATCCGGACTAACTGAAGCTGCCATAATATGGGCCTGCCTGAACTTGGACCTAAAATGTGCATGTATATGTGATCTCCTCGTGGAATTGGGCTTACACTTACTGTCTTTAACTTGAAAGCCCAGTAGATTCTTCACAAAACGAAGTCACACAATAGTGAGATAAATTCTTTCAAAAAAATAGGATAATTACAAAAACTACCCTCATAGTTTGAGTTAATAATAAAAAAAACCAGAGGTTTTTGAGAATTACAATAATCATCTTGATGTCTCACACAATAATCATCCAGAATTTGTATAGATATTACAGTAATCCCCTTACATTTGAGGCATAATAAAACCTCAACGACTTTTTGTTACTTGAAACTTCTCCGAGTTTTTCTGAAATTACCCAAACCTCGGGGGTAGTTTTTGCAATTATCAAAAGAAATCCCAAACCTCGGGGTAGTTTTTGCAATTATCCAAAAAAATTGAGATAGATCTTCGCTGATACAATCACACAAGGCAGGCCCTTTTCTAAGCTTTTGTGATATTGAAATAAAAGAAAAGGACAGATCTCATAAGAGATCGTCTCGCGGACAAGTTTTTGTGAAAATAAATTGAGAGACGGCATTGCTTTTATATACTCAATTGTCAAATGCTTCAACCATATCCAATAATTCAACTTAGGTTATGATTCCAAATATCTGTTTACCCTAATATAATATAAATGAAGATGTAAGCGCTTTAGTGTTAACTCTGGAATCTGCATTGACAATCAACAATAAGCCTTCAAATTTTTCATCTGGATAAAAGGCTTTCACAATCAAAACAGGAAATATATGGCTCCTAAAGCAAAGTGCTGAAAAATACTAAACAAGTCATGCCAACAATTTTGATCGAAAATTGTACGACTTACTTCTGGCATTAAGATGTTATTTTTGAAGCAAGAACGATCTTCGTGAACTCTGAGAATGATGAAGAAAATGTTTGATACATACCAAAAGAAGACCCAATAACTCTACTCAGTGGCGTAGCAGCACCACTAAAAACAGGGTGAACCGGATGGAAAACTCAATAAAAATCATGTAAACTACTATAATTTATTTTTTACTAATGAAATTAGGTATAAAAAAGGGGGTGCCGGGGCCCAGTATGCCATCCCCCCTCCCTCTCCACCATTGACTCTACTCCTCCGAAACCAGAGATAGCAAAGGTTTATTCGAGAAAAAAGCTTCCAAATTCCCACACATGAGTTCATATAAATCTCCGAACGATTCTTCTGTAAAGACACCAAAATGTGGCGACAACACGACATTCTCGAGTTCAAAAAGCTCTTTTGGAACATGAGGTTCATTTTCAAACACGTCCAATCCAGCACCACCAATTTCTCCTTGTTGCAAACAAGCCACTAGTTCCTTTTCATCTACCACAGCACCACGCGCAATGTTAACAATAACTCCTTCCTTTCCCAGAGCCAACAGAACCCCACGGTCGATCATGTGATGAGTTTGCTCGGTCAGTGCACAACAGACCACAAGTATATCGGAAGTGGCAGCTAATTTACGGAGATGGGGATAAAATACGTACGAGACAGACGGCTTCTTGTTCCTCGAGTAATATGATATTGCACAGCCAAATGCTTCAAGTCTCTTTGCTATCTCAAGGCCGATGCTTCCTAGTCCCACAATTCCAACTTGCTTACCTCCTAACTACAATTATACAATCATTATCACGTAAGTTAAACAACAAGAAGCGAAAACAACGGATCCAATGCAACATTTGATTTAGGGAGTGTTTGCAAACACTTAAAAAAGCGAGTCAACTCTTGCTGGAAAAAAATAGCTTTTAGTGTTTTTCAAATGTCAACTTATGCTTCTGATTCTGCATCATTTAGTCAAAATCTAAAGACATGGAGAGGGGATGCATTGGATTTCTAATTCTGTTTCTAGTTTTACTTTTACAAACAAATAAGTAATTTTACAGCTTATTTACCAAATACTGTGTTTTAACAAATTCAAGTTTCAGTTTCTACTAGCAAATACTACCAACTTGAGATTCTTCATTACTTTTAGTCCCTACTACAATAAATCACTTTTTTCTAATAGCAGAAGTTTTTGATTTGTAAAGCTGATGGTCACTCGGATAGAATATAGAAAACAAGTTAAGCCATCTCAAATCACAGTTGAATTCTACAACTAGACAATCTTTTTAATTTTTACAGTCAAAACTACATATATGCTTTGTTACCTGGCAAATAATTAATGAATTCAACGCCCCATTCTTTCAAGAAAGCTTTTGTTTTTTTTTTTGCAAGAAAATGGCTACACACTAAATATTTAACTTAATTAAAAGGTCCTATTAACTTAATAGAACAATCTAATTGAGCATGATAATCATACATTACATGTTTACATATAAATGTAATCTAGAATACATACCTTGAAGCCAAGAGGGTAGGCTCCTTGTTTAGGCCAAAATCCATTTTTCACATAGCGATTTCCGGCGCTGATTTTCCGCAAGACATCGAGGAGAAGCCCCACCGCAAGGTCAGCTACATCGGCGGAGAAAATGGTGGCAGCGTTGGCGACGGCTATGCCACGGCGGCGGCACTCGCTGAGGTCTATGTGGTTGACGCCGGCGCTGGTGGTGACGACCAAGCGCAGGGAAGGGAGATTATCGAGCACGGCGGCGGAGAGCGAGAAGGTGCCGGAACAGAGGGCGGCCTGCGTGTTCTGGGCCTGGGCCGCGAGGAACTGGGCCAGGGGCAGCGGAGATTCCCATGGCCTTAAAGATCGAAATCTTGAAGAGAGTTCTTTGCCGTGTGTTCTGAAGACGGATGGTGGGCCGAGGACAATGATTTCCGGCGACTGCTGAATTTTGGTGATTTGCAGTCCTTCAGCCATGGAATTCACTCTGATTAGTAATAGAATTACAAAGTATAATTATAAAGCATCGGATTATTATTATTATTATTATTATTATTATTATTATTATTATTTTTGAGAAGATAAAGCATCGCATTTGATTAAGGTCATTTCAATTCTGCGACCTAAACCTTAATCAATTGTGGGATAATTTCACTTTTCATACCCAAAGTTTTTGTCATTTCAATTTTGACCCATTGTTTTTACTTAATCAATATTGATACCCAAAGTTGGCGACGTTAATCAAAAATGCGGAAGTGAAAGATTCCAAATTGTTTGAGGTAAAAAAGTGTAGAAAACCTAATGAATCATTATTAGGATAATTTCATTTTTGATACCCAAAGTTGGGAACTTTTCAAGTTTAATATTCCAACTTAATCAATCGGACCCTAAGTTATTTAAAATATTTTAAATTCTAAATGGAAAAAACTCAATATTATTTCCAAAAAGTTATTTTCAAAAATAAATGATGTTTTAAAAATATAAAATATTGTTTAAAGAACTAAAAGTTGTTAACTTTGAAAAAATAAATTCAATATAAAATTAAAACTGAAATTTTTAAAATTTAAAAATGGATTTTTGTAAACTAAAGATTTGAAAAATTTCAAAAAATTGATTTTAAAAATAAAATGTTTTAAAAACATTGATTTTTTAAAAAAAAACAAATATAAACTACTTGAAAAAAATATTGAATTTGTTTTAAAAATCCAAAATTTATTTAAAAGTCTTAAAATTATTCCAAAATTGGATTTAAAATCGAAGTTTTATAAGATTTTAAAAAAGTTTTAAAAAGTGTTTTGATTTTTTTATTTAAAACTCCATAAAACTCCAAAAAAATTGAGGTTTTTTGGGGAAAAAAAACTAAACTTAAATATTAATAAAATAAAAAAATTAATTTTTCTTTTTTTTTGAAAAAATCCAAAATTTATTTAAAATTTAAAATTATTCCATAATTGGGATAAAACCTCCTTTAATTTGATTTTAGTTTTTTAAAAGTCCTAAATAAAAAAACAAAACACAAGTTTTAAAAAGTGTTTTGAAATTTTTTTTAAAAAATTCTGGAATTTTTTAAAATTCCAAAATCAAATTAAAAGAGGAATAATTCGAATGAAGAAAATAAATTTTGGGTTTTAAAACAAAAAAATTTAAATTTTTGATACCCAAAATTTTTTACATTTTTATATTTTTTAAATTTTTTTATACATTTTAAAATAAAAAAATTAATTTTTCTTTTTTCTTTTTTTAAGTCATTTCATATTTTTTTAATTTTTTCAAAATCTTTAGTTTTTGATTTTTAATCCATTTTTGGAGTTTTAAAAAATCAAAACATTTTTAATTTTATTTGAAATTTATTTTTCAAGTATTTTTTGAGATTTTTAATACAAATTTTAGTTTTTAAATAATATTTTAGATTTTTAAAACATCAATTATTTTTAAAATAACTTTTGGAAATATTTTTTAAATTTTTTTAGAATTTTTAAAAAAAATCAATGTTTTTACCCTTTTGGATTTTTAGGTCAATCAAAAAGGTTTTTGGTTCAAAAATGAAATTTTTCAAAATCTTATAGTTTTCTACACTTTTTTAATCCATTTTTAGAGTTTTAGAAAATTTCATTTTTAATTTTATATTGAATTTATTTTTTCAAGTAGTTATGGATTTTTATTACAAATTTTAGTTCTTTAACAAATATGATTTTTAAAACATCAATTATTTTTTAAAATAACTTTTGGAAATAATCAATTGAGTTTTTTTAGTTTAGAATTTAAAATATTTTAAATAACAAGAAAATTGTTTCATTTTTATATTATTAGATAGATGGTGGGAACTTCAAGTTTAATTTGGTATCAAAAAAAATTTAATAACAATGGCGAGATTTAAAGTTTTCTACACTTTTTACTTTGTAAAAATGGGTGGACCGTGTATTTTGTTGTTTCACGGTTTGTATGGATTTTGATTAACGTCGCCTGGGTTCAAATTGATTGAAACCATTCCAAAATCAAATGCACAAAAAACTTTGGGTATGAAAAGTGAAATTATCCCATCAATTGTTGCATTTGATTAAGGTTTAGGTAGGTAGCGGAATTGAAATGACAAGAAAATTGTTTCATTTTTATATTATTAGATAGATGGTGGGAACTTCAAGTTTAATTTGGAGGAAAATTTAATATACACATGGACAGAAGCGAGATTTAAAGCTGGTAATGGGACAGGCTTTGTATTTGCTGTCGGTTGGGCGATTTTTTTTTTATCGCCCATTCCATACATACAATTCCACAAAAAATTGTTGAGCGAAAAAGTCACGGTTGAGCAAATAGGCCCGAGGAGCCTATAAAAAATGAGATGGAAACGAGAAATTCTCATAGTTTGACCGGTCTTTAGCGAGTTTAGTTTGTTAAGTGAAAAAAATTACTTGCTATTTTTTGTTGAGCTATTGTCAGAATCGTGGCGAGGAGAATGAGATGGAAACGTAGAAATTCTCATATAGTTTACGTGTTAAGTGAAAAAAATAGTTGAAGTGATCAAAATCGTGTATAGTTTGTGGGGTACAAATTTAGGAGTGGCCAAATGAAATCAACCAGGGCTTCTCGGGAAAAGTCGAACCCAGGAACAATGGTCAACGATTCGGGAAAAGTTGATGAACCCGATTCAAAAATCAGAACCGAACCATGTAGGCCGATTGGTCTCTTGATAAACCATGGAACCGATGGTTTTTTAACCGCCGGTTCGAACCGTGGTGGAACCAGTGGTAGAAATCTTTTGTTTCAATGTTAAAACTAATTATTTTTATTAGTGGTGAAAGTTTTAAAGGTCCCAATGTTCAAGAATAAAGCACACGAAACAAAGTGTTGCTATGAATGCCAGTAACACTTATACCAACTCGCAGCGGATAGACAAAACACAGAGATAAAAATTTGTCTGCAAGTAAAAATATACTTGCAAACGTGTCAGCAGGGGTGAAATAATCCACAAGTTAATTGTATCGATTACAGATCTCAATTCGAATGACTCAACTAGTACAAAATATATTAAAACTCTTATATCTGAGTAAATCTAGAAGTGTGTATAACTACTCGTCCAAAACGTATCAATATAAACTATTCAGAACTCTATGAAAACAAAGATGGACGAAAACTCTTGAAACAAATATGCTCAATCTTCAAAGGTGTTATACTGAATAGCAACAACACTTTGGATAACACTTTGTATGTAGAACCTCAATCTTTCTTTCTTCTCTCTAAAACTCGAACTCTCTGGTCTCTCGTGTATTCTTCTCTCTAAGATTATAATTCTGCGTGTGTCACTTTCTGGGGGACAACTTCTCTTTATATAGATGCTACAAGTCTCCAAGTCCCTATAAACATGGAAGAAAGAATATATACAAGAACAAAGTTTCATATCTCATATAAGGTAGGACTCTAGAATCCTTCCTTATCAATATGACCTAAAATATCAAGGAATAAGATCTTTCCATATCTTGAGAGTCAAGTTATGAAACAATCCTTTTATAATTAAACTCTCCTTATTTAATAAAATCTATCATAAGTAAATAACCAAGAAAGGCAAAACACTTAAAATCTTTATTTTTCGAAATTAGTAAAATATTATTAGAACTTGTGAAAATCTCATTCTAACAAGTGAAAATGGGTCAAAATGGCTTCTTCCATAATGAAAAATGAAAACTAGCCATCTTTTGAAATCCCGTATTTTTAGCCATTTTGGCAAAGCAAATGACATTCATACCCTTCAAGCATATTACATCAAAGTTACCTTCCTCTCTTTCTCATTTCACTTATCTCTCTCTCACAATCATTCTCTCACGAAATTTTTCCGCGGTCATTTTTTTCGACGGAATCTCGAAATAATATAAGCATTTTATCTTTAGCTCATCCTTTATTTATTTTAGTATTGTACTTAGTTTGGGGTTGGGTATATACTAGATTTGAAAACTATAGACTTGAAAACCAGATCAAAAATCGAAAACTACTTTATTTTTTGTGTAACTCGACATGTAACTCGATGTCGAGTTATATGTGACTTCGACATCGAGTGATTTGTGACTCGACATCGAGTTACATGTACTTCGAGTTACAAGTAACTCGATGCCTAGTTACTTATTCAATGTCGAATAACTAAACATACCTTTTTTTCTTTTTTTTTATGTGATAATCTGTAGATGTTGGTTTCAGATGGAGGATGATAAAGTCATAATTGTTTATAGTGATTTTTGGGATGGTAGTTTCTATGGAGATGGTGAAGAAGTACTCATTTTTACGTCGTTGTGGACAATATTATATAGTGGGTTTGTGATTATTGTTCATAACGTTGTAAATGGTGATCGACGATTGTGTGAATACAAATTACATTGTTTAATGCCAACTAGGGGTGGTTGTGAGATTAAATATTTGATTATGTGCGAACGAGACCTTCGATGAGTAGCTGAAAATTTCAAATATCCTCGAATATTTGTTACCTTGCAACCAAAAGATCATGGGATGGTGGGGACCTCGCACACCAAAAATCACAATCCAAATGGTTTTATGAACCTGATGGCTGCTCAATCTTATTCTTATGGTATCAACACTCAATTCATTCCCTTAAATTCATATAATTCACACTATGACATGAATTATATACATGGTCCACCATATTGCATGCCAACGTATATGCAACATGATGTGTCCGATAATTGTCCAAGTAAATCTCGGACCTTAGAGCCTCAACCAACGTCCATGCAACATGTAGTGCCCGATAATTATCCAAGTAAATCTCTTATCTTAGAGCATCAACCAAGAATCAATAGTAGTGGTCATGTGGATGGTGACTGTGACGATGATGGTGGGGGTGGTGGATTTAATTATGATTTTAGGCAGTATGATTGTTTTGGAGACTGTGGCCATTATGATGACCAAGATGTCATTGGTGATGAACATAATGAACAAGATAAACAATTTATTTCATTGGGGGACAATGATGGTGAGACATCCGAGGAAAAAGATGACGATCCAGAGTATGACATTGACGATGAACTAGTCAGTTAATTAATTTATGATCACTTTGGATGGAAAAAAGATGATTATTTTGTTCCGGATAACTGTGAAAGGAATGATGCGAACAATGAAATCATAATAGCAGACAATGACGAACATGTCCTTCAGAATAGACGATTTCCAATCCATAAAATACCTCATGTTAATGCCAACGAAGTAGATAATGAGAATGTTGAACATATGGAGCTCCTGACGGTTAGGTGGCAATATCCTTAGATGGTTCCTAGAACATCATATCAGTATCCCGACCCTATTTCCATTGCACAAGAACCACCTGACATCGAGCATGACTTATTTAAAGGTGCAGTGCTTGAAAGTAAGGAAGATCTTGTAATAGAGTTGGGCTTCTATCATCTACACCAACGTGTGAAGTATAGAACAACATGGTATCCTACTTCACGTTATGAGGCAGTTTACAAACATAAATGATGCAACTTCTTACTACGTGCTAATGCTATCCAAGGAGGAAGTTGAAAGGTGACTAAATTCAAACAATCTCATATATGTGAAGCGAGCCTAAGTAGACATGTTCCTCGACAATTGCTTTCGAAGATTATTGGAGCCCTGTTTGCACCAAGACTACTAAAGGAGGGACGATCCCTTAAGCCTAAGAATATTATTGATGATTTATCTGTTGAACATGGGATAGACATTTTGTATGACAAAGCACTAAAATTACAACATCGTGCTTACAACTACATACATGGAGACCACTTACAATCTTGGAGGATGTTGCCTGCATTCTTGTACATGTTGAAAAAAGAAAACCCTGGTATAATTGCGCTACACGAGAGTGATGACGATGATAGATTCATGTATGCTTATATTGTCTTACATGTGTCAATTGAGGGATTCAGTGAGTGCTGTAGACTTATAATTGTTGTTGATGGCACATACCTAAAGAGCAAGTTTAAAGGTGTGTTGTTTGTTGCGGTTACAAAAGACTGCAATGAACAAGCGTTTCCATTAGCCTTTGATGTGGCTAATAAGGAGAAGGACGAATCATGGGAATGATTTATTAAGCAATTACATAACATGTATGGATATCCTGAAAATATGCTTATTGTATCCGATCATCACAAAAGTATTAAGAATGCAGTTGGTAGTGTATACCCTGATGTTGCGCATGGTATATGCCCATATCACTTGAGGCACAATATTAGAAATTATCAAGGTCAAGTAGTGAGCTTATACCAAAAGGTTGTGTACACTTATTCGCCTGAAAGATTCAAGAAGATTATGGGTCTGATTCAAAATGCAAACGAAAAGGCCTACGAGGAATTGGTTAAGGTCGAACGAAATGATGGCCACGTGCACATTGTCCATTAGACACTATAAATTCATGACATTGAATGCAGAGGTTCTTAATGTTAGGCTTTGTGGTCGAGGAAATTGCCAATTTGTTTGTTGCTCGATTCTATTCGAAACCCTATTCAGGAGTGGTTCCACGAGTGACAAATTGCAACACAAAACATGAACAATGAAGTCACCACATATACAATCAAGAGATTGACAGAAGCAAGTGCACTGGCTGAGAAGATGCATGGGTCACCTGTTAATAGCCTAATTTATTCTGTAAGGGATGGGGTGCGTTCTTTTGTTGTTGATTTGGCCAAGAGAACGTGTACTTGTCGAGCTTTTCAGCTTGATCTTTTTTAGTGTCCACATGCGATTAAGGCAATCAAGTATATTTGACTTTTTTTTTTGTTTTAATTACAAATTATTTCACAACTATGATATCCTTATATACATTTTTTGCTATTTATTTCAGTAAGGAAAATCAATCAGTCTATAGTTATATGCATGACTACTATAAAATAGACACATTGCGGAAACTTTATGCTCCAATCGTCATGCCCATTGCACATCATAAAAACTAGAATGTGCCGAAAATGATACGACTTTTCTCTGGGCACCTCTAAATCCTCAACAAGCGGGTCGACTGAGGACTCGACTGAATTCCGTCTAGTTGTCCATATAGTAGCTAATAGCGGACCGTATTATGCTCTAGGTGTCATCAAGAGGGTCACAATCATTCTACATGTAATGCGGTGCTCCCTATTTTCCATGATGCAATGAATGTGAGTGGAAGCAACACGATTGATCAACCTACTAGAAGAATTACAAGAAAATGTGGCATTTATAAGAAGGAAGGATACACTAGAGGGTTTTGTCCAGGATAGCGCTTCTTGTAAGTCCAAGTGACTACGATAATCTAGAGGGGGGGTGAATAGATTATCTTAATCTTTTTGATTATGCCCTCTTTTTCGAACAAAACAAGCCAAGACAATAATAAAGG
The DNA here is from genome assembly GCA_016081115.2 of Rehmannia glutinosa. NCBI lineage: Eukaryota > Viridiplantae > Streptophyta > Magnoliopsida > Lamiales > Orobanchaceae > Rehmannia > Rehmannia glutinosa. The sequence goes on from CM071937.1 coordinate 27,311,562, forward strand.
TGCGGAATGTAAACAACACACGTCGATTTATAGAGCTTCACCCCACCTAGGGACTACATGCTCTACCACCCCAAAGATATCCAGGGATGGGTCTCGAAAAAGAAAAAGAATTTTATTAATTACCAAAATTAATACAAATTCAACTTACAACACCTTGAAGAATACCACACTCTTCTTCAACACCACCTTTGGAGATTACCACAATCTCCCTTTGAAGATTACCACAATCTTCCTTCAACGGCACCTTTGAAGATCACCACAATCTTCAATCTTGAAGAATACCAAATTCTTCAACACCTCAAAGCACCACACTCTTGAAACACCTATCACCTAGATCACCCAAGTGTATTCTTTCCACAAGAATACTCACAAGGATGTCTTGTGTTGAATGATGGCAAAAAATCAAGATTACAACTCAATAATGAATAATACAATTTGAGTGCAAGTGTAATCAAGAAATGAAAGCCTAGACCTCAAGATGTGAAAGTGATAAGCTAGGCAAAATTACAACAAGAATAATAACTATGAAGAACAAGTGTTTGCTTGGAATGTATCTTGTTGTGTTGTATCTCAATTGTTGTATTGGTTGCTCCAAAACTTCCTCTATTTATAGGAGATGATTGATCAGGCATAGGCTCCTCTTGGGGTTTGAAAATCTACAGAAAAATACAATTAAAATCAAGAATATAGCTGTTAGAAATCTATCCCACAATTTAAGGAAAGTTTGTCTGCTGTCAAACGGTCAGAAATTTGCTGTCAAACTTGAGGGCGACCAGTCGCATAGAAATAAAGTATGAAATGAACATATCATAAATTAACACGGGGGTCTTCGACCGGTCGACCTATACCTTGACCGGTCCCCCTCAATGCAATTACAAGGAGTGAAGGTTCTGTTTCAAAAACAATGCCCAGGTACCGGTCGACCTGGCCAAAAATAATTCCGTCTCATTTTCTGTTCCAAATTTCATCTTCAGGTACGGGTTGCCCTATAGGGCGACCGGTTGACCTCGAGACAGAAATGTTGTCCAATTTTTGTCGAAAATAAACCTCAAGAAATACTCCAAAAATTTTGTAAAAACTTTTTAAACCAATCGGGATTATTTAGACAACATTTAGGAACCTTGTTTTGATGTAAAAACATATTAACATAAAATCATTAAAAGTGTTGTCCAATTTTATCTAAAATAAAACTTGAAGAAATACTCCGAGTAAATAGTAAAAACATTTTAAATCATTTAGGAGTATTTGGACAACAATTAAAAACATTATTTTGGTATAAAAATAAAATCATCAAAATTAAGATAAAAACATGTATCAAACATTCTCCTCCTTTTTGATGATTACAAACCAAAATAATTTTTAGAAATATTAGGAGGACAATTTTAAAAACGATTTTCCGGTAAAAAATCTAACCGTTTAGAAGCGACTAACATTTCCAAAATACAAGCAACCAAATAAGGGAGTGAATATATTCAAGAATAAGCACAAGCTCCCCCTATCAACAAGCACATCAAGAGTAATGTTCAAATAATCAACCACAAGCTAAAAACTTAGCTTTTACATATTGTACTTAAGTACAAGAGCTTATAAGCTCCCCCTGTCAACAAAAATATCATTAGACAAGTATGTAAGTTCATCATACAACAATAAGACTAAGTATAGTCCACAACTTGTGGCTTTAAGAAGCCATAGCTTATAGCTTTTATATCGAGCTTTTATTAGCTTCTTTGAGCTAACGAGCCAATTTCCTGTTTCTCCCCCTTTAGAATCATCAAAAAGAATGTTAGGATGATAAAAACATCATACAAGTCTATCAAAGTGCACCAAAGATACAACTAATCAACCATTGAAAAAATTAGGCTTAGAATCCGAAGAAATGGGAGAAATGTATCATGAAAAATCCATAAGCTCATTTTGTTTGCCAAGACATGATCTCAATAAGTATTTAAGACATTTGAAAGCAAGAGATTCATGTAGAAGTTGAAATTTTTATTTAAACATTAATCGAACACTTGGCGGGCGTCAAAAAATAGAAGAAGGTGTATATAGCCCTTGTAAAAGATATTAAGCCAAGTTTTTTTCATACCATCACCAAAAGCAAGTATTTCAACATATATCCAACAAATAAGAGGCCCAACAAAGTAAATTCTCAAGGGTTCGACCCAATTGAGATAATTTTAGCCAAAAAGATCAAGGCATTACGAATGCCATCAAAAATTTAAGAATCATCAAGTAGCTCATATCATCAAGTAATACATATAAGACATTACAAATGTCCCAAAATATCTATCTAAACAAAAATCAAGGCATTTCAAATGCATTTAAGCAAAAATTAAAAGAAGCACTTTTACCATCAAGTACTTCATACCAATTATCAAACAATGCCAAATAGAGTATTTTTACCATCAAATACTCCATTAATACCAAGATCAACCAAAATCCACTTTCAACTTGCCATTTTATCTCCTTTAAGAAAACAAGCAAATCTCATTAGTGCAATAGAGTTGTACAAGATAATTCATAAAACTACAAAACAACAAGGACAAGGTAAAAATGCTAAGATAATTAAACACGGGTAGGGACATCAATCCCCATCCGAAGAGAAGCAAGCCGCGTGAATAAGCTCTTTGATGAATTTCTTGATTTTCCCATAGACTTTTTCAATCTAGAATTTTCTTCCTTCACAACCCGGAGCTCTTTTCTAAGAGATGCAACATCTCTAAATGTCTCTCTTTCCACCTTTTCCATTCTCTCTTTGAGATTCAAATCCTCAACTTAGGTTCATTTTCTCCATCCTCTCCTTCATTATAGTGTTCTTCCTCATTTCCTTCATTTTCTTCCTCCCTAACTTCTTGTTCCTCTTCTCCATACTCTTCTTCCTCATCTTCTTGTTCCCCAACATTTCCTCTACCAATATTTTCAACCTCATTGTCATTAAAGAAATCATCCCGAGGTTGTTGTGGATTATGAGCACATCCTCTAGCGGCTTTGGTGGGAACCCGTGGTAAATTCTGTCGCATTCTTACCATTTGGAGAATGTTGGCATTATCATAGTCATTATGACAAATTTTGGTATTCATTTCACTTTCCAGGTAGCCCGATAGGTATAGTAGTCGACAAATCAAATTTCCCAACGTATATTTTTTCTTAGTAAGCCTACTTGATTCCGACAAACAATACACAAAAATAGCCCCATAATTTACTCTTTCTCCTCGGATAATCTTATAGGTAAGAAAGAGTTCGAGATTACTCGGAAGTTTTACTTCTTTTCCGCAAACACAATAGGAGCATATAATAGATACAATCCGATAATTTGGCGGCATTGCCGAGAAGGTTACTTCCGGAAAAACTCCTAAAAATGTTTTTACCTCATAAAGTGAGACACCAAAAAGATCATCATCCCAATGAGCGCAATCAACATTTACAACTCCATCATTTGACACATTAAAATGATTACAAATATCGGCCAATGTCCACGAAAAATGCCTACCATTAACGAATGTATGAAGTTCTAACGGATTATCTTCCGTAGCATCAACAATCCACATATTTGCATAAAAAGGTTTTATAAGCTCGTCATCATAATGCAAACATGGATTATCCCATAATGAAACCCAACCTTGAATTTCCAAATAAGCCCTAATTTCCGGATATTCATCATGAAAAGCCATAAATTGAACCATACGAGTGCAAGCAATTTTCTTGTCGTTCAATCCAATATTTTCATAGTGCTCCTCCGCAAGTTTATTTAGAAATCGAAATCTATTTGCTCTAGAGGGAGGCTCGTAGAGAAGTGAAAACTTACTTGAGTCCCAATGAATATTTGATTTTGAAATCCGGCTCTCAATTCAACAATCTCCTCTTCCGTAACCCGGTTTTGATTATCTCCTTGTGGAATATCATCTTGTTGGGGTTGGAGAAAGATTCTCTCCTTTTCTTTCTTCTCCTCTTTTGAGGATTTTGTCCGGTGAATTGACGGGGTGCCATGAAAACAAGATGAATTTGAGTGATATAAACTCAAAGATGAGATAATTAGAGAGATAATGAGAGAATAAGAGAGAAATTTTGAAGAAGAAGAGCTAGGGCTCGAAGTTTGAGAATAAGAAATGAAGAGTAGCAGCCCTGTTTCAAATAAAAACATTTTGCCCGCCTCGATATAACCCGATCGACCGGTCGGATTTGAGGTCCGTGTGTGTGGTCGATTTGGCCGACCCCCGGTCGACCGGTACGCTTGGGTACAAGTTTCAGTGCAATTTCATTTTCCAGAATTTTTAAAAATTCGATTTTTCACCCCAAAAGTTTTAAACTTTGCAAAAGGATAATTATGGACTAAATCCAACATATACGAGTTTCGAGAAAATATATATATTCGAGAAAAACGAGTTTTTACGAGTAGTGCCCTTTTGAGAAAAATTCACAAAATCATTTAGTGGCACTTAAGGGGATGAAATGAAATAGTTTGAAAGAGAAGTGCAAAAACAATACATGAACAAAATATCGAGTTCTAAGAATAATATGAGTGAACATACCTCGATGGTTTAAGAATCTCTTAGACGATAGCCAATGAATAGGAGATATATAACCTACACAATTCTTTTAAACAAATCTTGCACAAGATATAATAGCACAAATGTAGGCCAAACAATAGGAGATATCACAATAAAATGCTTATGCTATAGAAATTCATAAGAGATAAAAACACATGAGTCTAAGTAAGTCTACAAGAGTTTAAAAACAACATGTAAGGTCTCATTTTCAAAGGATTTAAAAAAACACAAATATATATTGAAGACCTTAATTTTAAAATTATGAAAACTCATTTTGCAATTTAGACACAAATAAAAAAAATGCAATAAAAATAAAATGCATATTTAAATAGGGAGATACGGTTTACCAATTACGCTATTTCCATGGGTTGTGCCATTCCCATTTTTGATGATATCTTCCCCTTTGAAAATCATCTTGTTGATGATGGCTTCTCCAATTGCTCCATCTCCAAGGATTATATCCTTCTCTTTGTTGATAATGTTTCCTTCTTGGAAATTCATTTTGGTGGTGTCTTCTTCTTTGATCAAATGAGATGGTCATTTGATGTCTCCTTGGCGGTATGAATTTTCTTCGATTAATATTTCGCCGGGTACCTAATATAACATTGTTTTGTGGTACCCTCAAGTGTTTGGGTCCTTTGGGATTAGTCTTGAGACTTTTAGGTCTTCAAAAATAATTAGAGCTATTTCTAGCACGACAAGTATTTACCGTATGACCCTTTTTACCGCAATAGAAGCAAGTAATAATTTTCTGAGCATAATGACCAACATGCATAGGGACTTGATTTTTTTCACATAATTAAAAACACTAGGCTTATAATCAAGTCCTTTATCACAATTATGAATATCAATAATCTTGGTCATTTTATCGGTACTCAAGTTGGATTTTGATAAATCCTTTTTCATACAATTAATATCCTCAACAAGAGTACTATTTTCTTTTTCAATGTTTCTAACCTTATCAAGTGTGGTGGTGTGAGAACATGATAGTGATTCATAGGAAGTAAATAAACTATCCTTATCATTTTTCAAAACATTGAATTCCTTTTTCAAATTTGTACTTAACAAGTAAACTTTGGAATTCATTTTGAAGATCATCAAAATCATTTTGCAAATCACTATAATCATTTTGTATAACAATATCATAGGAAGTAGAGGGTTTAAGACATACCTCGTTATCTTCTTCGATGCCCATAAGACAATGTTCAACTTCTTCATAGTAGAAAGTTGTAAGAGGCTTATTCCTTAGATTTGACATTGTATCCCTTTAAGAAGTAGATGCTTTTGAGTTGCTCCTATCATTTGCATATAATGGCTTCTAATTTTTGCCATACTTCTGTAAGTCCAAGCGGCTACGATAATCTAGAGGGGAGGTGAATAGATTATCACCATCTTTTCGATTTCGCCTCTATTTCGAACCGAATGCTCAAATATAATAATAAAGGTGCGGAATGTAAACAACACACGTCGATTTATAGAGGTTCAACCCACCTAGGGCCTAATCCTCTACCACCCCAGTATATCCGGGATGGATTTCAAAAAGAAAAAAGATTTTATTAATTTACCAAAAATTAATACAACACCAACTTACAACAACACCTAGAAGAGCACCACACTCTTCTTCAATACCACCTTTGAGATTACCACAATCTCACTTGAAGATTACCACAATCTCCAACGGTCCCTTGTGAAGATTACCACAATCTTCAACCTTGAAGAATACCAAATTCTTCAACACCTCAACAAGAAGATTACCACAATCTTCTCACACCTAACACCTAGATCACCCAAGTGTGTTCTTACCACAAGAACACTCACAAGGATATCTTGTGTTTGAATGACGACCACAAATTCAAGATTACAACTCGATAATAGATAATACAATAGAGTGCAAGTGTAATCAAGAATAGCCTAGACCTCAAGGATGTGAAAGTGATAAGCTAGGCAAATTACAACAAGAAATAAGACAATGTAAGAACAAGTGTATTCTTTGAGTGTATCTTGTTGTGTTGTAGTTTTCTCTCTTGTTTTGTTGCTTCAATTCTTCCTCTATTTATAGAAGATGTTTTGTACATGATAGGCTCCTCTTGGGGACATGAATTCTCAGTAAAAAAATTGCAAGACAAATGAAGAAAAAAGAGTTAGAAATCAATCCCACAAATTAAGGAAAAGATGTTTGCTGCACAACGGTTACATTTTTGCTGTCAAACTTCAGGGCGACCGGTCGCACACAAATAGATGTTTGAAAATGAGAAAACACATTTACACAGGGGGACCGATCGACGGGGGGTCCGACCGGTCGACCCTATGTCCAGTCGGTCGAACAAAATCCAAAAACGAGTCCAGGAGGTTCTGTTTCAGAAATTGCTCCTAGGCACCGGTCGACACCCCGGTCGACGCCTCGGTCGACCGGTCGACCATACCGGTCTACCACCCTGTTGACCGGTCTACCAGCCTTTTTTCAGCAAATGGCTTATACACTATTTTTCACAACTTTCAGGTACGGGATGCCCTATAGGGCGACCAGTTTGGCCACAAAACAAAAATGTTGTCCAATTTTATATCGAAAATAAACTTCAATAAATACTCCGAAAAATAGTAAAAACATTTTAGACCGATCGGGAGTATTAGGACAACATTTAGAAACATTGTTTTGGTGTAAAAATACATTAACAAAAAATCATTAAAAGCGTTGTCCAATTTAGTTGAAAATAAACTTGAAGAAATACTCCGGGAAATATTAAAACCATTTTAAATCATTTAGGAGTATTTGGACAACCTTTAAAAACATTGTTTTGGTGTAAAACAACATCATCAAAATCATGATAAAACCATTTATCAAACAATCTCCCCCTTTTTGATGATTACAAACCAAAACAATTCAACAAGGCCGATTTTGAAAACAAAACAATTTTGAGAGGCTATTTTGAAAACAAAACAAGTTTTCCGGTCAAAAATAAATATCCGTTGAGAGCGACAACATTCCGCGCAATATAAACACAAGGATGGGAGTAGAGATATTCTAGCACATATAGCAAATGCTCCCCCTATCAGCATGCACAACAAGAGTAATATGGAAGCAATGTCAACGTAAGCTAAAATCTTAGCTTTTCGATATTGAGCTTAAGTATCAAAAACTTAAAAGCTCCCCCTGTCAAAGATACATCATTAGAACCGTATATAAGTCCATACTACAACCAATGGACCATGATTCATACATAACCATAATGCACCAAGTGGACTAAATATGATCCACAACTTATGGCTTTATGAAGCCATAACTTATAGCTTCTTTTTCGTGACGCTTATCTTAGCTTCTTTGAGCTAAAGAGCTCATAACTTGTTTCTCCCCTTTGGAATCATCAAAAAGAATGTTAGCAAGATAAATACATCATATATTCATATCAAAGTGCGCAACTAAACTGATGTATCGAGCTAATTTGAACATTGAAGCTTATAAACCAAATAGGAGGGAAAAGTCGAATCATATGACTTGTAGAGGTTTATGAAAACTTATTTGATAAACAAGACATGATCTCTATAAATGTATAAGACTTTTGAAATCGAGAGAATCATGTAGGTGATGAATTTTTCATTGAAACGTTTTAACGAACACTTGGCGGACGTCAAAAATTGAAAAGAATATATATATCCCTTGTAAATGAAATCAAGCCAAGTTTTTCATTACCAAATGCAATTTAATAAATATCATTCATCAACAATCAATAAGCTCATCACAAACATATACTAATTTCATCAAGATAGTACATATAGGCCAAGTTCTCAAGGGTTCAACCCAATTGAGATTAAGGAAGTAGAATTCTTACCATTTAATCGGTAAATATGAGCATCAATGATGATAACCGAGCTAGGTAGTCCCCAAAATATATAATTCATGCATCAAAACTCATTTGAAGTGAATTGTGTGTGAAATTTGCAAAGGGGACGAAAATAGAGTTGAAAGGGCCAAAATGGCTAAGTAAAAGAACATAGACGATTTAAGCCAAGAAATCACATTGGGTGACTGGTCAAGGGCTAGGGCGACCGGTCGAGCAGGTGGGCGACCGGTCGACCCTTGCTCTGGCAGCCCACTGGTTCTTTCTATTTTGCAAATTCCGAAGTTTTATCCAAAAATCCGATTTTTCGCCCCTAAGTTTTAAAGACGTGCAAAATGCAAACGTAGACCTCATTCAATATACATTATGTCATAATCAAACTCGAAATGAGGTAAAATACTCAGCGGTAAATGAACAAATGTCCGCGAGTTAACTTTGAGACGGGATTTAGACACATCTCAAGTTTTTTGTTAAAAACGCAATCCCTTAGAAAGTTTTTCGAATCTCAATATGTTTAGTTCGATGATGACGAACTATATTTTGAATAATTTTCACCGGACTTGTTATCCCAAAAAAATAAGAACGTTTTAAAGCTTTGGATGAGCAAGTCATAAGAAGAAGTCCCTTATAAATATTTGAAAATTTCTTTTAACGGCACTTTAATGAGATTCGTTGGGATAATTTGAAGTCGAGCATATAGACATAAGGCATATGGAATGTCGAGTTTATAGAAATAATACAAGAAAACATACCTCGAATTTGTTTGTCAATCGATATGTCTTTCTCAACCTTTGTTAATCTCTACATTGGTAGCCATAGAGGTTGAGTTGATTATTCCTTCTTCAATGCCTAATATCTTCAAAGATATTTTTGTATATTTTGATTGTGAATTTATAACCACCTTCTTGGCATTGATTAACTTGAAGTCCAATGATGAAATTTGAGCTTCCCTCATCATGATCATCTTAGGTTCACCTTGCATTGAATAGGAAAAAATATCTTCTTCTTGAAAATACCTTCGAGCTACTAACCTCGCCTTAGTTCGACCAATGTTGCCTTGGTCATCGAGTTTGTTCCGAAATACCCTTTTTGTCTTCTTCATCACTATCATCATAGGGCATCCAATTGATCTAAGGTGTTTATAATAGAACATTTACATCCAAATATTTTGAGGTAACTAATATTTGGAGTATTTCATTTTTTTTCTACACAACTTAACAAACTCATTAACGGCATCGCTTATATAATCAAGAGAAAAATAGCCCAAGTGTAAAAACATGCCTCAATCATCAATCACAAAATATCTTGCATAAGAGCATAGTAGAAATAGACACTACATATATAGACCATGTCGCAAAGGAACACATACTATGCATTTAGAATATCATCAAGAGCCTAATAAATCATGCAAGTTCAAATAAGCTTAAGAAAGCTATAAAAGATCTTTTGAAATTTGAAAATCCGATAGCATATAGTTGAGACCTCATTTAAAAGAAGTATTTGAGCAAGAGTTGACAAAGCAAATATGTGCAATCAAATATCGAATAGTGCCTTTCAAAAAAAATCTAAAAATCCTCTTAATGGCACTTGTATGAAATACTATGAAAAACAAGCACATAGGCACATGGCAATACATATATCGAGTCTATAAGAGTAAGAATAACACAAGTAAATGTACCTCGATAATTTATGCCTTTCTTGACAAATAATGACGTAAATGGCCATTTTTGAAAATATGTAAATCCTACACAATTCTTAAAACAAATCTAGCACAAATCATAATGATAAAAGTGTAGGCTAAGAGATATCACAAGTAAGCTCATTCCATAAAAATCCATAAGAGATGATAACACACTTTAGTCTACAAAAATGCACAAGAGTTTTAAAAACATCATATAAGGTCTTCTTTTTCAAAAATATTTTAAAAGCACAAATATATATTGAAGACCTTAATAAAAAAAAAATACTTGAAAACTCTTTTCGCAATTAAGACACAAATAAAAGCATGCATAATAACAAAATAAAATGCATATTTAACTAGGGAGATACGGGTTACCAATTACGCCATTTCAATGGGTTGTGTCGTTCCCATTGTTGATGATATCTTCCCTTGAGAAGTCACTTTGTTGATGATGACTTTTTGATTACTCCATTTCCAAGGTTTTTGCCTTCCCATTGTTGAAAGTCTCTTCTTCTTTGAAGATCATCTTGTTGATGATGTCTTTGCCACTTCCAAGGATTGTGTTCTTCCCATTTTTGATTATATCCTCTTCTTGGAAATTGGCTTTGTTGAAAATAGTTTCTCCCTCTTTGATCAAATGAAACGGTCATTTGATGTCTTCTTGGCGGTATAAATTTTCTTCGATCATTATTTCGCCGGGTACCTAATATGACATTGTTTTGTGGTAGCCTCATGTGTTTGGGTCCTTTGGGATTAGTCTTGAGACTTTTGGGTCTCCAACAATAATTAGAGCTATTTCTAGCCCGACAAGTATTTACCGTATGACCCTTTTTACCGAAGTAAAAGCAAGTAATAATTCTAGGAGCATAATGACCAATATGCATAGGGACTTGATTCCTTTTCATATGATTAACAACATTAGACTTATGATCAAGTCTTTTATCACAATTATGAACATCAACAATATTGGTCTTTTTATTGGTACTCAAGTTGCATTTTAGTAAATCATTTTTCATGCAATTCAAATCTTCAACAAGAGTACTATTTTCTTTCTCAAGGTTTCTCACCTTATCAAGTGTGGTGGTGTGAGCACATGATAGTGATTCATAGGAAGTAAATAAACTATCCTTTTCATTTTTCAAAACATTGAATTCCTTTTTCAAATTTTTGTATTCAACAAGTAAGTTTTGGAATTCATCTTGTAGTTCATCATAATCATTTTGCAAATCACTATAGTCATTTTGAATAACAATATCATAAGAAGTAGAGGGTTTAAGACATACCTCGTTTTCTTCTTCGATGCCCATAAAACAATATTCAACTTCTTCATAGTTGGAAGTTGCAAGAGGCTTGTTCCTTAAATTTGAGCTTGTATCCCTTTGAGAAGTAGATGCTTTTGTTTGACTACTTTCATTTGCAAATACTCCATAGATGGCTTCTAATTTTTGCCATACTTTATGTGCCGATCAATTCCTACAATATGTTCATATTCCCAATTAGTAAATGAACAATACAAAATATTTAGAGCCTTACCGTTTAAGGAGATGATTTTCTTCTCTTCATCATTGAGCTCTTTGAATCCTTTGGAGGTGTGTGGTGTATCTTTCATCGGAATGGATTCTCCATTTATGACGGTGTTCCAAATGTCGAACCCGCAACCTTGTAAATAGCATTCCATTCTTTCTTTCCAAAATATAAAATTTTTGGAATCAAGTAGTGGTGGCTTGGTGGTGGAGGTACCAGATAGATGAGCTTCGTTCAGAGCCCGACGATCGTTTCTCTTCACTCGCGATGTGAAACGAGCTTGCCAAAGAGTTTGGCTCTGATACCACTTGTAAGTCCAAGCGGCTACGATAATCTAGATGGGGGTGAATAGATTATCTCCATCTTTTCGATTTCGCCCTCTATTTCGAACCGAATGCTCAAATATAATAATAAAGGTGCGGAATGTAAACAACACACGTCGATTTATAGAGGTTCAACCCACCTAGGGCCTAATCCTCTACCACCCCAAAGATATCCGGGATGGATTTCAAAAAGAAAAAAGATTTTATTAATTTACCATAAATTAATACAACACCAACTTACAACAACACCTAGAAGAGCACCACACTCTTCTTCAATACCACCTTTGAGATTACCACAATCTCACTTGAAGATTACCACAATCTCCAACGGCACCTTGTGAAGATTACCACAATCTTCAACCTTGAAGAATACCAAATTCTTCAACACCTCAACAAGAAGATTACCACAATCTTCTCACACCTAACACCTAGATCACCCAAGTGTTGTTCTTACCACAAGAACACTCACAAGGATATCTTGTGTTTGAATGACGACCACAAATTCAAGATTACAACTCGATAATAGAAAATGCAATAGAGTGCAAGTGTAATCAAGAATAGTCTAGACCTCAAGGATGTGAAAGTGATAAGCTAGGCAAATTACAACAAGAAATAAGACAATGTAAGAACAAGTGTATTCTTTGAGTGTATCTTGTTGTATTGTAGTTTTCTCTCTTGTTTTGTTGCTTCAATTCTTCCTCTATTTATAGAAGATGTTTTGTACATGATAGGCTCCTTTTGGGGACATGAATTCGTAAAAATTGCAAGACAAATGAAGAAAAGAGTCTGTTAGAAATCAATCCCACAAATTAAGGAAAAGATGTTTCGCACAACGGTTACATTTTTGTTTGTCAAACTTCGGGCGACGGTCGCACACAAATAGATGTTTGAAAATGAGAAAACACATTTACATTGTGGGGGGTCGACGGGGTCCGACCGGTCTACCCTATCTCCGTCCCGGTCGAACAAAACCCAAAAACTAGTCCAGGAGGTTCATTTTTAAATTGCTCCCAGGCACGGCCGACACCCGGCCGACCGTCGACGCCAATGTCGTCGATCGGTCGACCATACCGTCTACCACCCCCGTTGGACCGGTCTACCAAGATTTTTCAAAGAAATGGCTTATACACATTGCTTTTTCACAACTTTCAGTACGGGATGCCCTATAGGGCGACCGTTTGCCCTAAAACAAAAATGTTGTCCAATTTTATATCGAAAATAAACTTCAATAAATACTCGAAAAATAGTAAAAACATTTTAGACTGATCCGGAGTATTAGGACAACATTTAGAAACATTGTTTTGGTGTAACATACATTAACAAAAATCATTAAAAGCGTTGTCCAATTTAGTTGAAAATAAACTTGAAGAAATACTCCGGGAAATATTAAAACCATTTTAAATCATTTAGGAGTATTTGGACAACCTTTAAAAACATTGTTTTGGTGTAAAAATAACATCATCAAAATCATGATAAAACCATTTATCAAACAACTTCATGAGCCGATCGAATTCCTACAATAAGATTAAATTCCAAATTGGTAAGTGAACAATATAAAATATTGAGAGCTTTACCATTTAAGGAGATGATTTTCTTCTCTTCATCATTTAGCTCTTTGAGGCCTTTGGAATAGTGTGGTGTGTCTTTCATCGGAATGGATTCTCCATTGATGACGATGTTCCAAATATCGAACCCGCAACCTTGTAAATAACATTCCATTCTTTCTTTCCAAAATGTAAAATTTTTGGAATCAAATCCTACAATATGATAGATTCATGTATGCTTATATTGTCTTACATGTGTCAATTGAGGGATTCAGTGAGTGCTGTAGACTTATAATTGTTATTGATGGCACATACCTTAAGAGCAAGTTTAAAGGTGTGTTGTTTGTTGCGGTTACAAAAGACTGCAATGAATAAGCGTTTCCATTAGCCTTTGATGTGGCTAATAAGGAGAAGGACGAATCATGGAAATGATTTATTAAGCTATTACATAACATGTATGGATATCCTGAAAATATGCTTATTGTATCCGATCATCACAAAAGTATTAAGAATGCAGTTGGTAGTGTATACCCTGATGTTGCGCATGGTATATGCACATATCACTTGAGGCACAATATTAGAAATTATGAAGGTCAAGTAGTGAGCTTATACCAAAAGGCTATGTACACTTATTCGCCTGAAAGATTCAAGAAGATTATGGGTCTGATTCAAAATTCAAATGAAAAGGCCTACGAGGAATTGGTTAAGGCTGGAACGAAATGATGGCCACGTGCACGTTGTCCAGTTAGACACTATAAGTTCATGACATTGAATGCAGCAGAGGTTCTTAATGATAGGCTTGTGCAGTCCAGGAAATTGCCAATTTGTTTGTTGCTCGATTCTATTCGAAACCCTATTCAGGAGTGGTTCCACGAGTGACAAATTGCAACACAAAACATGAACAATGAAGTCACCACCACATATACAATCAAGAGATTGTGACGAAGCAAAGTGCATCGGGCCGAGAAGATGCATGTGTCACCTGTTAATAGCCTAATTTATTCTGTAAAGGATGGGATGCATTCTTTTGTTGTTGATTTGGCCAAGAGAACGTGTACTTGTCGAGCTTTTCAGCTTGATCTTTTTTAGTGTCCACATGCGATTAAGGCAATCAGGTATATTTGACTTTTTTTTTTGTTTTAATTACAAATTATTTCACGACTATGATATCCTTATATACATTTTTTGCTATTTATTTCAGTAAGGAAAATCAATCAGTCTATAGTTACATGCATGACTACTATAAAACAGACACATTGCGGAAACTTTATGCTCCAATCGTCATGCCCATTGCACATCATAAAGACTAGAATGTGCCGAAAATGATACGACTTTTGGTTGTCAAGGCACCTCTAAATCCTCAACAAGTCGGGTCGACCGAGGACTCGATTTAATTCCGTCTAGTTGTCCATATAGTAGCTAATAGCGGACCGTATTATGCTCTAGGTGTCATCAAGAGCGTCACAATCATTCTACATGTAATGCGGTGCTCCCTATTTTCCATGATGCAATGAATGTGAGTGGAAGCAACACGATTGATCAACCTACTAGAAGAATTACAAGAAAATGTGGCATTTATAAGAAGGAAGGATACCCTGGAGGGTTTTGTCCTGATAGCGCTTCTTATAAGTCCAAGCGGCTATGATAATCTAGAGGGGGGGTGAATAGATTATCTCCATCTTTTCGATTATGTCCTCTTTTTCGAACAAAACAAGCCAAGACAATAATAAAGGTGCGGAATGTAAACAACACACGTCAATTTATAGAGCTTCACGCCACCTAGGGACTACGTGCTCTACCACCCCAGTATATCCGGGATGGGTTTCGAAAAAGAAAAAGAATTTTATTAATTACCAAAATTAATACAAATTCAACTTACAACACCTTGAAGAGCACCACACTCTTCTTCAACACCACCATTGGAGATTACCACAATCTCCCTTTGAAGATTACCACAATCTTCCTTCAACGGCACCTTTGAAGATCACCACAATCTTCAATCTTGAATAATACCAAATTCTTCAACACCTCAAGAGCACCACACTCTTGAAACATCTATCACCTAGATCACCCAAGTGTATTCTTTCCACAAGAATACTCACAAGGATGTCTTGTGTTGAATGATGACCAAAAATTAAGATTACAACTCAATAATGAATAATACAATTTGAGTGCAAGTGTAATCAAGAAATGAAAGCCTAGACCTCAAGATGTGAAAGTGATAAGCTAGGCAAAATTACAACAAGAATAATAACTATGAAGAACAAGTGTTTGCTTGGAATGTATCTTGTTGTGTTGTATCTCAATTGTTGTATTGGTTGCTCCAAAACTTCCTCTATTTATAGGAGATGATTGATCAAGCATAAGCTCCTCTTGGGGATTGAAAATCTACAGAAAAATACAATTAAAATCAAGAATATAGCTGTTAGAAATCAATCCCACAATTTAAGGAAAGTTTGTCTGCTGTCAAACGGTCAGAAATTTGCTGTCAAACTTGAGAGCGACCGGGTGCATAGAAATAAAGTATGAAATGAACATATCACAAATTAACACGGGGCGACCGGTCAAGGGGGTCTTCGACCGGTCGACCTATACCTTGACCGGTCCCCCTCAATGCAATTACAAGGAGTGAAGGTTCTGTTTCAAAAACAATGCCAGTGCACGGCCGACAGAATGTCGACCGGTCGACGCCACCGGTCGACCTGGCCAAAAATAATTCCGTCTCATTTTCTGTTCCAAATTTCATCTTCAGGTACGGGTTGCCCTATAGGGCGACCGGTTGACCTCGAGACAGAAATGTTGTCCAATTTTTGTCGAAAATAAACCTCAAGAAATACTTCGAAAATTTTGTAAAAACTTTTTAAACCAATCGGGAGTATTTAGACAACATTTAGGAACCTTGTTTTGATGTAAAAACATATTAACATAAAATCATTAAAAGTGTTGTCCAATTTTATCTAAAATAAAACTTGAAGAAATACTCCGAGTAAATAGTAAAAATATTTTAAATCATTTAGGAGTATTTGGATAACAATTAAAAATATTGTTTTGATGTAAAAATAAAATCATCAAAATTAAGATAAAAACCTGTATCAAACACTTCTGACCTCAATTAGTAAATTGAACATGTAATCTAGAAAGTTTCTAATTTAATTGAACCAGTTATATGACTCGATACCCAAGTAATATAACTCAGTATCGTGTGTTATTTCGTGATAAAGTACAATACTTTGTTTCAACTTTTCCATTGATGCGTTTTGCCCATGTGTTTTTTTTCTGCTTTTCATTGATGTTTCTTGTCTTGTGACCTTTTGTTTAAGCTTTTCATTAATGTTTCTTGTCTTATGATCTTTTGTTTCAACTTTTCATTGACGTTTCTTATCTTACGAGCTTTTGTTTCAGCTTTTCATTGATGAGTATTAAGCTCGAGGTGTAATATAAATATCCCATTAATGGGGAATACATATACATCTATCATCCATCTACTTAAAATGAACATAGACAACCTTGATTTCTCTCATCTTCCATCCCCGGGGAAACGGTCTAATAGTTTCCTTATTGTGCTCTACAATGAAAAAAATCAATGTGGACACTTCCGATGGATATTCTACTTGTTGATTTCCTTGTGAGCGAGTTGAATACTACCAATTGGGTGATCGGCGGGTTTAACAACACTTCGATGTTGGCAGTTGCGTTGTCTTTACTTTTCCGAGGATTGGTTCCACCAGTACGTTAAATTGTGCTTATGTTTTGGAGCTTTGGGGTTTAGACCACTCTTGGCTCTCCTGAGTAGTCTCAGAGAGTGTATCTATTTCTCTTGAGTAGATGGAGTAGAAACTTGAGAGAGCCGAGAAAGTATGAATAGTCCATTGTCTAGAAGGAATGCCAAGTGGAAATGCTCAACGACATGGCTGAAGGTTGGCAAATGTGTCTGTGCACGAGTACGATGGGGAGTGGCACTTGGCCGCCTCTTGTCCCATGTGTGACAGGTACTTCGGCTGATTCATTCGCCGTTTAGCTTTCTCAAATTGGGATTCTTCATTTTATTCTACGGAGTTGGACATTTCTTTTTCCTTCTACATTGAGAGGTATTTTTCAAAGGATTGGAAAGTCTATGGGACTTCTTTTAGTTGAAGAGGAGTCATTATTAGGTTTTCTTGGGAGTCTTCTCGATTGGAATTCCTGGCTCTGGAGTTGGTAACTATGGAGTTAACCCCGTGTCAGTGACCTTGTCTACATTCTCGTGTCTTGGTACATTTCCCCACGATGACGCAAAAATGTTGCTGCTAAAATCCCACTGTTCACTCTAAGTCAAGGAATCGGATGATAGGTCCAACTTCTTCTCCGGAGCTGGTAGAACTTTCCAAAGGGAATGATACGTGTAAAATATATGTGCATTTAGGGGCTTAATTTGATATATATTTGATGCATTTGCAAGCATATTTAGTGTATATTACTTAGTTTCCTTAGAAGGGCATGGTACTATGTATTCTTGTAATTTTTACAGGAAATGGAACTAGAATAAGAATATATTAGTTAGAAGGTTCGAACAAGATTGACAAATTTGAAAAGATGATCAAATACACGAAGAAAACAAGGAAAAACAAGCCACACATCCTGACCGTGTAAATTCACACGATTGTGTGAATTGATTCCATGTGTTTTTACACGTTCGTGCGACTTGTTCGAGTGAAGAATTTCAGAGACCTTTCACACGACCTGGCCATGTGAATTCCCATGACCGTGTGTTTTGCTCATGTCAAAAAATAGAGACCAAACCATTCACACGACTGGACCGTATAATTTCACACGGCCGTGTGAACTGTTTTGTTGAATTTGAATTTGATTCCTAATCCCATCTCGGAACTCTACCAGTGATCTCTCAAAGCACCTATATAAAGGGGACCAAGGCATGGACGAAACAACAAGTTATTACATTTGAAAATACATCAAAATATACTAGGGTTACACAAATCAACAGTCTTCTGAGAGAGGAGGGAAATTCTATGAAGAACACCACAAGGCCTTGCACATCTACGGAAGCACAAGGGTGGTTCAAGGCTGGAAAGGAGGATCCATCCTGACAAGAAGGGTTCTATATTTCTTAGGTTAGATCTCTTGTTTGTACTTAAATGATGTCAAACTATTTTTGATTTCAACTTTGTCTATGAATTTGTTTTCAAATATGTTAGGCTAATTTTTCTGATGCTACGGCATAATCACTATGGATTCATGTTAAATCTATATTGATTGTTTTCTTAATTGGTTTATGTATTCTATTATATGAATTTGAATGCTTATTTCTTGTAGATTATTTGGCCAATAATTTGTATGCCATATTTGTTAGTTCATAATTCGGGGATGAGTTTTAACAATCAAAAATCGAATTTAGACATAAATGGGTATAGAGTCGGGAGGCTTATAACTGTTTGTGGGGAGTACTTCAATTCAAAGATCTTTTGGGAGTAGACATCAATTGTTTATTTGCTTCGGGAGGGGGAATAAACTAATTTAGGAATTAAACCCATAGAAACACATAAACTGGTTTTGATGAAACATTAATTGGATCTAATATTGAGGAAACATGTTGAGATTATGTTGCTAGGGTTGCTTTCGTATTTGTTGAAAACTTATGGAGTTCGGGTTTATAAAATTATAAATATTTTACTTGTAAATTTAAGGTCTAGTTTAGATTAGATAATAATTATGTGATTTTCGACCGCTTCAATAAAATTGGAATACAATATTTACTATAACCTAAGTGTTTCGTAGTCAATCCCTGAGGAATACGACCTTGCTCGCCATTATCTGCTAGCTACACTATAAACTTGCAATTTAGTGAAAAGATTTTCACGATCAAGTTTTTAGCATCGTTGCCGGGATTGAAAGATTCAACTTAGTTATAGTAATAAGTAGTTCAATCATAACTGAAGCAATATTCTTTTATTTTTTTTATTCTTTTTTGATTTTTTTGTAAATAGAATTTTTTTTTATTTGCTTTGGTTCTAATGTTGTTTTTGTTGAGTGCAGATAGTGCATGATCACGCATTCCAAAACTACCAAACCAATTCCCATTGATTTAGTGATTGAAAAGACGAGGAGCAATCAGAACGCTTTGAACAACAGAAACAACGAGGAGCGCCCACCTGGGGCGAATGGACGGAACCAGATAGAGGAAAGGCCCGCAATAAAGGCAGTTAGGGACTACTTCCAGCCGGAAGTTAGTCAAAGATAGGGAGTGTGGCCCGTCTGCCGATTAACGCAAATAATTTCGAACTAAAACCTGCATTAATCCAGATGGTTTCATAAAACCAGTTTGGGGGGAGAGTCATTGAGGATCCAAACGCGCACCTGGCACAATTTTTAGAAATCTGCGATACTGTTAAGATGAATGGAGTTTCGAGGATATCAATTGATGCCGCCTTTTCACTTTCTCTCTACGCGATAAGGCTAAGGGATGGTTATGCTCTTTGACACCACCCGCAGCAGATTGGGCTGAACTAAGTCAACGGTTTCTGACCAAGTATTTTCCCCCTAGTAAAACACTGCAATTAAAAAGTGAGATCGCCCAGTTTAGGCAGTTAGATGCAGAACCGCTGTATGAAGCATGAAATAGGTTTAGAGAGTTGTTGAAGAAGTGCCCTCAACACGGATATCCCAATTACCAACAGGTACATTATTTTTATAATGGTTTAAGTGACAACACGAGAACGATTATAGATGTTACATATGGGGTACGCTACTAGGGAAATATCCGGATGAGGAACTAGAATTATTGGAGGAGATGTCAAATAATAGTTACTAGTGACCATCCGAGATATGTAATGTCTAACATGTGGCGGAGGTCCAGGATGAGAAGGTTTCTATACTCACAGAACAAGTATCCGAGCTTAATATGAAACTGGATGCGAGGCAACAAGCGACTCCTAGAGATCCTGCAATTATTGAGAGAAAAGGCAAATTTTGTGGGACATCAAAGTAACTTCAACAACTATCGAAACAATCAGACACCCACACATTACCATCCGGGGCTGTGAAACCATGAAAACGTTTCTTATGCTAATAATAGAAACATTTTCAGCCACCTCCAGGTTTTAATATGGGTAATCAAGGTAGAGCGGAGTCCAGTGATAAGAAAGCATCGTGGAAAAGATGATATCCTCGTTTATCGGAGAAACTAGAGCTAAATTGAATAAAGATGAACAAAAAAAGACAGGATTGAGGAACATGTTACTCAGTTGTACACGAACGTGAATGCAAAACTGAAGCCTTTGAAAACACAAGTAGCCCAAATTGCTACAGCATTGGGAGACCAATACCAAAAGGATAAATTCCCAAGCGATACTGAACTTAATCCGAGAGAGAATGCAAAGGCTATGCCATTCGGCCCGATGAGTGGTACCGAATACGTGGGCTCAAAGACATCAAATGACACAGCTCAACGACAGTAATACTAGAGATCTGGCGTCTGGATGAAGACGTAAAACTTAGCGCTTTGTGGGAGGAAACCCGATTTATATTTATTTTTATTTTATTTTTATCGCCTTCATTTAATTTGATTTTAATTTTAATATTAACTTAATTTTTAGTTTTATTTATTTTTGTGAGTTGTTATGCAGGAGACGTCACGACAAACTCCGGGTTTTAATTAAAAAAATCGAAAAACCAAACACATGGTCTGGTCGTGTGATTTCACACGATGTGTTTGGTCAATACAGCAAAAGTAGAGACCAACAACACGAGCTGACCATGTGATTTCACACGGTCCTGGGGTTGGTCACAACCGAAATAGAATGCTCCCAGGGTCACACGGTCGGATCGTGTAATTTTACATGGTCGTTTGATCTGTCTCTCGAAAAAAAATCCTACCCTTTTTTAAACTCAAACACTCCAAATTTATCCCACTTTCTCCCTTCCAAACCCTAAGGACCGATTTCTTCCCTACAAATACCCCATTTTATCTTCAAAATTCTTCAAATTCAAATTCAAATCTTCGAACAAAAACACAAATACTTCTCCCTTTCAAAAAACCCACTACAAAAAATTTCCAATTTCTCAACTTTTCCAAGTTTTCTTTCAAGTTTGGGGTTTTTAATCTCAATTTTCAGATTTTAAAAAGCTTCAAAATCCTTATCCATGTCTTCTAGAGGAGTGAGGAGGAATACAAGGAGGAGAAGGGAACCAACTCTGGAGCCCGAACCCGAATATGAGGTGAACAACCCATAATTTTACAATGTTATCCTCATGGATGACACACACGGGGCTGGGTGGAAGGTGTTCTACATCCAAAATATGATTTCAATAAGGTACCCCGATGAACATACTATTACTAGTTTGGGTAGGTTGGATGATTTTTGTTGGGAAATTATTTTGTAGATTTTGATGAATGCCATGCAAAACTTAGAATAGGAAGTTGGCACCCCATTTTTGTTGTAAATTTCATTATAATAGATAGGGCTGATCGAGCTGAGTTAAGTCAGCTATGCCTGAACATGCAAGAAGACAACTGGAGACTAGAAGGAAGACTCACTGTGAGGCGGTGAGTATGGCAAAGAAGAGAAGATAGGAACTCGACTGAAGGTGTAGCTGAGATGCGGTGAGTAAAGTATCAGTCAAGTCAACTCAAGATAGCCAAGTCTCAAGTTGAAGTGACAGAAGAGTCATCCAATGATTGGAAGCTGACTTGAAGTCACCTGGGGAAGTCAAGGAAATGCAGTCAAGACGAGATAACTGAAAGAGATCCATTGCACAGAAATCAAGAGAATTACTTAAACATGTAATACTTCCATACTACCTTTCTTGAAGTGCTCAGTCCCAGAAGCGTGCAAGAGGAATAAACCAATGGGAAGATCGCACCAAAGTGTCGAACACCGAAAAAGTCAAGAATCATTCATACGAGGAAATGGCAATTCCAAGAACTGCAACAAGACAAGCCAACGACCACAAGTGACTTTCAAAAATAAGCCTATCTCTTCAACGGGAAGATTTTTGAAAGATCACTATAAAAGGCTAAGGAGTTTATTTGAGAAGGGGTTACCTTGATTACCTGAACCACGAACATTCAAGCAAACATTTGAACTGTAACCAAAAATATTCTCAAGTCATTCAAGATCAATCCTCAAGCCTACATTACGAAGGAATCAATCCAACACTCACCTGTGAAGGAAAGATAACTTCAATCAGTTGAAGAGGAAATTTTTGAAGAATCAAGGGGTCTACATTCCACGAGGGATTGTAGAAAGGTTCAAGGTCGAACCAAGCTTAAACTAGTTGGAGGGCTTCGTGATCAAATCCAAGGAACTTAAGCAAGTGGGGTCAGTAGCAAGCGCAAAAGCTGCCCTGTGAAGAAGTTGAGTCGCACGAGAAGCCAACCGTGTGACCAAGGCATCTCCGATCGAGTCCCAAAGGATCAAGTCGGTTGTGTGATCAAGACTTGTATCCGGACCGTTAACCACTGTATATTGATCAATACTTAGTGGATTCCTCCAGGAGTTGGAGAAGAGAGGAGTAGAAGAATTACCCCATCTTCGAACCTCTATAAAAACTTATTGTTTCATTTACATTTCAAAGACTTTAATTTATGCATCTTATTTTTATATTTTGATAAATTTGCTATCCAATTGATAATCAACGAGTGCTAAAACCAAGTATTAAAACAAACTTAACCAAATTCAAGGGTGTTAAGTCTTCCGCTGAAAATAAATCACAATCGAGTTAAGTCTTTAGTCAAAACAATTTGAGTTATTCTATCAACGGCTCAATCGAGTCTGTTGAGTGACTAACTCTTTGATTAACTAACTTAGTTGTCCATCAAGGACACAAATGTGAAGTATTATCTCTCGAATATTTAAAAGGACTAATTTGAAAAGTTGGTAAGGTTTATTCAACCCCTTCTAAACCTTACACTCACACCCCTTGGGACCTACAAGTGGTATCGAGCGGTTGGTTCATTGAGCCTTCCGTGACCGGTTACTAAACTAGATCTCCAAATTTTTCAAAGTCTGTTTTTAGTACTTGATCTTTCAAAACTCTTTTTACCAAAGAAAAGTTATTATCATAGAAGCAAACTTGACACGCATCCCTATGTTCACAATTGAAGAATTTGATGATTCGAAAATTCAGATATGTGCTCATCTATCAAAGCATTACACGATGAGATGTGGATAGTGATAGAGGATGGGCCACCGCAAATTTTAAAAGTGAACACATTGTAAGGAGAGGCTGCAATTGAAGGTGAAGAGGATGTTGCTCCCGCACGCTTATGGTTGAAAACCCGAGTGAATGGACAAATGATGACAAAAAGATATAACTTGGACAATGTGGCCAAGGATATTCTTTACAAAACCTTGGACAAAGCCATGTTCAATAAAGTCAAATCATGCAAAACGGCTAAAGAAATGGGACAAGCTAACATTGATTTGTGAAGGCTCGTGAGCAAATCAAGGAAAATAAACTATCGGTTGTTGTACGTAAATTTGAGAATTTCAAAATGATCGCAGGAGAGACCTTGATCAACCGGATGCTCGGTTCATAAATTACCAACGAGCTATCGCATTTGGAAAAAAATATACGTATGAAGAAATGTGTATGAAGATTCTAAGAAGTCTCCCGGTGAATGGAAAATAAAGGTCATGGCACTAAGACATTCCATGGACCTATCCAAGACATCCAACCATGAGCTATTCTCGGATCTCAAAGCCTACGAATTTGAGCCGAGAAGAAAAGACCAGGAGGAGACAGTTGTGCCCAAAACATTTGCTTCTAATTGTTAAGGATGGCAAGAGAGCCGAGGTCAAAGAAGTCATTGACCAAGAGGAAATAGCCCGATGGTTAAAAGGTTTAACAAGTTCTTCAATAAGAACTATAAGAGAGGCAAGGGCGAATCCTCCGAAGACACTCGCTCCCTCCAAGTCAAGGGAAGATAGGCCAACCAAGAGAGCAGAGCATCAAAAAGTTGAATATCAAAGGGTCGACAATCCAAGAATGGAAAGAGTGATCAAAAGGTTGAAAATCTATTGAACGCGCAGCAACCAGGTCACTATGCCATTGATTGCCCATATCCCGTAGTCAACAAATACAGGAATGAAGATGAAAGAAAGTCTTGAGAGAAAGAAGACAAGAAAAGAAAAAGCAATGTTGGTTGCAGAGATGGCCGAGACAAACTAGTCAAGAGACACAACCGATTGCAGAGTAGTGAAGCCGACTACTCAAGTGACTCGAAGAAGAAGCCTTGATCTGTTTGATGGCCAAGGAACAAGACCAACCCGACCAAGAAGATGAGGTACACTCTAATTCATCACACTCGATTCTAGTGATAGTGATGTGACACACACACTTCATCACCCACCGATCTTTATGATTCATTAGGCAAAATGATGAAAGACTTTAAACACATTAAATCCTCACAGACACTACAAAATGAGGAAAACAACCTTTACTAAGAGCCAAAACTCACAAACTAAGGAGTTGAGTACTCTAAGTCAAATAGCCGATGAGAATGAAAGTCTAAAGGCTAAAAATGCTAAGCTAATAAAGAGATAGTCATGCTATAGAAAAGAGGGAAAATGACCTCAAAAATGTGATTGCCTCATTCACTAAGGCATCTAAATCATTGGATGATCTTATTATGAGTCAAAGAGAATGTGGAGACAAGACAGGCTTAGGATTTAATTCCTCTCGTGCTATGTCAAACTCCAAACGTGATTTTGGAAAAGGATCTTCAAGTAATGAAGTATCTCAAAATCCAAAATCCCAATGGTGCACACACATTTATTCCAAAGCACAATCACAAGCAAACCGGCCTTGGTTATAAAGGAAAAGGAAAAAATGATTGAGTTTCTTTGAGAGGACGGTGAGAAGAAATCCACCGAGTTCCTCAAAGCAAACTCCAAACAGAAATACTCAGAAAGAAGAAACAGAGCTACCAAAAACCCCTTAAGTTCTATAAAAGAAACACATATGATGGGAATGGTAGAAAGTACCCAAGCCAAGCCGATTGGGATAATGTGAATTTTCAGCAAAGACCTATGGAATATAAGTCTAAGTGGCAAAGGCCTAGAACTCAGCAAAGGCCATTCCAAAGGTATAAGAGCTTTCATCAGCACACATATGCACCTAGGCACTACACTCGGAGATATCACAACTACCCAAAGAAGGCAATTGCTAAAACACATACACAGCATACAGCACAAAAGAGACAATCAGTTGTATGAACCAGAACCCCAAGCAATTTGCCAAAATTAATTATGATTATGGCATCGATAGATGGCAACCCCTTAGAGTCAAATCATTTGGCTATAGGTTGGTTGGATCATCTTACAAGTACCAACCCCTCAGACCAGGCAAGTATGGGTACTTAAAACCTACCTTCCTTGATTGGGTTCAAGGCGAGTGAGTGCCAAGGAACCTGGTACATGGATAGTGGTCGCATTCCAGGCACATGACAGTAACAAGAAAAATCTATCAAAATTCAAGGAAGTCAGAGGTGCAAAAGTCATATTTGGAGGAAATGAAGCTCCAGGAGAAATAAGAGGCATTGGATCCATCAAGAAAAATGGATTTGAAATCACAGATGTTGCATATGTTGAAGGACTCAAATTCAATCTGCTAAGTATTAGCCAACTCTGTGACAAAGGCTACAATGTTGAATTCAACATGGGTATATGCCAAATCAAGGACACTGAATCCAATGAGGTTGTGTTGCAATGATGCAGACAAAAGAACATGTATGTGGTAGATTGGTCAATTGCAACACCAAGCACTTGTCTACTAGCAAAGAGCACAACTGAATCAAGTTGGTTGTGGCACAAAAAGCTGAGTCACCTAAATTTCAAAACAATTAACAAGCTTGCCAGAAGAAGTCTTGTAGAAGGACTTCCAGACTCAGTATACAAGAAGGAAAGTGTATGTGATGCATGCCAGATGGGAAAGCAAATCAAATCATCATTCAAAGAAAAGACACGTCCATCTTCAACAAGAATATTGCACCTGCTACATATGGATCTATTTGGTCCAGTTGAACCAGCTAGCATAAGTGGGAAGAAATACACCTTGGTGGTAGTAGATGACTACTCAAGATATACATGGACAATATTTATGTGTAAAAGAAAGAAACTCTGCAGAAACTACCACAGCTGATGAAAAGAATCCAAAATGAGAAGAGTCAAACCATTATCAAAATAAGATCTGACAGAGGAACTGAGTTTGTCAATAGTATAATCACTCAGCACTGTATAGAAAATGGTATTGGTCATGAATTATCTGCAGCAAGGACTCCACAACAAAATGGAGTTGCAGAAAGAAGGAACAGAACACTTAAAGAAGCAGCAAGGACCATGTTAGTCAAGCGGGGCTACCTAAAAGATTTTGGGTCAAGCAATAAACACATCATGTTATACTCAAAATAGATGCATGATAAACAGACAGCTGACAAAGACTCCCTATGAGATTTGGACAGGGAGAAAGCCAAATGTTGCATATTTTAGAATATTTGGATGCAAATGCTTCATCCATAACAATGGCAAAGATAATTTAAAGGCTTTTGATGCTAAAGCTGATGAAGGTATCTTCTTGGGATACTCAGCTGAAAGCAAAGCCTACAGAGTACTCAACAAGAGGACTATGGTTACATAGAAATCCATTCATGTGGTGTTTGATGAGCCAAATGTAAATGGAGAAGACATTGAAGAGTCAGCTGATAAGCTGAATCAACCAACCATGCAGAAGAGTCCCTATGCTGAAGCTGAAGCTGGAATTATAAACCCAGATGAAGATGAGATAGTTGAGTCTCAAAAATAGTTGGAAAATCTGCAGCTAAGTGATGATGAGAGAGCTGATCAAAGCAACACAGCTGCAAGACGACTGAATCCAGCTAACTTACTCCAACCTGATGTAAGATGGCTGAGAGACCATCCACCAGAACTAGTCATTGGAGATGTAAGAGAAGGTGTCAAAACGAGATCCAGAGCTCAACAAGAAGCAATGTTCACATGCTTTATCTCACAAATAGAGCCTAAAGATGTGTCACAAGCATTGGATGACACACATTGGATTCAAGCCATGCAAGAAGAGCTGAATTAGTTTGAAAGAAATAAAGTGTGGGAACTGGTTCAAAGACCTACCCATCAAAATGTTATTGGCATTAAATGGGTATTCGAAACAAGATGAATAAGGAAGGTTCGTGGTAAGAAACAAAGCAAGATTGGTAGCCAAAGGATATTGCCAAGAAGAAGGGATAGATTTTGATGAAACATTTGCTCCTGTGGCAAGATTGGAAGCCATAAGGATGTTTCTTGCCTATGCAGCTCACAAGAACTTTATTGTATATCAAATGGATGTAAAGAGTGCATTTCTTAATGGTTTATTGGAAGAAGAAGTGTATGTTGAACAACCTCCAGGATTTGAGCAGAAGACACTTGGAGAAAAAGTATACAAACTCAAGAAAGCTCTATATGGGTTGAAACAGGCACCCAAAGCATGGTATGATACATTATCACAATTCTTGACTGAGAATGGATTCACAAAAGGCAAAGTGGATAGAACACTCTTCAGAATTCAAGATGGCAAGAGCATACTGCTTGTTCAAATATATGTGGATGATATCATTTTTGGATCCACAAACAAAGAGCTGTGTGATAAATTTTCAAATCTTATGCAAAGCAAATTCGAAATGAGCATGATGGGAGAATCGACATTTATTCCTTGGACAACAAGTGAAAAACAATTTGAAGGATGGAACCTTCATAAGTCGACAAAATACACCGAGAGATTTAATGAAGAAATTTGGTATGGAAGAGAAGTCTTCGTGAAAATACCAATGAATACATCATCAAAATGGATATGGATGCGGATGGCAAGCCTGTAGATCAAACAAGATACTGAGCACTTATGGATCATTGTTTTATCTCACAAAGAAGCGGGCCGACATCACCTTTCTTTGTAGGTGTATGTGCAAGATTTCAATCGCTCCAAAAGAAAGCCACATGACTGCGCCAAGAGAATCTTGAGATATTTGAAAGGAAGCTAAGAAGTTGGCTTATGGTATCCAAAAGAAGGCGGATTCAAGCTAATTGGTTATTCGACTCGACTATCTTTGGATGTAGAGTTGACAGAAAACCACCCAGGCACATGTCAAATGCTTGGAAATAGGCTAATTTCATGGTTTAGCAAAAACAAAATTCAATAGCCACCTCTACATCCGGCGAATATATAGCGTAGGGCATTTGTTGTGCCCAAGTCTTATGGATGAGACAACGGTGAGAGACTATGAAGTTGAAGAAAAGGAAATTCCAATCATGTGTGATAACACAAGTGCAATTGCAATCACTCAAAATCTGTATTGCACTCAAGAACAAAACATATCGATGTCGATATCACTTCATAAGAGATCATGTTGAAAAGAAAGACATCACCTTGGAATATA
Organism: Rehmannia glutinosa; assembly: GCA_016081115.2. NCBI lineage: Eukaryota > Viridiplantae > Streptophyta > Magnoliopsida > Lamiales > Orobanchaceae > Rehmannia > Rehmannia glutinosa. The sequence continues at coordinate 27,340,438 of CM071937.1, forward strand.
TTTCAACCGATAAGCGGTTGGTGACATATTCACAAAACCATTATGTGAGTCAAGATTTGAAGAACTCAAGCATGAGTTAGGTTAATTGAGGTGAGTTGACACTCGGAAGACTCAAAGAAAAGAGATGAAACATGAAAAGAGGAAAAAGAGTCAATTAAGTAATTCAAACTAAGTGAATCACCATATCGGAAAATCGGTTGTATCGAGTTAGCTCACAGTGAGTCACTAGGAGAGCAAAGTGAGAAGAAGGATTGAAATCGGCTAAGGAGCAAGCTAAGTCATTCATCAAGTGACAAAAATGCGATCATTTTTACTAAGCGGGAATGTTTTTAAGAATGACGTCAAAGTATAATTATGACGTGTACAAAGCTAAAAGCCGCACACCAAGCTTATGATTGGATATAAATGTTGCCGCATTAAATGCAAGAAATTAAATGTAAATCGGTGTGCAAGATCTAAGCCGTTGATTTTGATCAAATTTTAAAACCACCCGCACGCCTTTTCATGAACCATACTTAAACCATTTCGTCCGTTTCTCTCACACTTTACCAAAAACTATTCATCTCTCTCTCGAAAGCAAAAGCAAAAATTTTCTCTCAAAACCCTATCTATCCTCGTTCGGTTTTCAAGTTTCGTTCGGTAAAAACATCTCGAAATGGTATCTACACATGATTTTGTCAAGCTAGGAAAGCAAATCCACAGGGTCTCTTGTGGATTTCGATGGTATGGTTAAATAGGGGTCCGACGACACCCTAGTGAAGAAGATTGCCGAGAAATTGGAAATGTCCGGGTGAAACCGCTTTCTAACGTTGGAGTTTCCGATGACCTATGTGGAAGAGGTCACAGTTCACGTGAAAGTTGAAGTTCACGATGAGGGCATCAAGTCCTCTGTTCATGGAAAGAAGTTTACCATCACCGCCAAGGATTTGGTCAACACCGCTTATTGCCGGCCGGAAGGAGTGTCGGAGATTCATGAAGCCGAGGTCAACCCGATCGCCGCTTGGAAGGAAGTAGCCAAGTCCGATTGTCTTTGCAAAAGTGGTCTACACACTGACTAACAAGAGGTCTTGAAAGAGGACTACCACAAATTCTTTGGACATCGTTGCCAAATGCATAGACATCAAATTTGGCGACTTTGACCAAATTGTCTAAAGCTAAGTTCGATCGTAATGGATGCGATCCTTGAAGAAAAGAAAGTGAATGGCTGAGTTTGTCTACAGCAGACCCGCTTGAGAATGTTGGGAACAAATCCTTCAAGGAGGATGGAACGTTTGGAGGTTCCTCAGATACGGCCTGGTGATTGGCCGGTGATGGAAGTAAAAGGAGTTCCTCTTCGACATGGAAAGGCATTCCATGTAAACAAGAGGATGTTCAGATCAAACCTATCTGGCGCACAGAAGAGAGAATACGCCAAGAGGGCTGATACGAGTGAGGGGGAATCAACTGACCATGAAGATATAGCTGTCTCCTCTCCTCCAAAGAAAAAGGCCCTCCTGCTAAAAAAAGATCGCCCTGCGCAAAGAAAGAAAAAGAAATCGCTCCGCCCGCAGTGAAGTCACCGCCCCGCAGCCGTGTCTCCTGCCCCTCGCGGCCGCAATAGAGAAGGAACCATTAATCCCTTCTCCAGTAATCAAGAAGAAGAGGACTGCCACAACAAGGAAGGCAGCTGCCTCAAAGACATCTGCGAAAGCATTTACCTTCAATGAACCAGAGGAAGTGGAGCCAGATATCCCTTTGGTAAAAACAAAGAGAAGAAGAAGACTTTCCAAGCTCTCCGAGCTTGAGAAGACAATCGAGTCCGTCACTCATTTGGAGAAGATACCCGAGATCGCTGGAGAAGTAGAGTCTCAGTGATCGATGAAACGGCCAAGTCTCCGAGGCCGATCAGCAGAGGCAAGTCGAGGACACACAGAGATGTAAACAAAGCAGTCAAGAACAAGGAATAGCCGAGCAACCAAATCACACCTGTTGGGTGGTTGTGTCTCCGCCTCGTAACAGAGGCTACCGAGGGTGTCAAGCGGCAAGTCGCTACCCCTAATCCCCGGAAACGAGGGCCAACAAGAGAATGATGAAGACGATGTAATCATGTACTCTCCATTGTATCCGGACATCCAAAATCGTCTACGAGAGTGGAGAAAATGGAAGCCGAGTCTATCCAGTGCGGTTTGAAAGTCCGAGTTCATTGAGCCGAAGAAGAACTCTTCGGTTTCTTGAGGTGGACACAGGTCTTTGCAAGCCCTTGACGAGGATAATTGCATCAATATACCGCAGATTCGAAAAAGAAAACGAACGGGCTAGAGAGCGGTGAGGACGTAGAAGACGTGAGAAGGCCAAAGATCGCCTCTCTCACCGCACCACCGATCATACACACCCTAACCTTGACGTCCTATCATAAAGTGATGAGGATCTAGACCCTGTTGCCGCCATAGAAGAATTGCAAATGCAGCAAGCAATGCAAGAATCCAGAATACTTCATGAGCAAAGAATGATGGAGGGACCAGAGAGTCCTCCAAATCACAATCGAGATAGACCCCATGGGAGTGGTGAAAAGATATCACATTGTTGTCGCCGCCACCACCTCCCCAGCTCATTCGGAGGAAGGTGTTAAGGGAACTGGCGATGAAACTGGGATTGTGGGGACCCCAGTCGAGCCAACCCCTAATAAAGGTGTCTCACCACCGCCCCAACGGCTGAATACTCGGTGGGAGCAAATGGGAGTCCGAGACGAGTGACCCCCTTCCAAGTTACTCGGTGGTGTGCCAACCGAGGGGGAAACTCCCTCCACTGCAAAGCAAGGTCGGAAGATCTTTGCGGTGACTCCACAATGCATCTCGGAGGTGAAGTGGAGAAGGAACAACAATGAATACACAACAAGTTGTCATCGACGAGGCTCGCAGGCAGTTGTGATCGTCTCAATCGAAGTGCCAATCGCTCTGCAGCTAATGACGCGCCGATGCGATCGAGGCACAAGAAGGACTCCGCCCGGGAGTTTAACACTGGGCGATGAAAGTGCAATCCATGGATTTGAGACTCAAATGGATGCCACCTCGAGAAGACCCCAAGACAGTGACATCGTCGAAAGGGATGTCCAGGCCTCGCCTGCAGCTTGAGACGCAAGAGGTAATGAAGGCCAACAAGAGGTTGAGACTTCCCGGGGTAGAGAAGCGAACGAGAACATCCTCTCCGCTATCATTGATCCATTAGAAAAGGAGATAAGTGCTCTTCACGATTCCGGGATAATCCTCGATGTAACCTTTCGGGATCGGAAGGAGACGATGAAGCCGAGTCATCCCCCTGGATCGATCCCAAAGACTGAGGATGTTCCAACCACGAGTAAGTCTCGACCTCAAGACTACTCGCCAAACATTCAACTTTGATGATGAGCCACCCATGGAAATCTCATCATCGTCCGATGACGCTCGATTAAGGCCGAGCACCGCCAACTCATTTGAAAAACCATTTGAGACCGACGGCCGTTGAGACAACTAAGGCTCGGCAAAGTCGGGTCGACTTCACAATGCAGACCACGGTGAAACAGTCCCCGCGCAGCTCCCCCAAGCCGCAGCAGTTCGACTCGACAAGGGACTTCACGAGCACCAATTATCATTGAACAGATCCCGGTTGCTCGTGATGATCCTTTCGTAGAATCATTTCCCTTCTCTCCGGAGGTACCGACCTACCCGAAGAATCAACTAAAGATTGTGAGCGCTTCCCACAGACACGATCCTCGTTATTCCATCGACACCATTGTTCCGGTGACTATGACTTTGACGCTTGGCCATCAATTTGAAATAGAGGTGTGGTGAAGTTAGGGACGTGTTCAAAGCCTTATTTGTTGAGATAGAAAAAACGGAAAGACACCAGGCCTCACTGGACATGAGGCTGGATAACAGTGACGCCAACCTTACTGCTGATTTGAGAGGCATAATAGTCAGGATCCATGAATGGTGGCAACAAAGAAGAAACAATGCGTGTGGAACAAGCTCGATATTTCAGGACATTGTTCAACAAGTTGTTAGTCTGGCGGGCTGAGAATGCTGATGCAAAGAAAAAATTGCAAGAGCACATTGAACAAATGCATAAATCTCATACTACAGAGATAAAGTTGCTGCGGGAACATAATAAGAACGAGCTCTTGCGTGTGGAAGAGAATATGGATCGAAAATTCAGTCTCCTCATGGCTGAGATGAAGTTGGTAGCAGCTGAATCCAACGCCACCCGCTCTGAGTTCCGTGCAGCTTACTCCGCATGATTCGGAGAACTCAACTATCACAGACTAGACTTCTTGCTTGCTAGCTTGTTTCCAGGGGTTCCTCTCTCCTTTGATGATGCCAAAAAGGGGGAAGAGGAATACCTAAAGGCGCTGAAAGGATCTGAAGCTGAGAAGGAGGAAGCAGCTGTGAAGGGAAAGACAGCTGAGGAAGTAATAAGAGAGAAGAAAGGGGGAAGTCTGTTGAGGGTGAATGTTCGAAAGATGTGACCTTGATGATTGCTAAAACCCCCCAACAAGGTCTTGTCACAGCTGATATTATCAGCAAACTCCCAGTGACTCTGCCACTCCAACACTCTGTTGTACCTATGGCTGAAAAGAGAAAGACAGTTGAAGCAGTGGTGAAGGAAGTGGAAGGAAGGATGGATGCCCGAGTTATGGATATTCTAAAAAAACAACATGGAGGCATTCAGTGACAGACAGAGACACTTATGCCATTTCGGATCCTAACCGAGCCAAGATCGATTGATGAATTCAAAACGCCGCATCCGAAGGATACTTCGCAAATATGTCCACGGCTCAAGCCACGGGATTTTATCTTGGGAAAAGGGTCTCACACTATGTGAAGAAGGCGACGAGCAGACAAACCATCGGCGATCGCTCTGCCGGGTCACTCAATTGGGAAAAAGAAGGCCCCAAGATACAATACACGCCCAGAGGCGAGAGGAAGAAGAAGTGGTGGAGGAAGAGGTTTGAGATCTAGATCTCGCCCAAAAACATTGAGTACATAGATCCGGCAAGAAAAGAGGGATCTATTGGGCTGGATTTGATGAAGTAGCCAACCCTGCAAGTGGCTAAGAACAATGCCGAGTATGTGAAGAGAATTGAAGAGGAAAATAAAAGACAAACTCAGCTATGGGAGGAAAGACAAGAAAGATCGAGAAAGAGATGAAGGTTTGCCGGAAGGCGTATGAGAAAAAGAAGGCATTTGAAGAAGATGAGAAGAAAAGAAAAAGGTCGAGAAGAGAAGAGTAGAAGTGAAGAAGATAAAAGAAGGAGGCGAAGGAGATGAAGTGTTCTTTGTCCACTCCTTCATGTATTTTACTATGTAAATACATTTTATGTAAGTCTTCGTACATCGAATAAAATTGTACAATTTCTACTTGTGTAGATATAAAACAGCATGGATACTTTAAGGTCCACTTAAGCTCTGATACATTTTTTTTTGATTCAAGCTCTGATACACTTTGTAAAGAGCTATGTAAAGAACAAGAATGTTATGATCAATAAAAGATCAATTCTAAGCATACATTCTCGTGATTCTACATTTGTCTCGTATATATCTTTGCTATTTAATTATTGTTGTATGTTTTAAGTTTTGGCATCATCAAAAAGGGGAAATTGTTGGGAAATTATTTTGTAGATTTTGATGAATGCCATGAAAAACTTAGAATAGGAAGTTGGCACCCCATTTTTGTTGTAAATTGCATTGTAATAGATAGGGCTGATCGAGCTGAGTTAAGTCAGCTATGCCTGAACATGCAAGAAGACAACTAGAGATTAGAACAAAGACTGTTGTGAGTCACCGAGTATGGCAAAGAAGAGAAGATAGGAACTCGATCAAGGTGCAATGAGATGCGGTGAGTAAGTATCGATCAAGTCAACTCAAGATAGCCAAGTCTCAAGTTGAAGTGATGAAGAGTCATCCAATGATTGGAAGTCGACTCAAGTCGCCCGGGAAGTCAAGAAAATGCATCAAGACGAGATAATCGAAAGAGATCCATTGCACGAAATAAAGAGAATTACTTAAACAAGTAATACTTCCATACTACCTTTCTTGAAGTGCTCAGTCCCAGAAGCGTGCAAGAGGAATAAACCAATGGGAAGATCGCACCAAAGGATGTCGAACACCGAAAAGTCAAGAATCATTCATACGAGGAAATGGCAATTCCAAGAACGCAACAAGACAAGCCAACGACCACAAGTGACTTTCAAAAATAAGCATATCTCTTCAACGGGAAGATTTTTGAAAGATCACTATAAAAGGCTGAGCAATTTATTTGAGAAGGGGTTACCTTGATTACTGAACCACGAACATTCAAGCAAACATTTGAACTGTAACCAAAAATATTCTCAAGTCATTCAAGATCAATCCTTAAGCCTACATTACGAAGGAAATCAATCCAACACTCACCGTGAAGGAAAGATAACTTCAATCAGTTGAAGAGGAAATTTTTGAAGAATCAAGGGGTCTACATTCCACGAGGATTGTAGAAAGGTTCAAGGTTGAACCAAGTTTAAGCTAGTTGGAGGGCTTCATGATCAAATCCAAGGAACTTAAGCAAGTGGGTTGTAGTAGCAAAGCGGTACCGCCTGTGAAGAAGCCGAGTCGTACGAGAAGCTAGCTGTGTGACCAAGGCATCTCCAGATTGAGTCCCAAAGGATCAAGTCACCTGTGTGATCAAGACTTGTATCTGGACTGTTAACCACTCTATATATTGATCAATACTTAGTGGATTCCTCCAGGAGTTGGAGAAGAGAGAGGAGTAGAAGAATTACCCCATCTTCGAACCTCTATAAAAACTTATTGTGTCATTTACATTTCAAGACTTTAATTTCTGCATCTTATTTTTATATCTCACTTGATAAATTTGCTATCCAATTGATAATCAACTAAGTGCTAAAACCAAGTATTAAAACAAACTTAACCGAATTCAAGGGTGTTAAGTCTTCCTAAAAATAAATCATGATCGAGTTAAGTCTTTAGTCAAAACAGATGAGTTATTCTATCAACAACTCGAGTCGAGTCCGTTGAGTGACTAACTCTACTGATTAACTAACTTAGTTGTCCATCAAGGACACAGCTGTGAAGTATTAACTCTGAATATTTAAAAGGACTAATTTGAAAAGTTGGTAAGGTTTATTCAACCCCCTCTAAACCTTACACTCACACCCCTTGGGACCTACAATTTTCGTGCCTTGTGTGGGCGAATTGATTAGCATGTGTTGTTGAATGGGAATTGGACTACCTATATGGTTTATTCGTATGAATGTTTGAGCACTTTGAATTGGTAGTTCGAAAAAGAAATTTGACAAGTATTCAATTTAGATTAGCTAATGAGCCGAGGGAGTTGTCAATTGATGATTTAAATATAATTTATCAAACTTCGGCTTTAGAGGGAGATTACGGGGAAAAGAATTTACACGCCGGGTACCTCTAAGGCATCTAGTATAAGGAACCCCATTTTTGCTTTGTGCAATGCACATTAGCGGAAATGGTGTTCGCAAGAGAGGATAGCAAAAGGGCCATTCAGGTTGATGAACTGTTTATATTATGGTCTATGGCCTCGGGGACGGAGGTGGTACCCAACCCGGGGCATTTATAGCTAGACAATTTGAGAGGGTGAAAAAGCAAGAAAAATGGGGGATATGCATTGGTGGGCTAATTACACCTATCGTCGAGTATTTTAATGTGAACTTTCACGGGTATGTACGCGCAGATGGGGGCAATAGATTGATTTGACTGTCTTATCCTCCATGAAGATGATTCAATATGATGGGCGTGATCATTGGTTGATTCATGCGGATAGGACCAAAATTAGGCTCCCGAATCCAGACGCTACCTCTGTTAGGGATAGGGATAATTGGTTGATGAGGGGAGACCAAGGGAGTGTTGCTCAAGGTGAGCAAGATGAGCCTAGGCATGAGACGGATAGGCCGAAATCCTCTAGGCACGGGGATTTTAGTGATAGGCTTAAAAGGAAGGAGGTCAATATAGGCACATTGATGGATGATACTTATCATTTGTTGGCTACAGTTGATGAGCATCATACTGAGTATTTGCAGTGCTTTGACACCATCACACAACAGCAACAACAGATGTACGAGATGATGTCTCGTATAGACCAGTGACACTACCATCCACCTCCTTCCCCAAAGTGAGCTCTGTAAGTACTTTTCACGCATTCCTATTTATTTTGACAATTTCCTCATATGTTTGGGATGAAGTATAATTTAAGTTTGGGGGGTTGTCAAGAATACATGAATAAATACTATTGCATTTTTGCATTGCATTTAGGATTGCATGTAGAAGCATATAAAATTGCATAAAAATTAAAAAAAAAATCATTTTTTTTATTTTATTTTTTTAGTACGTTTATCGATTTAACACATTTATTACTTTTGTGTGAGTTAGGATTAGAAATTCGAAAAAATATAAAAAGCTTCAGTATGATTTTACTATGAGCATTTAGTTTCATGAAAAGAAGTATTTTGGTGAATTATGTGATGATATGTTGAGAAGGTATCTTTTGCATGTTTGGCATTGATTGAGAAAATTGGGTATTTGAACATGTTGCGAAAAATAAGCCTGTGAGCTTTTATGCCTTTAACTGCTTTTATATTAGGCAGTCTTATTTTTTCTTGAGTGTGTCATTCATGATTGTTAGAACTCTAGAACTTGCAATGGTATCTTTATTGAAACCACATGTGATGAGAATCCATGGACGAAAGACCCAGTAATGGTGCCAGTTGGTCCGGTGACGAGGGATCGAGCCAAAAAGTTCAATGAAGCACTATTGGGAAACTTATTTTTAGATTTTGATGAATGCCATGTAAAACTTAGACTAGAAAGTTGGCACCCCATTTTCTTTGTAATTTGCATTGTAATAGATAGGTACATGTTCGAGTGAGTTAAGTCAGCCTATGCCTAAATATGCAAGAAGTCAACCGGAGGCTAGAATGAAGACTCATTGCGATGCAAAGTCCGAGTAAGGCAAGGAACGAAGACAAGAACTCGATCGAGAAGTATTAGCTGAGATGCGGTTTGTGTAAAGTGTCATCAAGTCAACCCAAGATAGTCAAGTCTCAAGTTGAAGTGATGATGAGTCATCCAATGATTGAAAGTCGACTCAAGTCATCCGGGGAAGTTAAGGAACTGATCAAGTCAAGACAATCGAAAAGGATCCATTGCACAGAAGTCAAGAAAGTTACTTAAATAAGTAATACTTCCATACTGCCTTTCTTAAAGTGCTCAGTCCCAGAAGCGTGCAAAAGGAATAAACCAATGGGAAGCATTGCACATGTGTCAGAACTCTGAAAAGCTAAAGGTTCATTCAATACAAGGAAATGTCAATTTCAAGGACTGCAACAAGACAAGCCAACGACCACAAGTGTCTTTTGAAAATTAGCCTATCTCTTCAACGGGCAGATTTTCAAAAGAACACTATAAAAGGCTGAGGAATCAATTTGAGAAGGGGTTACCTTGACTACCTGTACTACGAACATTTAAGCTATCATTTTGAGTTGTAACCTACAAAATATTCTCAAGTCATTCAAGCTTAATCCTCATGCCAGAACTTCGAAGGAAATCAATCCAACACTTACCTGTGAAGGAAAGACGACTTCAATCAGTTGAAGAGGAAATATTTGAAGAAACAAAGGGGTCAACATTCCACAAGAGGATTGTAGAAAGGTTCAAGGTCGAACCAGTCTTAAGTTCTTGGAGGGCTTCGTGATCAAATCCAAGAAACTTGAGCAAGTGAGCTGTAGTAGCAAGGCAGCTGCCCTGTGAAGAAGCTGAGTCGGACGAGAAGCCAGTTTGTGTGAGCAAGGCATCTCAGATCGAGTCCCAAAGGATCAAGTCAAGTTTGTGTGATCAAGACTTGCATCTGGACTGATAATCACTTTGTACTCTGATCAATACTTAGTGGATTCCTCCAGGAGTTGGAGAAGAGAGGATTAGAAGAATTACACCATCTTCGAACCTCTATAAAATTTATTGTGTCATTTAAATTTCAAAGACTTCAATTCTCGCATATTATCTTATATCTCACGATAAATTTGCTATCCAATTAACATTTAACAAACTGCTAAAACCAAGTGTTAAAACAAACTTAAACCAAATTCAAGGGTGTTAAGTCTTCCGCTGAAAACATATCACAGTTGAGTTAAGTTTTAGACTAAGCAGCTGAGTTATTCTATCAACAGCTCAGTCGAGACTGTTGAGTGGCTAACTCTGCTGGTTAACTAACTTAGTTGTCCATCAAGGACTTAGCTGTGAAGAATTAACTCTGAAAGATTTTAAATCGAGTAGTTGGTAAGGTTTATTCAACCCCCCCTTCTAAACCTTACACTCACACCCCTTAGGACCTACAACTGGTATCAGAGCGGTTGGTTCATTGAGCCTTCCGCACTGGTTACTGAACTAGATCTCCAATCTTTCAAAGCTTGCTTTAGCACTTGATCTTTTCAAAAAAAAATTATTTAGCAAAGTTACTATCATGGAAGCAAATTTGACACTCATCCCTATGTTCACAATTGAGGAATTTGATGATTGAAAAATTCGTATGCAGGCTCATCTATCAGCATTACACGATGAAATGTGGATAGTAATAGAAGATGGGCCACTACAAATTTTAAAAGTGAACACAATCGCAAGGAGAGAGAATCGAAGGAGAAGAGGATGTTGCTCCCGCACAGCCTATGGTTGAAAACCCATGGTTTGAATGGACAAATGATGATAGAAAGAGATACAACCTAGACAATGTGGCCAAGGACATTCTTTACAAGACTTTGGACAAAGCTATGTTCAACAAAGTCAAATCATGCAAAACGGCCAAAGAAATGGGATAAGCTAACTCGATTTGTGAAGGCTCGAAAGCGAGATCAAGGAAAATAAGCTATCTGTTCTTTGTGCAAAAATTTAAAAATTTTAAAATGCTTGCAGGAGAAACCCTGGATCAATTGGATGCTCGATTCACATAAATTATGAATGAGCTATCGCGACTTGGAAAAGAAATACACACGAGAAGGAAATGTGTATGAAGATTCTAATAAGTCTTCGGTGAGTGGGAAATGAGGTCATGGCCCCGAAACATTCCATGGACCTATCAAAAACATCCAACCATGAGCTATTCTCGGATCTCAAAGCCTACGAATTTGAGTGAGAAGAAAAGACCAAGAAAGAGAGGCAGTTGTGCCCAAAACAATTTGCTCTAATAGTTAAGGATGGGAAAAGAGCTGAAGGCAAAGAAGTCATCGATCAGGAGGAGATTGCCTTGATGGTTAAAAGATTTAACAAGTTTTTCAACAAGAATTACAAGAAAGGCAAAGGTGAATCCTCCATAAGACACTCAGCTCCGTCCAAGACAAGGGAAGATAGGCCACCCAAGAGAGCAGAGCATCAAAAGGTCGAGTACCAAAGAACTGACAATCCGAGAATGGAAAGAGCTGAACAAAAAGTTGAGAATCTATGTTGGAACTGCAGGCAACCAGGTCACTATGCCATTCATTGCCCATATCCTGTAGTCAAAAAATACAGGAATGAAGAGGAAAGGAGAGTCTTCAGGAAAAGAAGACAAGAAAAGAAAAAGGCAATGTTGGCTGCAGAAACTGCTGAGACAGGCAAGCCAAAAGACACAGCAGACTCAGAGAGTAGTGAAGCTGACTACTCAAGTGACTCTGAAGAAGAAGCTTTGATCTGTTTAATGGCCAAAGAACAAGACCTACCTGACCAAGAAGATGGGGTACACTCTAACTCATCTCACTCAGATTCTAGTGATAGTGATTGTGACACACACACTTCATCACCCACTAATCTTTATGATTCGTTAGGCAAAATGATGAAAGACTTTGAGCACATTAAATCCTCGCACACACTGCTAAATGAGGAAAACAGCCTGCTCAAAAGCCAAAACTCACAGATGACTAAGGAGCTGAGTACTCTGAGTCACATAACTGATGAGAATAAAGAACTAAAGGCTGAAAATGCTAAGTTAATAGCAGAGATAACAGCTATAGAAAAGAGGAAAAATGACCTCAAAAATGTGATTGCCTCATTCACTAAAGTATCTAAATCATTGGATGATCTTATTATGAGTTAAAGAGAATGTGGAGATAGGACAGGCTTAGGATTTAATTCCTCTATGCTAAGTCAAGCTCCCAAAATGATTTTGGAAAAAGGATCTTCAAGTAATTAAGCATCTCAAAAATCCAAAATCCCAAATGGTGCACACACATTCATTCCAAAGCACAACCACAACCAAACTGGCCTTGGTTATAAAGGAAAAGGAAAATGACCGATTGAGTATCTTTGAAAGGACAACTGAGAAGAAATCCAGCCGAGTTCCTCAGCAAATTCCAAACATAAAGTACTCTGTAAAGAAGAAATAGAGCTACCAAAAACCCAAGAAGTTCTATAAAAGGAACACATATGATGGGAATGGTAGAAACTACCCAAGCCAAGCTGATTGGTACAATGTGAAAAATCAACAAAGATCTATGGAATACATGCCTCGATGGCAAAGCCCTAGAACTCAGCAAAGACCATTCCAAAGGCAAAAGAGCTATCTTCAGCACACACATGCACCAAAGCACTACAGACAGAGGTATCACAACTACCCAAGGAAGGCAATTGCTAAAACACACACACAGACATACAGACAAAAGACAGTTGTATGAACCCAAAACACCCAAGCAACTTGCCAAAGTAAATTATGATTATGGCACAGATAGATGGAAACCCCTTAGAGTCAAATCATTTGGCTATAGGTTGGTTGGATCATCTTACAGCACTAACCCCTCAGGACCCAGGCAAGTATGGGTACCTAAAAACTAAATTCCTTGATTGCAGGTTCAAGGAACGGTGAGTGCCAAGGAACCTGGTACATGGATAGTGGTTGTTCCGGCACACATGACGACAGAAACAAGAAAAATATATCAAAATTCAAGGAGGTTAGAGGTGCAAAAGTTATATTTGGAGGGAATGAAGCTCCAGGAGAAATAAGAGGCATTGGATCCATCAAGAAAAATGGATTAGAAATCACAGATGTTGCATATGTTGAAGGACTCAACTTCAATCTGCTAAGTATCAGTCAACTCTGTGACAAGGGCTATAATGTTGGATTCAACATGGGTGTATGCCAAATCAAGGATAGTAAATCTAATGAAGTAGTGCTACAAGGATGTAGACAAAAGAATATGTATGTGGTGGATTGGTCAACTGCAACACCAAGCACTTGTCTACTAGCAAAGAGCACAGCCAAATCAAGTTGGCTATGGCACAAGAAGCTGAGTCACCTGAATTTCAAAACTATTAAAAAACTTGCAAGGAGTAATCTTGTAGAAGGACTTCCAGGCTCAGTATACACGAAAGAGAGTGTATGTGATGCGTGCCAGATGGGAAAGCAGATCAAGTCATCATTTAAAGAAAAGACATGTCCATCTTCAACAAGAATATTGCACCTGTTACATATAGACCTATTTGGTCCAGTTGAACCAGCTAGCATAAGTGGAAAGAAATACACCTTGGTGGTAGTAGATGATTATTCAAGATACACATGGATAATTTACATGTGTAAGAAGAAAAAGAAACCTTGCGAAGCTACCCACGGTGATGAAGAGAATCAAAATGAGAAGAGTCAAACCATCATTAAAATAAGATCGTGAGAGGAACCGAGTTTGTCAATGGAATAATAACTCAATATTGTAATGGATATGGTATTGCTCATGAACTATCTGCAGCAAGGACTCCACAACAAAATGGAGTTGCGAGAAAGAAGGAAAGAACTCTCAAAGAAGCAAAGCAAGGACCATGTTAGTCAAGCGGGGTTGCCTAAAAGATTTTGGGTCAAGCAATAAACATAGCATGTTATACTCAAAATAGAGGCATGATAAATAGACAAAGTGACAAAAACTCCTATGAGATTTGGACAGGAGAAAGCCAAATGTTGCATATTTTAGAATATTTGGATGCAAATGCTTCATCCATAATAATGGCAAAGACAACTTAAAGGCTTTTGATGCCAAAGTCGATGAAGGTATCTTCTTGGGAAACTCAAATTTGAAAGTAAAGCCTATAGAGTGCTCAACAAGAGGACAATGGTTACAGAAGAGTCCATCCATGTGGTGTTTGATGAACCCAAGGTAAATGAAGAAGACATTGAAGAGTTAGTTGATAAGTTGAATTAGCCAACTGTGCAGAATAGTCCCTATGTTGAAGTTGAAGCTGGAGCAATTAACCGAGATGAAGAAGAAATAGCTGAATCTCAAAGACAGCTGGACAATCTGCAGCTAAGTGATGATGAGAGAGCTGCTCAAGACAACAGAGCTGCAAGAAGATTGAATCCAGGTAACTTACTCCAACCTGATGTAAGATGGCTGAGGGACCATCCACCAGACCTAATCATTGGAGATGTAAGAGAAGGTGTAAGAGCAGATCGAGCTCAACAAGAAGCTATGTTCACTTGTTTTATCTCTCAAATAGAACCAAAAGATGTGTCACAAGCATTGGATGACACACATTGGATTCAAGCCATGCAAGAAGAGCTGAATCAGTTTGAAATGAATAAAGTATGGGAATTGGTTCAAAGACCGACCCATCAAAATGTTATTGGCACAAAATGGGTTTTCAGAAACAAAATGAATGAAGAAGGTTATGTGGTAAGAAACAAGGCAATATTGGTAGCCAAAGGGTATTGCCAAGAAAAAGGAATAGATTTTGATGAAACCTTTGCCCCTGTTGTAAGATTAGAAGCAATAAGGATGTTTCTTGCCTATGCTGCACACAAGAACTTCATTGTATATCAAATGGATGTAAAAAGTGCATTCTTGAATGGATTATTGGAAGAATAAGTATATGTTGAACAACCTCCAGGATTTGAGTAGAAAACTCTTGGAGACAAAGTGTACAAGCTCAAGAAAGCTCTATATGGATTGAAACATGCACCAAGAGCATGGTATGATACATTATCACAATTCCTGACTGACAACGGATTCACAAAAGGCAAAGTAGATAGAACACTCTTCAGAATTCAAGATAGGAAGAGTATACTGCTTGTTCATACATATGTGGATGACATTATTTTTGGATCCACAAACAAAGAGCTGTGTGATAAATTCTCAAACCTCATGCAAGGCAAATTTGAAATGAGCATGATGGGAGAGCTGACATTCTTCCTAGGACTCCAAGTAAAACAGTTGAAGGATGGAACCTTTATAAGTCAGACAAAGTACACCAAAGAATTAATAAAGAAATTTGGTATGGAAGAGAAGTCTTCTGTAAAAATACTAATGAATACATCAGTCAAAATGGATATGGATGCAGATAGCAAGTCTGTGGATCAAATAAGATACAGAGCACTTATTGGATCACTGCTCTATCTCACAGCAAGTACCCAGACATCACCTTTGATGTAGGTGTATGTGCAAGATTTCAATCTGCTCCTAAAGAAAGCCACATGACTGCAGCCAAGAGAATATTGAGATATTTAAAGGGAAGCCAAGAAGTTGGCTTATGGTATCCAAAGGAAGGTGGATTCGGCTAATTGGTTATTGATTCGACTATCTTTGGATGTAGAGTTGATAGGAAAAATACTTCGGTACATGTCAAATGCTTGGAAATAGGTTAATTTCTGGTTGAAGAAGAAACAAAATTCAATAGCCACATCCACACGGCTAAAGCGAGAATACATAGCTGCGGGCAAAATTTGTTGTGCCCAAGTCTTATGGATGAGACAACAGGTGAGAGACAATGAAATTGAAGAAAAGGAAATTCCAATTATGTGTGATAACACAAGTGCAATTGCAATCACTCAAAATCCTGTGTTACACTCAAGAACAAAGCACATTGATGTCATATACCATTTCATAAGAGACCATGTTGAAAAGAAGGACATCACCTTGGAATACATCTCAACTGATAAGCAGTTAGCTGATATATTCACAAAACTATTATGTGAATCAAGATTTGAAGAACTCAAGCATGAGTTAGGGTTAATTGAGCTGAGTTGACACTCAGAAGACTCAAGGAAAAGAGATGGAAGATGAAAAGATGGAAAAAGAGCGGAGCTCTTGAAATAGCTAAGTGAATCAGCCGTATCAAAAATTCAGCTGCAACGAGTTGGCTGACAACTGAGTCACGAGGTGAATAAAGAGAGGAAGAGTTGAATCAGCTAAGAAGCAAGCTGAGTCGCTTATGACCAAAGTGACAAAAACGCAGTTCTTTTCTACTAAGCGGGAATATTTTTAAGAATGACGTCAGCATAATTATGACGTGTACAGTCAGAAGCTGCATACCAAGCTTATGATTGGATATAAATGTTGCGGCATTAAATGCGAGAAATTAAATGTTAATCGGCGTGCAAAATATGAGCCGTTGATCTTGATCAAATTTCAAAAACCGTTTGCACGTCCTTTCATAACCCATACATATACCATTTCGTCCGTTTTTCTCTCACTTTACACAAACTGTTCATCAATCTCCAAAGCAAAGAAAGAAATTTTTCTCTCGAAACCCTACAGATTTTCAAAGCACTTTTTCAAAGTTTCGTTTGGTAAAGCTTCAACACATGGCATCTACTTATGATTTTGTCAAGTTGGGAAAACAAATCCACACTGGTTCTACCGTGGATTTTGAAGGAATGATCAAACAAGGGTTCGACGAAACCCTTGTGAAGAAAATAGTTGAGAAAGTAGAAAAGTCTGGGCTGAAACCCTTTCTCACAATGGAGTTTCAAATGACCTACGTGGAGGAGGTTGTGCAGTTCTATGTGAACGCTGAAGTTCACGACGAGGGCATCAAGTCCTCTGTTCACGGGAAAGAAGTCACAATCACTGCCAAGGATTTGGCAGAGCACTATTTGCTACCGGCGGAAGGAGTGCCGGAGATCTATGAGGCTGACGTAAACCTGGCTGTTGCATGGAAGGAAGTGGCCAAACCTGACTATGCTGCGAAGGTTGTCTACACAGCTGACAAGAAGCTGCTGAAGGAAGACTACCACAAGCTGTTGGATATTGTTGCCAAGTGCGTAGACATCAAATTTGGAAGCTTTAATCAGTTGTCCAAAACCAAGCTGATCGTGATGGCTGCGATCATGGAGGAGAAGACCCTCTGGGCAATGAAAGTGCAATCCATGGAGTTGAGACTCCAGTGGATGCCACCTCTGAAGACCCTAAGACAGTTGAGTCTGTCGAAGGGATTGTCCAAGGCCTCGCTGCAGTTGAGATTGCAGGAGGTAGTGAAGGCCAACGGGAGGTAGAGACTTCCCTGGGTAAAGAGACAGAAGCGCAGAACATCCCTCCTACTATCATTGATGCATCTGAGAAGGAGATAAGTGCCCTTCAAATTCCCAAGATAATCCTGATGTAACATTTCTGGGATCTGAAGGTGAAGATGAAGCTGAGTCATCCCCCACTGCAAATCCAAAAGACTCAGCTGAGGATGTTCTCCCAAGAATGAGTAAGTCCGATCTTAAGGCTACTCGCCAAACTTTCAATTTCGATGATGATCCACCTCTCCAAGTCTCATCATCTTCCGATGATGCCACTGATACGGCCGAGGACCAGACAACTCAACAGGAAACACCAGCTGAGACCGACGAAGTTGTTGAGACAAGCGAGGCTCGGCCACCGGGTCCATACCACAACAGACCCCAGCTGAATCACAGTCAACTGCGCAGGCTCCCAAAGCTGCAGCAGAATCGACACAACCGGGCACATCACGGCCACAAGTTACCGTTGAACAGATTCCCTATGTCCGTGATGATGCTTTTGAAGAAACGTTCCCCTTCTCACTAGAGATGCCTGCTCTTGATGACAAATTAGCTAGAGATCAACAACGTTTCCATAGACCAGATCCAGTTCTTCCCACAGATACCATTGTTCCAGCAGATTTTGACTTTGATGCTGCTTGGCCTCCAGCCGAGACGGAGGTGACAACTGAGGTTAGAGAAGTCTTCAAGGCGATTTTTGCAGAAATAGAGAAGATGGAAAGGCACCAGGCCTCCCTGGACATGAGGCTGGATAACAGAGATGCTAATCTTACGGCCGATCTGTGTGGGATAGTAATCAGGATCCGGGAATGGTGGCAACAACAACAAACAATGCGTGTGGAACAAGTTCGATACTTCAAAGCATTGTACAATAAGATGCTGATCTGGAGCACTGATAACGCTGATATGAAGAGAAGAATGCAAGAAAACATTGATAGAATGCATGAATCTCATACCACGGAAATGGAACTGCTGCGCGAATTTCATCGAAAAGAGATTCTGCGAGTGGAAGAAAACATGAATACAAAATTCAGCCTTCTTATGGCTGAAATGAAGTTGGTGATAGCCGAATCGAAAGCCACCCACTCAGAATTTCGAGCAGCATACTCCGCAGCAGAATCCAAGCAGAACTCAGCTATCAGCCGTCTAGATTTCATGCTTGCGGGCATGTTTCCAGGGGTTCCCCTCTCCTTTGATGATGCCAAAAAGAGGGAAGAGGAATACCTAAAGACGTTGAAAGAATCCGCAGCCGAGAAGAAGGACGCAGCTATAAAGGCAAAAACAGCTGAAGAACGAGAGAGAAAGAGAAAAGAAGGAAAATCATTGTTGGGAGAAGGTTCGAAAGACATGACTTTAATGGTTGCTAGAACCCCTCAACAAGGACTTGTCACAGCTGACATAATCAGCAAACTTCCAGTGACTCTGCCGCTCCAACACTCTGTTGTGCCCATGTCCGAGAAGAGGAAAATAGTAGAAGCGTAGATGACGGAGATTGAAAGAAAAATGGATGCCCGTGCAATGGACATACTGAAAAAATATGGAGGCATTTCGGCACGAAGAGACACTGATGCCATTTCAGACGTCGGAACCAAGCCGAGATCTATTGATGAATTCAAGACGCTCGCATCCGAGGGATACTTCGAGAACATGACCATGGCCCAAGCCGGGACTTGTATTGGGAAAAAGGCCTCAAGTTATGCAAAGAAGGCTGAAAGGAAGACAGACTGCGCGATCGCTCCACGATCACTGTTGGTCACTCGGCTTGGAATAAGAAGGCCGAAGACAATACACACCCGGAGGAAGAGGAAGAACAAAGTGGAGGAAGAGGTTTGAGACCTAGACCTCTACCCAAAATATAGAATACATAGATCCGGGGAAGAAAGGAGGGATCTATTGGTGGGTTTGTGAAGTAGCCAACTTGCAAGTGGCCAAGAACAATGCTGAGTATGTAAAGAGAATCGAAGAAGAAAATAAGAGACAAACTCAGCTGTGGGAAGAAAGACAAGAAAGAAAAAGAAGAGATGAAGCTGCCAGAAAAGCCTATGAGAAAAAGAATCCGCTGAAGAAGAGAAGAAGAGAAAAATGTTAGAAGAAGAGAGAGCTGATGAAGAAAGAAGGAGTCAGCGAAGGAGATGAAGTGTTGGTGTCCACCCCTTCATGTAATTTACTATTGTAAATGCATAAGTATGTAAGTCTTCTGTACATTGAATAAGAAATCTGTAATTTCTCTATTTTGTTTTTGCGTAGACATAGATGTTTGCTCTGATACACTTTGTAAATAGTTTTGTAAAGGACAAAAATGTTATGAACAATAAACAGATTGATTCTACGCATACATTCTCTATTACTGCACTATCTGTATGTATCTGTGATATTTACATTTTGCATGTATGCTTTAAGTTTTGGCATCATCAAAAAGGGGGAAATTGTTGGGAAACTTATTTTTAGATTTTGATGAATGCCACGTAAAACTTAGACTAAAAAGTTGGCACCCCATTTTCTTTGTAATTTGCATTGTAATAGATAGGGCTACATTCGAGTGAGTTAAGTCGGCTATGCCTAAATATGCAAGAAGTCAACTGGAGGCTAGAATGAAGACTCCATTTGCGATCTGTTGAGTAAGTAAAAAGGCAAGGAAGAGAAGACGGGAACTCATTTGGAGAAGTATCGGTGAGATACGGTGTGTAAAGTGTCGAATTTCAAGTCAAGTCAACCCAAGATAGCCAAGTCTCAAGTTGAAGTCACGGATGAGTCATCCAATGATTGGAAGTCGACTCGTTCGCAACAAGTCATCAAGTGTCTTTTGGGGAAGTTAAGGAACCGCGATCAAGTCAAGACAATCGAAAAGGATCCGTTTACGAGAAGTCCACCGAGACGCCTTTGAAGAAAGTTACTTAAATAAGTAATACTTCCATCGCTTCTCGAAAGTGCTCGATCAGAAAGCGTGCAAAAGGAATAAACCAATGGGAAGCAATGCACTTCTACACTGTGTCGAACTACGAAAAAAGTGAAGTTTCATTCAATACGAGGAATGTCAATTTCAAAGGATCGCAACAAGACAAGCCAACGACCACAAGTGTCTTTTGAAAATTAACCTATCTCTTCAACGGGATTTTCAAAAGAACACATAAAAGGCCGAGGAATCAATTTGAGAAGGGGTTACCTTGACTAACGTGAGTTGTACTACGAACATTCAAGCTATCATTTTGAGTCAGAACCTACAAAATATTCTCAAGTCATTCAATCTTAATCCTCAGCCGAACTTCAAGGAAATCAATCCAACACTTACCCGTGAAGGAAAGACGACTTCAATCGATTGAAGAGGAAATATTTGAATAAACAAAGGGTCTACATTCCACAAGAGGATTGTAGAAAGGTTCAAGGTCGAACCAGTCTTAAGTTCTTGGAGGGCTTCGTGATCAAATCCAAGAAACTTGAGCAAGTGAGCTGTAGTAGCAAGGCAACTGCCCTGTGAAGAAGTTGAGTCGGACGAGAAGCCACCTATGTGACCAAGACATCTCGGACCGAGTCCCAAAGGATCAAGCCGGTGTGTGATCAAGACTTGCATCTGGAATGATAACCACTTTGTACTCTGATCAATACTTAGTGGATTCCTCCAGGAGTTAGAGAAGAGAGGATTAGAAGAATTACCCCATCTTCGAACCTCTATAAAATTTATTGTGTCATTTAAATTTCAGCACTTCAATTTTGCATATTATCTTATATCTGCTGATAAATTTGCTATCCAATTGACATTTAACAAAGTGCTAAAACCAAGTGTTAAAACAAACTTAAACCAAATTCAAGGGTGTTAAGTCTTCCGCTGAAAACATATCACAGTTGAGTTAAGTTTTAGACTAAGCAGCTGAGTTATTCTATCAACAGCTCAGTCGAGTCTGTTGAGTGGCTAACTCTGCTGGTTAACTAACTTATCTGTCCATCAAGGACTTAGCTGTGAAGAATTAACTCTGAACGATTTTAAAAGGACTAAATCGAAAAGTTGGTAAGGTTTATTCAAACCCCCTTCTAAACCTTACACTCACACCCCTTGGGACCTACAAGCACTCAATGGGTTGATCCAAGTCATTCCAAAGGAGACTCAGAGTGAGTTGCCGATGGAGAAAGATGTTCGGGTGGTCCAGTTGATTCGCGCCATCAACATTTAAGAGTCCACCTCAGACTGAGCAAGTAAAGGATGCCATGAATACAAGTCATTTTGCGTCTTGAAGACTTTGTAATCAAGTTCTCAATAGTGTCTTGTATTCGTCTATCTTAGTTAGTAGTAATTTGATTTGTTTTGAGTCGTTTTGATGTTTTGGAGGCCAAATAAACATTTAAGGCCGCATCTAAGTTGTTATTTCGAGTTTGGGACGAGCAGGGGTCAAATTTGAGGGCGAAGTCAAAGGGGAGTGTTCGACTTGATGCACGAACTGATGCACGGCCCGTGCGTGCGCCCGTGCATTGTTGCGCATGAGATTGGAAGCCTTTGACTTGATACACGGTCTGACGAACAACCCTGCGTGTGCTCGTGCGATGTTGCGAACGTCTTCGACTTAACACACGGCCCGGTGCACGACCCGTTCATGTGCCCGTGCGCCCGTCTTGGTTTTGAATAGTTTGTTCAGATTTTATTTCTTTTTCAGTTTTAAGTTGTTTCCTAGTAGGGTTAGGGTTTGGATCCCATATAAGGGTGAACACTTATTCTTTTTCATTAGTTATCAATTGAATTAAAATTTTACTCTCAAATTGAGTGTTTTTCCAAGTGCTTCAAGATTTACATTTCTTGTTGTAATTATCGACTTATCAGGCAATAATCCATAATTGCTTGTGGCATCTTCGCATATCGAGGTTCTTGATTTGCTAAGCAACGGGTTGAGGTTTTTACCAATTTTAACCGAACTAGTGAAGATGTTGGGTTAACAACATATTGTTGTTGGGTCGTAGGCATAGTCGTTGCTACGGTTCACATCAGTTGGTAATCAGAGTCATCTAGCAATGTTAAATCTATCCATGTTTCTTTAATTCTTGTTATTTTCCAGAATAAATTATAAACCCTAGTTCTTCAAGGGTACACAAAAAAAAATCGAAATTTGCACAGAAAAATCAGCGGGTAAATAATCGTAATCTGCATGCAAAAAAAAGAAGAAAAATTTTGAAAACTCTGGAAAATCAGAATTATAAACCCTAATCTTCAATTTCATCTTATTGAGATCCATTGTTGGCTTGGGGATTGTCTTGGTTTGTTGAGATGTGCTTGCGATTGACTGATTAGTTTATAACCGTAACAAGTGTGGGTACTTGGAAATTGTGAGTTGAGTGATACACGAGCGTATACACGTGAAGGAGTGAATCAAACATGTCCGAGGAAAACCGACAACCATTGGATTTAGGTAATAAGTTGGATATAGAGGCACTTGTAAGCCTCATGAAGAAAGTGATGATCAAGATGTACGGGATCCCACGGAGGCACCGAAAATGGAGGAGCCTGTTACTAGGGTACAGAGGCCTAGGAGGTTCGAACTGGAGGAATGGGTAGATGAGATGGATGATTTTTTATTTCGAAAGGGAGCAAAATTACAATTCGAGCAGAGGTCGGTGTGGGAATAGGGTTGATAGGGGACGTGAGGATGGCAATTTGAGTAATATGCAAATCCCATCGTTCTAGGTAAATACTGATCCGAACGCCTATCTGGATGAGAGAAAAATCGAGAATGTATTTGAATGCCAAAATTATTCCAAATTGAAAAAGGTGAAATTGGCATCTATTAAGTTCTCGGATTATGCAAGTGTTTGGTGGGATCAATTAATGGTCTCGAGGAGGAGGAGCGGGCGAGCGTCCTGTTTCCACATGGCAAGAGATGAGAAGTTTGATACGACGTTATTTTGTACCAAATCATTATTACCGATGCATCAATCAAAGGTTGCAGAGGTTGACGCAAGGGTCTAAAAGTGTGGAGGATTACCATAAGGAGTTGGAGATGTTGATGACGAGGGCTAATATAGAGAAGGATCAGTAGGTTAGATGACATGATTCATTGCAGGATTGAATACTCCTATAGCAGATGCCGTCGACTTAAATAATTGTGTCGATCTTGAGGAGATGGTGCACATAGCGGTGAAAGTTGAGCAGCAGCTCAAGATGAAGGGTTTCAAACGATAGGCACCAAGTTCTAACTCCAATGCATGGAAGTCAAACACTAACAAAAAAGAGGAGCAAAGTTCGAAAATAGCAGATCAAAAAGAGAAGGCGGCCAAGCCTAAACCCGCAGGTAAATTTGAACCCTCTACTACTCGAACAAGGGATATTAAATGCTTTAAATGTCATGGGCTTGGGCATATTGCTAGTTAATGTCCAAATAAGAGGGTGTTGGTGTTGCATGATAATAGGGGATTGGAGTCGAAAAGTGAAGGAGAGTCGGGTTATAGTGATATGCCGGAGTTGGAGGATGTTATGGATGTAATAGAGGCAGCGAATGAGGAGGCATTGTCTTTGGTGTCCCGAAGGGTGCTGAGCATTCAACCTAAATCAGATGAGGGGGTCGAACGAGAAAACATCTTTCATACAAGGTGTTTTGTCAATGGAAAGATGTGTAGTATCATTGTAGACGGTGGTAGTTGCACTAATGTAGCAAGCACAAAGTTAGTGGAAAAATTGGGCATTCCAACGATGAAACACCCACATACCATATAAATTGCAGTGGTTGAGTGATTGTGGGGAAATGCGAATTGCAGACGGGGCACATCCTGTTGGGTAGACCGTGGCAGTTTGATAGGAGGGTACAACATGACGGCTACACCAACCAAGTATACTCTTGTTCATAATCAAAAATATTTTGTGCTTGTTCCTTTGACTCCGGAAGAAATTTATGAGGATCAGATAAAATCGAGAGTAGGAGGGCAAAAAAAAAAGAGAGTTCAACTAGTGAGAATAAAAATCAAAACAAAGCCAAGAAAAAGGAGAGCTTGAGGGAAAACAAGAGTGAGGGTCCGACTAAGGGTAGAAGTGAGGTTCGAGAGATAGCCGGGAAAAAGAAGAGTAACATTAATAAAAGGGCCAAAAAATAAAAGGGGGAACGAATGGCCTTGAGGTAAGAAACGAGGAAAATATAAATTTAATGGAAAAAATGAGTGACCTTAGGAAAGCCACAACGAGTGGTTGTTCGATGATACTCTTGGTTTACAAGGGCACTTATTTATCTACTGATAGTCTTAACCCCGATTTGCCTAGTTCTGTGTTGTCTTTGTTGCAAGAATTCGAGAATGTGTTTCCAGATGCGATGTCGGATGGGTTACCGCCTATTCGAGGGATTGAGCACCAGATTGACTTCATCTCGGGGGCATCCTTGCCGAACCGGCCGGCGTACAGGTCCAACCCAGAGGAGACCAAGGCATTGCAGCGGCAAGTTGATGAATTGCTGAGTAAGAAACTCATTCAGGAGAGTATGAGTCCGTGCGCAGTTCTGGTATTACCAGTTCCAAAGAAAGATAGGTCGTGGAGGATGTGTGTAGACTGTCGGGCTATTAATAACATCACTATTAAGTACCGACACCCCATACCTCGCTTGGATGATATGTTGGATGAGCTTCATGGGTCTAACATCTTCTCCAAGATAGATTTAAGGAGCGGATGCCATCAGATTCGTATACAGGAAAGGAGACAAGTGGAAAGCGCCTTTTAAGACCAAGAATGGTTTGCATGAGTGGTTAGTTATGCCATTTGGGCTAACTAATGCACCGAGCACATTTATGAGACTGATGAACCATTTTTTGAGGGCTTTTTTTGGGAAGTTTGTCGTGATTTACTTTGATGATATCCTCATTTTTAGTAAATTATTGTACGATCACTTAGATCACTTGCGGGGCGTATTAGAAGTGTTAATGAAAGGGCAACTATATGCAAATATCAAGAAGTGCACATTTTGTTCCGAGCAATTGATATTCTTGGGATTTGTAGTGAGCTCAAGGGGAATCACAGTTGACCAGGAGAAAATTAAGGCTATTTAGGATTGGCCTAAGCCAACATAGGCCAGTCAAGTTCGTAGCTTCCATGGGTTCTGGAGTTTTTTTCGGAGGTTTGTACGAGATTTTAGCACTATCACAACGCCATTGACAGAGACAATTAAAAAAAGTGTTGCATTTCAGTGGGGTTAGAGATGGCAGTGGGGCGGGGAATCCCCGTTCTCCGTGGGGATCCACCCCGAACGGGGCGGGAATTTCCCGAAATTTTCCCCCGTGGGAACAGGGACGGGGAAAGTTTTCTCCCGGTTGGCGGGGACGGGGCGGGGACGAGGATCATACTCCCGCCCGTTCCCATGAGGAACCGCTTATTAAATATATAATATAATATTTATAGTATATATAATATATATATTATAAATATATCCATATTAAATATTAAAAATGACAAATATTCAATTTATTTTATTAATGAATGGTTTTTTAGTTTTTTTATATAATTTTTTAATATTAAAAATGATTATTTTAAAAAAAATATTTTTTTGCAACAAAAAAAAATTAAAGCGGGAGAAGGGAATCCCTCGGGGATCCCGCGGGGGACGGGATGGGGGGAAATTTTTCCCCGTTTGTCTCGTGGGGACGGGGATTCCCCGCGACCGCAGGGATGGGGATCGCTCCCCCGCCCCCGCCCCGCCTCGTTGACATCCCTAAGTGGGGTGAAGCCCAAGACAAGGCATTCGAGTTGCTTAAAGAAAGGCTAACACATGCACCTTTGAGATCGAGTGTGATGCATTGGGATTTGGGATTGGAGCCGTATTGATGCAAGAGGGGCAGCCGATCGCATTCTTGAGCGAGAAATTGAGCAAGGTGTCCTTGAACTATCAGACGTACGATAAGGAGTTGTATGCTTTAGTCCGGGCCTTAAAAATGTGGCATCACTATTTATGGCTGAAGGAATTCATAATCCACACTGATCACGAGTCATTAAAGTATCTCAAAGGGCAGCAAAAGTTGAACAAGCGACATGCACGCTGGCTTGAGTTCATTGAGACGTTTCCTTACGTCATCAGGTACAAGCAAGGTAAAACTAATGTAGTAGCAGACGCACTATCTCGAAGGTATACTCTTATCTCGACTTTAGATGCTAAAATTCTTGGGTTTGAACATGTTAAAGAGTTATACTTGCATGATCCTGATTTTGCTGAGTCATTTGTTGCATGCAAAAAAGGGGCAATGGATAAATTCTATCGACATGATGGTTTTCTATTTTGAGAAGATAAATTGTGCATTCCTGAATGTTCGTTGAGTGACTTACTAGTGATACAATCACATGGTGGGGGTCATAATGGGGCATTTTGGGGTAGCCAAAACCTCAGCAGTCTTGCAAGAGCATTTCAATTGGCCACATTTGAAGCGTGATGTTGATCGTATTTGTACTAGATGTGTTACTTGTAGGCAAGCTAAATCTTGAGCTCAAAGCCAGGGTCTTTGCAGGCCCCTACCCGTACAGACAACACCTTAGGTTGATATTTTTATGGACTTTGTTTTAGGACTTCTGAGAAATAAACATGGGCCCGATTCTATATTTATTATCGTAGACCATTTTTTAAAGATGGCACATTTTATTCCTTGTCATAAAAATAAAAATGTATCTTTGATTGCTGACTTATTCTTTAGAGAAGTTGTGAGATTGCATGGTATGCCTAGGACCATTGTTTCGGATAGGGATGATAAGTTCTTAAGTTACTTTTGGAAGACCGTCTGGGGAAAACTGGGAACTAAATTGTTATTTTCTACTGCGTGCCATCCCCAAACAGATGGTCAAATTGAAGTAGCAAATAGAAATTTGTCCATGTTGTTAAGGGCTATCATTAAAGAGAATATTAGAATGTGGGAAGATTGTTTACCGCATGTTGAGTTTGCTTATAATCGTGATGTTCATTCTGCATCGAAGTTTTCGTCATTTGAACTTGTTTATGGTTTTAATCCGCTAACCCCATTAGATTTATCACCTTTACATGTTTCTGAGCATGTTAACTTAGATAGGCAGAACAAAGCTGATTTTGTGAAACAGTTACATGAGAAAGCAAGGCTCAATATTGAATGGCGAACAGAGCAGTACACAACACAAGCTAACAAGCATCGTAAGAAGATGGTTTTTGAGCTGGGTGATTGGGTTTGGGTACATATGCACCCTGAACGATTCCCAGCCCAGCGAGAGTCCAAATTGTTGCGTCGTGGAGATGGTCCATTCCAAGTGCTTGAGCGAATCAATGATAATGCGTACAAGATTAACTTACCGGGCAATTATGGAATTAGTGCTTCTTTTAATGTTGTTGATCTAAGTCCATTTGATGCCAATTTGGATTTGAGGATAAATCCTTCTCAAGAGGAGGGGAATGATGAGAATCAATGGACGAAAGACCCAGTAACGGTACCAGTTGGTCCAGTGACAAGGGCTCGAGCCAGAAAGTTCAAGAAAGCACTCAATGGATTAATCCAAGTTATTCAAAAAGAGACCAAGAGTGCGTTGCCGATGGAGGAAGATGTTCGGGTGGTCCAGTTGATTCGCGTCATCAACATTCAAGAGTCCACCTCAGACTGAGCAAATGAAGGATGCCATGAATACAAGTCATTTTGCGCCTTGAAGACTTTGTAATCAAGTTCTCAATAGTATTTTGTATTAGTCTATCTTAATTAGTCGTAATTTGATTTGTTTTGACGTGTTTTGATGTTTTAGAGGCCAAATAAACCTTTAAGGCCGTGTCTAAGTTGTTATTTCGAGTTTGAGATGAGCAGGGGTCAAATTTGAGGGCGAAGTCGAAGGGAAGTGTTCGACTTGATGCACGGACTGACGCACGGCCCGTGCGTGCACCCTGCATTGTTGCGCATGAGATTGGGAGCCTTTGACTTGATGCATGATCTGACACACGGCCCGTGTGTATGCTCGTCGATGTTGCAAATGTCTTCGACTTGACACACGGCCTGGCGCACGGCCCGTGCGTGTGCCCGTGGGTCCATCCGGGTTTTGAAGAGTTTGTTCAGTTTTTATTTCCTTTGAAGTTTTAAGTTGTTTCCTTGTAGGGTTAGGGTTTGGATCCCATATAAGGGTGAACAGTTATTCTTTTTCATCAGTTATCAATTGAATTAAAATTTTACTCTCAAATTGAGTGTTTTTCCAAGTGCTTCAAGATTTAAATTTCTTGTTGCAATTATCGACTTATCAGGCAATAATCATAATTGCTTGTGGCGTCTTTGCATATAACGACGTTCTTGCTTTGCTAAGCAACGAGTTGAGGTTTCCAGCAATTTTAACCAAACTAGTGAATATATTGGGTTAACAACATGTTGTTGTTGGATCGTATGCGCAGTCATTGCTACGGTTCACATCAACATGTTTGTGCAATTTTTGAAGATGATTTAAGGCCATCTTTGTTTTAGCCAGCATAAAAAGTCTACTTATGAACTCATGATTCCCTAGTTAGTCACTTTGAGCCTAAACTTTTTATTGTTAGCCACATTTTCAGATTTGAACTTAAAAATATTTTTATCCCTAAAACTTAAGCTTATAAAGATATATATATATATTGAGGGAGATGTGGTGAAATCTTGAAAAAAAGAAGAGTGTTGGCAAGAATAAGGGATGAGCAGTGCATAGCTGAAAGAATGATGAAGCTCGAAAAAAAGAAAATAAATTTGTGAATTATAAAAAAGAAAAAAAAATCTGAAAATTTTGAGAAAAATTGAGAGCTTAAGGCAAAAGAAAGAAGGCAAATGGCCTAAGAATGAAAAAGAAAAAGAAGAAAAATAATGGAAAAGAGTATGAGTTGAAAAATAAAATAATTTGAAAGAATGATTTTTATGATGAAATTAGGTTGGTGAGTTGAAAGTCTGTGTACTTAAATTCTATTAGCTCAAGTCAAGTCACTTAATCCAAATTTTTCATATCCTTACCAAAGAGCATGTATTACAACCAAAGAAAAAATCCTTTTTGATTCTTAAATTGTGCACATTTGAGTGGTAGAGATGTTAGACTATTTGCAAGCCTATGGTAGTTCTACATCATTGAATTGATTTGAGCGTATACACGTTCCATTTATTTCAAGATTTGAGTGATACACTACTTCTTGTGAGTCGCGATGTCGAATACCCGGATGAGTATTGATGATGCCGAATTTGTGATTGATGACTTTTTGATAAGTAATTGCATGTTTGCTAGAATATGGATTTGATTGAAATTAAGTGTTTATAGTGTTCCTGTGTGTTCTACTTACCCCATATGATTATTTGTCTTAGTTTGCTCGAGG
This sequence comes from Rehmannia glutinosa, assembly GCA_016081115.2. Taxonomy (NCBI): domain Eukaryota; kingdom Viridiplantae; phylum Streptophyta; class Magnoliopsida; order Lamiales; family Orobanchaceae; genus Rehmannia; species Rehmannia glutinosa. Next base: position 27,369,960 of record CM071937.1, read on the forward strand.
ACGAGCAATGGTTTAAGTTTGGGGGAATTTGATACGTGTAAAATATACATGCATTTAGGGGCTTAATTTGATATATATTTGATGCATTTGCACGCATAATTAATGTATTTTACTTGGTTTCCTTAGAATGGCATGATACTGCGTATTCTTGTAATTTTTACAAGAAACGGAGCTATAATAAGATGATATCAGGTAAAAGGCCCGGACAAGATTGATGAATGCAAAGTGATGATCGAACACGTGAAGAAAACGAGAAAAAACAAGCCACACGGCCTGACCGTGTAATTTCACACGACCGTGTAAATTGTCTGTCGGCTCAATTTGGTTCCTAATCCGGTCGGAACTCTACCAGTGATCTCTCAAAACATCTATATAAAGAGGACCAAGGCATGGACTAAACAACAAGTCATTACATCTGAAAATGCATTAAAATACACTAGGGTTACACAAATCAACAGTCTTCTGAAAGAGGGGGGCAATTCTATGAAGAACACCACAAGGCATTTCGTATATGCGGAAGCACAAAGGTTCAAGGCTGGAAAAGAGGATCTATCGTGACAAGAAGGGTTCTATCTTTCTTAGTTTAGATATCTTGTTTGTACTTAAATGATGTCATACTATTTGATTTCAACTTTGTCTATGCATTTGTTATCAAAAATGTTAGGCTAATCTTTCTGATCCTACAACATAATCAAAACTGTGGATTTATGTTAAATCTATATTGATTGTTTTCTTAATTAGTTTATGTGTTCTATTATGTGAATTCGAATGCTTATTTGTTATAGATTATTTGACCAATAATTTGCATGTCATGTTTATTAGTTCATAATTCGGGAGATGAGTTCTAAGAAATGAAAATCAAATTCAGACATAAACGGGTATAGAGTCGGGAGGCTTATAACTGTTTGTGGGGAATACTTCAATTCAAAGATCTTTTAGGAGTTGATATTAATTGTTGAGTAGGGATGCTAGCAATTGTTATTAACCAACTGTTTATTTGCTTCGGGGCGGGGGGGAATAAACTAATTTAGGAATTGAACCCATAGAAACACATAAACTGACTTTGATGAAATATTAATTGGATCTAATATTGAAGAAGCGTGTTGAGATTATGTGCCTGGGGTTGTTTTCGTATTTGTAGAAAACTTGTGGAGTTTGGATTTATAAAATTATAAATATTTTACTTGTTAATTTAAGGTATAGTTTAGATTAGATAATAATTCTATGATTTTCGGCTGCTTCAATAAAATTAAAATACGATATTTGCTATAGCCTAAGTGTTTCATAGTCAATCCCTAAGGAATACGACCTTGCTCGCAATTATCTACTAGTTACATTGTACAATTGCAGTTTAGTGAAAAGTTTTCATGATGAGGGAACTAACTTACAATATACAAAACAAGGTTCAGGGTCCCTAGGGTGATCCCAGGGAGGTCACTCCTATGCTCAAGTCAGCGACTATTATAAGTGCTTTTAATGCATGCATTTCGGGGTGTAAGTTGGTGTATAATCAAGATATTTGCATGTGTAACTAGCGTGTTTTGGTTGGTTTCCTTTTATTGGGCATGATACTGTAGCTTTCTGGATAATTTTGCCGGAAATAGAGCTAAATTGGAAGAAAAGTGATAGCATGTCCCAAAGGGTACGTCAAGTGGCAAAGGACGATGGAGACACAAAGGAAATGGAAAAAAGGCAAGCCACACGGCCGGGTCGTGCGCATGCCCAATGATGTGAATCCACCTATGAAGGATCCAGGAAACACCAAAGGGCCAAATATATGGAGTTTAGAGTCATAATGGTGAGTCATGTGTCGAAAGAAGCATGGACGATCAAACAATAGTGGATTATTTTCGAAAATGTCCAAACGCGTCAACGATTTTAAACACTGGTAGGGTTTAGTATTTAGGCCATAACGTTGCTACGAAATTGATAAGCTGATTCAAGCTGCTATAGAAAGCTAAGAGATAGATCTACAACTTTCATTGAGACCTTCGGAGCTAATTCACACATTTATGCCACACAACCAGGTCGTGTTTGTCCGCAGGGTCGTGTGCAGCGGCAACAGAGTGAGTTTTTAGGGAACAATTCACATGACCATGTCGTGTTGGAGCGCACGAATCGTGCAAAATGCGACATTATACCGATTTTATTTCCTTACTACACGAGGACTGAGAAAGGAATAAAAAAGGCATCTATAAAGGGAGAATTAGACCTAGAAGTTTAGACAACACATCTAGGTGAGAAAAGAATTATTTTGGAGAGCAAGAAAGCCATCATTGAGATCAAAAATAGAGATATTGGGGAGCCACACAAGGGGGTTATCAAGGAAGACACCAAAATTCCAGATTTTTTAAGACAGGTTCTTCCAAGCCAGGGGAATTCATCATCATAGTCTCAATTTTCTATCTATTTCATTCTTTCTTTTTACGTTAAAATATTGTTTATGGATTTGTCTATGAGTTCACAAACGAACATGTCTAGCTAATTTTCTTTTGATTCTAGCCTCTAGGACATGATGTATACTGGATATCTATTTGATATTCGATTTGTTTATTTCGTATTAGCTTGTTTTGCCTATCTATTTGTAGTTTCTTGTGCTTAATTCTTGTGTATTACCTGATCAATAATTCACATGTTTAATATGTTGGTTCATAATTCGAGAGATGAGTTTCAACAACAGACTAAAGAAGTCACAACATAAAATTGTAGAGTCGAGAGGCTTATAATGTTTATGGATTTTGATACTTGATTCAATATACTTTTGGAGTAGGTATTAATTATTGAGTAGAGATGCTAGCAATTCATTATGGATCTACGGTTTTTTTGCTTCGAGAGATGGAATGAACTAGGATAGGAATCATGTCCATAGATAAGGTACAGTTGGGTTTGAGAAATACAAATTGGACATAATTTAGAGATGCATGTCAAGATCGTAGTCCTATGATCACTTTTATTCCTTGATTAATTCTCTATGTGTGAGCTCGTTAGTTGTTTGTTTTTGTTTGATATTGATTTATTTAAATTGTTAGATAATTCATTCTTATATTTTTGACCACATCAATAAAATTGAGGCTACTACTATTGCGGTAATATGTGTTCTTTAGTCAATCTCTGTGGAATACAACCTTACTAGCCACTATCTATTAACTACGTCATACACTTGGGGTTTAACTTAATAAATTTTAGCGATCAATTGTACGAGACAAAAATCCAAAGCACGAGAATGTAATTAGCAATAATTAATTGAATTTACTTACAGATGGGATGCAAGAACCTTTTTATATCTGCGTTGATGGGCTGGGCCACATGGGCCTTGTAGGATAAAGTGAGTTGTTTAGGCCGCGTAGGCTGGAGAATTGTATATATGGCCCAATAATAATAACATAGTGTAATTAATGAAATTAAATAAATGCATTAAATAAATAATGACGATAATTATTAAAGGACAATATTATCCCAACAGAGAGGAAAAATGTCATGTAAAGTGGTTGTTAAATAAAAACAAAAAAGGAAAATCACATACAACTTGCACCTTGCCCACCACCTTGTCCACCATCTTTTTCTGCTAGCGAGTGTATGAATCAACAAAAGAAAGGCCAAGGAAAAAGGGTTTTGTTGGACGGGGGGGAGGGGGGAGGAGTGGGAGAGAGGCGGAATATCAGGGTGTTTGCTGAGCTTATAAGCTCATTAAAACATCTTATAAGATGTTTGAGAGCTTATAAGTCATTCAAATTTGTTTGGTAAACTTTTAGAAAAAAGATCGTATAAGCTTTCAAAATAAAATGTTAGGAGCTTATAAACTATTTTTAAAAAAGGCGGGAATCCCAACTTTTTTCAAAATAAAATCTTATTTCAATAACCTCCTTTTTTTATTATTTTAATTACAAAATTTCCATAATTAATATCTTAAATATTCCACCATCTTATTTTATCCAAACATTTCAACAACTTATTTTTAAAATAAGATCTAACATCTTAGTTTACATAATTTTGCTTAATTTTTGTCTTTTCTTAGTTTTGGCCTAATTTATCAAATTTACCTAATTTTACTTAATGTTTGTGTTTGCTAATCTTAGCCTAAATTAACTAATTCGGTTAACATTTATCAATGTTTGCCTAATCTATCTAATTTACCTATTCTCTACCTAATTTGTTTGTTGATATCTGGTTGCTATTTATTTATTAATTTTTATTTTTTGTATTTTTAATTTCTCAGAAATAGTTTTTAATGGATTAAAATATATTTGCTTATTTAATTAAAACTCCCCTCTCACAGAAAATCGAATAACCTTTTTCTCTCTCAAAATCCTTGTCGTTTTTGCTCTCCATCTTCTTCCTATTTTCCTTTCCTCGTCTTCCTATGAGGATTGGGGAAGCAATTTTCATTGCTTTTAATTTAAATAAATTTGTCCCCAATAGGTGGTTTTTTTGTCAATTAATAAGTCAGTCCCATATATAGAATATTGCTCAGAAGATCAGATGAGCTATTATCCGACGATTCGTGACAGAAGCGAGATCATCTTTGGTTCGTGTTTTGTCCAGCGTCTCCGTTGCAAAGTTCCGATTCTACGGATCAGTTAGATCTGGTCACATTTAAAATTTTGTTTTAGATCTACATAAGTTTATGATCCTATAGGGTTTGCAATTGTTTATCACTCGTTCCAATCAATTATAAGTTTCTTTTAATGAATGAATGAAATTCATTTTGATTTTTTTTTTTTTAAAAAATTAATCTCCCCTCTCCCAACATTGCATATATGCTTTATGGATTCACTCTTTTTAAAGTAAAAATGACACGTCACTGCTAACATGTCCATTTTCCCACAAAATCGCCAAAATTACACATATGTGGTGAAAGTCGAACTAAATGTCTGGATTTTGGAAAGTTAATGGACTAAAACTAAGCGTTGACTAATTGGTGAATCAAATTTGTCTATAGGCCAAGTTATAGGACGAATTGTACGATTTTATAATCTTCTAAGCAAATGTGTTTTATATATGGTAATTTAAGTTTTATTTTTATAAATAAAATTAAAAGTAAAATAATTTTCTTACCCGTATTAAAACTTGTCTAATTGGTTTTGAACGGATTCACATTTTCTGCTTCACTTTCTTATTCCATTCCAAATTGTGGATGAATGTGTCTATATATTCAAATATTTAACAACACAGATTTATGTTATATGCGAGTGTCATTCATCCAACACAGTGGAAAAAATAAAGTGGAATGAAAAATCTGAATCAGTTTTGAACCTGCTTTGACGGGATAAAATTATATCCAACGCAAAGCGAACAGAGCATGCTCAAAAGTATACTGCAATGAAAAATAGCATCAGACTCAAAAGTTGCATCACTTAAAAATACCCAAGAAGTGGAAAATTAATTTCAGTTTTCGTTGATATGAAAGTCATTATTTCTTAAAAGTAAATTACACAAATGTAAATCTTAACTTAACTTGGCAAAGGTAATTTTACCATAGCACATTTTTGCAAATCGATTGGTGTTGGTTTGGATGTGTACAAGAATGAGATTATTAATAGTAAAATCGCATTTCATACTAATGCTTATTCTCCAGATGTGAAAAAGAGATTTTTACGAAGCCCAAATAACGAAAGATCTATAACAATGTAAAAAAAGAACACAAATACATTTGCGTAATCATGACAATATGCACAGTTGAACTATTTTCCCCCATTTCTGACCACAAAGTTTGATGTTTTTCAACTTGATCAATATATAAAAACATTGAACATTGTCAACATTAGCAAAATGAATAGTCTCCATTTTCTGTCAAGGATAAGAATGATCATAGATAAGAATAAAATTTGGTTACAATCCAAGTTTTCGTCAACAAAAATCAAACAGTAGATGATATATATTGAAAATATATACATAGTAAAAGGTAAAGTTACGACAATTGATTGCAGTAACCAGATGCCTAAAGTAACCATCCACATTGATGTTTGTATTCATAAAACTTAAAAAGATGAGGTGTGTGTTCGTATGATGATGATGCTTGAAGGAATGTATATAAAGAAAGGATATATGGAAAACTATGTCTAGCCAATGCCATGATTTGTGTAATAATATGTTGGGTTAATTATACTAAACCGGACGCCCTAAACTATACAAGTTTTTGCACTTTGCCCCTTTAACTTAATTATATTTGTTTTGCACAATTTACCATCTCCACAGGTAGGGCCGCTCTTTTCATAAGGCCAATAAGTCGGTCGACTCAAGCCCGAAAAAGTTATGAAATTTACGAGCCCAAAACTTTTTTGTTCTTTTTTATAAAGTACATATATAAAATAATAAAAATATTGTATCAATAGTAAAATTAGTCTAGTGGTTGAATGTTCATGTTTTTGAAATTTTAAACGACGACCCAAGTTAAAATCCATTTGCCCACAAGATAGTTTTGGAACTTTTTACTGTTGACAAAGAAATTAAATGTTCTCACTTGCATCTAATGGTCGAGCTCTCCTATCAAGAATAAAGGGCCCAAATCAATTCCCTTATATTATTTTAACTTTTAATGTAGCTAAAAAAAATTAAAAGTTCTTAATATTGCAACCTAGTTGCCCAAATCGATTCTCTTAAAAGTTCTCAATTGCAACCTAATGATTGAGCTCTCCCACCAAGAATGAAGGGCACAAATCGATTGTTCTTCCAGCCTCGCAAACAAAATTATCACATTCAATTTTCTTTAAAAAAATCTCTCAGACTTGAAGCTCATCAAAACTTTTCTCAAATCAACCATGTCACAAAAAAGATTCGATGGGCTAATTATGCTTAATTGAGAAATGAACTATTGAACAACTTGATTATATTGACTTAGTAATTAACATTTTTGCTATCAAAAGCGTAAGGCTTAATTGTATTTAAATATTTTTTTTATTTTTGAACATGAATGTCATATTATTTTAACTATAATAGAATTATTTCATATATTGCACATTATTATTTCTTTTATTATTTTATGTTGCTTGTAAGTTTGTATATAAAAAAGGGTGTCTAATATTAAATTCGACTCGGGCCAAAAAATTGATAGGATCAATTCTGTCCACGGGGGTATGGTGTAAGAAAAACACTAAGTTCAGGATTAAAGACTTAAAGTGTTACAAAAAAAACATTTAGGAGACAAAGTGAAAAAAACTCGCATACTCTAAGAGGATGTAAAGTGTAATTAACCCTAATATGTTAGAGATCCAAAGAATATCTTGCATTACGAAACCACATGATATGCAAAGAAATTAGTTATGACTCCTAGAATTTCTTTTGCACAAATTCAAGAGGGCACACATACACATATATATATATATAATACATGGAGTAGCAACTATACTAAATAGTTCAAGCTAAATTTCAGAGATGCATAGAAGAATGGAAGGACATTGCTATTGTGAAAAATTAATGTACATACCTAAAAAGATATTAAGTAATTCATTAGCCAAAATTAAAAAAAGTCATGGAGGCTGGAAATGCAAGAATACTTGACTCTCAAGATTATTCAAGTGTTCCTTGGTTATAAGTCTGAATTTACTGATTGTGAGTGAGCCCAATATTGCACAAATAATTAACACTGGCAGTCTTACGTCTATTTGTGCATAATCTTTAAGCAACTTCATGTTTACAACTTATTATTTACACAGATGTTACGTGAAATGACGTCAGACATAACAGTCTTTAGACAAATCATTTTTTATTTGAGAGTGATTCTAGACTTCTAGACTCGGACATTATCGATGCTTGGAAACATGAAGTGGGTGAGTTCTCACTCACCGCCTTGCCTCTTCCGAGGATCTTGTGCTTCGTCTTGATATCATGCGAAAGCTAGATGAACACCCAGCTGGTGATATTTTTGTATCAGGTTTCGATGGTACTAGAATCATACTCTGAGATTGGGAAATTGATCACTGATGGAGGCTGATGACGCTTACAATGAGAATAATTAATATGGTCATCATAATAATGTTTTACAAATTACACAAGCCAACAGCCAACATCATGCCTTACACTGAGGCTGAGGATCAAAACATTGTTGTTGCAGATGGCTTAGAACGAGTGCGCAATTTAGCTGTTCAATCTGGAAGCCTTCATACATTTACAACTGTGATGAGGATGTATTGACCAGCTAAGCATAAACAGCTGATTTACTAAATATAAGAAATTATAATTTTTTAAATTTAGAAAGCATATTAATTCATCAATAAAAAGTAGAGCTAGTCTCCTATCAGACGGTTTGACGGATCTAATCCGTCAGACGGAGCCCCAATAACCAACCACACCCATAGCCAAACCGACCCGACCCAATAATAATAAAAAAAAACACGCACACACAAATTACTCAAATCATCTTATCTGAGCTTCTGCCAAATTCTTCACTCCGTCGTCCACCTAGTCACGTCACCCCTCGGCACCTCCGTCATCCATCTCGTCTCTGCTAAATGGTTTGGTTAATCTAAAAGCACGCACACACAAATTCTTTTTCATTGTTTACAAAATTTGTGTAAAAGGTAAAACATTGGATATGGTGAAAGGCACTACCACCAATAGCAGTTATTATCATTTGATATTTAGTGCTTTAAACATTTTTAGGAAAAAAAGGAACTAATATGAATAGTAGCAGAGTTTTTGGTAGAGTTATTATTGATATGGTGAAGGGCACTACCATCAATAGAAGGTTTTAGATTTGCTCTGTTTTTTTTCTTCAGATGATCTAACGAATATTTCATTTAACTTATTTTTCAAGAGACAAACTAATATTTTTTAAGGTAACAACTAATACTTTTCAGTGGAACTACTAATACATTTTATTGGAAAAACTAATACTATTCAGGAAAATTACTAAAAATATTTCAGTGGGAAAAATAATATTTTTCTGGGGAACTACTAATACATTTAAGAAGAACTGCTAATACTTTTTAGAAGGACGACTAATACTTTTCAGAAGGACTGTTAATACATTTTGGGAGAAAAATTTAATTATATTCAAGGGAACTACGATACATTTGTAAGAATCTGCTAATACTTTTTAGAAGGACGTCTAATACTTTTCAGAAGGACTGTTAATATATTTCGGGATAAAAAAATTTAATTATATTCAGGGAAACAACTAATACATTTTACAAGAACTGTTGATACTTTTTAGAAGGACGACTAATACATTTTGGGAGTATATTCATAAGAAATACTGAAAAAATTCTTCAGAGAACTACTAATACATTTCAGAAGAATTGCTAGTACTTTTTAGAAGGACGACTAATACTTTTCAGAAGGACTTTTAATACATTTTGTGAGAAAATTCTAATTTATTTCAAGGAACTACTAATACTTTTTCGATGAACTACTAATACTTTTTTTGGGGGATTGCTAATACATTTCGGGAGTATATTCAGGAGAAATACTAAAAAAACTCTTCAGGAAACTACTAATACATTTCAGAAGAACTGCTAATACTTTTTAGAAGGACGACTAATACATTTCAGAAGAACTGATAATACATGTGCTCCCTGAAAATTAATAAACACCACTGCTAATATTACGAAAATACCACCAAATCCGCGGGTCAGATTCGTCTAACAGTCGGACCGTTAGCTAGCGGTCCGATAGGAGTTTTTGTGTAAAAAGTATCATGCGTTAATCATTAATTACCAAATTACAATAACGGCACCAAAAATAACAATATTTTTATATAATTAAATTATATTTTTATTACTTATTTTTTAAATAATAATTCCACGCTTTCCAGATGCAAAAGGGTGAAATGTGTGAGAAAATTATGTCCATATTATTTCCATAATACTTTCTCTTTATATATGCGCATATATATATATAGATATATATATATAAGAAAAATAAAATCAATTTTTATTTTGGAATGGAAATTTTTCAGTGTGTGTACTGTTTATAGAAAACTATATAACATGATCGAGTTTTATTGTCAAGCTTGTTGAGCATGAGCCCTCACCTATATTTATAGTCATGATATGCTTAAATGAACAATGGAGATTAAAAGTATCCTACAGTGTCATTATGGAGTGATCTTCTCTTACATTTTTCTTAGTATATGCCACTAGATTTTTTATTAAAGATAATTTGTAGGAAGCTTCCTTATGAGTATTTTAGATATTTTCCTAGATAAATTTGAACAATTTTTTTTCAGAAATATTTTTTCCTTTCTTTCTTTGATGAAACTTACTATTGAACATCTATTCTAAATATATCTTTATTTTACTTTCAAGAAACTTTCTTACCCATGAGGGGGTACATGATCTGCTAAGAGGTCTTGTTCATGATAAACCAATATATGCCATAATTATCATAGTCCCTGTTCCCAGACTTCTTTCCACTTTTTCCCCTTTTTTGTTTTTTTTTTGAAAGCAAGCAACTCAAGATATTATTAAAATATGATCCAAGTGGTTACACTTTTGATTCAAAAGGGCATCCACATAATCTGGAGCCTCCAACCAGACAGAAGGATTTGGTGAATAAATATCTTTCCTAGCAATACAATGAGCAATGTGATTTGCCATTCTTCTTACAAAACAGACCCTGTACCAAGAGTGCATAGCCATACGCTCCTTTATTTTTGTTATAATCATATCAAGTTCTGTCAATCCACAAGTAGCTGATAGTGTGGCATCAACTACAACCTTTGAATCTAATTCAAAAATCACCTTCTCAATACCCAGGCTGCTCACCCATGATAGAGCTTCAAGGAAGCTCATCGCTTCTCCTTCAGCAACCGGCAGATTTCCATGATATACAGCAGAACGACATGCCACAAATTTCCCTGACTCATCTCTAAGGACCATGCCAAATCCTGTAGTACCTGTATCTGTTGGAAAAGCTGCATCAATGTTACATTTTATGAATGAGGAAGGTGGTGGATGCCACATTTCACAATTAAGACCTGTGTTAATATTTTTTTGTTGGACTTTTACCTGGCATTTCACCGCAATCCATTCATACAATACATTTAGGCACAAATTAACAGCATTTCCAGCAGGTAAGTGATTCGAGTTCCATAACTTATTATTCCTCTGTTTCCAAATCGCCCATACCACCATTGCGAATTTATCTATGTCTGATTCATGAAGCTGATCCAAAACTGCAAAAAGCCATTCTTCCACACCTTCAACTTCACTTGCTACTGAATAGATGACATCATGTAGCCCCACTTCAAACCAGCAAGCTTCAGCAAAAGAGCAATTTACAAGCAGGTGCCACATATTTTCAATACCAAGGCCACAGATAACACACTCAGCTGAAACATTGATACCTCGTGATCTCAGATTATCTCTTGTAGGCAAGCAATTTTTACCCACCCTCCATAAGCAATTTCTTACTTTTGGAGGCACACGTATACGCCATAATTTTCTCCAGTCTCTATTCACATGCCTTTGTAGATCTCTTTCCATCTCCATTGCGATATTGTATCCGGATTTAACTGAATATACCCCCGTCTTATTAAAATGCCAAATGCGACAATCAGCGGTAGAATTGGAAATAAGAGGAATATTACAAATTGCTGCAACGTCTTCTTCACAGAATAGTTCTTCAATCAATTCACAGTCCCAAGACGCCATACCTGGTATCATCAACTCATTTACAGTTATATCTTGTAGCCCTTCAATCATTGGTGATTTCACAAAGAAGTTATCAGAGTTTCTCAGCCATGGATCTTTCCAAACTTGTACACAGCGTCCATCCCCAATTTTCCATCTAATCCCCTTTTTAAGCACAACTTGAGAGCAGCGGATACTTCGCCAAGTGAAACTTGGGTTATGCCCAACATTGGCATTTAAGAAATCCCCGTGCGGATAATATTTGGCTTTGATAAGCTTACAAACAAGTGCATCCGGGTTAGAAATAAATTTCCAACCTTGCTTCCCAAGCATTGCCACATTGAAATTAGAGAAATTTCGAAAACCAAGACCTCCGACTTCCTTGCTTTCACACAATAATTCCCATCGCATCCAGTTTAAGCCCCGTTCACCATTTTTCTTTGATCCCCACCAAAAGGAGTTTAGCATCCTTTGAAGTTCTTCAGCTAATGTAACTGGGAGTAGAAATACACTCATGCAAAAGACGGGTATTGCTTGCGCAGCTGCTTTTATAAGCACTTCTTTTCCGGCCTTCGAAATCGCTTTGCCACTCCAACCTTGAATTCTTTTCCACATCCTTTCTCGCAAGTAGTTAAAGATGGCCCATTTTTTCCTACCAATTAAACTTGGTAGACCAAGATACCGGCCTATGTTAAGAGGTTGAGAGACTCCAAGGATATTAAAAATCTGATTTTTCTGCTCCATTGTAACATTATTACTGAGAAGAATTCCAGATTTTGTTAGATTAATAGCCAGCCCTGCAGCCTCTTCAAACTTCTTCAGAATCTCCTTCAAGGCATTACATTCTTTGTCCTCTGCTTTACAAAAGATGATGCTGTCATCCGCGAAAAGCAGATGGGAAATAATAGGTGCTTTTCGACAGATTTGTACACCATGAATAGCTCCACAATCCATTGCCTGCTTGATTAAGGCCGATAGTCCCTCCGAACAAAGGATAAATAAATAAGGGGAAAGAGGATCCCCTTGCCGCAAACCCCTACCCGGCTTGATTGGTCCAACCAAAGTATCATTCACCACAATATTATATGTAACAGTCGATACACATAACATGATCCAACTAACCCATTTTTTGTGGAAACCCATTTTCAGCAACAATTTTTCCAAAAAATCCCAGCTAACCCTCTCATATGCTTTGCTAATATCGATTTTTAGAGCTACCTCGCCTTTCTTACCTCGATTCTTCTGCTTCATATAGTGAATTACTTCAAAAGCTATCAAAACATTGTCCAGGATGGTTCTTCCACCAACAAAGGCGGACTGTTCATGTGAAATAATTCGTGGCAGGATCTGTTTAAGTCTATTTGCAAGCACTTTTGCTAAAATTCGATACATCACATTACAAAGTGCTATTGGTCGCAAGTCCTTCATAGAAGTAGGATTTTCACACTTCGGAATCAAGACAACATTAGTATTATTTAAGCCCTCCGGAAAGTTTGAATCTGAAAGCCATTTTGTACAAGATTTAAAAAGATCCTTACCAGTCAAATCCCAGAAACGTTGATAGAAGCCTGGATTAAACCCGTCTGGTCCTGGAGCTTTGTCAGGGTGCATAGCTTTAATAGCAAGCGTAAATTCTTCCATGGTGAAATCTTTCATCAGAAGCTCATTATCAGTAGTCGATATTTTTTGATTAACACAGCTTAGGACAGGTTCAGGAGTAGCATTATCGGCATTAAACAGAGAGTTAAAGTATGAGAATACAACATCACAAATATCTGGGTTTTCTGAAACCCATTCCCCTGTTTCGTTCTTCAATTTTGTGATTTTGTTCTTTTTTCGTCTTGACGATGCAGTTGCATGGAAGAAGCGCGTATTCATATCCCCGTCTTTCAGTTAGAAGCTTTTTGCTCGTTGTTGCCAATGTTGCTCTTCTTTTATTAGAAGGTTCGCATAATTATCTCGAGCTTCTTTCAATAAAATGCCTGACTCATCATCCATTTGCTCAAGTAGAATTTCAATCTTCTTTTTGAGCCTCTCCTTATCTCTGCGAGATTTAATCATTTTGCTTCGGCCCCAATTATTCAAGATTTCGGAACACCCTTTTAATCGCGAGACAGCGTCACCTTCTGTGAGATTCCAAGATTTTGTGACCACTTCACCGATATCAGGTTCACTCAGCCACTTATTTTCAAACCTGAAAGGTTTAAATTGAACAGGTACAACTCTAAATTCCGTATCCAGAAGTATGGGCGAATGGTCTGAAATAGGAGCTATAATATTTGTCAATCTAGCATTCAGAAATAGCGATATCCATGATGCGGAAACAAGTGCTCTGTCAAGTCGTTCTTCTACCAGATTACTTGAACCTCTTCCATGCTCCCAGGTAAATGGGTAGCCAGCCATGAGAAGATCATGTAAATTACACGCAATCACCGTCTCCCGAAATCCTTGAATCATCCACTTGGGTCGTTCAACTTTCCCTATTTTTTCTTCAGCTTCTAGAAGATCATTGAAATCACCCAAACAACACCATGGATTTGTAGACTGAGAGTTTAATTGTCTCAACAGAGCCCACGAGTCTCTTCTTCTGTTAGTTTCTGGGTATCCATAAAATCCAGTCATACGCCATACACGATCATTTGTATCCTTGACATTGAGATCAATATGGTTCTGAGAGTATCCCATAATCTGACACATAGATGATAATCTCCAGATGACACAAATTCATCCACCTCTCCCTTCACGATCTACTGCAAAAGCATTTTCGAACCTTAGTTTAATTCTTAAGTGTTCAACCTTATTTGAATGAGCTAGTGTTTCATACAAGAAAATGACATCGGGCCGATGGGCACGAACTAGCTCACAGATTGTAGGAATTGCCCGAGGGTGGCCCAATCCTCGGCAATTCCAGCTTAACACGATCATTGATCTTGGCAAGCCTGTGAACCAGGACCTGCCAAGGCTAGCAAGTTTTTTGACCCGTCATTAATTCTCACAATCTTTCCAGGGTCTTGACTAAGAAACGTGGTTGCATTAGAGATATCATTCAATGCCAACCGTTTCCTTTTTCCCCATTTCCTCCAAATCAAGAGTAGTATCTTCAAAGATTGGATTTAAGAATTCTTTGGGATTTGGGACCATAATTTTCCTTATTTCTTTTCAGAATCCGTTACTTTCTCAATGGAAGAAACGTCTGTTGACTTTCAGAATAAGCTGTTACATCGCGGTGGTCGACTTAGCGGAAAAAATTGAGACTGCCATGTCCCAGGAATCTTGTTCGATCACCTTTTTGGATGAGTTACTCATCATTTCATCAACATTTAGATCATTGCGAATCCATCGGCTTTCTTCCCCAGTATTATCTCTTCGGAGTGGAGCCCGCAACCAAGCTCCCCAATCTCTTACCATTTTCACATCTCTATCAAAGATGTTGTCACAGAAGTTTTGAGAATGCCCCGAAGTCCACAAATATAACAAAACGTAGTGAGTCTCTCATACTTAAATTGAGTCAAGCCAATGTCACCCCAGGTTTCTTAATTTTCTTTGCCCGTTTTAGAGGAACACGGACATCCAGTTTAACTCGAACTCGCATGTATGAATTCCAAATAGAAGCATTTTTTGTATCATATTCCACAAAAGAGCCAATAAAGTCACCCATCATCTTCCCAACTTTTTCATTCATAAGACCAACAGGCAAGTCATGAATTTGCACCCAAATCGGAATATAAAATAGCGGCACCGTAGATGGTTTTTCACCAGAAGATATCTTATTTAGGATCAGCAAATTGCCATCAAATGACCATGGTCCACCAGCAAGAATCCTTCCCAAGTCAGCTTCATGATAGAATTGAAATAAATATAGATTTGATTCCAATTCTTTGATAAAAATTCCTTTACCCGGTCTCCAGAGATTCGCCATTCGTTTCTTCATAGCCCCATAATTTATTTGTCGATCAGTAAGAAATCTTCCAACAAGAGCAAGATTCACACAATTTTCAATACGCGTATCTGATTCAAATTCACAGTCAAACACTTCTTCCTCGTCCCTCGAAAGAGAAAGATCATGTAACTGATTCTCAACGCCCTCCATAGAAAAAAAACAAGAATAATGTAAAGGAAAACAAAGAAATGATTGCTAAGAATTACACCAAAAAGATTGAGATTGATAGACCCACCATGAAAGAGGGAAAAGAAAATTAATTGGGTTATGTTATATATGTGTTACTAACACTTTCATTTCCCCTTTTTTGTTTAAAAAAAATCATGTACGGTATTATAGTTGTGAGATATAAGTCTATGATAATTATAAAATTATTTATAAAATAATGATGTGGTATATTTAAATTAAAGATTCTACTAGCAAATTGAAACATATAAGAGCAATACTAAAGTCCAAATATAGATAAGTTGTTTATCCCAACATCGCCAAGAGTATTAGAGTATACACTTTAATACTTGAGCTTTTCATAGGCATGGGCCTCTCACCTTCCTCAAATTGCCAGCCGTTATCTCAATAAAGCCTTTGCGCATTGGTCTGAAAGTTGAAGGCCCAGACGCTTCATTTAACTACGCTAATCGGCCCAAATCCCATATGTTTGGGTTCTCCAACCCACTTGGTCGAATCCCTTCCCTTTACTCTACTCACTCTTTTTAAATGTTGTTATCTTAGATAATGTCAATATATTCATGTTTTCACCGTGTGAATTTTATTATAAAACTAGTGCTTTGCCCGTGCATCTCGGATCATATGAAATGGGTTGTGTTGGACCATATTAGGTTTGTTGTGTCGAACCATAAAAATTTCATGTAAATAAAATTTATTTTTGAAATATTATTAATAACTATTTGTGATATTACTGGGTCGAGTAATCGAGAATTTTCTTTTTGGTGGGCCTTGCAAATCATTTTTGCATCTAATTTCGACATGTTATTTCCGTGGAATTTGAATTTTCTGCAAATATTTGAATTAAATAAGATAAAAATATATAAAAAAATGGATATAATAACCTTGAATCTCAGTTTACTTCCAAATAAATATAAAGTATGTTCGTTGCAGTATCAAAATGCTTATATAATAAAAAAAAATCATATGATTTTTTAATTCAAGTTTATAACATATGTATATAAACTGCAAAATTAAAATTGTTATGTGAATAATGTGAAAAATGGGTTCATTATCTTTGATATAATGAAATAACCCAGGTTGATATTCTATATTAAAACTATTAGTAACAACATATTTATATTGTTAGAAAAAATATAAATGATATAGAAAATAAAATAAAATCTTAACACACTATCGTGAAAAACACATTCTAGATTAAACACTTGATTTTTGTGATTTTCTAGATTCAACACTTGATTTTTGTGATTGTGTAATGACCTTTCATATATGCGGACCAACCTAAGTTTCATAGTCACATAGTTTTCCTCATGTTTAAATCGTGCATGAGTGTAATAAATGAAGCCATATATATTTTTTTTGTGGTTGAATTCAAATAAAGCAAGAGAGAATTTACAATTTGAGTTTGCTTGTAATGATATCTCACAATTGTCAACTATTTATAAGGGTGTAGGAACAACTTTGAAGGAAATTACCATCATATATATGTTATAATATAATATCATTCAATTCGAATATTTAATATATGGTAAATTTAATATATGGTAATAATTGGATATGGTTCATGAATTGTTATATATAGATTAGATGTTTTAAAATTTAATTATTTTGGAATATTCTCACTGATGCAAGAAAAAAGAGACGTTATCAATTTATATGATTTGATCAATTCTGCATGGCACTGCTGATTGATTTTATACCAATTTGAATCGTTTGAACATTTAACTGCAATTACTATAGATAAAATCAATACAGTCTACATTTATGGAAAACTACATATTATAAATTATAGCTACATATTTTAATAATATTTTTATAGTAACATTATAAATTTGATCCATATTTATCTGATTATTTAAACATTTTTTATTTTGAATCATGCTTTATAGAAAAATATGCAGCATTTATTCTTGATTGCAATCCAGATTTGGCCTTACTTTCGGTTTCCATAAGTTTTTTATGGTAGCCATATAACCAATTTAAATCATATTTAACTAAATTGAATAAGATATATCGGATATCCAAATTAAACTTCTCTACATGTTTTCTCCTTAATTTTGGTATGCATACGAAATTAAAAAGTCAAACATATTTATTTAGATTCTAAAAATTGATTTATCTCACAATAATAGCCATTAACTTGATAAATTACAACTGTATTATAAGGAGAAAATAAAAAAAATACGAAAACAATTTTTAAAAAGTGTCTTACAGTTTTAGAAAGGGATTTGTTATTTTGATAATTTTTTATAGTAATATTATAAATTCGATCCATATTTATCCAAATATTTACACGTTTCCGATTTTATATCATGCTCTATAGAAAGAGATTCAACATTTATTGTGATTGCAATCAAGATTCAACTTTAATTTCAGTTCATAAGTCTGTTTTGACAATTATTTAGTTAATTTAAACCATATTTAACTAAATTAAAGAGGATATATTATTGAATTGGATACCAAAATTAAGCTTCCTTATATGTTTTCTCCTTAATTTTAGTATGTATACAAAATTAAAAAGTCAACCACATTAATTTATATTCCAAAAAATTTAAAAAATAAAATAAAAATATTCGGAATTTTTTTTAGAAAGTGTTATTTAGGCGGGAAAACATATTTAGAAACCATTTTGCTTTTATATATATATATGATAAGAGTAAGTCTCCTGTAGGACCGTCTTACGTAACCTATTCTCAGAAGACGGATCCCCCCCCAACTGCGACCGCGACCAATTCTTGACCCCAACAACGCGCCCCTCCCACGCCCATGCCCATGCCCCCCACCACCCGCACGCACTTATTTAAAAAAAAAAACCCGCTCCACAAAGGAATTGAACTCACGACCTTAATGAAGGTAAGGTGGTGTTCTACCACTACACACTAGTACTTATTGTACATTTTTAGTATAATAATATATATAAACTCATTCATAAATACGCCTGGTAATTAAAAAAAATTAAAAATGCCTATAAATGTAAAGGCTAAGAATCAAACCCAAGTCTATTAAAAAAAACATGATACATTATCTCAATAAATGGATACTTATAAAAGTGTTACTTTAACTACATCATATTTATTTTTTATTTTTCCTCTTTTTTTGTTCGTAGTTTGTAACTGTATTAAGAAATCTGATACTTTATCTCAACAAACAGATACTTTTACTTATAAAAGTGTTACTTCAACTATATCATATTTATTTTTTATTTTTTCTTCTTTCCTCCATTTCTAATTTGTGACTATATTAAAAAACATGATACTTTAAATCACAAAGGAAAAATAAATAAGACAAAGCTAAAGTAACACTTTTATGAGTAAAAGTATCCATTTTAATTTTTGTAAATAAATCACGAAGTATGAATTCAGTACAGTGAAAAAAGAAAAATAAATATGACAGAGTTAAAAGTACCACTTTTATGGTAAAAGTATCCATTTTTTGAGATAAAGTATCATATTTTTTTAATACAGTCGCATATTAGAAAATCATTAGATTGAACTATCACAAATGTATCATATTTAACATCAAAAGTATCACTATTTCCAGCACAAGTATTAGTTTTTCAATGGTAAAAAATATTAGCTATGAGACTAGAATGAGTACATCAAAAAAATTTATTTTTTGAATAATGTTCACCTTAAAAGTATCATATTTCTTACTCAAAAGTATCACTATTTTCGGATAAAGTATTATTTTTTATTCAGAGAATTTAAAATTTTAAAATGCCATTGTCCATCATAAAAGTATCATATTTAATATCAAATGTATCACTATTTCCAGCACAAGTATCAGTTTTTCAATGTAAAAAACATTAGCTATGGGACTAGAATGAGTATATCAAAAAATCTTATTTTTTGAATATGTAAAAATTAAAGTATCAATGTTCACCTTAAAAGTATCATATTTATTACTCAAAAGTGTCACTATTTTCGGATAAAGTATCATTTCCTATTCAGAGAATTTAAATTTTTAAAATGAAGGGATGATAATGAAGCTTTATATTCTTGGTTATACTCATGATTATACTAAATATGCACAACAAGCACTAGTGGTCTAGCGGTAGAATAGCACATTGCCTTGGAACAGACCCAGGTTCAATTCCCAATTTGGTGTAAATTTGTTAATTTTTGATTAAGCGGATCCAACCATCCTGGCCCAACTTGGGTCAATTTGGGTGCATGGGCCCAACGTGCGGGTCGACAGCCGCGGGTGGGGCGGGCAACTTGGGCGGGCGGGCCCAGCGGACAACTTGTATTAGATGCGATTTTATTTTTTTTTTTATAGTCGCGGGTTGCGGGGCGGGCGAGAATCATCACGGAATAGGATCCGTAAGACGGTCTATACAAGTTTTTTTGCTATAAAATAAATACAAATATTAATTTCTTAAATACATTTCTCGTGAGCTAAGGATATTATTATTATTTTAATAGAAGAGTACTCTTTTTTGTTTAATTAAGGTGGTGACAATCTCTATAAGTGCGTGCATCTTGAGGACGTTTCCAAACAAATCAATATAGAGCTGGGTCTGTTGGGCCCAGTGTGCGGGTCGCGGGTGGGGCGGGCAACTTGGACGGGCGGGCCTAGCGGGCAATTTTTATTAGATGCAGTTTTCTATTTTTTTCTTTATATGTAGCGGGTCGCGGGTCGCGGGCGGGCTGAGGATCCGTCTTACGAAATAGTATCTGTAAGACGGTCCTATACTAGTTTTTGTCATAAAATAAATACAAATATTAATTTCTTAAATACATTTCTCGTGAGCTAAGGATATTATTATTATTTTAATAGAAGAGTACTATTTTTTGTTTAATTAAGGTAGTGACAATCTCTATAAGTGCATCTTGAGGGCGTTTCCAAACAAATCAATATAGGTTTATATTGTAATATGTGATTTAAAATCAAGGTTAAATGGTCAAAATACATTTTTAACTTTTTAAATGAGAGTGTGTGATTATTGCAACCCTTTTTATAATTAAGGTGGATGATGTTATCCAATAAAAATAATGAATTGTAATGAGATTTTAATATTATCATGGATCAACACCAAAAAAAGCAAACATTTAATAAATGAAATATTTTAATATATATGATCTAATCAAATAAAGTAAATAAGTCCCAATTCTGTTAGGTATTACCAAAATTGGAACTGTGGTTGGTCTTGCATGAGAGGGTTGAAGGTCAAGTACATTTCTGTCCATCTTCTGTGTTATTTCAATATTGACAAGTACACATAACATATATTTTTTTTAGCCAAACCGATAGTATTGTATTAAAAAAACTAGAGCAAGCCCATCTACAATGCCTCTCACAGCCTGACACTAAAAAGGCAAAGAAGAGGAGATCCCCAAACAAGCAAGGGGAGAGATACATACAAACAAAATCCAAAAATCGGTCCACAGGACCAAAAAACAAAGACATCATCATTTATGTTACAGATATAACTCTCTAAAAAAACACAAAATAGAGCTAGATCTTCCACATCAAGGTTCATCCAAGCCAAAAAAAAAGCAGAGATCACATAGTAAGATTAAGACCACCGAGCAATAAAGCCCCTAGTATCACTACCAAAAATAAAGGCTAGCTTCCATGACAACAATCAAGTAAACCAAACACCAAGCAAACATCGAGTAACAATTGGGGAGCAAAAAAAATTTATTTTTCCAAAATGATCAAGAAATATTACCAAAATCAATCCATAGCCCCTTCCACGACTTCCTGGCTGATTTAAAAACTCCTTCAAAGACCCAAAGGTTTAGTCCTCCACAACCACCATAAAATGTAGGAAGATAGTTGCAACGTTCTTGCCAAAAATCTTTCTTTTTAGTGGAAGAAATTCGCCACCACCGTTTTGAAAAGAAATTGAATTAGTGCACATCATCCCAAGTTAGAAAGGTGCGGACCATTTTGCAGGGAGCATTGAAAAAGAATATGGTCCAAACATTCAACAAGATCACCACAAAAAGAGCAAATAGTGTCCAACATAATACCTTTTCTTCTAAGACAAAGTTTAGAAGGAACAATATTATGAAAACACCTCCAAAGAAAGTGTTTGATTTTACCTTTTACCTTCATTTTCCAAGTTCCATTCCACATACATTTATACAAAGAACCCACCCCCCAAGACAAACCACATCATCATTTCTATTATTTAGAATGGCATCGTAGGCGGTCTTCACGAGAAAAAAGGCCATTAGTAGTGTAAAATAATCTGTCTTTAGAAGCAAGGTGATTAATAGGCAATTTGAGAATAGGGATCTTGAGGAAAAATAGAGAATTAAATTCACATCCCAAAAAATCTATCAAATAATTTTGAAGGATCCCTAGGGATAGGGATGAAAACCCCGTGCACCCAAGGATGATCCCAAATGCGAATATTTTTCCCATCCCCCCGGAGTATCTTAACCCAATCCGAAGAGCATATTTAGCTTTAATCCAACTCTTCCAAATCCACGAATCACTATTTTTTGATCAACTTTAAGTAATCCCCCTTAGGAAAATATTTGGCCTTTAGAAGTTTACACATTAAAAGGTTTGGATACACAAGGAGAGTTGTTTAGCAAGCATGGAGTCATTAAAACAGAAATCTTTAAAACCCAACCCCCCTTTTTCTTTTGGTTTGGAGAGTTTATCCCAAATCCAATGGATTTTGTTACTTCGGAAGGAGATCCCCACCAAAAAAATGAATATGGAAGCTAAATCGTAGGGCGTCTATAGCAAGACATAACATAGGTAGGGAGAGCATTGATGATTTAATAAGAACCTCTCTATGGCTAAGGAAGGCATGTTTCCAATTATTGCCTCACAAATAAAATTAAAAATCTCAATCTTAGATCTTCCGGAAGAAGAGGAGCCCCGGATGTTTAACTTTGGGGGGATAGACACCCGTCAAGAACAGCGCAGATAGAGTTTTTAGCTCGGGCCCTACGTTATGGCTAAAGAAGATGGAAGATTTATCAAGATTGATCATTGCATTACAGGAAAAGAGTCTAGAAGGCTTTTGAGAGAATGAGCTTGAGAAGAAGTGGCCTCGCAAAACAACAGAGAATCATCGCAAAGAACAAATGAGAGATAATCGGCGCATTTTTGCAAATTTTGAGGCCCGATCATCTTGGGAATTAAGCTTGGCCTGGAGGATGAGGTTGGAAAATGAGAGAGAGAATTATGAATTAGGGGGAAAGAGGGTCGCCCGACGAATCCCCGAGAAGGTAAGATATAACCACAAGCCTCTCCGTTCAAAAGGAAAGAGAATGAAGTAGTAGAGATGCAAGACTTAATCCAGTTAATGAAGCGAGAATGGGAAACCCATTTTTTCCATTATCGGAGTAAGAACCCCCACTCCACCCGATCATAAGCTTTCGACATGTCAAGCTTTAAGAGCCATAAAACCTTTAGCACCCTTACGAAGATTATTAAGAAAATGGAAACACTCATGAGCAATAACAATATTATCACAAATGAGTGCAGGGATGAAAGCGGTTTGACTCTCACCGATACAACTATGGAGGCAAGGCAAGGTTTTGACCTATTTTTAATTTTGGAAATGATTTTATACACAACATTACAAAGCTAATGGGGACGGCGGGAAATGGAAGTTGGGTTTTTTACTTTGGGGATAAGAGTAATAAGCGTATGATTCATGCTTTTCAAAAGTTTAGTGCAAGCAAAGAAATTCTTAATCGCTGCTTTACAAATATCGAGAAAACAACAAGGCCAAAAGAATTGAAAAAAAAGGGGTCATACCATCGGGCCCCGGGGCCTTGTTGGGTTAAGGCCAAAAAGCGCTTTTCGATTTCCAAGTCCTCAACGGAGTTTGGAAAAGCTCCCTTTGAGATGCACCAATGGATCAGGGATTCCATCAAGGATAGAAGAGCCAACTTCAACCCCTTTGGATGAGAAAGATCACCATAAAAAGACACCACCTCTTCTCAATTAATTCCCGAGTATCACAAATGCCACCAACGCTACTCAACTTTTCAATGGAGTTTCTTTTTGCCTTTGAATAACACTTGCTTGAAAAAACTTGGTTTGACATTACGCCAAAATATTTCTTCATTTTTATAATAAATGATTCCATTCAACCATATTCGATTTAATTTCAAGTCTATGATTAATATCCACAATTTTCTCGAATTAGATTTAGCATTTTTGCACCAACTCAAGATGTATTACACTTATTTTGCTTGAATTTGGAACATTGGGGTTCCCAAAACCTCGATTTGCCATGCCTTTTCCACAATCGGCTTGAACCCATCTATTTAACCCAACGTTGATCGAAACAAAATCTTTTCTTACTCTTTGTACCATCCCTATCTGGGTGAACATGGTCGATGCAACTGAGGACTATATGATTAACCACAACTTTAGGATGTGTAAGAATCCATTGGCGAACCAAAAAACGATCCAATCTTTCCTCCACGAACCCCTCATTTTCCCTATTGTTTGACCAAGTGAAAGGGTGACCCGAGTGGGGCGGAGGTCCTCCATATTCATCTCTCTAATGAATGCATTAAACGGCCCACAACTACTAAAATTACGAACACGCGGCTTGACAATATCATTCCAATCACCCCCACGACCCATTGATCACCCCATTTATACTTTGCTTTAATCAAAAATTCCCATTGATCCCTTCTTTTACACGCTAATATACACAAAGATGACCCACGCTTTCACGCCTTTTCATATTCAATCTTTGATTTTTATATAGACTTATAGCGACATCCCATAGGACCGAGAAGGCCCCGCTTAAACCATCGAGTCCACATTCGACCATCTATCGAAAACTTAAGTTGCTTACAAACAAGCAGTTTCAATAAATTTTTTTTTTTTTTTGTTTCACATAAGAATATGAAACTTGGGTGATGGGATCTCGTTGATCTCCTTTAATTGAGGAATTGTAGAGGTCCTCCCAAACCTCTAGGAAATCATCATTGAGGATGTTGAGACCATTTAAATACATTTGGTCTCGCCCACCTTTGCAACCATCATGTTTTCTTTCCCCTTTCTTGCTTAATCTTTTTAGTTTAAGCCCCATAAGTCGATCCTCTTTATTCATTAGCCCTCTTTTCCCCCACCCCACAAATAACAATCCCTTTATTTATTGTGTCATTTTGTTTCTTAATCAAAATAGGCCCTTTCCGTATTTTTCTTTTGTAGAAGGGATAAGGATATACTTTACCTTCGAATATATACCAATATCAATATCGATGAAAGTATCCATATCCCCTATTATTGTCGTTCCACTTCCATAAGGTAGTATTTCATCATAGAATCCTCGGATCCGCTTCTCCATTCCCAAACAAATCAACCTCCATAGGTCAAAAGATTAGAGGTGACTTTGTCTTTAAGGCAATGTAGACATAATGATTTTTATTAAAACTCAACACAAGCCCCATTAAATGGTCTCAACTAATACATTTTCTTGAGAAACAACAACGGGATGAATTCCATCTTGCCCGACTTTAAATGAGGGTGGGATTTTGCTACTACCAAAGACTAAAAATCTCTTGGCTATCCCATCTTGTCCCTCACGAAGAAGCAATTTAAGCTTATATCACTTTTTTATACTGCAACCTCTATAATAGAAACAAAAACCGACCAACTTTTCGTATTTAAACGTGATAGAATCATGTAGCTTAATAAATGTTCCTAAGCGAGGTTTCAACAGTTAATCGAAACAAGAAGTTTTATGTATACATTTAAGGTGGATGGATATAGATATCAATAAAACCCTGGAAAAATTTTGTTTGGTGAAATTGATTGAAAGGCAAATCCCACACTTGCACCCAAATATCCACCGAATCAAAATTTCAAAGCATTAGTGCCCTCTTTCCATTCTTTCAATATCGAAATAAGTCCATCATGGCACCTTTTGTTTATCATCTTTATTTTTAAAAATAAATTGGTAAATATTGAAACCAACCTCCCTTAAAAACGCCTCTTTTTAATAAATGAAAAATATTTTGGACCAAAAATCTTCCCAAATAAACTTCTACTACATCAAATACGGGAGACATCTCTGCTTCTAAATCAACCCCCAATTCTCTTTAGGTTAGTGAATTTCCTCATCCCTCCACTAACTCTTTATCCATGGAATCCCCAAAAGCACAAGTGATAACTGGTTAGGAGCACTTTCCAAACCTGAAAAGAAAAAAAGAAACCAAAAAAAGAAAGAAAAAAAAAACAGACAGAGAGAACATGGTCAAGGTCAAAATGAATGGAATAGGACCAAGATGAAATAAAAGCACAAGACTCACAAGAGAATCAAAGATAAATCGATTGAACAAAAATGAAGACAATAAAAGAAAGCTAAGACAAGAAATAAATGAAGCGAGAAAATCGGGGAACCCTAATTTTTAAACCACCCAGCAAGGAGACAGGAGCACTCTCGTAGAGAGAGAAATTTTACTTCCAGCGAGAAGACCTTCCCATAACATATCTGTCCATCTAATTTTGTTTCATAAAGTGAATACAAAATTAATTGGAGGTAAGAAAAATGATGTATAGTGATTAAGACCAAACGAGATAGTGAGATATGAGGCTTGGGACCAATTGGATTGATCCCTAGCACAATTAATTGCTAAGAGCCAAATACTTTGCAGATTTATGTTAGCAGAAGTGGTGCAATTAATTGGTTCTTCCGTAAATTAATGAATTAAAACAGTATATCCTTATGACATAGTGATAACTACAAAAATAAGACAAGTTAAATGAATGTAGAAATTAAATTAAGATCAAACTATATTCATATATATGTAGTGGTGGGTAAAAGGTACATTCACTTGACAACTTCTTGATTAAACACTGATCACTTTCATTATTTTTTTCTACTCAATTACAATTTACAACAAGAGACTTCTATAATTTTTAAACGTAAAAGAAAATAATAACAAATGCAACGATGTAGGTGACTTTGCCAAGTGAGCATTTTGGCAAATTGTCGGTGTATGTGTTAAATGAGATTCATTTTCACAAATTTAATAATAAGTAGTAAGGTGTACGTGCATTGCACGTGAACCATATGATTTATTGAATTAATTATTTTATTTAATAATCTAATGGTGTAAAATTGAATTGTTGAAAATATTTCATAAACAAAAAATAATTATAAGAAATTCATCTATAAGATATAAATAACTCCAAGGCACTTCTAAAATAGAAAAAACCTAATATACCAAGTTGAATGGCGTGAATAATTTACTATATTAGCATCAATGTTGTAAAAAGTCTTGAGCGAGCTGACTAGGGCCAAGCGTCCAGGTGGGCTGCAAGCGAGGTTAGCGAGACACAGGCGGGATTAGGCGGGCCTAACCGAAAAAAAAATCGTAGGCGGACAAAAAGGGCCTAACGCCTAGGCGGAATTAATCGGGACTAGGCGGGGATTTTTACAACGGAGATTAGCATTCACATCATTGTTGAAAATGATGTCTTTTTATGCATATACTTACTATTACAACCCAAATTTTACTCTATGCAACAGAAAATAATTCATGAGAAGACGCCAATTTTTTCATTCTCTATACGATTCTCAATAGTAAAGCGAAAATGTAAACGAATCAGAGTAGTCCAACAATATATACACAAGTAACAATGGAAAATAAGATTGAGTGATAGAAAAAATTATTATTTTAAATCATAATTTTGTAATTCATTGTCACTATTTTTCAAACGCCTACCAAAGAAATAAATAGAAAGTCCAATACTCCAAGCTGTTTGTCGAATACAAAACTTAACCTAGTGGCCCCGATCCAATGACCCAACAAATGAAGGTTGTATAAAGAGAAATAAAACATTATTTATGAGAGCAAGCATTCTAAGAAAAATATATAGGGTGTGATACGGGCTAGATTTGCCATATTAAATAGGATCGATATAATTTGGGAGGTGTACGATCCAAAATGAATAATTAACCTAAGTCCATGTGTTAGCTAGGGTTTTAACTTGGCTCACGCGACCCTAATTGCCAACTTATAAATAGCTCACAAAAAGAGTGTCTTAGGTTAGAATTCCAATGCACACATTTGATATATTGTTCTATTTCACATATATTCTTTCTCTAGAGCGATACTGACTTGAGCGTCGGAGAAGGTACGCCGGAAAAACCCTCCGGCCCCCTTCTCACTGTTGTTTTGCAGGCATCAAGGCGGAACGAATATTGGAGATCGAGTTTTCTTGGTGTTAAATTTCTCGCCCCAACAATTGGCGCCATCTGTGGGAAAAAATGAGTTAAGACGTGAGAAAACATACATATTTTATTCAGCGTCTGGTGTGCATTCCTGTTTTCTGTCACTAGGGCAGATTGTAATCCATCCGAATCGGCATCATAATTCAAATCACCATCCCTTGGTCTGGAAGGACACAAGGGAAGCATTCATTTCAAAATTAAAGGTTCGGGTACATGATGTAAGGGGCGATGAATGTCTGAATCGGGCATGAGGGTTGCGAGATGCGTATGTTAACATGATGATGAGAACCGCGAATTTTGAACTAATTGTTGATCTACTTGATGAATGTTCTGAGAGTCTGTGAAGAGATTTTTGGATTTTTGCCATTGCTCTTAATGTCTTCGAGTTTTTAGGAATTGTGTGTGTGATAATTAGAGAAATTATTTGCTGATATATGCTGGTTGCACAAGAACTAGCCAACTTTTGAGAACAACAATGGCTGATGAGCATAGGAATTTAACTTTCCTCAAATACATGGAAGGAATGAAGTTGTTGGGTCATGATCACGTAATCTCGGTTGATGTTCATCATAAGGTATGATTTACTATCTACCTTTTTGACATGAATTCAAGCTCAGCTTCACTAAACAATCTGATCATTTAACATTCTTAACATCTTGGTTCATACTCATCCTGCTACCTCTGTACAAACGTGATAAGATGTTTTCTAATGATTTTCTGATTTTGTTTTCTTGAGAAACATGCACTAAAGCTAATGCGGTTTCAGGAGAAGCCATATGGATGTGTTGCAAAGTTTTATATTTAGGATGTGTTGACTAGGGTGTAAGAGTTAAATGGAACTACATTTGTTTTTGTTCCATCACAGTGAACCTTGATGTCCCACTTTCATATGAATTGTGCAAAATTATGATATCTTATGTGCAGATTTTGATGTAAAAAGATGGAACTATTATGTCATTTAATTTTCATTGCCTGAGTTGTACTGCCTTACATGAATTGCACTGAGTTGCTGCAACACATATTGTCATATTTGCCCGGAATTAAACTTTTTAGGATGTTTATTCTGTATAAAAACATCCCAAGGACAATGGTGAATTGAAGAAATGCCCATGACACACATATAATCTTTAACGGCAAAATCATACTCACATCTTGCTAGTGAGAAAGTTATTAGATTTAACATCTATTTTGGCAATTGTACCTAATTGTGTTTGCCAATTTCTTTGGAGGAAAATATTTGCATTAAGGCGATTTGGAAGAGTTGGTGAACGAGCTCATTTCTCGATTTTTCCCCAAATGATTAAGTGAGACGTTGTTTATAATAATATTGGAGATGAAGTGGATTTCTTGACGAGCTCATTGATCGATGTAGATTTCTTGACACATTCGTGATTGAAGCAAATTCACTTATTAGCTCGATTATGTCTTGGATTTCTTGAGTCTATTATGAGAAGACATTATTTATGAGCTTATGGAGATGGATTGGATCTCTTTACAAATTTATGAACACGGTTGACATTATAATCTCATTGATCATGGGATGAATTTCTTGAAGACATCGTTGATTATAAGCAGTTATCATATTTCAGCACCATCTGGATTTCTTGAAAAGTTCACTGATTGTAACTATATCATTTATCAGCCTGATTATGGCATGGATTTATTGAATTTAATAAAAGACTATGATTTTTGAGTTTTTGGGATTTCTTTATACATATTTAATACTGATTAGGATTATCTATGAGGCCATTGAACGTTTCTTGGACTTCTATACACTTATGGATTTCTTGAAGAACTCGTCTGGTTTGAACGGCTTCGAAGCTGGGCCAGACGAGTTATTTCCTAGTTTGAACAGCTTCGAAGCTGGGCCAGGCGAGTTATTTCCTCATTTGAACGGCTTCGAAGCTGGGCCATATGAGTTATTTCTTGGTTTGGACGGCTTCGAAGTTGGGCCAGACGAGTTATTTTCTGGTTTAAACGGCTTCGAAGCTGGGCCAGACAAGCTATTTCCTGGTTTGAATAGCTTCCGAGCTGGACCAGAAGAACTTATTTACGGGCAATGGAACTGTCCCGAACTCATCGGGTTTGAACGGCTTGAAGTGGGCGGCGAGCCATTTTTTCGGTTTGAACAACCACGAAATGAACGGATGAACTTTGATGGGCAGATGCCCCTGACGAGAAGTACTGGACTTGAGTTGACCTTCAAACATTGATGGACAGATGCCTTTGATTCATTATACGCGCGACTGCCCTTGACGAGAAGTGCTCAGCTCGTGCCGATCTTTAAACATGATGGGCAAATGCCCTTGATTTATTTTATGGGCGGTTTCCCTTGACAAATTTGATGACAGATATTGCTTACTAACCAACCATTCGATGTTAGGAACTTCAATTGAGATAAGTTATGATTCGGCAAAGATGGGAATGACTCTACTCTTATAGCTCATGATATTATAAACTACAAGAGTGGAGGGACTAATTGATACGAACTAGATTTGCCATATTAAATAGGATCGATATAATTTGGGAGGTGTACGGCCCAAAATGAATAATTAACATAAGCCCATGTGTTAGCTAGGGTATTAACTTGGCTTGGTAAACACGCAACCCTAATTGCCAACCTATAAATAGCTCACAAAAAGGGTGCCTTAGGTTAGAATTCCAATGCACACATTTGATATACTGTTCTATATTACATATATTCTTTCTCTCTAGAGTGATACTGACTTGAGCATTGGAAAGGGTACACCGGAAAAATCCTCCGGCCCCCTTCTCACTATTGTTTTGTAGGCATCAAGGCAGAACGAACATTGGAGATCAGATTTTCTCGGTGGAGTAAATTTCTCGCCCCAACAATTTATTATGTCTTGGATTTCTTGAGTCTATTATGGGAAGACGTTATTTATGAGCTTATGGAGATGGATTGGATCTCTTTACAAATTTATGAACACTGTTGACATTATAATCCCATTGATCATGGGATTAATTTCTTGAAAACATCGTTGATTATAAACAATTATCATCTTTCAGCACCATTTGGATTTCTTGAAAAACTCACTGATTGTAACTATATCATTTATCTGCCTGATTATGGCATGGATTTCTTGAATTTCATAAAAGACTATGATTTATGAGTTTGTTGGATTTCTTTATATATATTTAATAATGATCAGGATTATCTATGAGGCCATTGAATATTTCTTGGACTTCTATACACCTATGGATTTCTTGAAGAACTCGTCTGGTTTGAACGGCTTCAGAGCTGGGCCAGACGAATTATTTCCTGGTTTGAACGGCTTCGAAGCCGGGTCAGACGAGTTATTTACTAGTTTGAATGGCTTCTAAGCTAGGCAGACGAGTTATTTCCTGGTTTGAATGACGTCGAAGTTGGGCCAGACGAGCTATTTAGTGGTTTGAGCGACAGAAATTTGGACCGGAGCGAGTTATTTCCTGGTTTGAACGGCGAAGTTGGGCAAGACGAGCTATTTCCTGGTTTGAGCGACTTCCGAAATTTGGACGGAAGAACTTATTTATGGGCAATGGAACTGGCCCGAACTCATCTGGTTTGAACGGCTTTGAATCTGGGCCAGACGAGCCATTTCCTGGTTTAAACAGCTTCCAAGCTAAACCAGATGAACATTAATGGCGGATGCCCCCGACGAAGTACTTCGACTTGAGCCGACTTTCAAACATTGATGGACAGATGCCTTTGATTCATTATACACGCGGCTGCCCATGATGAGAAGTGCTCAGCTCGGGCCGATCTTCAAACATGATGGGCGAATGCCCTTGATTCATTTTATGGGTGGTTGCCCTTGACAAATTTGATGACAGATATTGATTATTAACCAACCATTTGATGTTAGGAACTTCAATCGAGATAGGTCATGATTCGGCAAAGATGGGAATGACTATACTCTTATAGTTCATGATATTATAAACTACAAGAGTGGAGGGACTAATTGATACAGGCTAGATTTGCCATATTAAATAGTATCGATATATATAATTTGGGAGGTGTACGACCCAAAATGAATAATTAACCTAAGCCCATGTGTTAGCTAGGGTTTTAACTTGGCTTGGTAAACACGCAACCCTAATTGCCAACCTATAAATAGCTCACAAAAAGGGTGCCTCAGGTTAGATTTCCAATGCACACATTTGATATACTGTTTTATTTTACAAATATTCTTTCTCTCTAGAGAAGCGTCTTGACTTGAGCGTCGGAGAGGGTACGCAAAAAAAAAATCCTCCGGCCCCCTTCTCACCTTTGTTGTTTTGCGGGCATCGGGAACGAACATTGGAGATTGGGTTTTTCGATGGAGTAAATTTCTCGCCCCAACAGGGTGAAATGAGGAAAACAACATGGGCATGCAAGAATGTTTTCTTATGTTTTAGACTCGAGCCCATAAAAAACCAACCAATATTATAAGGCAAGAAACTTGGCAAGCAATTAAATTATAAAATCAATTAAAAATTAAATTAAGTTAATTAATAAATAAAAATAAAAAGACATTTCTACAAATATTATTGAATTTTAGAAAATTTAAAATTAATTACATTAAATTAGTAAATTAATAAAAGTAAAATAATATTTAATTAATTAAAAGAAATTTGGTTTAGTTAACTAAATTTTAAAATTAAAATGAAAATTAAATAACTTAAAAATAAAACTAAGATAGTAAATAAGAATATTAAAGTAAATTTGTATTAATATAAACATTTCAATTAGTTTTTTAATTGAATTTCTAAACTTAAAAATAATTAATTTAATTTAATTTTCTAACAATTAAGAACTTAATGATTTAATTAATTTATTAATAATTTATTTCTTAATTGAATTTTATTTTTAATTTGAATAATTTTAATTAAAAGTTAACTTTTTAATAAATATTTACTCATTTTTTAATTTAATTATTTAAAAAAATATTGGGGGCATTTTCTTTCTTTTAAGTGATTAGGTACCAATTTATAAAAAAAAATCTGAAGTATGAGTACTAAATTGGTGAATCACAAATATCAGGTACCAAACCAACAAATTGCCTATAGTTCAGGTACTAAAAAATTAATAATTGTTCTATTAATAAGACTTTAGAAGAAAACTAAGCATGATTCTACAAACCGTGAGAGCATCTTAGAACATGCAAAAATCTATCCCTATTTTGCACTCGGATCCCCAAGTTGTTATCAAACTTTATTGGAATTTGCTATCCCTTGCCCAACCAGATAAAGAAAAGGAAAAGACATGATCGAGGGAGAGACATCAGGATAGAATACTTACAAAATTTGATATCATGATTTCTATCAAAATTAAATATACGGCATAATGACAATATTTTTGCCATTAAAAAAAAGAACAAATAAGAGTATTTTAGTCCAATAAAAAATTCACTGAAATATTCATCCTTTTAGGATACTAGTAGATAGATAGTAAATTATTGTAACTCAAGAACTGGTAATATTTAAAAAAGAAAAAAACAGGTCTTTGCAACAGAGGTGATTGCAAGATATTCATAGTAATTATGTTTAATCTAGACAAGTAGCATGGATACCATTAATTAGTGACTGAGTGCATGATAGGTGTGAGTTTTGCATGTATTTTGAGGTATAAATATGACTAAAATGGTGATTAAACATGCAATAACGTGTATGAAATGGTATATATTCGCTCTTTGTGGAAAAAGATATTACGCTTGCTTGTTTTGTAGGAATTTATCGATATTTGGAGTGATTTTGTGACAAATACGAGCATTGCTACCTAGAATCATCAAGAATCGAGCGATTACACCCAATTGGAAGCCAACTGCATGGAGTCTAGAGTCATAGTGATGAGTCGTGTGTCAAAAGAAGCATGGATGATCAAACAACAAGGAGATTTATCTCAAGGAACATCCAAACGCGTATGGAATTTCCAAAGATGGCGGGGTTTAGTATTTTGGCCATAACCCTCGCTACAAAATTGATATTAAGGTGATTCAAGTGGCTATGGAAAGCTAAGAGAGAGGGCTACAACTCTTATGAAGACCCCGCAAGCAAATTCGGACGTTTGGGTGGCGCACGGGCAACCCGTGCGTGGACGCATGACCCGTGCGCCCTACAGAGACTGGATTATTTCTACAGGATGGCGCACGGGTAACCCATGCGTGGGCACACGACCCGTGCGCCCTACAGAGACTGGATTATTTCTACGGAATGGCGCACGGGTAACCCGTGCGTGGGCGCACGACCCGTGCGTGCTTGCAGAAAACTCCAAAAATGACAGCAAATTGACCTAGACTTCAAAAAGGGTATAAATACCACTTCTTGGGGCGCACACCAGGGGAGGAAAGGCTGGGAATACACCCAAGAACACAAGAAACACATCAATTTCATCAAGGAAGAATCAAGGGAAGAATCGGGTTGAATTGGAGCTTGAGGATTGAAGATTAATCGAGAGATTATCCATTTCCCTAAGTTTTCTCATTCTTTGTGCTTTAATCTTTCATTTTAGCTTCTTATGAATATGAACAATTTGTCTATGAGTTGTTTATTTGTAATGGGTAGCTAAACATCTTGTGATTTCCGGGTTTTGGAAGTAGATTAATTGAACTCTTATTGAATGTTTTAATCTTAGTTGAAGTTATTGTCTTGAAGCCTATTTGAGTACTTTGAGCTTATTCTTGTTTTATCACTTGATCAATGATTTAACTTGTTTGATATATTGATTCATAATTCGAGAGATGAGTTTCAATATTAGATCTTGAGTACTTGACATGAATATTTGCATGAATCGAGAGGTTTGTAGATGTTTGTGAGGATATTTGATCTTTGGTGCTTTTGGGAGTTGTATATCTATTGTTGAGTAGAGATGCTAGCAAAGATATTTCAATCTACGTTTTATATGCATCTCGAGAGGGAGGATAAAATATCGTGGTGATCGTCTTATAGGTATATTGATAATAACTTTGGCTTTGATTAAATCGGACAACAAGAGGAATATTAATCGAAACCATAACCTGGGAATCCGTTTTATTCTCTTGATAATTCCATTATTTTTTATCTTGTGTTTTTGTGGTTATTCTTGTCTTTACCTCCACAACAATCATCCAATTACGATCGTCTAAATAAAAATAAGACTATCTTAGTTCAATACTTAGCACATTAATTTATTAGTCTCTGTGGATACGACCTTGCTTACCCTATTCTATAAACTACACCGTACACTTGCGGTGAAGCTAAAAATAAGGCGAACAAGTTTTTGGCGCCGTTGCCGGGGACTAATACAATTTTTGGTGCTAATATTGCGATAGATAGAATTATTTTTAATTTAGACATTTTTTTATTTCATTTTTCTTTTGTAAATTCTATCTCTACAATGTTTGATTTGTTTCTTTGAATTGGTATAGGTGCACCCGCTCGAATGGATTTCAATGACCGGAATTCTTACGATTATTGGAATAATCCCACTCTATGTGCTATTACCCAGATTGGGGAATTACGAAGATTTTTCATATACTAGCACGGAGAATATGGTTCCACCCCATCAAGGTCCAACGTAATGAATGGGTTTACAAATGCAGAGGCAAAACCATCTTTAGAAGAAGCCCTCACCTCATTCATAAATCAATCCAATGTATTCATGAGTGAAACTAGGAGCCGCCTCGCTAAGCAAGACTCCCGGTTGGATAAGATAGAACAACAAGTGACAAGCTCGATAAAGAATCTAGAGACTAAAATGGGCCAATTAGTTACAATTGTTGTTGAGCAATATCAAAAGGGTCAATTTTCAAGCACCACTGAAGCCA
This sequence comes from Rehmannia glutinosa, assembly GCA_016081115.2. Taxonomy (NCBI): domain Eukaryota; kingdom Viridiplantae; phylum Streptophyta; class Magnoliopsida; order Lamiales; family Orobanchaceae; genus Rehmannia; species Rehmannia glutinosa. Next base: position 27,405,612 of record CM071937.1, read on the forward strand.
ACTCAAAGGAACAATGTAGTGCCATTCATCAAAAGAGTGGTATGCGACTACGAGGAGTCAAGATCTGCGCAAAAGCAAGAAAGTTCGGAACCAAACACGGATTGTATGACTATGCACTTTGCACTTTCAGGTGTATGGTACCGAAAAGGAGCAAAAACAGGACAAGGAACACAAGAACCATGTGTGTATGCGTCGTGTAGCGTGCAAGATGTCATAAGAAAACTATTCCGAATGAGATGGGCATGGAATATGTGTACACGCACGGACAACATGGGCATAACCCAGATCAAAATGTTCCAACACCAGGACTCCTGTACTTGCTTGGAAATCCCAAGTATGCATTACTAGATGCAAACAGAGCAAAAACGGTTCTTGACCACGATCCAAAACAACTAATATATGCATTCAAAGGTGGTACGAACTCAAATAACAGGCAGCATCGAGCTAAAGACGTTAAATATAGCGCTTGTTGGGAGGCAACCCAACGGTTTGTGGTGTGATTTTTGTTTTTGTTTTTTTTTTTGTAAAAAAAATTGGGTGTTGTTATGCGGCATCATGCACGGGTGACCATAAGCGCGCTAGCGCGACGCCCGGTAGCGTGCCTGGAGGGAGGAATAATATGGCTTCAACATGAAGCACGGGCAGCCCGTGTGCAAGGCGCACGACCCGTGCGCCCTTCAGCTGAGATAATATTAAGGTACAAAATTTGAAGTGATGGTTGAAGGAAGAAGTCCTAGCGATATGAGGAGATGCCAAGGAGGGCCACCACCCGCACAATGAATCAGGTAAATCCACACAATTTTATATTGAAATTCTATCTTCTCTTACGTGCGATATAATTTCATTTAAGTTTGGGGAGAGAGATAGTTATTTTGATATGAAATGTGTGGATATAAAAAAAAATTGCATTTTTGTGTGTTTTCATATAGTTGCATGTAGAGCATTTTAGGTTGCATTGCATTAGAAACACGTTTACAGCTTTAGCACGTTTATTGCTTTAATAGAGTTTAGAGAGTGAGTTGACCAATATTTAGATTCTCATGCTCTATTTTGAAAATTTTGTATTGTTTGGATTGGGTGTTGAGTACGAGTTGATTGAGCCATGAATAGATGATATTGAGCATGTGGATATTGAGAACATGGTTTGATGCTTTGAATTACGTATTTGCAAGCACGTGAGCTTTTGAGCCTTTCTTTGCTTTCATCATATGCGATCTTGTTGATTGATTTGAGTGTATCATTCATGTTGTTAGAATTCTAGAACTTGCTCGCGGTATCTCTGTCAAGGTCACATGTTGTATGCGTGTGAAAATGATCAAAGGCCATTTTTGTTAGCCCTTCAAGCCTTTTGCTTACCTAATGATGATATTGAAATCCCTAGTTAGCCAACTTGAGCCTATTGCCTAATTCTTGATAGCAACAATTCAAGCCTTAACTTGATATATTTGTTACCCCATACTTGAGCGTATAGCATTGAGTAAAGGGATTGAATGAGGTTGAATGGGTTGGAATTGAAAAGTTGGATAAATTGGTTGATGGGAACAAAAGGGGAAGAAAAGGAGAAGCAAAGAGTGTTGAAAACTCACAAAAGAGTAACAAAAAAAGAATAAAAAAATAAATAGCTTTATGAATGAGTTTTGTTTGAATGAACTTGGAGGTTAAGAATTGTAATGTGAGGTGATGGTGTTTTACAAAAGAAAGGGGATGGAGATAAGAAGAGTTGGTGAAAATGAGAGAAGAATTTAGTAGCATATTGAGCTTTAATGTAGATGATTTATATGCTCATCGGTCTATACGCTCGAGTTTGAGTCACTCTATCCATATTTTCCTACCCTAACCAAAGAGCCTTCATTATAACCAAAAGAAAAAGTCCTTTTTGATGCACAAATTGCATATATTCTAGTGGCGGAGATATGAGACGATTTGCAAGATTATGGTAATTCTTCAACATTGAATTGAATTGAGCGTAAACACGTCCTATATTCATGTGAGATGAGAGTATACACTTGATCTTGAGAGAAATGATTCAAAGCATTTACCATGATTTATTTGATGTGTGCTCTATGTTAGATGTTTGAGGCTTGGTTGATTCGTTACTTGACACCTACGATAAACAATGCGAATTTTATGGAGTTGTTGTGCGTTGTACTTTTCATTACTCCCAATCATGTGTTGTCTAGTTTTTAAAAGCGTTGGCCGGACGACCAACGAGTTTAAGTTTGGGGGATTTTGATAGGTGTGAGTTTTGCATATATTTTGAGGTAAAAATATGACTAAAATGGTGATTAAACATGCAATAACGTGTATGAAATGGTATATATTCGCTCTTTGTGGAAAAAGATATTACGCTTGCTTGTTTTGTAGGAATTTAACGATATTTGGAGTGATTTTGTGACAAATACGAGCATTGCTACCTAGAATCATCAAGAATCGAGCGATTACACCCAATTGGAAGCCAACTATATGGAGTCTAGAGTCATAGTGATGAGTCGTGTGTCAAAAGAAGCATGGATGATCAAACAACAAGGAGATTTATCTCAAGGAACATCCAAACGCGTATGGAATTTCCAGACTGGCAGGTTTTTAGTATTTTGGCCATAACTCTCTCTACAAAATTTATATTATGGTGATTCAAGTGGCTATGGAAAGCTAAGAGATAGGGCTACAACTCTTATGAATAACCCGCAAGCAAATTCGGACGTTTGGGTGGCGCACGGGCAACCCGTGCGTGGACGCATGACCCGTGCGCCCTACAGAGACTGGATTATTTCTACAGGATGGCGCACGGGTAACCCATGCGTGGGCACACGACCCGTGCGCCCTACAGAGACTGGATTATTTCTACGGAATGGCGCACGGGTAACCCGTGCGTGGGCGCACGACCCGTGCGTGCTTGCAGAAAACTCCAAAAATGACAGCAAATTGACCTAGACTTCAAAAAGGGTATAAATACCACTTCTTGGGGCGCACACCAAGGGAGGAAAGGCTGGGAATACACCCAAGAACACAAGAAACACATCAATTTCATCAAGGAAGAATCAAGGGAAGAATCGGGTTGAATCGGAGCTTGAGGATTGAAGATTAATCGAGAGATTATCCATTTCCCTAAGTTTTCTCATTCTTTGTGCTTTAATCTTTCATTTTAGCTTCTTATGAATATGAACAATTTGTCTATGAGTTGTTTATTTGTAATGGGTAGCTAAACATCTTGTGATTTCCGGGTTTTGGAAGTAGATTAATTGAACTCTTATTGAATGTTTTAATCTTAGTTGAAGTTATTGTCTTGAAGCCTATTTGAGTACTTTGAGCTTATTCTTGTTTTATCACTTGATCAATGATTTAACTTGTTTGATATATTGATTCATAATTCGAGAGATGAGTTTCAATATTAGATCTTGAGTACTTGACATGAATATTTGCATGAATCGAGAGGTTTGTAGATGTTTGTGAGGATATTTGATCTTTGGTGCTTTTGGGAGTTGTATATCTATTGTTGAGTAGAGATGCTAGCAAAGATATTTCAATCTACGTTTTATATGCATCTCGAGAGGGAGGATAAAATATCGTGGTGATCGTCTTATAGGTATATTGATAATAACTTTGGCTTTGATTAAATCGGACAACAAGAGGAATATTAATCGAAACCATAACCCGGGAATCCGTTTTATTCTCTTGATAATTCCATTATTTTTCATCTTGTGTTTTTGTGGTTATTCTTGTCTTTACCTCCACAACAATCATCCAATTACGATCGTCTAAATAAAAATAAGACTATCTTAGTTCAATACTTAGCACATTAATTTATTAGTCTCCGTGGATACGACCTTGCTTACCCTATTCTATAAACTACACCGTACACTTGCGGTGAAGCTAAAAATAAGGCGAACAAGTTTTTGGCGCCGTTGTCGGGGACTAATACAATTTTTGGTGCTAATATTGCGATAGATAGAATTATTTTTAATTTAGACATTTTTTTTTATTTCATTTTTCTTTTGTAAATTCTATCTCTACAATGTTTGATTTGTTTCTTTGAATTGGTATAGGTGCACCGCTCGAATGGATTTCAATGACTGGAATTCTTACGATTATTGGAATAATCCCACTCTATGTGCTATTACCCAGTGATTGGGGAATTACGAAGATTTTTCATATACTAGCACGGAGAATATGGTTCCACCCCCATCAAGGTCCAACGTAATGAATGGGTTTACAAATGCAGAGGCAAAACCATCTTTAGAAGAAGCCCTCACCTCATTCATAAATCAATCCAATGCATTCATGAGTGAAACTAGGAGCCGCCTCGCTAAGCAAGACTCTCGGTTGGATAAGATAGAACAACAAGTGACAAGCTCGATAAAGAATCTAGAGACTAAAATGGGCCAATTAGTTACAATTGTTGTTGAGCAATATCAAAAGGGTCAATTTTCAAGCACCACTGAAGCCAACTCAAAGGAACAATGTAGTGCCATTCATCAAAAGAGTGGTACTGACTACGAGGAGCCGAAGATCCTGCAAAAGCAAGAAAGTTCGGAACCAAACACGGACTGTATGACTATGCACTTTCAGTCCGTGTATGGTACCGAAAAGGAGCAAAAACAGGACAAGGAACACAAGAACCATGTGTGTATGCTCGTGCAGCGCGTGCAAGATGTCATAAGAAAACTATTCCAGAATGAGACGGGCATGGAATATGTGTACACGCACGGACAACATGGGCATAACCCAGATCAAAATGTTCCAACACCAGGACTCATGTACTTGCTTGGAAATCCCAAGTATGCATTACTAGATGCAAACAGAGCAAAAACGGTTCTTGACCACGATCCAAAACAACTAATATATGCATTCAAAGGTGGTACGAATCGAAATAAACAGCGCCGAGCTAAAGACGTTAAATATAGCGCTTGTTGGGAGGCAACCCAACGGTTTGTGGTGTGATTTTTGTTTTTGTTTGTTTTCTTTTTGCAAAAAAAAAAAACTGGGTGTTGTTATGCGGCATCATGCACACGGGTGACTGTGCGCTAAAGCGACGCCGGTAGCGTGCCTGGAGGAGAGGAGGAATAATATGGCTAAAGCATGAAGCACGGGCAGCCCGTGTGCAAGGCGCACGACGACCCGTGCGCCCTTGAAATTGAGATAATATTAAGGTACAAAATTTGAAGTGATGGTTGAAGGAAGAAGTCCTAGCGATATGAGGAGATGCCAAGGAGGGCCACCACCCGCACAATGAATCAGGTAAATCCACACAATTTTATATTGAAATTCTATCTTCTCTTACGTGCGATATAATTTCATTTAAGTTTGGGGAGAGAGATAGTTATTTTGATATGAAATGTGTGGATATAAAAAAATTGTATTTTTGTGTGTTTTCATATAGTTGCATGTAGAGCATTTTAGGTTGCATTGCATTAGAAGCACGTTCTGACTTTAGCACGTTTATTGCTTTAATAGAGTTTAGAGAGTGAGTTGACCAATATTTAGATTCTCATGCTCTATTTTGAAAATTTTGTATTGTTTGGATTGGGTGTTGAGTACGAGTTGATTGAGCCATGAATAGATGATATTGAGCATGTGGATATTGAGAACATTGTTTGATGCTTTGAATTACGTATTTGCAAGCCTGTGAGCTTTTGAGCCTTTTTCGCTTTCATCATATGCGTCTTGTTGATTGATTTGAGTGTATCATTCATGTTGTTAGAGTTCTAGAACTTGCTCTGGTATCTCTGTCAAGGTCACATGTTGTATGCGAATTGTGAAAATGATCAAAGGCCATTTTTGTTAGCCCTTCAAGCCTTTTGCTTACCTAATGATGATATTGAAATCCCTAGTTAGCCAACTTGAGCCTATTGCCTAATTTCTTGATAGCAACAATTCAAGCCTTAACTTGATATATTTGTTACCCCATACTTGAGCGTATAGCATTGAGTAAAGGGATTGAATGAGGTTGAATGGGTTGGAATTGAAAAGTTGGATAAATTGGTTGATGGGAACAAAAGGGGAAGAAAAGGAGAAGCAAAGAATGTTGAAAACTCACAAAAGAGTAACAAAAAAAAAAAAAAATAGCTTTATGAATGAGTTTTCTTTGAATGAACTTGGAGGTTAAGAATTGTAATGTGAGGTGATGGTGTTTTACAAAAGAAAGGGGATGGAGATAAGAAGAGTTGGTGAAAATGAGAGAAGAATTTAGTAGCATATTGAGCTTTAATGTAGATGATTTATATGCTCATCGGTCTATACGCTCGAGTTTGAGTCACTCTATCCATATTTTCCTACCCTAACCAAAGAGCCTTCATTATAACCAAAAGAAAAAGTCCTTTTTGATTCACAAATTGCATATATTCTAGTGGCGGAGATATGAGACGATTTGCAAGCTTATGGTAATTCTTCAACATTGAATTGAATTGAGCGTAAACATGTCCTATATTCATGTGAGATGAGAGTATACACTTGATCTTGAGAGAAATGATTCAAAGCATTTACCATGATTTATTTGATGTGTGCTCTATGTTAGATGTTTGAGGCTTGGTTGATTCGTTACTTGACACCTACGATAAACAATGCGAATTTTATGGAGTTGTTGTGCGTTGTACTTTTTATTACTCCCAATCATGTGTTGTCTAGTTTTTAAAAGCGTTGACCGGGACCAACAGTGATGATTTAAGTTTGGGGATTTTGATAGGTGTGAGTTTTGCATATATTTTGAGGTAAAAATATGACTAAAATGGTGATTAAACATGCAATAACGTGTATGAAATGGTATATATTCGCTCTTTGTGGAAAAAGATATTACGCTTGCTTGTTTTGTAGGAATTTAACGATATTTGGAGTGATTTTGTGACAAATACGAGCATTGCTACCTAGAATCATCAAGAATCGAGCGATTACACCCAATTGGAAGCCAACTATATGGAGTCTAGAGTCATAGTGATGAGTCGTGTGTCAAAAGAAGCATGGATGATCAAACAACAAGGAGATTTATCTCAAGGAACATCCAAACGCGTATGGAATTTCCAGCACTGGCAGGGTTTAGTATTTTGGCCATAACTCTCTCTACAAAATTTATATTATGGTGATTCAAGTGGCTATGGAAAGCTAAGAGATAGGGCTACAACTCTTATGAAGAACCCGCAAGCAAATTCGGACGTTTGGGTGGCGCACGGGCAACCCGTGCGTGGACGCATGACCCGTGCGCCCTACAGAGTGGATTATTTCTGAGGATGGCGCACGGGTAACCCATGCGTGGGCACATGACCCATGCGCCCTACAGAGACTGGATTATTTCTACGGAATGGCGCACGGGTAACCCGTGCGTGGGCGCACGACCCGTGCGTGCTTGCGAAAAACTCCAAATTTGACAAAAATTGACTAGACTTCAAAAAGGGTATAAATACCACTTCTTGGGGCGCACACCAGGGGAGGAAAGGCTGGGAATACACCCAAGAACACAAGAAACACATCAATTTCATCAAGGAAGAATCAAGGGAAGAATCGGGTTGAATCGGAGCTTGAGGATTGAAGATTAATCGAGAGATTATCCATTTCCTAAGTTTTCTCATTCTTTGTGCTTTAATCTTTCATTTTAGCTTCTTATGAATATGAACAATTTGTCTATGAGTTGTTTATTTGTAATGGGTAGCTAAACATCTTGTGATTTCCGGGTTTTGGAAGTAGATTAATTGAACTCTTATTGAATGTTTTAATCTTAGTTGAAGTTATTATCTTGAAGCCTATTTGAGTACTTTGAGCTTATTCTTGTTTTATCACTTGATCAATGATTTAACTTGTTTGATATATTGATTCATAATTCGAGAGATGAGTTTCAATATTAGATCTTGAGTACTTGACATGAATATTTGCATGAATCGAGAGGTTTGTAGATGTTTGTGAGGATATTTGATCTTTGGTGCTTTTGGGAGTTGTATATCTATTGTTGAGTAGAGATGCTAGCAAAGATATTTCAATCTACGTTTTATATGCATCTCGAGAGGGAGGATAAAATATCGTGGTGATCGTCTTATAGGTATATTGATAATAACTTTGGCTTTGATTAAATCGGACAACAAGAGGAATATTAATCGAAACCATAACCCAGGGAATCCGTTTTATTCTCTTGATAATTCCATTATTTTTCATCTTGTGTTTTTGTGGTTATTCTTGTCTTTACCTCCACAACAATCATCCAATTACGATCGTCTAAATAAAAATAAGACTATCTTAGTTCAATACTTAGCACATTAATTTATTAGTCTCTGTGGATACGACCTTGCTTACCCTATTCTATAAACTACACCGTACACTTGCGGTGAAGCTAAAAATAAGGCGAACAGTGCACTAATGAATCTCTAGAATGATGAACAATAATGGGCAATTAACATATCATTGGGTGGAGCATTTATTGATTAATAAGTGAAAAGGGTTCAATTCGGAAAAATATAAAAAACATTTGTTACACTATGGCAAAATAACTTTTGAAAAATTCGGTATTGAAGAAGGAAGAACCGTGTCTACCCCTATGGCAACTAATGTCAAAATTGACAAAGATGAAAAAGGCAAGTCCGTGGATAATTTATCGAGGTATGATTGGTAGTTTACTTTATTTAACCGCTAGTAGACCGACATTCTTCATGTCGTATGCCTATGTGCTCGTTTTCAAAGCAATCCCAAAGAATCTCATATGAGTGCCGTTAAAAGGATTTTTCGATATTTGAAAGGCACTATTCAATATGGTTTATTCTATCCAAAGAATGAAAATTTTTCTCTTAAAGGATATAGTGATTCGGATTATGTGGGAAATATCGATGATCGGAAAAGTACTTAGGATCATGTCAATTTTTAGCGATTGCCTAGTTTCTTGGTTTTTAAAGAAGCAAAATTGTGTTTCACTTTCAACGGCCCGGCCGAATATATTTTCATGACTTTTTGTTGTACTCCACTTCTTTGGATGAAACAAACCTTAGCGGATTACAAATGTTCTTTTGAAAATGTTCCTATCTTTTGTGATAATATATCCACTATAAATATTGCTCAAAACCCGGTTCATCATAACCGTACTAAACATATTGAGATTAGGCATCATTTTCTAAGAGATTGTGTTTCTAAACGAAAAATTGAGATATCATTTGTACCATCTCAAGATCAATTAGCGGACATTTTTACAAAACCGCTATCTTCCTAGACTTTTGCATCGATACGAGCTCGGTTAGGCATAATGCATATTGAATGAGGTTTACATTTGCATTTTGCACATTTTTAAAACTTAGGGGCGAAAAATCGGATTTTTGATTGAAAATTCGGATTTTTGAAAAATTGGCAAGACAGTGGGTTGAAGGGGTTGAGGGCAACCGGTCGCCCTCAACGTCGACCGGTCGCCCTTAGCAGTTTTTTTGGATTAAAACCGTTCTGTCTTCAGCATTCGTCATTTTAACTTCTTTTTCCCATTTCTCGTCCCATTTGCCAAATTCACACAAATTTCACTCAAAATTTGTTTTCATGCATTCAATTCATGTCTTGGACCTTATATAGCTTGATTATCATCATCGTTGCTCATATTTACCGATCGAATGGTAAGAATTTTCTCTCATTTGCTCAATTGGGTTGAACCCTTGCATTTGTACCCTTCTTGTATATTTCTTGATGAAATTATATTATGATCATGATGAGCTTAGTTGTTATGATGTATTGTATGATGTTTGATGTGAATTGGTGATAAAATGTTTTGGCTTGATTCATTTACAAGGGCTCTATACAACTTCTTTTAATTTTTACGCCCACAAAATGTTCGATGAAATGTCACATTGAAAATTTCAACTTCCACATGATTCTCTTGCTTCCAAAAGTCTTAAATACTTATTGAGTTCGTGTCTTGGCAAATAAAACGAGCTTATGAACTCTTCTTGATACATTTCTCCCATTTTCTTTGGATTTTTAGCCTAAATTGATCAATGGTTGATAAACCGTTTCTTTGTGCACTTTGACATAATTGTATGATATTTTTATCATCCTAACATTCTTTTGATGATTCCAAAGGGGAGAAACAGAAATTGACTCGTTAGCTAAAAAAAAGCTAATAAAAGCTGCAATAAAAGCTATAAGTTATGGCTTCCTAAAGCCAAGTATACCTAGTCCAATGGCTTGTATTATGGACTTAATTGCAAAAGATTATAAGTATTTTGGGGGAGCTTCTAACTTATGTTGTTTATGTGCATCTTATTAAAGCTTGTAATAGCTTGTGCTTCTAGCTTATGCAATATCTCTTGTAGATATGCTCATTGATAGGGGAGCTTTGTATAAAATGTTTTTTAACGGATAGTTCACTCGTAAAACCGGAAAATTTATTTGTTTTCAAAATCGTCCTCGAGAAAATTGTTTTGGTTTGTAATCATCAAAAAGGGGGAGTTTGTTAGATAAATGTTTTTATCATGATTTTGATGATTTTGTTCAGATGAGTTTTTAAACCAAAACAATGTCCCTAAATGTTGTCTAAATACTTCCGATCGATTTAAAATGTTTTTACTATTTTTCGGAGTATTTTTGGAGTTTATTTTTGATAAAAATTGGACAACACATTTGTTTCAGCTCGAATAGGTCGCCTATAGGGCAACCCGCACTGAGTTGAGTTTTGAATAATAGAAAAAGGGACGTAGAAAATATGAGGGAGGGCGACCGGTCAACCAGGTGGTCGACCGGGTGAGGGCGACCTGCACACAGGAGACCCTCTTTTGGTTCGATCTTCTCTGTTTCGTAATTTAAACACCCCAACCGGTCATGGTCTAGGCGACCGTCGCACCCTCCGACCGGTCCCCCTGTGTAAAAATCGCAGAAATTCAATTTCAAACTTGTCTCTCTGCGCGACCGGTCGCACTGTTTTATCGCAAACTATCTATTGCATTTTTGATAGCTTTTCCCTATTTTGAGGATTGATTTCTAACAGCTATATTGATGATTTTAAATGGTTTCTTTTGCAGCAAATCATTCCCCAATGAGGAGCCTATGTCTGGAAATCAAAGCCAAGACCTCTCCTATAAATAGAGGCTTCATTCAAGCAACAAGACACAACACTCTACACAAGCAAAGAGCAAACAAGCAAACACTTTCATATATCTTGTTGTACTAGCTAAGCACTTTCACTTGCACAAATTTGAGGTCTAGGCTTTCAATTCTTGATTACACTTGTACTCATATTGTATCATTCATTATTGAGTTGTAATCTTGATTTTTGGTCATCATTCAACACAAGACATCCTTGTGAGTATTCTTGTGGTAAGAATACACTTGGGTGATCTAGGTGATAGGTGTTTGAAGGTTATGGTAATCTTCAAAGGTGTTGTAAGAGGGTTGTGGTTATCATCAAGGTGTTGCAAGAGGGTTGTGGTAATCCTCAAGGTGTTGTATTATTAATTTTGGTAATTAATAAAATCTTTTTTTTTTTGAAATCCATCCCGGATATACTGGGGTGGTAGAGGATTAGGCCCTAGGTGGGTTGAACCTCTTTAAATCGAAGTGTGCTATTTATTTTCTGCACTTAGCATTTCGTCTTTGCTTGATTTTTCGAAAAAGAGGGCAAAATCTGAAAAACCGAGATAATCTATTCACCCCCCCTCTAGATTATCGTAGCCACTTGGACTAACAAGTGGTATCAAAGCCAAACTCTTTGGCTAGCTCGTTCCGAGTAAAGAAAAAAGATCCATGGCTACAAATGATGCTTATCTCACCACCGCACCTCCACCAACAAGCCACCACTATTCGACGCCAACAACTACGCACTTTAGAAAGACCGTATGGAGTGCTTCCTACAAGGGTGCGGGTTCGACATTTGGAATGTGGTCATTGAAGGAGTTGATCAACCAACCAAGAAATTAGAGGATGGCACCTCGGCTCCTAAACCTTTCAAGGAGTTCAATGAAAACGACAAAAAGGCTTTCTCTCTAAACGGTAAGGCCTTAAATATTTTGCATTGTTCTCTTACCGCCACCGAGTACAATCGCATAAGAGGCATATGGTCGGCACATGAGGTTTGGGAAAAATTGGAGACAATCTATGAAGGGACCAAGAAGGTCAAGCAAGCAAGAAAGACCATGCTTGTTAAAGACTTTGAAAACTCTAACATGCATGATGGTGAAAGCATCTCCAAGATGGTGGAAAGGCTTGATAATATTGTCAATCCTCTTGTGGCCCTCGGTAAAGTCATCTCCAAAGAAAACAAGGTGACTAAGGTATTGAATGCTCTTCCTGGCTCATGGTCCGAAAAAGTGACGGCAATAACGGAGGCACAAAATCTTGAGACACTCAAGTTTGACGAGCTTATTGGAAACCTCCTCATCTATGAAGTCTATCTCAAGGAGAGGAAAAATTCCAAACCATCCATAAATCAATCGGGTATGCAAATTATTCCTAAAGGTCTTGCTTCTTCTTCTAATAATGCATACTATGATAATGATGATGATGATGAGGAGGAGACGGCCGCACTTGTTCGAAAATTTGCAAAATTTGTGAATAAAAATAAAGCAAGAAAACCGAGAGATAATGCTTGCTTTAAATGCGGAAAACCCGGGCACTTCATTGCCGATTGCCCAAAACTCGATGAAGAGGAACAAAGAAAAAGAAGCCTTTCACGAAAAAGAAGGCTCTAAATACGGAGGTCAAAACGTGGGATGAACTACTCGAAACAACCGACGAGGAAGGAGAGACCGAACATGGTCTCATGGCCATAGACGATGAAAATAATGAGGTGCGCTCTAATTCTTCTACTTTCTCCATAGTTGATGATTTGCAATGTGATTTTGATGAATTGCAAATTGAGTTTTAAAATTTAATTGTTAAATACAAAAATTTGAAAAAAAGAGCATAAAGAGCTTAAGGTTGGAGAAGAAAAATTATTTACCACTTATGAATCACTAGACAAAGCTCATACACTTACTCTTACTAGAGTTCACTCTCTTGAAACCGAAAAGGAATTGCTCACAAATGATATTGAATGTTTGAAAAATGATGTGCATCGTTTCAACATAAGCACGGATAAAGTCACAAAAATTTTAGATGCACAAAGAGGTGAGCATTCCAAATTGGGACTTGGTTATAAGCCATTTCAAAGTGTTTTTAAGAAAAATAACCAAGGTTCGACTTTTGTACGTGCTAGTAGTTCTAATACTCCTACTTGTTTTTATTGTGGCAAAGTTGGACATTATGCTAATAATTGCAAATTGAGAAATAGCTCTAGTCATGTTTGGAGACCCAAAGGTCTCAAGACTAACCCCATGGACCCCAAAATTATATAAGTACCTAAAAGAAATTCTTTTGTAGGTAATAGAGGCTATAACAACAATGGAAGATTCAAAATGGCTCGTGGACAGCGGATGTTCACGCCATATGACCGGGAGGAGAGAAATTTTTACCAACATCAAGCTCCAAGAAAAGGGTATGGTCATGTTTGGTAATGGCAAAGGAAGAATTCTTGGAAATGGAGAAATTGGTAACTCTTCTTTCTCTCTTAGTAATGTTCTTTTAGTAGAAGGGCTTAAGTTTAATTTGATAAGTGTTAGCCAACTTTGTGACTCAAATTATGATGTTTCTTTCAATAAAGATAAATGCCTTATACTTAAAAATGGTAAAATTATTTGTGAAGCAAATAGAAAAGGCAATCTTTACAAAATTTGTACAAGTGATTTGGTTAATCAAAATGTTTCTTGTTTAGTCGCTAATAATGATTTAACTAGTTTATGGCATAAGCGACTTGGACATGTTGGATATAAGAATTTGAAAAATATTTACAAAAACCAACATGTAAAAGGACTACCCAAATTGAATTTTGAAAATCTTGGCTTATGTGACACTTGCCAAAAGAACAAATTAGTTAAGAGTAGTTTTAAGCCCAAAAATAAAATTTCCACAACCAAACCCCTATAATTGCTTCACCTTGATTTGTATGGGGATATTGGTACGGCTAGTCTAAGTGGAAAACATTACACTTTCGTTATTGTCGATGATTTTTCTAGATATACTTGGGCTCTTTTTCTTACCAATAAAAGCGATGCCGTTAATGAGTTTGTTAAGTTGTGTAGACTTATTGAGAATGAAAAAGAAGATACTATTAAGTCTATTCGAAGTGATCGAGGTGGAGAATTTGATGGTGAGTTTAGAGTCTTTTGTGAAACCAAAGGATATGCTCATAATTTTTCGGCTCCAAGGACACCTCAACAAAATGGAGTGGCGAAAGGAAAAATCGGACAAAGACAAGAGATGAGTCAGTCCATTGTCAATGAATTTTCACTTCCAAAATATTTTTGGGCCGAAGCCGTAAGTACCACTTGCTATGTTATTAATCGAGTTTATATTCGTCTAAAATGAATAAAACTCCATATGAGCTTTGGAAAGGTAGAACTCCAAATATTAGTTATTTCAAGATATTTGGTTGTAAATGCTTTATTTTGAATACCAAGGATCAATTGGACAAACTTGATCCTAAGGCCGATGAAGGGATATTTATGGGATATTCAACAAAGAGCAAAGCATATCGGGTTTACAATAAGACTAGTGGGGTTGTTGAAGAATCCGTCCATGTCAAATTCAATGAAGCTTCGGGTGTTGAAAGAATACCCAATGATGAAAGTGATGAAGAGGATACTATTGAACCGATTGTTCAAATTGATGATCAACCGTCTACATCAAATGATCAACCGTCCACTTCAAATGTTCCTCAAGAAGATATAGGTGATACTTCGGATCTTCCCGTTGCATTGAAATTTAAGGGAGATCACCCAAAAGATCTTATTATTGGTGATCCCCTTGACAAAGTGATGACCCGGAGAAAATTTGCCGAGAAAGCTCTTATTTCTCAAAAGGAGCCTAAAAATGCTAAGGAGGCTATTGAGGATGAGGATTGGTTGTTAGAGATGCAAGAGGAGTTGAATCAATTTGAAAGAAATGTTGTATGGAAATGGTACATTGTCCTCCATCTCAAACTATTATTGGTACAAAATGGGTATTCCGAAACAAACTTGATGATCAAGGCAACATTGTTCGAAATAAGGCAAGGTTAGTAGCTCAAGGATATTGTCAAGAAGAAGGTATTGACTATGATGAAACTTTTGCACCTGTAGCACGTTTAGAAGCTATTCGTATTTTACTTGCCTATTCTTGTTATAAAAATTTCAAACTTTACCAAATGGATGTTAAATCCGCTTTCTTAAATGGTATTATTCAAGAAGAAGTCTATGTAAAACAATCTCCGGGGTTTGAAAATTTTTCTAGGCCTAATAATGTTTATAAACGTAAAAAGGTCTTGTATGGTTTAAAGCAAACACCCCGTGCATGGTATGATAGACTTAGCTCTTTTCTTTATAAGGGGTAAAGTTGATACAACTCTCTTTGTTTTGAAAAAGGTCAAGATTGTTTACTTGTGCAAATTTATGTTGATGATATTATTTTTGATGCTACTAATGAATCTTTGTGCAAGAAATTTTCTAAGTTAATGCAAGGAGAATTTGAGATGAGTATGATGGGGGAGCTCAACTTCTTTCTTGGACTCCAAATTAAGCAATGCCAAGAAGGTGTTTACATTTCGCAATCTAACTATACAAAATAACTTTTGAAAAATTCGGTATTGAAGAAGGAAGAACCGTGTCTACCCCTATGGCAACTAATGTCAAAATTGACAAAGATGAAAAAGGCAAGTCCGTGGATAATTTATCGAGGTATGATTGGTAGTTTACTTTATTTAACCGCTAGTAGACCGGACATTCTTCATGTCGTATGCCTATGTGCTCGTTTTCAAAGCAATCCCAAAGAATCTCATATGAGTGCCGTTAAAAGGATTTTTCGATATTTGAAAGGCACTATTCAATATGGTTTATTCTATCCAAAGAATGAAAATTTTTCTCTTAAAGGATATAGTGATTCGGATTATGTGGGAAATATCGATGATCGGAAAAGTACTTCCGGATCATGTCAATTTTAAGCGATTGCCTAGTTTCTTTTTTAAAGAAGCAAAATTGTGTTTCACTTTCAACGGCCGGCCGAATATATTTCCATGACTTTTTGTTGTACTCCACTTCTTTGGATGAAACAAACCTTAGCGGATTACAAATGTTCTTTTGAAAATGTTCCTATCTTTTGTGATAATATATCCACTATAAATATTGCTCAAAACCCGGTTCATCATAACCGTACTAAACATATTGAGATTAGGCATCATTTTCTAAGAGATTGTGTTTCTAAACGAAAAATTGAGATATCATTTGTACCATCTCAAGATCAATTAGCGGACATTTTTACAAAACCGCTATCTTCCTGACTTTTGCATCGAGCTCGGTTAGGCATAATGCATATTGAATGAGGTTTACATTTGCATTTTGTACATTTTAAAACTTAGGGGCGAAAAATCAGATTTTTGATTGAAAATTCGGATTTTTGAAAAATTGGCAAGACAGTGGGCTGAAGGGGTTGAGGGCAACCGGTCGCCCTCAACGTCGACCGATCGCCCTTAGCAGTTTTTTGGATTAAAACCGTTCTGTCTTCAGCATTCGTCATTTTAACTTCTTTTTGCCATTTCTCGTCCCCTTTGCCAAATTCACACAAATTTCACTCAAAATTTGTTTTCATGCATTCTACTCATGTCTTGGACCTTATATAGCTTGATTATCATCATCGTTGCTCATATTTACCGATCGAATGGTAAGAATTTTCTCTCATTTGCTCAATTGGGTTGAACCCTTGCATTTGTACCCTTCTTGTATATTTCTTGATGAAATTATATTATGATCATGATGAGCTTAGTTGTTATGATGTATTGTATGATGTTTGATGTGAATTGGTGATAAAATGTTTTGGCTTGATTCATTTACAAGGGCTCTATACAACTTCTTTTAATTTTTACGCCCACAAAATGTTCGATGAAATGTCACATTGAAAATTTCAACTTCCACATGATTCTCTTGCTTCCAAAAGTCTTAAATACTTATTGAGTTCGTGTCTTGGCAAATAAAACGAGCTTATGAACTCTTCTTGATACATTTCTCCCATTTTCTTTGGATTTTTAGCCTAAATTGATCAATGGTTGATAAACCGTTTCTTTGGTGCACTTTGACATAATTGTATGATATTTTTATCATCCTAACATTCTTTTGATGATTCCAAGGGGGAGAAGCGGGAAATTGACTCGTTATCTAAAAAAAAGCTAATAAAAGCTGCAATAAAAGCTATAAGTTATGGCTTCCTAAAGCCAAGTATACCTAGTCCATGGCTTGTATTATGGACTTAATTGCAAAAGATTATAAGTATTTTGACAGGGGGAGCTTCTTAACTTATGTTGTTTATGTGCATCTTATTAAAGCTTGTAATAGCTTGTGCTTCTAGCTTATGCAATATCTCTTGTAGATATGC
Source organism: Rehmannia glutinosa (assembly GCA_016081115.2). Lineage (NCBI taxonomy): Eukaryota > Viridiplantae > Streptophyta > Magnoliopsida > Lamiales > Orobanchaceae > Rehmannia > Rehmannia glutinosa. Next base: position 27,422,988 of record CM071937.1, read on the forward strand.
TCATTGATAGGGGAGCTTTGTATAAAATGTTTTTTAACGGATAGTTCACTCGTAAAAACCGGAAAATTTATTTGTTTTCAAAATCGTCCTCGAGAAAATTGTTTTGGTTTGTAATCATCAAAAGGGGAGTTTGTTAGATAAATGTTTTTATCATGATTTTGATGATTTTGTTGGATGAGTTTTAAACCAAAACAATGTCCCTAAATGTTGTCTAAATACTTCCGATCGATTTAAAATGTTTTTACTATTTTTCGGAGTATTTTTGGAGTTTATTTTTGATAAAAAATTGGACAACACATTTGTTTCAGGCTCGACCGGTCGCCCTATAGGGCAACCCGTACCCTGAGTTGAGTTTTGAAAAAGAAAAAGGAACGTAGAAAATATGAGGGAGGCGGCTGGTCAACCAGGTGGTCGGCCGGTGAGGGCGACCGTGCACTGGGAGACCCTCTTTTGGTTGATCTTCTGTTTAAGTAATTTAAACACCCCCAACCGGTCATGGTCTAGGCGACCGGTCGCATCCCCTCCGACCGGTCCCCTGTGTAAAAATCGCAGAAATTCAATTTCAAACTTATCTCTGCGCGACGGCCGCACCCTCGTTTTTATCAAAGAAACTATCCGTTTCATTTTTGATGACTTTTCCCTATTTTGAGGGATTGATTTCTAACAGCTATATTGATGATTTTAAATGGTTTCTTTTGCAGCAAATCACTCCCCAAGGAGGAGCCTATGTCTGGAAATCAAAGCCAAGACCTCTCCTATAAATAGAGGCTTCATTCAAGCAACAAGACACAACACTCTACACAAGCAAAGAGCAAACAAGCAAACACTTTCATATATCTTGTTGTATTAGCCTAAGCACTTTCACTTGCACAAATTTGAGGTCTAGGCTTTCAATTCTTGATTACACTTGTACTCATATTGTATCATTCATCATTGAGTTGTAATCTTGATTTTTGGTCATCATTCAACACAAGACATCCATGTGAGTATTCTTGTGGTAAGAATACACTTGGGTGATCTAGGTGATAGGTGTTTGAAGGTTGTGGTAATCTTCAAATGTGTTGCAAGAGGGTTGTGGTAATCCTCAAGGTGTTGCAAGAGGGTTGTGGTAATCCTCAAGGTGTTGTATTATTAATTTTGGTTATTAATAAATTCTTTTTTTCTTTTTTGAAATCCATCCTGGATATCTTTGGGGTGGTAGAGGATTAAGCCCTAGGTGGGTTGAACCTCTTTAAATCGAAGTGTGCTATTTATTTTCCGTACTTAGCATTTCATCTTTGCTTGATTTTTGAAAAAGAGGGCAAAATCTGAAAAATCGAGATAATCTATTCACCCCCTCTAGATTATCGTAGCCACTTGACTAACATTCGGTCACCTCATAAAGAGTCTTTTTATATATGTTTTAATTAGTCATTTCAATAGATTTTAGGTTGTTTTGTCATGAATATCAGTCTTTTTATTTTCTCTCGCCATTTTATCGGGATGTTTTTAACATTATAGGTTGAGCAAATGGAGTCGTTTTTGTTGGAAAATTAAGTGGAAAGTTTGAGAAAAACACCCCACATGGTGGGGTGTCGAGCAACACGACCATGTTCAACCAGGACGAAAATAAGAATAAAATTGGAACAAACTCCGAAACACGACCAGTGTCAAACGTTTTCGGGCAAAGATTGCAACACGGCTTGGCCGTGTTGCTCAGCGTGGTGGTCGTTCGGTGTATTTTTGGACGAATTTGCAGGGTATTTTTGGAAAACATTTCAACTAAGCTTTTTGACCACTTTTAACACCTCATTGTTTTGGCCAAAAGCCCCATCTTTCCAATAAGTTTGCATAGAGACAAATATTCAACAACAACTCATGAAGTGGAGCATTTATTTATCAAAACATGACAATGTTAAATGAATACTTTCACAAAAATAATTTCTATAAAAGGCAAGAATGAGGATGGAAGAGGGACTCAGGTTTTTATAGATTAAATTACATATTGTAAGGAGAGAAGGATTGGAGATTAAAGAGATTGGAGGAGAAGGCTTGGAGTTGGAGCACCATTGAGACAACCCAAGGAGAAATCTTATTTTGATTTTGAGGAAAGATAAGTTAATCATGTCTATATCATTTGAATATACTTATGAGACAATGCTTTTCTTAAGATCATTTTGAAAATTTGAACTACTTAGTGTTTGAATGTAATGAACTCTAGAATTGATTTGTGATTATGGTATGCGAACATTTTTAATATAATTTTATGTTTTATGTCATTCACTTATATTATTCTTCATTCATTGGAATTAATATTTTTGTTATATTGATTTGATATTTTATCTTGCACTTTAGAATCGAGAAATTTATTGTGTAATAAGATTCAATATAAGTGAAAAGAGTTGTATGCAAACCTAGAGATGGGTCGACATATATCTTAGGATTAAGGACAAACTTCATAAGAAATTCATAAATCGGTAAAGGCAATCTTAAGGGTTTTAACTATAAATAGATTTTGATTAATCAACTTAAGATTAGGAGTTATTCATCTTGAAAAATGGTTTAACTTAATTTAGGAATTCCTACGGTCCTTGAAGCATGAGGATATATTAAATGGGTTGGTTTAAACTTAAGTGTTTACGGTTGAATAAATCTTGTTAAAATCATAAAGACATTCTAGGAGGATTGACATTGAATACATTTTTATCTATTGATCTCTCATTCAAAATTTCTCTCAATTCCATTTGTAGTAATTTTATGATTAAATAGTTTTATTTTATTTTTCAGTCTTTTTTATAAATCAACCATATGAAATTTGCAAGATTAGATAATAAAAAGCGATAATTACTAATATGCATGATCCTTTGGGAATGACACTTGATACTCTTTAAGCTAAACTACGACGTTAGGTGCACTTGCCTAAGGTCTTTAGAATAGCTTTTGAGCCATCAAGTTTTTGGCGCTGTTGCTGGAGATTGTGATATTAGGAATGCTTTATTTTTTATTAATCTAACAATTTCTCTCTTTATTTATTATTGCTTTTCTTATTATCTATCTTGTTCTATTTCACACTTTCGTCTTTTACTTGGATCAACTTGTCATAGTGTATGCCTCCATGTCGCCACGACAGGGAGAGGCAAAAAACACCTTGGCGATGATATAGTCGAGAATGTAGAGGTCGCAATAACACATCATACAAAGAAGACGTAGAAAAAACCAATAACAAATATTTTATAATCATGGCGGAAGGATGGCCATAAAGAAGCGATGTATGATTATGTTAAATCATCAATGGATGGAACGACATCAAGCATCATAAGCCCACGGTTGCGATTAACAATTTCAAAATCAAGTATAATATCATTCCAAATGGTGCAACAACTTGTTCAATTCGATGGCCTACCACGAAGATCCCAATAATCACATCGAAATATTTTTCTTGAGATTCACGACACTTTTAGAATGAATTGGGTCTCGGATGACGTTATTCGCTATGGACCTTCCCATTCTCTCTAAGGGCAAGCCAAACTAGCTAAATACTTACAGGGAACCACTATAACATGGAGTATAATGCATTTGAAAAGTTCATTGCAAAGTATTTTCTACCATAAAAAAACCCAAGCCGAGAATGAGATTTCTTCCTTGGTCAAGCGACAATGAAACTCTTTACGATACTTGGAAAAGATTCAAGGAATTGCGAGAAATGCCCATTTTATAAATCTAAACATTTTACAATGGGCTATTTTCTTCGACTAGACAAATGATCAATGCGGTGATGGTAGGACAATAAATAACAAAACACCGAAAGAAGTCTAAGAACTAATTGAATAAATGGCAATGAGCGGATACGGTGGCAAGCCATTAGGGGTAAAAGAATAAATCGTCCGAAATTTATAATGTAGATGTAGTAATTAATCTTGCACCTCAAGTCGAATTAGGAAAGAGTTAAATGATAGTCCCAGGTTGTGGGGCTTAAATTGCAAGGTTTTATTGATGTGAATTAAGTTAAAACCTATTATTTGTGTGTATACACAAAATCGCTAGTCTTGCGAATGAAAAAAAAATGAGCAATCAAGATTATACTCTTTTAGTAGTGTTGTAATAACTAGAAGCATTCATGAGCCTCATGTTTGTCTTTTTAGAAAAGGGCGGCACAAACATCGATATGGAAAATCACCATGGGATCTTTTGAGAAAATCCAAGATTATACTTGGTGTAAGATATCGAGAGTTCTAGCATTAAAAAAAAAGAAAAAAGAAGAAAAAAATAATAATGTTCATTGCTAGTCCAAGAAAAAGTCCGATTTAAGTAACAATGAGATAAAAGCCTCATTCATTAGGATAGCATAATCCTATTTCTCGACTCCATTTAAGGTATCTCAAGATTTTCTTTACAGTTTTTGTCAAATGATTTTCTTTAGGTGTAGATTGGAATCTAGCACATATAAATAGTGCAAAGGTAATATCGGTTTGCTTGCGATTAAGTAGAGCATTGATTTAATTAATGTTTTGTATCTTGTTTGATCCACGAGTTTTCCTTCAATGTCAAGATCATCTTAATGGAGGTGTTCATGGGTATCCGAAAAATGAATTTTCATCGATGCGAATTCCTTCATCAAATATCTAGTGCACTTAGTTTAGCTAATGAAGATCCCTTAATTCATTTGTTTTACTTAACGTGCGAGGAAGAATGTCATTTCTCCCATCATACTCATCTCAATTTTTCTTGCATGAGCTTTGGGAATTTATCACATAATTCTTTGTTTGTAGATCAAAGATAATATCATCTACATAAAGTTGCACAAGCGAGAATACTTTCTCCATTTTGAATTTTGAATAAGGTTATGCCAACCTTTCCTTTTGTGAATCATTATCTGTGAGAAATTGAGATAGTATATTATACCAACCTCAGAGTGTCGACTTCAATCCACAAGAGAGCTTTCTTGACTTATACACTTTATATCATATAGTCTTATGTTCAAATCTGAATGTTATTCAACATACACTTCCATTAAATTCCATGGTTGGGGATACCTCTGTTGATTTATGCTTGAAATTAATATGATAACTAGTAGTTTTTATATGCGTGAAAACCATCCATGTAGTGGAGTAGGTGATAAAATTCCTTTTTGGAACTGAAGATTTCATCTAGGATTTTTGAGGCTTGACCAAATGTTTTTTCCTTATTTCAGTTTACGTTGATTAATTTTCATCGGCAAGTAATGATGATCCATACGGAGTAACATTCGATAGATGCAATTTGGGTTATTTCGATACTCCACCAGGGGAGCATTGGATTTGGTGGGTGTCCAGTTGACAAGTGTCCTTTTTCTATTTTCTATTTTATTTTTCTTTTGTTTTGTATATTTTGGTTTTTCAGTTTTTTTTTTATCCATTACTTTATTAACTAACCGAGTTCATAAAATTTCAGGAGTCCCGCTCGAATTTCTAAAATCAATTCCAAAAATTCAAATTTGGTTTAAATTTTAGCTTCAAATAATTCTTAATCCTCTCTCGACCAAGTTATAGTCCAAATCATTCAATTGAAAAAATTACAACTACAGATGCGAGAGGATTCTCCAAAGCCGCTCATTCAATTGAAGAAATCGCAACTAAAGATGCGGAGGATTCTCCAAGCTTACCTGTGAAAACACGGCCACACACTTTAGTAAAACTAGACACCCAACAATCAAAATTAGTGAAAAGAAAAAACCGAGAGGAAAAATAACAAATGAAAATTGATGTAGCAAAGTCTAAAAATACGAGAAATGGGAACAGAGAAAAAGACATGGAGAGGTGCTTAGGGTGCGCGAGGCCTGGCTGTTGGATTCATTTTTTCCTCCAAATAAACTTTTTACGAATACTCTATTGAGTGTACTGACCCATAGCCCCATGAAACTCATTCTTTTAATATGCTTTGCACTTTATTTAGAGCTTAACATTGCCAATATTTTCAAGGATATGAAATTGTATTTTTGACTTAGGAGAAAAAGGGAAAATTTGGATCAAATGATTTTTTTTTGGCATTGGTAATTCATTTTTCAGCCAAAGGTGCTAATTTACTTGTTGATAGTTGATACACATGGAGTTCTCAAGCTTGGACTTTGGGATGGCCAAACACATAAAAAATTTATTTCTCAAATTACATATGCTTCTATGTTAATAAAAAAAGATACCATTAGGAAGAGAACCAACAAGCAATGGATGCAATGAGTGATATGATCACAAGAGGCTTGTATTACCTTGTTTGAGTAAGCGATGTTTGTATTCATCAAACTCAATGTAGAGTTATTCTAAACCACACAAGTACATGTACTCTAAAAACTCTTTTTTTTTTTTACCAAAACAAACCATAAAAAAATTATATTTTGAGATGGTGTTAATGATAAGGTGTCAAATGTACAAGATAATATGAACTCACATATCAAACCAATATGACTAATGCCCCAAAGCTTGTAAGTGAATAGATCAGAATTAAATCTCCACCTAGGTCTATGCTAGGAAATGGATTGAAACAACATACTTCATATACATTCCAGAAAACATCATTAGATGGTCAAACAAAAAAAAAAGCCACCTAAATATCAATCATAATATCCTATTTTATCGATAACATCAAAGGTTACAAATATGAAAAAGTAAATTCTCTTAGAACAACACTACAACGGACACTAACAGAACATAGATTCTTAATTTTGTGACACCCCTCAGGGTTCACCTCTATCTATGAGCATTCATTCCTCGTTTTGCATTATCTTAGGTTAGTCATTGTGTATCCAAAACCCATAATATAACAAAAATAAAAATAATATTAAGTGAATAAAACAAAATGAAGGAATTATATCAGAATATTGGAATACTTACTTGTAGATTAAATATTTTCTTTTCCTCGTTTGCTTTTTGAGTCCCATTGGCTTGGCAAACGAACATTATTAACTCTCTTAGACTTTACTTAAAGAGGGTTACACACATGTTCATCATCCACAATGTTGATTTTATCTATAACATCCAATTCCTTGACTGTAAAACCTATCAACCCCATATCATCGCATGTAGTCATATCATCAATACTCAAGGTATCAATTAAAACATTTAGATTCGAAAGAACACTTTTGAGCTCATTTCTAACCAAATTCCTTGATTCTGTATGGACTTTACTCCTCATTGTAAGATCATAACAAAATCTCATTGTTTGATTCACAAACACTGTTTGAGATTCATGGTCACTTGCATTAAGATACTCTTCACCGAGACTCACCCTATCCCTGATATTTTTGGTCCATCTCATTTTTATATACCTTGTGGGTATTTTGTGCACATTCATCTGTTTAAAAACCAGCAAAGCATGCTTCCATAATATTCCAACTGACTCAAAATATTGGTATGTACATCTTATTTCATGTGATTCCAAATCAAACTCAACTTTTCGTACTCGATTTGAGTTACCTTGAGATCCCACTTTAAACTCAAATAATGTTCCACAATGTGTAGGCTGTCCGTCAAAGTCAATGCCCAAAGAATTGATTAGTTCTAACTGAAACATATTGTATATAGTATGTGTATAAACCGCAACTGTATTTATTAGCAAACAATTCTTTTTTACAGCAAGGGTAGGCATCCCATGGCGACATTTAAAGTCATTTTAATTCTCATCTTACGCCATTTATTTTGAACTTTTTCAAACCTCAAGACACATTCGAATAAAGTATGTGTCTTTTTACCATCATCCTTCAGAGTAGAATTTGTTCCCTCACTTCTTGATGTAGCTTTAAGCCCTGCACTAAATCTCTTTTCACTAAAAGAGGTAGACCATTTCTGTCTTAATTTGTACTTATTGTTTAACCAAGAATGATCATAAAAAGAATAATCTGCAATCATTTTACTCCATACTTCCTCAAACTCTTCTTCAGATTCACAAAATTACATACACTTATGGAACATATTTTTAAACATTGTATTATTATTCAAACTACCTAAATGTGAGGGAGTATTTTGATAGATATGCCATCGACATAGTCGATGGTGTGAATATGGAAATACAATTTCAATTTCATCAATTTTTAAGGAAAATAAAATATATTAGCATTAGGAGAGAATCTCCGAAAGAACAATGTTAGCCATATGATTCGGGGCGTTCCCAATCAATGGTTCATTACAACTAAGATGAAAAGAAAAACGAACTAGTGAATGAGCTAAAAAGTTTCTGACCTTCTAATAAACTAGAATAACAACATCAAAGTGGAAAGAGATTATAAATGTCATCCACAATGTTGCCCAAATAAGATAGGTCTTCGGTCTTTTTTGTAACTTGTGAAATAGTGTGATACTATCCGTCTCCAAATAGAATTTTGAAAAATCATGTCTCGGGCTAGTCAAGTCCTTTCACGACACCCCATCGCCCCGCCACGTCAACCCTCTCCGATCGTGCGACCGCTTCATTGCGAGGAAGATAAAATAGCTCCTCACGGCTGTCATGAATGACCACGCCCAATCCACTCCTTTTTATCCAATAACAAAGCATTTGTGTTAATCTTGATGAATCCAGGTTCGGTGGGTTCCATTTATCTAGCTGTTGTTGTCGATGGGGATCGCTTGCTTCCATAGCTTTCACATACTACACCGCCACACGTTGCTAAGTGATGGCGGGTAGTTTTATTAATGGTTCCGCTCCCCAAAAAATTAACATGTTTCGTGCCTCCCGAGCAAAGATGCGAGAACATTGCAAAAATTGGATGACTTTCTTTTTTGCCGTTGTTCATCATCTCCATTATCCAATCGCCAACATGTCGCCCCGTCTCCGTCAGTCAAGTCGGATTCGCATTTGGGTGATGTGGCCCAAAACATTGAACCTTGATCTCAAGGCATGCTCTGTTGTCTCCTCGTGTTCGCCAAGCGCTTTTAAAAAAGGCTCCATACGAACACCACTCTTCTTTCAAGATCGTTTATTGGGAGAATCCCTTGTGCACATCTCCATAAGAATATTTGTACCTTTGGTAGGATGGGTAGGTTCCAAATCCACTTCCATAATTTTTGCATCCCCCGAACTCATCGCCACATTACTCGATCGTCCCCTTTAACCTTTGCAACTTTATATCCCATTTTTACCGAGTAATTGCCATCTTTAGAAAATGTCATACTAGGCGATTCTTTGTTCTCGCATTGTCCGATAGGTATCGCTAAAATTGCAGCTATGTCGGTTCTTCGAATAAGTCTCTTAACTTTGCAATATCCCACTCCTCATTTTCTCACAAACCGATTCCGCCACTTTCATGTTAGTGTTGGCATGCATATTCATGGATAAGGGCATAAAATTTGGGTTGTCCATAATCCACGGATCCGACCACACACTAACTGAATTACCATTGCCTATGTTCCACCGAATACCCCTACTTAGCACTTTTCTGCCCACCACAAAGCTTCTCCATCTATACGATGGATTATGGCCAATTGTGGTTTCTAGAAATGAGCTTCGTGGGAAGTATTTGGCTTTTAAGTTGCTTTGGAAAGAACGGAGCTCGTCCCTAAAATCCGCCATCCTTGTTTAGCTAACATGGCTTCGTTGAAACATTAGAAGTCATGGAAACCCAAACCCCCGTCTTCCTTCGAATTACATAGATTATGCCATGATCGCCAATGAATTCATTTTCATCCTTTTTTTGCCCCCACCAGAAGTTGCTCAAAATGGAATTTAGTTGCTTTTGAACATTATCAGGGAAGACAAACACAACTCATAAGATAAGTTGGTATCGCTTGAGCCATAGATTTTATCAAAACCATTTTACCCATCGTCGACAGATTACGACTCTACCAATTTTTCAACTTCTTGTGAACCCTGTCCACAGTAGATTGGAATACCTCTTTTTTCGATCCTACCCATCACTGTCGGGATGCCTAAATAATTCACATGCTTCTGAACCAAATTCCCTCCAAGCTTATTAGCAAGCAGCAATTTTTTCTCCTGGGATAAGCCTGCACTAAAAGAGACTTTAAATTTTTAAGGCTAATTCTTTGGCCTGATGCTCTTTCGTATGTGGCTATGAGCGTTTGGGTTGTTTCTATTTATGTCTCCATGGCCCTTCCAAAGATGATGCTATCGTCAGCAAAGAACAGATGAGAGATATCCAAGAGCATTCCTACACGTCCCGACATCGTGTAATCTGCAAGCTAATTATGCCTTCCGAATCAACAGAAAAGCACGACAAAACAAAAATAGATAAGGGGAAGGAGGGTTGCCTTGGCGGGCCCGAGGATGGCGTAAAAGTTGGGCCAGGCCGTCCATTTAATAATCTTGAAAATTTCATAGAACTTACAGTTCATAATAAGCTCAATAAATCACCATTAATCCCAAGTTTAGACATCACTCTGTGTAAGAAGGACCATTCGACACGATCGTATGCTTCGACATATCCATCTTAAAAGCAAAAGTCCCCCTTTTTGTGGATTTGTTGTTTTTCATGTGGTGAAAGAGTTCGAATGCCAAAAGGGGGCGTTATCAAGAATCAGCGACCGGAACAAAAAGCGGATAAGTGTGATGTATGAGGTGGGGAGGACTAATTTTAGTCTATTAGATATGATTTTTGTAATAATTTTCAAAAAAGACGTTGCACAAGTTAATAGTCTAAAATCGATCACATATTCCGCTTTTTCTTTTTAGGGATTAGGACTATGAAAGTTTCATTGAAAATCTTTGGACTAGCACCTTCATTTAAGATTTTAAGAATAACAGACACTGAATATCGTATTTATAATTGCATTTAATATTTGGAAAAAGAATTTAAGTAGGCGCGTCGTTGAGAGTCGCCACCACCTCTGTTTTCCCCAGCAATACGTA